>CM028136.1:795505500-796911000 GCA_016271365.2 Neoceratodus forsteri
AAAGACCTGAGCTGTCCATTCCTCCCAGCAGAAATCTACCTTGTTATGGGTGATTACCTTTGATACTCACTGTGATAAGCAATAAAAGCCAGTTTGTCCTCCTGGGTCATAGACCTCCTCCAACAATGTACCAACCTCAACCCCCTCAGTTTCAGCTCCATTAGCTCCCCATCAAACCTGTGGCAAGCAAAGGCATGAAACCAACTGGTGTAAATGAATTGGCATCACCTGACACCTGCCACAATGACCCTGTTAAAGGCATCCACAGTGTCTTCCATTCCCATAGCACATGCCACTAACAAACCTGAGGTATCCAGCACTGCCAAGAGTCCCTCAGGCTGATGCCCACACAGGATCATACTGGACCAACTGCATGGGCTGGACTACAACAGGGGGCTCTGAAAAAGAACTTGATGGTGCAATAGTCCAACCAGGTGATCAGTTTAATCTCAGGATCACATACCTCAAGCCTCAGATTGAATACCTTGTCCAAGGCATAGCTGTGTTGGTGGGTCATGTCACAGAAGAAATAACTTGTGCAAGGCCCAAGGACTCCATACCCCAGAGGAAATCTTGACCAAGCTGCAAAAGTTCCTCATTGACCCAAGCATTGAAGTCACCCAGATTAAGCCCTCTGAATGACTCCAACACTCTGTCAGCAATGAAGTCCATGATTTCCTGTAAAAAATCCCCATATGCCTTGGAGGCCAGTACATGAGAAGGATTCAACCTGCACCCAGACCCCCATACATAGCCATGCATTCAAATGATAAAGTATCCACAATTAATTGCACCACCAAGTTCAATTAAGGTCCAAAACAGATGCCCTCCCCCCAAATCCTTCCTTGGGCTGTGTACAATCGAGAACCCTCCTGGGATGGCTGGCTGCAATATTGGACCAGTATCCTCACAAAGCCAAGTCTTCATAAATATAAAGTATGCTATAATAACTATCTTATTCCTCATCAATCTGGCATTGCATAGACCCACCCAAAGAGGATGAGTGGCAGCAGCAGGCTCCTCAGCTACCTTCCCATTCAGTTCAGTAGGAACCCTGGGTATGGGAACTAAACACATCTGTCCTCTCTCAAGTTCCATTTCACCCCCAGGGCATCTACTTGTCACAATCCCAATGGCACACCCCTCTGTCAGCTGCCCAAACCTCACTCCCCCTCCACACCTTCTCCCAATACCACCTCCCTGGAACAATGATATGCTGCCATTAATAAGGGGATCAGGGAAGGATCACAGATCCTGGAGCAGGGTCAGGGAGTAGCTGAACCTTAGGGCTTACTCCTGCTCACACATCCCAGCTACCCTATGCTAAAAAAACTCACTGCTGTGCCCATTATGCTCCCAGAACTCTCATGTCCACAATTTTAGAGTGAAGGCCACATTCTTAAAAACCCTCCAAGTCAGGTGCTAGTCCTGAGTAACTAAAATCTCTCTTCCTTGCACCACCCATTTAGTCAAGCACTGAATTAGAACACGTGGAACTGTTCACTGTCATTCAGGCTTGGCAATGGTAGGCCCTCAGGAAAGGTTAGCAAGTGTTCTGTTCTGTTAGCTACCTCCCCTTGAGCATGGAAGTCTGCCTTTACTTGTTCCATGCTCATGTTGCTCAGATTATTTGTGCCCACATGCACAATCAGTGGGGGCCATTCCTTACCTGGGGAGAGAGTGTGTGTTCCACCAATCTAGCTATAAGTCTATCTGCTGTCACCCCAAGGTAACACAACCTCTTTATCATCAGGTGTTAGACACATCTCCATCCCACTTCTCCTTACTATTGTGTCCCCCACTATGTGTGCCTTACTCTTGCTCCCCTTGGGGCTGCCTTCACCTGGCACATTCCATGGCAATACTTGGCTGACGGTGTGCTGTCCCATCTTCTGATGTGTGGATCCATTGGGTTGCTCTGGCTTCAACAGAGTGTACCTCTTGCTTGTGCACAGCTCTGTTTCCAAAGACTTTACATTCTCTTCCTCCTTCACTGCCCCCCTGCCCACAACCATTGTCCAGTCAACTCCTCCAGCATGTTTGACATGATGTAACACCTTCTCCACTGTCCTCCAGCCTCTTAAAAGATGGCAACCTGCAGCTTCCTGTTAGGAAATAGAAAAAAAAAACAATTGACGCTGCTTGCAATTAGCTTTGTAAGCTTCCTCTCAGTCATGCTTGTCAACACAAATGCAGAGCATTCAGTTTAGCCTTTCTGTGCAATTTAAACCCCTTTTCACAGTTTCTGTTTCATTATGACTGGATCCCAGCTGTAATGTGTCTCAGCTCCTCCCCAATGTCCTCAGATATCCCAAAAGATAGCCTCCTAATGTTTCCTGTTAGGAAACTAAACTAAAAGAGCCCAAACAAAAGATACTGCTTAAGTTTAGCCTAGCAAACTTCCTCTTAGTCACGATTACCATACCAACATTACTGCAGCACACTCAGTTTGACCTTTTCATGCAATTTAAACACATTTTCACAGTCACTGCTTCATTGTGATTGACTCCTAGTCATCACATGACCCAGCTCATGAATGATGGTCACCTGCAGTTTTCTGTTGGGAAATAAAAAAAGCCCCAAACAAATTAGTCACAAAAATGTGAAACTGCTTGTGATAAACCTTAGAAGCTTACCAATCTAACTGCAGCACAGTGAGTGCAACAGGCTCACTTCTGACCAACATGAACAAAAACAGCCACAGGTCAGGTAATACTTTATGAGAGAACAGACAGAAGATAAGCACGTTAGCAATCAGGAATGAAGTATAGAGTCACTTAGGTGATGGGGCTCCCAGTTAGCACAGTGATAAAGGATGGCTCTATTTTAGTCCCTACATATACAAACATAGCCATAAGAGGATCTCTTGCTCAAAAGAGTTATAATAGTATCCAAAACACTGTAGGTACAGTCATTGAGGAGACCACTACAGGCAGGATGAAATAACACTGGAGAAGTTATGTGGGGAACTCTCTCAGGGTGCCACAAAATGGAAGGTAGAACAGACCAGAAGCAACCCCACCAGTTGAAAAGCAGAATGCAGTCTAAGAGACTGAGGTTCCAAGGGATGAAGAATATCCTGGAAAGGCAGATGCAGAAGACTAATGAGTAGACAGCACTCAACTGAGGTTGAGAAGAGGCAGTAGCAGCATAGGGCAGTACGGACTGTCAGAAAAACACTCTTGCTAAATATAAAAAGAAATATAATAGATTAAAACAGACAATTTAAAAAGTTTATAAACCAAACATGAAACAGTACTGTACAGGTAGGCTTGAGATATTTCACAAAGGGAAGGCTGGAGCAATATAACAGCCAGCCAACTCAGTAGCCATCTTTTTTACCTTTTCAACAATTAATAACATTAAAAATTCTGCTTTCACTTTTGGTCAGCAAGCCTTTTAAACTCATAAATACTGCCCTGAGTCTTCAGGGCTCTAGCTTGGAGTCTCAATAATGTAGGCCAGGTGACACCAGGATATTGAAGTAGAAAGGTTTATGAAAGTCTGTTGAAATGATGATGGCACAAATCCAAAATCCAAGGCCACTTGGAAAAGAAAAAAGAGGGACACTGAATTCTTCCAGCTAGGTCTGCTGTAACCAGTTTAATACCATTTCCCATCCCAGATTCAAAATTCAAAGAGATGTCATCCTCCAAAACTAAATCTAGACAGCAAAAAAAAATCTGCAGTACCTTTAAGGCTCTTATGTGCAGAGCAAAGAAATCAGGATCCACTCACAATCATCATCTACACTCTACTACACTGGAAGCAGATCCCTTCCAAGATGGAGTCTTACCTTGTCATGGCTGTCTCACACAAAACTAGCTGTAAATGGTCTTCTTGCATTTCTCCATTATTTTCTCCAATTTTACCCCACGCCCTCCTACTAATTTATTGCTGCCCGCTATTATGACATTTTCCACCCTTGCCTTGATAATTTCAGTTGCTTGTATTTAGACTGTCTTGCATGGACTATGCAGTTGTATTTTAACATTGTATAAAGGACGATGGTTCTTATGCTGCTAGCTGTATGCTGTTTTTCACTGTACCTCACTTTCTACATCACACCTGTTTTACTTTTTCCCTGATTTACCTTCTGTCTTTGTGATTTTATACAGGTAAGTTTTATTGGCTCTCCCCTGTACCCTTTCTCCAAGGACACTCCTGGAAATGAACTGCTCCCAGCTCAGTATACTTTCATGGTAAAACATTTAAATAAATAAATACACCACTCATTTGAGTGGAGGATATGGAACAAGTGGGCAAACAATTGGAGAAACAAACAATAAAGTATACAAAGGATGAAAGGCTTCCATATTATCATGGTAATCATGGATTTCTGCCTTCAGTAATATGGAGTTTCAAAGGTGTAAGCAGATGCACACCTTTTGTTTTTTCCATGTGACATTTTCCAATCAAAACTGTAACATCTGCTATTTCAAAAAACTCTAGATTTGCAGACCTGCAGCATGCAAATTATATTTTTAAAGATGTTTTAAAGCTTCAGCTTATGAGTGAAAGAAATAGCATCGGTATTCTGGATAGCATGCTAAACTGAGATACTTTCTGCCCATCTTTGGAGGCTACTTACCCATACTAATTTTCCTAAGAATAGGGATTACCCTAGTATCATGGATAACATCCTCCATCCACGCAGGGAGACCAAATCAATGTACTTCACCGTCAACCTTCAGAACAACCTTGAATCCCCTGATAAGTTTGTAAAGTTTATTCACTCCCTTCTTGACCCCCCTTCTTCGTCTACCTTTGGCATTCTTAAACTCAGAAATTCACTTGTCTCTGATCTAACTAATATTGCTGACACCTTTAACAATTTATTCACATCCTGTGCCCCCCACTTCCTCCCTTTCCCGCTTCCCCTCCATGTCTCCACAAATGCCCTGTTCCCCCACCCTCTACACAAATATCTTTTTACTTCTTCTCAGTCAATTCAAAGACCACCTTTACTGCCATATTCAGGGGCATTCTGCCCTTGGAGCTGCTGGGGATCCCTTTCACTAGCCAGGTACGGACCCTACTGATGGAAATCTTGTCAAACTGCTGCATGAATTTAAATCTTGGCACCTTTTTTGGAACGCCTTTTCAACCTACGTTTCAGCTGTTTCTTTTGGTCAACTGCTGAGAGAAGAGCTTTTTAGTCCTTCGGGTGCCCTTAGGCAGCTGCAGCATAAGGTATCCAACGGCAGGCTCTCTGTGCAATTTTCCTAATTTTTCTCAGTTTAAATTGGGGCATTCTGGCGAAGTTTAACTTGGGGCTAATTTGAAATTTAACCTAAAATGGAGTGCAGCGCAGGCTCTCCTCGGTGACATTTAGTGTGGAGTACTGACTTGGGGCAAATTGGCGGTGCATTACTCAGGGATAACTGTGGTAAAAGCAAAATGGAGCACAGCTGAGCAGCTCCAGATCAACTTTGGTGCCTGCCTAAAGTTAAGTTAACTACTTCAAACCTTATGCTGTAATTTTAACTCTGACCATCAGGGATGCTGCTAGTACTAGAGTGAAAATATTTAGCTCATCTGAGGACTGTTTAGAACTTTCACAAAGCTGCAGGCTGGTTAATCATGTTTTTAATGTGTATGTACTGACCAAGTGTATTCTACTGCTTAGTGTGACGATGCATTCTTCTACTGCTTGAACTAACTTCTCTCCACCTACTCTAACCTCTCTCTCTCTCTCTCTCCCTCCCCTCCCCCTCCAACTGCAATCTGAGCTTCATTCTTGATCCCTCCCCTGTCACCTACTGTTGCATTTTTAATTCTGAACCCCCACCCACCTACTATTTTATTCTCTCCTCAGCTCACCTAATTTAAAGAAGGGCATTCCACCCTTGGAGCTGCTGGGGATCCCTTTCACTAGCCAGGTACGGACCCTACCAACAGAAATATCATCAAGCTACTGCATGAATTTAAATCTTGGTGCCTTTTTCAGAACGCCTTATCAACCTACGTTACAGCTGTTTATTTTGGTCTACTGCTGAGAGAAGGGTTTTTTAGTGCATCAGGTGCCCTTGGGCAGCTGCAGCATAAGGCATCCAACGGCAGGCTCTCTGTGCAATTTTCCTAATTTTTCTCAGTTTAAATTGGGGCATTCTGGTGAAGTTTAACTTGGGGCTAATTTGAAATTTAACCTAAAACAGAGTGCAGCGCAGGCTCTCCTCGGTGAAATTTGGTGTGGAGTACTGACTTGGGGCAAATTGGTGTAGCATTACTCAGGGATAACTGTGGTAAAAGCAAAACGGAACACAGCTGAGCAGCCAGGGCTGCTCCGGATCCACTTTGGTGCCTGCTCCCCACCCACCCCAATACCCTCCACCCTTTGCTGTGCTTACTTATATAGGCACCTGCGTTCACATGTTCAAGACAGATGCAATTGGATCAAGACAGATACTATTCATTTTGTGCAACTGTCTACTTTTCCATCTGCAAGTTATACTACATCACCACTAGGTGCCGCTTCACACCATTTACCAGATAATCTCCCTATCTGGCTCCAACTACAGTTTTCTGTTACTACTTTTCAAATTTATTAACTGCTTTTCCACACCCTCTTATTCCTGGTTCCCTCCTACCCCAATTTTTAGCCCAGCTGACTATATTCACCTTATTCAGTCCTTTTATCTCCACCCCCTCGATCCTGCCCAGTTTTGAAACCCCTTGATCAATCGCAGCTGCCTCTCTATTTCCAAGAGACTTCTCCCACTTGAGCAACTCTCCAAATTCTGTCCTGTCGCTCTTCTTTATCCGTCCTGCCACGATGACTTGGGCTGTTCTGACTTGTCTAACCTCTACAATTGTGGCTCTACTCATCCTCAACTCCTTATCCATCTGCATAGGATCCCCCATTCTCCTGCCTGTTATGTCCAACTGGGACTTCACCTACTCTAACCTGGTGGCTACACATGCCCCCACCTCTGTTCCCCAATCTATCTCAGTCCTAAACCTCTGGGGTCTCTATTGAGATTTATTGTCTACAAGAAGACTTCCTCTAAAGGCTTAGCAACCTATGCCATTGCTCTAGGTATGATTTGGACAACTTTGCTATCCCTTGCTTTAGCTGGTGATATTGAAACTAATCCTGGCCCCCTTGTCATTCTTCCCCAAACCTACACTGGGGCCACTCATCTCTTGCCTCAGGCTTTAGGACTAACCTTTGCCCACCTTAATATTCACAGTCTCATGACCAACCTCACTGACCTGGAGGCTTGGGTCCAGGCAAATAATCCAGATATCCTCATGTTATCGGAAACCTGGTTGAATTCAACCATCTTGGGCCAAAGTTGTGGACTACCAGGCTATTTTATGCACTGGGCCAACAAACCACCCCACAAAAGTGGGGACGGACTTGACCTGTACTACAAGGCTCACCTGGATGTCACCCTCTATCCTACCCCCTCCACAATGGTGAGGCCATTCACATGGTACTACTTCTTGGCAGAACCAAGAAGCTGCACATCATCAGGATTTATTTACCTCCACATACAAGCAAGCTTGGGCTGGAGGAGCTCATTGATTATATTCCTGTCTTGACCAAATAAAATGAGGTCATCTGTCTGGGTGACTTCAATCTTGACTGGCTTGGACCATCTGCCTCTTCCCTTGCTTCTACCATCAATAAGGCCAACCTGTTCCAACTCATCTCCTCCCCCACTCAAAAGTTGCAGAACAGCTCCAGCTATACTATGATTGATTGGATTCTTATAAACCGTATGGATTGCTACTCCTCAATTGCTGTTTTACCTGATTCGATCAGTGACCACTGCCCTGTCTTCTGCATCCATGACTCCTCCCTGTCCTCTCTACCCCATAAAGTCCTATCCTTTGCTAACTTCTCTCTACTTGACCCAGCCAAGTTACTTCTTGATCTCAAACTCATTGACTGGTCTCCCCTATTCACCACCAATGACATCAACCAGGCCACCGACTACTTCAATACTACCTTACTTGCCTTACAGCACAAGTACATCCCATTCTATAAGCACAGGGTTAGAGGGAAGGTGACCAAATGGCTGAGCTTCCCTCTCCTGAAACTGCTCAAGCAGCATGATAGGCTATGGCAAATGGAAATCATCCTCCAGCCAGACTGACTTCGCTGAGTACTACACCTTGCATAATACCTGCAAGAAGTCTATTCAAGCTGCCAAGAGCTACTACTACCGTGGTCTCCTTCTGTCTTCAGCTGATGACCCCAGGAAATACTGGACCCAGATTAATGAAATCTTGGGTAATACTAAACCGCAGTCTCCCAAAGACATGTTAATTAATGATTCAACCTGCAATAATGCCTGTACGATTGCCAACGCCTTCAACTCACTTTTCACAGAGGTTCCCAACATCCTTCCTCCCGGACTTAGTGGCTCCCAACTGTCCCTTACAGCTCCGTCACATACTCCTCCTACCCTGACGCTTTCTCCTATCTCTTGCCTTGGTGTGCTTAGGTTACGACAGTCCATTCCCCTCCGTGGCAACGCAGGACCAGACTGTATTAAACCTAGAATACTCAGAATTGGTGCCTCACTCCTAGCCACTCCAGTGACTCTGCTTTTCAACCTGTCCATTAGCACCACCATAGTGCCTTCAGCCTGGAAAACTGCCAAGATCATACCAGTCTTCAAGAAAGGTGACCCTAAATTTCTGTCCAGTTATTGCCCCATTGCACTTCTACCAACACTCAGCAAGATGTTGGAAAAATGTATTCACCATCAGATCTCTGCCTACTTATTAAACTTCAATCTTCAGTCGCCTGTTCAACATGGTTTCCGGGCTGATTATAGCACAACTACAGCTCTTACCCTGTTCACCAGTGAGGCCAAGTCTAATAGGGACTCCGGCCTACTTACTGGGGCTGTGTTCATTGACCTAATAAAAGCCTTCGACTTGGTTAATCACCCTGTGCTCATGCACAAATTGCAATCTCTTGGGGCCTCTGGGTCCACCTTATCCTGGATCACTAATTACCTCTCTAACAGTTCCCAATCTGTCTCTTTTAAAAAAGTCTTTTCCTCTCCAGCTCCAATCTCCTGTGGCATTCCTCAAGGTTCCATTCTTGGACCACTGCTTTTCTTCATTTTTGTCAATGATAGTCCCTCTTTCTTCTCTGACTGTAACACCATCATGTATGCTGATAATTTGGTGCTCTACTCAGCCGCTCATTCTGTAGCCGACCTTAATGTTCGCCTTTCATCAGCATTCCAAATGCTCCAATCCTGGCTCCAATCCAACTCCCTGGTCCTCAATCTACTAAAGACACAGTCCATGCTCTTTGGATCTGCTAGACAACTCCATACAATGACCCCTAAGCTTTGCGTGCACAGTTGTGATGGGTCTGCAGTCCAGTCCACAGATTCCTTCAAATACCTAGGAGTGACCCTTGATCCTGCTCTTGATTTCTCTTCTCATTTACTGGAGGTGTGTAGAGCCATCAACATTAGGATTGATGCCGCCTACAGGGTGCGTCACTCCCTAACCCCTGCTGCTACGATTTCAGTGGCCAGGGGGGTCTTACTTCCTAGGCTCCTGTATGCCCTCCCCGTCTTCTGCCACACAAACATTGGTATTCTTCATAAATGGTACACCACCTATAACAACATATGCAGATTTTCCCTGTCTGTCCCTCGCCTTACCCACCACTGTCTCCTGTACTCCTCCCTAAACTGGCTGTCCCCCAAAAACCTGTGTTTATACACGCTGGGCTGCTTCACTGACTCCATGACTCAATCCCCTCACCCAGACAGCATTGTGGCTCTGCTCACCCCGGTGGTGCTCTCCTGACTACTGAAATCCTCTAATTCCTCTTCACTTTCTGTCCCTCACTGTTCTACAAAATTGGGGGAACAAGCCTTCTCTCACTTTGCTCCAAATTTCTGGAACTCTCTTCCTCCTAATCTTAAATGCTCTCTATCTCACTCCTCCTTCAAGACTGCACTTTTCTCCTACCTACATGCACTTGATTCCTGTGTCTGTACTTAATCCCCCTTCTCTTAAGTTAGCTTACTGTTGTCTCTGCATCTAAGAACCTGATTTGTCTTGTTTCCCTTGACTGCTTCCTTCCATCCCTGCATAGATGGCCACTGCCACATGTATGTTTTGTTTCCACAACTATCCCTGCGAGGATATATACTGGGTCTGATTTACTCACTGCTTGTTTTTGTATAACTGTGGGCCTGCTTCCTTCCTTCCCTGCGTGGAGGGCCACTGTCACAAGTATGTTTGTTTCCACAACTATCCCTGTGTGGATACCTACTGCTTGTTTGTTGTAAAATTATATGTTGTACTCTCCTGGGTCGTACTTGAAAATAGGCAGGGTCTCATCTAATGCACCTACCAGGTCAACAAAAGCTAATAAATAAATAAAATAATTCCTTTAATGGGTACAGGACTGATACCCGGATACAAATCTCATTCATCTAGCTGTGTCAGCCACTGCTGTGCCTCTTTTTTCCCCTTTTCACTCCTTCTTTTCAATTTGGATCCATCCCCCAGTCCTGGAAGAAGGCTAAAGTCCTCCCCCTCCACAATGGGGGATGACTCTTTCTCCTCAGATTGTTTACAATCCCTCTTCTCTGTCCTAGCAAAAGTGGATGAGAAGCTTGTTTTTATCCAGCTATACACCTACTCAACTCCGCTTCTTTCCTTTCCCCTTTACAGTCTGCCTTCTGGAAACACAAATGTATGACCTCCTCCCTCTTCTGCATCACAGACTGCATATTGAAAGTCATGGACCTGAGCCTGTTCACATTGGACACTTTCACAGACCCAGCATAGCACATCATTACTTTGGCCCATCCCCTTTTCTTGGATAAGTTAGGTGCTTTGGGCCAATCTGTCTGTCTGTCTGTCTATCTATCCATCCATCCTAGCTAACTATAAATTTACTATATAGTAAGTGTTCTGGGATACTGACCACTGGTACAACTTCTTTCTTCTCCCTCCCCTCCAGGTTGCCTGCCCCCCTTTCCAATGTTTAACTATAAAATTAAAATTTTTGTGGACTGGGGGCCCACCCCTGGTATGGATTCTCTTGCCCCCTCACTTTATGGTCACCCATCCAGCTTACCAATGTATGCTAGAAGGCACCAGGGTGCCCACACCTAGTGACCCTGATGATCACCTCAACACTTGGGTGCCCAAACCCCAGGGTCAGCTTGGGTCCCCCTGAGATAAAGCAAACTTTTCCTCATTGATCTTTTTTAATAACCTAAAAAGGTCTATCAGTGATCTGACCTCTGACCCCACCCACCCCACCCCAAGCCCCTCAGCACCTACCACTTCACACACCCCACACACATCCTCACTCACCTAAACATTTCCCTCAATGTAGAGCAACTCTCTGATCAAAGGCACGTCTTGCTGCTGGAACCAGCGACTGCAATATGAGAAAATAAAGTACATCTGTTTTAATGTAGTTCAATGGGGTTTGAACTTTTATTTATAACTGTCATTTTTTAACATTTTTAGACCAAATTTTCAACATGGCCTTTTTATGACTCCACCTCATGAAGAAGGGTGCTGGAATTTCTCAAATCTAGCCCAAAAGACGATTTTGTGGTCATCGTGCAAAATTAGCTTTCGGGTGTGATTTGAAAATGTTTACCTATCTGGTTCATGAAGTGGTATCGGAAGAAGGATATGTTGAAAATTTGGAGTCAAAATATTTAAAAAAACAACAACAAAGATATTAGTGTTCATTGACATGTTTTTATGCTCACTCATAACTTTGGTAATTTTCAATATTTTGACCCACAATTTTTCATCATAGTCATTTTGTTCACACCTCCTCAAGTATGTGACAGCAGCATTTTTCAAATCCTGCCCAAAAATGTGTTTTCACACTTGTGGCACAAAATGATGTTTCAGCAGGAATTTGAGAATTTTCACCTGCCAGTTTCATAAGGTGGGGTCATAGAAGGCTATGTTGAAAATTTGGTGTAAAATGAGCAAGCTATGAGTGAACATTGCAATATTTCAACGTTCACTCATAACTTCAATAATTTTCAATATTTTGACTCCAAACTTTCAACATAGCAATTTTTTCACACCATCTCATAAAAGTGACAGGTGTCAATTTCTAAATCCTTGCAAGATGTGTTTTCACACTTGTGGTGTAAAATTATGTTTTAGCCAATATAATGTAAATACCACATATCATGTTTATAAGGGGAGTAATAAAATTACTATCTTGAAAATGTAGGAACAAAGTTAAAAAACTTAAGAAACTTCATGGGTAGTGCCAGGGTGATCCCATGCTGGTGAGCTAAGTTTGGAGGCAAGCTCAGTGAGCTAGCTGGATGAGGTGAGGGTAGGAGGAAATGCACTGTTATGTGACTCCCCCAACATGGGAAGGAGAGGTGAAGGATTACACACACAGGCCCAGGTACCATATAGTGAAGACAACTCTCCTCTTGGCATAGGCTGTGCGCCTCTGCACCCATGGGTGGCAGAGGACCTGTGCATTGGCTGAGAGATGGGTTCTTTGCCCTGTTTGTCTGAATCTGTGGCCTCATGAAAGCACAAGTGCCAGAGTATCCTGCACTTCCACAGCCCACCAGATAGCCCCATGAATTTTTGACATCCACTGCTGCATGGAAGTGCAGGGCCACCATGTCCTTTGGGACCTCTGTGAATGATACAATTCTACTATCACAGAAAGAAAGGAAATTCTTTGCAAAAAAAAAAACTGTGTTAACACACCAGTTAGGGTTCAACTGAATGCTACAAAAGTAGAGAAATGTGGCATTAGGGTTTCCAAGCCTACCCCACAAGCAGTAAAAGGACAACAACACACAAGAAACCACAGACCGCTATCATCGGGTAAAACAAACAACATAAAACTGCTTCCAGATTATCCAAATGCAGTAGCACTGATGTGCTACTTTCATGGATTTCTATCTGTGGCTTCATAAGCACAGGCCCTGTGGAGACCTGTGCTTATGCAGCCACATCTATTCATGTATGTCACACTGCATGCATGATGATGTGTGGCTACAGAAGTGCAAGCCTCATGGGGCCTGCATCTCTGCTGCCAGAGGAACAGCCCATTAGTGCATGCTTTTCTGTATGTATCTACATAACTGAAAAACTGTTACCTTCTTGAACAATTTCTAGATCTGTTGTTGAAACCATTATACCCAGATTGTGACAGTATTTCTGGCTGCATAACTGCAGACCCCACAGCCTACCTTCTGAAGGCAGAGTGTTGGTGTATATGTCTTACACCTGTGACTGAACAGGCACAGACCCCTCAGGGGCTTGCATGTCTGCAGACAGAAGCAGTGTTGCAATATCGATATCATGGATTTTGTAAACCCTAACACCACATTTCCTTATATTTATGCTAAATTGAACCCTAACTGGTGCATTAATGCAGTTTTTTTTCAATTTGTATATTTATACAACAAATATTTTGCTATAACTGGACAAATAAAAAGTGAAAGCTCTCTAAACATGAAAAGATACCAATATCTTTGCTTGATGCATTATGTCACAGAGATGTCTTTCCTTGTACCACTAAGTCACTGTGCATTCGTAAATGGAAACAGTAGTAAATCTCAGAACAAATCACACTCAGACAAGTACACACAGAACACTGTGATAGGCAAGCCTTGCAGTGACCCTAAAAGAAGCAGAAAGTTAGTCATACATTCCAAAGTCACAAGTACTTTTACACATTCCCAATCATGTTTAATCCAAAACACATATCTGTATAAACAGAACATTAAATGGCTGGAATGAAGATATCATAGGCTATGTCAATCTTGGCTTCACCAGTAACGGGGTATTATAATACTATTGGCCCCTTAGGAAGATAAATACGATATATTCAGTCAAGCCATTCCATACATACAGTTAGGGTTGAGCAAAATGTTCTATGTTAAATCCTAAACTCTGAACCTTAATAACTTTGGTGGTGTTCAAAGAAACTGCACAAAATTCAGACTCTGCAGTCAAGGCTGAAGGTTCTCAAGATGTGTGAAACTCAAAAATGCATGAAAGCACCACTTGTTGCCCATTATTTGCTCTCGCCTACAGCCAAGATGGTATGGAATTTTGTTCCAAAACTTTCAGGGCTAAAAGAACTTGTACCATGGGTGTGCCCTGCAAAAGATTTGTGAAAAAAATGCTAATCAGTTAGAGTTATAAGGAGTTCAAATTTGGCTTCTGAGCATGCTCACTAGAATTTTTGAGAGAACTCTGACACAAACTTTCTTCTTTCATGAGCATTTTTAAGCCATGACTAACTGTGTTTTTGGATCATAAAAAATGTTTTAGGTCATGGTGGTTTCCATCTTGTTTTTTCTGGCAAAAGAATTGAAAACACATAAGTTACTGTATTTTATAAAAACAAACACAAAAATCTTGCTCAACGGGACCTTTTACGCCCAAGTCTTGTGTTTGTTTTTTTATTTTCAAAAAATTGGCCATAAATATATTTTTTGGATTTTGGGTTTCAGCTTACTAGATGGCTGATTCTTGCATTGCATGCCAAGCATTCTAGCATGCACCAAAAATTTTGTGTCACACTTAAGTGTGCAACATTTTGTGTGCATGAAACATTTTTTGTGTCTCACATACTTTTAGTCATTACTTGGCTGTTTTACAATATTTTAGTTCCAAATTCGTATATATGGTTTACATTAGCATACATTACAAACAAGGATTGTGGGAATGGTCTGACATGCCATATAGTAGTAAAAGATGTGATTCATTCATTCAAGTACTATTTACTTAATAGAGAGATTGCCTCTTTCACACAGGACAAGTTTCTTTCTTTACAGGTTAAAAATAATTGCTTTGGGAGGTGGGGAAGAGGGTGGTGGGTGCAAGAGGGAGACTGGTATGGGAGAATTCAATAAAACAACTATTGGGCTTACATCGGGTTGAGGGAAGTGGAAGATGTTAGGTTCACATGTGTGTGGGCAGAAGGCTTTACTATTCAGTAGTAGTAGATGTGACCCTCAGGATGTGAGGATTCTTTTTGTTATGGACAAGATATAGAGATTATGAAGCCAGAAAATGACCTGTTGACCCATCTAATCAGGACACCCTATATAACTACAGTACTTTGTTGCTGTTGTTGTTCATGAGGGTATATTGTTCTCTGCTCCCTGCCCCATCCCCCACAGTTTGTGAGGGTCTGGTTGTGCAACACACAGGCTGTTAGAATGTGCATGGGGGTTAGAACAACAAGAACCTAAAGGGACACTGTCAACCATTTTTGCATCATATTATTTCTAGTTAAAAAATACATTTTATGATTGCTTACATTCTCTAAAATTCATTGATGTTGTTGGTTGCTTTGCTTTCCTCCTTTCTTAGCAGAACTGAAATACATGCTAATGCTATAGTTGTAAATAACTGTGTTTTGTTTCAAATCCATGATCTTTTCTTATTGTATATTACCTGAAAACTAGGAACACTCCCAAATCTACAGCCACTCATGATGCAATTGTCTACTATCCTCCTAATGCATAATTATTGGCTAGACTGTGTTGGGGGTGTTTCCAGATCCACAGAAGATGCAGTGGGAGTTGATCAAGGAATTTGAACAAACATGTTTTGGTGTGGTAACACCAGCATGGAGGGCAGTCTCTTTTTCACTATTTAAAGGAGAAAAGGAATCAGAATCAAACTACCAGCTACATCAGCAATCAGTACAAAAAGAGAACAATCACAATCTGTGTTTTTTATGTTGTCATGCACATGTGCAAGAAATATATTGCCATAACTGAGAATAGCAGGTTTTGGAGGTGCGGTCCTGTAGTGGCCAGTGGCACCACTGCTTTTTCGGGCTGGGCTCCATGGCATGATTTAGATTGCATGCTGTGAATGACAGCAGTGAAAAAATGTGCCACCACCTTGAAAGGATTTAGCAGCTGCAATGAGGGAGTTCCCTCTCATTGCAGGGCATGCCTTCCATGGTGTAACATTTCAATAAACATGGCGGAGCTGTCCACCTCTCACAGTCCCCATAACAGCCAATGCTGGGGGTGCCCAATCCCTCTGTCGGCATTTGCCCTCACCAGTTCATTTGCCGATGGGGTAGCCCAATCCCTATCGGCATATGTCCCCTCCCAAAATTTGTTGTGAGCCGAGTGCATGCCCAATCCCCTCAGCTCATGCTGCCCCCCAAAGCACACCATGCGGCCGACGGGGGTGCCCAATCCCTGTCGGCTCCATCCCCCCCAAAAGAAACATCCAGGTATGCTGGCATACTGGGAGCTCACCCCAGCTTGCCCAAAGCATCCCATGTTGCCTTTTCCCCCTGTAAAACAGAAAATGGTTCCTTGCAGTCTCTCATGCCCCCTAACTCACACCCACCCTCTGTGCACCCACCACCCCACACCCCCCTCACCCCATACTTACCTCTGGAGGCCGGAGCGATGATCTTCGGTGGACTGGGAACACGTCTGCACTCTTCAAAGCCAACTGCAAACTGAAGAAATGCCGGTAAGCTGTATAATCGCATAAATAGGGTTTTTTAAACTTTGGTAAATAGCTCAGCCACTTTTGGGAATCTTTTCACCGAATTTTCAACATGGGGTTCTTGGGACCCCACCTCATGAATTCAGTCACTGTCATTTTGTTATTCGGTCCCGAAAGGTGATTTTGCGATCACTGTGCAGAACCACCTTTTGGGACAGATTAACGAAATTACAGTGTCACAGTTCAAGAGGTAGGCTCCCAAAAACCCTATGTTGCAAATTTGGTGGAAAAATTCCCAAAAATGACCGCGTTATGAGCATGTGTTGTGCAGTTCCTATGCACGCTCATAACTTCGACAATTTTTTATGTTTTCACTCCAAATTTTCAACATGGCCATTTTACCACACCCCCTTATGAACAGTACTGTTGTTGTTTTTCATATCTTACCCAAAATGTGTTTTTGCACATGTGGCACACAATGGCACAATCGGTGTATGAAATCAACATTCTGAACAGATTAAGAAAATCATGTTACACTGTCCATGAGCAGAGGTCCCAAAATGTATATGTTGAAAATTTGGTGACAACATTCCACAAAATGCCTATTTTATGACCGTGCGTTGCACAGTTTCCACGCACACCACTCATAGGTGTTCGAGAATTGTTAATATTTTCACTCCAGATTTTCAACATTGCCATTTTTGCACACCTCCTTAAGAACAGTACTGCTGTTATTTTTCACATGCTGCTCAAAATGTGGTTTTGCACTTGCAGGGCACAATGGCGCAGTCGCTGTAGGAAATCAATGTTCGGGACAGATTGAGAAAATCACTGTGGCAGTGTTCATGAGTGGAGGTCCCAAAATGCCTATGTTGAAAATTTGGTGAGAAGATTCCACAGGATGACTGTGTTACGAGCATGCATTGCGCAGTTTTCATGCACACTCATAACTTGGAGAATTTTTTATATTTTCACTCCCGATTTTCCACATTGCCATTTTTGCATACCTCCTTAAGAACAGTACAGTTGTCATTTCTCACATCCTGCCCAAAATGTGGTTTTGAGGTACCGGTGCACAATGGCGCAGTCACTGTGTGAAATCAATGTTCAGGACAGATTAACAAAATCACAGTGCCACTGTTCATGAGCAGAGGTCTCAAATGCTTTCATGGGGTGGGGTGAGAAAAAGCCCATGTTGAAAATTTGGAGTGCAAATACCAACAAATGCCCGGGGTGTTAGGGTTTCTAATCATAACATTCCACCCTGTAGAGACTAACCGGTATCAGGGATGTGACTTTAGATTGTTGGTTCTAATGCTCACGCCATTCCACCCCACCCTCACTCCCACCCTGCAGTCACTGACAAGCATCAAACTGTTCCTTGCACTCTTCTGCCCCAAAGTTCATCCCATTCTCCTATACTGCACCCATCTGAACATATTTCCATATGGAATGGGGTGAGCATAAGGCCAGAGGACCCCAAGGCAGAATGTGATACTTGTCGGACTCTGCAGAATAGGGTGAGGTGAAAACACATGACCGTTATGGCCGACACCCAAAGGCACACCTCAGTGCCTGTCAGTCTCTTCAGGGTGGTGTGGGGTTGGCGTCAATTCCATAATTCACTGCCATTCCTTTTATGCATCTGTCTAACTCGTACACTACCAATGCCAGTGTCAGTAAGACAACATTCAGTATTGACAAATGCTTGTTAAACTATGAACACTTTGAGCCCATAGGGGGTTGATAGTGTCTCTTTAAGGACAGCAAACAAAAAGCCTGGAAAGGACAATAATGAGACAGAAGCAGGTAAACATGTTAGTCAATCTATTAAATGTCTTGGTTTTATAAAACAGATACTGACTGGAGTTGTTTCATGCTATAGTGGGAAAATCCTATCCCATCAGGATCAACTATTTCCTTCTACATAGCCATATTGTCCTCAGCCTTTGGCTTCAGGAAATATAACAATTGTCAGGCAATGGTTCCTCTCTCAGGGTCAATATTTCACCACTATAGCCCTCACCTCTGTTCAATATTTGTAATAAAACACACACACACACAAACACGCACAAACATTATTATCAGTAATAGCTTCACCCTTTCCTCCACCAATGGCATGTCAGAAACACTCATCCTCGACTACTCCCCACACATCTGTGTCTTGAGTCACAAAACAAGCACCAACCTTCATCTATGGGCACGGGGTCATGCTGTCACATACAAAAGCAGTGCATCATTATACCGTGCTGTCAAAACAGTGATTAAAATTGCCCCCCCACACACACCCTGAACCCCCCCATTAAAATAGCCTCCTCAGGGTGGGGCAACTCTGGGACAGGGTGAAACTTGGGTGAACCGCACAAAAAACAAGAAAAAAATGAACTAACCTAATCTGGGACCGGGAATAGAACCCCAAGTCCACAGCCACACCATTGTCCTCCAGTGCTGATGGCTCTACTCCCTGAGCCATGGCAGCTGCTCGGCAGACCCTCATCCAGCCAAGCTTTCCAGAAACAGCTACAGGGTCACCGCTACCATGCCACACAAATTGTGTCATGTGGCGCTGTGTACCCTGTAGTTCCCCATACTGTTACTGTTGTGCGGTTGTGCCTGCAGCATTCTGCATGCAACATATTGACTCAATACGCCGTCTACCACCTTTTAGCACCCAACCTCCCTCCTCCAACCACTTAATGTGGTCAGAGATGAGTAGGGAGAATTAGCAGCCTGTGCAGCTTGGGGGGATAAGAACTTAAGAACATAAGAAAGAGTCGACAGATGGGGACCATGCGATCCATCTAGTCTGCCCTAGAAACTACCCCTCCATGCAGCCTTCATCCTAACTTGTACTTTATGTCTGTCCCATGTGAGTTTGAACTCCCTGATTGTCTTTAATACTACCACCTTCTGGAGCAGCTTGTTCCATGGGTCTATCACTCTTTCTGTAAAGAAGTACTTCCTGAAGCTGCTTTTGAACCTTCCTCCTACCAGTCTCATATCATGCACTCTCGCGTGTGCCACTATGTTCTGTTGAAATGGATTGCCTGTCTGAGCTGCGTTAAATCCCCTTACTTACTTAAATGTTTCAATAATGTCCCATTTCTTCTTTGCTCAAGGGAGTATAGGTTCAGCTCCCCGAGTCTTGCTTCATATGACCTGTGATGCAGTCCATGAACCATCTTAGTAGCCCTTTTCTGCACTGTTTCCAAATGGTCAATGTCCTTGAGGTGAGGTCTCCAGAACTGAACGCAGTACTCCAAGTGTGACCTCACCAAGGACCTGTAGAGGGGCATGATGATCTCTCTCTTTCTACTAGAAATACCTCTACTTATACATCCAAGTATGCCACACACTTTCTGTGCTGCTTTCTCACATTGTTTTCCTACCTTTAATTCATCAGTGATGATTATGCTGAGATCTCTCTCTGTTTGTGTCTCCTCAAGTTGATGTCTTCCCAATGTGTACTTTTGTCCAGGGTTCCTCTTTCCCAAGTACATTACCTTACATTTTTTGGCATTAAATTGTAACTGCCAGTCCCTGGATCAATCATCTAGCCTTCTAAGGTCAGCTTTCATCTTGTCTGCTCCTTCCTTTGTGTCCACTCTGTTGCAGAGTTTTGAATCATCTGCAAACAGGCAAACCTTCCTTGTTAGTCCATGCACTATGTCTGCTACAAATATGTTAAATAGGATCAGTCCCAGCACTGATCCTTTCAGGATGCTACTGGTCACCCTACCTTTCCTTGACAATGATCCATTGACTAGCACTCTCTGGTTCCATGTGATGATAGCGATCATCGTGAATGTATGTTGCTGAAAAGCATTTCGGTGACATACAACTAGCAGTGACCCGACTTCTGGACAACACAGAAGTGTTTATGCAGGGGGGCTGCACACCCGCAACCTCCTCAAGGGGGGGCTTTGCCCCTGCAACCTCCTGATTAAAGATTGTCAACTCCAGGGGGGGTGCATGTCAAGGAAGGGGTGAAACACGGGAAAAAAAATACAGCTGCAAACAGAGGCAAAACAACAGTCCCCAGCAGGTCCCAAACCCAGTTTCTGCTACAATGTAGCCAACCACCCTCACAACCACACCACAGGGCTGGCTCAGCTGCAGCAGGATCCCACCATCCATATAAAGCCTCCCTCCTATCCCTCCCCTCCACCTCCCTATCCCTCTCCTTCAAGTTGCTCTGCTCACTATACGTCACTACCCTAGCAGGGTAGCCTTTCATGGTAGCGATATAAATGAGTTGCTGTTTCTACAGTCACTCATTTATTATCACTATCATCATGGACTACTACACTGTCTGGGTCCTATCGTTCAGCCAGTTACTGATCCACTTGACCATCTTCTGGCTAACTCCCATATGTCCCAGCTTGTTGGTTAGCCTTCTGTGAGGGATGGTGTCAAAGGCCTTGCTGAAGTCTAGATATACAACATCCACCACCTACCTCTCTGATCCAATTTTCTGGTGACCCAGTCAAAGAAGTTGATCAAGCTGGTTTGACAAGAGTTTTCTGCTGTGAAGTTATGTTGCTTTGGGTCCATTTCTCCAGTATCTGTTAGGTACACCACAATCCTCTCTTTTAGTAGTGACTCCTTCATTTTCTCCACAAATTAGGTCAAACTGACAGAGCAGTAATTTCCTGCCTCTTCCTTGTTTCCACTCTTGTGTTAAGGGCACAATAGTTGCCCGTTTCCAGTCCTGAGGTATTTTCCTGCTGTCTAGTGACTTGTTGAAGAGCTCAGCCAGTGGTGAGGTCAGTTCCTCTTGGAGCTCCTCAATATCCTAGAGTGTACGCCATCCGGTCCCATGGCTTTTTCTACTTTCCGTTTATTAAGCTTTTTTAGGACTCTCTCCCTTGTGAAGGGGCTAGTATCTGCTTGCTGAGTATCTTCCTTTGTACTGCTCAGTGTGGAACCTTTGTCACTATCTTCTATGGTGAAGACAGAGCAAAAGAACTCATTTAGCACTTCTGCCTTGTCCTCATCAGCCTCTGCCATCTTACCTTCCTTGGTTGCTAGTTGGACTATTCCTCCCTTAGTTTTTCTTTTTTCTCTTATGTATCTATAGGTTTTGTCTCCCTCCTTAACACCCTGTGCTAGTTTCTCTTCCATCTGTGCTTTTACCCAACAGCTTTCCCTTCCCATTCTCTGTTTTGTGGGGTTCCTTAGGGCTCAGTGCTTTCTCCACGTTGTTCGCAGTGTATATGCTGCCCCTTGGAGACATTGTAAGACAGTATGAGCTGAGGTTTCGCTACTATGCTGATGATACCCAGCTCTACTTGTCTTTTGCACCAGACCAGGAAAGGGCTCTCTTGGTATTTAACAACTGCCTTGTGGAAATCCTGGACTGGATGAGTTCAAGTTGGCTAAAGCTGAATGCAGTAAAGACGGAGGTGATGGTGGTGGAACAGGGTCACCAGATATATGGGTTGAGGATTGGCCAGCCCTCTGGAATTTATCTAGGGTGTGCCCAGATCCCTACCTCTGATCAGGTGCGGAATCTGGGGGTGGTGCTTGATGATGGACTGACTTTATGATCTCAGGTGTCAGCAGTCATTAAGTCTTCCTTCTACCATCTTAGGAACATCACCAGGATCAAGCACCTTGTTCCATCTGGAGACCTGCCTACACTTGTCCACACCCTTGTGACCTTGTGCCTTGATTACTGCAACTCCCTTTACTTAGGGCTTCCTGGGGCTGATATCCACCACTTGCAGCTAGTGCAGAATGAGGCAGCGTGTTTGCTGATGGGGGGTTCTCAAACATTTCATATTACCCTGTTCTGTGCAGTCTGCACTGGTTGCCAATTCAGTGGCAGATCATCTTTAAGGTTGGTTTACTGACCCAAAAGCCCTACACAGACTTGGCCCTGACTACTTGAAAGAGCTTCTGATTCCCTATCGTGCTGAGTGACAGCTCCGTTCTGCCGGCGAGGGGTTGCTGGAGATTCCGAGGGTGTCTCTGAAGTCATCTGGGGCACGTGCATTCATGTACGCTGCCCCTACCCTTTGAAAATCTCAACCCTGCCAGCTACAGGACTGTATGACAGTGGGAGACTTTAAGCAAGTGCTCAAAACTTACTTATGGTGTCAGGCATTTGATGACACTTAATAAATGAACCCTGCTGTACTTTCCTGTTTTATACTGTTTTCACTGTTTTATCTTTTAATTCTTTTGTAAAGCACCTTGAAATCTGAAAGGCACTTCTGTGAAATAAAATTATTATTATTAATTTATTCTTGTATTGTTCCATGTCTACTTCATGTTTTATTTGCTTGAATTGTGTAAAAGCCTTTGTTTTTCTCTTTGATTTTGGATGCTACTTCATGAGAGAACCAAAGAAGTATTTTCCTTTTTTTGGACTTGCTGATCTGCTTAGTGCATACAGTTATTACTGTATGCAGAGCAGACTTCAGAGTATTCCAGCAGTCCTCTACATCTCCTGTGATTCCTCCTTCTAGCATGGATATGATCACAATTCTGATTTTGGAGAAGTTGGCTTTTCTAAAATCTAGTACCTTGATTTTGGTACAACTGTTTTCCTCCATCTTGTTCACAGTAAACCAGATTGAACTGTGATCACTGGTCCATAGATTGGCTCCCATCTCTGCATCTGGGATCCTTGTGCTGTTTGTCAGCACTAGATCCAGTATTGCTTTGTCTCTGATGGGTGAGTTCACCAATTAAAGCAAACCTGCTCCCCTTAGTGCAGAAAGGAACTCTTTGCTCTGGTTTGAGAATGCTGTGTTTGAGGACCAATCCACATCAGACAGATTGAAATCCCCAACCAGCAACAACTTGCCTCTGTCCACCATCATCGAGATGGTTTCCTAGGGCTCCTTGTTTACATCAGCCTCCTGGAATGGGGGTCTATATAGGACTTCTACTCAGATAGGGGCTTTGTCCCTGGCTCCTAGTGTAACCCAAAGGGCCTCTGCTTTACTGTGTTTCCCCTAGATTTCTGTTGCACATATGTCATCTCTGACACAATGCCATCCCCCCACCTTTCTTGATGGTGATATCCCAGGAGTGGTTCCCAGTGAACCATGTTTCTGTAACAGTGACCTAGCCTAATTGTGCATCTGCCATTACGATTGTGAGATCAGGGATTTTGTTTGGCAGACTACGAGCATTGATGCAAATTGCTTTCCATCCCATCTGTTTTGGTCATTTGCATTTTTAATATGTTTTGATTGTATGATTTTGTTGAACTGCTTGGTCTGAGTACGTTTGGTGTGATGTTTGGTCCAAGTATGATTAGCACATCCTTGAGCTTTTTTTATTTTGTTTTATTTACTGAAGTATTTGATTACACCAGTGAGCAGATGCTCATTTATAGATTCCACATCAGTTACACAGACAATACAATACAGGTGACAGGGTTACATGTGGTACAGGTAAGTTACAGGGTACAACAGCATTAAGGAGCTTAGGCAGTATAGCAGCTAGTCAGTGTCAGAGGTTAACACCCTACTTGGAAGTTCTCAGAGGTGAGAAGAAGGAGGGTTTGCAAACATGTGTGGAAGGAGTAAGGTAGTTGGGAGCTTCTGAGGGGGTAGAGAAGTGGCACAGATGTCATGATTTGGGGGGGTAGGTGTAACCTAAAATGCTGGGAGTGGAGTGCCTCAACCCAATGAGTTGGCAGGAGGTAAGTGCAGGTAGTTGGTTGCTGCTTCAGAAGGGTGCTAATGGTAGCAGTCACATTTACTAGATTTTACTAGGTGCTGCCGGAGTCTGCATTTGAATGATCCAATTGTTGTGGCATTGATAATGTCAGGAGGAAGGCACTGGTCCATAGTGGAGCATAATAGTAAAAGGCACATTGTGCCAGGGCTGCGTGACATCTGAGAACTTTGTAGGTCTGAGTGGAGGAGTTCCTTGTGGGTCAGGTGCTTGAATGTGGAGTTAGGAGGTTCTGGACCCCTGTGGGAAGTCGGTTGAGGGAGCATTTCTTGGCGATGAGGCAGGTTTGGTAGTTTATTCTGTCCTTCAGTTTTGGCCAACCTGCCTGGGTGTAGAGCTCACAGGTGTGCGTTATTCTTTCTGCACCTGTTAGGAGTCAGCCCACATTGTTTATTGCAGGGTGATGCAGTTTAGGGCTGTGTCTGTCACTGACCAATAGATTGCCAGGCCATAGTTGTCGAGGGAGACTATCAAGTTGTTGATGGCAAGGTTCACTGCCTCATGTGTTAGGCAGTGTCTATGCCTGTGTAGGATCCCTATACTTGTATTATTCACCCTTACTGTGTTGTTGATGTGTTGGACATACGAAAGTGTATAGTTGAATGTGATGCCCAGGTACCTGAACTGCTGGATGTGTTCCAGTGGGTCCTCACTGGCATCCCTGATTGCAAGAGGGGAGGCCTTATGCTTGCTCTGTGTGCTGGTGAGCATCACAGTCTTAGTTTTTTTGCAGTTCATGACTAGTATGTGATCTGTAAACCATTTTTCAGTGGCTGAGAACTTCTTTTGGAGATCGACTGCAAGTTGTTCGGGATTAGGACTGCTGTTGGATATGACCGTATCATCTGCATATAGGAGCATTCGGCCCGGGCATGTGGATGGCAGTTTGTTTAGGAATAAACTGAATAGCAGGAGTCCCAGAATTGATCTGTGTGAGATTCCTGAGCAGACTTGTCTGTTACCAGAGGTAACCCCCCCATTTTGAACTTTTGTGAGCTACTGTGAAAGTAGCTACTGAACCAGTGTACTGATTCCAAAGAGAGTTCTGTAGCTGACAGTTGGTCCAGCAGGAGCTTGTGATGCACCGTATCAAATGCTTTTGATAGATCAATGAAATTTGCCCCAACCAGGAGACCTTGATCAATTGGATGGCAAATGTGTCCAGTGAATTTGAGCAAGGCCGTGATAGTACTGAGATCTGATCAGAAGCCGTATTGCTCAGGACAGAGAAGTTGGTATTGGTTCGGGTGTTCGACTAACTGGTCTGCCACTATCCACTTAAGGGCTTTGGGGGGGGAGTATTGAGGTAGGTCAGTAGTTGTTATATAGGGTCCTGTCACCACCTTTGTTCACTGGAGTTACTGTGGCGGATTTCCACCTCTGGGGGAACTGTGAGAGGCAGATGAGAGGCTGATTAGTTTGATGAGTGGACGTAGGACTTCAGCCGGGACCAGCTTGATGAATTTTAGGTCCAGACTGTCCCCGATATGTCTAGATTTCCCCCGAGCCTTCTCCAGGTACTTTTAAGTATTGGCTTGAGAGACTTCTTTATAGCAGAAGAGCGGGCAGTTAAATAATGGTTGTTTGGCTGTATTGAGATTAGTTGGCGGTAGGGGGGTTGAAGTAGTCTACTGGTACCACACTGCTTAAATTAATGAATGTGATGTTAAGTGTGCTGGCAATGTGCATGTGGTCCAAGGATGGTACGCCATTGATCAAGAGCATGGCTGATGCAGATTTGGGGTCCTTGCTGGTTATGTCATTGAGGTTATCCCAGAATGACTTGTTGTCATTCCAGGTGCGGGAGAGGGCTTCTTTGTAGTATTTGTTTTTGGTGAGTTGGACGGCTTTAGTGCACTCATTCTGAGCTTTTTTTATACCTCTGTATGTTAGCAGTGGTACTGTGTGCTCTAGCTATCTGTCATAAGTGATCTCTGGCTTGTAGTCGCTCTAGTAGGTCAGGTGTGAGCCAGGGGTTACTGTGCCCTCTTATCTTTCTGTTTCTTATTGGGGCATGCTTGTTACAGATGGCATAGAAACATAGACTTTGACAGCAGATAAGGACCACTTGGCCCACCCAGATTGCTCATTTCCCTACCTACTGGATAAACTGCAGATTCTAGTTAACCAACAGCCTACTTCCTGCCACCCCCCATTACAATTGCCTTGTGTCTGTCCCATGCATGTTTGACTTCCCCAAGTGTTTTAGTCCCAACAACCTCCCCAGGAAGGCAGTTCCATGCATCCACCACTCTCTCTGTGAAAAAAGATTTCCTCACATTACCCCTGAGCCATCCCCCCTCTATCTTTAAATGGTGTCCCCTTGTTCTTACACATCTCTTTTTCTGAAAGATGCTACTCTCCTGGACTTTGTTGATCCCCTTGAGGTACTTGAACATTTCTATCATGTCCCCCGTCCCTCCTTTCATCAAGGGTATACATATTAAGCTTTCTCAGTCTCTCTTCATATGATTTCTGATGCAGGCCCTGCACCATTTTAGCTGCCCTCCTCTGGACTGCTTCCATCCTGTCTATATCCTTGCATAGATGAGGTCTCCAAAACTGCACACAGTACTTCAGATGGGTCTCACTAACTGTCTGTACAGAAGGATAACCACTTCCTTTTTCTACTTGTGATGCCCTTCCTATGCATCCCAGTATCCCCTGCTCTCCTTACTGACTTCTCACATTGCTTACCCACCTTTAGATCATCTGATATGACTACCCCAAGTCCCGTTCCATTTTGTTGTTGTTAGTACCTCCCTGCTATTGTGTACTCTTCTCCTGGGTTTTGTTTCCCAGGTGCATTACTTGCACTTCTTTGCATTGAATCTAAGTTGCCATATGTCTGACCATTCCTCCAACCTTGCCAAGTCCCTTCTCATCCTTTCTACACCCCTTGTGTATCAACTCTGTTACAGATCTTTGTATCATCTGCAAAGAGCATACCTTTCCTCAGACCCTCTGCAATGTCACCTATAAAGATGTTAAAGAGGACTGGACCCAGTACTGAGCCCTGAGGTACTCACTAGTGACCCCCCTTTCTTCGGAATATGTTCCACTCACTATTACCTTCTGTGTCCTGTTGTGCAGCCAGTTTGCAGCCCAGGCTACCACCCTGGGACCTACTCCCTGGCTGGATAACTTGATTATTAATCTTTTGTGTGGGATTGTGTCAAATGCCTTGCTAAAGTCTAGGTAGGCAATATCCACAGCCCCTCCCTGGTCTATTACGTTGGTCACCCAGTCAAAGAAATCTATTAGATTCATCTGACATGACCTTCCTGCCGTAAATCCATGCTACTTTGGATCCTGTGCCCTGCTGGCCTCTAGGTATTCAACAATTCTTTCTTTCAGAAGTGATTCCATCATTTTCCCTACCACGAAGGTCAAACTTACAGGTCTGTAGTTTCCTGCTTCTGCCTTGCTCCCATTTTTGTGAAGGGGTATCACATCTGTCCTGCTCCAGTCCTCAGGTACCACCCCATCCTCCCATGATTTGTTAAAAAGTGTGGTCAGTGGTGTCACTAGGTCCTCCCTTAGTTCTTTTAGGATTCTGGGGTGAATCCCATCAGGCCCCATTGCTTTGTCCACCTTGAGTTTTAGGAGTTCATTCAGGACTCTTTCTTCTGTAAACAGACTGGTGTCAACCCCCCTACCCAGAGTGCTTCTATTGTGTGGTTTAGGTAACTCCTCCTCATCTTCTTTTGTGAATACTGAGCAAAAGTATTCATTCAGTATATCTGCCTTTTCACTGTCTCCCTCTGCCCACCTCCCCTCTCCCTTATTAATCTTCACTGTTCCTCCCTTAACATTTCTATACTCCCTAATGTACCTATAAAAAGGTTTCATCCCCCTTCTTAACTGACATGGCTATTTTTTCCTCAAGTTTGGGCTTTTGCTATTCTGACTGCCTTCATCACTTCTTTCTGCTTTAATTGATACAGTTCCCTGTCATGCTCCTTCTGTGATGCGTTATACTTTTTGAATGCAGCATTTTTCTCCTTAACCTTCCCTGCCACCTCTTTTGAGAGCCATAGTTGTTTTTTACTCCACTTTGTTTTCTTTATCTGTTTCATACAAAGGCTTGTTGCCTCTATGATGGCAGTTTTGATTTTTCTCCATTGTTCTTCCACCCCTTCTTTTTGGCCATTTGCTAGTGTATTCCTCAGGTATTCATCCATTTTGCCAAAGTCAGCCCTTCTAAAGTCCAGTATGCTTGTTTTTGTATGGCTTGTCTCCATGGTTGTGCTTATTGTGAAGCACACTGTGCAGTGGTCACTTGTTCCCAGATGTCTACTGACTTCTAAATTTGTGATCCTCTCTCCATTTGAGAGTACCAGGTCTAGTATTGCTTCCTCCCAAGTGGGTTCCAACACTAGCTGTTTAAGGCCTGCCCACTGCAGGGCATCGAGAATGACCCTGCTCTTGGATGTGGCTGCAGTACATGTCATCCAGTTAACATCTGGCATATTCAGGTCCCCCATCAACAGTATCTCCCCTTTTTCAGCCATTTTGAGAATGTCCTCTATCATTTTCTTGTCCATTTCCTCCCCTTGAGATGGAGGTCTGTATACAACCCCTGTGTGGATTGTGATGCCATTCCCTGTCTCCAAGGTGACCCAGAGTGACGCTTGTCCTCTCTCTTTACTTTTTAGTTCTGTAGCTTTGATCCCTTCCCTTATGTATAGAGATACTCTACCTCCTCTTTTCCCCTCCCTGTCCCTTCTGTAGACTGTGTACCCCAGTATGTTGACATCCCAGTCATGGTTCCCTGTGTACCATGTTTCTATGACTGCCACAATATCCAAGTGTTCATCTTTCATCAAGGCTACTAGCTCAGGAAGCTCGTTTCCCAGACTACGGGCATTGGTACTCATTGCCCTCCATTTAATGTTGGCTTTATCCTTTTTTTCCCCCATGCCTGCTCTTTTTGCCCTTGTCTATTTTTCTATTTACCCCTGTCCTGCCCCCTGTTGAGAACTGTACCTCAGTGTTTACTTTACTACCCGTCATGTTTTGTGGGGGGAGGCTTGAAATTTCCTACCTCTTATTAGCACCTCCACCCATGGCTAGTTTAAAAGCTTGCCAAGGAAGCATTTAAACCTGTCACTTAGGATCTTGGTTCCCTTCATGGACAGATGCAGACCATCATGCCAGTATAAACATTTATCTCTCCAGGTGTACCCCCAGTCCCCAATGAAGCCAAAGCCCTGTGCTCTGCACCAGTTTTGCAACCATTCAGTAAACAACTAAATGGCATTGAAGGTTTTTATGAAGTGGTCCAGGGCTGCGTCTACATTATTGAGTGCTGTCCGATCTGTGCTCTTGAGGTTGTACTGAACTAGTTGGTGATGGGGGAGGGACATTTGGTAATGCTTTTTGTGCTATGGGTGCCTGTGCCACCCCTCCCCATCCACTAGTTTAACTGACCATTGTGAATGTCGAATTTTTGCCCTACTGCTTGGGTCCACTCCTTTGAGAGGTGTAGGCCATCGAATTTAAAGAACTCCCTTTCCCAGAAGTCCTGCCATTTTCCCATTAAGTGGTGATCTTTTTCCTGGCACCAATCCTTTAGCCAGGTGTTTAGCTCAGAGATTTCATTTTCCCTGATCTTCTGCCTGCTGCCTCCTTTTTTCCAGACTGGCAGAATTTCAGAGAAAGTGATAGTGGATGAAAGGGAAGCAAGCTTCTCACCCAGCCTGGTGAGGTTTTGTTTCATTTTCTCTACTGACTTACTGGCTAGGTCATTTGTACCTATGTGAAGAATGACACGTGTGTCTTGATCAGTTCCTCAAAAGATTTCCTCTATGTGATTGGTGTCCCTCCATGCTAATGGTCCAGGGAGGCACCTTACCGTAGTTGAAACTTGTTCCTGCTGGAGGTGAGTCTTTAGACCCCTAATCATTGAGTCACCATTTATTAGTACCAGTTTATTTTTGTCCTTTTTGTGTGTTTAGTTGTGTGCTGTACTTCCATGTACTGCTCTGGGATCACAAAATTTTTGATGCTCATTACACTATTTGTCATGGTAAATTGTGCAGTGTACCTATTCCATGTCTGAATAGGTTTGGTACCTTCTGGTATTGAGGATTTTGTGCTAATTGTACTAGAACTAACCTGTTGCCAGCCCCCTGGCCTGTTTGTCCTTTGGGGTAGGGGTACTGGTGTAGTGCACCTTGAAACTAAAGGTTTTACATAGTTGCCAAGTGGGGACTGATTTAGTATATCGTGGAGGTATTTTATCTCAGCCCATACTGCATGAAGCTGCGATTGGAGGTCCCTAACTGTGCAGCATGTTGGACAGTACCCCACTCTGTAAATGAAGTCCTTGATAAAAAGGGTGTCACAGTTATTGCAGTTCAAGAGGTTCATAGTGGCCTTTATTTCTCTGTTTAAAGGAAAACACTGGAAAAGACACAGCTTTCCTCAGACACTACAGAAACTCTCAATTAGTGCTTTCAGACAGTAACAACTTTTTTTAATGATTTAAAAGAGCTACCCACAACTTCCACTTTCTGTTGCTGGCAGCCACCATCTCATGAGCAGCAGTGAGATTCCTGAGCTCACTGTATGCTAATATGTCGTTTGTCCTCTGCTATTGGTTGGCAGGACATATTAGCATAAAGTGAGCTCAGGAAGCTCTCTGCTGCTCATGAGATAATGGCTACCAGCAATAGAAAGTGAAAGTGAAAGCCACTGTTAAAATCACTAAAAAAGCAATTAGAGGTAATTTTTTTTTTTAATGTTTCTGTCTGAAAGCACTAATCGGGAATTTTTGCAGCACCTGGGTAAAACTGTGCCTTTTCCAGTGTTTTCCTTTAAGTTCTGGACAAGAGAAGTAGACTGCCTAAAGGCAATCTTGGACAAAAGAAAAGGGATGCCTGCTATTTCGCCAGGGTGTGTATCTGCTCAGCGAAATATCAGTGATGCCTGCTATTTCAATGGGGTGTGTATCTGCTCAGCTGGGGGGGGTAGGTGATGGTTGTTACCCTAAGCTGTTATGGATGAAAGTAATATATGGACAACTAGAGGCAGAGGCTGTGAGTGGGCCAAAAAATGTTAATATGTATTGATCAGTGAAGCTCAGCAGACAGGCAAGGGGCTGGACCGAACTTAATGTATGCCTCCTAGGGTTGCCCTTTGTGTCTGAGCTGTTGCTTTTGGTTCTTTCTGGCTGAGAGCCTTCTATTAGCCGACCACTATTTCAGTAGTGGGTATAGCAGTCGGCGAAGACCAATGAAGCTTAGCAGACAGTAACGCTAGGGGCTGGACCACTCTTGGCGTATGCCTCCTTGGGATGCCCTTTGTGTCTGAGCTGTTGCTTCTGGCTGAGAACTTTCTATTAGCTGTGTACAAATGCTAATTTACATACTTCAGTCATGAATTCTGGGTAAGTGTCCCAACAGCATCTTATGCTGAGGGAGCAGCCACTGGCTGGGTCTGAGCAGAGTGAGTGAGGAGAGAAGCTGCCTCAGTGGAGAAAGGAGCCAAGACTGTGCACTCCAAGGAGGATTTAGGTAGAACCACTGTAAAGGAATCCCTGCTTCCACACCTGTCAGAGTCTACCCTCCCTCAGTGATTGGTCTCTCCCAGTTGGTGAAGATCAGTGAAGCTAAGCAGACAGTAAGGTTAGGGGTTGGACCACACTTGACGTATGCCTCCCAGGGTTGCCCTTTGTGTCTGAGCTATGCTTGGAGAAAGGATGATGGAGGGGGAATCACTGAACCACCAGTGTATTTGAACACAGAAGTTGAAGGGGCGAGTACTACTAGATTAAGGGTGAGAGAAGTGGGTAATTACCAGTGTTGGTTTTATTTTGAGCTGAGGCCAATAAATTCAATTCAGCTGTGAGAATCTGACTTCCCACTTCTGCTCTCAGTGCAGTACTTTACATAAGGTAAAGCAGACTTCAAATGGGAGTGGGTAAAAACACTTTTGGTCAGCAAGGAACAGTAATAATGTAGCTTGCATGTGGTAGGTACTGTTGGCATGTATCTGCTGTGGATTGCTGTTTTTGGTTTTCTGACAGTCTGCCAAACCCATTTAGACTACCATGACTCAGTATATGCTACAGTAGTACCATAAATGCTTGAATAAAAGCCCGGGCGCTTATTTAATTTGTGCAGCATGATCACCAGATGCTTATTTAAGCAAGGCGCTAATTTAAATATAGGTGCTTATTAAAATGGCACAATTTTTTAAGAGAGAAAAAAATAGAACTCAATGTTAGTATCTGCAATTAAAATACATTTTATGTTATTTTTTATGTCATGCCTTCTGAAAAAGTTTCTTAACCATCCATCACTTGCTGCAAACTGTTTGTCTGTCCCCTTACTTGCTATTGAAAAGATTTTAACATCTTTTTTTTTTTACAGCTTTTCTGGTTACCCTTAAATGTTGGGCTCTCATTGACTCGATCCATGAATATAGCTCCACTTCAAGTGTTTCCGAAATTGGCCACCGACCTCCTCCTTCCAATTTTCGGTGACCTTGCAAGACCATTGCCTGAAGTTGGTCTGCTTGCTTGCACCACTCCTTGATGCATTTGGCGTCCACACCAAAGTTGCAAGCTGCACTCTCCTTACTGTTCCCACTTTGGACATAATCAACCGCCTGCAGTTTGAAATCTATATTGTAGCTGTGGAGCCATCATTTCTTACAATTAAGCTCCAAATCAGGGTCTGGTGAGTGCTGTCTCTCTCGCTTGTCTGGTTCAATAATAACTGTGGTGTGTTCAACAGAAGGTGGCAAAGGCTTAAGTAGCAAGTGGTGGATTAATTAAAAATAAACTGTGTTGCTCATCACTGTGATTAGCTAATTGTTTGAAATAAAAGTGTGTTGCTCTGCACTGCAATAAGCTACTAGCACTTGCTAACCAGGCACTTAACTGAACCAGGCGCTTAATTGAACACAGGCGCTTAATAATTTTGAGACAGCAGCTGACCAGGTGCTTATTCAGGCAGGTGCTTATTTGAGCAAATATGGTACTTACTTTTCATCTCTAACGCAAGTTGTATACTCCTTCAGTCCTTAAAATGTTACCATACAAATTATTGAATTCTCTCTCTCTCTGTCCATTGGTTTTCAAATCATATACTAATAACCTCTCCCCAAGACAAAAACATGTTCTGCAACATGAAACAAAAGAAATTTAGAAACATTAAATACAGAGCATTACATTGCCATTCACATTTCCTGCCATAGATAGTTTTGATTTGTTTTTCTTTTTCTATATTTTTGTGGGTTTTTTTATATTAATTAAACCTGTAGTAGTGTAAATACAGACACTGACTACTGGCTGAAAGAGCTATAAAAGTTACCTACTTACTAGAGGACAGACTGGAGAACTTTGTTGTGCATGCCTTTGCATGGCTAGCCAGGTCACTTATCTGTTGCCATCTAACGCAATGTAAGTGGAGTCAGGTGATGGGTCTTATTTAATGGATACCAACTATGTGTGCTCAGTGGCACACCTTATCATACTGAGCTAGTTGATGAAAGTCTGTAAGTTGTTGCAGTGCCAACAGGAGGAACAGTTGTTCCACTGCTGTTGGGAGTAGTGAGCTGAACGTTGGTACCAGTGCCAGCAGAAGGAGCCCAAGGAGTTTTGCCAGTGCCACATGGAGGTGTAAGAGTGGGAATAGTAGTAGATGTAACTTATTGGAATTGTTAATAATCAAATAAATAAAGTTAATCCTTGGTAAGTTGAGTCTGAAAAAGGACATGTATTCAAGGAACAAACCGTGAGTAATGCGGTGAGGCAACATGCCCAGTTGTACTTATGCATCTTTTTGAAGCAACCAATGTTTGATGGCATCCAAGAATATACAAAAGCATTTTAGCTAGTGCAGGTCACATGATTGATCTGTCTTGCCAGAATTTGATTAGCTCACTATTCATGCAAGTCAGTTGCTCTGGTAGATAAGCCTATGTCATATACTCTGATAACAGGTCTAAGCCTTCCTCAAAAATGTCTGAGCAGCACAGACTTTCAGTATCAAGAAACTCTTAGTTGTCCTCGATTGTATCAAGATATTCACTATCCAAGTCTTCTTCTTCCATGTTATGCTGACACCTGGCTTTGGCACTACACAAAATCAGTTTAGGAGAAGCAGTATGACCAGTAGGTTGTGAATGCACATTCTGGTCAGTTTTTTTAAACTTTCTTTGCTGGTCCATCATAAGAGCACTCAACACTTTTTTTTGTTTTATATACTCTATGCATCCGGGGGGAATCAACATATCTTTATATCTGAGACCCAGTAGTATTGCCAAGTCACATAGTGTGTCACACAGCGTGTTCAATCTAAACTTTGAAAACTGTCTGCAAATTGTGTTAGAAAGATCTCTCTGCCATTTCTTTAATTAGTGCACTCTGCTGCTGCTGTGACAACTCAGATGAGGTAGTGGCATCACCACCCACTCCTCGACCCCCATCATTACCGTCCTTCTTTGCACCACCACCACCAGGGTCACCATTGCTCCCACCACCACTAGCTGTGCTTTGTTGGGTTGCTGTACAAAATTATAAATAATAGTGTGTATCTCAGGGTGCGACCAGATAATAACAATGTGTACACCATGACCATGAGTGCTGTGCATCTAGCACAAAAAAACTTATTTTTTGAACAACATGGCCATGCTAATTGACCCCTTCTATTCACTGGAAAATTCAGTTGCCATACATTGATCACCATTCTAGTCCTGACTCCTAAGAATGAAAATATAGAAGGGATCAGTTATCCATGTGATGTGGGACATGGAACAGTGGCAGTAGTGTAGAGCCTTGTTGCTTCTCATTATATTTAAACTTGTACGCTATGGAGTATGCCTTCCTACACTGATGTGTGGGTATGGCATTCAAGTTGACTCACCATAGGAATGAGCATTCTAAGTGCTGCTGATTCATTAGCAAAATCTTTAGTGGCCTGTTCATATGGTAAGAAAAGTGGAACAAGATTTTGCAGAAATCACCATTGCACCCATGACATATATCCCCCTATTGGCCACATCATCGAATTCCATAGCCTGAAACATAGGTTTCTGTTTCTTGGATCTCACCACTATATAAAATACAGAAGTCTACCTTGTAGCAGTGTCTTTAAGCAATGACACAGAACACTGTCCATCTGCTGGTAATGGTGGACGATTTCAGTGCTTCTGGAGTAGTGATTGAAATATCCAGCGATGTTCCACACAGTGCCATGTGTTTTCTGTAACAGGGCATGTTTGTCAAACATGTGACTCTCTGCTATATTTACTCCATGGGCAAAACAAGGTGCATAAAGGGAATCCCCATTATTCACAGCCTTCAGCATGTTACTCACACTATTCATCATGAGAATTCCCACTCCAGGGTTTTAAATAATTGATTAGCAGTTTCTCGGGACAATACTAACTATTTAGAAAGTATTTATATAGGTTTTCTAGAAGTGTTACATTTATTAAACACAGTGAGACAGGTGCTATACATTCTCACAATGTTTTATCACTTTTATGAGCAAAACGCTAATCAATTTTTAGAGTTAAATAAAACCCTGCCACCCTCAGATGGTTAAGGTTTATCTAGCTGTCTAGCAGTGATTAGATTAACCACTGAAGTTTTCCCCACTGTGCTTCTCCTCCATAAAGTATGGTACTTTCTCTCTTAGTGTGCCTCTGTGGGCTGTCTGCTTCAACATATTTCCTGAAGGGGCTGTTGGTGGTACAGCTGGGATGGGAATGATGGTGGAGCTTGATAGGGACACAGCCCAATGGGCAGTGAAATTTAAGTAGGTTTATATTGCACTATTGTTCCAGATATCACTAGTGAAATGAGTATAACCCCCTCTGCCTCCATCAGAAGTGTCACCATCTATATGCATATTGCCTTGTATATTCTGGGGTTCCAATACATGGAAATGTTGCATTTGGGCTTCATTTTCTGCAACAGTCATCAAAAGCTTGTGTCTTCTATAATAGCAAATAGCTGAAGATCAAGGGCCAGCATCTCCTCAGTGACGTGTGCCATAATATTCATAGTTTGGGCACATAATGACTCAGGCATTGTAGTGTGTGTGTTGTTAGTGGTGGTTAGAGTGGTGCTTCAGAAGCAGTGCCAGTACTTGGGGATGCAATATTTGGCTGTTGTAGCAGCCACGGTAGCAGCATTACTTGAACAAACCATCTACTTCCACTGCTTTCCATACCAAACTGTTCCTGATGTTGCTGCTGGTTATTCTGGCTGGGGTTGGGAGTGGATTTGACTGTTAAGAAGATACCATTCTCACATTTGAAATGACAAACCAGAACACTGGTTCATAATTTTCAAGTGGACTGACCATGACTGAACTTTTTACCACACACTGACTGCAACATATTTTTAGTGGATCAGTGGCATCATCTGTAAAATACAGACACTGCAGAAGAACTCTTTGTTTTTGTTTTTTTGCTACAGAAGTGGGCTGTGTGTGGTGGGGGGAGGGGATTTTTCAAAGATTTGGGCAATGAGAATGAAAGGATTTCTTTTTTCTTTCCACACAGTTGTGATATGATGTGGCTGGGGATGGCCAGGCAGGGCAAAGCCAGGTGGTACAGTACTTGTTTATGGGGTTGATCATGCTTTGAGGCTGGTCTCTAGATTTTCCTGCCTAAGAAAATTAATTTCTTGTGTTTGTCCTTTTCACTGTCTTTTTGAAATTTGACATCTCTTCCCATGATTGCCTTCATTCCTCAGTGTCACACTTATCATCAATACTAACCAGTGGTGTAACTGACAGCATACTTACATGCTACACCTATTCTTCATCCTCATCTTCCACTACTGATTCCTCATGCAGTTCCTCCTCTCTTGCTTCTTTCTTCTGTACCTTCTGTTCTTATACTTCTTTAATCCCCTGCCCCATGTTTTCCTTGCACGAATCATGATCTTCCTCCTTTGGTTTCTCCCCCTTATCAGGTACTTCCCCCTCCACTGCCTCCTCACATCAATGCCCCTGCTCTGAGAGCACCATTTCCATGTTCTCCTGCTCACTGGCACTCTCTATGAGCTGCTTTGGAGGTGGTGGTGCTACTGTCTTGATTTTGTAAAGCTGCAGGACTGGTATTTAGTTATTTATTTCACAGGTTTCACCAGGAAAGACATATTGAGCTGGTAGCAGCTCATATCCAGATGCATCTTGGGGAAGGGGTGAAGGAGTAGAAAATAACTAGGTGCAGAATAAAGTACAAAATATACAAAAAACACAGCACAGTAAAATGCAACAGCAATCAAAAATACAGTGCATTTAGGCAGGTGCAATAAAATGCAAAATGCAGAAATACACAATACAGCAAGGTACAAGAGTAATAAAAACACAATTAGTTGGGCAGATGCAAAATTGCATGTACTTGCCTAATCCATATAAAACATGCAAGGTCAGTATAAGGAACAAGTGCAAATACAAATGTGAAAACCAGATATGAACACATTTAGGAGCAGATTTAAATGCCCACAGACTGGGGGTTTACAGTGGTCAGAGGTATATTGCTCTGAATCAGGGAAGGGCACCATTAAACAGGAAGAGGAAGAGGGGCACTATGACATGGGTCAGGTGCAGTTGCAGGCGGGGTAAGTAGAGTCATGAGGAAGGGACTTGAGAGTGGAGAAGAAAGAGGTGATAGCGGAAGGGAGGACCAGAGCTTGGAGAAACAATATGAGAAAGCGGGTAGACCCGCAACAGTTTTCTTGGATGGGAAGGAGAGGGAGTGGGATCCACTGTTCTGGAGAGGGTAGGAGGATTGGGGGGGTGAGTGGAGTGAAGAAAGGTGGGGAGGGAGGCAGTCTAATCAGAATGTGGAGGTAAATGAGTCACAGTGGATGAGGCACCTGACATCAAGGGAAGAGAGGGCATGGGAGGAGTAAGGAAGCAGTGGAGGGTACGGGGAGGGGGGGGCAGTGCAAAGCAGAAATGGCAGAAAGAGTGGAAAACAAGGTCCAGTCCCACATGGAAGGACTAGGAAGAAGCAATGTACTACCTTGCCCAACCCCATACTCTTATGAACACCAGTACCTTTTCCTCTTGTGACAAGGTAACATAGTGCCCATGCCAGAACCAGAGTAAGTGACAACTTCTTTAAATCATGTCAACTGAGCAGCAGCACTTAGTTGAATGTCACTGCTGCTTATATGCAATTTTAAGGCAGGAGGGGCAACATATAAAGGTTCAAGGCAAACTGGCAATTGCCTATCCTCATGCACAGGTTCCTATGGTGGTAGCTGCTGTTGTGTTTTGCATACAAAAGGGACAGGATGTGGGCTTTCCTTCACAAATGTGGATGAATGAACCCTATCACAAGAAGGGAAACTGTAAAGAGCAAGAGGTGAAGACTGCTGTTCCTCTGAATTGCTTAGCATGGTTTCATCACCAGATGCACTGGACAATCAGCAGGGAAAGCTTCTTGCAGTGGGTGGGGAACCACTAACTTCTGGGAACTAATGGGCTATGGTTTCTTTGGTTGTGTTCTTATGCACCCAACCCTGGTCCTCTTCTCAGACACAGCCCCTCCCTCACTGCTATGACTTCCAGACACAGTCCTGACTCCTACTCTACCACCCTCACTTTCAGAGCTGGAACATAGGGAAACAGCCATGGTGGAACCTTTCCATGCTCCATTCCTCCTTGCATCTCTGTCTCCTCCAGTTCCTTTCTACATGACACAAAGTCAGTAAAACACACATATGTTTCTCATCCAGTCTGACACACCCTTCTCTTTCTCCTTAGAGACCTAGGGTCACAATGCAGCAACCTAGTCCTCTTAATTCACTTAGTTTTCACTCACAGACTAAACAAAATCAATGAAATAACAGTGGATCACTGTGCCTGCACCAGTAGTCAAATTATTTGTTAACTTAATCCATCAAACTCCTCCTGCACCTTTTTCAGCCATTCTTCTCTGCTTCTGCTGAAAGGGGTTAAATAATAATAAAGAATATGGATTTCTGTGCCCTCTACACTACCGGCACTCAGAAACAGATATATATATATATATATATATATATATCTTTGTCAAATAAATCTCTCAAGCCATCCCTGTACCTTTCCCAGTCTGCTACATTCACTCTTCACTGATCCTTCTGCAGCAAGGCCTGCAGCTGCCACTGCAAACTCACAGTGTATATTCTTCTCTATGTGCTGCATCATATCACTAGCCTGCCTGTTCTGCAGTATAATATTACTAGCCTGTCTGCCCGCCTGTCTGAAACTACAGCTGAATGTAATGAGAAATAGCTAACTAGAATTATAATTCATAATTCTCTGATGATTTTGAAAGGTTTATGATCAAAAGCCCTTCTTTTCGCACAAGAAAAAATTACTCACCACAGTAATCTTTCTTTCAAGAGGTCCTTTAGCATCAGTAACTTTTTTGCACTTAGCTGGCCAGGTGCAACTGCCCCGAAGGTGTGCCTTTAAGAGATATTAAATGAGTGTAGGGCCAAGCCAATCACAAGACAGGAGGAGGTGTGAGCTGAGTGAGAGCTGTTGAATGCTTCAGAATTCTTTAAAGGAAAAATGAGGGAAAATGCCCCGAAAAAGAATCAACAGGATTCAAAAAACATGCAAATATCCAAAAAAGTGGAAATAGAAACAACAGCAACACGAGCGAAGAACTCATCAATAAGAAACTCCAAATTTGGTAAAAGGTAACATAAGAGCCCTTCTCTGACTGGTGAACTGGGGAGGAAGGGTGGGAGCTTACTGATGCTAAAGGACCCCTTGGAAGAAAGAAGATTACTGTGGTGAGTAATTGTTTCTTCTTACCCCAGGAGAACTTTAGCATCAGTAACTTTTTTGCTGACTGCCCAGCAGTACCAAATGGGAGGCAGGCAGAGAACCTACTTAGGAAAGAGCCTCTGCGGAACCGCCCTGCCAAATTTGGCATCAGATCTGGTATGTACATCCAAACTGTAGTGTTTCACAAAGGTGTGCATAGATTTCCAGGTAGCTGCTTTGCAGACATCCAGTAGGGGAATGCCCCTTGCTGCTGCAAGCAAGGCTGCAGTGCCCCTGATGGAATGAGCCCTGAGCCCCATTGGAGGTTGTTGACCAGCTTTCTCATAGCAGAATCTAATACAAGTGACTAACCAATGAGAAATAGTTCTCTTGGTAGCTGGTCTTCCTCTGCCTACATCCCTGTAGGTGAGGAACAACTGAATGGAAGAGTCTCTGGACTGTCCAGTATGCTGTAGGTAGTGAAAGATGGCTCTTTTCACATCCAAGATGTGGAGCTTTTGCTCGCCAGGAGTGGATGGTTCAGTAAAGAAGACAGGCAGAGTAATGATCTGGTTCAAATGAACTCTAAAACCACATTTGGCAGAAATTTCCTATTTATCCTGAGCTCAACTTTTTCATTGTGAGGGATTATGTAATTCGGCTCAGTGCACAGGGCTGGTAACTCTGAAGTCCTCCTGGCAGATGTAATGGCTACCAGGAAGACGGTCTTCCAAGTTACAAACTTGATGTGGGCTGTGGACATAGGCTCAAAAGTTGGATTCATGAGCCCATCTATGCAAAGATTCAGGCTGCAGGGAGGAACAGGCTCCCTGGTTGGAGGCTAAAGGTGCAAGAGGCCTTTGATAAACTGTTTAAAAATGTTGTGGGAAAAAACAGATTTCTTCTTTCCCACTGAAACGTAGGCTGAAATTGCCGCCAGGTGTACCTTGAGTGAAGATGGTTTCAAGTCTGACGCCTGTAGGTGTACCAGGTAGTCTAGGGTCTGAAGCTGATGGGGGTTCGACCTTTTCACTCTTGCACCCAAGGGAAAACCTTTTCCATTTGGCGGCATAAGTCTTCTTAGTGTTCGGTTTTTTAGCCATCCTCAGTACCTTAAGGATCTATTCAGAGTACTGTGAGGATGGAAACTCTAACTCCTCAAGAACCAGGCCTTGAGGTGAAGACAGTGTATGTCTGGGTACTGCACTCCCGTCTGAAGAAGGGTCAGTAGAGAGCAAGTCAGAGGCAGGTGAATGGGCCTGTTGCAGGACATTGAGAGAAGGAGAGGGTACCAGGCTTGCCTTGGCGAGTCCTCAGCCACTAGGATCATCAATGCAGGCTGCTGTCTGAGCTTCAACAAAACCCCGAATATCAAGGGAAAGGGAGGAAATGCATATAGGAACCTCCCTGACCAGTCCAGGATCAGGGCATCCAGAGGAAGTGTTCCCAGAACTGGGGGCCTGCAACAGTACTGAGGAAACTGAAAATTGAGAGGAGAGGCAAACAGATCCATGTCTAGTGTACCCCACCACCTGAACACTGTGGCTAGTACTTGCTGGTTCAGTGTCCATTTGCTCTGACCTTGACTGATGCAGCTTAGAGCATCCACCAGGGTACTGAATTTGCCTGGGAGGGAAATAGCTGAGAGGCTGGCTCCCAGGGAGAATGCTAGAGACCAGAGCTTCAGAGCTTCCAAACAGAGTATTCCTGATCTGGTACCACCCTGCTTGTTTATGTAGAACATTGCAGTGGTGTTGTCTGTTTGAATTTGAACTGCCTGCCCTTCTATGCTGGGAGTGAAAGCTTTGACAGCTAGGAAGCTTCCTCTGAGTTCCAAAAGATTTATGTGCAACTGTGACTCTTCGGGAGTCCAGTTGCCGCTTACTGAGGCACTGTCAAAATGAGCTCACCATCCCAAAAGGGAGGCATCTGTGGTGATCACCTCTGTGGGAAGAGGAGCTTGAAAGGGAACCCCTGCCTGCAAATGTGCAGGGTTCTTCCACCACAGCAAGTTTTGGAGGAACTGCTCCGACACAGGAATCAATTTGAAAATGCGTTGCTTCTCTGAGACCAGTGAGCTCTGAGGTAGGCTTGCAGGAGTCTCATCCTGTACCTGACCCCTGGGACTACTTCAATCATAGAGGCCATATGTCCCAGATGTTTGAGGAAATGTCTGGCTGGTCTTGGCTGTCCCTGGGTAAACGAATCTGCCACTAAAAGAAACTCTGAATTCTTTCCTGCGGGAGGAAAGCATAACCCTTCTGAGCATCCAGCTGGGCCCCTCTAAAGATGAGCAGCTGGGTGGGTTCTGGGTGATATTTCTTTAGATTTACCAGGAAACCCAGAGACTCCAGAGTGTGTGTTCTGTGAGGAAAAAAGATTCCTTGACCTGGCAAGGAGACTTTGCTACTATGAGCCATTCATCCAGATAGGGGTAGAGAGCAACACCCAGTCTCCTGAGATGTGCTGCTACCACTGCAAGACACTTGGTAAAGACTCTTGGGGCCAAGGACAGACCAAAGGGCATTAGGGTGAACTGATAGTGACCCAAAGGAAGTTTAAACCTGAGAAACTTCCTGTGAGATCTCCTTATGGGTATGTGGACGCAGGCATCCTTTAAGTAGAGGGAGGCACGCCAGTCTCCCTGCTGTAAGGACTGTATGATCAGTGACAAAGTGATCATTCTGAATTTGTTTTTTTTTAGATGTTTGTTTAAATTAGATAGGTTGCCACTCCCCAGTTTTCTTTTGTGTTAGAAAATACCTGGAGTACAGGCCCTTGCCCTTCTCATGGGTGGGGACCCTCTCCACAGCTCATAAAGCCAGAAGGTTTTGCACCTCCATTTCCAACAGCGGTATCTGTGTTGGGGACAGTAGTCTTGACACCTGGGTATGCTTGAGGTCTGGCAGCTGCTTGAACTGTAATGACAGACCCTTCTCCATTATCTCCAGCACCCACTTGTCAGATGTAATGAGGGACCAGTGCTGAAGATAATGAGAGAGTCTGCCTCCCAACTGGAAACAGGGAGGCAACCTGGACACTCATATCAGGACTTAGACTGAGAGGCACATGGCTGGGTAGAGGTGGATCTTCTTTGGCCCCTTCTGCCCCAGCCTCTGAAAGACCCCCCTGTACTGGCTAAAGTCAGATTGTGGATAGGGACCGCAAGACCTGGGAACAAAACTTCTGCCCCTACCGCCCCTGGGACGGGATCTCTGAGGGGTGACGGGTTTAGGCTTGGATGAGTGTCTCTGCCAGGAGGCCTTGTACTCATCGACTTTTTTCATGTAGTCAGTGGTTCTGTAATCAAACAACATATTTTGATCACAGGGACAATCCATGGCCCTGTTCTGACTGTCTGTGGTCAGACTGGTTGTTCTAAGCCAGACGAAGCATATCAGAGAAATGGCATGGGCCATCGCCCTAGAGACTGCATCATTGTTGTCATCTGCCATGTGGAATTGGTACATAGAAGATTCCAGGGTAGATTTTGACGTATCCACCAGCTCCTGCATCATAGAATCTGGTCCATTGCAGCCAACAGCCTGGACAGATTTCCAAAGGACTTTCTGATACTTGGCTGTGAATGCCATGTAAGAAGAAAGCATGAGAAGCAGGGAAGCTGTGGCATGCATTTTCTTTGCTAAAAATTCAATTTTCTTGGAATCCTTGTTAGGGGGAGAGGGCAACAAGGAGACTCCAACTTTCTCACAAGCTGCCTGCTACACTATACTTTTGTGGCTAGGGTGTGCAGACAGGAACTCGGTACCATTTTTAGAAAATGTATAATTTCTCTCAAGCTGCTTATCAACCCCTGTTACTGAAGTAGGGTGCTGAAGCATCTTCATTGTATTTTTTCTAATTGCATTACAAATAGGGATGACCAGGGACTTTGAGGATGAACAACCCTTCATCTCCCTATAATCTTCGTCTTCATTGAGATCCTGGTTGGGCTCCTGTATTGGGAGGTCCAGGGTATCCAGCATATTTTGTATAAATGTAAACATAGAGGAAGGATCCTCGTGGTCACCCGGGGGATCCCCAAAGTCAGGGTCCAGGGACTCCTTTTGCTCAAGGCCCTCAAAATCCATGTCAGGAGTATCATAAAACTGATCAACATCTGCGTCACCCTCACAGTCTACAGAAGACAGAACTGTGGAAGAGTGCTTGCCAGCACCAGTAAATCAAGGACCCATCTTTTGAAGGGTCTGAAACAGTTGCCATGCTTTTTCCATATCTTGCACTAATGGAAGAACCTGCGCAGTTTGCAAGTGTTTTATTTTTTCTGTATGCTTTAAGCTGCCTGTTGTCACGCTATCTGTCTTGACAGAGTTTCTTTTTAGCCATTTAATCAGAGGCTTGATCAAGCTTCCTTTTTTCATCACTCTTATTATTTTTCAATTTGTGAGGAACTTCATCTTTAGAAACTTTATTTTTTGGCTGGGATCCGAAGGGTTCCTCAGCATCTCTGCTTTTGGTATTAGTACTTTTGAATGGCCCCTCGTCGGAAGCCTTTGATTTAGCCTCAGCCATAGTAATCAAAGGTTTGTCTGCTATGTTTGCCAATTTAAGCAAAGCAAACCAATTCTGGACCTACTGAGTGCAGGTTTCTGTGAAAATGCCACTGGCCAGTCCTGCCCCAGTTAATAAACTCTGTCTATTACTAGTGCCTTTTTTTGCCTTTGGTTGTAAATCTAGGATCTATACCAGTGCCAATCTTAACAGAAACCCAGTAATACTCAACTGCACACAGGTGGTTGCTGGACCCTTATGGACAATCCTGACACAGGTCCAGTAATATAACAAAAGAAAAGGTTTCCTTGTAATTGCCAATCTAGAGGAAAAAAATACCCAGGCACTGTTTAAATTTGAAATCTACTGCAGGTGCCTCACAGTAAACCCCACAAGGCCTGAGGTAAAAAAAACAAGGCAACTGTCCCTAATTCGACGGTTCCCACAAGAATTCCAAAAATGAAGGAAACTGTCGAAAATAAGCACCTGTGACAAAATTAAGCTTGAAACTAAATAGTCACTGTAAAAATAAAATCAAAATAGTGCCGTTGTGCTAAAAATAAAAAAATGTGCGCAGCGCTAATGAAAAGTAAAACTTTGACTCAGCACACTAAAGGAAATTATTTATGAGGAAAACTTTACCCAGATAAGCACTAAGAGGCTGTCAACAAGGAAAGTTGGGAAACACCTCAGAGGCAATATTGCCCAGTCCAGCAGAGAAAAAATTCTGAAGCATTCAACAGCTCTCACTCAGCTCACACCCCCTCCTGTCATTTGATTGGCTTGGCCCTACATTCATTTAAATATCTCTTAAAGGCACACCTCCAGGGCAGTTGCACCCAGCCAGCTAAGTGCAAAAAAGTTACTGATGCTAAAGGACTCCTGGGGTAAGAAAAGGAGCTTCTTCAGCAGCCAGGTCCTTCAAATGAGAGAGCTGACAGTGACATTAAAATGTGCACAGCATAAGGAGTCCTCAATCTCCAGCAATACTGATTGGCTGCTGAAAGTCATGTGGCTTGCAAACAACTTGGACATGCTTGGTGTATATGCTCTCTGTAAAAAGTGCCTCATCATGACATTGATGTACTGAAATGTTGATGGGAAAATTAATTTCTTTGGACCTGCTTCATGGATATCAAAAATGTTGGATATTGGCACATCCACTTAATGCAAATTCAGCAATGGTTCATCATGAAACTGAATCCCCAAAACTATTGCCTACCAGGAAGAAGGGAAGTACCATGTGACCATCGGGGAACAACTGATGGGATGGGGAGTATGAAAGAGGGCTGACCCAACCCAGTTGGGGATCAGAGTGCTTAGTTCTAGAAACACAGAGCAAAGCTGAACATTGTAATATGTGGCAGAGGATATTACAATGCCATGTTGGACTGTATTTAAAACTGTACACCAGGATATAAGGGAGTGTAATCACTGTCTGCATGCATAACATTTGCAACAGCAGACAGCATTATGCCATGCTCATTGGGGTGGGGTGGGGTCCATCTCCTGTGTCGCATGCCTTCCTTTATGCACAGTAGTTTCTGGAAACAGCACAATGGTGCATGAGCAAAATTTTGTTTTGTGATGCCCACTGCTGCAACTGAGAATCAGGCATATTTTAATTACCAATGACACACTGAGGGCAGGTATAACCCTCTGCTATTAAATTTGAGTATCATACTAAAACTTAGCTAAAGGTTTCTACAGTACATTATCCAATGTTTACAGCTAATCAAACAGATGCAAAACATTTAATATAGTCAGTCTGGAAACATCACTTTTATGTTTCTACTGCAAAATTCTTCATAACTGGATCTGCAGATGTGCCACCATATACATAAAATGTTAGGTGACATCAAAGGCAATATTAAAAAGCTGGGTTTCTGCTAAAAATAAATCTAGGAAAAAAGTTGGGTAAGGTATCATGCTCTTAACCCCAAATCCTTGTGGTTGTGCCTATGATGCTTTGGAATATCATTAAGGGATTAACATAAACTCTAAGTGGGAGGATAGGAACAAGACCCTAGGTCCCACTGTCATATAGCTATAGGTGATGGTATATTAGATTCTATTCAACATTTCAACAGACCCAATAACAGCACAATTCATAGTGACCCACTTCCTGAACATACATGACCCTCAAGCATTTGGGTGAAAGACCTTCAAGTAAGTCATGCAGTTGACGTGTTTAGCCTCTATAGAAGATTAGGTTAGTGGCATTGCTCTGTACCACCATCATGTGACTAGTACTTGCATAAGATCTTATGTTAATATCAGAGGTCTCTTTCCATATCTGGAACACTGAAATTAAGTTACCCTGCAATGGCTACTCCTATAGCTGGATGGCAAGGATCAGGACAGTAAATTATTTATGAGTCTCCAGATTACAGAGGATATTCAAGCATAATGTTTTAAAACTATTAGTGTGCCAATGCAGAATTGAAATTGCTCAAACATACTGCAACTCAGAGGGAAACAATGTTATTTATGTGCATGTGCCTAACACACCTAAAGTGGCAAATCTAGGGAACAGCCTACCTATGACAACTGTGTATGTGAAATCAATAAAGGCTCTTAAGGTAAGCCTTTTAACATTTTTGATAATCTAAGGAATTTACAGGGCACCTTGGTAGTACAGTGTGTTGCATCCCTAGAAATTACTACTTGAATACACTGTATAATGTGTATTCCCTGTTTATGAAGCAAAATGGGGGGTGGACCCGATAGACCAGAGTCCCTTCTGACCTTAAAATAATACATTACTTTAAAAAAACATGGGGACGGGACAGGCTAAGCACTGTGCTGTAATTCATATCAAGAGGCTTGTATCTGTGGTTAAGAGAAACTAATTTTCTTTTTTTATTGTACAGTTTATTTACATGAGATAGCCTAAATGAGATTCATTATCTTGTTTTCTGCAGGACCCTGTTTTCACACAATTTTACAGGTGGTCGGACTGACACACTGGGGGGTAAGAAGATTGCTCAGGGTCACAAAGTGAGTGCATTACTGTAGTCAGAGTAAATAAAGAAATCTCGTTTCACAGTGCTGTGCCCTAAGCCATAGATTCCACTATCTTCCTATTGTATATTATCTCTGGACACCCAGCAATGTAACTTACAAACACAAGAAACCAAAAAACCTTGAAACCTCGAATCAAACTGGAAGAGTGCAGGCATTGCTGTCATCAACAAAGTAAAGAGTTATAACAGTCACCTAAAAAGGAAGGCTTCCAGAGAACTGGATGGAAAACAAAATGTTTTTACAAGAGGGCCTATGGCAGTTGGACACTGTACACCACTATATCTACAGTGGAACACACACACTGTAATACTTTAAATTGTCACTGTCAATTTTTTTTCTATATTTTCTCTGAAGCACCAGTTAACATGAAAACAAATCTGCACTAATAAATGCTATTTAAACAATAACACAGGAGTGCTAAATTAATAATTTGTGCAATAAGGGGTGCAAAGTGTTTGTGCTAAAATTAAATGTTATACAGTATGTAGAGGCCTCTGGGGTAAGGTATCAAAATGATAGACTATACCACTTATCTGCATGAGGTCCTAGACAGTGGTTACATGGTAGGGTCAATCTGTATTGATCTAACAAAAGCGTTTGATCTAGTCAGCCACTCACTATTACTGTCCAAGCTCCTCACACTTGGCCTTTCACAAGATACAGTTTCCTGGTTCCACAGCTATCTCTCCAACAGGTCTCAACAAGTGTGGATCACTGAAACACTGTCTAATACCAGAAATAATATCATTAATGTACCCCAAGGCTCCATATTAGGACCAATACTATTCAGGTTATTTTTTTAACAACCTCCATGAGGCCTGCCCCTCAGACATTTTACTGTACCCAGATTATGCAGTCATATATGGTATACTAATGTTTCAAAACCAGAGATCCTAACACATGAACTCCAAAGCAGTTTCAAGGCTCTGGAAAAGTGTTTCTGCCATAACAAACTACTACTAAACTACAAAAAAAAAAAAAAAGAAACAAATGCTGCTTGCAGACCCACTAGCATGGCAGAAGGCTCCTCACCTCACCATTTTAAATCATAATGGCATTCCCTAGGACCAAGTTACCACTTTTAAATACCTAGGGGTAACTAGATGACACACTGTCATCCACTCACAATGTGGACAGAATTATAAAACTAGTTAACATAAAAGTAAGAATATTGCTTAGCCATAGACGCCATCTGACCCCTGAAGCAAAGCATATAGCAGTAACCAACTCAATCATCCCAGTACTGGACTATGGATTTGCCAGTTTATGGAGCAGCTACTGACAAAGTTCTCAACTAAATCAGGATGGTGCTAAATAAGGCCTGCCGTTTTGTTCTGGGGCAGATAGACTTATGCACACGTGTACATTCTACTTGCAAAACAGTTGGCTCAAACTGCTGAACCATATCAAATATTAGGTTTACTTGGGATGAAGGCAGCCAATGGCCTCTCACCTCCCTCCATCCAAAATCTCATATTCCCTGTGAATAACTAATATGCTACCAGAAGCATGAACAGGAATGCACTATATGTGTCATTCTGTAAAACAAACCAAGCACAATGCTCATTTGCCTATAGGGCACCATATTGGTTAAATGAGCTGCCTGCCTCCCTCTTGCAAATCACAAAACTAGCACAATTCCAGAAAGAACCAAGAAACCTTCTCACACAATGGTCCAGGTGTGACTGCCACCTCTGGCAATACTTTTCTTCCTACTTGCCCACAAGATTCTTGTTGGTTTACCTTGCAATCCATAAGTGTAAGGAAAATCTCTGGTTACCCTTCAAATTGTGTGTTGTACAGAATTACTGTAAAGCTAAGAGGTGTTCCAAGTTATATGTGTTGTAAATATGTATGACAAAGCCCCACTGAAGCTGCCTACTCTACCCTGTTTATAATGACTGTTGTATATATCACACTGAGTAGGAACCTTTGTAAATGAGCTCCAGAGCTCAAAGTTGTTTATCCAAATGTACTAATAAATACATAAATCAATAAATAAAATGTAGACCACTTTAAAGAAAGAAGTGTGCAATCGACAAATTGTAAAGATTTAGAAAGGTGAACCTCTCATTCAAGATTTTTCGGAGAGGGGTGCTGAGATGGAAATGAAGAAGAACTCTTAAGTTTGTCAGAGGACAAACTGAGTTCCTGTGGTTCCTGCCAGAAAATGTTGAAAAATCTGCACTAAGTATACTTATGACACAATATTTTTCAAAGTGTCACCGTGTAGATGACAGATAGATTAAAAAGAGATCGGTATTATTATCGCTTGCAGTGAGATGTGTGGGTCAAAATTTGAGTCCAGTAGGTTCGGATTTAAACACAAAAAAAAATACTTTTTTTTTCTGCATTCTGTCTATAGACACACGATCCTGTACCGGCCAGGGAGGGTTAAGTCTCCGTTGCTTGACGTGGCGCTGACCTTAACTATTTGATTCAATTTAAATCGATGGGGCTATTCCTAAAATGACTTTTAGATGTGCTACTAGACTGTTAGTTCTGCTCTGAACAGTATGAGATGCACTTAGTCAAAGAGCAACTCCCCACCCTCTTCCCCTGTACTTTTCTCAAGTGGGCAAGCCAGGACGGTCATCCATTCACGTTGCAGTGTACTACAGCGCCGCAGGGAAGAGAAACAAGTGGATGCAGCAAGGCTTCCCGCCCCCTGGCCATCTCCAACCGTCACTCGCTCCCCCTCCTCAGTTTGGGGATAGCTCCAGTCCCCTTTCCTTAACGCTTCGTTCTGTAAAATCTGACAGTAGCTCTTCCGCGACTACTGAAACAAAGCCCGGCAAGAATGAATCGCAAGCTTTCGGTTTCACCCCTCTTCCAATGGGAATGAGGCAGCCGGCTCGAATCAAGTCTTCCTGTCCAATCGGGCGGGCCTGCGCTGCTCCACGTGACCCTCTCCCCTGCCTTTTCATTGTATTTACTTAAATTCGAGGCTACAGATAGGCGCCTGAGCAACAGCGCAATGGGTTGATTGCACAGAAGTGAACGACTTCAGTCTGATTTTAAGCAGCACGTAAAACAACGACGACAACAAAAAAAAAAAAAAACTTTCTCCTTCAGAATGGAGTTTTCAGGTTGCTAATGTACTAGTTCAGATCACCGCTACAAGTTCCAGCTGGTCAACCGATCTGTAAGTGTTCGTTTATCCAACTAGTCCAGTATTGTGAAATGTGTCCCACATTGTTGAATTTGTCACCTATGCACTTAGCAGTGCAAATTTTTAGGTGTGTAGTGGTGCAAGACGGAAAGCATATTGTATATTTTTATGCTACAAAAAACTGCATGTTTATAATTGCAGACACTGCAGATGCTTGTTAAAAATAAAACAAATACTGGCTTTATGGCGTGTATGCAGTGTGCTCCTTTACCTGTTTTCTGCTAATTAGTTGATCAATTCCGCTATGTCCGTAGATAAACGGAGCAAAACTCCTCTGACTCTGACAGGGAGGACAGACTAACCCCACACATTCAGCCTTTCTACAATCCGTGTAAGACCTGTCGATATTGTCCATTGCATACATAGATGATTTGAATATGAGACCTGTTTTTTTAAAAGTTAGATGCTCGTGAATGTCACCACTCAGACTGCACATTTGATGTTTGTACAGCCCCGAATTAAGAGGTTTGCAGTTTTTTGTGAAAGGTGGGAGAAACCAAAGTGCGCAGGGAAACGATGTGTATTTATTTATGTAGAATTCTGGAATCGGGGTCTCTTCTGCAGTATACAGTACTAGGAGGGGAAGGTTTTGCATTCACTACATTATTCATTGTATTTTTTTATTCAGAACACTTATATGAGCGACCCAGCTTTATACTAAATTGCAGCAGCTATTTTTTTATCTATATTCCCTTATTGTCTCTTACTATACTTACAGTACAGTATACAGCTCCCTTTTGGTATTCAGGATACATTTTAGTTATATGTACGCGGTAGACACCCCCAGCTGGGGCACATTACCACATCTCAGTGGAATGACATTTGCGATCGATAAACATGCAAGAGCTGCAGCTTTTATGAAATAATGTCTCCAATCATGCAGAACGATGAAAGACCTAAGACTTCCAGACGCTGCTAATTATGACTCCAATAAATCTGCTCTCTAACTGCCTTCATGCATGAAGTGTCTGAGTGTGTTGGGGAACCGATGAAAAGAAATGAATGTGAGCGACGACCCTGTTACTGTTATCTTGAAGTACACTTGGAGGCTGTTCTTTTTATTTCTTTGTCTACTACTCCTGTTATCTACACCTCCCCCAACCGCTGCCCACTGTGAGCTGAGACACCTGAAGGCTAGACATAATGATCAACAGAGGCCGAGCCTGTCTGGAGTGAAGCCAGCGTTTTTCCACTATAATCAAGGAGCAGCCTGCACGCAATGCATATCCAGCCTGCTCAGCCGCTTTATGTATGCATCGGGGATGAAGTCTTATACGAACTGCTGTGTGATCAAGGCAGCAATATCCCTTTATTTATTTTACCATCTGCTGGATTGCTTTTAACTCCCTATCTTCATTCTTTCTGCTGAGGTGGTTTATGTCATAAGAGTGGTACAACATCGTGACCCCCACCACCCTATCACGACTGTACATCCACTGAATGTTTCCTCCTTATTCCTTCTTCAGCATGTAGGTATCAGAATTGCTTACAAATATTCCTCGTTTTCAGTTTAAAAATGGTATGCGTTTTAGTTTTATGATGTGCAGTGACTGAAGTTTACATGCCTTTTAAATTATTTTGGTAGAAAAAATTTGGAATATTGTGCAGTATATACAATGGCATTCATCAATTAACACATGGCAAATTCTGAGAAGAGTATTAATACATCATCTGATTTAGAATGATCAGTTGTGGAAATGTATTTGCTTGTCTGTAGTGTATAGTGAGAATTCTAAATATAACAAAAAGAACAAGATGGAGCTGTGTGATTGTGATCTACAGGGCTTTGTTGTAGGTATACTGTATAGTAAGCTCTCAGTGAAGCTGCTTTACTGTAACTACTGTAAAAGGAACCACTGTGAGGATTTGACTCTGTGTGAGTCCTGTACATTAAGGGTTATATTATTACATTGCAGATGTGTTTTATAAACTTCCTGCCTTAACTGGTAACATGCTGGACCATAGTAGTTACTGTTCTATATAGCAGTACACAATTTTTTAAAACAAATTAAGGGTTACCTCTTAATTGAAATCCTTAATACCATTGACATAACCTTCTGCATACTATAGTCGGACTACGTGGACACGTGTTCTTTTCTTATTTAGATGAGTCTATTCCTTTCAATAACATCTTTCTTCCTGCCCTGTTTAAAAATTCAAGGGAATGAAATCGGCCAAAGATTTTCAGTTCTAATTGGCCATGTGCAGAGGAAGGGCTAGTACAGAAATCAGTAGAGCCATTGTAAGGCCCCATAACATCAGTTTCTTCTTTGTCTTATTCCTACTAGTATGATCTGAGGAAAGAATGAAAGTTTAAATAGTTTCCAGTGGAAAAATGCCCTGTTTAAAGCCTGCCTTCTTCAATAGAATTTACTGATGCTACAGGAGTGAGCTGTTTGGAACTACTGTTTGGAACTACTGTATCCAAGTTATTTCTTTAACTTGACCAGAGACAAGTCCATTTATTTATGTGAAGTATTGTCTGCAAGGTTTGCAGTAATACACCAGCAATATTTAACATTTAGGAACAACCACTTATGAAAATGTGATAGTATTTAATAAATGTCCGCTGTCAGTCAGACTAATGATTTGACATTTGTAGGCTGGATATTTAGACAGTCTTGTAAAGAACTAAAGACAAAGCCACATATGAATCTCGATGTGCAGTATTGCTGAATCAACATATAAAAATCTTGAAAACACCGGCCTTAGTTGTCCAAATGTTTCAGTTCAAGTAAGTTAAAGGACATTCTGTTCATTTTTTTAAATTATTATTAAATAATCACCCTGCTGACTTGCAGTATTAAACAATGCTTTGACATAATGTAGCATTTAAATACATTGTGATCGCCCATAAGAAGGTTTGGCAATCGCAGCAGTTATGAAGTAAATAACAACAAAGTGTAGTAGCTGCTTGAGAAGTGGTTTGGAATTCATGAATGATTTAAAATAATTGCATGACTGGAGAGAAAAAAAACAAGATTTCATAGCTGTAGCAGAAGATTGCAGTTGACAGTTTTGACCTCTGAAGGATCAAACCACCATTATTTTAACAAATTATATCAGGCCTCATTAACACAGAGTCAGAATGTGACTTTTTTAAGGTTCTCTGTTTTGCAAGAGATATTGTTTGTCCCCTAGATAATACACTTTTAAGGGGCTAGAGTCTGTGACTTGTTATAAGTTGAAAGAATCGAGCCTCAATACCCTCTGCTATGATGCTTTGCAGCCTACTACTGTGATTTTTGCATTCAATTATTTTCCAAGCATGAAAGTCACTGGTATGGTGGAAAGTGGCAGCAAACAAAATATCTTTCCTTCTTAGACATATTAGACATATTTTTGAAGAATTAAGAAAGAAAGACAGGAAACATCTGTGAAAGACAGAGATGTTTGAAAAAAAAAATAATGAACACTTAAGTAGAATTACCTTACTGTAATTTCTCCAAAACCTGATGATGTGCTGATTGTATACTTTCATTCTGTTAGCAGTGACCCTTGATTTAAGTTGTATTGTTTATAATTTGAAATTTACATCCAAAAGATTTCTTGATGTTCCACTGAGATGCAGTATATTGTTTTCATAGGGGTCCATGCTACAATTAGATTATGTGGTAATCTTTGAATATAGTAGTAAGTTGATTTTCAGCCTGGGGGATTTCAGAAGCAGTCATCGAGAAGCTGTATCCCTGTGTGGGCTCATCAATATCATGTATAATTAATGTGATAATACATATGTTGTTAATAATTTATAGAACAGAAGTAATACTCTAACCCCAAATCAAGGATGTCATGACTCCTGTACTGGTGACTCTAGATCAGAAGAGTTGTGATGTGAGGGATCTAGTGATGCACCACTTTTTGACCTCAGTGTATCAAACTGCATTATTGTATACCTTTCTTAAAAACTGGGTATTTTTCTAGACTGGATTCTTCAACAATAGGTTGAAATCCTTGGAAAAATATAGCAGTGGCAGGGGGAGGTGGGATTCTCACAGGCTGATCTAAAATAAAAAGCTCAACTAGGATTTTGCTGTTGTATTGCAAATTTCATGCAGCTCTGAGATATGCAAAAATGTTTTGCAACTGCAAAGTGTCTTCCATGAAAAAAGTTTTCATTTTTTTTAATTGTCTGTATGAATCAGTCAGCATCACTGTAAGGACTGTTATCAATGGCACCCACAGCACCATGAGGGTAAATAATAGCAACTCTGCTTAATTAGTAAAGTCACTTACTGTTTACTGTAGTATAATAGATTCTATCAGACTAACCTCTGTAACTGCAAATCCTATAATATCCTGCAGCTGATATTAGAGTAGTACTGCAGCAGTGGGAGATTCCCTAGACTGCAGTGGATGTTATAGTTTATACAACCTCAGATTTTTTTGCTGGCTCTGCTGTCTTCTCAGGGCTAGGTACAGTCACAGAGGACTGTACTTATAGCCCCTGGAGAAAAGCAGAAGTGGAAAACATCTGATCAGAAATTATAAAAGCCCTAACATGTTCTGCAGGCTATTGAATTGCCCACTGCTGCAGAACTGCTCTGCTGTTAACTGCAGGGGATTCTGGGATTTGTAGTTACAGAAGATGTCAGTTTAGTAGTAAACGAAATTAGTCTGATACAATCTACTGTACTACAATAAACATTAAGGAAACCAAAATATTTTTGCACACAAAGTGCACATTGGGACCAGCCTCACATTTGAGTGTGGTGCCTTTTGTTCTGAGTGCTCCTCTCTTAAGGAAAGGTGCATTTTCAGGGCACATATGGCATCACTAATCAGAAGCCTAAATCACTGTTGCTTTTTCAAAATTAAATTAGGAAATGTGAACATTGTATTTCTATTATCAGTTTTTAATTAAGTTGCACAAACTATATGTAAGTACATATACGCTATTTATGTGTTTTGAAAACATTTTAGCATTACTATGCTTGGTATTTTTGAGGACGAGGGGCCAGAATATGCTGTCTGAAAGTTGTAAATGCTGAGCTTTCACCATGTCATTATATTTTGTAAGTAAAAAGTGAGTTAGCATGGTGCTGAAGTTAAAATAGGGTTACACTGTGATGTACAAGAGCCTGGTCTATGTTCTGATATTGGAATGTTGTTTTTGGTTGTAGTCTTTACCTAGGATATTCCAGCCGAGATGGAATATCTCTTTGTCAGTGGGGCCTCATTTTATCCATTACTTCTGTTTGTGGGACTGCAGCACCCAGAAGTCAAGTAATTAAAGTGTTAAATAAAGGTCTTACAGTGAGCCAGTGTCTGTGGTGAAATTAAAACACTGGTCTTCAAGTTCCCTGGCCTGTGTTCTAATCACTAGAACACATGGGCCTTTCAGGTCAGGAATTTCTTAAAAGCTGAGTCTGTGGGACAACGAACAGACCTTTCTGCACCACGTATACTGGAGATCCTGGTGGGAGCATTAAAAATAGGACCTGTGCCCTCTCACCTGATCTCCATTTTATATGAAGCAATTGGAAAGTTGGAGGAAGACTCTTTGGACTCAGTCTATCGGGCCTGGGAAAAAGATCTAGGGAGACCGATCCCATTAGAGACATGGCAGAATCATGTAAAATGAATCCAATGGGGCCTGCATTCTGAAAGTTGGAGAGAGTTCTCCTGGGAAGTGACCACTAGATTTTTCAGGACTCCTGCACAACAACAAAAGTATCAGATAGTGACAGGAGCAGTATGCTGGAGACGATGTAGATTCTCCCTGACATCACACGCACATATTTTCTGGCACTGCCAGAAGTTACAACCATTTCTGATGGAACTGCAGACTGCCTTACAACAGATATTCTCACTGACTTTAGTTATAGCACCCTTGTTGTTTTTCATTGCAGATTACCCCCCAGATTGTAGGCCCCCCAGCATTAGGAAATTGCTAACTATAGCTATCCTAGCTGCAAAAAAAAAAAAAACAGTTACCAAATTATGGCTTAAAGACAAGCCACCTACAATATCAAAGTGGGAAGATGTGATAGACCTATAAAATGGAAAATATTACAGACTTGATCAACAAACAACAGGAGCAAACTGAAATTTTTGGAGAAGGTGGGTTTTATATATATCCCATGAAAGACAATAGTTTGTGCATGACCCTTTATAGGGGATACATGATCAGTGAAAAGGAGCCCCCTGAGACCTATCTGATGGAAGGAACATAGAGAATCACCTTGTACCAAAATTAAATTAAATTGCCCTCTATTAGGAAAACAAATTAATTGATCCATAAGAGACCCCTCTTTTATATATATGTATATATATTTACACAATAAGCATGTATTTATTTGTGAATGCACCCTCTGTATCATATTTCTGTAATACCACGCTTTAAGTTATATAAGGATCAGAAAAATTGTATGCAACTCTGAAGGCACTTTGTATATGTTGTTGTTGTTGTTGTTGATGTTCCTTTAAAAAAAAAACTCAATAAAGATTAAAAGTTAAAAAAAAAAAAGAACACATGGGCCAGCAGAGCACAGTCATAGTGATGAAACATATGGATTCCTGAGAGCGTTGTGCGACCACTTGGGAGCTTGAGCCCCACCTGGTGGCTCAAGTGCATTGCTCCCACAGTAGTGTGTATTAAGACAAATGGGGAGTGATTATATTTGCCAATGAAGAGACAGGTGAAACCCTTCACCCTCTTTGACAGATTCTTAAATCCTGAATAATTTCTCTTGCAGATTGCCATGGGTCTAAGGTAAAGCATACACTGCATTAACACATCAGTGGCAATGCTAAAGGAGATCCTATATAGCCAGTATAAGGGAAAACTACTGAAAATAAATATGAATAAGTGGATTATATGGCAAAGGTTTCTCAGCACATCTGCTTAAAATGAATTGCCTTATGACCTTGGAAGTGGCAATTTTTGTACTTTTCTTGACACCCACTGAGGTTCCCAAATATCAAGGACAGCTTATGATTCAGTACTTTAATTTGCAGAAGATACAACTCTTGCAATATACAGGTTTACATGAAAATCCATAACTTAACCTGCCAGAAATCTGCCTTCTGAATACATACCCTATAACTGCAACTCTTACAGAATTTTTAAATTACTATAGCGCCACATGTGTACAGTAGGCCACAGGATCAGTGAACAATGATGAGCCGGGCCACTGGAACATTGCAGAAAAAGTTACCAAAATTGCAGAGCTTTTTGCAAAAATTGTGGGAGTTCTACTGTAGACCCTGAGTGCTTCACAATAAATCTTTTAATGTTTCTGCAGCATGCATTTATCAGTATAAACTGCTAAATGAATACACTGCCACTTGATTATGTTTAAAACAAAGAAAAGCTTATGTTCCTAAAATGAATACTAAACTGATAAGCTATCATAAGCCTTGCCTATCTTCCAAACTTTAAAAGCATTTGCCTTATACAGTGCTAAGTAGATTACATAAAGTGAGCCACAGCAAATCAATATTAAATAAACCCAGAAGAAATACATTTTTCTGTTTCTGGATGTAGAATAATAAAGCCCAATCAACAGCTGTTTACAGTGCTCTTCCAGCTATTCACCCACTTTGGTACAAGAAAAATAAGTAGATGGAGTGGTGAATAATTGAGTTTTAGAAAAATGTTGTTAAAGTGTTTATTTAAGGTTCATAATTTGCACTGTAGGTACTGTACACTATTTTTGAAATCACATATTTAAACATTAAATCTGGGGGTTATTGGGGCTGGCAGTATAGACTAGACGTTAGAGTAACAAACTGTGAATGAGCTGAGGACATCTGGTAGACCTGGTTTTGATTCCCACAACCTCCACTTGCATAATGTGTGACTCTGAGCAAGTCACGTAACCTCTACTCACAAGGAAAAACTTGCCCTACCACTTATAAAATGGCTCAATAGTTAGCATCCCTTTTAAGTGAATGGGATAATTTACACCTTTTCTCTCATCTTTTGTTTCAGTCTCTGTGGCAACAACATGTTTTCTGATAGACTGCTTCAACACAAAACAAATGTTAAGTGTACTTTTTTTTTTAATCTTTTTTTTACCAGGAGAGACACACTAAGCTGAAAGCTTGTTTACAGGTGCGACCTGTGAGTACAAGGAAGTTAAGTGACTTGCTCAGGGTCACATAGTATGCAGGTGGTGGCTGTGGGATTCAAACTCTGGTCTCCAGGTTTGCAGCTCAGAGCCTTAAATCACTGTGCTATACTGCCTCTTATGCTTGGCCAGTGCATTTTGAAACCAAACAAGACAAGGATTCAAACGAAAGCAGTGTCACATAAAACCCGTGCCCTACCGTGCACTGCATTGTTTCAGCCAAACCCAAGTCTGCATGTAAAATTGTCAGTATATTTGAGAGTGTTATATTAAAAATATTAATACTTTTTACATAGTTCAATGTAAAATCTCAAAAATTGCAAGAAATTGCAGAACATGTCAGTTTTTGATGAGAATGGTGAAAATTGCGGATTCCTCAAAAAAATTGCAGGTGCAATTTTCCAGTGGCCCTGATGAGTGTAAGGAGAATGATTTTTCATTACAAGAAGTGCTCAATTTTGTTTTAAACATCTTTAAATTGGTTTTACATTTTCCTAAATTGTGTTCATGTTTTGCACGGAAAATGTAACACCAAATGGTAGATTTACACAAATATGGGAACAACTGTGCTTGTAAATGAGGTGTGAACAGGATTTAATGCGAAAAACTGATTAAGTGGTAAATCTGGTTTTCCTGTTTTTGACTAAAAGTGGTGGCTTATGAACACGTTTGAGCACTTTTGTAACATTTGATTTGCTCTGTATGCCTGGTGTCCAAAACTACCACCCTCATGAAGGTGTCACTGAGCATGGCCTTATGAGCAAAGAAACCTACCTTCAAATGACTGTTTTTGCCTTCGAGGTGCATGAGGTGCAATCCTGGAGAAAGAAATCTTAGAGGAATGTATCAGATGCTGTTCTCTGAAGGAGAGATATAAAATGGCAACACCAGTGACGAGCTGACTGACCACACTCCTACCTCAAGTTGCTTCAGAGTTAATGGCCTTTGGCACGTAAGGGAGTAAAAAGTCCCTGTGGATGAAACATCGGGTAAGACGAGGCCTTGGGTGGTGTCCCTCCAAGCTTATTGTTGTTACTGTATAATAACCTGGAACAGGATAGTACACTCTAAAATATACAACACTTAAAGGAGTACTGCAGTCAACATTAACAAAACTGTATGCTGTACAGTGTTTTGATTTGTGTGTGTGTGTGTAGTCCTGGTGTGTCCTTTACTTTGTTTCAATCAATCAATCAAAATCTTTATTTATCCAGGCAGACATCATTGAGCAATGCTCATTTGCAAGATGGACCTGGTTGGATCAGTGACAATTACATAAACATAGTACAGTGCAAGGAACAAGACTGTTTTATGGTCTCTGGGGAGCTCCATGTTAGCATGGTTTATTGTGCTCCTTTTTCTTACAGTACCTCCTATCTCACATGCAAGTGATGTGTTCAGGACCACTGACAGTGAGGGAAAGTACTGCAGCAGTAGTCTGCAGATAGGAGTTTGACAATATTGCAGCAACTAAATAACTCTAATTCAGTATTTTTGTTTTCTATGTGTGTGTTTAGGTGTAGCCAGCATGAGTAAATGTTTTGCATTTAAGCTTTTCATTTAATCAAACTACACCTAGTCATAAAAAGAACACACATCTCCCTGGGTCATCAGTGCTATAATCAGTAAAAATTCTAGCTGTTTTCTTACAGAATACCAACTGAATTACTCTGAAGTCTTTGCTAAAATGTAAATGTTGCTTAAAATCCTAGATTTACTGCTGTAAAATCGACTCTAAACTAGCACTTACTGAATTGATAGCCCCAGGTGCTTCACTGTCATATGGGACAAGAAGTATTGCAGGGAAAGAAGTACAATAAACCATGCAAACATGGAGATTCCCAGAGGCCATAAAACTAGTAGGCATATTTAGAAAAAAAACATGTAAAAACTTACAAAGGGAAGGACACACCAGGCCTACACACACAAATCAAAACACTGCATAACATATGTTTTTGCAAAATTTGGCAGTAGTACCCCTTGAAGGTACTGCATAAGGCAAACAAACAAACAATGGACCTACAAAGTACTTCTTTAAGTAAGTGGCTAAAAAAAATGATTTTGTCATCTGCTTCTTCTGTCTCACAACCAAGACAAGCACTTCCTCAATATGCCACAGGTTTTGGCCATAGGGCTGAGGGAAACCACCAATGAGGCTATCATCCTTTGGGATGCCAAATAAACTTGGCCCATCTTACTGAAGGAACCTTGGAGAATGCAAAGGCAGAATCATAAAACAAAAAACAAGACTGCTGGAAAAGGCTTCTCTGCTTGGGTTTCCTAACTTGGGATTAGGACTGTCTCTGTCACAAATTGCCACAGATCTCAGCCATAGGACTAAATGGACCCCCTTAGCGAGCCTTACAACCTTGGTAGTAATAGGATTCAACCCAGCTAAAAGAATGCTGGGTGAATGTGGGGAACATATGCTAACAAGAACGATGGCAGAACAACCACCAATAACATGCTATAAATGTGAGGGATGAAAGATGTAGATCAAGGCAGTAGAAGGGGACACAAATCTCCCTCCCTCCTAAATAACAAAAACATGGAGTACAAACACCACAGCAGAAAGGAGCAGGAGGAAGACAGTCATCTCAGGGGAAAGTAATGGGAAAATATGATGCAGAGAAGCAACAGCAAACAGGAAAGCAGGAAACATCCAGAACCTTGTGGGGGGGCAGCATGATCACAAATGCAGACCCAGAGGAGAAGGAGAGGTAGTTTAGAGCCCCCTTTTGGAAGGAAGCATAGAAGCAGGTACACCTAGCATAACAATGATTGGCTATCATGTAGCCCATAGTAGAGGTTATGGTACAAAGCCCAATGAAAGGAGACCTATATAGAGCCAGAAAATGCAAATTGGGTCAGGAAGCATGAAAAAGGAGCTGCAACAAGAGGCGTAGTGCCTTGCCACCCCCTCCCCACACAGGAAGGAGTCAAAACAGTCATTAGTGTGTGGAGCCTCCAAGTCTAATTGGGATAGAAGTTCTCAAAGTGCTGCTTGCATGTTTAACAATAGGTGGTCAGAGACTAGACAGTCATATGAGCATAGGTTGTAGGGCTAAGAAAGTAGAACAGCAACTGTAAGGCATATGGCAAACAGTAGCCCGATATGAAAACAAGCATCTGCATTGGGCACAGAAGAAGTTACCTTTTATAACACTAGGGATTGGGAGGGGGTTATGATTTCCTGCAGACCCCTGAACTGTGGTATAAATCTTATAACCAGATTCAGAGTGTTTGTTCCATTATGCCCTAGGTGTAGAGCAGAACTGATGTACCTCTATATATATCAACTACAGAGTGCATTTCTGTCTTCCTAACTCTTTTATTCTTTTATTTGTTGAAGTAGTAACAAAGTAATTAGCTATTAATTTATCAGTGAGACAAGAGAATTAATCTGCTGTAAATTAACTTTTTCTAGATACAATGGCTAGAAGCTTATTTTCTTGGCTGCAGTTTGAGACACTAATTCCCTCCCTTTCTCCCCTGTGTTTGTGTTTATTACTTTCCTCTCAGTTTTTCAGTCTTTCTGTTATGTTTGTACCTTCAGCTTCCATTTAGTCTGTGCTTTCTGTAATGATCTGGCTGGGGTCATTCCTGAAATAGGTCCCTTGGACCAGTGTACTTAACCAGTCAACAAAAAGTACTTGAAGATAGTGGACACTACCACAGAGTTGGAGGAGCAAGACTGCTACTGAAAGTTTATGGACTTGATTGTATTTTATGGCAGGTATGCCACCATTGCCTAACTTACTGAGATTTTAAGTTTTACAACATTTGGAAGGTGTGCTTATGGTCACCAGCATTTCTATTTGTTTTCAACAACCTGAATACCCATTGTGAGGAACATTGAGAGATCATACCACCAAGGAGAATGCCAGAGGCATGGATTATCAAGAATCAGGAACCAAGCAGAAATATATCAAAGAATGGAGGGGAGAGGTTACCAGATGGAAGGATGGAGGGTCTGAAGAAGAACCTCAGGTGTGCAACTGATAGAGCAGAGAGCTTGAAAGGAAAGAGTATACTGAGAGATCTGAGTTAAAAAACAAACAAACAAAAATCTATTACACCAGATCCAAGCTATAAGTAAATTGAAGAGTTTACAAGAGCTACCAGAGGGGGTAGCGCTGATGTGTTGGGCACATAGTGTGTGTGGACACTTTAGAGAGTCACATATTAACTCACGTTGAACAGAGACAAGAACTATTGATTTCACTACAGAGTCATACTCACTTTCGAGGCAAATAGGAAAAGCTACACATCGGGGATATACAGTAGGCATTTTTTTGTCTTTTTTGTTGGTTTTTACAAAATAGGTGCACTGTCTCACTGTGTAGTATTTTTGGTTGTGGATTTGCTGAAACTCTGATGCATAAAGGCACCATTATTCTTTTTTTTCCCTTAGTGGGAAGTATTTCTAGGACTTTTTATTACTTTTTAGTTCCTAAAATTGCACAAAAGCTGTTTTGCAAAGGTTAAATTAGCAAACAGCATTTGCTTGGCTTTAGACCTGGTAATGTCACTCAATATGTGCTCTTCTATTTCAGGACTCTAACCTACTTTTTGAATTTTGCAGACTTCGAGTCAGCTGACTAGCTGCTGCATTTCTGTCTGCTCTCTGTAACCACTCCCTGAGTTCCCATCTGAAATGTAAGGAAAAGCAAGCCCTCACTGCTTGCATAGATACATTCAGTTTAACCAACTCTTAAAGATACTTTTTCTTTACTACCTCATTGGGTTGTTAGAAGGAATAGGAGAGCACCATGCTAGCCATATATATTTTATTCAAACTAGTAATTTTTTTTTTTGCCTTGTGTTTTAGCAAAGCCAGAAAGCAGTAGCCTGATTAGCATGGTGTAACTGTAAATAGTTTTGGAGTGAATAAGCAAGCTAACCCTTGGGAGCGTTGTGCATTTTTGAATTGTGTATAGTGAGAGGTTGTTGATTTTGCTTTCGGTTTTTAATTCTCTTGATATTCTGATATAAAATCTTACAAGTCCCTTGTACTTATTTGAAAGCAGTTTTTTGTGTTTTCTTTTGCTGTACCATATGTAACATCATGCATAATCTGTCCTATTGTGGTTTTAATCTTTATAATTGGTACTGGTCACAAACCATATTTGTGAATGCTCTACATGTGCTTTTTGAACATGAACTCTGTGCTATATGATATATGTTAGATGTTCTGAGTACAATATTAGACTGTGTCTTATTAGCAATTTAATGTTACATCAACTTCATAACAATATTGTATTGTAAACATTTTGAGTCATTAGGAGTCATGGGCAGTAACTCTTAAAGAAACAAGCTTCAAAAATGCTTGTATTACTGCTAAAGCTAGGAGTTACTGCAGTGGGAGTCCACATGACAGGCTGTGTGCAGCAGGTCTGAGAGAGACCTTAGGGATAGTCTGTTGGACCATAATACAGCATGGTTGTTACATCACTTCTTAAAGTAGACCTCTATGGACACATTTGGGGTACGGAATATGAGCCCTGGCTCCGGCCCATTGTCGGTTACAAGGTTTTTGTATGGGACAAATTTATCTGAAATGAGACTATCCTCAGTTTGCAGGGCCTCATACTTGGTGCCTAATGTGCAACCAGTAAGGAATGATTGCCTTGAGGTTTACCAGTGAGGGCATAGAGCAGCATGAGATGCATGGTGCCCTTTGGAGCTACCCTGAAGTTAGCAAGTTCTATCTGGTGGCACTGGTTGGGTAACTTCGTGCATCATGGAAATGCATTTGTCAATCTTGTCTGAGTCAAAGTAGTCTTATGCAGCAAACTTAGGTTCCTGGCTAGGAGGTCCTTTTTGCTGTGACTTGATTTTATCCCCAGGTGGGGTGCATGGATGGTCTTCTGAGTGAGGTGAGGAGCAGCTAATGTAGAAGGTTGCATATTAACTGATCCAGACTGGCCTCTTTTTGGGCCCAAAAGCTGTTGAATTCTTACTGACAGCTGATTATTGCCTTATTTCAGTGCATTATTACAAGGCATAGAACCTAGCAGATTGTAAATAATGATAAATGAATGAAGGTGATAAAATTGTATTATACAATGGCAAGAAAGGATCTTGCACTGTGATTGGTCAGTTTGGGGTTGGACCCATGGCATTATCCCAGCATGGCCCCATAGGTCTAGTCTCAGCACTGTGAACCAGTTGAGGATTTATTGGTTGCTTGTTTGTTGCTCCTTTTTTGCATCTTCTCTTAAGAAACAAAAATATTTTTCCACACTAATAAAAACATGTTTTTTAATTATTTTTTTTATTTTATATATGACAACAAGCCATTGTGTAATAGGAATAATGCACTCCAGGGTGTGTGTCGTTTGGGATAACGCCATGCCTGGGGCATCAGACGCACTTGGCCTGTGGCCTCGTGCCCAACCCCTCCAGGCGTGGCATTATCACAGCACGACACACACCCTGTCATGCATTATTCCTTTAGTAATTGCCTTTTTATATAAAATAAGATCACTAAACCCCATATCCTAATTAGGACATAATTTGGGATGTGGTTAATTTTTGTTATCCTGTCTCAATTTAAAGTATACATTTTGCTTCTTATTGCTCTATGCACTTTTAAAAAATAGGATGTAATGGATTTTTTAGTACATAGTTTTATGTTTTGTAATCTTTGTAATTTTTTTAAACCAATCAAACAAACTACTACAGTACTATCACTACTACAAACAATTAATTAAAAAAATAGGGGTGCAGTAGCACCCCTATAATTAGGGTTGAGTAGGGTGTTTGGTATTAAACCCCTTACTTTCTGCCTTAATAGCTTCACCCCCGTTCAGAGAAATTGCACAAAAGTTTGCATGTATGGTCTGGAGGGCAAGTTCTTTTGATCTTGTAAGTTTTGTTCCAGTCAGATGTGCAGATTCTGAGATACGGATAGTGCAAAAAGATCAAAAATTGGTATTTGTTGCTGTTGTTTTGTTCTCACCTACAGCCCTGATGGTTTGGAATTTTGTTCTGAAATTTTCAGAATAGGAAGGGTCTGCCCTAAAATAGCATCTTTCATTGGTCTGGTGAAAAAATATTTTATCCATTGCAGACTTATCAGGATTTGAAATTTCAGTTCTGAGCATGCTCAGTAGGGTCTTCCAGACAGATGTTTGATATGAAAGAAGCATTTCTGGCAGACAAAATTCTTTCATGAGCCAAAATTTTTCTTTCGTGATGAAAAAAATCTTTTGTATGGCAGCCATCTTACATATGAACATACAAAATTGCCAGCAGATACAGGCCCATTGGTCTATCTTCAGTCTTTCAGATTGCACCTGCCCCCTCTCCTTGCCCCCCATTGATTTTGCCCATGTATGCTTCACTCCCACCCCCTATTCCCCACATTTGAACCCTCCCGTGAACCTGTCCCACCCCCTTTTGAAGCTGCCCACCATCCACAGAGATATCACCCCTTCCTGCAGTGCGTTCCACCCTGGCACCACCATTTCAGTGAAATAGTGCCATCTCATTTCCCTCCTGAATCAGCCTCCTTCCAACTTCAGACTCTGCCCCCTGGTTTCCTTTCGACCTTTTAATTGGAAAATACTTCTGGTGCTTACTCTGTTTATACCCTTCAGATACTTGAAGGTGTCAGTCATATCCCCCCTCTCTCCCTTCTATCCTCCAGGGAATACATATTGTGCTCTCTCAGTCTCTCTTCATTAGGTTTATCTCCCAATCCCAGGACCATTTTCTTTGCCTGGCGCTGTACCCCCTGCAATAGTTTGATGTCCTTTTTCAAGTAGGGGCACCCATACTGCACGCAGTACTCCAAGTGTTGCCTCACAATGAACCTGTACAGTGGCAGAATGACTTCCCCTCTTCTAGAGGCAATTCCCCTTGCGATGCACCCCAGCATTCTGTTGGCTTTTGCTGTTGTCTTCTGCACTGGGCTGAGTGGTTCATTTCCCCTATCACTAGTACACCCAGATCCTTCTCCTCCTTTGACTTGGATAACTGCACTGCCCCCAACCAGTAACTATTTCCTGGGTTCCTGGCTCCCAAGTGTATGATTTTGCACTTCTTGGCATTGAACCCAAGTTGTCATGTGTTAGACCATTCCTCCAGTTTTGTCAAATCCTCCTGGAGTACTGTACCACCTTTCCCTCCATCAACCTCAGCACAGATCTTGGTGTCGTCAGCAAAGAGACTAATCTTACTCTTTATCCCTTCTGCGATGTCAGCAATGAAAACATGAAACAGCACTGGTCCCAGCACTGAGCCCTGTGGGACCCCACTTGTTACCTCCCTGGGCTCAGGTGCCTCATCCTCCACTACTACTGTCTGCTGTCTATCCTGCAACCAGCTGCTGACCCATTGAATCAGTTTCATCCCTGTTCCCAGGTTGCCCAGTTTGCTGGTCAGCCTACCATGTGGCACTGAATCAAAGGCCTTGCTGAAGTCCAGGTATAGGATGTCCACCGCATGACCCTTGCCCAGTGCCTGTGTCACCTAATCGAAAAAGTACACCAGGTACATCTGGCAGGATCTGCCAGAGACAACCCTGTGCTGTCTGCCATCCTGGAGATCATTATCCTCCAGAAATTTTACCAGCCTTTCCTTGAGAACAGTCTCCATTAGCTTTCCCACAATTGAGGTTAGGCTGACTGGTCTATAGTTCCCTGGTTTGTCCTGAGCCCACTCTTATGGGGGGGCATCACATGCACCACCCTCCAATCCCTGGATATGCATCCCATTTCCAGAGGTGCTGAACAGGTCCACCAATGGCCCTGCCAGGACTACTGCCAACTCTCTCTTTACTCTAGGATGAATTCCATCCAGCCCAGGTGTCTTATCAACCCTCAGAAACTTTAGGCCCTTCAGCATCCTTCCCTCTGTGATTTCTCCATCCATGATCTCCTTACCCTCACCCCCACCTTGCCCTTTCCATTAGCTATGGGTCTGTCCTGCTTCTTGGTGAATACAGAACAGAAGTACTCATTGAGTACTTCTGCCTGCTCTGCCTCCTTTTCTGCCCACCCACTGCCATCCTTGATTTTAACAATCTGATTCTTACTCTTTCTCTTTTCCCTTATATACCTGAAGAAATCCATTTCACCTTCTTTGATCCCCTGGGTCAGCCTCAGTTCTCTCGATGCCTTGGCTTACATATTCCTCCCTGTCCTCTTCCGTGTTGGATCTTTTGTAGGTTCTAAATGCAGCTCTGTTTTCCATCACCCTCTCCCCTACCTCCTTGTTCATCCAGCTCAGTTTCTTGGTCCTGGATTTCTTGCTCTGTCTTTTGACACATGTGCTAGTGGCCTCAGCCAGGCCCCTCCTGATAAATGCCCATTTTTGTTCAGTGTCCATGTTCAGGTGGATGTTAACTATATGCTCTTCCAGTATACTAACCATCTGGCCAAAGTCTGCCCTTTTGAAATCCAGGACCTTAGTCCTTGTAGTGGCTACCTCCTTACCTAGATGGATTAAAAACCATACTGAGTGGTGGTTATTTCCCACCAGGGGTTCTTCTACACATACATCCCTGACTTGCTCCCCATCCTCCAGCACCAGGTCCAGGATGTTCCCCCTCCATAGTTGGTTCTGCTTCCTTCTGTGTCAGGAAGCTGTCCTGGAAGGTTTCCAGGAGGATTTGCTCCCTGACACATGAGGTAGCCAGCATGCTCCAATCCACCCATGGTAGATTAAAGTCCCCCACCACCACAGTGCTTCCTTTGCAGCTAAGCCTCTTTAGCTGCTCCCCCAACTCCCTAACAATCTCCTCATTCTGTGTTGGAGACCTATAAACTATCCCCAGTCTAACCTTGCTACCCCTTGGGTTGTATAGTTGCACCCATTTGGCCTCCTCCCTGCCTTCCTCCCCCTCCTCCCTATTACACATTATCCCTTTCCAAATGTAGATGGCCACCCCTCCCCCTTTCTCCTTTTTCCTATTTCTCTTGTATAGCTTGAAATCTGGGATTGCTAGGTCCCAGTCATGGTAATGGATTGTCCATGTCTTGGTGATGGTGGTTATATCCACCTCCCCTTTTTCAATGCCTACAACTCTGCCATCTTGTTCCCTGGGCTCCTAACATTCAGTAATACCACACTCCATTTTGATCTACTGCACTCGTCACCCTTACCCTCCCCTCCATTTCTCCTTCTATTTAAATTTGGCTTCTGTCTTGCTGTGGGATGAGGTCCAAAGGACCCCCTGTCTTGGTGAATTCCACCCTTTGGCCCCCCTTACCTAGTTTAAATTATAATTTTCTTTGATAAATTCCCCCAACTTATGCTTCAGTACCTGTGAGCCCTCCTTTCTTGTTTCTGTTTGAAAAAACAAAATTGAAAACTATAAAAATGATGTGCGGGAGAAAAATAAACACATGACTCTAGCTAAATGGGGAATGTATAGCTTGATTCTGGATTTTGTTTTTTTAAAAACAGCCTCAAAATATGGCTTTTGGACATTCCAAAAATCCTTATCGAGGCTTCTTTTGTGATCTTAGTTTCTTGTTTCGTGAGTTTCATGAAAGAAGATGGTGGGACTTAATTTTTTTCATAGTTGTTTTGTGAGCTGAACTTGTTCTTTCATGAGTTATGAAATAAATCACAAAAGAAGAAGGTTGTCTTATGAAAGAACTATGAAAAAACACTAAGTCATGCCATCTTCTTACATGGCCAAGATTCTTCTATTCTGAGTTCTTTCATAATCACGATAAAAAGATGGATTATGAAAGAACTATGAAAACAAAAAATAAGTCCCACCATTTTCTTTCATGAGCTGAGATTCTTCTTTCATGAGTTCTGACCTGATTCATGAAAGAAGAAGGTCGGGCCATGAAAGAAGAGGGGGGACTTAGTCATTTTTTTTCACGGCTCTTTTGTGAAGTCAGACAAAAGAAACCATTGTTCTTTCATGCCATTTTCATGAAAGAACTGTCTGTGATCAGGACTCTATATCTATCTCTACCTATTTATCTGGCTGTCTGTCTCTATTTCTGCCTCTCTCATGTCTGTCCAACTGTCTGCCTCTGTGTCTGTCTGTTCATTTATCAATCTACCTATCTAAATTTTATTTTTTTGAGTGGACTAGGGTGCCCACCCTAGTACTGCTTCTGTTGACCCCCTCCCCTACAGGTCACCCACTACCCCTTTTAATTATACAGTAATAGCAGAAAAGGGGGCCCACCCCCGGTACTGCTTCTTTTCACCCCCCTCTCCTCCAGGTCATCTCCCCCCAAAGATATAGGTAGCTACACCAGGGTGCCTTCCTCAGGTGCTGTGAACACCTTCCCAACACTTGGGCTTCCAATCTCCAATGTGGTCTTCAGTCCTCCTACACTTAAGAAAATTGTCTCTTACTGATCTTGTTTTTTTTTTTGTTTGTTTGTTTGTTTGTTCTTCCTATACCTAAAGGAAAAAAAAAAAAAGAAACTGGTTCAGCAGTGATCTCACCCCACCAGCATCCCCCCCACAGTGAGTGCCCCCCCACATACCCTAATTTTTCTAAAAATGTCTCATGATTCACATTTACTCTGTGATAGAAGACATGTCTTGCTGCTAAACACCAGCGAGTGCAATATGAGAACATAAGGTGAGTGTGGTTTAATGTATTTCAATGGGGTTTGAATATACCAGTATGTTCATAACTTTGCAATTTTTGAACATTGTTACACCAAATTTTCAACATGGTCATTTTAGGACCCTACTTCCTGAACAAGGGCAGTGAAATTATGGAAATCAGTACCAAAAGGTGATTTTTGTGGTCGCTGTGCAAAACTACCTTTTGGGTGTGATTTATAAATTTCCACCGATGCTGTTCATGATGTGGAGTGATGAGAAGGCTGTGTTGAAAATTTGGGGTAGAAATATTAAAACAAAGTTATGAGCATATGTTGAAATGTTTTAATGCATGCTCATAACTTTGGTAATTTTCACTGTTTTGCCCCCACATTTTCAGCATAGCCATTTTTTTCACACCACATCATGAGCATGACAGCTGTCATTTTTTCAGATCCTCACTGAAACATGTTTTTGCTCCTGTGGTGCTAAATGATGTTTTGACGAAGATTTGAAAAGTGTCATCTACCGGGTATATGAGGTGGGTGCCTAAGAAAATTATATTAAAAATTTAGGATCAGAATATTCAAAAACAGAAAAAGTTATGAAGGTACATTGACAATTTTCTACAAATGTTCATAACTTTGGTAACTTTTTGACATCCATCACTGCATTGAACTGCAGGGTGAGCAGGGCCCTGCAGTTACATAGGTGGATGGAGACTTCCATTGGTGCAGGGCCCAGATGGTGCTGTATGTCTGCATCTTTCCATGCAGGTCCTTTTGGGACTTGTGTGAATGAGTATATGATTCTACTATCTCAAAAAGAAAGGAAATTCTTTTCAAAGACAGTGTTTCTGCATCAGTTAGGGAATCATTGTAACACAATGGGTCCTATGCATCATGCCAATGTGCCGCATAAACTGGGGGCATAGGGAAATGTACGCAGGAATGCTGTGTAGTGGGGGTCCTGCAGATCTCCAGCTGCATTTATTAGATGTGCGCAGGCCAGTTGTGCACTGGATCCCGTAACCGTAACAGGCTGTTGCTGTAAGTAATATTTCAGATGTCAAGACCCCCATGGAAGTAATAAAATAAGTATAATAAACTACCACCAGTGCTCCTATAATAGGAGAAGTGGTGTTAGTGACCTCACTAAATGGGTAAATACCCATGACAACTTGCACCTGCTTAATCGGGAACCACTTTGCGCTTCCGCATTCGGCTGTAAGTTTCATCACTTTATTAAAATATAACCATTGCTTTGAAAATAATGATCATTGCAGCCCCTGACTCCTGCAGCATTGGAAGGTATGTGGGGATGGGAGTGGGCTACAGAGCTTCTTTGCATGTCACCTTTAAAAGAAAATCGGTGCACTTATTAGTCAAGCCCAACCTTGTGGAAAGGTATATCGTATCCCTCAAAGTATATAGTTTTGTAACATATTTGAGCCTAATTTGCTTCCTTTAAAACTAGAACAGATTGGCCTGTGTGAGTCTCATGCACAGTTGCTAGAGTGGTATCACAAAACAAGTGAAAACTGGTCTACCCATTGTGCCACCTCCTGCTGGCACAATACACAAAAGTAGGTGCTTGTTGATGAGGAGGAGCTTTCTTGTGACAGAGGTGCCATGCAAGTTATTGATTCAGATGTTAGAGGGTGCAATGGTGGGTTTCACCTACTAACAATCCTGATTGTGGCTGTAGCTGACTTGCAGCATGGCATTTTTCGGGCACATGGTGAAATGCTGCAAACCAGTCAGCCTGTCACATATGTGGGTGTCCTATCTGGAAGGGTTGCATCCTGCCTGACCCCTCCTCCTGTGTCTCCCCACTCACTCCCTCCTCAGGCTGTATGTAGTCCATAGCAATTAGTGGCACACTCCTTCCTTGCCCTGCTGTGCTCCCTACCTGTTGGCTGTCTTCCTGTCCTATGAAGACAGTCCAGTGCTCCTGTAGTGCCTAACTGCAGCACAGTTCCCCTTATATCACCTGATTTTAAAAGAAGGTAAGCCTGGGGAGGGGTGCAGGAGGTTGCGACCAGAATGGCAAGGGCCCCATGCCAGTGTGATTTGCCAATTGTACACTGCAGCACCCACACACAATTTATTTCCATGTGGCACAAATGGTAATGCCACAATGTAGGCTACATGGAAATAAATTTCTAACAAAAAAAATGCTGAAAAACATAATACATAGACATGGTTCAAATTAGATATCATTTTCTATAGATCTCATAACCTTTTTTATTATTGAACATATTTTCATGAAATATTATCTTTGTCCTATAGAGTTCATCCACTCATGCAAATCCCCACCAGACGTTATAATTCTTTTCTTGTGATGTCACAGTCTTTTGGTTTAGAAATGAATGTGATGTTGCAAGCAAAGAATTATAATTCCAGGCAGGGATTAGGTAGTGGGAACTTATGGATTTCCTGTTCTAATGAAAATGCCATTAACAATAAAGGATTACAATGAGAGAAATACAAAAAGTGAAATAAATACAGAGTTAAATGTAAACAGTGGCCCAGATATTCAAACTGCGCCAGGCTGTGGCGCAAGCTTGGGTGCAGCTCAACTTGGCTGCGCAGGGGTGTGGACTGGGCGATATTCAACAGAGCTGCACATGGCTCAGCAGCATTGAATATCACACCCTGGCCACCCGCAGTGTGCATGGCACAGTGGCACTGCGCCAGCGCAAGTGGCCAGAGTGGAGCATGGGGATGCGCTAGCACAAGTTCCATTGCGCTATGCACAGCAACCACGATATTCAAAAGTTGACATGCAAATGGGGCCATAATGTATGCAAGGCACAAATGGGGCCATTTGCATGTCATTTATGGCCCCATTTGCATGCAGGTGCGCCGATCCCCAACCACTTGCACCTGGCGCCCTGCCAGGCAGCAGCCGTCAGGGACCAACGTCCCCTGCAGCCGGCAATGTGCTCCACAGCCCCATCGCGGGCATTTGTCATAAAAAAAGTGCATTCATCTCAATATCTCTGTGGTCCAGTGATCACATTCGCTCGATCGCTGGCATTAGTGGCTGTGCTTCACGTCCCTGGTGTTCCAGTGACCGCTGGCTGCCCATCATGGCACTAGTAATGAAAGTTCATTATCTGGTGGTCCAGTGAACGCTGGCTGCCCGAATCGTGGGCACTAGTAATAAAAAAAAAGCTGTTCATATCTCGGTGGTCCAGTGATCACATCTGCCCGACGTATTGTAACTCAGAAGAAATATGTCCCATATCCGGTGGTCCAGTGGTACCCCCTCCACCCACCCACTGAGTCCCACCACCCCGCCCCCCGGTCCGTCAAGGGGCAACAGCACCCCACCCGCCTGCCGCCTCGCCGCTGCCGACCGACACCATCGGTTACGCATTGTTCGCCAGCGTGAGTATCGGGCGCAGCTCGCACATTACGGCTATTCCGTGATATGTGATTCACATATCTGAATGTGTACGGCACGGCAGACGCCCATTGGCTCACGCCAGAACCAATGGCATACAGCCTCACCGACGGTGTCAGCCGGCAGGGTGGCAGGCGGTGGAGGCTGTCGCCCACTGGCTGACCGAGGGGAGACCTGGGCGGGGGGACTCAGTGGGCAGGTGGGGAGGGGGGTACCGCTAGACCACCAAGGACATAGGACATATTTCTTTTTTGAGTTACAAATGCCCGCGATCGGGCAGATAGCGGTCCACTGGACCACCAGGGATATTGGACCTTTTTTTTCATTACTAATGCCCGCGATCGGGCAGATAGCGGTCCACTGGACCACCAGGGATATTGGACATTTTTTTTTTTTTTTTATTACTAGGGCCCGCGGTCAGACAGCCAGTGGTCCACTGGACCACCAGGGATATTAAACGTGTTTTTTTTTTTATTACTAATGCATGCGATCAGGCAGATAGCAGTCCACTGGACCACCAGGGATATTGGACATTTTTTTTTTACATTACTAATGCCCGTGATCAGGCAGCCAGCGGTCCACTGGACTATCAGGGATATTGGACGGAATTATTTTATTTTATTACAAATGCCCGCAATCGGGCATGGGGGGCACTGCCAGGTGCAGCCGGAGATTAGGTGGCCACCCACAGGTGGCAGCTGCCGTGTTGCACCCTGCAATGTGACAGCTCCCCTGTGGGTGGTCATCAGTTGTTCCTTTTTTTTTGGATCAGCTTTGTGCTGGCACAGGTATGGGTTACGCATGCATGGTTCTGCACATCCTGGGCTGAATATTGGGCTGTGCGGGGTATGCATAGGCACGCCCCCCCTACCTGCGCCTGCATACATTACTGATGCGCTCTGGCACATCGGGATTTATGCCGCGCACTTTTCCATTTTGAATATCACGCTGGGGCACTTCAATGGGTTGTGCATGGCACAACATTGTTGTGCCATGCGCAACCCTTTTGAATATCTGGGCCATTGTGTTTAAGAAAGTTCTTCCATAGGCATCTGCTGATCTTTAAAACAAAAGTACACGTCACAGCAAAAATGTTGCACCTGTTCCTTTTTATGTTCACTAGCGCGCATGCTCAAGGAACGTTGTGGGAGAGTAGCACACTTAGAGGTGTGCCTCTCCCACCCAATGCATTGCTCCCTTGAGCAGGCGTGGCGGTCCTGCACTCATCGGTGCAGCAGCTCAGGCAGACAGCGCTGTTCCTCTGCTTCAAAGAAAACACGCTGCCATACTGAGTGCTGCCCTTGCATCACACACTACCCCCTGGCACATCTGTCACGCCGCCCCCCCATAGCTTTCGTGCCATGCTGGGAGCCCACCCCAGCGTGGCAAACATTGTTTGCCGACGGGGGTGCCCAATCCTCCGTCGGCTCCACGGCCCCTCAAAGCCATCCTGCTGCCATGCTGGGAGCCCACCCCAGCATGGTAAACATTTGCTTTATTTTGCCGATGGGGGTACCCAATACCCCGTCAGCTCCTCTGCGCCCCCCCCAGCGTAGCTTGCCGACAGGAGTGCCCAACCCCCCGTTGGCTCCTGGGCCCCACCAGCCATCTTCTGCCACGCTGAGAGCCCACCCCAGCATGGCAAACGTCCCACATTGTCTTTTTTTCAAACCTGTAAACAAAACTGTCCCGTGGCTGCCTCCCAACCCCCACAACCCGCACCCACCCACTGTGCACTCAGCTTTCCCACACCCCCACCCCATACTTGCCTCCAGACTCCGCGTGACGATCCTTGTGGACAGGAACACGCCTGCACTCTTCGGAGGCGACACCGAACTGAGGAAATGCCGGTAAGCTGTATAATGGGCTAGATGGGGCGTTCAACTTTATTGCATATCTCAGTCATTTTTGGGAAATTTTGCACCAAATTTTCAACATGGTTTTTTTGGGACCCCTTCTCATGAATGATGTCACTGTCATAGTGTTATTCCGGCCCGAAGGGTGATTTAGCAGGCACTGCGCAGTCACTGCGCGAAATCACCCTTTGGCCTTGAATAATGCCATGACAATGATATTGTTCATGAAAAGGGGTCCCAAAAACCCCATGTTGAAAATTTGGTGCAAAAATTCCAAAAGATGACTGTTTTATGAGTGTGCGTTGCGCAGTTCCTACGCAGGCTCGTAAGTTCACGAATTTTCAATATTTTCACTCCAGATTTTCAACATTTCCATTTTATCATACCTTCTTACGAGTTGTACAGCTGTCATTTTTCACATCTCACCCAAAACGTGTTTCCGCCCATGTAGCGCACAATGGCGCAGTCGGTGTGCAAACTCAATGTATGGGACACATTAAGAAAATCACAGTAACACTGATCATGAGCAGGGGTCTTAAAATGCCTGCGCTGAAAATTTGGTGAAAAAATTCCTAACAATCACTGTTTTACCAGCGTGCATTGCACGGTTCCCACGCATGCTCCTAGGTTTGCAAATTTTCAATATTTCACTCCAGATTTTCAACATTGCCATTTTACCACACTTCCTTATGAGCAGTACAGCTGTCATTTTTCACATCCTGCCCAAAACATGTTTCCGCCTATGTAGCACGCACAATGGGGGTAACAAAAAGGTCATGCTGACAATTTATTGTCCAAATACCAGCAATCACACAGGGCATTAGGGTAAAGCACCATACAAGCCAAATAACACTGCAAACACCTGCAAGCGAACGTTCAGCATTAATAAATGCTTGTTTATTATTATTTTATTTAAGTTTGCCCCCTTTCTCCTGGTTTATATGATGTAATTTTCCCCATTTTGAGTCTGATTTTGCATTTCTGTATACATTTGAAATTTAAAAGTGAGTAATGGCTTTAGTATGGTTATCCCCAAATTTACAGTATATCCATATTCTCAACTGTAATTGATTGCTAACTGCATCCTATCACTTTTGTTGTAACTAAGATGTACTAGCATGCAACAGGCATTGCTATCCAACCTTGTGGGACAAATGCATTCATCAATATTACCTCCAGTGCCCATACTGCTTTACTTTGCTTTAACTAACCCATACTATTCAATTGCCATTGATGATTTTAGTTAGGGGAAAATAAAATGGTACTAGAGGTGGAGGTATTGTTCTTCAATGCAGACCAATACTTGCTCACAAACAGTTGAGAATAATGGTGAAACCTGGAAGTAGTCATATTTTTTATCATTTCTAAGGCCTGGATTAAAAAAGCAGCAGTGCAGCTCAGCATGGGCATACGATTATTATTTATTGCTGAAACAGATTTCAGATATTCTCTACTTACATTTACTGTATGATTACCCAAGGATTGCAACAGTGAAGTATAGTAACATAGTGTATGGTGGAACGTCATTCTCCACCGAAATCCATCGTTGTCAAAACCTTGTAGTCACACACTAGTGATGTTCGCAGTGCAGCAGATTGATTTTTTCTACTGCACTGCGAACGTCACACTGTGTCTTCGAGCAGCATTTGACAGTTGGGGCTCACTCCATAGACAAGACACACAGGGAAAGCAGCAATGTCAGCGGAAGTACTAATGTTTAGAGTGAAAACGTTCAAAATGTAAAGTTCTTTTTTCCTTCTAGTAACCCAGTAAAAATGTTTTGAAGCAGAAACATGCTGCACTGATTTTTTTTCCCCAAAAAACGACGTTCCACCATACACTATAAAGAAAAGTGCATGGGGAACAGTTGACAACAGGGCATCTTTCACCTCATTGGCACTATGACGACGGATTACCTCTCGAGCTGCGCTCTCGAGGTAATCCATCGTCATAGTGCCAACTCGGTGAAAGAATAGCCCTCTTGTCAACTGTTCCCCATGCACTATCCTATATTATGTATTATGTTAACTGAAGGGAATTAGTGTCTAACCTGTTCGCCTATCCTATAAGTACAGTATTTCAGTAAGGGCACATATTCAAGCTTTTTTGTTTTTTTAACTTTGTTTCACTCCGGTCGCCAGTGATGGGGCATCTCTCTGGTGGGGCACACTCAGCCACTCCTCTACCGCCTGCCTGAACCCTTCCCCCCAAACGAGAAATTGAGTGCGGGTTCCCCCATCTCCTGTGACCCCTGAACAGGAGGAGACGAGAACCATGGAGAGTCAGGTTGGGTTTGGGGCTGGCATTGGACATGTGGGAGTGGCCCTGGAGTGTCCGCGATCACCTCCCCACCAACCAGGGTTTTCCTCCATGTTTGTTGCCCGCTGAGATGCTGGACATGCAGTGACATCTACTTGAAGGATTTACCTCCACTAACATCTGTTGGCTCCTCACCCCTCAATGCGGCACACTACTTATGGTATCCCCAGTCTTCAATGGGAGCTGCCACAGAGTGATGCGTCCCTGTAAGCCCACCCCAGGAGATGAGATCAGTCCTCTGGATGCTCAGTCCTCTCCTTCCCCTGCCAACCCCCACAACCAGAGTCTACTCCCAAATCCTGGTCACTGGCATGGCACGAGGTGTGGCATCCAGTGCCTCAACCCTCAGTGCCACCAGGCCACACATATTCATTGGGCATGTGCGAGCAGCCTGAAACATCCGCCATCACCTCCCCACCAACTGGGGTTTTTCCTCCATATTTGTTGCCACTGAGATGCTGGACATGCAATGACATCTACGTGAAGGATGTACCTCTGCTGACATCCACCGGCACCTACCCCCTCAATGCGGCACACTCCTTGTGGTACCCCCAGTTTCTTCCAGGAGCTGCCGCAATGCATCCCTGTAAGCCCACCCCAGGAGAGGAGAGCAGTCCTCTGGACACTCAATCCTCTCCTTCCTCTGCTGAGCCCCTGCAACCAGAGTCCACTCCTGAACCCCGTAGCTGGCATGGCGTAAGGTGTGGCGTCCAGTGCTTCAACCCTCAGCAGCACCAGGCTGCACATATTCAAGTTTATCAGTCAAAATGCAGTGTCCCTATTCATATTATTATGCCCAGTGTCATTCTCCCTCAGGAATCTGTTTAGTCTTATGAAAGCCCAAACAGTGCTACCTCACATAACCTCACAGGATAGGCTTTTCCACACAGTAACTATCATCAGTGTGCAGAAATAATTTCTAATGTTTCCTGTTATCCTGCCCTTCAAAATGAGTGTGTGTCTTCCAGTTCTGCTTTTGCTCACTAGGCTAAAACTCTGCATGGACTCCACCTTATTTATCCTCTTTTTTTTGCTATTCTGTTTCTTCCCACTCTGACAGCCCTCATTCTGGAGGGTGCCCCAGTTTAATGTTTACACTGTGATCATGTCTTTTCTCATTCTGTCCATTCCTAAGTCACACATCAGCTTTTTGGCCATGTGCTTATCCCTCTTGATCTCACTATGGTGACCAGAACTGGATTCAGTACTCCAGGTGTAGTTTAACCAGTGCTTTTCTGACTATAGTAGTGTAACCCCTACCCGGTATGCCATTTCTATCTGACAGATCTACCAGGTGGGCTGGGTTCAGGAAGAAATATGTCACTTTGCACATAGGCTAGGTTTGGCTACTCTGCACAGAGGCACCCAAGTAACTCTGAGCACAGGAAGCAATAACTGTAATGCCCAATACCAGAAGTGGGATTCTAAAGTGTGGCTTTTATTCACATCCAAACAGAATAAACACAGAATAGATGGACCCCCACGGGGCTACACTCCTGGTAATGCAGATTTAAGGAGACCAGAACACATCCTCATCAATTTAGCCCTCAGGCTCTGAAACACACTGCCCAAACTTTATGCTGCTCTGGGTTTTCCCTGGCTTGGCTCCCTTGTCAACCAATTGGACACTTTCCATATAGCATGGAAACATTTACTGGTGGCTCCCCAAACCACCTAAGAGCACTTCTGCTCCATAAGGGAATCTTCCTCATCAATCCCACGTCTGGGTACTTTCCTCAGGCACTGGCCAGGTACCTGAGAGAAAGCAACAGGTGTCCCAGAGCAAATCTGTAGAGGTGAATTTGGTTACTACTGATGGGGGTCTCCCACCTCTCACTCCCAAAATTCATACCCGGCCATTTCTCTGGACCATAACACCTCAAACTTTAACACACTTCGCTGTGTAGATCCTTTTTAAATGTATTTTACATTCAATCTACTGCCTTTACTTCCCAATTGTGCTGGACTTGAACATACTTAAGTGGCTTTGTCCATTACTCTAGACCCCCCAGAGTTAAGCAGTCCAATCCCCACATCCTCCAAACTGTACTTGGCTGTCTTTTCCTGACCCCACAGTATCAGTCCCTTTAGTTTCTTCTTGATGCAGGTGAAAACACATGGCCCTTTAGCAGAGCAAACTCACCCTTCGGTTGCAGGTTCCCACGATGTTTCCTCCTCAAGGAACTCTCTTCCAGAGCTTCTGGTGCCTCAGCATGAACTTAAACAGGCCGCTTCTTTCCTTAGCCGGACCAAGGGGGGGGTTGCCCCAGGACACAGGCTGATATCTTCTCCCCATCCCGCAAGGATGGGGCCCTGAACCATTGAAAGCGGTCTCCACCACTTCAATTTGCAGTTATTGTGTTCCTCTTCAGGTGGAAACACACACCTAAAAAAACAGAAGTAGCTCTTTAACAGAGCTTAGAGCTCTGAGGGCCTGCACTCAGCAGATAACCTCTGCTGCACTCTGCAGACTCTCTCTCTCAGACTGACTTCAAATTCCCCAGCGTTCTACTCTAACCTCCAACTGCAACATTCCAGTGTGGCTTATGCAGCTGCGCCAGTTCTAAAATGATGTCATCCCTCAGTCTCAGCTGAGACTGAGAACAGAGTGAGAGAGGCCTTTGGCTGACATATCAGCCTCTACTCTACCCGCTAACTATGGGTACTTAGTGGCTCTGGTAGAACTGTCCAGAGCATAACATAGCCCTAATAGATCAGTACTGCTGCCACTACAGCCATTCAGGACCACAGCCTGTCTATGCCCCCAGCCCTCTAGGGAAAACCTGTCTGCCTCTAACTCAAAATTCCCAAAACAAAACAAAGAGGGGACCTCCCCAACCCTGGACACCATGCAGCTGTACACCAGGAGCTAATACCATACACTATGCATTACTCCCACACTCCCCCACAACCATACCTGTGGAAGGAAAAGTTACACAACAACAACAACAGTACTTTAAACACTACACTCTAAAGTACTACTGCGGAACTCCAATGAGTCCTTCCTCCTCTTCTTGTCTTCTCTTCTATCTTCTTCAGGAACACCTGCAAGAAAAAGAAAGACAACACACACTCCTAATCTGCACACACAGTCTATCTAAACCCCTACCATCAAAACATTGGAGAATCCCAAAAATATATATATATATATATATATATTTTTTTAGAAAAGTAGAAAAAACAGTATAAACATTAGAAAACAGTAGAAAACCATGACATTATTTACAATACACTATATTTGGGGGATGGAGTGCCCTAAAAGTCCCATCTAGTGACCACAGTGCCCGAAGACAAGTCCATTAAGAGTCTCTCTTGGGCCAGAGCCCGATGAAGCACAGTGCTAGCAGGCCAAAGTTCCAAAGGGGAGAGTCTTTGAGGACAGTTCAAACATCTGTAGTCTGCTAGTATAGGATGTGTACTGCAGTGTCATAAGAATTGAAAAGTCTGGACTTACCAGTCCCTTGTAGAATGAAAATGGCACCAAACCTGGTCCTCAGCCGAAGACTCTCCCTGACAGCATTCTTCCAATACAGCTGGGCCAACATCTTCGGGGAAATGACAGGAGGGCACATCTGGAAACTGCTAGGCTGATGTCATCTCTGGAGATGGAACCTTGAAACAGGAACAAAAAAAAAAAACAGCTGGTCTGAAATCATCCGATACCCAGGCGATGAATCAAGATACAGCTGGGCTGGTGTCTTCTCTGGATCTGAAGTCATCTGGTGGGCCAGTCGATGGATTCTGGAAGGCCAGTACCCTGTAGAACTGATGAATGTGGGGCACCTGAGCCCTGGATGTCCAGACTGGCAGAACAACATAGGTACGCCAATGGTTGGAGTGGCAGCACTGGCTACCACTGCTCTGTTTTCCATTTGGTAGGCATGGGCACATTCGCAGGAAGGTCTTTGCATTGTGGCCAATCACACAACGGGTCAGGTGCTTGAATTATTACCCTGTCTGGGCACTCATAATTCACACTGTGAAAGGTTTCATGTCCCTCTCCATCCACAATTCGAACAGTGTCCATTAACAGTGTCCTGCCTCTTTTCCACTGGCTGTATTTGTCATGAAACATTCTGCTCTTAACATGCTTGTTTGCACCAGGATGCACACATTTCATTGCTTCTTCCCAAATCCAGGTCTTCCTGCTTTGCTCAATCTCCTCACAGACTCTCCGAGGAAAGGTAGGAAAGGACATCCCATAGATTTCATTCACTTTCTTACAAACCAGTCTTTCCTCCTTACTAGCTTTGGTCAATCTGAGACCTCTGGCCTGGCTTGGGGGCGGCCAGTCCTGGTTCTGTCAGCTACACATTCTTAATGACACAAAAATTGGATCCCTGGCTTTTTCTTGCACAGCCAGGGCAGTGGTATCACCACTCTGTTCCATATGTTCCTCTGAGGCAAGAGCTTGAGGCTGTGTAGCAGTTCCTTTTTCACAAGGCCACATAGGTTCCCCCTCTTCTTCTTCCTCACTGAGAATCTGTGCCCAGGAGTGAGCAGTCGTCCTCACTCCTGAGACTGTCCACTCTTTGCTGAGTGCAGAGGTCGAAACCTGCCATTCAAAGGCCACTCTCATCTCATCTTCACCTATGAGACTTGGGCTAGGCCCCTCTCTCCAAGGGTCTACTGATGCTCTTCCTGAAATGTCTCACTGCAACTCAGACTCTGAAACATCAGCATATTGTTCTGTCTGTAAATCTGCACCCTCTTGCTTTGTGCCACACTCTGAGGGGCCTTCTCCAACAGGTTCTGTCTGGTGCTGTGTGCTGCCAACTGCAGATTCTTGAACTTTTGTCCATGTGGGAGCCAAACAAATCTTGGGCACTTTAAATAAACCATATTTCTCTTGGCACCCAGAACAGTGAGGTACCATGACAACATCCCTTCCAGCATTTAAGCACATTAAACATACTCGCACTGGATATCCAGGAATCGCCACATGAGGAGGCAGTCATCCCCCGTAGTTACATCTCTCAATGTCCCTTAACTTGTTAACTTCTATTGCTATCACAGCCCAGGCATGATCTGGGTAGCGGGCTGGTCCTGAAGCCATGACTGCAGAGAAAACACAAACAACGCTCACTGTTATTTCAAGTCCCACATCACCTAATACTTTATTTCTCTTTCAAAATGGCTCCTCTGCTGCTGTGTTTACATTACTACCCCACCCTATAATGGCAGCAGCAGCACTCCTACGCATCAACATTTTGTAATTGGGTCAAGCCACTGCACATCCGATTTACACACTCTACTGATGACTTCGCTCAAACTGCACAAACTTGCACTGCTCTTTTTCTTAGCACATTTATATGATTTACCACAGACTTTTTTATTCGATGAAGACATTGCTGTAACTTACAGTCCCTCGAAGCCTCAGTATTTCATAGCACAGGATTGCCTGTAATTCTTGCTGCATATTTGATACAACTCACAGTCTCTTTCATGGCTTTGAAACTTATACTGATACTGAACCTATAATTATGCTCACAGTCAATTGCTTAGAGTTCTTGCTTTTGCTGGTAAAACTTAACATAGTCCTTATTTGCAAAGCGATTACACTGCTACACACAGATTCAGCTGACTTTTGGCAAAATCACTTGGTTTGAGCAATTATTTCTGTTGGTACTCACTGTTATCAGTAGCTGTTTGCTGCGATGGAAAATTGCCTGCAGCCAGTCTTGGAGACCTCTGTAAAGAAGCGGGTTGACAGTCATGCTGATTGTCCCTCTGAACACCACACTCACAGTCCAGTCGATCGAGATGTGGGTTGAGCCCGAATTTAAACAGAAAAGTCAGTTTTTTATACTTTTACAGCACTTTCAGTCACAGCGACGCTCCTCCTAGTCAGCCAGTTCACACACTCCACTCACTCTCCCCTCTCAAGTGCTGTGCAGTCGCTCTAGAGCTGGCTTGGGGCGGGACTATTGCAGTCTCACCAGTCACTCGAAGCCATGCAAATGAGCCTCTTTCCTCTTGAATGCTCTTCTCCTCATGGTGATTGTCGAGCAGGCAAATTTAAACTGCAAACCACACTTTTTTTTTTTCTCAACTGAAGCTCCTCGGCGGGAGCACCATTTCAACCATTTTTCATGGCCATTAAGTACAACTAGTCTCTCCATTCACAAGAAAGTATTTCCAACATCTAGGCACAATTTTCCTTTTGCTACCCACAGTTTTCCACACTTTTCTTTGTCACAAACACTTTTAAAGCTGGAAACGCTGTAATTTGATGCAGGATAAAGGCATGCACTCTCAGGCTTTACTGCTCCTTGGTAAACAGTTGGCATTTTAATAGCAGCACATAGATAACAGCACACAGTGGCACATTAGTTAACATTGACTCAGCTTTTTGGGCTACCCACTGCCAGATAAACAAAATGCTATCCCTTGTCCGAGTGACCTTTCTTACATTCCTCCCTAAATTCCAAACCCAAATCCTAATTGGTGCCTCCATTTTTGTAACCCCTACCCGGTATGTTGTTTCCATCTGATAACTCTACCAGGTGGGCTGGGTTTGGGAGGAATATGTCACTTGGCACATAGGCTAGGTTTGGCTACTCTGCACAGGGGCACCCAAGTAACTCCGAACACAGGAAGCAATAACTGTAATGTCCAATACCAGAAGTGGGATTCTAAAGTGTGTGTGGCTTTTATTCACATCTAAACAGACTAAACAAAGCATAGACGGACCCCTATGGGGCTACACTCCTGGTAATGCAGATTTAAGGAGACCAGAACACATCCTCATCAATTTAGCCCTCAGGCTCTGAAACACACTGGGCACACTGCCCAAACTTTACAGTGCTCTGGGTTTTCCCTGGCTCGGCTCCCTTGCCAGCCAATTGGACACTTTCCATATAGCATGGCAACATTTACTGGTGGATCCCCAGACCACCTAGGAGCACTTCTGCTCCATAAGGGAATCTTCCTCATCAATCCCATGTCTGGGTACTTTCCTCAGGCACTGGTCAGGTACCTGAGAGAAAGCAACATGTGTCCCAGAGCAAATCCGTAGAGGTGAATTTGGTTACTACTGATGGGGGTCTCCCACCTCTAGCTCCCGCAATTCATACCCGGCCAAATCTCTGGACTATAACACCTCATCCTTTAACACACTTCGCTGTGTAGATCCTTTTTAAATGTATTTCACATTCAATCTACTGCCTTTACTTCCCAATTGTGCTGGACTTGAACATACTTATTAAGTGGCTTTGTCCATTACTCTAGACCCCCCACAGAGTTAAGCAGTCCAATCCCCACATCCTCAAAACTGTACTTGGCTGTCTTTTCCTGACACCATGGTATCAGTCCCTTTAGTTTCATCTTCATGCAGGTGAAAACACATGACCCTTTAGCAGACCGAACTCACCCTTCGGTTGCAGGTGCCCCACAGGCATTTCCTCCTCAAGGAACTCTCTTCCAGAGCTTCTGGTGCCTCAGCATGAACTTAAACAGGCAGCTTCTTTCCTTAGCCGGACCAGGGGGGGGTTGCCTCTGGACACAGGCTGATACATTCCCCCCATCCCCACAGGGATGGGGCCCTGAACCAGTGAAAGTGGTCTCTACCACTTCAATTTGCAGTTATTGTGTTCCTCTTCAGGTGGAAACACACACCTAAAAAAACAGAAGTAGCTCTTTAACAGAGCTTAGAGCTCTGAGGGCCTGCACTCAGCAGAACACCTCTGCTGCACTCTACAGACTCTCTCTTAGACTGACTTCAAATTCCCCAATGTTCTACTCTAACCTCCAACTGCAACATTCCAGTGTGGCTTATGCTGCTGCGACAGTTCTAAAATGATGTCATCCCTCAGTCTCAGCTGAAACTGAGAACAGAGTGAGACAGTGTGAAATCCATTTAACTGGATTTTCACAAGCTGCCTTCCCTGCCTACCACTAGGTCTTACTGAGATTCTAGTAACCCCGGGTAACAGGGGGGTTACAGTAGGATATTGTTTGCCTGGCATCAGCTTACTGTCCAGCATTACCTCTTGGTTATTTTTCTCAGTTGTGCTGTCCACCACTGACCACAAAGGATGTATGCATGACCAAGATTCCTTACCTCTAGATGTAGTACCTTGTACTTGTTCACATTAAATCTATGCTTATTAAATCTAACTCTCTATGTCATGGCCCACATTTCTTAAGTGAAGCAGGCCCCCTTCTAGTGCATCCTACCATGGCTGTGTCAATTCATTATGCCAATTTAATGTCAGCAGTAAACTTCAGCAGTTTCTTGTTGACCTCCTTCCTCCAGATCATTTCTTTATGAATAATGGAGTGGCAGAAGCAGCAGTGAACTCTGGGGTGCTCTCCATTCAGAACATCCTTATTCTATGAATGGTGACCATCCTCCACCATTCTCTGATTCCTACCTGTCTTCTACTTTGCCATCCATCACCAGTTCTTCCCAGTATTTTCTCAACATATGGCGTGATTAATATGTGTGTTGTTAGCTTTCTCCCATCTATAATCTAAACAAAATACCAGAATATGTGGATTATATTTCTTAAACCAGTAGGTGAATTAAATGTAGTTGTAATTTTCCAAGCAAACTCTCTCTTTACTTTCCAGAGTTCCTCATATGATGAACTTTAATCCAAATGAAGGGCTTGATCGGCATACTGTACATGGTCATGGGTACATAACAAGTCTGTATGTCTGGTGCATAGGCTGTGTTTCCTGGAATTCAGCTGCACTTTGTAAATCCACAGGACTCTAAACTCCCCACTACATATGCTGAATGGAGCACAGGTATTACAGGGGGATTGTGGTGGAGTGGTAGCAAAACACTAGGCATCCAGTCAGATGTCTGTTCAGCACCTGAGTTGATCCTCTGCTCCAAAAAGAGTACAGGATTTCGTATATGACAGTTTTCCAAGAAGTTCCACATCCACAAACAGGGAAAACATAATGTAGATGACAAAAATTACATTACACTTATGGCCCCCAGCCCTTTGTGCCATTTCTGATGGTTGGGGATAAACGGTGATGGGGCCAATCAGGCTCAACAAAAGACTGGAGAGCTGAGCACGAAGGGTGAGCAGTAGGGTTGTCACGGTATCATGGTTTCACGCTATACCACGGTATCAGAAGTTATGGTATTGATACCGTGAACAATTTCCGATACCGCAATAACTGTGATTCACAGTATACCGCAGTATTGAGACCTTTCAACTAGTTCTTTTTGCATTTACAGGGAGAACTTCCCATCCATGCCGACTCTCCCTGATGCAAGAGTTTGAGGAGGCTCCTTTTTTGTGCAAACATTACTTGTTTTGCAATACCGTGGTATGACGACAACGATGGTATTACATGTGACGGTTATCATATTGTTAGAATTTCATACCATGACAAGCCTAGTGAGCAAGCAGTACAGCAGGGTCCCACACACAATGTTGCTACCATCAGACCCCCTCTGGGTTTTCAAAATCATTTTGGGTCATGCAGAGTGCATCTGTGCTCCCACCAAGGGAATCTGTCCCCCACTACTCACATAGATACGTGCATGGAGAAGAATCAGGTGTAGAGGAAAAGGTAACCAGAACTGTGAATACAGCTGGGTACTCTGTATGTTCAGAGTGGGCATTCAGTGGCCTTTACTGGCCCCCACATGTGCAGAAGAGGTCACAACCTTTTTCAGGATTGAGCCCTATTTTATTAACTTGCCGTTGCCACTTCAGTGGGATAATCATCCTGTCAATAGTACATTTCACTTCTAGAGTTTGAATATAAATGCCTCATTGACTTAGCAAAAAGAAAGAAAACTAGGCACACCAGAGCTACAATTACAATAATTTATTAGCAGCTCAAAAAGTGTAAATCTTGCCAAACATGTACAGACATAAACTTGCAGCCAGTGTGAAAGAATGCCACTACCACAAACTACAGCTCCCTGTGTGCATTCAACATCATCTGATGTCTTCATTAGTAGGGAGAAGACATCAGATTCATTGAATGCCCAAGAGGAGCTGTAGTTTACAGTAGTGTCATTCTTTCACATTGGCTGTAAGTTTATGTCCGCACATATTTGGCAAGATTTGCACTTTTTGAGCAACTTATAAATTATTGTAATAGTAGCTCTAGTGTGCCTAGTTTTCTTTAGTTTGTGGTGTGAATTTAAATCGGGCACCCAATAAAACAGTAGATGCTGTGGCTTTTCTCCATTTCTGCCACACCAACATACATTGTGTCATATCTATAACTATGTGAACAAAACAATTATTGCTTTCCTTTTCTGTCTAGTGTTGATATTCTCTGCAAAACACTACGGAAATTCACAAGTTAAGGTCTATTATTAAACTGACAAATGTAAGGAAATGAATGATAGGGTTCTTTGGACACAATCCCAGTCAACCCCATTCACCATTCCCATGAACCCCACGGAACTGAATGCCAAACCACAAGCCAGGTTTAAAACACATATTTTAAGATTACAAATAAATGACATCGTATGAGGAATAGAGTTGCACACTGTGATGAATGGTGTATTCTTATGTTGTCAGACCCAGTTCCACAGAATACTAGGCTGGGGTAGCATATGTGTGTGTGTGTGTGTGTGTGTGTGTGTGTGTGTGTGTATGTGTACCACTTGTTTAGTAGCTGCATCACCACACACTTTGCTTCAGGCCTGTATGCTGTGGTCTTATGTCTTATATTTCCTTATTTTTCTTACTTTAATAATAAACCCTAACTTGTGCCTTAACATAGTACAATAACTGGTGGCTCTTGTTAGCAGCTCATTTTTGAGTTATTTCAAATGCTGTAATAACTAGGTTTAGAAAATGGTCAAAGAAATTCACGGACTCTGATTGGCTGATAGCCCTGGCAAGGTGGGCGTATATCAGTCAACTGAGCCCTGGTAAAAAAAAGTGCCAGTTTCAACTGAACTGATCACTAATATCGTTCTGCCCATGGAATGTTAAGTTTGAAATAGCTGCCATTTTTTTCTTTCACTTAACGAGAGATCCATCCCCCCCACACACCACACACATACAATCTGTGCAACATTCCCATTCTGTCATATTTTTTAACTTGTCCAGAGAAAAACTTTATGATTTTGGTAGCACAGACCATGCTTACCTCCAAGCCCAAAGTAACACAGCCAACTGCCAGATCGCCAATGCCATTACAAGGGGCATCTCCAATATTTTTTCTGACCATGGGTCCTGCTCGTGGTACATCTGCTGACCATAGACACCATCTCACAATCACGCAGCTGTGAAATAAATAATTATCTGCTCCTTAAGTTTTGTTCTGCTACTAACGGCTGTTTCCAATGACAGAACACTTACTCGCTCATGCTGTGCCTCAAACAGAAACTAAATCCACCACTCTCCCTGTTTTACAAAAAAAAAAAGACCATCCCGCAACTCCATGTCAGCACACTCCCCTGCCTTATTGTGCAACTTTCAGCAGTTTAACCCTGTTCTTTGCCCAGCTGAAAGAACACCCAAAAACAATGGGAATGCCACAAATGTACCTCTCTGTGTAATTATTTCTTTATCTTTCTTTTCTTTTTTTCTGGAATTTCCCCATTGTGGTTGTACTGTGAACTGGCTTTCTAAAGTCTTAGTTTCCCCGTGCTTCATGTTACCCCCACCCACTGTAACAGCTTCTTTTTTGTGAAAAAAACAAAACAAAAAGCAGTCACCTTTTCGATCGTTCACTGTGCCACCATAGTCACAGAGTGCCTGGGTCTTCTTGGCATTAACCAGGAGGTGGGCAGGCAGGAAGGATCCCAATTGCAGGATCAACAGTTGTATCACCTCAAATGTACAGATACAAGAGTGCTAATGTGTTAACCTTAAAACATATTAAGCAAAAGAAAAAAACACATTGACAGTACTGCTGTGTGAAATTAGAGTACGTGTTCTCCACTTCCTGCTTTGAACATGGCATGGTAGTGCAAGATCTCGCAAATAACTGCTGTATCTTCCAACTGCAAAATAAAAGCAGTAAAAATGTCCTGCAGGAATGGACAGTGAACATTTTTTTTTTACTATTAAAATGATGCAATATACTTCTTGGGGGGTGGGGGATGTATTAGAAATGCTATGCCTTCTTCTGGAGGTGGTGTTGAAGGGGATAAGTAGGACAGAATGGCTGTGTGTGTGTGTGTGTGTGTGTGTGTGTGTGTGTGTGACAGCAGATGGAACAGTGCAAAAAACAGAGGGACTACTTCACCACAGAAACTTTTTTCCTACCATTTGTATTTATTTTCAAACTAATTTTCTCTGTAACTCTATTACTTAATTAAAATTTACACAGATGCCCATCTTCTAAGCGCAATAATACCCTCCAAGGTGGGCGGTATTGGGCAATACCAGACCTTCCAGGAGCTATAAGGCCCTCCGCTTGTGGTGTTGGTCCTCATTACGCCCCTGGGTGGTCTGATATTGCTTAATTCTGCCCGCCCTGTTGGGTATTATTGCTTGCATGATGTCACACCCAGTCATTATGGTATTTCAATCTGACATTTTTGAGCTGCTCGATGGAAACACAAACTTACACAGAAACACCTATCATGCTCATTCTGTCAGGTAGGCACTGCAGCAGTTCAACATTATTGTTTTTTTAACTTTAGCTGTCAAAAGAGATTTTTTTGTAAATTTTTGCTTGCGTCCCCCCCCTCTTGGTACCACAGACTCTCTCGATCATGCTTGTTCTTCAGATAAGCATGTTTTTTTTGTTAAACAAACCCATGCACCAGTTATAAAAACATATAACACAGCCATGTCTGTCTATGATTTTTTTTTTTTAACCTATCCTCAGTTTGTGATGACAACATAAATCTTTCAAGCTTTATTCTCAAGGTTTATGGGTCATCTCACACCTCAGCTGTGTTTAAAAAAATAAATAAATAAACGTGTGTAACATATACCTGCCAAAGCATTATTCTCTGTTTATTGCAATGGTATACATATGTTTTTCTTTCTCATATTGATAGCCATAATAGCTTAATTTAGGTTTGGACCTGTGGGTAATAAGCTAAGTAGTTGCAACTGTATCATCACACACATTGTGCCAGACTTGTATTAGACATCACAAGTGACCCCCAGACTGCATCATGTCACCCCTTGTGCCATACTGGTACAGACATTTCACCTGGCCAAACTACAGTATGTATGTTGTATAGCCCTTTCTCATTTTGAGACTGTATCACCATACACATTCTGCCAAACCCAAGCAGACTTTAGAAGCTGCATCATCACACATATCATGCTGTACCAGCAGCAGACTTCAATTGCAAGCCCAGCTGATCCTCACACACACTGTGCCAGACCTGTAATGGACTTTGCACATGGTCCAACTAAGCTCTCTAGACTTTTCTCATTTTCAGACTGTGTCACAAAAGTGGAAGTTGTGACTTACAAAAGTGGGTCTGAGTGTCAAGAAAACAGATTGGTTTCTACGTTGGTATTGTTTGATGTTTGTGTGTTATTATCTTTTGAAAATTCAATAAAGCATATTTAATTACAAAACAAGAAAACAGATTTGGAGTGATGAAAACATGACCTGTTTTTGTGACACTTAACAGTCTAATTATTATAAAATGTTATTCATTTTGAACTGACCTTACACCCTATACCATTGACCACAGAAGTTTCAAACTTGACATTTCCCATAGATTTTCTTGTGCATGTGCAAATTAAAAACACAGAAGGTGATGACAGGTGGGGACCAAAGATCCATCTAGTCTGCCCTGAGCACTACCCCCTTAGAATTTCTTAGAGACAATCCTCTTGTGCTTATCCCAAGCAGATTTGAATTGCCCTACTGTTTTGGACTCAATGACTTCTGCAGTTAGGCTATTCCATGGAGCTACCACCCTTTCCATAAAGAAGGACTTATGCATGTTACCTCCCTCCCCTTAATTTCATTTCATGACCCCTTGTCCTTGTGGAGCTATTGATCAGAAAGAGTTCCTGGGTAGGAACTCTGTTTATGCCCTTCAGGAACTTGAATGTCTCTATCATGTCACCCCTATCTCTGCGCTGCTCCAGTGAGTACATGTTGAGTTGCCATTATCTACTTTTGTATGGCAATTCATGGAGACCGTGTACCATTTTTATTGCCCTCCTTTGTACTGTCTCTAGACTATTCACGTCCTTCCTAAGATAAGGCCTGCAGAACTGTACGCAGTACTCAAGGTGATTTTTTTTAACTTTCATGACTGTCGTAAGAATGTGGGATTGAAGACACTGACAACTTGTAGGAGCCAAATAAAAGGCATACTGCCCTGATTTATTTAACCTAACTTAAAATAAGTAAATCAAGTTTCAACAAAATAAACTTCAAAGGAATACAAGATAACAAGACTCTTCTTAAACAAAAGAAAAATTTCCTCTAGAAAACATTAGAGACAGAGCTAGACCATGTGGAAGGTACCACTGACTAGCACAGACTGACTGTTTCATTGAAGGAACTCAGATCAGACTCCCTAATCATGTGACCCAACCACTCCCACATTTATTCACTATTTTCTTTATTTACTTATCATAAACGCATAATTCTCATTTCTATTTGACATAAAGGTAAATCAATAAGTTAACAGCACTTCAGAAACAAAAATATGTTATAACACTTTTTATCCCCTTTGTCCTACTTGAGAGGCGTCTCCTCATTGTCCAACTGAATAAATACACAGAACAAATGGTCTGGATCCTCAGTGCACAGTGTGTAGAGGTCTCCTGAATGGGTGAAAGGAAATGAGGCAGACGTTACCCAAGCTACCTACTGCTGACTCTTGAAGTGACTGTACAAAACCTTTAAAAAAGAAAAATGCTGAAGCCACTCTTTCAAATTCATTTTTTGTCAGCGTTTATAGCTTATTATTTCTTGTAGAAACTTTTCTTTTCTAGTAGAAGTTTTGTATAAATTATATATCGTAGCGCCATGTAGAAAGCTTTTGCCGTACAGTACTTAAACAGCAAGCCCCGAACCAACGGCTCTGAAAACGCAGACTAAGTGCAAAACTGCACTCTGTCTACAATGACACTTCTTTATTTACTTTTACAGTAAATAATATAAGAAACAACAATTGTAATACATTTTGCTAAAAAGCAGTCACTGTATGATTTGTACTGAGCGGGTCATGCGATATAAACAGACTCGCATACACAACTCACACAAAACCCGTCTAAGGAATTCCAGTCCATGTTCTGTTTTCCTACAGTGACTGTGTTAACCATTGTTGCGTGGAACATTTCTGAAACCCTTCCTTTTTAATCAAGGCTACTTCAAATGACTGTAAGGTCCAAAATTAAATTTAAGAGGTTTCTCCTCCAAATGGTTACTCGTCATTTCAAACACCAGCTACGGGTAACAATAAATCATGCTGCTAATCTACTACCGTTCTTTTAAGAAAGATGACAAATTACTATTGCTTTTAACGTCTATTTCTCTGTTCAGTCTTTTTAGTATCTCATTAACAAGTACTCTATTTCTTATTAATTTTAATAGATAAAGAAGACCTAGGGATTGCAGTTCTCATTCATTTTAAAATGGGGGAATAAGAGATTTAAAGGAACAGGTGGCCAACCTGCATTACCATAGATACAAGAAAAGTAAAGGAAAGAATGCTGTTGTGCAACAGACATAAAGTAGAGAAGTCAAGAAATCAGATAAATAAAATGAATGGGAAGAGCTATTCCCTATGACAATGACTTCTAGGGCTCAGAAAACCATGGGCCAGATATTAAGTAATTGGCAAAAGCGGAGCGCAGAGGTTTGTGCTCCGCTTGCCCTTGCCCATGACCCTGAGGATGTTATATTCAGTGGGATAGCGCACCAGCACTAACTGAATATAGGGCACTGTCAGCACAGCGCAAAGTCTAGTAGCACTGCACTGACGTGGATCTGAGCTGTTTGCAGCCCATACCAAAGTGCATGGAACTGCACCCCCAGACCTGTTAGCACCAGGAGCCACCAGCGTGATATTCTGCTAGCACCATCCAAATGAGCCCATTGGACATGCAAGGCACTAAGGGGCTCTATGTATGCCCATTATGGGCTCATTTGCCTGGGAAGCTGCAGCAGGTTTGCACCCCTCCTGTGGCTAGACACCACATCAGGTGCAGTGGTGACGAGCCACCCTACCATGATCACCCATCCCTGTACATGTTTAAGTACTCCCTTCCTGCCACCCCTGGTTCTAGTGGTACCCCCACCCTCCAATCTCTATCTCAGTACATGTTTAAATAGTCCCTGGTATCTACTGGTACCCTCCATCCTCTGATCCCCATCCCCATACTCCATTGAGTAGTCCCTGGTGTTTAGTGGCACTACCCACCCTCTGATCTCTCACAGCCATGTCAAGCAAGCTGTCTAGTAATCCCCCTCTGGCACTGCTGGCACCAAGCAAACCACCCTACAATTCCCCCTTTACCACTGTCACTGGTGCTGCACAGATCCAATATGGTGACTGGCACAGCCCTCCTCTCATCACCACAGCTTGCTGCCATATTGACTGACAGGGAGCATGCATCCTGTGAACTGTAAAGGGTGCACACATACTGTGACAGTATGTATGCTTTCTTTGCAGTACACAGGACACGTGCTTCCTGCCAGTCCATATGGGGGCTGGCCAAGGTGGCAAGAGAAGAGCTGTGCCAGTCACTGTATCGGATCTGGGCAGCACCGGTGACAGTGATATGGGGGAGTGGCAGGGTGGTTTACTCAGTGTCAGTGGTGTGGGAGGGGGACCACTTGACAGCTTGCTTGACATGACAGTAGGAGATTGGAGAATGGGGATGCCACTGGACACCAGAGAATTCTTAACAAAGTAGGGGAATAGGGATCAGAGGGTGGGGAGTGCCGCTAAACACCAGAGAATATATAAAAATGTATGGGGATGGGGATCAGAGTGTGGGGGGGCACTAGATACCAGGGATGTTGTTGTTGCTTCAATGTACCACGATGGGTGGCTGCAGCCCCTTTGCCAGCCACCAGGGCCTTGCATCCCATTAAGTCAGAGTTTGCGGAGGTGGCAACTTGTACCCCTTCAGGTGGCAGTTATTGCCTGTGCAAACCTCTCAATAACTGGCTGTGCCCATATGCAGGTGACAACCCCCTCATTAGCACTGGCACAGTGGTAACTGAGTACTCGGGTGCTAACAGGTTTTGCCCCCACTGTGGAGGTGTCTACATTTAGACTCCACCCAAAAATTGGGTGCAAAACCTGGTTAGTGTGGCAAACACCCCTTAGTGCCTGGGCTAAGTTTTGAATATCTGGCCCCATGGGTCTTATCTCATGAAAGTGGATTCTGTATCCTGAAAGTGATGTATGTCAATTTTGCAAAAACCCTGTTATGAAATATCTGCAAACACATTTCTATTTATTTATTTATTTATTTATTTATTTATTTATTTATTTATTCTTTGTTAACAGGTAAGTCCCACTAGGCACAGGTGTCTGTTTTCAGGGACAATCCAGGAGCACTGGGGAGGTTAAGTGACTTGCTCAGAGTCACACAGTGTGCAAGTGTAGGTTGTGGGAATCAAACCCAGATCTGTCTGCCGGATGTACAAAGCTCATTCACAGCTCATTACTCTAACCTCTAGGCTATACTGCCAGCCCTAAATTAACCGAGTATGCCTGAAAGCTGCATTTTATTTTCTTAGAAATTTAAATTCTACAACCCTGTTCTTCTTATCTACGTTGCTTCCCTCTGATTTGTCATGCTGCACTATGTATTTTCACTAATGAATTGTATTGTATGATTCCTCTGTACCATTGGCACTGTTTTTTCCACTCTATAACCTGTACATGCATAGTTTATCTAGTACAAACTGTTGTATATGTAGCTAATTCCGGATTGCCCCTGAAAAAGGAACCTTTGGGACCCAGTGGGCCTACCCGATTAACAAAATTGAAATAAATAAAACAAATAAATAAATACAAATTTCTCAGAAAGCCATCTATGAAAGAATCAGCAAAAATGGACTAAGCTCTTAACAAACCCGAATGGCAGAGGTTTTAACATGCTGCCATTTTTATTTCATTGATAGGCAAAAAACTGCATATATTATAGTATTTCTCAACTTTCCAGAACTTTCAAATTGCCCAACCAACCATTGCCAGATTTAAAGGATCCAGAGATCCTGGCACTAACTACATGTATGCTGGCTGTCAGATTATTCTGTCCAGAGTTGACCACCATATTAAAATTGGGCTTAACTTTGAAATATACTTATAACCTTAACTATAGAGGTACTACAATCTTTTTTCCTGGAAATACATTTATTTTTCTCTCCTGTCTAAAGCATAAGACTTTACCAGTTTTCTATGTCCCCTGTATTCACCAGCTTGGAAAACATCAGAAGTCATTGCTTTTAAAGTTGTGGAAGGATACTGTATGCCAAGTGAGTGTGTTAGGTACAAAAGTTAGATCCCCAATGATAGATTGGAACCAAACTGTTTTATGTTCTAGTTGACAATGTCTATTTCTGTCTAACACTTTACTATATTTTGAATCTCAGAAGGTAAAGATATCTAATTTTACCATATATCTTCATTAAATTTAGTTCAACTGGTTGCATCTGGTATAATTAATATATTCCCATATTGTCCCTCTTTTCAATTGAAATTCATGGGTGTACACTATAGTAATGTTTACCATTGCTTCAGGACTGTTATTTCATGTCTTGTTACAATTTATCTAAAGCATCTCTATTCTGTGTAGGTCAGTGATATCTTGACCCCTTCCCATCCTTGCTGGAGTCACTCAAGGCTCCACTGTGGGACCAGTTTCATTCTCCATTTTCTCAGATGACTTCCCTTTCATTTGTTTTGACCTGCATATTCACTTGTATGCAGGTGACCCAGTACTCTTTGCCTCAAGTGCCTCATTCTTAACCTTGGAATCATTGCTACAGCATGACTCTAACAGTGTCCAATGGTGACTCCACTCTAACCTACTGAGAGTGAACACAAAGAAAAAAAAACTGTGTCCATGACCTTTGGCACCAGCCAGGAACCCACTAGGCTCTCTTCCAACCCTGTTTTCTACACCCTGGATGGCAGTGGTTGAGGTTTTTACCTGTTTCAAATATGTCAGGGTTTGGGTGGAAAGTAGACAACTTATTTTCCATATCAATGCCATACACAGCAAGCTCCACCCTAAACTTGGTGCAGTCTATCCCAACAAAGTTTGCTTATCGTCCCTAGTGCACCATGAACTGGTCACAATGATGGTGCTCCCAGAATTTGATTATAAGGATGTGGTCTATTGAATTGTCCCATTCTCCTCCCTGGTCAGACTTGACATTCTTTGCAATGCCTTCTGCTGTTCTGCAATCAGTGCTCCTCCTTGTACTCATCACTACATGCTCCACCATTCCATTTCTATCCTACCCATTCCCTCCCATCACGTCATCTACTGTGTGTCCCTCATTTCTATATATTGGCTTGACTCTGCCCCCACCTCTCCTCTTTGTTTTCTCCTATTTCATCAGCCTATTATGCTCATTGTGCTCATGTCTCCCATTCCTTCCTCATTACACACACCAACTGTGCTGCTAGGCAATCTGCTCCCTCCTCTTCTCTCATCTTACTTTCATCTGGGAAAAATCTCCCTCCCACCCTGTGCCTCTCCTCCTCCTATTTCTCCTTCACATGCAAACTTGAACCTCATGTTGCCCCTTCCTGCCACCCCTGCCCTGGCCATAGCTGATTTGGTCACATTATTCTCCTGCACTTAGCCTTGGTGCATCAGTACCAATGCCTTAGCTCTGTTGACTTGCCATCATATGACTTACAGTATGTATTTATTGTTATACACTGTTTTTTTTCCTGCACCTTACTGTGTTAGGTAGTTTGCATATTTGCACTTTATGACCATGTATGTTGTGTATATTTTGCCTCCCTATTCCCTTTCCCTGAGTCACACCCAAAAATGAGACTTGGCTAAGTGTGCTATTCCTGGTTACCAATTTGCAATGATTTAATATATATATATATATATATATATATATATATATATATATATATACACAGTGTGTATATATGTATATATATATATATATATATATATATATATATTTAGTTGACACTAATTTCTCCATTACCTTTATGTGCAGTTCCAAATATAACCTGTGCAATGTTGTTTTCTGCATCCAAGCCCCTGAAAACCTATTTATCTTCTCATCTTTTGCTTTCTGTTTTATGATCAGAGATCTCCTGAAGAAGAGACCTTTGGGAAGTCAGTCTTGAAAACTTTTTAGTCTAATACCTGTAAAGGGTATTATCATCAAAAAACTACATATAGATTTCTTGTAATTATCAGTCACCTACCCATGATACATATGTTTGATCTGTACGAATCAATTCTGGTAACAGTGTTTCCATGTTTCAACCAAAATAGCTGTAAAATCTTCAGATCCTTAGTTATTAACAATGTTCAAGCCTTTGCTTAAATCTTTGAAATTTTTTTTAAACATGACTACTCCCTGTCATGATCATCTTTCTTTGCCATGCTGCCATCTCAGATACTTAACATTAGATTCCACATTATCCCCACTGGGCACATTTGGATAGCACTACTCTGAAGCCTCACATTCCTCAATGTCCTGACTAGCTTAGAAATACTGTAGTGTTTATGAAAAAGAATTGGATTTTATAAAAAAAACCAACAACAATGTAGCAGAGATATAATGCATTGTATAATATACAATATAGCTATATCTGGGCTCTTACAAAACCTGAGATGTACTTCTGCTTTAAAGGCACATTACCAAACATTATTGACTGCTTTGACCATTTTGAGACGTAAGGAGCAAACTTTCTTACTGCAGGATGAAAATCTGTGTTTATATTTTTAATAAAGTTTTTGTTTAAATATACAAATATATTGGTACTGTTTACATGTAAGGGTACCTTATTTTGAAGATAGCACAGCACAATATAAATTTGTCTAGTCTGAAAGTAAAAATGCTAGTTACAAACAAGTTCATGCACAGAATTATATTTATGTGATACAAGTGATGTCCTTCCTCTATTTTAGTTCAAAATTGTCAGCATCAGTATACGGTGGTGATGTGGGTGGGAGGTAGTCCTGACAATTTTCTGTTTAGAAATTCTGCAAGACAAAATGTAATGTACCTTTTAAAGTGGGTAATCAGAAGCATGGCATTGAAGATAATAAGGTGAATTAGTCCTTATGTAAGTGGAGAAAATGGAAAAATGGATAGTTATTGAGTGATAGGTTGTGACAGGGTTGAATAAGGCCCTGCCCCATTTGTTATGCAGAAAAGGTTCAGTGCAAGGATCTGTTGTATCCTTTCCTTTTATGTCTTTTGTCTGTCTGGTTGCACAACCAAATGTTCTCGTGAGACCTAGGAACTGATCACTCTGATGGTCTTGTGTTTTCCAACTCTTGCTATCTCTCTACCTTCACCTGCTGTTTCTGTCTTTTCTTCCCCCTTGGGTATCTGTGGTTATAAAATATATGTGAAACTGGAAGTGATACTGGGATCCCTTTATTTGAAATGAATATAGTTATACTGTTGAAATTATTGCAAAAGGCTATTTGGAACTCAAGGTGTTAAACTTGCCATGCAGCAAAAACTTTTGCAGAGTTGTCAACAGGAGGCCAGCTTGGAAACATTTTTCTATTTCTTGCACCATCAAGGAAACTGATAAGAACATTTTGAGAAAAACAGGATGGCTCATAACGAGTTCCCAGGCAAAGACTTATAAAAAGAACAGCAATGATTTTGGCAAAGAATGAGAGATAAGGAGAGACTGAAACTTGGAATTAGAGATACCTTCTGATGAAGGTCTTTGTTTTCTCTGTTTGTACTGTTTTTATAAATAGTTATACTGAACAATTTTTATTTTTTATTTTACTGTTAATGATAATAATAAAACATTACCTGTGAAGCTAGCTGGGTAACTCTAAAATCGGGAGGAGGAAAGATTAAAAGTAGGGGTGGTGTGCAGACCACCCACAATGGATGAGGATCTGGAGGGAAAATTGGTAGAACACATCAATGCGCACTGTGACTGGGGAAAGGGTAGGGTGGTGGTCATGGGGGACCTGAATATGCCAGGGGCAGACTGGGACACCATGACATCAGTGGTGGCTAGGGAGCAGAGGCTGATGGATGTGTTTCAGGATGTCTTTCTGGTCCAACAGGTGGGGGAACCTACTTGGGGGGAGGATACTGGATGTTGTTCTTGCAGACAGCGAATCGGATATGGGATCTGAGGTGGCAGTCCTTACAGGAGGGACCATGACATGGTCTGGTTTATGATGTGCCTGGGGGGAGAAAACTGCTCAAACACAGTGGTAATGGATTTCAGGGGGGTGAATTTTGTGGGCATGGGCAGGATACTGATGGGGGAGCTTGAACCAGATCAGGCCAGATATGGATGTAGATAGTTTGTGGGAGGCCATTAAAAAAGGGACACAGGAGGCTACAAGCTTGTGTGCAAGGGTAAGGAGCAAAAAAGGCAGGGCCAACAAGCTGTGCTGGTAGACCAGGGAGGTACAAGAGGTGGTAAGAGCTAAGAAGGCTGCCTACGCATGTTTTAAGTGCACCAGGGGGGAGTGGGAGAGAGGGGAATACAAGCTGGTGGCTAGAAGGGTCACAAGGGTGGTTAGGGGATCGAAGGCGAGGATGGAGTACAACCTGGCTAAGGATATACAGAAGAGGGGAAGGGTTTTTATAGATACATAGGGGAAAAGAAGAAGGGGAGAGCACAGATCCCCAGGATTAGGACTGGGGGTGGATGGGTTCAGGTGGTGGAGGAGCAGGCAGAGGTACTGAATAAGTATTTTGCCTCAGTTTTTAGGGAGGGAGATATGGTCTACATTAAATCAGAAAATGAGGGGGCAGCTGAAAGGATAGGGCATAGGGAGATGAGAGGATCAAAAGAGGCTGGGGCACCAGGCGGGCCAGGTCTGAAAGAGGACAGGGCTTTTTCTGAAGAGAGGAATAGGGAGGGTTAAATCACAGAGGACAGCATGAGGAAGGCCCTACGGGCACTAAAAACTGACAAGGCACCAGGCCCGGATGGGCTGCATCCAAGGGTACTGAAGGAGTTGGCGGACGAACTAGCCGCTCCACTAGCTGGGCTGTTCAATGCTTCCCTCCAGACAGGAAGGGTGCACCAAGATTGGAGGGTGGCTCAAGTGGTGCTCATCCACAAAGGGGGGTCTAGGGAGGAGATGGAGAATTGCAGGCCTGTCAGCTTAACATCCGTGGTAGGCAATCAAATGGAGAGCTTCATCAAAGGGATGCTCGGGAGGCAACTGGATAGGCTGGGATGCATGGATGAAAAGCAGTATGGTTTCATCCCAGGGAGATGGTGCCAGACCAACCTGGTAGATTTCTATGACTGGATGACAGGGATCCTGGACGGACAGAGTCCAGTGGATGTCTTATATCTGGACTTTAGTAAGGTGTTCAACTCGGTTCCCCACTGTGGGGTGTTGGCAAAGTTGGGGGAGAAGGAAGTGGGAAGACAGTTGCTTAGATGGGTGGGAAACTGGCTTACAGATAGAACACTGAGGGTGGTGGTGAGAGGGACTGTCTCCTCCCCTAGGAAGGTCATCAGTGGGGTGCCACAGGGATCGGTACTGGGGCCACTCCCGTTCAATGCCTATGTCTCTGATATAGGGACAGGAGTTAGGAGTAGGATGAGCCTTTTCACGGATGACTCTAAGCTGGGAGCATTGGCCGACAGAGAGGAAGCAAGGGTGGCAGTTCAGAGTGATATGGACACCCTGGAGGGCTGGGCAAGGAGGTGGGGGCTTAGATTTAACCTGGAGAAGTGTAGGGTGTTGCATTTGGGGGTCAGAAACCCAGGGCACATTTATGCCTTGGGAGGGGTTCCACTGCAAGCCACTATGGGGGAAAGGGACCTCGGGGTGGTGGTAGACACCCAAATGAACAGCAGTGAGAACTGCAGAAGAACGGCGACAAAGGCAAATAAGTTGCTGGGCTGCATAGCCCAGGGAATAATGTCCCTGAGGAGTGAGGTGATCCTACCTCTGTACAAACTGTACGACCAAAGAATTCAAAATGCATTCAGATATAAAGACCGCCCACATAAAATCTTTAGAGTGGAATGTAGTCCTTATTAATGCAAGGAGTTTGGTGGGTAAATTTGATGAATTTAGAATACTGCAAAGCACTTATAATTTTCATATGGCCATGATTACAGAAACTTGGTGGGATAGTGGTGATACGTGGGACAAAAATATCCCAGGATACAAGCTATTTTCAAAATCTCAAACTCACCGCAAGGGAGGTGAAATTGCCATATTTGTACACGATTCCATCAAATGTGAGGAAATCCAGTGGGATACCTCCACCTTGGAACTCATATGGGTTAAATTATTATCTCAAAATAACACTAAAATCATACTAGGACTTTTGTATAGAGCCCCCTCCACTAACCTTGAGGATGATATAAAGATACTTAATAACATCAGTGCATTAGATCCTAGCGATAGATTAATTTTGGCCGGGGGATTTTAATTTGCCTTATATTGACTGGGAAAATCTGCAGGCTAACGGAACTATCAACAAGAGGTACCTTGACACATTTGAGCAATTGGATCTCGAACAAGTAGTACAAGAAAGTACTAGAGGAACAAAAATATTAGACTTGGTTCTTACTTTACAAATTGTGTTACCCATGTTTGTATCAGTCAAAAGTCCGTTAGGGAACAGTGACCATTATACTGTCTTTTTTAACATCTCTGAGCCTAGTTTAGAAAATACTCTGGGTATTACATCCATATTGAATTTTAATAAAGCTAACTTTGTGGGCATTATAAAGGAATTTGATCTCTGGGATTGGCAAAGTGAACTGAATAGTATATCTGTTCAAGACATGTGGGATCTGTTGTTAACTAAGCTTAAACATCTGATTGAGAAATTCATACCAACCAAACTCAAATACAATAACTCCATTAGGACTAACCCAGCATGGATGAATAAATCTATTAAAAGATTCATAAACAGGAAGAATAGACTGTTCAAAAAGTATAAGAGTTATGGATTACCAGTACATTATAAACTGTACAGAGACTGCCTTAAACAGATCAAATACAAAATGAGGAAAGCAAAAGCACAGTATAAATTGACCCTGGCATGTAAAGTGAAAGATAGTAAAAGATCTTTTTATTCATACATAAATAACAAAAGAAAAGGAAGTAGTTTCATAGGACCGTTTATGAATACTAAAGGACAGACAGCCACCCAGTTGGAAATGGCTGATATTCAAAATGACTATTTCTGTTCAGTTTTCCATGTAGGCAATAAAGATCCACATGGTAAAAAATTCAGTTCAAGACCCAGGACAAATCATAATTAATGTCAAGGATATACAGGACAGATTATCTAAATTAGAAGTAACTAAGTCACCAGGCCCTGATGATGTTCATCCAAGGGTGTTAAGGGAAATGGCACATGTTTTTTTTCACCACCACTTGCCTACATCTTTCTGACTTCAATAGATCAAGGAAAAGTGCCCTGGGATTGGAAAAAAGCTATAGTGGTCCCTATATTAAAGAAGGGGGCCAGATCCAAACCAGAACATTTTAGACCTATAAGCTTAACATCTTTGATGGGAAAGATCTTGGAAGGGGTAATCAAGGATCAGGTAATAAACCATCTGGAGGATAACGGTTTGGTGGACCATTCACAACATGGGTTCACCAAAGCCAGATCATGCCAGACAAACTTATTGGCCTTTTATGAAAGGGTTAATAGGGAATTGGACTTGGGCAAACCAGTTGATGTGATTTATTTGGATTTTGCAAAGGCATTTGACAAACTACCTCATATAGAATTAATAAAAGTGCTAGAAGATATTAATTTAAATCCAAATATTTGTAACTGGATAACAGAATGGTTACAGGGAAGACAACAAAGGGTCTCTATTCTGGGTACATTATCTAAATGGTCAGAAATCACTAGTGGAGTGCCCCAGGTTTCCGTTTTGGGACCCTGTTTATTCAATATCTACATAGCTTCCCTACAAGTCAAAAATCCGAGTATATGGCTATACAAGTTCACTGATGACTGTAGGGTGGGGGCATTGGTAGACACTCAGGATGAAATAAATGAATTACAACTTGCATTAAACAACATTTCAAACTGGACTACTGAAAATAATTTGATATTTAACACCAACAAGTGCAAAGTTATGCACATGGGGAGAACAAATCTACATAGCAATTATATTATTACTAACTCACAACTAATAGTTACCAATAAAGAAAGGGACCTGGGTATTATAATTAGTTCTGATTTTAAATTTAGTTCTCATTGTAAACAACAAATAAAAAAGGCTAATCAAAATTTGAATTGTATACTAAGATACATATCTAGCAGGGATGCAAGGGTGATGATTCCATTGTATACTGTACTGGTGAGGCCGCATTTGGAGTATGCAATCCAGGTTTGGTCTCCTCAAAATCATGAATACATAGGTTGGAATCCATTCAAAGGAGATTCACAAAACCAATAGCTGGCTTACAAACACAAGCATATCAAGATAGATTGATTGCTCTAAAATTATACTCATTGAGATATAGAAGATTCAGGGGAGACGTGTCTACTGTATAGAGCAATGAGTGATGTTGACAGTTTAGCTGACTTGGCAATTACTCTAAGAGCAGATGAGTACGGGAGTAGAAGACACAACAAATAAATTATACTAACTGGAAACACAACTTGAGAAGACACTGGTTCAGTCAAAGAGTAGTTATACCTTGGAATACCTTACCAGCATTTGTGGTTAACAGTGCTACTATGAACCAGTTTAAGGGTAACCTGGATTCACACATTGGGGAGACAGCATGCAAGTTTTAATTAACACAAATCATATATAAGGGCAAGCTTCATGGACGCAAGTCTTACTGCTTGAACTAACTATGAAAGTATGAAACTATGAATGCCCTGGTTAGGCCGCACCTTGAGTATTGCGTGCAATTCTGGAGGCTGCACCTTAAGAAGGACGTAGTACTCTTGGAGAGGGTCCAGAGGAGGGCAGCTAGGATGATCTGAGGCATGGGGGATAGGACCTATGAGGACAGGCTGAAAGCCCTTGGGCTGTACTCACTGGAGGAGAGGAGAGATGGGGGGACATGATTGAGGTTTTCAAATATGTGAAAGGGATTAACAAGGGTGGAGCCAATGAAATGTTCAGGCTCAAGCAAGGGGGCAAAAACAGGGGGCATAAATGGAAACTGGAGGGAGGAACCTATAGGGGAGAATGTAGAAGGCATTACTTCACAGAGAGGGTGGTGGAGCCAGGGAATGCATTGCCTGGGAGCCTGGTCGAGCAAGACACTGTGGAGGGCTTCAAGAAGGGGTGGGACAGATGCATGGGGATACTGAAGCCAAGATTGACCCTCATGGGGGGGAGCGCCTGCTAAGGGCTGTATACCGAGCAGACATGAAAGACCAACAGGCCTATTCTGCTGGCTTTTAGTATGTTAGTATGTAACTTTACAACTCCTCCTGGCCTTTCTATGCTTCTTTACCTGTGCCTCGATGACATGGGTGACTTGATTGTTTTAAGTATATTTGTGGATCACTGTGTCATGAACAGATGATAGCCATCATTGTAACATGACACTGCATGGGTTGTCTTGACTTTTCAGAATGTCCTTCATTTCCATCTGGCAAAACGAGGTACTACTACCTCTATATAAGTCAGTGGTCAGGCTGCACCTGGAATACTGTGCTCAGGTCTACAGTCATCTCCTAAGGAAGGAGAGGCATAGGCTAGAGACAGTGCAATGCAGGATGACCAGTATTATTCAGGGCCAACAGGATATATCTCACAAAGATAATTTCAAGGCACTGAACATGTATTCACTGGAGGCTAGTCTTGAGAGAGAGAGAGAGAGAGAGAGAGAGAGAGGAGGGATGTGATAGAGACCTCCCAAGTTCCTGAAGGGACTAAACAAGGTGAATTGTGGGGAACTATTTAGCTAGAGCACAGAGTGAAGAAACTAAATCAGTATGGGGAAGTGTAAGAGGGCTGTGAGTAAATTCTATTTTATGGAAAGGGTGGTGGAGCTGTGGAACAGTCTGCCAGTAGAGGTGGTGGGTGCCATGACTATAAATGGTTTCAGGCATAGCTGGGACAGAATGAGGGGATTGCTCAGGTTTGTAGCAATAGGGATGGGAGTGGGGGTGGTGGACTAGGAGGGATATAACCCTGTATGAACTATTGGTCCCAGGGCAGATTTGGAACTCCAAGCAGACTAGATGAACATTTGGTCTTTTTCTGCTGTCATTGTCTATGTGCCTATGGTTCTAAGGGCCAGATATTCAAACAATTGCACCCAGCGCAAAGCCATAGCACTGGAATAGTGCTGAATGTGCACGAGGCTACAATATTCAAAAGCCCTATTAGCACTGGCACTGAGTGGCAGTGCCAACACTAATAGGTAGTAGTATGCAGGGGCAGGGTTAGCAGAGCGCCCATGAATGCCAACAGCATGGCATATTCAAAGGGCTACAAGCATTGCACTACCTGTAGCACTGAGCTAAATACCACCAAGAAAAGGCTAGAGGTAATGCAGCGGCACCCTCCTCCCCATGATTCCCGATCCCCGGTAGACCCCTATATCAAAGGATAACCTGGTGGTCTAGTGATCCCCCCATCCCCTGCGAGAATCCTGACCCATAAAATGTACAGAAAGCATTGTCCCTGGTAGTCTAGTGGTCCCACCACCTGCCTGTATGACTCCCGACCTGTAAATGTACATAAAGCATTGTCCCTGGTAGTCTAGTGGCTCTCCCACCCCCTGCACCAATCCCAAACTGTCAAATGTACATAAATCATTTTTCCCTGGTAGTCTAGTGGGCCCCCACTTCCCTGCACCAATCCAGACCCATGAAACCTACATAAATAATTTTTCCCTGGTAGTCTTGTGGTCCCCCCACCCAGCAGTGATGCCCCCGCTCAGCAATACAATCCCCCACGAATAGAGCCAGCGACCGGCTCAGCCCTCCTCTCACCACCACGGCTGGCCAAACAAAAAAGCTTGGGATGGCGATGGTGATCAGGAAGTGGATGGGATCAAGTGGCTAGCCCCCTTGGGGGCAGAATATGATCCCTTCCCTTCCTTATGAGGCTTAACAGAAAATTTTCCAAATGCTATGGAGGAACTCCTAGTCTGGTAAGACAGCCTGCTGTTCACTTTGCAGTCGAATGAGAAACCGCAGGAAAGGTGCTCTTTCAGGTGTCCTTATATGTTGGTGTCTAGCACAGATCTTGGTATATGCAACACATGAACAATTTGGAGTCACTCATTTAATTACTTCTATCCCAACACAAATATAATAAAATTAGAGGCAAGTGTGAAATGTTTTACAATCGACCACACAGCAGGGCTTCACTTATGCGTTTTTTACAATTCTCAGATACTTTATTTGAAAACATTGCACATTTATGCCCAGTTGATGAAATTTAAACATAAAAAGTCTTGCTCAGTATACTACAGCTGCTATAGATGGAATTAAATATGAATATTGCTTTCCATTTCTGTAGTTGTATTTCTAAATGTCCTTCCTGTCTAAGCGTATCATTTCTCTACAGTGAACATTTCAGCTGCAGGAGGTGTGTGTGTGGGGGTGGGGGTACTGCATAGGGTCAAAGGTGACATAATTGTAGGTAGTCTCAGCTTCAGATTAAAAGAGATTTTGAGTGTTCTACAGTCAGACATTTAACAGTCATAACTGTGAAAGAGCTAAGGAAAAGAAAGACAATATCTGTGTTGTACACATAAAAGCAGACAGCATGTTTGAGTTCATAAGCAATCTCAAAGCCACAGTATGCAATATAAGAACATACATAGCAGTGAATATTTTGAGATGAATAAACAGGCTGTAATATGTTGGACTTAGGCTAATGGATAGAATGGAGTGTAGAAAAAAGTGCTGCCTTGTTTACCTAATTCAAATTTGTATCTTTTTGACATTGTTTGTTTTAAAAGGCAACAATGACGTAAGAAGGGAAAGGACCAGTTAAGCACTTGGCTATTAACTTATTTGTTGGCTTGTTCATTTACATGAGAAGTAGAAGGATGTAAATTTTCAATTGTTTTGTGGCAGTAGTATTAGTGGGATCTATGAAATGGAATCTGCAGAGAATTTTGGTGCAGAGAGAACTGAAGGATTCTTTTGCATACTATTACACAAGTCCCTGTCCCACCACCAAAAAATTTAATTGGAAAGCATGGTTATTAATTTTTTAAAAGTAGTCAGTTCTTACGCTTTATTTCTGAAGTACCTTCTTTTCTTTTGATCATTGTTTCTGAAGTACCTTCTTCTTTCCTTTTTCTCATTCTAAAATTTTCTATCTGATAGCATTAGGTGTGATATAAAGAGTAGGGCTTTGCCTGGCAGCTGATATATCTAGTTCTACTCCTCATTAGCATTTTGACCTCACTCAGTGTGCATCACAAGTGACTGATCAGGCAGCAGATGATTGGCTTTTCCTCAGTACTTGTGATGCCATAGTCAATAAGGTCAGAGGACCGATGAGGTTTGAAGTGGAATAGAATTATGATAGCTCTGCCTTCAGGCAGAGTGCTGTTCCACTATTAAGAAGGAACTCTTCTGATTAACAAATAGGAAAAGAAGAAACCCCTTTGAAAAAACAGTTGGTGGCTTTTAAAGTTAATATTATTTTCAGGCAGCACACTAGCTACTTGATGTTGCCTAAAAATGCAGATGGGCTGGTCTGTGGGCATAATGGTAGGGCTACTGCTCAGGTTTTGGAATGAGCCTGGGTCATTGCTTGCCAGCCAGAGGGGAGTATTGAGTATCCCACAGGACACTCTCCTCTTGGATAGGAGGGTTCCATTCTCCACCACAAATCTACCACCTGGGTGACCACAGGTGGTAGTTTGGGGAACGAGGACCAAGAAAGAGTGCAGATGTTGTGGTTGCTGGCTCTAGGCATGCCTTGCTTGTAGGGGAGTGTAGGACAATATGGTAGAAAATGTCATCAGCCACCGTGAAGAAGGATCTAGGAACTCTACAAGAGCTTAGTTAAACATTATATGGTGGCACGGGAAATGGATTGAGTAATGGTTTGAACTATTTTACACTGAATGTTCAAAAAACTTATTTATATAATTTTTTACATTATATTTATGCCCCCTCTCTCTACTCTCTCAGACTACATCATCCTGCATGACCCTCTCTCCTCTGGGTCTGCCCCTAGAGTACACGGTACCATTAACCTAGGTGCTCGGATAACCCCCGGGTAGGGTGAGGAGGCACTCCCCGTTTTACCTCCCCCTGAACCTTGCTTTCTGCAATGTGGACTGGTACAGTGGAGTCTGCCCCAATGAGCCTGAGGATGTACAGAGAGAAGAGTTATCACCTAGGAGAGATGGGGGTGATTTTCCCTTGTTCGTCCCTGACGTTGGAGTGCAATGAGGGCCAGTGAGCAAGGAGGCGCACTAAGACATGCCTCCTGCTCCACCCCTCTGCCAATGTCTGCCCTATCCCTATGTTGCTTCTCCCTTCTACTGCACCTTCCACCTATTCTCCCCTAGGTGGCAGTATTGCAGCAGGAGCATGCAGGTAACCCCCTCTGGAGAAGGAGAGCAGCCGCTGGGTGCTCAATCCTTCTCCTCCCTGGCCGACCCCCGGCGGCCTGTGCTTGTTCCTGAACACGAGTCTCCAGCGGGTGCGAGGTAAGGCATCCAGTGCCTCAACCCTTAGCGCCTCTGGACCGGCATTTGTGCATGTTTAGATTTATTTGTTGCTGATGTAATGTAACTCATATATGGTATGTATTTGTTTATTTTGCCTATACTTAGTAATTAAGCAGTATTGTACAAATGATCTCATTGGAAATGAGCTTGTCTCAATTGAGCTATCCGATTCTTGCATTGAGAAATGAAATGAGTAAAAGTTTTACTACTACTTACTACTACCTAGTATATCTGAGCCCTGCACCTCTGCTGTAGCACAAAACCTGTCAAAATTAGAAGCTCTAGGTTAAATCCATCCTTTTCCCATCCCCATCTAGGGGTAAACTATGGCTACGTGAAGGACCAGTGAGCACCAGGTAATGAGAAGCATGTCCTGTAGGCCTTGAAAGTTCCAGGGGAGTCAGAGGCTAGAGAAATGAAGGGAGCTTAAACAGAAAATAAAAAATGTAGATTAAAGTAGTTTATTAGTCTAATTAATTATTCATCAGCCTAACGAGGCTCCTGATTGGCTACTGGATCGGTCATTGATGTCTTAGAAATGACCGCTAGAGCTGCCAGCTGACACTGTGCAACACACACAGCTCGCATCGCTCTACTTTAAAGTTGAATTGCTGCAGAAATAACGGGGAAAAAAGAAAGTTATTATTGTGATTAGACTTACAATCACAATAACAACCTGGAAGTGAGTCATTTCATAGGATTAATGACCGGCTGGAGGGAGGTGGCCCGCCGCTGTGCCTCAGGCCACCCATCCCCCCAACCAGTCATTAATCCTTCAGAAATGACCAGCTTCTTGATCATTATTGATTACACTTTTCATGTAATAGATATGAAACAGTTAAATGAAAAGGCTACATATATATATGTATATACTATGTGTAATATATACAGTGTGTGTGTGTGTGTGTGTGTGTATGTGTATATATATATATATATATATATATATATATATATAATATATATGTATATATATATATATATGTAAATGCTGCACAAAATTGTGAAGAATTTCCTTTCTTTTTCTTTGCATGAAGCACAGTAAATACCATTCTGTAAGTTGCAGTGCCTACAGAAATGGAGGCCAGGTGCTACACGTATGATTGACTAGTATGATTAGTGCAAAATGGAAGTAATCATGCAGCTGGACCTAAGCTCCAAAGATTAGATAGAAAATACAGGGCACTTTTTATTTGACATGCCATCAAATGTTGGCAGAGCACACATAAGACCCAATATCTTTTACATAGCATGTTGTATGTCAAGGTCTAAACTGTTATATTGAATTTGTGATAAAATATATCTCTGCAGATGGAGAAATATTAAGTATGCATAGCCACACTGTAATAACATAAATTATAAACCTAAACAGACTTAATGATGGTGGATAATATGAGTGGGGAGAAAAGAATGATGGATGTTCCAGTCATACTAAAAGCTGCATAAGAACTTAATTGTTAAGGGTTTTTGAGGCTCTGCTCAGAAAAGTGCTTCACATCAAACAGAATCTGGGACTGAGGTGGACAGACTCAGGGTTATTAAAAGATTAAATATTAGGCTTTTGATGTTCCTGAAACAGAAATGATATTGTCTTCCTCTTGCATTTCAAAAATACCAAGGCATTAAGAGAGCAGCATTGCTGTATGTGGGGTAAAGATAGTGGGCGGGATCTAGAGAAGGGCTTAAGGCCTGCAGGCTCCCTGAAGAGAGCCACAAACTGTAGTTTGTGGCATTGTTTAGCTTCCATCAAAGTGCTGCCACTCATAAAATAACTACATTTTCTTTTCTATAGTGTCTGCCATACATGTATCACAAAAGGCTTTACAAAGCAGTGAGTTGATCACAGGTAGTGCAGGGACATCCCATGGTGTAGATACAGCAGCCATTAGTTACACTTTTACTGCACACACAGATGTACAACAACATCAGAGCCTGCAGTATTGACACAAAATGCTGGCCAGGATAAAGAGGCTAACTTCCCTACTCTTACAAGTAGCCTGCTTCAAGGAATTTCTGAAATGACAGTATGTTGTGTACTGTAAATGTGGATTCCTTTAATAAAAATTCCCCTTCTCTTTTGGAAAGTGCCATGGAATTTTTAAGTTACACTGGGACATTCACCAAAGTTGAACAGGATGAAATTAAAATGCAAAGAATCATAGATATAATCTGCAAATAAAAGCATTGCAGCCAGTCTGTCCAGACCGACTTAGGAAAACTACACCCTCATATCTTATACATTTAATTCCATGTCAACAGGCAACTCTTTTTGTATAGCTGTTAGAGATATATGTGACAGCTTTAATTTCACTGTTCATACTAATCTCTGTAACTGTCTTGAGGATCTCCATTTTCTTGTTGTTCAAATCTCATTGTCCCTGAGAGCTGCATTACCATATGAGAACATGATGTGACAGAACCCTTTAGACTCCACAGTAGGACTGTCTGCTTAATTTCAGTTCGGCAAAACAAGTTGCAGCAAAGTGTGAAATACCCTATTTACCTTCAGTTAGCTTTGCAAGCAGTCTATATTGTAATGCAGTTTGTGTGTTTCCAGATAATTTTTTTTTTTCAGGATATCCACACTTTCAGCATAGATATACATGGTATAAATAGGTGCTGTGATATCTTGTTCTTTAATGGTAATTCAGCTCTCATGGACAATGAGATTTCAACAACCATAAAATGGAGACCCCCATGATAGTTACAGGGGACTACTAGCATGAACAGTGAAAGCAAACTAAAGCAAACACATATATCCCCAACAGCAACAGAAGCATAGGTGCCGGAACCGGGGGGTCGGAAGGGCCGGTAGCCACTCCACTTTTTATTTCTGTATGGCAAAATCTAGTATAGAAAAAGTGCCCTTTGTACCCTCATAAGTGCCCTTTTTATTCTCAGCCCCCGCAACTTTTACCGTCTTCCGGCACCCTTGAACAGGAGAGCTGTCTGTTGACATGGAAGCAAATAAAATTGACAAGATATGCGGGTATAGTTTTCCTTTAAGTCTCAGCTTGGCCAACTACATCGTGTTTGACAGCATGCAGAAACATTTTCCCCTGAAAGTGAACATATGACAGGAAATCTTCCATCAACTGTGACTGTTTGGAAAATGTAATTATACTTGATTAGGTGGCAACACACAGGTGCACAGCCTACACAGTATCATCACAGTAAAAGTGACATTAGTGGAATGCTATCAGCTCCCAACAGGTTAATGTTGACCTTTTTAAATTAATATGGGGGATTAGTGTCTGAAGCACAGAAAGTAATTATGTGTTTTAAAGCCTTTTGATGGAAATTAACATTACATCAAATCTATTTTATATACAATAATGTTACAGCATGATACAGCATTGTTTAAATGGTAGTAACGTGCTCAAGAGATGTAAATGGGGTGATGGGATACCTGTGCTTTGGTGTTAGCCAATCAACATATTATGCCTTTTTTTCTTACTTTTTCTAAAGTTGAACATTGTCGAGAGATCTTACACATGGAATTAATTTCCACGTTTGAGACACTATCAAGTCACTTTTTAGTTTAAAAGAGCCACAATTATGCCATGGGATTGACTTTTCTTTTTAAAGATGATAGGAAACAATTGTGTAGCCTTTAAATGTACTCCTGTTTTCTTTTTAGTGCCTATCCTAAATTTTGAAGGTTTGACCTCTTTAGGTTAAAGAGGTTAAAGTCATAAGCAGTTTTGTTTTAGCCTGATAACTAACTTAAATTTCTCTCTTCTAAGCAGCTTCTGATTTTTCTTTTATTCTGTCTCAGAATTCTATAGCCTTGTTACACTGACAAACCTGTTATACACTGGTGTTAGACTGCACATGGTCATTTTTAAAAGCCAGTGGTATACATCACTTAAGGATGCCGACTTCCACATTGGCATCACACCGGTGTCTTAAAAGCTGCATTGCAGGACTCATCCTGCAAGAAGTGCATTGGTGTTTTGTGGTGTTCAGTTACCCTCAGGTGGTGATGTGAGAAACAGTGACCATTTGCACTACACTTGAAATCACCTATACCAGTTCAGCTCCTCTGTCTAGGAGAGGAGCAGAACAGCCCCACTAGTTTGATACCTGCAAGGTTTACACTTGCAAATGTACACTGGTGTGCCTGTTCACACCACCTACACCAGTGTTAAAATAGCCAGTGCAATTGGGGCTGAATTTGATATCAGTTAGGTGACTAGCATGGAACTGTATAACCAAATTCATGGAATGCCTTGAAAATATGTAAGGAAAGAGTAATAGCTATTGAGAAGAGGGGCAGATAATGTAGATATAAGGACACTACAAACCTAAACTGTAAGTTGATTAAAAATTATCAAAATGCTTTGGAATACATGGCTGACATAGAAAGACCAACAAGGGGACATGTAAAACTATAAACATTTTTCGTATCTCCTTTAGGCTGTTAAATCAGTCTGTATGTGATAGTTACATTTTAAAGACCTGACATTACAAAATATAATGTCTGATATCAGTTACTTTTCCCTACATCCCAATCTGCAATAAAACTAAAACTATCAGCCTATCAGCAAATGCTGTTGCTTGATTCTGTTCATACCGCTTGGGCCATCAACAGTCTGTACAGGTAGGAGGAGTCCTGTCCTCACTGTTCCCCATCCTAGCTGGAGTCTCACAGGGCTCCATCCTAGGTCCCATGCTTTTCTCTGTTTTTGTAAATGACCTTCCCTTTGCATGTGTCTCATTGAACATCCATGTGTATGCTGATGGTATAGTTATCCACATTTCAGGCCCTATGGCCGCTGCTGTGACTGGGCCACTCCATCAGGATTTCCATAACATCCTATGCTGGTTCCATGAAAACCAGCTTAAGGTCAGTACTAAAATGGCAGTGACAGTGAACTTTGGTACCAGCCAGAAACTGATTAAGCTCTCACCCCCCCCCCTCCATTTTCACCACTCTGAATGGCACCACACTGGAAGTGGTCCTTGCGATAAAGTACCTAGCAGTTTGGCTGGACAACAAGCTCGATTTCTCTATCTACATAGACACCATGCATGCCAAACTCTGTGCCAAACTAGGTGCCCTATTTTGCAACACAGACTGCCTCTCTCTCTCCATGACCATAAGAAACTTGTAACCAAAATGGTTCTCCCAGTCTTTGATTATGCAGATATAGTCTAAGGCATCACCCATCCTCCTCCCTTGCCAGACCGGATAGTCTGTTCAATGCCTTCTGCTGCTTTGCCACCAGCTCTCCCCTCTGTACCCATCAATGCTCCCTCTACTCTTCCCTCTCCATCCCCCCCCATCATCTCATCACCAGGCCCATTGCACTGCCTTTATCACCAAATACTGGCTTGGGTCCCTCCCCTCCTACCTATCTTCCTTGCTATCCCCAGTGCCCTGCCTTTCCTACCCACTCTGCTCCAGGGACACCCACACCTTCTCCATTCCCCACCTTCACTCCTGTGCTGGCCAGGCAGCCTTCTCCTATCATTTCCCTCCCTCTAGAATCTGTTCCTTTCCCCTCTCCACCTCACCCCATCGCTCCCAGCTTTCTGTCTTTACCTAAGGAAACTTCCCACAAGCACCTGTACCCTCCCTAACCCAATATCCTCTCCCTTAATCCTCAGCTGGTTTGTTCCTGGTTGCTGCCCTTCATGTTATTACTCCTAACACAACATGCACTGGGCACTTTGTCTCCCACTTGATTGTGTACTGCTTACTGCTTAATTCAGTGTTGTATTTATGTTATGCCGTTTTATGATATCCCTGCCTCTATATACATCTTTTATCCCTGTATTTGCTGTGCTAACTCTGAATTGTATTTGTAACTGGTTTCCCTACAATCCCTTCCCTAGGCCGCACTTGGAACAAGCCTTGGCTCAGTGTTCTTTTCCCAGTTATCAACTTTTACATACATAAAGAAATAAGTAATATATTATACTGGCACAGTAACACCACTACAGTTCGGGCTGAGTCGGCTAGTCTCTGTTAAACTCTTATTTTCATCTGCTTATATCTGAGCCGTAGTGAAACTTAGGTTCATGAAATTTGGCATGCTCGCTCTTGGCATTATCAACATACCTAGAAAATGTGATTTAAATTGGTTTGTACCTTTTGGAAAACCAGATTTTATAACACTCCCCAAATATGAAAAATAAGACTTGTTGTACTCATCAGTAGTGCAATATGGCCCTGATTTGAAACCTTAAACTGTCAGGTTTATTAGAGTCTAGCTGTCAATAGGGCCTTTTGGTGGTATGGAAATGAAGAATGTTTATTTTCTAAATTATTTATTTTAAAAGGCTGACCAAAAATGCAGCTTTTTATTTTGCTGTACCCATGTAAATAAAAAGAAATGTGCCTGTGTTACTGCACATAGCAAAGCAAAGCAAACTTTAATTATATAGCACCTTTCTTGAAACCAAGGCGCTTTACAGGTGAACCATAAAACATATAAATTGATAAAATTACAGATATATAAATTAATTAAAATCATCTGAGAAGGCCATCTGAAAAAGATAAGTCTTAAATTCTGACTTAAATCCCTTGATGGTCAGGCATTCTCTCAACCGATGAGGTAGAGAATTCCACAGGGTAGGGGCCACAAAGGAAAAAGCACGAGCACCAGATGTCTTCAAACATACCCTGAGAATCTCTAACAATCCCTCAGCAGATTGGAGAGGGTGGAGGGGGTGGTAGGGAGTCAAGAGATCTTGAAGGTAGCTGGGTTGCAGTTCTTGTAGGGCTTTAAAGGTCAGAAGACTGGCCTTAAAGGTGATCCACCACTGAACAGGCAGCCAGTGCAGTCTGCACAGCACAGGCGTAATATGGCTGGTTCTAGATGTACCAGTCAATAGCCTAGCTGCCGCATTCTGCACTAGCTGCAAGCGGCAGATATCAACCACTGGAAGCCCAAGGTAGAGGGCATTGCAGTAGTCAAGGTGGGTGGTGACAAAGGTGTGGATCAATGTTGGAAGGTCATCCGGAGGAACCTGGTGTCTCACTCAGGCGATGTTCCTCAGATGGTAGAAAAAGGATTTGACAATGGCAGACACCTGAGGTTTCAGTGTCAGGCCATCATCAGAAATAACACCCAAGGGCTGTACTGGTGGCACTGAGGGTTGAGGCACTGGACGCCACACCTCGCACCACACCGGCGACCCAGGTTCAGGAACGAGCCCGGATCATCGGGGGTTGGCAGGGAAGGAGAAGATTGAGCATCCGTAGATTGCTCTCCTCTCCTAGGGTGGTTCAGGGGGCCATCACTTGCTCGTAGCAACACCTGGCGGTGGCTGGATGTAGCACAGCTATGGGGCTCAGATAATGGGCTGCAACATTGGGCAGCTGCCCTTTGGATGTGTGCGGGTGTGCGCACGTAATGGGCTGGGTGACAATGCACTGCCCTCGTTGGGGGAAAGAAAGCAGAAAAATCCTTCCCTCTACAGTAGGTGAAGGCGGGGCCAGTGGCTTCTGCTCCATGTCCACGGCCAGGCATAAGGATGCACATTCCGGTTCCCCCTCCTGCAGGCTGCTCCTCCAATCCTCTAGATAGCTGCCAGAGGTGATGGCGGTCCTTCCCAGGAGGAAGCAGAACTGGGGGGCTCAGGCATGCCATACTGGTGTTGGAGGAAGTCCCAACCAGAATCGAGTGAGTCATACTTCAAGCAGGACGGGAAAAACCGAATACCAAGTTGCCCACGCTGGAGAGAGTCTGGACTTAGGGAGTGCAGAAAAAGAGTCAGCAAAGAAAAAAAAAAAAACACCCAAGTTACACACCTGGTCAGAGGTAGTAAGCTGGGTGCCATCAAGCCATATGCCCAACATCTGCCCAGCCCCCAAACCCACCCCTGGATGACCAGGGTCCACATCCTACACTTCAGTCAGGGTTCAGTCTTAGCCAGCTGGTGCTCATCCAGTCCTTGATCTTGGTGAGATAGTTATTAAACATGGAGACTATGTTCCCTTTTTCGGGTAGAAAGGACAGATACAGTTGAGTATCATCTGCATAGCAGTGAAAATTCAAACAGTATCACCTAATGATATCTCCTAATGGCAACATGTACACTGCAAACAACATGGACATCAATATGGAGCCCTGTTGGACCCCACAAGACAGGCAAAGGGCGTCAGAGGAATAAATTCCAGTGACCGCCCTCTGAGACCTGCCCATGAGGAAAGATCAAAACCATTCTAGGACTGTCCCTGACAGTGCACAGAGACACTGCAGGCACTCCAATAGCACAACATGGTCCACAGTGCAAATGCTGTGGAGAGAGATCGAGATGGACCAAGATGGTACATGCCTTCCGATCCCTCACTATTAGGAGGTCATTCAGTACCCAGACAAGTGCAGTCTTGGTACTATGTCTCTTCTGAAATCCAGACTGGAGAGCATCATAGACATTGTGGGTCACAAGGTGATCATCCGGTTGCTACGCAACCACCTTCTCAATAACCTTCCCAGCAAAAGAAAGGCTAGAGACAGGCCTGTAGTTAACAGGGCAGTTTGGATTCAAGGATGTTTTTTTTTAGGAGTGGTCATACGACTGCCTCCTTAAGGGGATCTGGAAAGATATCCCTTTCCAAGGATCCCCAGACAATTTTAGCTAGGATCAGCAGATAACATCTACACAACCCACTAATAGGGGTGTAGGGCCCAGATCCTACAGCTGGTTGGGTACAATGTTTGGATGATCTGCACAATGTCCATAAATTCCAGTTGGTTAAAGTCCTTCCAGACAGACCGAGTGTTCATCACCTCTCGCCGACCTCCACAGTCCATCATAGGGAGTGTAGGGCCGATGCCAGACCAGATGCTGGCAACCTTATCTGCAAAGAATCGAGCAAACTCCTCACATTTAGCCTGAGAAAATACCCTTCCAGGTTGGAAATAGACTGGATTGCACAGTCTGTCCACAGTACGGAAGAGCTGAGCTGGTCGATTCTGTGCAGCAGAAATCTCCTTGGACAGGAATTCTGCCTTCTTACAGGTGATTTCTGATTGATAGCGCTTATAATGTTCTATCAATCTAAGCCTGTCAGCATCCAGGCCCAACTACCACCATGCTCTCTCAAGTCTTCGACCAACTCTCCTCAACTCCTTCAAGGAAGCATCAAACCAAGGGCTCCTTGGGTGAAGAGTGAGAGGTCGAACGCGAATTGGAGCAATTTTATCCAGGGCCTCTCCCACTGCTCTATTATAGGACAGTACGAGATCCCCTGGACTCATGTATTGACCTGACAAACCTGATAGGTGCAGCACCACCAGCAGACCTTCTGGGATAACACCACTTAAAGGGCGGTATTGGACCATCTCTGTAGGGGCAGGTCCATATGGGGTAGCCTTGAAACTGAACCTTATGGTATCATGATCAGACCAACTGACTTGTTCCACCCTTAAAAACCCATTATCTCCATCCCCAAGAGGAACACCAGATCCAACGAGTGACTCCCTATGTGGGTCAAAGAGATAACCACCTGTGTAAGGCCCAGCACAGTCATTAGCTGGAGGAGATTCTGACCGAATTGTGAGAGTTCATCATCGATCCAGGCAATGAAGTCCCCCAGAATTAACCATCCTTCGCCATCTCCTGCAGGAATTCTCCATCATCACCAGGTGGATGGTAAATGAGGAATATCCTGCACCCTGCACCCTCTCCCAGGATACACTCGAAGGATCTGGTGGACCCCACTGGCACATCCACAAGGCCCAGTTCCATCCTAAATATGATGGCAACACCACTGCCCCTACATAGAGTACTCACATCTGAAAATCCAATGTTTTTTAAAATCTATTGTGTTTTAAATCATGATTACTGTACACACTGTTGCAGCTGAACAATCAGGAGGATTTTTTTAATAGATGTGATGAAAATCTGTACTGGTAAGAAAAGGGCAGTCTCCCATTCAGAGATTAAGACAACCCTGCTGTCAGACATTACATAAGAAACAAAAAATAGGGAGCTGCCACTGGGTGGCCATTTTGGGTGTCTCACTAGTGTCTCTGAAGATAGGCCTCCTGAAGCCCACACTAGTGGCACCATTGTCTCTCCCCACTTCTCCCATTCTGACATTGGGTGCTCAATTCTAGTGTTGAATCAGTTGTCACAGTTCTTTAAAAAAACATTGTGGCCACTGGGTGCACCCTGGTGGCATGCTCCTGCATCACCCTTGCTGACTAACTTCTACCCCCACTGGCCTGAAACCACACTCCCCCAGACAGCAGCTGGTACAAATCCTCCACTTACCTCCTTTGCAAAATGCCAGCATAATGGCAACTGCAAATAATGAACTGAAAGACAAAATAGAAAATCACCTCAACATCAACTACCTAACTGATAACACATAACATGGGTTTACTAGGGACAGGTCTTGCCAGACCAACTTATTGAACTTTTTTGACAAAGTCAAGTAAAACCCTGGATAAATGGAGACTGGTGGATGTCATCTACCTTGATTATAGCAAGGTTTTTGATAAAGTCCCACACAATGTATTGGAGAAATTTACGAACCTAGGCATAAATGGAAGACTAGTAGCATGGAACATGTCCTGGTTGCAGGATAGAGATCAACAAGTAGTCATATGAAATATTGCCTCTAAATTGAGAGCTGTAACCAGTGGGGTGTAATAAGGTTCAGTGCTTGGACCAAGCCTATTTAATATTTTTGTGGCAGCAATGGCATGCAATGTTGATGTTTGGATGTCTATATTTACATACATACATACATACATAATGTCAGCAGATAAGGACCTATATGGCCCATCTAGTCTGCCCATTGTTACCCCTGCTACTGAGCCCCCCCAATCTTATCCATTTCTCCCAACCCCCAGGATCCCTATTTGCCTATCCCATGCGTGCTTGAAACCCAATACTGTTTCTGTCTCCATCACCTTCTCTGGCAGGTCATTCCAAACATCCATCACCCTCTCCGTGAAAAAATACTTCCTTGTGTTACTCTTAAAAAGTTAACTTGCCAGCTTCCTACTGTTGCCTGTAGTTGAGGAACATCCTTTCATTTGAAATAGGCTCAAATTTTGAATCCTGTTAATACCTTTTAGATATTTGAATATCTCGATCATATCCCCCGTGTCTTTGCTATCCTCCAGGCAGTACATGCTCAGCTCCCACAACCTTTCCTCATATGCCTTTCCTTGCATCCCCTGAACCATTTGAGTAGCCCTCCTCTGGACCGCCTCCACCCTCCCAATATCCCTCTTCAGTTTCAGTTTGCGGACAATACAATGATTGGATCAGTTGTTTCTAATTCAGCAGAAATCAACAGCGTACAAAATGAATTAATCAGGTTAGAGAAGAGGGCACATGAACACAAATTGGAGTCAAGTACTGAAAATTGTAACTGAGAGGAGAAATTTGGGAGTAATGATCTCACATTTTATTTATTTGTTCATTCGGAAGCCACCTCTGAGCATTGCTCATTTACAAAGGTTCCACGTCAGGGGGTACAAACAAAGTAACACTACAAAAATATCGATACCATATACATAGCAACTGCAAAGAAGTAAAGTATAACAGTGGCATTAGCATTGTCTAGATCAAGTACTGATTATTTACAAGTTGTAAGTGCAATGGATACAAATGGTATGACTTTTAAGAAACATTGCCAAACAACAGTAAAGAATGCATATGGAATTTTGGGATGTATAAAGAGACATGGTAAAAGCCAGCCCGGTGGCACTGAGGGTTGTGGCACTGGACACCACACCTCGCGCCATGCCAGTGACCCGGGTTCGGGAACAAGCCAGGGTTGCTGGGGGTCAGCAGGGGAGGGAGAGGATCAAGTGTCTGGAGGACAGCTCTCCTTTCCCAGGAGGGAGGGGGTTCCTGCTCGGTGCTTGGCTGGCCTCTGGCAGAAGCCGGAGGCACAACAAGTGCTGGAGTATAGAGAAGGGGTGAGGAGTGGCAGACATCAGTGGCAACGCCTTGACATAAGGGCACTAGCCACTCCCTAAAACAGAGGGAAAATGTCCTTCAGCACTGGTGGAGATGAAGCACCTGAGCTTGCCCTCGATTTGTGGCCTCCCTCCTGGCACCCTTCTGACCGACGCCACCAGAGAAGTTCGGGGTGTTAGGGCCCACCTCATCTCTGCCCATGGGGTAAACCGCAGCTACATGGGTGAAGGAGGGTTGACCAGGTAGGAGTGGACCATAGAGGGATGACTCCTAGGTGCTCCTGAGTAGACCAGAGCTAGAGAGGAGAGGAGGAATAAATAGAAAGTATTAAAAAAAAAAAAAAAAAGACATGGTGAAAGTAGGAACAGTAAGGTGATTTTGCCACTGTCTAGTTCGCTTGTCAGGCCGCACCTGGATTACTGTTCCCGGACTTGGGCACCATATATAAAACATGAGATGAACACCTTAGAAGGAGTGCAGCATAGAGCAACAAAAATGGTGGCAGGTTTGAGGAATATGGGAAATGAAGAAAGACTAAAGACTCTGAATCTACACAGACTTGAATACCATAGATTATGTAGTGACCTGTGTTTAGTATTTCAAGCATTTAATAACCATGACCAATGGGAATGCATTGGTCTGGAAACTAGGGAACTATGTTACAATACTAGTTGAAGGGTGATGTGAGTCATACTATGAAAAGTACAATGTGGTATTCTCAAAGGGTGGTATCAATATGAAATAATCTCCCAATGGAGATTGTTGGTAGTGGAACATTGGAGGAATTCCAAACTAAATTGGATAAATTATGTGAGGAGAATGGTATTGTAGGATACAACCTTTGAGAGAGGAGCCGAGCAGTTAATGGACAGATTTTCTAACTATGCTCTTAATGATCTACAGTATGAACCTATGAACATCACCAGTTTTTCATAAAATGTATCAGAACTGTCAGTTTCCTTACTGAGGCCAGCCTGAAGAGCACATCTAGTCTTAGCAGGTGCAGTAATATATTGTAATACATTTTGTTCCGCACCTGGTTTTCTGTTAACAGTTCTGTAAACAAGCTTATGGAGGTCAAAATGCATCTCAAGGTCAATCCTCTGTGTTCCTGATTGTTATCTTTTCTAATAAACCCAAATAGCTTTCTGCAATTGTTCCAACAATATAATTATATACAGTTGCAAACAATGGGATCCCAGTTTCACATAAAGATTTGCATATGTTTTTAACCACTAAGAAGCAGGGTGAGAAAGAAAGACTAGAAACAGGAAGTAATGGAAAGGAAATAACAGGGACATTGTGGAACCAATGGAGTGCCCAGTTCCTACTTGCTGCAAGAAACAATTGAATGCTCAATCAGACAGGTAAGAGACAGATATGTGGCAGAATAGGAGAGGACAAATAGACCCTTGCTTTTGACTCTTTTTGCATGACAGATGTGACAGGGTCTTACACAACCCTATCACACAGACCCCTCTTTAAGAGAGAACCCATTTTTTTCATTAAAAAAATAGGTTTTGAAAACATTCTTTTCTTTCTGTTTTAACATTACCTTATAGCGTTTACAGTTCTTTTCATATGCAATATCCCTTTTTTCATAACACCTTTTACAGCAAAGATGGCAGTTAAGCATACATTTTTCAACAAACTGAATTCTCAATTAGCAAACCATATTTTGACAGAAAATTGGCACTGACATTCTCTTTTCCAAATTTGTGCATCACTGTGAATTAAAATGGCTGGCTATAATGTCAGGTACCTTTTTGTGATTCTGGGATATTTATTCTTTATTTGATTAAGTCAACAGAGAAGATTGTAATCTGTTACAAGTAAAAAGTCAGTTTCTAACAAATAAAACTTATGGGTCTCCAGTGCCCATTTCATGGCAAGGCATTCTTTTTCAGTAGTGGAGTACTTTTTACATAGATACATAGACAGTGTCGGCAGATAAGGGCCTATGGCCCACCCAGTCTGCCCATTTGAGCTTGTAAGTTCAGTTTGTTTTCTTAGAAGTCTGTTGCCCCTTACCCCTGACCTCCAGAATTCCTTTATGTCTATCCCATGCATTCTTAAATCCCGTGATTGTTTCAGCCCCACCACTTCCTCTGGCAGGGTGTTCCACTTGTCCACCACCCGTTCTGTGAAGAAATTCTTTCTCATGTTTCCTCTGAATCGCCTCCTCCAACTTCATCCCATGCCTCTAGTCCTGGAACATCTTTTTCACTTAAAAATAGTGTTTCCTGCACCCTGTTCCTCCCTGTAAGATACTTGTATGTCTCTATCATATCCCCTCTCTCCCTCCTCTCCTCCAGGGAGTACATGTTCAGTTCCTTCAACCTGTCTTCATAGGACTTGTGATGCAATCCATGCACCATCTTTGTTGCCCTCCTCTGAACCTTCTCTACCCTGTCTATGTCCTTACATAGGAATGGTCTCCAGAACTGTACACTGTACTCCAGGTGGGGCCTCACTAGTGTCTTGTATAGAGGAATTATGACCTCCCTTTTCCTGCTGGTGATGCCCCTGCCTATACATCCCAGCATCCTATTTGCTTTACCTGCTGCCTTGTCACACTGTTTCCCTACCTTGAGGTCATCAGAGATGACAACCCCAATATCCCTTTCCTGCTTGGTGCATGCTATATCCTCACCCCCAACTGATATATTGTGCCAGGGTTTTGTGCCTCATATGCATTATCTTGCACTTTTTGCATTGAATTTCAACTGCCAAACCCTGACCATTCTTCAAGTTTCTGAAGGTTGCTTCTCATTCTGTCTACACCCTCTGGTGTGTCTACTCTGTTACAGAGCTTTGTGTCATCAGCAACAGTGAAATTCTGCCTTCTAGGTCCTGCTAATGTCACTGATGAAGATGTTGAATAGGACCGGTCCCAGCACTGATCCCTGTGGTACCCCACTGGTCACTCTTCCCTCTGTGGAGTGACAGCCATTTACCACCACCCTCTGTGTCCTGCCACCCAGCCAGTTACCTACCCACCACACTACTGTCCTGCCCACACCCATATTCCCCAGTTTGTGTAATAGTCTTCTATGTGGCACAGTGTCAAAGGCCTTGCTGAGTCCAGATAGGCCATGTCCACTGCCCTCCCTGATCCACCTCCCTAGTCACCCTGTCAAAAATTCAATGAGGTTGGTCTGACATGACCTCCCCTGGTGAAACCATGCTGCCTTGGGTCCTGTAGTCCATTGACAACCAGATGTTCCACCAATCTCCTTCAGTAGTGCTTCCATGATCTTCCCACTCACCGAGGTGAGGCTGACTGGTCTGTAGTTCCCTGCTTCCTCTTTGTTCCCACTTTTGTATAAGGGACTACAGCTGCTATCCTCCAGTCTTTGGGTACCTCCCTGTTTCCAGTGATCGGCTAAACAGGATAGCCAGAGGTTCAGCCACCACCTCTCTTAGTTCTTTAAGGACCCTGGTGCACCGCATCTGGCCCCATTGCTTTATCAACTCTTATTACTTCCAGTTCCTTCAGGACCCTTCTCGTAAAGGATTTGTGTCCATTTCTGCACCATTCTCACCCCTTGTACTCCCTTCAGACCCATTACCTCCTCTTCCTCAGTAAAGACTGAGCAGAAATACCTGTTCAATATGTCAGCTTTACTGTTGTCATCCTCCACGCAGCTCCCATCCTCCCCCTTCAGTCTCACTATCCCTTCCTTTGTCTTTCTTTTTTCACTTATGTACCTGTAAAAGGTTTTGTCCCCTCTACCCATTGATTTTGCAATGTGTTCTTCTGTCTGAGCTTTGGCTTCCCTTACTGACCTCCCTGCCTCCTTTGCTTCTCCTGGTACTTCTCCTTCTCCTTCTGCCTGTGTCTTTTGTATTGCCTGAATGCAATCTTTTTGGCTTTCACTTTCTTTGCTACCTCTTTGGAAAACCATAATGGTCTCTCTTCCTTTTCCTCTTGCTAACCTGCTTAATGCATAATTCTGTTGTTCTTGTAATCCCCATTTTAAATACTGCCCACTGTTCCTCAACCCCTGATTCCTGTCCCATTCCCCTTAATGCCTCTTTCAAGTATCTCCCCATTTTCCCAAAGTCTGCCCCCCTAAAATCCAGGATACGTGTTTTTGTGTGGTTTGGTTCTGCTCTTTCTGTGATTTCAAACCACAATGACTGGTGGTCACTGTTTCCCAGGTGCTCCCCCACTGTTACCCCCATCACACTGTCCCTGTTTGTGAGCACAAGGTCCAGTACTGCCTTCTGCCAAGTTGGTTCCATGACCAGTTGCTTGAGGAAGGCACTGAAGGAGTCCAGGATAAATCTGTTCTAGTTGATGCTGCTGCTGGGATGCTCCAGTCCACGTCTGGAATATTGAAGTCTCCAACCAGTACTACCTCACCCTTGTCTGCCATCCTTTGGATGGCTAGCATCAGCTCCCTATCTGTTTCTTCCTCCTGGGCTGGTGGTCTATAGGCCACACCTGTGCGGATGGCTGTCCCCATTTTCCTTTCCAGCTTAACCCACAGTATCTCTCCCCCATTTTGTTCCTCCTGGATCTCTGTGGCCCTTATGTCATTTTTCACATACAGTGCCACTCCTCCTCCCTTCCTGCCTGCTCTGTCTCTTCTGAATATGTTGTAGCCAGGTATGGTCATCTCCCAGTCATGGTTATCATTACACCAGGTTTCAGTGATGGCCACAATGTCCAGGTCTGACTGTACCATGACAGCCTCCAGATCTTCCATCTTGTTGCTAAGGCTCCTGGCATTTGCACACATGGCTTTCCGTGATTTGACCTACCTAGACTGTTTCACTGTTCTACTCCAGCCCCTTCCTTGGTTGTCATTTATCCCTGGTTCTCCTTGCTGTCTGCCCTTCTGCTGAATTTTGCCCCTTTCTGCTTATCCACCTCTTGGGCACTAATCTCCATCTTTTGCACACTGCTTTGCAGAGATAGCCACCCTCTGGTTCACTGGTTCCACTGCTAGCTGTGGGGTGAGAGCAGGTACCCTCTTTGCTGGCCTGTCACCCCTTTGCTAGTTTAAATGCTTGTCAGTGTAGCATTTAAACTTATCATTGAGTGCTTGATTCTCTCCAGGATGGATGCAGGCCGTCAGGCTTGAACAAACCTCCATCCTCCAGGTGGGTCCCCAGTCACCAATGAATCCAAACCCTGCTCACAGCACCAGTTCTTCCACCATGAGTTAAAGTTCCTGGTGCATGCACTCTATGCTCTCCTTGCCTCTCACAGGTAGTACTTCTGAAAGTGACAGAAGTAGCTACTTGCTTGAGACCCTCCCCAGTTTCCTAAACTCTTCCTGAACTTCCTTTGGCTCCCCATTTGCCAGGTCATTAGTACCTAGGTGGATAATGACATCCAGCTCACCCTCCTGTCTTGCCTTCCCAGTAATCCCTAGGATCTTCCTTCCATCCCTCTATTCCGTGGCACCTGGTAGGCACCTCACCTCCCTGTCCTCCCCCTCCTGTGTTCCTAGCTGGATCCCTCTTATGATGGAGTCCCCCACCAGGATTTGCTTCCTCCTCCTCCTCTGGGGTCCACTGCTTTCCCTGCTGAGGTCACCTCCTTGGCTAACCTCCACATCCTTTCCTTCCACTTCTCTGGGTACCTCTATTTGGTTGTCCTCATTTGCCAGTGTGGCATATGAGTTCTTGAGTGGAATAGGATCTGGGATGTGCCTCTGCCTGACTGCTCTCACCCTCCCTGAGCCTAGTGTCATCCAAGTGCTCCTCATTCTCGGCATCCTTTGAGGCAGTTGCATTGGACTGGGTGGTCCCTGGATGGGGGTGATGGTACTCCTGACCCAGTTTACTTCTGCACCGAGTCTGGCTACCTCATCCCACAGCCCAGAGAGATGCATGCAGATAGGGAAGCACCTCAGTGTCCAGAAGGTCTGCCTGAATATGGCTGCCCCACAGCCACTGCATTGCACCACTCCCCACATTATACTGCAATTCCACTACTTGTCTGCTACTGAAGTCTCCTAGTTCCCTTTTATTAATTTACTGTACTAAAAATCCTGCCACTGATCCTCAGATATTTTTTTTTTTTAAAGAAAAAGAAACCAATAAATAAACAAATGAGTCAAAACACTTGTCGTGCTGAGGGTGGGCTTCTTCCCCCTTATGCCCCTCCTACTTCACACCCCTTACTATACCCTGTGTTTAGCTCCTGTCAATCAGATTTAACAGGGTATATAATGAAGAGTTGGGGAAAGGGGAGGGGGGGCACAAATTTGCAGCAATTAAAGACAGCACAGAATTACACCACCACTATGTTTTAAATTTTCAACAGCCCAAAAACAATTATAAGTAAAGACAACAAAGAAAGTATAGTGTCACTAAAAGCCCACAATCTAAGTTTAAAAGAAAAATAGCAATTACCAGTTACTCTAAAGCACTGAATTGAATATGTTTCCTTCCTTCCCCTTCTGGCTTCTTCTGAGAAATTAAAACTCTGCTTTCTACTTTAACTCTGACTAAGCCCACCTCCAGTTATCACGTAGCTGAGGTCAGAGGCCAGACAATTAACACCCTTCACCCAACTACAGGGCAGTCAGACAAGCCAAGATAAAATTTGCAGCAATTAAAGACAGCACAGAATTACACCACCACTATGTTTTAAATTTTCAACAGCCCAAAAACAATTATAAGTAAAGACAACAAAGAAAGTATAGTGTCACTAAAAGCCCACAATCTAAGTTTAAAAGAAAAATAGCAATTACCAGTTACTCTAAAGCACTGAATTGAATATGTTTCCTTCCTTCCCCTTCTGGCTTCTTTTTTCTCTCTGTCATGCGGTTTCCTACTGATATACAGAATGGGATGTTCCTTCCCATCTATATTCTGACTGAGGACTGCACCTAGGCCTACCTCTGATGAATCTGTCTGTAACAGAAATTGTTTCTCAAGTTTGGCCTTCTTAAAACAAGGACTGGACATAATGCAGCCTTGATCACCCAAAAAATCTCATCACACACTGGAGACCATTTCACATTATTCGAGTATCATTTATTTATGAGCTGATTGAGGGGAGTAGCCAACTGGGCAAACTGGGCAAAGTTGGGGGGAAAAAAATCTCTGGTAGTACCCAGCCACACCTAAAAATGATCTAGCATGTTTCTTTGTTTTACAAACAGTACTGTTAGATACAGTTTCTATCTTGGAAATCTCTGCTTTACTTCTCCATTTCCAAAATATAACCCAAACATCTGGTTTCCTGTATGCCTAATGCACACTTGGTAGGATTATTGATCAGACCTTCATTTTTGATAGATTGGATAACTGCTCATAGGTGTTCCTGGGGGCTTTTGGAGTCTGGACTGTACACCACAACATCATCCAGGTAAGCAGCACAATAACCCATGTGAGGGGCTAGAATTACATCCATGTACAGCTGGAATGTAGCAGGTACATGATGTGAACCAAATGGTATGGTGGTGAACTGGTTAAATCCAAATGGAGTGGAAAATGCAGTTTTGTGTCTGGCTTCTTTAGCCGGGAACATTTGCCAGTAACCCATGGTGAGACTGAGTGTACTAAGGTATGTGGTACTTCCCAATCTGTCCACCAGATCACCTATCCTGGGCATAGGATAGCTGTCAAAGATAAATACTTGATTAAGTTTCCAAAAATCAAGGCACATTCTTACAACCCCCTTTTTTATTTACAGTCAATAATGGTGATGACCAAGCATTTCTTGATCAAGGGGAGAAAGAAAACATAGAAACAGCAAGTGAAGGAAGAGAGATAACAGGTGAAATTGTGTGACCAGCAAAGGGACCAGTTCCTAGCTGCCACAAAAAAATTGATTGCACAGACAGCCAAGAGACAGACAAGTAGCTGAATAGGAGAGGACAAAATAGATCCTTGCTTTTAACTCGCTGTATAACAAATGAGACTGGGTCTTACCCAACCCTTTTACACAGTGAAATAGTACTTCCTCAAATCCCTCTTAACCTTCCCCCATCCCGCAGATTCATCCCATGCGCTCTGGTCTGGGTGCTATTTCTCAGTTGAAAGACACTCCCCTTCAGTACCCTGTTCACAGCTGTGAAGTACTTGAAGGTCTTTATCATGTCCCCTCTTGCTCTCCTTTCTTCCAGGGTGTGCATGCTGAGATTCCTCACTCTTTCCTCATAGGGCTTTTGATGTAACCCCTGCACCAGTTCAGCTGCCCTCCTCTGGACTGCTTCCGCCCTGTCTATGTCCTTTCTGAAATGCAGCCTCCAGAACTGGACACAGTACTCCAGGTGGAGTCTCACAAGTGAGCAATTCAGTGGCAACACCACATTCCTCCTTGTGCTGCTGGAGCTACCTCTCCCTATGCATCCCAGCATCCCACTGGCTCCACCCAGTGCTTTGTCACACTGTCCTACCACTATGAGGTCATCAGATATGATAACAGCAAAGTCCTTTTTCTGCTTAATGACTGACTATACCTTGATCTCATACTCCAGGTTTTATTTATTTCATTTTTGTTAACCAGGTAGGTACATTAGGCAGAAGCTGCCTGTTTTCAGGCATGACCCAGGAGAGTTACAACATAGGTAATACAGCACCAGAGCAGAGGTTCATGGTTGTCGTTGAACCCCATCTGCCATGTTCTTGACCACTCCTCAAGTTTCCCAAGGTCCCTATGCATGGTCTCCACTCCCTATTGATCATCCGCCCTATTACAGATTTTGGTATCACCTACTAAAAAAGCATAATTTATCTTCCAGTTTTTCTGCAATGTCTCTTATGAAGACATTGAAGAGGACTGGTCCCAGTACTGAGCCCTGCAGCACTCTGCTGGTCATTCCCCTCTCATTTGAGTGAGTGTTGTTAACCACCACCCTCTGTCGCTTATCCAGTAACCAGTTCTTTACCCGTTTCATCACTTTGGATCTCACCTCACCACTAGGCTACTCAGTTTTTTCTTACCAGCCTCCTGAGCGGCACAGTGTCAAAGGCTTTGCTAAAGTCCAGATAGGCCATGTTCACTGCCTTCCCCTGATATATTTCCCTGGTCACCAAGTCAAAGAAATCAATCAGATTAATCTGGCATTACTCCCCCCAACAATGAGTCCATGCTGCCTTTGGTCTTATAGCCCACTGGATTCATGAAACTCTACCAACCTTTCAGTTAACAGGATTTCCATTAATTTCCCCACCACTGATGTAACACTGACAGGCCTATAGTTCCTAGATGCCTCCATGCTGCTGCAGTATCTGCTCTTCTGTAGCCCTCCAGAACCATGCCTGTTCCAGTGAGCTATTAAATAAGACCATCAATGGGACAGTTGGCACTCTTTGAGTTCCTTTAGTACCTTTAGGTATGTCCCATACATTCCTGTAACCTTGTCCACTTTCAGTCCCTTCAGGACTCTTTCCTCTGAAAATGGGCTTGTGTCTAACCCCCTCCCCCCACCACCATTGTTCCCACTGCACCCTGCTGGCCCCCCTTCCACTGTGAAGACTGAGCATAAATACCTGTTCAGGCTGAATGCTTTTTCTTGATCCTCTTCTGCGTATTCTCCCCTGTCACCCTCCTTATCTGCACTATTCCTTCTCTTGCTTTCCTCTTTTCAATTAGGCACCTGAAGAAAGCTTTAACTCCTTTAACTGCCACTGGCTATGCTTTCCTCTGTCTGCACCGTGCTTCTGTCACTGCCTTTTGTGCTTCTCTCTGTTTAACTTGGCATTCCTCCCTGCCTTCGTCCCTCTGCATTTCCTTATCTGAATTACACCCTTTTTTTCTTCACCACCTTGGCTAATTCCATGCCATGATTGAAGATATTCGTAATCAAAGACCTTGGCCCCTCACATGCCATAATTTAAGATCTACAGCAACCAAATGAAGAAAGGCTAGTGGTAGTGGTCCCTAGCATGCTGCTGGTAGCAGTGGTGAGAATGACAGTGATTATGATATTGCTGGAGAAGGGGAGGTGACACTACAATTTCATCTGAGTGATCATAGCTGCACAAACATGATGCAGTACTCATTAAGGACATGTCAGAGATGTTTCTGACTCAAATTGCAGACAGATTTGAAAGCATTAGATCTGGCACATAAATTGGCATGGCAACACTACTGAATCCTATTATAAAAATATGTGCATCCCCTAGACATGTTTGACTGTATCAGGCAGAAGCTGTTGCATTCATTTAAACTGGATCAGCATAGACAATGTGAAGAGAACCAAGAATCACTCTCCTCATTCTCATACATTTTCTCCTCCATGGTTGATTTTGTATGCTTCCAGTGTCAGGCACCAGCATAGTAATATGGAAGACAACTTGAATAGTGATGATCTGGAGACAAGAAAGTAATTTATGAGCTTGTTGACACTGACTGCTGTCACTATACAGACATTTTGAAGGAAAGCACATGCATCTCACTGGAGTACATGATAAGAGACTTATCTTGCAGAGCCACTGTCTAGTCAAAGTATCAATCCTATCAAATTCTGGCAAGACACAAAACTTAGTTGGCAAGCATGGGCACGCTGGCATTATAGTTCCTCAGAGGCAAGAATTAAGCAGAGGAGCTGAGCTTTATAGGATGAGTAGACCGCCCAGCAATCTAACGGCAGTATGTAGTTAAATTAGAAAAAACACAGGGACAGTACTAGCGAGACAAGAATCCAAACAAAAATAAAAAAAATTAAAAGGCTGTAATGGCATGTGATGGCAACTGTTGCCTAATTGCAGCAGAAGGCCATTGGGATGTCATCAACATTGTGAGAGCTGCACTGTAGTGTGTTTTTTGGCATAACTGGAGTGAAAATAATTGCCAGTGAGATCACTGGAGTGTTGTATAGCATGCTTATTTTCAGTTGGGACAGACCGTTTGAACCTCTGATCAGATGTTTGCTGGCCCTGCTGTTTTCCTGGGGGCAAAGTACAGTCCCCTTGGACTATACGTAACCCAGAGAGGATAGCAGGATCAGCTCATAAAACACTGTATCTTTCAATGAAAGCTATTAAACCTCCCATTGCTGCAACCTTCCTCTGATGTCAGCTGCAGGGCATTCTGGGATTTGTAGTCACATAAAATGTCAGCTTGCAAATTATTAGAATCAGTGTGATACAATCTACTATATTGCAGTAAACAGTAAGTGAAAAAAATGCATGCAAAGTTCATATTGCAGCCAGCCCCACACTTAGTGCTGACTGTTCTCCTTTAAAGGGTACCTAAACAAATCATTTTTAAAACTGCAAACTCCAAAATCTTGCATCGCAGTGAGGTAAAGTAAAGACTGCTGTTTACATTTATGCTAAAACTGCATTTATGTAAATAACGTAAATGTAGTTTCATAGCTTTTGAAAAATGTAAACATCAGCCATTCACTTTCAAAAAACAGCCTTGGTTTCTCCCTAAGATGTCTGCCAAGTGTGTTAAGTGATGAGTCATGATGACATCATCGGAGTCAGAGACAGAGACCCACATATATTCCTATATAGTGCTAACTAGTTCTTCTTTCCCTCATTGTTTTGAATTGTTGTACCAGAATGATCAACACCATGTATTAACTCATGGATTATTTTGATCAGTAAACATGTTAGGCTATGATTTTGTTCATTTTGTTTATTTTAACTTGCGGAAAATGTTTTGCAATCCAGCTGACTTTTTCTTTGGAAAAACTGCAGTACAGTACAACACTTCAAATACCTGATGATCTAGTGGGTATGTGATGCACTGAATTTTGTCTTTTGCTAACCAGGAGAGATGCACTAAGCTGGAAGATTGTTTACAGGTGTGGCCTGGGAGCACAAAGAAGTTTAGTGACTTGCTCAGTGTCACAGGAAAGTACCAGTTTTGTTCAGTTCCAAAGCTCATGCTCTCTTGTTAATTCACAAATAAGGCTTTCTTTTTCCACGTGAACCCCGTGCACATAGCCTGATTTCTGTTGAACACCCCACCATCTATACCCTGTCTGTAGTACTGCATGGAGCCGCATATGTGCTTACGGTCTCATGAAGAGAATTATCACACCTCAGATTGTAATCTTGTATCTCAGAGAGTTGTGCACACCTATACCGATACGCATCATCAGCTGGCACTGTTAAAAAATGTCTCACAAATCACTCTTCAGTCCACATTCTCAATGTTTGACTTCTGCTTCTACAGTAAACATTGAGTGGATCACCACCCTTCTGCACAGTGAAGGTAGTTTGTACAGTTCCCCTGTTGTTTTTCCCCCTCCTCATTAACCAACAACTAGGTCTTCCTGGAAATCCAAGCAATAAGCATCATGACCCCCCAGAAAAACTGCTGTTCATGCCCTCATAAGGGCTGCACTTACAATGGATAACAATATTATTAGCAGGAGAGGCATATACTAATGTCATGAGCGAATCCACCCAACTTCCAGTGTCAGTCTACTCCTTTACCTGTGATCTGCAGAACCCTGCAGGACAGTTCCCAGCAATTCTTTTCCAGTACTTTTCTGTACTGTACTGTACAATGCGAGTTGGCTGGCTACCACCCTTCCAAATTTTGAATGAGCTATACACAACTCCCTCAATACTGTCCTAACAAACTTCAACATCCCGCCAACCCAATGGTAATCTCCCCACACTGAATTAAAGTAACAGTTTAGGTGCAGCCCTTCCACTTTGAGTATTTGTCATTGCTGTCTACCCTCATCCACAGTCAGGTAGTGATCACAATGCTGGCAGCCCCACATTTCAGATCTCACAGTGATCTGCTCAATGTCCTCCTTCATGCCTTCAACTAACCTGAATATAGCTGTATCCTGATAGAATGGCCTCTTCAGTCCCTCTCTGGCATTCATTCTTCTCACCTGCTCCCCACACCAAAAACTGGTGAGTTCACTACCCTTCTGCATCATGAATGTGGTTAGTACAGTCTCTCATGCTATCTTTACATATTAATAATAAACATGGTCTTCTGGTAAGCCAGGCTGATAGCAGCATGGCACAAGTGAAACAATAGGCTTTCCTACCCATATAAGATCCAAGCTACCTATGATTAGGCACTATTTAATGACATACATAATGATGTGCATACCCATCATTTATAGTGCCTAATCAAAGGGAGCCTAGATCTTTTAAGGATAGGAAAGCCCATCATTCCCCTTGTTCCCTGCTGCTATCAACCTGACTTACTGGAAAGATATGCTTATATTTGATATGTCAAAATAAAACAGGGACTGTTCTACTTGCATTCATGATGCAGAAGGGTAATGAGCTCACCAGTTTTCAGTGTGAGGAGGAACAGTAAAGAATGAATACCAGAGGGGGACTGAGAAGGCCACTCTTGCAAAATACTGCAATAATCAGGGAAGGGGGGGGACAGAAGGAGAGAAATATGAGCAAATTACTGTGAGAAATAAGATGTGGGGCTGCCAGCACCTTGATCACTACCTGACCCCATTGTTCTGGCCAATATTCCCCTTCCCATAAAACCAGTTCATGCAATTGTCCAAAGCTGTGTGTGGATATTAATGTATGTAATGGCTGCCAATACACGTTCAGTCACTTCACTACCAGTCTAATACTGCCTATAAAGCACTTTGGGATACAATGTGTATGAAAAGCACTATATAAATGCTGATTCTTATTATTATTATTATTGCTTCCCATAAAAAAGAAGACAAGACAAGCATATATTTGATTTTTGAGAAGGTATGAACTGTAACATTGGACTGCACAAGAACTTTGCTACAAAGAAGTGGTGGATCTAGGGGGCAGTGAAGGTTGTGGCTGCAAACCCCTCACACACACACACACACACACACACACACACACACACACACACACACACATATAGTAACATATTTGCTTGCTGCTGCATTTCACTTTGTTGAAGAAATCTGATATATTGATTGTACAAATGTTTACATTTAAACTATAGATTACATTTGTAGGTTATGTCAAAAACATACTAGAAAAGAATAATAGCAGGAAATATAAAGGTTTAATAAAAATGTTAAAAAGTGCATATTAAGCATACACACCACCCCAGCACCCCCATTGTAGCATCCTGGATCCTCTATAACCACTAGATCACCAGGTTATTCAAGATTTGTACTGCACTGTGGTTTGCCACTGAGAATGTCGGTTGGATTAAAACACAATTTCAGCATGTTAAAGTAAACAAAATTAACACAACCATAGTCTAACATGTGTATTATACAAAATAATGCACATGGTTGTAGCCATTTGGGTAAAATAATTCTACACAAAGGGAAAAAAGAACTACTTAGCACTATAGAGAGTCATATCTCTCTGACTTTGGCTCCTATGATGTCATCACATAAACATTTGGCGGCCATTTTAAGAAGCAGGTAAGGAAGTTTTTTTGAAATTAAAAGGCTGATTTTGCAATTTTCAAATGCTCTGGAACCACATTTAGGTAAATTATATAAATGTGGTTTTAGCATTAATGAATACATCAGCCTTTCGTTTAGTCACCTATGGAGTCAGATTTTGAATAGTTTGTTGTCAAAATGTTGTTTAGGTATCCTTTAATAACCATAATTATTTGCTATAATTTATCCTGCCATGGCATAGATGGACACAAAATAAATGCCATATCCATGTGATGTGTTAGGGACTGATTATGTAATACAGAAGTAATTTCAGTGTATATGACCAGGACTTCCTTCAGTAACTGTGGGGGATATTTCCAGGGCTTGATGGGTATTGTTTGCTGTCTTTACATACTCCTCTTTTTCTTCATCACTCTCTGAGAAGCCATATGTTTGTGTTCACACCTGTGAGGAGCATTGAAGACCTAGTTTGAGTAGGCAATGTTTGAAATAAAGAATCCGAGCTTTTAAATTTGATCAGAAGAATTATAGACAGGGAGAGCTACCAATGTTTGTCACTGTGTTGAGCTTCCCCATGTGATTTAATTTGAATATGTGGGACTGAAAACTCCTCCAATTATGTTTTAGATTTTTGTCATATAGAAAGGGAAAACATTTGAAATACAAATAATACACATGCACACCACTCATTCAGAAAGCGGACGGCTGAGATGGCATGTGGAGGCTCTGTGCAGGTTGCTGTACCCACTATACACATTAATAGCCAGAGCTAGTCTAAGGGTACTTATAATTTCACCCTCTGGGAGGGATTTGAGAATCTCGACTAAGGGGATGTGGCAGCTTGCATCTGCCACATGCCCCTTAGTGCCATGCTGCAGCCAGTTTCATGGCACATGGATGGTGTAAGCATCATTTAGTGCACGCAGCCTGTGGTTAAAGCAGGATGACTTTGTGAATCACTCTCAGTGCATCATTTGGTACAATTGGCACTTTGCTCCATTCTTTGTGGTGCAAGCCCCTTGTTTCATGCTGGGAGCTTTGTGAATGAGACCCACAGACTCCATTACAGGTGTTTAGCTGAGAAATCACTCCTTGGTTTTGGTAAAAAAAAAAAGTAATCTTTGTAGGTATAAAGGAGAGGATGATGTGCTTGGGAACTTGGGTACTGTAGCTTAACTCTGGTAAATAAGGCCCAAGATTCTTTTGTTACTCTCTTTTCCTAACAGAAAATATTGGATGGAATATGATAGTGTTACAACACTAGAAGTAGCAAGCATTGTCCTGCACATAATGTATACACCCTATGTATTGGGTATTGCTCTGACTGTGCCCCCACTTTTCTGGGGTCCTATACTGTATATCATTTGTATATAATGCACTGTTCACAGCCTTGGTGACTTGATGTATATGCTCAGACCATTTGTGTGTACCTACTGACCTTGTGATGCTTCTGTTTTCCCTGACTCTGTGTAACTGCCTAAAGTGTATCATGTTGTCCTATGTCTTATTTCCTTGTACTCTCCCGGGTCATACCTCAAAACAGGCAAGTGTCTTGTCTAGTGTTCTTACCTGGTTAACAAAAGCTAAATAAATAAATAATGTTTATTAAAGTGGATTCCATGAGGCTTTAAATAATCAAATGTAAAAGTGGTGTCAAAAACTGACCACTGTTCTGACTTACACTGTTTAATAAGCAGTTTCAGTTCTCTCAACATCCTCTGGGGACCCTTACCACCCAAACTGACCAGTTGGAGACTTGACCCTCTGTTACGTAAGGACCCCAGATTCATCCCACAGATTTATGCTTGACTGCAAGAGTTTCTGGTCCATAGTAACACTGAAATAGTGATGCACTCCACGCTGTGGGAAACCTGGAAGGCCTTTCTTAGGGGGAGGGTGATAAGATATGTGGTGAACAGAAGGAATTTATGGGAGGCTGAGATGAAGGCTATGGAGGGAAAACTTTCCAAACTTGAGGTCAAATTGAAATCAGTCTCTTCCTCTAACCCCTCCCCCCCCACTGTACTCTAATTGTGAGACTAGCTCAATCAGTTGTACTGCTGCAAGGGGTAGTTTGCGCTTCACTCACACCACAGGTTCTGAGAGGAGGGAGAGCTCAAGATCCTGTCCTGCAGACTTTCTAAAATTCAGGTGGAAAGACACATTCCGAGGCTTAGGTATTCCTCAGGTGTACTGCACACAATGGACCATGAGCTTAACAAAGCTATGAGGGATTTCTACTCTACTTTGTACCCCTCCCCTAACCCACCCTCTGTAGAGAAGATCCATGAATTCCTGCATGGGCTACACCTACCAGTGGTTCCATAAAATTACCTGGCAACTTTAGAAGCTCTCATCACTCAGGAGGAAATCATGATGGTGAGCTTAGCTTTGAATGAAAACAAATCCCTGTGGTGGAATGGCCTGTTCATTGATTTGTATCAGCACTGGGTAGACAAATTCAGCCAACTCCTGCTCACAACCTTCCACAAAGTACTTACTCTGAGGATCTCTCTGCCCTCAGTATGTGATGCAATCATCATCATGCTCCCCAAAGAAGGCAAGTACCTGGCACTCCAAGGGCACTATCGTCCCATTTCTGTACTCAATGCTAATACCAAGATGTTGCCCAAAATCCTGGAAGAGAGAGTGGAACCCATTCTACCTCTCAAACCAGCTTTGTAAATAGTAGGAAGGGCGCTGATCACCTCCGAACTATACTCAGCTGCATTGTACAGCTGGGTCCCTGAATACTTACGCATCAGCCCTCACGACGGACTTTGAGAAGGCATTTTATTTTGTAGAGTGGGGTTACTTTTCTGAAGTCATGAAACATATGCGGTTTGGCCCACTGTTTCTAAAGGTGGTCAACTCTCTGTATCAGTGACCCAAGGCAAGAGTTCTTACCAACAGTACCCTCTCGGATGCCTTCCCTCTCCAAAGGGACACACAAAAGGGCTGTCAATTGTTGCCCTTCCTCTTTTTATTAGGCAATCCAGCCCTATAAGTTGGCCTTATGGCACACCCCACCTTTCAGGGATTGGGGAGGAGGATGAGGAACAGTGGACATTTCTATATGCGGATGACATTATGATCTTCCTAGTGGATGTCCCCTTTGGCATCAACCATCTGCAGAACCTCCTTGCCTTCTTCTCCACGATGTATGGCCTATATATTAATCACTTCAGATCTGAGAATCTCCCTCTTAACTCCCACTGCTTGCAGTAGCCCCTGAAGGGGATGTCCTGGACAGAGCAAGAGTTCAGCATCATATACCTAGGGATGAAGCTCACAGCCAACACATCAAATCTATAAAGCAAATTTCACCCCCCTCCTTGAAGGGCTCAAGAATGATCTGGACAGATGGAAGCTCCTCAGTCTGACCCTGACAGGGAAAACTGTGGCCAATAAAATGATGTTGGACCCCAAGGTGCTCCATCTTTCAGCACATCTACTCACAACAATTCCTGATGTGTGCTTTGCAAAACTAGACTTCCTACTGGGGTCCTTTTTATGGGAAGGCAAGCAGCCTAGATTTAGTAGGGCCAAAGTCAGACAGCATTGGACTAGATAGGATTGGGGTGGGCTGTCACCTATGCTCCCTATTTTTTCCCCAGTACCTTATGGCATTTTATTTAGCTCAAATAGTTCAGTGGTTCCACCTGAAGACCTCTTCCCAATCACTTTGGGTGGCCATTGAGGGGTGTACCTGCAGCTCCCTTTGCCCCAGAATAACTCTATTTGACAAAAGTAAGGTTAATTTATGGCATCCCATGATTCTCATCTCCTGTAAAGATTGGGCTTGACTTTCACATATTCTAGGACTTCATGCCCTCCCTGTCACCTATGCTCCCATCTGGAATAATAAACTCCTTAGGATTGGGGGCTCCCCTGTCCCTGGAGGGAGCTGGCAGTGAGAGGGAATACTCTATGTCCAGGATCTTTGCCTGCAGGCACAGCTGTATATGCAATCCTTGGATGACCTAAGACCCTGTATCCTATACAGATAGCAGATTTTTGGTTATACCTCCAATTCTGGTCCCTCTTGACACTTTTGCTTAGGACCTTGATAAACATACAACACATCATCCTCTAGACAGGTGGTTCTGTATGCCTAAGGAAATACTGGGTGACATTTGCAAGTCTTTGTCGGATACCTTCCTGAGCACCACTGACTGACTATGGCAGCAATGGAAAGAGGAACTAGTGGTGACTATCGACCAATGATGGAAGTCATCCTGGCACCATGTGCACTCTTATTGTAGGGACACCAGGGCCTAGCTCATACAACTAAATACATTCCAGAAGTGGTCTAGGATGCCTAGTGCCCTAAAGTCAGTGGGTCTTCTTCTCTCTCTGATACTTGCTGGCAATGCCATGTGAACACAGGGACACTGTCACACATCCTGTTGTTTTGCCCCGCCATCTCATCGGTGCTTAAGTTCTGTCAGTCGGATTTTCCACCTGAAATCATATTTGATCGATCTTTCACTCTATTAGGGTAGTTGAGGGCAGAATACCCAGGTCCCACCCCTTGATAAAATGGGCAATAACCATCACATTGGTGGCCAACTCACATTCTCCTGAGAAGGTGGAGAACACCTGACATCCTTGCATAGCAAGAATGGCTCCTTGTGATGGGCCATTCCTCTGCCTTAGAATGCCTCTCACATGTGGTTCTGAGCAAGCTAGAGAACTGTGAATGTTGATCAGCCTTCCTTGCAGTTCAGGCCCCGCCCGCCCTGACAGAGCTCCTAAAGTAAACAACAAGGTGCAGCTATCCACCTGCTTGGCCACTATTAGGGTGCTGCTCTTGTCCTCCTTTTAGCCATGAAGTTTATGTGAACTCAGTAGTGTGTAGGGTATGCTGGTTATTAATTATACTGACTAACCTTGTTAGTGTGTGAACTGTCAAGACAATGATACTGTATCAACTTTACTGTTTTGAATATGCATAGATCATATGTCTTATGTTTGGTTTGAGTTATATGAGTTTAAAGTTAATAAGCAGTTTCAAAAGTATTTGTTGCTTGCAGGACTTTTTTTTCCAATAAGCATAAATGCAGTCTTTACAAATCCAAAATGGTTGCAGACTTGTGAAATTACATGCATGAAACATTATTGTGGTTTATGCACATCTAACATTTATGATCAAAATGTTTTATAACATTTCAGCTCTGTTTAATCAGAGGAGTAGTACCTCACTCCTCCCCTCAAAACAATCTAAGTATAAGCAAATCTACTTGTGTTTAGCTTAACTTTATAAAATATGGCTGTCTTCGTGGTAGCCATAGCACCTCCTCAGCTAGAAAGGTTTTGACCCCTTGCAACACAGTTACTCCAGCAAGTGATCATAGCTGCAGAAAGCAGAGCCACAGAAGTTATTCTTGAAAACTGCTTGATTTGGAGCCAAAATGTAAAGCTGTACTTGTCCTCAAGCCTGCAAGGCCTGTGCTAAAAGTTACTGTACAAGACATCTAGGGCGCTCATATGCACCTAAACTATCACTTTTTAATTTTATGATGTAAGTTTTTTCCCATTAAGAAACAAAAGGTGTGCAGTAACTGCACTGGCAGAAGTGCTAAGTATACTGGGTCCATAACCCTGATAAATAGAGGAGTTTAAATGTACAGCAGCTGATTAGCTAGATGCTTCATATATGCTAATCATGTAATCTGAGTTGCATTTAAGGTGGACTTCATATTAAAAATTCCTAGTTGAGAGAAACAGCTGGTCTGCTACCAGATTAGCAGCTTGTACATGAGCAAAAAGACCTGCAGAACCCAATTACTGGGCTGTCTGATTTAATTATCAAAGCATGTAAAGAGTGTTGCAATGTTGATTTTTCAGTGCAGAGTAATAAAGGTTAGCTCCTAAATCTGCTGATTTGGGATACTGGCTGAATACCAGGGAAAAAACAACAGCTTGTACAATGTAAGTCTAGTGAAAACTATCTCACATCTATCAAGGGAACAAGCTGTTAAAAAACTAAAGTCACCAAATACTAATTTATTTTTATCCAGGATTTGGTAATTGGGCTGCACTGAGGACATTAGATGCCCATTTTCAAGGAGGACCCCCCCCCAAAAAAAAGTACTTACTGTATAATCACTGGGCATTGTAGCAAAATGCATTGTATGCACTGACAAAGTACTGTTTGTGTTGCCCTCAAGATAATATACTAAACAGTGAGAAAGAAAGGTTTAGTAACAATTTCTGGTTGGTCTTTTGGATTGTGTTTACCAGGTATGGTTGTTCACAAACATGCAGTAATGCATATTATAAGTAAAGAATCACACATTACAAGGTGTCTGGTTGTATTGAGATGTATGGACATGTCCAGTGTGTTTCAAAGCACGAGGTGTAGTTCAGTTCTTTCATTGGATATGTTCATATATCTAGCTCAACAGGACACATTAAAGTGTTATATTCCTCTTATAAAGTAGCCTTAAATAAAAAAAAAATACATTTTTAATAAAAAATCAGCCATGAGATCTGAGGTGTCCACCTGTGCTTTAATAACTAGACAGTCAGATGCTGATCTTGGCAATCATATCACTAGGATTTCTTCACCTATTTTATAAAAAAACATTAAGCATATAAATATATAAAAGCAGTAAATTATATTAATAATGCAGTGGCAGTGGCTTAGTAGGTTAAGCACTTATCTCTGGGGCAAAAGGTCAGATGATTTCTGAGTTCTAGTCTCATACTAAGAACATGGGCTAATACCTGTACATTATAGAGAATCACTTGGGGGTTCAGCTGTTGAGGTATTATCCTTAGAGGAGATGTTAAACTAAGGTTGCTTCTGCCCATCACAGCGACTGTCCAGGTGGAAAGAAAATAAAGATTCTGTAACACTTACCATTAACGGTCATGTGGTCCATGGCAGAAGAAGCAGGAAGGCAAAGAGCAATGAAGCTAGGGGACTCTTGTTGGATGGCGCAGAGCAGCAGCAGCATGCCACAAGGCAGAGCACAAAGTACTGTCGACAGAGAGAGGGGAACAAACTGAGCATAAATGCTGTGCTGTAAGAGCTTACCATAGTTTTCTGTTGTAGCTCATTTTGGCAATGATTTCTCAGCAGGATGGGGAGTTTCACTTTATGGGGCTTACCAGTCATTGGGAACAGACATGGTTAAACTGGTGGTTTAGTGACTCGCGTATAAGCTGAGAACCATAATGTGGAACTCAGAATTTGGTGCACAAATCTCGGCTTATATGCAAGTATATAAGGTAATAAATAAAATTAAAATTAAATTCACTGATGTGCCCCACATTGAGTTACATGAACCTGTTATATTGGCAGACATGGCAACCAACAAATGAAATCACACAACAACCAGATTCAGATTCAGAAAAGTGTCTTGTTCATCATTAGACACTACAAATGTCAGCATTTAAAATGTATCAGGGTTAAAAAGCAATTCCAATTCCATAATACACAGCCATAGATTATATCCATGTAGAGTAATAACATCATTAAAGAGCTGCTGATGCCTCAAAGAAAACTGCAAAAAACATAATATGCAGGTATGATTCTGGTTCTTCCTCATTATTTATCATTGAGGAACTTTGCATGAATACATGATCTTTAGCCGTTTGAGTTCATCTGCCCCTATAGCTTACTCTCTACTTGAAGTCACAATCCTCTCTTTTGACATCATAATGTAGTGTCATGGGAGTAACTATGATGTCACAAGTAGTGGATTATGACTTCAGGAAGGGAGAAAGCAGTAGAAACAGATCAACTCCACAGGAGCAAAGATCCTTTTTTCAAGAAAATGGCCTCAGTAATAAAAATTGGGGAGGATAAATACAGAACTAATGTGAAATACAAGTTGAACTGTGGCTAAATATTATGGTTTGTTAAAATTCTCCTGATTGCATCAGCTGCTTTTTAATTTCTAATAATGCTCCATGCAGATTTACTGTTTTCCTTTTTGTTTCCATTTCAGTAATCTTTTAAGAAGTATCCCAGTATTAACAACTGTATTTTCAGAATTAAAGAGACAACATAACCGGGAAGAACCATCTAATCATGGTTTGCCCATAACATTCCCCAGGGACCAGATAAGATTTTTTGGGAATAAGAACTATACAGTACTCTTTATTTTGAAAGTGAGGTGAGTAAAACCAAATTAAAATGTGTACAAATGTCTGGACAGAGTGGAGTGAGGAGTACATTTTTAAAAACAGTGTCATTTTTTTCTAGATGAGAATTGATCAAGTGCCAACAATGTTCAGGATAATGTTGGCAGATATGAGTAATTTACTTGCCAGTTTTAAAATACAGTGAGTAAAACAAAATTGGAAGGCATATGAGTGCTGTCAATCTGTAACCAAAAAATGCTCCTTTTTGTTATGAAGCACTCTTCTTTGGTGTGGAGTATTTATAAATGTTGGGTGGGTACTGGCACTCAGTAAACATTTTTTCTGAAGACCATTTTCTAAAATGAGGTGAGTAAAACAGGTCAGTACTCTCCTTATCTGGAGCCCCGACATCATTCCCTATTGATTTAGTTTTTGTTTGTTATAAACGGGGGAAGTTAGAACTGCAGTCATTTAGCCCACAGGAACAATGAGCACTTGAAATTACATTTGGACCTTTTTCTAATAATTTATTTGGAAATACTCCAAAGCAGCATTTTGTAAGAGTTATTCTCATCTCTGGGTTAGTTATATTGTGAGGATAGCTTTCCATTGAAGGATTCTTAATAAGTGTCACAAATATTGGTTAAACTATATTTTTGACTAGCTTCTCAAAAGCAAGTTGCCTATCAACACCATACAACAATGGTTTCAGCATGGGCCATACGATGTTGCAATCACAATATTCTAAAGGAACCAATGCCAAATAATACCTTTCCTACAATATTTCAGTTATTATTCACACATTCCAGCTACAGCATCCTGCATTTTCTTTTTCAGAAATTAAAAGGGATGGGAGACATATTCGCTTTGTATTTGCTCCATACCTGAAGAGTGACCTATCCCAACTATTCGTATCTGGTTGAATACCTAATTGAAACCTGTACGCATACTAAATAGTCATGAAATGCCAAATGTAGTTTTGCTCAATGACTGTCACTATCTCACTTTAATTTTAAATTATGGCTTAGCATGTGATAAAAAATACTTAGAAAAAGAAAAACAAAATAATAAAGAATCAGCCTCGTGTCTCCATTCACCATTCATATTTGTTATTCAACAAATACTGTCATCAGCTATTTGGTATTCAGTCAAACATTAAAATGTACTATTTGTCCCATCCCTAGAAATTATGATTTTTTTTCTTTAAAAATTGCATTAATTAAATCAGTGGAATTTTGTAAATGTCACCAGTAGCTGAGTATTCTCCAGTGTGCTAACATTTTAACAGATTCTTGTCCTATTTCTACCTGAATGCTGTATTTTTGTATTGTAATAGAGCAAGCTTTAGTAACCTTTTATAAAATAAATTAATAGGTTTTTCTAAATTGTCCCTTACCCCATATGCCCAGATCTTGGTGTGCCTTAGCATTGAAAACTTGCAATGCAGCTTCTACCATGTTACCTTCGTAAGTGTCATTAATTCTTAAAATGGCTTTACTAGTCTGTTTAACCTGTCTGTGAACATTATTGATTTGCTGCTTCCATGAGAAATTATTATTGAAAGTAAGACTCAGATAGGTGTAGTAAAGTGCCTGCTAAGGGCTGGATACCGAGCAGACACGGAAGACCGACAGGCCTATTCTGCTGGATTTTAGTATGTTAGTATGTTAGGTGTACTCTTTAACTACCTCCAACTTAAAATCCTGTGTTGTGAAAGTATAAGGGTTTTATTTGTGCCAACTCCTTTTTCCTAGTAGCCATTACTTTACTTTTATCCATGTTAATTTTCAAGTCCAGGTCTTTACAATTTTGTGTTAGCTTTTGCAGCTGAGCTTGAAGACCATTCTGAGTTAGAGATATTAATATTAAATCATCTGCATAAGCCAGGGCAGGACAGATTCAACTACCAGTTTTCAGATACCTGCAATGATGGTTGGCCAGGGCAAGTAGCAAACCATTTATGCAAATATTGAATAAAAGTGGGGTGAAAACACAACCCTGCTTTACTCTGTTTATTTTGAAATTGTCTGTGAGATTTCCTATCTTATCATAATGTACTTCACACCAGTTATCCAGATAGAGATCATTGATTACACTTATGAAAGCATATTCTAGGGCCAATTCTTTCAGCTTCCATCCAAGAATATTTCTATTTAGGTAGTCAAAAATGTTTGTAAAATCTGTGAATGCTGCAAACATTTTCAGAGATCTTATCAAAATGTATTTGTCAAGTAAATGATGTAACACAAAACATAAGTTTATGGTGGATCCACCCCTTCTAAAGTCTGCCTGTAAATCAGATGACAGTTACAAATGTTCTTAATGGTTTTGCAACTTACAATATAAAATTCTTTAGAGAATGAGTCAAGAAGACTTATGGGTCAGTACATTTCAAGATAATTTATATTACCGTTTCCTAAAACTCAGGAAAACTATGACTCCTTTCTAAGAAACTAGAAGTTGCATGTAAGTAAGAAGGCTGTTACAAATGTTGTTAATATAAGGGACCAAAATGTAGGGTCTGCTTTAAACAGAACCATAGAATATCCATAGGAAGCTGGTGCTTTATTCCATTTTGAAATGTAAATAGCTGTTTTGATTTCATTTTCTGTGAATACCGAACTCTCATTTTGCCTAAGTGCCCAGTCTTCAACAGGAAGTTATAAAAAGAAAACCATAGTGCACTGGTTGCCTAGTAAAGGTGCTGCCCAACCAATGCCAAATCCAGCCAAAAAACTAATGCAATTCAATGAATGGTTGAGAAACTGGTGCAGAGCACAGGGTTTTGGCTTCATTGGGGACTGGGGCTCCACCTGGAGGGATGCACGCCTCTACTGGCAAGATGGTCTGCATCTGTCCAGGAAAGGAAGCAGACTCCTAGGCGATAGGTTTAAATGCTTCACTGGCAAGTTTTTAAACTAGTCAAGGGGGGAGGCACTGATGAGAAGCAGGGAATTCCCAGGCTTCCCTCACAAAACAGGGTCATCAGCAAGGTAAACAGTAAGGTAGAGAGGTTGATAGGGAGCAGGATGGGGGTATATGGAGAAAAGGCCAAAGACAGTAAGGGCAGGGATGGGGCTAAAAGAGGTAAGATCATAAAAAAAAAGATTGAGGGTGATGTGTACCAGTGCCCATAGTCTGGGTAACAAGCTTCCTGATTTAGCAGCCTTGATGGAAGAGGGACACCTGGAAATTATAGCAGTCAGAGAAACATGCTACACAGAGAGCCATGACTGGGATGTAAACATACCAGGTTATGCAATCTACAGGAGGGACAGGGAGGGTAAAGGAGGAGGAGGAGGAGGAGTAGCTCTCTACATAAGAGAAGGGATCAAAGTAACAGAACTAAAGGGTAAACAGGGAAGAGAGGAGGCACTGTGGGTCACCTTGGAGACAGGTAATGGCACCACAATCCGCAGGGGGGTTGTATACAGATACCCATCTCAGGAGAGGAAATAGACAAAAAAAGTTAGAAGGTATCCATAGAATGGCAAAAAAGAGGAGATTTTGTTGATGGGGAACCTGAATTTGCCAGATGTTAACTGGAGCACATGTGCTGCAGCCACATTCAAGAGCAGCGTCATTCTCGATGCCCTGCAGGGTGCACGCCTCAGACAGCTAGTGTTGGAACCCACTCTGGAGGGAGCAATCTTAGACCTGGTACTCTCAAATGCAGATGGTGAGAGGATCACAGATTTAGAAGTGGGTAGCCATCTGGGAACTAGCGGCCACTGAACAGTGTGGTTCACGATAAACACATCTGTAGAGTCAAGCTATACAAAGACAAAAGTATTAAACTTTAGGGGGGCTGATTTTGGCAAAATGGGTGAGTGCCTAAGGAATACACTAGCAAATGGGCAGGAAGGAGGGGTAGAAGAACAATGGGAGAAAATCAAAACTACCATCACAGAGGCAACAAGTCTTTGTGTGAAGCAAATAAAACAAAATGAAGTAAAAAAACACTATGGTTCTCAAAAGAGGTGGCAGGAAAGGTTAGGGAGAAAAAGATAGCATTCAGGAAGTATAAGGAATCACAGAATGAGCAGGACAGAGAACTGTACCAGTTAAAGCAGAAGGAAGCAGGGAAGGCAGTCAGAATAGCAAAGGCCCAAACCAAGGAAAAGATAGCCAACTTTGTTAAGAAGGGGGGTAAAACTTTTTATAGGTACATCAAGGAGTGAAGGAAGACCAAGGAAGGAATAGTGAGGCTTAACAAAGGGGAGGGGAGATGGGCAGAGGATAACAGTGAAAAAGCAGAGATACTGAATGAATACTTTTGCTCAGTATTTACAAAAGAAGAAGAGGGGGAGGTACCTAAACCAAGCAATAGAAGCACTTTGAACGGGGGGGAGAGGTTGATAACAGTCCATTCACTGAAGAAACTGTCCTGAGACAACTCCTAAAACTCAGGGTGGACAAAGCAATGGGGCCTGACAGGATTCACCCCAGAATTCTAAAATAACTTAAGGGGGGGACCTAGTGATGTCACTAACTACCCTTTTTAACAAATCATGGTAGGATGGTGTGGTACCTGAGGACTGGACGGGGGCAGATGTGATTCTTCTTCACAAAAGTGGGAGCAAGGCAGAGGCAGGGAACTATAGACCTGTTAGTTCAACCTCAGTGGTAGGGAAAATGATGGAATCACTTCTGAAAGAAAGAATTGTTGAGTACCTAGAGGCCAACGGGGCACAGGACCCGAGGCAGCATGGATTCACAGTGGGAAGGTCATGTCAGATGAATCTAATAGATTTTTTTGACTGGGTGACCAAGTAGTAGACCAGGGTGGGGCTGTAGATATGGCCTAACTAGACTTTAGCAAGCCATTTGATACAGTACCAAACAAAAGATTAATGAACACGTTAGCCACCCTTGGAGTGGATCCCAGGGTGATAGCCTGGGTAACAAATTGGATGACCAATAGGACGCAGAGGGTAATAGTTAAATGGAGTACACTCTGAAGAAAGAGTGGTTACTAGTGGGGTATTTCAGGGTTCAGTACTGGAACCGGTCCTCTTTAATGTCTTTATAGGAGACATTGCAGAGGGGCTGGAATTAAAAGTATGCCTCTTTGCAGACTATACAAAAATCTGCAATAGGGTTGATACACAAGGTGTGGTGGAAAGGATGAGAATGGACATGGCAAGGTTAGAGGAATTGTCAAAAAGTATGGCAGCCTAGATTCAATGCAAAAAGTGCAAAGTAATGCACCTGGGAAACAAAAACCCAGGGGAAGAGTGCAAAATGGAGGGGGAAGGCACTAACAACAACAAAAATGGAAAGTGACCTTGGGGTAGTCCTATCAGATGACCTTAAGGTAGGTAAACAATGTGAGAAGGCAGTAATGAGGGCTGTAGAGATATTGGGATGCATAGGGAGAGGCATCACCAGTAGAAGATAGGAAGTTGTTATCCCTCTGTACAGACAGTTGGTGAGACCCCATTTGGAGAACTGAATGCAGTTCTGGAGACCCCATCTCTGCAAGGACATAGACAGGATGGAGGTGGTCCAGAGGAGGGCCACTAAAATGGTGCAGGATCTGTAACAGAAGCCATATGAAGAGAGACTGAAAGAGCTTAATGTGTATACCCTTAAGGAAAGGAGGAAGGGGGGGACATGATAGCAACTTTCAAGTACCTTAAGGGAATCAACAAAGTCCAAGATGGGAGCATCTTTGAGAGAAAGAGATGTGCAAGAACAAGGGGGAACAGTTTGAAGATAGAGGGCAGATGGCTCAGGGGCAATGTCAGAAAGTATTTTTTTCTCGGAGAGGGTGGTGGATGCATGGAACCACCTTCCTGAGGAGGTTGTGGGGTCAAAAACAATGGGGGAATTCAAGAATGCACGGGACAGATGTAAGGCAATTATAGTGAAGGGTATGAGGAAGTAGACTGTTGGTTAACTAGAATATGCAGCTTATCCAATACATAGGGAATGGGCAGATTAGGTAGGCCAAGTGGTCCTTATCTGCCATCAAAGTCTATGTTTCTGAGTAAGGAATCCGACCCATAGAACAGATAGATGCAGCAGTGTTTCATTAGTTAGAAGCATGCAGACAAACTTCAGGGAAACAAATCCCTATGTGCATTCACCCTACACGGGCTTCAGCAGAGTGACGTCCTTTCATAAAAACAGGATGATAATTTTGCCAGATGTCTGGATGAATATGAGATTCAACATTATCTTGATAGCTGACAGTGCCAAAGGCACCAACTTCCAGAAAATCTTACAATCTGCATTATTTACAGCCTCAAACATTTTTTCTATAAATGCAGCTGATGAGAATCTTTTTTATAAGACAAGAAATTCTAGTACTCCCTACAAGCTTTAGTTAACTGATTAATATGCTGACTAAGTGGGTTTTCCTGGCATTTCTGATTTTCCAATTCAACAGTTTGTCATTTTACATTCATGATCAAACCATCCAGACTGTGCATACTGCGAGTATTCTTTGTAATAATACAGGATTCTGATAATTGCTGATAATAAGTTGTTAAACTTTTTTTCCTCTTGTTCTCATAAGATAATCTCCCTTAGGTGCTAATACACTTCAGCAGCCAGAACATGGGAGATTTTTCTTTTGGCCTCTCATTCCATATAAGTCTATGCTTATTCAAGATTAGAAACAGCTTTCTTTCCTTAGCAGGTGCTGGAATAAACCATTATTTTTATCTTAAAACACAATAGAAAAATGAACACTTTCTGACCTTGTTAATATATTGATTTATCTGTATTTATTAGTATCAAATAATGAAATAATGGCATAATCTAACACAGACACGAGTTCACCAGCTAGATGGGTGCATGCCCCTTCCAGGTCCCTGTTAAGTTTCCCATTTAGAATACACAGGTGTAAATTAAAGGAATAATGCTCGACAGGGTGGGTGTTATGCTGGGATAACATCCCACCTCAGGTGGTTGGGCCCGAGGCCAACGGCCGAGGGTGTCCAACACCTGAGGCGGGATGTTATCCCAGCATAACACCCACCCTGGAGGGCATTATTCCTATTATACAATGGCTTATTGTTTCATAGTTAAAAAAAGAATTTTAAAGAATGTTTTTGTTAGTGTGTAAAAATATTTTTGTTTCTCAAGAGAAAAAAAGCGCATCAGGAGCATGCTCCATATGTACAAACAATCAGCAGGGATGTTATGCCAGGATAACATCCCTGCTGTGACAGCCAACTGACCAATCAGAGTCCAGGAAATTTTCTTGCCATTGTATAATATTAAACAAATCAAGACTGGCATTACCTGCTCTATTTATTAGTTTGTCTTGTGAAGCCTGTGTACTTGAGCAGGCATTATTCAAAATATAAATTTCTTCATCTATAATATTCTCAGGACCTGTCCTAGCATTCATATTTCCCAATAAAATAAACTCAGTATAACTATTTCCTAGTTTAAAATTAATTTTCTCTTCTAAATGAGTGGAAAAAAAATCAGGTTGATGATTCTTAGCATTGGAGGGATGAATACAGACCTTACCAATGATGCATTTATCACCATGAAGGTTAAGAGACATGATACTATTATGTCAGTCTTGAAAAAGGATATTATGTGGCTTGATCTATGGACAGATTTTAAAGCTGATTAATAAGCTCCAATTGGTGTACCACTAGTGGCCTCCTTAGTTGCTGACATTGTATATGCAGGTAAATAAAAAAAAACATTTATTCTAAACTCTTCCCCCTTAAAAAACATGTTTTTGTAAACGAAAAATATCTTCGCTTATTAAAAAGTCCTTCTACTCCTTGTCAGCAATTTTATGCCAAATACCAACAATGTTCCATGTGATGATTTTAAATGAGTTTTATAAATTGTCATCCAACTTGACTAGTTCACGCCCCTTTTTGCCCAGTCATTGTCTTCTTTTTGCAGAACAATGAATCTGTTTGTTAATAAACTGGCTGAATCTCAAGATTGTCCTGTGTTGTTGAATAAACTTTCTCAGTGGGACTATTTAACTGTCCCTCTGAAGAGTTAACTATGCTTAGTCAAACAGATCTTGAACTTCTGTCTGTGATAATATGTGTTTAGCCAGTGGTTTATTGGCAAACACCAAATTTACTTGCCCATAATCTGATCAACATTTTATTCTTTAGGTAGCTCTAAAGTCTGATTTTACCCAACTAACATTTAATATATCTTGGAAAATATACAATATTTTTCTATACAGACTAACCCTAGACAAATGTTCTTGCTGTTTTAGTGCAAACAAAGTTAGCATGGAATCATCTTGATTGACTGAATCATTGGGAAGGTTTTTATTTTTAATTTTTTTTTTTCTAATCTAAGGGGATTAATGAGAAAAACTGGTCCAGATTTGCCAAGGTAGTTCAGAGATATACCTTGGTATATTAGATCATGGACCTAATCTTTGTAATTTATTTTGTCTAGCCCAGAGTTTATTAAAGATTTTGTCTGAATTGCATATTACCAATACATTTCTTGTGTTTTCTATTTTGCTAAACCGAAAAGCCTCTCAAAAAGTGCAAGAGTTGAGATCTATCCCTATCTCAGCTTGCAACAAATAATTAACTCTGTTAAAGTCTCTTGCATTTCATAACCCTTGATAAACACTCCACTGAATGCAATAAACCACTCAACACCAATAACAACTACTTCCTTTTAGGGAGGAGTTATACTGTAGGTTGAGTCAGATTCATATTCTCCACCCTGTTAACATCGAAGACCTGGTTTGCTAGTCTATGTCTAAGGAGAACTAGTTGCATTTTCCAATATGTTAATTTCCTTTTCAATTTTGTTATTGATATCCCAGAGTGAGTTAGAGTGCTTAATTTCTTCCTTGTCTTCTGCCGCTACCTGTTTTATTTTCCCAGAGGCATGTTTCTTTTTTTTTAGTTTTCAATTTATTTTTGATTTGAGTTTTATTCTGCACAAAGTGAGTGGCAGTGGTAACTTCTGGAACAAATAATCACATCATTGATGAAGATTCTTCTCTTCTTTTTTTGTTTTCAGGGATATTTAGTTTTTCTGACTAAATTAGCAATCAGTGTAATATTTTCCTGTTTGTAATTTTATCCTTACGGATTTATTCTCTTTAGTTTTAAAAAACTGGAGGCATTCCATATTAATTATGTTGGCCATATGAGGATGGCCCAAGACATCACTGATTTCCTTCATGAGAATTGGCCCAAGACATCACTGATTTCCTTCATGAGAATTGTAAAGTATTTCTTATAAATGGATGCATTAGTAGTAGTAATTAATACTTCCCTTTTCCCTTGGAAAAACTGCTCACATGCAGAAAAAAGTTACGCAAGGGAGTGTTTTCTTTCACACTTGCATTTTTTGTCCACATTACTTCAAATTTCAAAAAGGTTACCTCTTTGCAACATTTCCACAATTTAGGCAGAGTGCACATTTTTTTTTTGTTTGTGCAGCTGTGGGAAAAATGCTGCACCTGGTATTAACAGGCATAACAATTTTTCCACCGCTGTGAAAAAAAGAAAAATGCCTTAGCACACAGAATGTTGAAAATAGTATTTTTGCAGATGTGGGGACTTTTTCCTTAACCTGGGAGTTGCTCATAGGGACTTAGTCTCTGGGCCAGGTCAGTCCCTTTGAAAATCAGGTCCTTTATTACTTTTCTTTTGCTTTTGAAAATGTTGATAACCCAGGGGCTTTCCTATCAGAAGATAGACCTACTGAGCCCTATGATACTTGGATGATATGGAGCTGTCACTTGGTATAGGATCTGCTAGATACTTAAGTCGCTGTCCTAGTTTGACTAGAAAGCAACTATTGTGAAATTGTAGATGACACTGCTGAATGATGCAAGCCTTCATATGGTTATTGGGCAGTATATAGACAGACAGAACCCTTGTGTTGAACTGAAGTTGATGAAGGTGGGGAATACTAAATGAATCTGTTGGATGTTAAAAACATTATAGTTACTGGTGACCCCCCTTTAATTCACAGACTTGATCTGTGTTTCAAACTCTGTAATAACCAAGTTACCCAGCTATTACAGCATTTTGTCTCAATCCTAGTTCATTTCATTTGTAGCCCACCACCTCATTGGCTCTTACTCTATGTATGGGTGGGCCAAACACTTCAACAAACATGGTGGATCAGTTTATTGATTACCGAGGACCTGCACTGATCATTTGCTCTCACTCTCATTATAGGTAACTTATTAATTTTTTTCAGTTGATCCTGCCTTTTCAACTTAAAAAATCTATCTGATTGATCCTCATGTTTGTATGCTTCGAGCAGGACTTTGGGAGACAGTGACTGTAATCAGGAATGGGCCATAGCTGACTACCCATAGTGTTAGTGTAAGTTAAAAATAAAAGAATTTATGTATTGGAGAGGGGGATACAGACATGGAGTGTGTGTGTGTGTGTGTGTGTGTGTGTGTGTGTGTGTGTGTGTGTGTCAGAACTGCTTTACTAGCATTGGCATTCACTCCCTGCACCAGTAATTATGAAAAATAAAGGTCAGACAACTGTGTCATTTTGGATTTGTTAACACACCCTCAGTGTGTGTGATGACCTGGTAAACCACAGGTGTGTAAAACAAAATACATAACACACAGTTGCTTATCCTATATTTTCTCTGTAGTATTTAAGCTAAGTTTGGATAGCCTTTAATGGGTCATTTGTTTAATTCTATATCTAATGAATATCTAATGAAAGGCTCCAAAGTAATTATTATGCAGAATATGGAGACAAATGTAATGTTCATAGTATGGGTGAACGGTTAGTGTGGGAGATGTGTAGTGCCTCGGAAACACTACAAAAACAGAACTGCGATCAGACTGCCTCTGGTGAGTTGTTTTGGTTATGTTAATAAACATTTAAAGCATCTGAGAGATTGTCACAGATTATACAGAGACAAGCAATAGAGTTCTAGTGTTAGGCTACGATGTTGATGCTGGAGAATATTGACTGAGAGACTAGTACAGTATATCAGAGCACTTCTGAATTATAAGTGTTCTGACTATAGTAAGCTAAGGGTTTTCCTAAACAGCATGATGCCAAGTTAAGGATGAGAGCAAGCTCAATGGCACTTTTGCAGTGTACTGGACATATTGTTGATGTGAGTCAGCTCAGTGGCATTATGGCAGCAAGTTGGGAATACTAGTGATGCAAGGCTACACCTTTGGCACTCAGTAGCAAACTGGGCATATTACTGACATGTGACTGGCCCAGTAGCACTATGGCAGCATTCCGGGAAAATTGCTGGGATTGTTGGGAGGTTGGGTCGTGGTATTATGATAGAAATAGGTATATTGCTGATGTGAGGCTGTCCCAGAGTCAATTCAATTCAAAATGTTTTATTGATTGACTTATTTCAGCCTTTACAGTAAAAATACACAATTGAATACACAGTAGAATTTTGATCATGCAAAGCACAAAAATAAGAAAGAAAACATTACAATTTAAAATACATTGGTATATAAATACATACTGTGACAGAAATGGGAAGGAAAGAGTTAATGGTTTGGATTCTGTAGATGCCTTATTTTTTTAGCAGTGTGGAAAAAATACACTGAGGCTGAAATCCTCCAGCAGCAACCAGCTTGTGGAATTCCTAGCTGCTAGATAAGAGCTGGGTCATAAATCTCTAGTGGACATCTCCAGACACACCCAGACCTTGCAGACATGGACACAGGGCAGTTTGAATGGATTGGATCATTCAAATATAAACTTAAGGTGAAAAGGGAATATAATTGGTCACCAATAGGTGTTCACTCTGATTGGGACAATTAAATACATACATGTTAGTTGGTTGGTTCATTTAAGGGAGAATAGGAATGACCTAGTCTCCATAGACTATATAAGCTTCTGTAAGACAGAGAACTCTCCTTGCCCTGGAAGCTGTGAGGGGAAATATAAGCTTGGAGCCTACCTGGTATGTCCGTGGGAGCTGGCAGTTAGAACAGGGTCCAGTGTCTCTTTGTAAGGACAGGAAAGGGTAAGTTTAGTGATAGTATATTTCAGTAATAGCCTTCTTCTTTGCCATCTGTTGTTTAAAAACATTTGTTTACTTTTCCTGTATGAGTGTTATTCTCTTGTGTTGTAAATACATTTCCTGTAAATGCTCCTTGCACTTTCTGTTAAGTAAAGCTATTTATTTGCTCAACAGTTGTGACTCTGATGTCATTTTCTAAGGTAAGATTTGGTTTTCCACTCGCTAGGTAAACTCTGTAGCATCCGCCACCTGAAAGAGACACACTACCAGACTTTAACTTGTGCAATTGCATCTGCAGATTATTCAAGTTTGTACACTTGAAAGAGGTGCCGGAAGGAAAAGTCCGCTGGTGGCAGCGAATACTGAGGACACACACCTCTCTAAAAGCTGTTTCAGCCCAGAGGAGAGGTGGGTTGTCACATATTGCTGGCAGTGGTAGTGATGATAGCGGATCATGAGCACACTGATACAGAGTTTGCCAGTGAACAGTTACCATAGCATTGCAAAACAGGATATACAAGAGGATACATTTGTACAACAGTTTTATTTGTTTCAAGATAGCACAGTATAGTGTAGCAGTAAAGAATGAGCTCCACGGAGTATGACTCACTTACTGTGCCACAGCTTGTTGAAAGGTGCCAGGAAAAGGGGATTCAGCCTGAAAGTCTGAAGCAGAAGAAAAAGGCAGATCTCATAGCTACTCTCTTGGCACATGATCTGAAGCAGACAGTCGTTGGGGTTGAGTCAGGAACTGAGGCAGCAGGCCCCCCAAATCAGCTTGAGGCACTCCGACTGCAGCTATTGCTGCAAGACAAGGCATTGGAGGCGAAAAGACTGGATGCTGAAGCAGAAGCAAGAAGGTTGGAAGCAGAGAAAGAACTTGAAGAAAAGAGACTGGCCGACAGAGAGAAAGAACGTGAAGACAGAGAGAAAGAACGACAGCATGAACTCCAGAGACAACAGCACGAGAAGGAGATGATGACCCTCCGCAGTCAGCAAACCGTGAGTAATGGTGGAGTGAGTTTACTCATGAAGCCAAATGAATTCTAAATTGTTCCCTCAGTTTAAAGAGGAGATGACCTTGATTTATTTTAAGGTCATTTGAGAGAGTATGTAATCAATTACAATTAAATAAGGCTTCTGGTCAACTTATCTCACACCCTTGCTGATGGGAGAGCGCTGAATGCATTTGCTAAAATGAGTAATGAAGACTATGCTGATTATTATAAAGTAAAAACAGTGTTGTTGAAACGTTTTGAATTAACTCCTGAGGCTTATAGAAGAAAATTTAGGGAGTTAAAGAAAAGCCCAGAAGACAGTTATGCAGAACTGCAGGTTAAACTGTATACTTAACTTGATAGGTGGATGGAGGGGGCTAAAGCAACTACTATGGAACTGATTAAAGATGTATTGGTGAGAGAACAATTCCTTAAAATTGTACCTGAGGACATGCGTGTATGGCTCATAGACAGGGCATCACGCCTCTTCCACAGAGGTGGCAGGAAGCGCTGGATAGTATCTGTCTAGCCGCCACACACACAACGTAAGTCTTATGGTATGGGGGCAGCACAAGGGTATAAGGGATCCCAAGGGGCAGCCCAAAGGAAACCAGCCTGCACCTGAGCCCAAAGTAGAGCCTCTGGTTCTAAGGGGACTCAAGAAATAGGTCCCAAGAAATGTCATATTTGCAATCAAGTGGACACTTGAGATATAACTGCCCTCAGAAACTGGTTAAGGCAGAGATATTGGGGCAGGGTGATCAAAGGGCACTGGTGTGTTTGTAGGGTGTGTCCAGTCTGAAGAACCACTCTCCTCTGATGAGAATCTGCGTCCATTACAGTTAATGGAATAGTAACACAGGGACTATGGGACACAGGTGCTAACATCTCCTGGTAAGACAAGATCTCATTCAGGCAAAGCAGATCGTGCCTGGGAAATACTCCAAGGTTCGGCATTCACAGGGCCACCAGTCCCATTACCAATGGCTAGAGTCTTCCTGAGCTGGAAGGGGCCATGTAGAAAAGGAGGTGGGAGTTGTAGAGGACCCACCTGTAAGTATGATTATGGGAAGGATTTGGACCCCAGTAAAAACTGGTGTGTGTTGTAACTCAGTAGTCAGGCACAAGGGCAAGCTTCTGAGGGGAAGAGGGTTGACTCTGGGTGGTCCAGCCACACCCTCAGCAGCTGAGGAAGTGTCCAGCACAGGGAGGGGCTGGCTAGAAGCTGCAGTCCAGAACCCCAGTCACAAATAGAGGAACCCACGGGACTTCCTTCAGAAGGGGCACGGGGAAGGGTCAGATGAGGGCAGCTGAGTGCTGCACAGCGAACTGACCCTACCCTGGAAAAACTGAGGGAAATAGCTCATAGGGCTGAGCATTCTCAGGGGGGTAAAGAGTCCATTTACTGGGACAATGGGCTGTTGTACAGAGAATGTACAACAGAGGAAGGGCTAGCTGGTGAGGTACTCCAGCAGCTGGTAGTCCCTAAGGTTCACCGTCAGCAGCTTTTGGCCCTTGCACATGATATCCCTTTTTCAGGGCACTTGGGAGTGAGGCGACCAAAAGCGCCCACCAACAATTTATTCTGGCCTGGTATTGGCAAGGATGTGGCAAATTATTGCCGGACTTGTCCACAGTGCCAGCGGGTAGGAAAATGGGGACAAGGCCAAGGCAGCTTTGTGCCCCTGCCCATTATTGATGAACCCTTCAAGAGGGTAGCAGTGGACATAGGGGCCATTGAGCACCCCAAGTCGCACTGGCAAGCGGTATATCCTGGTAGTTGTAGACTATGCCACTAGATACCCAGAGGCAGTGGCCTAACATCCTCTGAGGCAGGACCAGTGGCAGATGCACTGTTGGAAATATTTAGCCGGGTGGGCTTTCCCAGGAGATACTGTCAGACCGGGTGCCAATTTTATGTCAGGATTAATGAGTAGTTTGTGGGAGAAGTGTGGGTAAAGAAGCTCAAAACCTCCCCATACCATCCCCAAGCTAATGGTCTAGTGGAGCGATTTAATTCAACCCTTAAGACCATGCTAAGGACTTTGCTGACCAGCATAGAGAGACTGGGACAAATATTGCCTCATCTCCTATTTGCATACAGGGAAGTCCCACAGGAGTCCACAGGGTTCTCACCTTTCGAGCTCCTGTTTGGTCATTGTAGGGCGCGGGGGCCACTAGATTTGATTCGGGACGAATGGAGGGTGACCGTGCCTCCTAAGGAGTCTGTTGTGAGTATGGTCCTGGAACTCAGGACCCACCTTAGGGAGCTCATGGGTTTGCTCAGGAGCACCTGGCCACTGCACAACAGCGGCAGAAAGTCTGGTATGACCGTGGGGCCCAAGCCAGAGAATATGTGGTGGGACAGCGAGTGATGGCACTCATCCCTGTCCGACAAAATAAGTTACAGGCAGCATGGGAGGGGCCATTCTCCATTGTCCAAGAGGTTAGTGATGTCAATTACATGATAGAGCTCCCGGACAGGAGATGCAAACGAAAGGTGTATCATGTTAACATGCTGAAGCCCTACCATGACAGAGAGGAAATGGTCCGCTGTATGCAGTGCTCCAGAGGAGGAAACTGAGGTAGATCCACTGGTGGACCTACATTTGGGGAGGCCAGGGCTGCATCCTCTGTGGACAGCCTTACCTCTCGGAACAGCTGACAGCAGCCCAGGTGCAAGAAATTAGGGTGCTGAGAGAATTTGAAGACATGTTCACAGGGAAACCAGGGTACACCACGATGGCAGAGCACCATGTGGATACAGGGACCCAGGATCCCCTGAAACAGTCCCCCTACAGGGTACCTGAGCATGTTAAGCAGACTGTGAAAGAGGAGCTCAAAGAGATGCTGGAACTGGGGGTAATCCAGGAATCTAGTAGCCCCTGGGCATCACCCGTGGTACTGATCCCCAAAAGGGATGACACCACACGATTCTGCGTGGACTACCGGAAGCTTAACAGCTGCACGGAGTCTGATGCTTATCCCATGCCCAGAACAGATGAGACCCTGGAGTGACTGGGGGGAGCCAAGTATTTGACCACAATAGACCTAACAAAGGGCTATTGGCAGGTACCTCTGACCCCTGTGGCCAGGGAAAGATCAGCGTTTGTTACTCCATTTGGTTTATATGAATTTAAGGTAATGCCATTTGGAATGAAGAATGCACCTGCAACCTTTCAACGGCTTGTAGATCACATTCTGTCTGGGGTAGGTGAGTTTGCATTGGCTATATGGATGATATAGCCATATATAGCCAGACTCTGGGATGAGCACATCAAGAATGTGCGGATGTGTTCCACAGGTTAAAGAAGGCAGGTCTGACAGTCAAGGCAGAGAAGTGCCAGATAGGTATGGCAGAAGTATCCTACCTTGGGCACCGGGTGGGTAGTGGACACATCCGTCCGGAGCCTGCCAAGGTTGATGCCATCCTGGCCTGGCCTACTCCTACCACAAAGAAACAGGTCAGGGCATTTCTAGGGACTGCAGGGTACTACCGGTTTGTTCCTGCTATAGCGATCTGGCTAAGCCCCACAGACCTAACCAAGAAGGGAAAGCCAGATGCAGTGAAGTGGTCAGAAGGCTGTGAGGTTGCTTTCAGGAGCTAAAGAAGGCCTTAAGCAGCCCAGCTGTATTGGCTAGCCCCAATTATAGTTTAAAAGTTTATGGTCATGGATGCCTCAGATAATGGGTTGGGGGCTGTGCTGAGCCAAGTTACTCAGCAGGGGAGGAGCACCCAGTTGTGCACCTCAGCCAAGGCTTTGCCCTGAGAGGAGGCATACGCCACAATTGAGAAGGAATGCTTGGGAATAGTGTGGGCCCTTCAGAAGCTGCAGCCTTACCTATATGGGAGAGAATTTACTGTGGTCACAGATCATAATCCCCTGATTTGGCTTCATAGGTCCAGTGGACAAATGGTAAACTACTACGTTGGAGTTTGGTACTGCAGGCATACAACATGACCATACAGCATCGCAGTGGCAAACAAATGCAAATGCAGATGGGCTATCTAGGCAGGGCTAATGGCCTGGCTGGATACTTTTGGGCACTTCCCAGTATCAGATGAATGGCTGTGTCACTTGGGTAGCCTAAGGAGACGCTTTCATTATCTGGGGTGGAGATGTGACAGAAATGGAAGGAAAGATAATGGTTTGGATTCTGTAGATGCCTTATTTTTTCAGCAGTGTGGAAAAAATACACTGAGGCTGAAATCCTCCAGCAGCAACCAGCTTGTGGAATTCCTAGCTGCTAGATAAGAGCTGGCTCACAAATCTCGAGTGACATTTCCAGACACACCCAGACCTTGCAGACATGGACACAGGGCAGTTTGAATGGATTGGATCATTCAAATATAAACTTAAGGTGAAAAGGGAATATAATTGGTCACCAATAGGTGCTCACTCTGATTGGGACAATTAAATACATACATGTTAGTTGGTTGGTGCATTTAAGGGGAGAATAGGAATGACCTAGTCTCCATAGACTATATAAGCTTCTGTAAGACAGAGAACTCTCTCTTGCCCTGGAGGCTGTGAGGGGAAACATAAGCTTGGAGCCTACCTGGTATGTCCGTGGGAGCTGGCAGTTAGAACAGGGTCCAGTGTCTCTTGTAAGGACAGGAAAGGGTAAGTTTAGTGATAGTATATTTCAGTAATAGCCTTCTTCTTTGCCATCTGTTGTTTAAAACATTTGTTTACTTTTCCTGTATGAGTGTTATTCTCTTGTGTTGTAAATACATTTCCTGTAAATGCTCCTTGCACTTTCTGTTAAGTAAAAGCTATTTATTTGCTCAACAGTTGTGACTCTGATGTCATTTTTCTAAGGTAAGATTTGGTTTTCCACTGGCTAAGGTAAACTCTGTGTAGCATCCGCCACCTGAAAGAGACACACTACCAGACTTTAACTTGTGCAATTGCACATGTGATTATTCAAGTTTGTACACTTGAAAGAGGTGCCGGAAGGAAAGTCCAGCTGGTGGCAGCGAATACCTGAGGACACACACCTCTCTAAAAGCTGTTTCAGCCCAGAGGGAGAGGTGGGTTGTCACACTTACAAATTCACATCCTCCCGGATCCTAAAAGATTTCATTTCAAATGTGTGTCCAGTGCTATAGTATTTTCCATCAGAGTTTATGATATTAATTTTAAGATGTTTTTGCCTTATGTGTAAGAATAACAAGTGTGTTTTTAGTAACCCAAGCACATCTTTAGCAAATTCAATAGTCTGTGGATGTATTAATAATCTTAGTAATTCTTCCTTTAAAGTATCTTCAAAAAGCATATATTGTGACATTAGTTATTCATTAACATGTTTATATTTAGAACAATATAACATAATATGAGTAAGCAATTCAGAGTCCCCCATACCACAGACACATAGCAGATCCTTATTCTGTTTAGCAGTTTTAGAGTAAATGTATTTTACAAATTTGGAGGGGTACAATTCTGGATAGAATTTTCTGAACATTTGTCTATCTTTTTTATCATGCAAGACCAGTTAATACAGCTCTAAAACATGATTTATTTTATTTTGGGAGAACCATCCATGAAAGTGTGAGATTCTTATTTTTATCATGTCCTCACGAATGGAAATGTTTAAATTTATTTTTTATAACTTTAGAGTAATACCCTTAAGGGAATCATTCCAGAGATGAACAGATTCTGATTCTTCCAGAATTTCAAAAAGACCAGTTAGCCATGATGATATATAGCCCTTCTTATACCAATCTATTTTCTCCTTTAATACAGTACTACTAGTTTAGATTATTACTTTGCTAATAACTTATACCAGTAGGAGACCGTAGCTGCCTTTGCTAAGTAATTTCAGCTGGATTCTCCCTAATTCAGCCCTCACAACTTCTGTTGCAGTACTTTGTAGGACCTGAAGAATGACTCTATGTAGAAATGAAAAAAGTTTTTCTATAGTTTCCTACCTCCTATTATACCATGCCTCAACACCATACAGAGCAAAAGGTGCCATCTTTGGTTCCTCTGCTCTTAACAACAGGAGGACCGAATGCCCACCGAAGCGTACCACATTACTAGTCGGTACTAATTTTTTTATCAATGCAGGTTATATGAATGCTAATTTTTATATTATAGGAAAAATCATGACCCAGATAGAAGGATTTTGCAGCCTCTAGGTTGTTATTCGCAAGCTTCCAGGTAATCTTGTTAGAAAACTTACCAACTATTATAATTGTTGCTTTTTGTGTATTAATTACTAAATGGTTTAGCACAGAATAATTATGTAACAATTTCAGATTTTTTTTAAACCTATTGGTGAGACAGAAATTATAGGGCTAACTCATCAGCATACATTAAAGCAGGTATAGATATACCTTTAACAGCTGGAGAGTGTGATTTTTCAGATAAAAATTGAGCTGGCAAATCATTTATAAATAGATTGAATAATAGGGATGTTAGGATACATCTTTGTTTGACCCCTTGATTTGTTCTAAAGGGTTCTGTTGGACAGCCCTGTATGCTATATCTAATTTTTGTCCAGTTCTCTGAGTATAGATTTATTATTGTCCTTAATATTATAAGGTGCATATGCATTCTATATAGTTTATTACATAGCAAATCTCTATAGATCTTATCAAATGCACTTTTAAAATCATCTAATGCGATGCAGACTGGGATTTCTTCCTTATATAGTACTTTTCCAGAATATGATATAAGGTAAATATATGATCCACTGTAGAGAAGCCTTTCCTGAAACCAGGTTGAACTTTATTTAAGTAGTCTGTTTCTTATAGCCAAAAATATAATCTGTAGAGAATTACTTTTATAAAGATTTTGCTTAAACAATCAATTAAACTGATAGGCCTATAGTTTTCTGGTAAGGATATATTTCCTTTTTTGTTGCAATGGAAAGATAATATTTCCTTTCCAACTGTATGGGATAAAGTTTTCAGTGATCATTTTATTGAATAGTATTGCTAATATGCTACTGCACCGTGTAATTTCAATTTTCTATACACCAGCAGGGACCATATCAGGTCCATGGACCTTGCTTGACTTCATGCTTTTTTATTTATTTTTTTATTTAACAGATTGGAAAGACCTATGAGCCAAGGGCTCTTTTACAGAGATTCCATGTCAAGTCACAATAATAGCAAATTACAATGGTTTCAGTAAGTAGTACAACACGAGGAAAGCAATTGCATAAACAAAAAAACAACATGGCAAGATAAATATTGTGTCAAGGGCAGCCAGTGGCCTTGTCTGAAGAGGGGTGAAAGGGATTACAAGGAAAGAAGTACATGGGATGAATTGGGGGGGGGGTGGAAGGTGCAAAATAAGAACAAGGAGGGAGACTCCACAATGAAGCTTAAGCAGGAAAGACCCACGGGGTGGGGGTAGAGTGAGAGAACAAGATGAGGAAACACAGAAGGGGGGGAAGTGGTAGTGGAGGGGTAAAGGAAAGAGGAAGAGGCAGGAATGGCAAAGGGATAAGGAAGTAAGTGCTGTGAGTGGAATAGAGCAGCAACAGGGGTAAATGGTAAACCAGGGAGGTCCCAGTGCATTTAGCTGTCAGCAGAGATTAGGCATAGCAGTCACAAGATGCTCTGGGAACTAGGAATTGACAAGCTTCTGCTTAAATGGTCCCAAGGTTGCAGTCGTCGCAATCTCAGGAGGAAGGGAATTAAATAAATTAGCAGCTCTAACTGCAATGGTTCACTGTGAGAGTGAGGTTCGTCAGTGAGGGACAGTAAAAGTTTGGCTCACACTACTTTGTGTGCTCTGAGTGCCCAGGAAGGGACTGAAAAGCTGAAGGGAACCTGGTGGTAGGAGACCAAGATCTGCCTTCTTAGCCAGAAAGCAGGCTTGATATTCAGTGTGAGCCTGGAGTTGAAGCCAGTTTGCTTGTTCGTAAAGGTCACAAGTGTGAGTATGATATGCTGCACCAGTTAGTAGACAGCATGCCTTATTCCAAGCTGTGGCAAGCCGATGTAGGGTTGTGCCTGTGGTGGAACCATAAATGACCAAACCATAGTCAATAATGGACACGACTGAACTTTGGATAGCCAATCTGAGGGCTTTGGTAGTAAGGCAGTGTTTATGCCTGTGTAAAAGGCCTAGGTGAATGTTAACTGCCTTGGCAACATTCTCAACATGGTTGGAGTAGGAGAGTGTACTATCCAGAGTAACTCCTAGCTACAACACCCACACTGTTTTTAATCACCAATTGTTTGACTTTGTGCTTGCTGTGGGTACCATGGAAGAGCATGACCTTTGTTTCTTTGAAAGTAAGCACCAACTTATGAGAGATGAACAAGGACTCGGCTTCAGTAAAACCTTTCTAAAGTTGGGCCTGATGGAGGGTAGCATCAGCAGTCTTTGAGAAAATGACTGCATCGTCCTCATAGATGACTACTGGTTCAGAACAGGATTCCAGAATATTATTGAGGAAGGTGCTAAATAGAAGGGGTCCCAGTATAGATCCTTGAGGAACCCCAGAGCAGACAGGCAGTTTAGCAGAAAGGGTAGACCCTATTCTCACATGTTGTGCATAGTTTGCTAGGTAGCTGGTGAACCACTTTAGGGCTTCTGAAGTTATACCAAGCCCAGCAAGTTGATGTGTCAGCAAATGGTGATTGACCGTGTCAAATGCTTTAGACAGGTTAATAAAGGTTGCACCAAAAAGTTGACCCTGAACAAGAGTATGGTAAATGAAACCTGTGAATTCCAGTAGGGCCGTAGATGTGCTGTGCCCATTCCGAAAAAAATGCTATTGGACACATTGTAGGTTGTATTTTTCCAGGTACTCCACAAACTGGTCAGCAACAATACATTAATTAGAGGAAACACTTCTATTTCAGAGAGCACACTCACAGCTTGTTCCCTTTCTTCACTATAAAATATTTTTTCAAAGAAGAATATCTAATTCATAGGGGTGACATAAGTTTCAATATTGGGACTATACCCCCCAGCTCCTTTACCCAAAAATTGCCAAAATGTTTTATCATCCTTGGCTTTGATGACTTTCAGCATCGTCTCCCAGCTTTTTATTTGGAATGCATTTTACTTACTCATTAAGCATTTTTTATATTCTTTTCTAGTTTTATTTATGTTCTTATAACCTTCTATTGATGGATTATTTTTTACTGTTTTAATTAAGTTTGATAAATCTGATTTCTGATTCCTACAGTCATTATCAAACCATGTTTGAGTTGCTTTTACCCCTCTGCCAGTTACATAAATAAAGGGAAGTGTCTGTTGGCAAAGTTCATACCCTTTATCATATATATATCTTTTACTTGTAATCGGTGAATTGCCACATTAAAGTTAAGTTGCATATCTGGATTAATAAGATGTTATTTTATCTGGTCCTCAAGTTCACTAGATATCATAATTCTCTTTTGGTTTCTGAGTTCAGTTCAAGTTTTGGTAAATGAATCAGTTCCTCATCTTCCTTATCCTTTTTCTTGCATCATATTAAAATTAAGGTAATAGGGTGGTGGTCACTTTCTGGTCTTAAAATTACATCAAAGGACCTGCAAAGCAGTAATTACCATGGGAGAGCACATATATAATCAACTATACTTGCTCCAGACTTGGCTATAAAGGTATAATAATTATAGTTGAATCCTAAAGTTCCATTTATCACTATTAGACCAAATGTCTCAAGCATATTTAACAAATGTCTCCCATGAGTATTCACACCCCTTTCCAAGGACTTCTTTATCATTATAAACTCTGGATCACTTCTGGGTCTATGCCTTCCTATTCAAGCATTAAAATCCCCTAAAATTATTATTCCCATGTCTGGGTTACTGACCAATGCCTTTTTAATAGAATTTTTTTAAATCCTGCCATACATCAGCATCGTAATAGCTAGAATTCAAAGGAGGAATATAGCAGTTTACTACTAACACTTTATCAGAATACCACATTATAGTAACAATTATAAAATTATAAGTTATTTTAGGATTATTTAATAAGTTTATATTGTTGCTGATTTTTATAAATGTTGTGACACCACCTTGTGGTCTACCCATTTTCAGACATTTACTTGCTTTTGATGTAAAACTTGCATAACTTTCTAGGTTTATGTCATCTTTAGCCAGTGTTTCTTGTAGGCAAATTACAGAATGTTGCATTAAAAATGCTTTTATTTGATGGTCCACAACACTTTTATAAAAAAAAAAACAGCAATATTCCAAGAAACAATATGTCAATACAATCATCATTTTCGTGAATAGAACAAATATCTTCATCTACAGTTATTTCTGCAGCCCTCAAGTTGGATGAGCTCCTCATACCAATATCCTTGAGACTTAAAACTGGTCAGTCCAAGTTTATGCCAACTAAACATTGGAATCTATTTTGAGTTGGTACATTTATGATAATATTTGCATGGCAAGTTCTCTTCATTAAAATCAAGTGAACTCTTACTTCCATATTAGACACATTAAATACTAAATATTTTTTTTAGATTTCATTTGGGTAATGAAACATGGCCATTTACAGAGTTGTATGTCCAAGTTATCATATTTGTAGGCCTCTTTCAATATCCATCTGTACAAAACACAATCTCACATGTCCATGGTTATTTGACCTTGGTTGGTAACACTACTTTCTCTTTTTACCCATTTCAATTTGTTTAATTGTGCAACAGACCATTTGCATTAAAGACTGTTGGATTGTGTCCCAGAGTCTGTGTGGCAGCAAACTGGGCAAATCCCGTATGTGATACTGGCCAAGTGGCACTATGGTGGCATATGTCTGATAAGAAGCTGGCCCAGAGACCATACAGCAGCAAGTTGGGTGTATTGCTAACATGGAGCCAGCTCCATTACATGATTGCAGTATGCTGGATATACTGCCAATGTGAGGCTGGTTCAGTGGCACTATAGCATCATGATGGGTGTATTGCCATTATGAGGTTGACCCAGTGGTCATATGGCAGTAGGTCAACCATTACTGATGTGAGATATAATTACTTGTACTAGCACGCTTTATGGCTACAGACCTAACAAGAGGCTATATGAAATAGTCCAGTAGCAAAGATAAGTAAATCCAACTTATGAAACTGCAGCAAGATTTTGACCTTTAGGAATATAAATGGTCAAAGTCTTGGCTGAATTGTCAATTGATGCTCTATGAGATGTACGTAAACACTCTGGGTGAATGACTTGTTCACGATCGCACCCTAAAGCTACTAACAAATGGCACAGTGTAATACACAGTAGCATGGAGAAGTAAATCCAACCTATGTAAATGCAACAAGATTTTGATCTTTAAGATTGTGCGTGGACATAGGTGAATAACTGATTGTCCTTCATACCCTGAGGCAGCTGACCTAAAGGAAAGCTGTAAGTATATTCTGGCAATAATAAATAGCATATCAGGCATTGGTGACATAGCGGAGCATATCATTTGGGTCTGAGGAACTGTGTCCAGTGTATTTCTGTTCCTGGTGTTGGAGCAGGAAGGTGCAAACTGGATGATGAAGTTGCGGAATGAAGAATTGAATAATGAGAGAATCAGTATAGCATATATAGATAAGTACTGTATACCTAACTGTTACCATACGCCATTCCTTGATTTATTCAAAGATTATTGTACTGCAAGTTAGCAGTAGTCCACAATTTGGCAAAAGCTCATATTCACTTTACTTTTAAAATACAGCCCAGTATTTCTAGGAAGGAGGAACTGTAAAGCAGGTGCTAGTAATTTTAAGAACTGATAAAGAAAAGAGAAAAAAAAATCTGAACTGAATATACAACAATAGTAGTTTTCTGAGCCTTCTGAAAAAAAAAAATTATGCTGAAGCAGCTAAATGTTTTCTTTTTTGTGCAAGCAACTTTACAGTCATGCTAGAGTTTGACCATGTGGAAGTCATAGTACACTAACCGTGGCTGGTAGTGCATGTTATAGTGATAGTATGTAGTGATATGAGTTTTACTCATCGTCCAAATGTATATTTTATGATACTATCTCTGGAGAATCCTCTGGATACTTCTAAGTTTAAATAAATGTATGGTCTTGCAAATCACTAGGTTTATTAAAAGGTGAAAACAAAATACAGGATACTATGTTGCTGCATAAAATGCTGGGTCTAAACATCTGACAAGGAGTGTCAAGGAAACAGGGGGTTAATGTTTAAAGAATGGATGCAGGCAAACAGAATCACATAGTAGTTGTTCAGATAATCCCCACCGAAGGCAGTAAACTGAAATGAGCAGGAAACACTGGAGGACACTGGGCAGTCACAGAAGCCAGGGAGTAGCATCAGATGAACTAACTAGAGCAGACTGCAGCAAGCTAAACAAACATTTGAGAGCACACATAACATTGATCTCTTAGAGAAAGGCATGACTTACCTGGAGTGAAATTAATGTTTAAATGTATAAAAAAAAAAGTAAGTACTGGCTTACTTTTCTAATATTTTCACATGAAAATCAAATCATTAAAGCCAGGCTTCTGTGTGCATCGGTAGGCAGAAAATTTGAAGAACCACAATGCATAACTGGAAAATATCAAATATTGCTCTCTTGAAGAAGTCCTAGAAGTCAGAATCTACTCTTGATTAGTTTTAGGTTAAATGAAGGCCAGATTCCATTCTCAAGCATAAGATCATTAATGGAAAATTCTTTTATATCATCTTCTTGCTATTAAAGATGATTTAATGTATGTTACTGTATGTAATTACTGATTTACAGTATATAGAGGGCATAACTGTTGTATTATATTTTTGTTATGCATTATGTAACTGCCTAAATTTCTGGACTAAGAGGACACCATTGTAAATGAGCCATGGGCTAAGTGGCATAATTTCTCCTATTTATTACTATTTTAATAAACAAACTACTTAATCATTATTAGAATATATCCCATCAAACAATTGACATTACATCTTATTGAATATGTTGATAAGTTTACAGAGGTTCAAGTTAGATTAGACATCATTTACATTAAACTTTGTAGGCGTGCCCTAAGACTGATTATCATATCTACCATTGTTTGTTACTGAAGGGATTATGACTTCTGTCCATTTTAACCAGATTGAATGTATATAAATTCAGGACGTGTGTGTGTGTGTGTGTGTGTGTGTGTGTGTGTGTGTGTGTGTGTGTGTGTGTATTGTAGTGGCACGGTAGTGCCACTGTAGTTAGGTTTGCATGGCCACTTCTGTGTTAAACCTCAAGGTTTGCACTTTAATAACTTTGCAACTGTTTGTCCAATTTGCCTGAAATGTGGACTGTAGAACTGCCTACCATAGATCTCTGGATCTGGAAATTTTTGTTTTGGTCAGATGTATGGCTGCAGAACCGTGGGGCACTTCAAAAGTGAAAAATCATGCTTTTTGTGCATTCTTCAGTAAGCCATATTAGATTGAAGAATGCATTAGGGTGGCTTCACATTTGTTTGTCTACATTTATCTTGGGTTGAACTGGTGCCTTTTGAAGATTTGGTGAAAAAATATTGCTCCTTTCAAAAGTTATTCAATTTTTTCATGTCTCATTATAGCCTATAAAAAATGTGTATGTGCATGGCGAAAACCTTCACTATCACATTTTTGTCATTGAGCTCCCCTAAATTGTTTTTGTGCTGCCACCATCTTGTTTTTCAGTTAATGACAGAAAAAAAGCATTGTAACTCAAAAAATAATGCCCTTTGGTAAACACCAATAGTTGTGTTTACCTAATTGGGTCCTGAGGAACATGCCCCTGACATTAGTTTTTTACTACCTGGTCCGGAAATATGTTTTTAAATTTTTGCCATTTTTTGATTGTGGCAACATTTTTTGATGCTGCAAAAACAAACGTGTTCAAGGGAAAAAGTAATCGTGGCAGCATTTTTGTGTGTGCGATAACATTCCCATTATAGAGATAAGAGTGTCGCAATAACATTAAAGTAATCGCGGCAACACTGCACAAACACATTTGCTATATGTTGTTTTCTTTGTCACTTCATTGTGGCAAGGTGGATTGTGCTATTGGCCTGAAATTGTCAGAGTGGCAAGCCCTTGTCTAATAGATGTGCCTTTTGGTGGTTTGATATGAAAACATTGACCAGGCCCATAGTTACAGCATTCCAAAGTTCAGAAATGTTCCCATAGGATAACATTGCGGTACCCGTGATGCCTTTCAGTGCCCGTATCTCAAAAATGGTTTGAGATACAGATTTTTCATCGCAAAAATTCTAATTCCTGAAATTTGAATTTTTTTTCTACCTTGTATGGTTACTGAGATATTTGGGAATTAGTATTCCAGTTGCTCATTTTCATGTCCATGGGCCACTATTATGCCCACAGAGTTGGCACTCATAGTGCTTTTTGGTGCCCATATCTCATAAAAGATGCGAGATATAGATTCAGTCAATTTATGTTACATGGACGTCTCACTGTCACTATTACAACAACATTTGAATTTACTTCTTAACTGCTATGGTCCCCGAGATATTGGCAAATTAGTGTTACAAGTGTTCCTTGCCCTATAGAGCTGCTGTATGGCTCTGTAGCTATATGTAAGTGGGAGCGCAAGGCCTGGAGGACCCGCACTCCCACAGACACATATCATTATGCACAAATGGGCAGCTTTTGGGCCCCGTGCTCCCAGTAACATATACCATTTACTATTTATATTACACTTTTTCAAAAAGAAAGGAAATTCTTTGCAAAAAGCTTTGTTAATGCATCAGTTAGGGTTGTTTCCACAGTGACAAAAGTGTGGAATTTCAACATTAGGGTTAGTACCCTACCACCCAACCACCACGCCCCCATCCTCCGCTTACCAACAGATGTCGCGGTGTGCCATGGGGTCATCAGTCCTAACTCTTTCCCCATTCTCCTATTCTGTAGCATGTCAGCTTGGTTACACATGGAAAGGGGTGAGAGCTGGGGCTGATGACCCTGTAGCACCCTGAAATCTGTTGGTGTGTGAAGAGATGAGTGCAAGGTAGTGGCATATGTGACATTGAATTTCCACACTTTGTCACTAGGAAACAACTCTAACTGATGCATTAACATTTTTGCAAAGAATATGTATATGTATATATATATATATATATGCATATATATGTATATGTGTGTGTGTGTGTGTGTATATATATATATATGTGTATATAGAGAGAGAGAGAGAGAGAGAGAGACTCTTGCAACACCTAAAAAATTAAGAAATATATCAGAAATCAGGCTGCCTACTCTGGCCAAAATATTGAAATGCCCAGCCTGACAAGTTAAAATTATACCTCTACACTGAATCATTTAAACTACTTCTTTATAATTGACTAGATACTGGTTACAATTGTAATAGCTCATCTATCGGACATGTATTATTGATGTTATGTTTTATGCTGTTTGCATTGCAAGTGGCTCTGTAGGTTTCACACAGGTCTCTGGGACTAGAAAACTGGAATGTCATGGACTCTATTGCCACATCAGGAACATGTCCTAATAACCAATACTGCCGTGTAGTGAAGCATGGGGGGAGGCTGCACTGTTGGGGTGCCATGCTTCAAAAGAGATGTTAAACTGAGGTCCTTTCTGTCCATCTCTGGTGGGTGTCCCAGTGGAAATTAAATATCCTATAGCATTTATTGAAAGACTAGGGAATGTTCCCTGGTGTACAGGTTATCATTCCCTCTTTTCAATAAGGCAGGTTCATTTACCCCTTCTTCCACTTCCAAGACACTTTTGGAAATGAGCTTTCATGGTTCAGTGTACCTTTTCTTGTAAGAAATTGCAAGTAAAATAAATAAAGGCATCTTCAATTTTTGATGCATGTATTTGTGTTTGTAACTATTTGATATGCTGTTGTCATTACTTCACCCCAGGACATCGATGTGGACTGGGCAATACACCTAATGTGAATCTTTCTTGAGGCCACAAATTTTAAATAATAAAATTAAAATGTTTAGTAGCCTGCTCACCCACTAGGTTACCATGTTAGGGGGGATTTAATCAAAAGTGATTTGGGGCATGAACAATACAAAATATTAAAATAACAATACTGGACCACCACTTTAGAGACCAAAGTTCACTTTCAAACCCCAAATTTCTATGCTGAGGACAGCTTGGGCTTTCACCAACTACTTTTTTTTTTATTTAGTATGCTTTTTTCACCCATGACCAGCCTGCCCCCTTCTGCCTGTCCTCCAGCACCATCACCCCACCATCTCTGGAACTTACCCAACCCGTCGACAGTGTCCTGCAGCTCCCCCCCATGGAGGGGCCTCCTGAGGGACCCTCACTTACCCAGGAGGAATTCAGCTCAGATGCAACCAGGGTGCACAGTATCCAGGTGTGGGGCCTGTGAAGAGAAGGCATCATCCTGCAGGCTGGGAATGTTCCATTTTTCTCCCCTGGGAGGTGTGGCATGCAGTAATGTGATCGGCGCACTCACCTGGTATGCCTCCTGCCAAATACAGTCCCAGCAGTCAGACCCCCATCCTCTGCAAGGGGTCAGTACTGTGCTGATGACTTCTCCACATTCCCACCTGTTGGTGGAGAGCAGTACTTGGATGTTCGATCCTCCTCCCCTGGCCTGCACTCTGACTCCTGAGATCACTTCTGATCCTGGGTCATCGGTGTTGCAAGCAGTAGTGCTACAGCTGTGCCACCAGGCCGGCCTCTTTCACCAGCTACTAGCCAACCAAGAAGCAACACTGGCATTGGCTGTGAAGACAGCTGTTAACCACAATATGTGTGTCACTGTGGGGACCTGAACATTAGGGTGCGGAGGGAACAGGTCAAAATGAGCAAACATGGAACATAAATTTACAAAAAAAATTATAACTGATACAAGTAAAGGTGCATCTTGTATGAATATATTGCCTCAATCATACTTCTGCTCCAGTTTCAAATATTGAGTCTGTGTCAGTGTAGTGGTCTCTGTTTCGCTCTCAATAAACTGTAGTCACATCACAGAAATAAGCCCAACAGGAAAGAATGAAATCTTCTTACCAAAATGTGACTCTTACACTTCACATAATACTTTACTAATTGTAATTTGGCAAATCACTGATTATTTATTTCTCTTGCAATGCTGTCAGTAGAAATAGCATGCAAATGTATAAGATAACAATATTAAAATAGTGGACTATGTTGTATTTCTGCATTTGGCTACAAGTAACATTGTTCATGTAGACAAATTGCTATTGTAGTTCTTGAGGGTGAAGACCAAACTTCTACTTTTTTTTGGTGATGATCTTTGTCTAACTCTGTAGAGCACTCAGAGTCTGTATGGGTTGGTTGCTATATAAATAAATGTTGCCTTGCCTTTTTCTTCCTTGCTGTCAGTCATGCCACTTCTGAACTTGTATCTATTTAGCCTTTCATACACCAGCTCTTACCCCACTTGGGCTTCATTGTCTATGACTTGCCCCTCCCATGGAATAGGTTTTCTTCCATACCCTCTGGAGAAGGATGCAGTGAGGCTAGAAATGACATAGGGTCTGAGAGTGCTCAAGTAGTTGTCCTTCTTTGGATTTCACTTTGAAATCTCAGCATATACTCATACCACCAACTGGTTGCTGCACACTGTGGCACTGAGGGTTTACATACACAAAACAATCTATTTTCAGAGGAGAAAGCTTCCTGGACCACAAAGAAAAATGTTGCTGCCTGCAGCAGCACAACCCAACCCTACTTGCCTGATCACATGGCATCCAGGTTTGCTCCAAATCCCAGACCACCTGAATAATAATGGTGACTACAAGCTATCACTAGCGCATGGGGTAGCCCACCCAGGATTCCAATTTTTTTTAACATTTTGGCTATGATTCATATTATTTGACCTAAATAATCAGGTGGCAATTAGCTAAAATGCTTTGGGGTTTGAACTTTAAGCTTGAACCTAGTAAAGTGCAACTGACTGAGCTTGCTTATCCTTTGGAAATGAAAGTAGGTGGACCACTTCATCTTGTTTTAGTTTTTCAGCTGAAATAAAAGACACATGTGTCTTGAAAGCATACTGTGTAAACTTAATAATAAAAGTCAGAATAATTTGGCTGTGTTTCAAATCATGAAGCAGTAGTGTTGCCACAAGCAATGCAAATGTGATGATTTCAAGCTTTTAAACTTTATAGTTATTTTAATGTCATTTCATAGCTAATTTGGGCTTCCCATCAAGAAATTCCATACTGTAGATGTAAAGTCACAACTGAAGTCACATTGATCTAAAGAAGGAGCACTTTTCTTTTTTGTTATAAAGATAATGGTTTGTACTCTTCTGAGCATGACCTAAATTGTTTGTGACTCATTTTAATGGTGCAGAGGTTGGAGGAATACAGAGCCTTCTTGTTATCTATTGGCTTCCATACTTCTCCATCAAACATTGAAATACGACTTTTTAAAACTGACTTAAAGTGTTCTTCCTGAACAAATAACTCTTTGTGTGCTAGCCATTAACCATGCAAAATGTAGCACAGTGGCTTCTTTAATGCAATCAAACAACCCACCCCAGAAATTTTACTTCAGAAATATATTTGGTTTACTTATTGACCAGTGAAACCAGTCAAAGGCAAAAGCCTCATTCTTTAACTGAACCTTGGAAGGTAGCATGGTAGATACAATAAAGCTAAAATAAGCACTGAGCAATCATAGAAGAAGAAATGTGAATCTACATATCAGATAATTTATTTACACTGACCTTTTTTTATTATGTTGACTCTGCAGAAATGTATGGTTTGCCACTATTCTTTTGGAGGAATCCTGCCTGAAGAACTAAAATTAAGCAGCTGGGATACATTTAATTTACACCATTATTGCTTTGAATTATATCCAGCTTGATAAAGTGACAGATTTACCTTTCATGAATAATTTTAGCAAAGATAATATGCAACTCTAGGAAATACCATGTACACCCCTAGAACAATACAATGTCCCTGAATTTATAGGAACACTTTCTTCCATTCCCCATGTCATTTTATGACCCAAAAACATTTACAGAATGGTAATGTATACCACTGAAATATGATTCAATCAGTACTGATGCTGAGTGCTTTTGTTGCTAAGACTTGGGTCGTAGGCAGTTGAGGATCTGAATCTGGTTTGCTGGAGACTAGGGAAGGTCTTCAGAGATGGACTAGGTAGGTGACATCTGGGCAGACTGGTGGGCCAAGTCATCCTTTTCTGCTGACAAGTTCCATGTTTCAATATTTTGATGAAAGAAAACATTAGATCTGCCCTAGGCTGTGTTCCAGCTCAGGGATACTATTCCATTCTTCACCCCTTTTCACATACATTGTCACACACAGCATTTCCCACAACATGGGTTACCTGGGTGCTCAGCTGTTCGCTCATCAGCTGGCCACATTATCTCACTTGCATAGTTCTTGACCCAGGCTGTCCAATTTTGTGTGTGCACAGACGGGCATTGTGCAATTTGCAGCACCAATCTGTAGTCAGTGATGATTCTGTCTGCCTAATGCCACCTTACAATGGTCTTTTGAAAGTGTGTTTTTCCTAATTCAACTCCAGTGTGCCTCGCTTCAGTCACTCCAAACCATATCTTCACCATTGCCCTCTTTTATTTTATTATTTTATTTATTTAGTTTTTGTTGACTGGGTAAGTGCACTAGACAAATCCTGCCTATTTTCAGGCATTACCCAGGGAAGGGGGATACAGATGAATGCCAACTGACCTTGAACCAGATTAAGCTGTTGGTGGTATTTTTTCAGTGAATGAGAGAAATTTGGCCAGGACACCGGGGAAATTCCCCTACTCTTTTCGATAAGTGCCATGGGATCTTTAACATCCACCTGAAGTACCACCAATCCAGGCAGATGGGACCTCGGTTTAACGTCTCGTCCGAAAGACGGCACCTCAGAAGTGCAGCACCCCTCTCATGCTGCACTACAGTTAGTACTGGGATATTAACCCAAGTGCCAGATGTGGGAACTGAACCCACAACCTCTGATCTCCCGGCCTCAGAGGTGAGTGTGCTACCTACTGAGCCACTGACTCTGGCTTAGTCTAACACAAAAATGTATTATTAATACTATTACTAGAATCTTACATTAGGTAGTCCAGCCTTTCCATCAAGGACCTATCTTTAATCACACTTATCCACATCCTTCATTATTATCTTCTCTTCTTAGTGTACTATATTATTTTTGATAAAAATAATTTTTAATTACTCCATACTTCTCCCCGTGGGCTTATTTTCAGTGTGTCAAGCACTAGTTACACCAGACTACATCCTCTATCATGTTGTCCTTTTGGTGTAACGTATTATAAATAATATTATTAGTGAATAATATACAGAATAATACATGAGGGGAGTGCATAACAAGAATTGAATGCACACTTGAGGTGTGGGTGCTACACAAACTGAGGGGTTCATAAAAGAATCCTACACAGAGGATGTGCATTAAGTTTGAGTCTTGCTCTCCCCACTATGTGTTGTTTTATGTAATTGCTGGGGGACATTTTTTCCTCCAACCAGATTTCATTAAATAAAAGACAAGCTTTGAAACAGGGTGTTGTGTCTTATTTTTGTTCATTAGAACATGAGACAACGTGGGAAACAAGAAATTGAATGCACAGTAGGATACTGTTTGAACATTCATATATTTGTGTGTATAAGCAACTTTTTAAATAGAGAGAAGAACTGTTTGAGTGTGAGAATTATAACAACTTTGTTCCTGGTCTGGAAATGGCAGCTCCTCAAAATAGCAATAAAGACTACAGTTACAGTTGGAGAACAATTCTAAATGATGGGTAACATGGTTAAAACCTTTTTTTCAGTTTGTAGTTTGAACTATTTTTAGTTGTGCATGTCATTGCAGAGGTCAGAGTTCATGTTTCTGTAGAGACCAGTGGGAGAGAGTGTGTCTGTAAGTCCCTGGTACTGATACAGAAAGTTAGTGAGGGTCAGAGTGCTTTTTTACTTGGAGCTGTTTTCTCACTAGTTCGATGGTTTGCTGAAGTGTATCTTTGATTGCTGATTGATGGCACTTGTTAGAGTGCAGTCAGTGAGTGTGAGATGGGCCAAGGAGTAGCTGGCATGTGTTCACCGTTATAACCCATGGGTTATAATGGCACATTATATACAGCTTCTCCTACGAGAAAAAAATGTCTCCCAGTTATTATATAATAATAATATTTCATATAATTAAGTATGCCATCTCCTCCTCTTGGGACTATTCCAGTGTGCCTAACTCCTGACACCCCAAACCTGATCCTTAATACTCTTTTTCTCTTTTTAGTGGAGTATATTGTAATTAATAATACAGTGCTCCCTCACTATAGCGAACCCCACCATAATGAATGTGACTCCCAATGTGGCTTCTGATATCAGCTATTACATGTCAATCCGGCGTCCACTTCCGCTTCCACTGAACTGTCTCGCTCACTCAGTCTGTTACCTTTCCAACACTCTTTTTTCTGCTCACATTAAATTAATAACTCCATTGTCCTTCTCACTGGTATATTCTAGTGTGCCTAGCTTTAGTCACGCCAAACCTCATCCTTCTTTGTCTTCTAAATTGACTTAGTCTCGATAATATAATGTTCAAATGCGTTTTGAAAATTGCATTATACCACAAATTTGGTGATGAAGAGTCACTTAAGAAGGTGAAGCTTGTGACATCTCCACAGTTTGACATTTTATCTTTCTGTCTGTCTGTCTATCTAGCAATACACTTTTCTGTGACTATATTACATAAATATATAGGGGGGCATTTTCAAAGACACATTCATTTTCCAGAAGCAAGTGCACACTTCCATCAGGAAAGTTGGACCAAAAATAGCTGATCTAATTTTACAGTGCCAGTTCCACAACTGAATCTGGATAATGGACTTAAGTACCACAGCTATGGCCCAGAAGTACTGTAAACTGTGTAAAGTGTTGTAAATGCATTGGTATTTATGAAAATAGGATGCAGGCGTCCTGACACATTTGTGTTGTTGTAGCACACATCTGAAATATGGACACAAGTGCTGCATCCAACACTGTAAAAATCCAGCCCATGGGGCCAAATATTCAAACAGGAGCACAATCACAGTGCAGATACTGTAGTTGCACTGCATTTGTGCTAGTACCCAACCCAGTGACTGCTATATTCAGTTGGATAGTGGGCGGTGCTATCCGACTGAATGTCAGACCATGTCAGTGCAGCACTAAGTGAAACTGTGGTGCTCCGACATGGACCTGTGCTGTATATAGAACACAGGAAATAACACTGTCTGAAATGGACAGCACCAAGACCTCTGTAGGTGATATTCAGCCACAATAAAGGACCATTTACATGTCTATTATGGGCTCATTTGCACGGAGTGCGGCAGCCCATTAGCACCAGTCCTGCAGTATTCTCAATGAATTCCCTGTTGCCTACTAGTCCCACACCCCCTGATCACATGTTATTGCTTTACTTGAGCTACTCCTGGTGTCAAGTGGCACCCCTCAGTCTTCCATTTCCTAATAACTTGAGTTATCACTGGTGTCTAGTGGCACCCCTACCCCGATTGCTCATTGCAAATGAACAAAGACTGAGTGGTGATCCAGTGTCCCCCCCATCCCTCCCAGCTACTCACCTACCACTACTTAGCACCCCACCTTATTCAGATGTCTGGTGACATCCAACAAAGTCTAATACATCAAACAGCACAGCCTTCCCCTCACTTCCTCAGCTGGCCCTGCTGTATGAGCTGTCAGTGAATGTGCATACAGTATTTATACTGTGCGCATGCTCACTAACAGCTCATATGGTGGCTAGCAGAGGAGGTGAGAGAAGGGCTTTGCTGCTCACCATATTGGGCTGCACTGGACATCGCTGGACACCCAGGTAAGGTGAGGTGTGGGGTGGTGGTATGCGAGTGGGCAGGACAGGTTGGGGGACATTAGACTACCACTGAGTCTTTGTATGTTTACAACAGGCAATCAGGAGGTGCCATTAGCCACCAGGGATAACTCAAGTTAATAGGAAATGAGCGATAGGGGTATGTGGTGTCACTAGACACCAGGGATGACTATTGAACAGTAACAGGTGTTCATGGTGCCACTAGGCACCAAAGATGACTGTAATATTAAGCTACGAGTGATTGGGGGCAGGCAATTGCATTACAGCCACCCTACCTTCAAGGGGGTGGGGCACCCCATTAAGAGGTGGTTTTCGGCTGTGGTAAATAGCACTGCTTTTGGGACAGTTTATCACCATAGCAAACCTTTGAAGATACCGCTCTGCCCATATGCATGGGGGGGGAACCCTCATTTGCATAGGTGCAGCAGTATTATAGTGCTTTGGTGCTGTGGGATTGAACTTGCACTCCTAGGGCATCTGAATATGTGTCTCCTGGGAGTGCCAGTGTAAATCCAGATTAGCACACCCACTAATCCTGTTAGCATGAGTGCTAATCTTTGAATATCAAGCTCCTGGTGTTCATATTATTCTGGAACATGTTACACACAAAGCCAAATGCGTATTTTATTATGGATACTGACTTTGATAATCTAGAAACTTAAGTGCAGCACTACCAATGTATTTTAAGAGAAACAAAAGATACAATTGTTTCATTACTACACTTGACAGTCCTGTTCATCTCATCTAAAGTTTCACCAAATAAAAAACTTTACTAGTAATGCTAGAACTAAATTTAGGTCACTTTGAGGAATGCAGGTAAACTTGTATAGATTTAGTTTAAGCCAACATGCTTTGAAGACTAGCAACTGTGATGAAATAGTATATAAAAGTACTGTGTTGATATTATTAATATTCTACGACTGCTGTCATTTTTGCAGACCCTCCATACACAAAGTCACATAACTTTACACAGAATGTGCATTTCAGAAATCCGTACACAATTTAGGACATAATGTGTTTCCAGCTACAATAACTACACTGCTAAAAACAACATAAACTCTCACGGATTTTAATGATACAGCTAGCAGTAATACCAGGATACCTAAGCAAAGAGATATCATTCCTCTCTACACAGAAACAGATGGGAGATCTCCCCATCCCTTATTTAGTCATTGCTTATCTGCATACAGAAATATATGTGCCAATGAAGGGTCACACATTCTTTCTGGAACAGTACAAAACAAACCTGACATTCTCACTTTCTTTTGAAACTAAATTTTTTTTTCCTTAAATTAAAAATCTACTTAAATCGGACAGTAATAACTATTAATGAAACACTGTTGTTGGAATGTTTCCAAAATTTAAAAGACAGCAAATTTAGTAGCATTTATTTTCTTTTTGAATTTTTCAACACTTTCTTAGGTCACTCTGTTACTTTTACTCATGCTAGTGTTGGACTGTTTTTCAAATGTTAGCAAAGATCATTTTATTCATATTGTTCCACTACACTACATTGTTTACACTTCACCTGAAGAAGGGACCTGTGTGGCCCAAGTTTGTGTATAATTCCATCTTTGTACAAGACACTAGTTGGTCCAATAAAAGGTATCAGACCTCACATCTTCCACTACAAGCAACACTTTGGTTTTTCCAAGTTACTGAGTAACTACCTGACATGTTTAACAGAAGGTGCTCTATACATGTACACTAATTTCTTCTTTCCACCAAAAGTACAGTGTGCTGCTATCACATACTGTCCCTTAGTGTAAGACACCATGGAAATATAAGGGCTGTAATGGTAGTGCTCTGACAACCTTACTCATAAAATGTTGTGTGTGATTCTGTCTCACAGACACACATCACCCTAATATCATCCAGGAAGCAGACATAGTGGCAGATGCATCATTGCCATTCTAGTCTTTATAATTATATGTTTCACACTGGTGGCTCCATAACTGGCCTTTCTGTTATTTTCTTCCAGTTGATGCAGTTAAATACAATAGTGGGATTCAAAACAGTACTGGGGCTTTGTGCCATGATCCCATAACATTCCCATGATTTGTACTGAAAAGCTAACTTTTGGACACAGGTGCTACATGTTACATACCAACATATGCACTGGCCAGCAGATAATTTCCTTCTAGTCTGTCATGTCTGCTCAGTTGTGCAGTTCCCACAGTGTTTACAGAGGAAGCTGCCCCCTCATTACTCCCCTCTTGACCTCCCTCAAATACTCCTCCCCCACTCACCCCGAACCTGTAGTTTTCCCCTTCACCCTGTCCCAGCACCTCTTGAAGCTGTCCACTGTTTTTAAGGACACCACCACCTCTGATGCTCATTCCACTTTGCCACCACCCTCTTTGTGAAAAAGCAACTCCTCATCTCCCTCCTAAATGTTTCCCCACCAGTTTTAGGCTATGCCCCCTAATGGTCCTGTTCCCACTAAGGTTGAGGAGGCCCTCAGTGCTCACACTGTTTATGTCATTAAGGCACTTAAAGAGCAGATGACACCTTCAAGACAACTTTAACAAACCATAATATTTAGATACAGTTCAGCTTTTGTTTCATGTTAGTTCTGTATTCCTCCTCCCCATTATTTATCGCTGAGGTCATTTGAATTAAAACAACATCTTTGTTCCAGAAGAGTTCCTTTATCCCTGTTGCTTTCTCCCTACATAAGATCATAATGCACTTCTTGTGACATCACAGTTACTCTCACAGCAACACATTGTGATGTCATAGCAGAACATTATGACTTGAAGTAGGGAGTAAGCTATAGAAGCAGATGAACTCTCTGGAAACTCTAAGGTATATAGATCATGTAGTCATGCAAATTTACTCAGTAATAAATAATGAGGAAGAGAAGTATATAGAATATATATGGAATGCAAGCTGAATTGTACCGAATTATTATGTTTATGAAAGTTTTCTTTGTGGTGTCAATAGCTCTGTAAAGGTCTTAATGATGTCCCTTCCACTTTCTTTCCTTAAGGAGTACATGTTGAGCCTCCAGAGCCTCTCCTCATAGGTGTTGCCCTGCTGGTTCTGGATCATCTTGGTTACCCCTTCTCTGGACCATCTCTAGCAAGTAGATATCCTTCTTAAAATGAGGCTGCCAATACTGTAAGTACTGCTGACACCACTTATATCAATAAACTCTGGTCAGAGCCGATACGGCTGCTCAGAGCTACAGTACTGCAGCGAGAGCAAGTTAAAGAATACTCATAGCTGTAGCTGCACCAGAGTCCACCATTTGCAAGATGGCAGTGCCGACAGAACTGCATATGCGTAATACTCGTGCTTGTGTAGTTTTAGCTGGAGCTGCCATCTTGGGCACAGTGGTCATCACTTCCCCAGTTGTGGAAGAAAAAGTACAGCTCTACTAAAACTCCTGTGATGCCATAACGTCTGCAGAGCTCCGCCCACACAGCCTTACAAAATGGACGCACACATCACTTGTTTGGTGCAAGCTGTTGTAAGCTGCTGTAAAGCAGGGAAACTGTTGTAAATCCATCAAGACCTTTGAAAATACCATTCAGTGGCTTTGACATATTGGGAATCACACATGCTGCATCCAGAATCATGACTTATCCCTGTGTCATGCCATTTGTAAAGCCTGCACAGTGTCCTGTCTACACTGCTCATTTTTGTGATCTGGTTTAAAAAAAACTGCAGAGTTTGGGATTTCTATGTAACTTAAGTTGATGCAGATGTGCATATGTAACATATAAAACTCACTGTGACCATCTTCCATCATCTCTTATCAGCATATCAGGGCACTTTGTTGTATCTGTTACATTTATTAATTAACAGCTCACAGTATCAGAATAGCAGCTCACAACAAGTTCCAAAGTGGGCTGAGGGATTGATAACTGAACATTGAGACAAGGAGCTTGACTCCTGAGACATCTTTTATGCACCAGTATTTTATTATTACATTTAGAAGTTCAAAATCTACAAGGATCATTTTGGTATAATCACTCAGCTATATTATGGCTTTGGAAGGACCTTTGGGAATGTTTTCTGTGACTCATTAGTCCCAACTGGAGAAGGGATTGGAGCCCAATTCAGCACAGACATATGTTACTGGCATGCTCATCCAGTTGCTAGAAATCCAGCACCTAGAGCAGCATGCCAGAAATTTTCAGAGGCATGCAGGTTGAGGTGCCAGAAATTCAGCACCTAGAGTGGCATGCAGGAAATTTCCAGCAGCATGCAGGTCCAGAAGCTGAAAATCTGGCACCTAGAGCAGCATGCTCAACATTGACAGTGGCATGACAGTCCAGGTGCCAGATAATGTGGCATGCTGGGCACTTTCACTGGCATACTGGTTCTGATGCCAGGTTTCTGTCACCTGAACTGACATGCCAGTTTTGACAGTTTGAGTTTGGAAAATGCTTTTTTAATGCATTTAAAGCTAAACTGAGTAATGATTGTTCAAGTACAGTCAGTCTGAGCAGTATCAACCCTCTCACAAATAAGGCTACACCTTCGATCAACTGTGACCATCATTATTGTGTAGGATCATGAATACACTTCAAAGGGAGGTCTAGCATGCCTCCCTCCCAAATAAAGCAACACGGTTATCAATTTTTCTTTATTGATTTTGATCACAGGACTGTTCTTGTGTGTTTCCAGGTGCCAGAAATACAGCATCTACACTGGCACATCTTGCTGTTGTAGTGGCATGCCAGTTCAAGTGGCATAAACTTGGCACCTACATTGGCATGTCATACACTTACAGTAACATCCCAAAAGAAGTATTGGAAGCCCCCCCCAACCTACAGCAGTATGTCATGCTGTAGCAGTGGCATGCTACTACAAGTGCTTGAAACCCAGCACCTACAACAGCATGGCTTGTACTAACAGTAACATGCAAGTACAGATGCTGGAAACCCAGCAACACCTGTTGCATATTGGTCGAGGTGCTGGAAACCTGGCACATAGAGTGACACGTCAGGCACTTTCAGTGGCATCAGAGCCCAGGTGTCAGAAACTGCATGTAGAGCAGCATGCTGGGCAAGAAGCTGGAAACCAGGTGTTACAATGGCATGCTGCTCTTCGTACAGTGTTTCCGGTGAGACATGCCTGCTCTGAAAAATCCTTTATTTAGTGCATTTAAAGCAAAATTGAGTAGTGATAGTTCCAGGACAGTCAGCCTGAGTAGTATGCAACTCACACAAATGAAGGTACACTCCAGACCAGCTGTGATTGACTGTGCTTATCTGATTGTGTCATATCATTAATAATCCTTAATGGAAGGTCCACTCCCCCTTCATAAAGCAACAACAGCATGTATTTTTTTTTATTAATTTTCATGAAGAATGTTGTTCTTGTGTGTTTCCATGTTCTAGGGGTTCAGCGCCAACAGTGGCATGTCATGCTGTTACAGTGGCATGCCTGACTAGGTACCTGAAATACAGCACCTACAGTGGGAACAAATCATTCACTCACGGTGGCATGCCAGTCAAGGTGCTGGAAACCCAGCACCTACAGTGACATGTCATGCACATACAGTGGCATGCCTGTTTGGATACCAGAAATACAGCACCTATAGTAGCATGTCATGCACTTATGCTGGCATGCCAGTTCAGTTGCTGCTAACCCATCACCTACAGTGGCATGCTTGTCTTGGTGTTGAAAACCTGGCACTTACAGCAGAATGTCATACATGTAGAGTGGCATGCCCATCTAGATGTCAGAAATACAGCACTTACTGTGGCATGCTAGTCCAGGTGTTGGAAACCTGACACATACAGTGGCATGCCATGCACTTACAGTGGCATGGTTGTCTAGATGCCAGGAATATGGCACCTCCTGTGGCATGTCATGCACATACAGTGGCATGCCATGCACTTACAGTGGCATGGTTGTCTAGATGCCAGAAATATGGCACCTCCTGTGGCATGTCATGCACTTACAGTGGCATGGCTGTCTAGATGCCAGAAATATGGCATCTACAGTGGCACCTACAGTGGCATGTCATGCAGTCACAGTGGCATGCTGGTCTAGTGCCAGAAACCTGGCACTTATGGTGATGTCATGCACTTACAGTGGCATGCCAGTACAGGTGCTGGAAACCCTGCACCCTCAACAGTGTGTCATGCACATACAGTGGCATGCCAGTCCAGTGCTGGAAGCCCAGCATCTATAGCACCATGTCAATTCAGGTGCAGGAAACCTGGCTCCAGAACTGGCATGCTGTTGTAGGTGCCATATTTGTGTGTACCTGGACTGGCATGCCACTGTAAATGCCAGGTTTCTGGCACATGGTCCAGAAAGTCACTGAAGGTGTCCTGCATACTGCTATCAGTGCTGTGTTCCCACATATCGACTGCCTTGCCGCTGTAGGTACCAGGTTTCCCTACATATGGGCTGGGCATTTGTAGTACATCATAGCCTCATTACAATCTGAGGAGCAAGTTATTTATTCAGTCATCCATCCATCTATCTATCTATCCTTTTATTGAATTTTGGTAACCTGATAGGCCCACTGACCAAAAGTCCCTTTTATAGGAGCGACTCAAAATTAATTACATACACATGGAATCCATAAATAATGCAAATTATGACAATGGCAATAGACATAATCAGCTGGATTAACAGTGCTAACAAATAATAACAATAGACAGTCAGCATTATAAGACACATATTAAAGTAGAGGGGTAGCAATTGTGCAGAACAGTGTTGGTAGGAGTCAGTGATTGCAATTGCACAAACTATGCTCTAAGATGAATGTTTGAGGCCTTTTTTTAGAACCTGCCTAGTGAAGAGCGGTCTTGGAAGAAGGAAGGGAGAGCATTCGACAGGGAGGGAGCAGAGGAAGCAAATGATCTACTGCCAACACTGGATTTGGTCCTTGGTATCTCAAGCAAAGTACAGCTGGAGGACTAGAGCAATATTTTTGATTGTTTAATAGCTAGTACCTTTCCAAGACTTGGTGGCATTACACCTTTTAGGAGTTTGAAAGCAAGGCAAAGGAGTAGATAATTAAGTCTACCTTCATAAATGGGCCAATTTAGGGAGCTAAGGAAATCACAGTGATGTGCTCTGGGCAGAGTCCTAGTAGCATACCGACCAATCTTGTGGTAGAGAACTTTTAGTTTGTTTGCCTCATGGCATCTTAGAGTCTGTAGAATAGGGGCACCATAGAACAGCACAGGGAGCAGAGTGCTGTTGGCTATTTACTGCTGGGAGCTCTTAGAAATAAAACTGCTCAGGTGGTAGAGAAGCCCGATCTTTTGATGTAGGGACATTGTGATATAGTCTACATGTGGTTTGGATTACATACAGGCTGTGTACTCTGCACTGCAGCCACTGGTTGGCTGGGGTGCTGTCGAGCCCATGTGCCTCGACAGCATGGGTCCCCCCCTCACCTGATCCTTGACTGCTAAGCTAATTACAGCCTTCCTGCTGTCCGGCATTCCCCCCTCCCACACCTTAACCACAGATATTGTCTCTGATGTCCAGTGGTCCCTTCTCCTGCCTTGTTAACCTCCTGGTGTGCTCCACAATGGCAGCCAGCACTTACTCTCTGCTCCCCTCTCTGGCTGTCTGCCATCTGCCTACACATATCCAGTATCACTATACAGTGATGTATAGTGATACAGGTTGTTGTGTGACAGTAACTAAGTCCCCATACAGTTCATCTGCGCTGGTGTGCAGACTAAGTCATATTTCAGCAGTGCATAATCTCAGATCCATAACTCTGCTGTGGTGCACTCCATTGTCCCCAAACATGGGTGAAACCTTCTGGACCACTCCCTCAAAAGCTACATTAGCAATGACCCGTACTCTCCAAAATGGACATTTGAACACTCACTCTGTATGTCCTCATTATGCAAATTACTTATCCAGTTGGTAGTGGTCACACATAGGCTATGCAACCACTAACATGGTGAAGTGTGACCACAGCAGGAGTGAGAGTATGGCAGGCACCAGAGGCATGGTGGCATGACATGATCCATGCAACAGACACTTGGCACTGCTACCATAGTCATTTAAACAACCCCTAAAGACCCGTACCTTTGTGCATGCTTCCTGTGAATGTCGATTCTGAATTGCAGTGTTCATCAGTGGCCTTCCCTGGTGGTCCGGTTGCCCTGTATCCATTGATAGCAATCATTCTTTCCCTGGTGTATAGAACATTCTCCCTCCATAGCCCCATTCCTGAACATTCCAGTGTTCTTTGGTGCTGTGCACCACATAACTGTTCCTCTTGGAGTGGATGTTCTGGTGTTCAAGGAAGTGAACCATTGTTATGTAAGGCCAAATGGTCAGACTTAATGGGCCTTTGTTTTTTTTCTGCCATCACTGTTTATGTTTCTGTGTTTCTTGTAAAAGTGGGTATAGTGCTTCTGGTGGTCATGGTGTCCCTGCACCATGTGTAATGGGTGGTGAGGGTACTATGGAGAAACTGTGTACAGCATATCATGGCTTTACATGTCAGCACCATGATAAACAGGGCCTGCCCCTTTGCTTGAGCTGTTACACTGACCTGTGCACTAGCTCAGGTAAAGAGTTGATACCCCTTTGTATTTTTACAAAAGGGGTGTAAGGCATGGGTTATGAAGAAAACATAATGGCCTCCATCAACGTGGACATGGGTTGACATGTTTGCCATTATCCAGTGCTGGTTTGTGGTAAATCAATTGTCCCTCAATGCCAAGAAAATGATCTCCATGAACTTTGAAACCAGGCAGAGGCTTGCCAGGCTCACTCTTCTCCCCTCCTTCCCTACCCTTGATGGTGCAGTGATTAAGGATGTTTCCTCCTTTAAATACCTTAGGACTCATCTGGACCATCATCTTGAATTCTCAGTGCATGTGGATGCTGTCCCTCAAAAGCTCCACCCTAAACTTGGTGCGCATTACAAGAAGAAAGCATGAATCCTGCTTTCATCCCACAGAGATAGTCTCAAAGATCATAGTCCCCTTCTTCAGCTAGTGTGACATTGTGTACAGTGCTCCTTCCCAGCCTACCCTAGCCAGACAGAACACCCTCTTTCTCTCTTTTTGCTGCTTTATTCAGGACTGTCCACCTTGCACCCACCACTGCTTCCTGTACTCCTCCCTCTCCCTCTGTCAATGCCAGGTGCCTTGCCCTTTGTGCTTCTTTTATTCTGGCTTGGCTCCCTTACTTCATACCATGCCTCTTTCCCCTCACCCCCCACCCTGCGCTACCTACATAACACTGACTTTTTTTGCCTTTCTGCCAGTGAACTCCATTGCAGGTCAAGCTGCCTTCTCCTTTTGCTTCCCAAAACCCTGGTCCTCTCTTCTCCTGACCATCTGCTCTGCCTCTTACCTCTAGTCCCTCAAATCTGTCTTCTATGACTTCACAATACACTCCTAACTCTGTGTCATGAGATGCTGTCCACCACCCTCCAGTCACTGCTCTCACTACATTCCACATTTATGAATGTACGAACATATGAAAAATGCCAGCATATATAGGCCATATGGTCTTTTGAGTCTGCTTGAGTGTTCAGCTATCAGCCTAGTACTCTACAGCTGCCCCCTCCTCCCCTGTACAGTAGTGACCTTCTCCCTGGCCCTGTCCCATCCCCTCTTAAAACTACCCACAGACTTTGAGGATACCACTTCCTCTGGTAGTGTGTTTCACCCAGCAACCACCCTTTCCATGAATTAGCACCTTCTCATTTCCCTCTTGAATCTTCCCCCTCTAATTTCAGACTGTGCCCCCTAGTGTCTCTCCCTACCTTTAATCTAAATTCCCCTCTGTGCTAACCTTATATATGCCCTTCATATATTTTAAGGTTTTGATCATATCCCCTCTATCCCTCCTCTCCTCCAGGGAGTACATGTTGAGCTCCCTCAGCCTCTCCTCATAGGGTTTGCCCACCATTCCAAAGATCATCCTGGTTGACCTGCACTGGACCCCCTCCAGTAGATTGATATCTTTCTTTAGGTATGGAAGCCAGAACTGCACATAGTACTCCAGGTTCGGTCTGACCAATGACCTGTACATACTAACATACTAAAATGCCAGCAGAATAGGCCTAATGGTCTTTCGTGTCTGCTGCTATGGTCAGCCCCCACCCTGGGAGCTGACCTTGCTGCCCCCCTCACCATCTCTGGCTTCTCCCTTCCCAGTCCTGGATATTCTTGCTGCACTGGACTTTGCTTCCAGAACCCTTCCCCTGTACCTGTCCCACCCTTTCTTGAACCCCTCCACCGTCTCTGCCTCCACCAGCCCCCTGGGCAGCACATTCCATAGCTCCACCACCCTGTCAGTGAAGTAGCAACTCCTCCTTTCTCGCCTGAATCTCCCCCCCCAGCTTCCACCTGTGCCCCCTAGTTTCCCCCCCCTTCCTTCGGAGCACCCTGACTGCTCCTCCCCTATTTACCCCTTCATGTACCTGAAGACCCTATCATGTCCTCCCTGTCCTTCTCTCTTCCAATGTGTACATATTTAGCTTTTCGAGCCTCTCCCCATAGATCCTGTCCCCTAAGCCCCAGATAATTTGGGTTGCCCTCCTCTGGACCCTCTCCAGGAGTTCAATGTCCCTCTTTAAGTGTGGCCTCCAAAACTGCATGCCATACTCTAGGTGCAGCCTCACCAAGCAGTTATACAGAGGGAGTATCACTTCCCTCCTTCTGGAGGTGATCCCCTAGTGATGCATCCCAGTATCCTGTTGGCCTTGGCTGCTGCCCTCCTACAAGTCTCCGAGTTGTTCATCTTGACATCCACCACCACCCCCAGGTCCCTCTCAGCCATTGAGACTTGTAGCATTCCCCGGTGTACACTTGGCCCGGGTTTCTGTCTCCCAGGTGCAATACCTTGCATTTTCCTGCACTGAACCTCAGCTTCCACTTTCTAGACCACCTTTCCAGAGCCTCCAGGTCCCCCTGTAGGGCCACCCTCCCTCCCTCCCCATCCACCACCGCCCCCAGTTTTGAGTCATCTACAAAGAGACTCATCTCACTCCTGATACCCTTCCTTATGTCTGAGATGTAGGCGTTGAAAAGGAGGAGCCCAAGGACTGATCCCTGAGGGACCCCACTAATGACCCTCTTTGTACAGTGGCAGGATGACCTCCCCCCTCCTGGAGGTGATTCCTCTAGCAGTACACCCCAGCATCTTCTTTGCTTTAGCTCCTGCCCTCCTGCAGTGCACTGAGTGGTTCATTTGCCCTGTGATTAGCACCATAAGATCCTTCTCCTCCTCCTCCTCTGTAGTGGATACTTGTACCCCCTCCCAGCCTGTAACAAGACCTTGGGTTCCTGGATCCCAAGTACATGACTTTGCACTTTTTTGGGTTGAATCCCAGCTGCCATGTATCCAACCATTACTCAAGTTTGTCCAGATCCTCCTGCAGTCCTAACCACCCCTCTTCCTTGTCCACTACTGCACTGATCTTTGCATCATCAGCAAAAAGGCTGATCTTATTCCTGATCCCATCTGAGATGTTAGCAATAAAGATGCCAAACAACACAGGGCCCAGCACTGAGCCCTGAGGAACTCCAGTTGTTACAGCCCTTGGAGTTGAGAGTTCCTCCCTGTGACAACCACCCTTTGCAGCCTGTCCCGCAGTTTGCAATAGTCCATTCCTCCCATATCCACCCTCCCCTATTTACAACATTGTTCTTACTCTATATTGTATGTTGCCTTTCACATATTTGAAATTTTATTTAACATAATGTACCTTATTGTATTGCATTTCTCTGCACCTAGTATTTGCCTTTTCCACAATTGTTAATATACTGTACTTATTGCATCTTGCTATTGATTAGTCCACACCCCCTCCCCAAGAATACATCTGGAAATGAGCTGCTACCAGCTCAATTTAGTCTTTCCTGGTAAAACGTTGAAATAAATGAATAACTAAAATTGGCATATATAAATAATGTATACACTATATTTTGATGATTTCTTATCCTGAACATCCCCCTTCATGTACATTGGCAGCAATAACATAACACAGAAGTCAAATTCGGTGCATTTTTAGCAATACTACCCTATTCCCCACCTTTTTCAGCATGCCCAAGAAGCTGACTTGCTGGATTGAAATTGAAGTTTCTTCACCACTCTTTTTTCCTAATTGTTTAACCAGGAGAGACACACTAAGCTGAAAGCTTGTTTACAGGTGTGACCTGGGAGCACAGGGAAGTTAAGTTTCCAATACACCAGCACCTTAGCAGACTGGCATACCAGACCACAAGTGAACATTCCCCCCCATTTTCTGGTATGCCACCATGTGAGCAGACTGGCATGGGATCCCACCACCATAGGGTGAAGAGGAGTATTCAGTTGTGCAGTGGCATAGTGTCACACCTCTGTAAGAAGCCAACATGCTGGAAAAGGGTTGTTGATGGTTCAGTTATTTTTTGGAGTGTCAGCATCATCAGTATGCCAAAAAGGTAGGGAATCAGACAGTACTGATTAAAAATATACAGAATTTGACTTTTGTTTAATTTCTATTTGGTGTGCATGAAAAGGGGCATGTGCAAGTGCTCTGGATTGCTGTTGCATGTGTGGAGCACTGGATTGCTGGGCCATATCGATTAAAAAAAAAAAGCAGAATTTGACTTTTGTACCATTTCAATTCAATGTATGTGAAAGGGGGTGTGCTTGTTTTCTGTATTGCTGTTGCTGCTGGGGGGCTCTGGATTGCTGTTGGTGTGTGCAAAAAGGATGTGTGTGTGTGCTTTGGACTAATGTCCTGATCTGCAGACCAGCAGTATTTAGCATCGTTCTACTTCATGATGTCATGATGTCAGTGCTGAGTGCAAGTATGCCTATGAGCTGGACATCACACGCTTCACACTTAGGCTGCTGCAGATGAGACACAAGGCACATCGTGATTAAATATTGTCAACAATACTGCTTGTCTGCAAAGCAGAACGTTGATCCAGAGCACTCCCCTTTTCACATACATGAACAGGAATTCAGACCCTCCCCTCCCCAGCAACAGTGATCTAGAGCGCACACACTCCCCCCCTTCACGCACACTAACTGAAAATGACACACAAGTCAAATTCTATCTTTTAATCAATACTGTCCAAGCAATCCAGAGCCCCATGCAAAAGTGGTGCAGAGCACACTTTTCTCCCTTCACACAGACACACACACACACACACACACACACACACACACACACACAGACTCAAAATAGAATTAAATTCCATTTTTTCATAAATCAATGAAGTCCAGTTCCTTACATCCAGAGCACATGCTCTCCTTTCAGGCACACTTAGTCAAAATAAAGCCAACAATGACTCTCTTATTCTTAATAAATAAAGTCCAGTTACCTAACTTTCTGGCATGCAGAAATCTGGCTATATTTATTAAAAAGAAAAGGAATTTGACTGTCTGAATTTCCAGTTAGTGTGCCTGAATGGGAGGAGGCATGTGCCACGGATGTAGGAGCAAGAAAAGCCGCAGAGTACCCCTTAGGTGAAGAATGTGCACCATCAGGGCAGCCTGTGGCATCCACAACAGAAAATGTGTGTCCCCTAACACCTTATACCACCATTGCACCTTAATAAGCAGTCTGCTGGGATGGGATAGATAGGGGGCAGGCAAGCACCCCATCCACAGAAGGATGTATGTTGTGCAGATGGCTGGTAGAGGGGGCATAGTCTACAAAACCCTGTGGGCTGCAGTAGTGTTTATATGCCCCCTCCATCCAGCCACTGAGCCTCCCACAGAGCTTGATCATCAGCCAAAGCACCCACTTCCAGCCCTCTGGGAGGGTTTGTGGGTCTACCAGCAACAGGCAGTGTAACATTTTAAAAGAAACATTTGGCAGCAGTCCTAAAGGATTGCCACATCCCATCACTCCCAGCAGCCAACGCAGGTAGGGATCCACTAACAGACTGGAAAGGGTATCTGATTGGATGTCCCTGGTCTGGACCCACTGTGCCCATCAATATGACCCTTTGCCAAGCATGTGGCTCTGCACTAGAGGATCCTATGGGCAGGGATTCTGGATACCAGCAGGTGTGCCAACTCCTACAGCTGTGGGCCAAAGCCCCCCAAATACACAAAAGTCACACATATCTGGGGCGTTTTTGAAGATCAGGCCCAGAGTTCTAAGGTCCGCTTGCACTCATGTCATGAACCAACACTCTACTGAATGTTCTTCTGGTCTGCAGAGCAAGACATGGATCCTCCCTAAAACAGACAGACAATTTTTTTTTTTTTTTTTTTATTAAATAAAGTGCAAGGTCACCCATCACCCCTTTCAGGCAAATTGTCAGGCACAATTAACCATGGTAAATTTTAATTTTATTCTTTGGTAACCACGTAAGACCCACTAGGCACAACGCCTGTTGTCAAGGGGTGACCCGGGAGCACTGGAGAGGTTAAGTGACTTGCTCAGTCACACAGCATGCAAGTGCAGGTTATGGAACTCAAACCCAGGTCTGCTGGATGTACCAAACTCATTTGCAGCTCATTGCCCTAAACCCTTGGCTATACTGCCAGCCCCAGTAAATAACATTGTTTTAGATAAATACAGTCTGAAATCGTAATCAGTAAGAAGCAGGACATGCCCCTCATACACCCAGACTCCAAATAATACAGGCAAATCTTTAAGAGGTCTCTCCCACCCCCCATAATAACAGATTATTTTTTAATACAGTCTTAAGATAGAATCCGCAGAAACACAGGGTACCTTTCCTTTTTGAAGTAACACAGCACAGACAGACAAATGAAATCATTTTAATAAATACTTTACTAGGTCACCTCCCCCTTCTTTTTTCAGCCACAAATCATAATGATGACAACTTTTTAAAGTAAGTTAAGTCTTGATATCTGAATTAACATCATACCCTTCCTTTTTGCATTCCCAGCATGCGTACATGCCAATTTTACCTAGTTTTATTACCTGTTCTCTAGCATGCTGGCTAGCAGTATGGTGTACTGGATAAGAAATGAATACCCTACACACACAGTTTCCAGCATGCTGGCAAGCTGGAATAGGCTCCAACTAGTGGTGCTCCAGTAGTGCTTTTGTGGGATCCGAATACCTTCCATCAGATAGTGCTAGTATCCAGCCTAGGAGCCAACCAAAGCTCGATTCTAGATCCATAGTTGGATAGTTGTGGATCTGAGGTGGATCCATCAGATCCAACCTCAGAAAATTGGATCTGATGGTCAGATACCTGGTTCCGATGGTCAGATCCATCAGATCCAGGTCAGATTCATGGATACCTCAGATACTTACTGTGGATCCTAGGAGGCTGAATCCTTGGCTGGATGTCTATGCCATCTGAGGCTATCTGATAACCAGCTAAAATGTTGATATCTGATGGCATCTGAACTGGTAGGATACCATCCAAGCAACACTGGCTCAAATCCCTACAGACAAAGATGAAAATAACTCAGGAAAGTTTTTAAAAACATGCATAAACACTTAAACAAAACACATGGATTGCTGAAAATATTAAGTCACACTGTACAAGTTCCTCATGCCTTGTCTCTATGATCTGCATTCTGCAGCAACCAGAGTGTGAAGGCACACTCACTGGATGAATCCGTATGTCTGCAGATCAGGATGTTTATCACCCCCATGCACAAAGACTCAAATCAGACTGAGAAATAATTTGGGTGGGTTTATTAAATGCACTCTGAGCACCCTCACCCTTTCAGCCACACTGTCGGGCATACTGAAAATGAAAAGTACACTTTTTTTTTAAATAAATAAATTCCAGCATCAGAATCACTAAATAGCAGCCACAGCACTAAATAATAAAAAATGACAACTGTTTTTTAATTGTTTTTAATTAATAGCAATCACAACCGTGAACTCATTAAATTGATATTTGTCACATTTTCTGGACACGCTGAGTGGATTAAGCAAAGTTAAGATTAACAGCAAAGTAACTGCTTGTTTTCTGGCATGCTGGCATCTTGGCAGAACAGCAGGCTGGCATGCCAAAGCAGAAATGTATACTACCCTCTACTTTGCTTGACTCAGCAAGGCATAGTATTCAAAAAAAAAATGAAAGTCAAAGTTGCAGCTATCTCAAAGGGAATGGAGTTTCAATTCTGTATATGTCATAACTAGTAACATATTCATGTATTATGTACTATCATAGGTATGTCTGACTGTCATTGAAGTCTCTGTGGCATACCAATGATTTGGACATGCCAGCTGACTTCTGTGACAGATTTCTGGCATGCTGGCATCTTGGGCAGAGCAGTGTGCCAGCATGCCAGAGCAGAATTGCACACTATTCCATGGTTTTCCAGCATGCCGGCACCTAAGAAGAGTGGCATGTTGGCAAGATGGAATAGGCTGTAACCCCTACTGCACAACTGCTTTATGTGATGGTTGTGGGATATAATGTAACCAAAAGCCACTAGCATGAAAGTGGGGAAGCTCTAAAAATATATGGACTTGAAATGGGAGTGTACTCTTTAAAGCTGTACAGATCTTAAGAAAAGAGACCTCTGAAATATTTGTTTTACTAGAACTTTCCAAGAAATAAATGTAATATTTCAAAGGCTATTTTAAAATGTGTCATTTTTTCCTCCCAACGTTGTTGCAGTTTGGGCAGATCTCATAGCCGTATTCATCAGTTACAGTTTCTACCCTTCTCTAGGCCCCTCCAATAGTGCTGACTTGACAGAACACGCAGAGGCAAGAGAACCTAACAAATGAGTGCAGGACCCTTCCCCAGTGCCTTGATAGTCTAAACTGCTGCCAAAACATGCCTGAAAGCTAGTAGGGAGACAAAGACATATAGACATTTTTTTCTCCAAGTGACAACAAAGATTTTATGAGTAAGAACCCTTAGAGAGTAATGAAAAACTGTAATTTCCCCCCATTCCTAATATAAATAGAAAAAAATGCATTAATTTATTCTGAGAAAAAAGAATTAACAGTATGAAAAGTTAACTGATTTTGTCATAATTAATTCAAAGAGCTTTCCTGTCATGAAAATAAACTTTGATGCATATAGATGCAGCATCCATATAATTTTCAGTTCTAATAACAAGAATAAAGTCAATTTATTGTTTCTTTATCATACTGCATGGATTTTCTTTAGAAGCATTCAGTTTGAGCTGTATTGTGCAGATGCAGATTTTTTTTTTCTTTAAGTATATTGTGGTGGCTTTGGATAGTAACAATCTTTAAGACTGAAACATCTATGAAAAGATATACAACATGTTTTAGGATATCACATAAATATTCATTGTTCACAGCAGAGGTTATTGTACTGGAACTCCACATCAAAGAATGGTGTGTGCTAAATGGGGCATTAATTTATTTTGCTTTCAGTAAAAAAAAAAATGCATTACAATGCATAATTCATTACTTTATGCAGTTTCTATCCCAGTTAAAATGAAAACTAAACCACTGGATTATTTTTAAATCAGTAACTGGCTCTCCAAAATATTTAGCAGCTCATCTAGAGAATAAAGAGCCATTTTAGTTCTACAGTACATTCTTTTGGTTATATACATGAGAACAGGGTAATCAATGCCATGTCATTATTTTAGATACTTATAAGAATGGAATATTCCATGGGTGGAAGTTAAGGCTCATTTTGTTACCCAGTTTGATGGTTTTAAGCATCAGTGGTTGCTAATTTAGAAACAAAAATAAAACATTTGGCTCATGATATTGCAGCAACAGAATACAATCAGTGAGTGAACTGAATAGAAAGCAAATGTGGTCAGTATCCTCCTGGAGGTTGTCAAAGTGTGTTTTCAGGCCCCAAAGGTACAAGGTGTTGAACAGTGAGTTGTGCTATAAAATTAGGAAATGATCAAGTTAAGCTGTCTCCCTAAACCGCTCCAGAAAGCCTCAAACATCTGGGAATCATAAGGCGCTTTTACACACAGGTTTATTAATGGAATAACTGTTATGGAAACAGTATTCCGTTACATCCCTTGTGTGTAAAGTGCATCTGTTTCGTTTCCTAGGCGAACGTTAGTCCAAACCGCAATCTCTGCTTTTCGCAGTTTGCACCATTGTGTTCCGTTTCGTCTCGGGCTGTGTAAAACAGCCATTCCGTTAGAAAGGCAGAAAACAACATATATAGCAGCAAACTCTGGGGGAGCCGAAACAAATGGAGGTGGGGTTTGCCAGAATACTCGCAGGGTGTAGAAAGGAACCAGAACGCAACAGAGTACAACGGCGCCACACAGGTAACGCTGATTCCATTTGAAAAACCTGTGTGTAAAAGTGCATTTAATCTCATTACCCTTTCATTAGTTGTTATGTACCCTAATATCTGTTTACTACTCTTTGTGAAATGTCTGCTACAGAAACCAGGTGAAATAAGATACACTGGCACCTCACAAGACATCAGAAGTGTCTAGTGCTTGAAGAAAATTCCAGTTGTCTTACAAGTACTAGTACACTGGTATTTAAATACTAGGGAGCATATGGTAATGTGTACATGAGTTATTGCTTTTATTTTTTTTAAGTTCATTTCAGAGCAAGGCAGAAAGGTTTATATCAGCATTTTCACTTACAATTTATTGTATTAACAACTCTGATCATGCCACAATAATCAAACATCAATTGTTATGCCTTTACTGTAACTAAACAGAATGGAATTATCCATTTATATTCTTTTCTGTGATTTCCAGTATGATTATGGAAACACTTTTCTAATAAAATATATATATATATTACAAACATGACAAATACAAAAGAGTCTGATTCATTATATTTTCATTGTGTGGTTTCCTAGCTGTGATGGTTCTAGTAAAGACTGCACAAATCCCACATTTATCAGTAAATTAATGCATCATGACCCAGATTATATTTCTAAGTCATACTGGCCAAATTAATTTATTTCAAAGTGGTTTGCAAGATTCTGTTACTCATAGCTTCTGTGCCATGTTATTGATTAAATGCAAAGACATTTTGCATCAAATGGTTCTTTCTTGATATTCAACTCACAGCAAACTAGAATTAATGACTAAATACAAACTTGATTGCTGGTAAATATATACCTTTTTTTAACAATAGATGTCATTATATGATAAGAAAGTAATTTTAACATTGGATTTCAAGTTACCTGTACATGATAACAGACCATAATCAATGTATAAAAGTAACTGTTCTGTATGCTTTATGCCATCTAAGTGTGCTCTTCACATCATTAAGAGTTCCAAATACCATTGAGTATTTTTGTGTTTAAATGTGCTGCATATTTTAGGCCCCAAAAAGCTGTTCTAATTAAAATGAGCTTGTCAAGTGGTCAGACAGACTGGAACTACTGGATTATAGGTAACAGGAATAAAATGAAGGGGTGAAAGCTATAATTTCAGTTTCTGTGGTGGCAGCAGAAGCAGTTGTTATAGACAGGCAAATTAAAGATGCTGCTGCTTAGGCTTACTGTCTCAGAACAGGCCATTCCAAGGCCTAAAAGCAGATCCTTGGTGCCTAATTTTAAAAATGTAGCGAGTACTCAGAGACTCTTTTATAAGCTTTACACCCTCCAGCTGGTTTACTTCCTGTCCCTTTTTATTCACTCGGTGATTTGATTCCTTCCATTGCCTCCACTTTTTGTCCTGCTGGGTTAACAGTAATTCTTAGTCCTTTGACTACTGTTCCGTACTGGGTATTTCCAGTGAACAATGAAGAATGTTTCAAAAGGAAAAATGGGAAGGGAGAAATTAAGAGATATTTTGTTCATAATCAAAGCCGTATGGTACCTTTTAAAAGGAAAATGATGCTGAAATTGTGTTGCATATAGAACCTTTTTATCAGGTGTCATCAAGAGATAACATTGCCTATTCAGTCATCCTCATGTAAGCAAGGCTTTTCCTTTTATGGGGAGGTTTCAATCTGAGAAGTTACATATCATGGTTGTCCAATTTCAGTTAAACTTAATGCTTTCTGTGGGTCACAGAGCTGAGCTAGGAATCCTTTCATCACGATGTAGTCAAATGTAGAAACATAAGTACCTCATGTTGCTTGAAAATAACAGGTGTAGAATCACATTATTATAAGGTGGATGGATTCTAGGGATGTTTGAATAGTGAAGTCTACTATAAAACTGATATCAGAATTAAACAATGTCAGGTTTCTTCTTTAGCAAACACTAACTCTTAGTATACGTAGCACATTCAGTTTGTGATCAACCAACACAAACTCATAGTATACGTAACACATTCAGTTTGAGAGCAGTTTCAGTTTCCAAATGTTTTGCCAGCCACCCCTACTACTGGATTTTTTTTTATTATTATTTTTGATTTTCGGCTAAGGTAACAATGATCTCCTTACATGGTGTACTTTGCAGCCAGATAATGAACCTTGACTGAAATTTGACACTGCTATTAACCTGTCATACATTCTGTAAGGTAGAGCCTGCCATGAGAGTGACTGTTTTCTAAATGTAATAAATCCTAGAAAAAAGGTTGTTGCCCGTGGTATGATGCTTGGAGATCCCACAGTTAGTAACCAGCATCCACAGGATCCAGTACTCGGACTGAACACAAAAAAAGTTGCTGCTTACTGATGATGTCAGAAGAATATTAATTTTATTGTTATTCATCCACATGAAAATGGACAGCATGGCTCAGTGCAACAATGCAAATTAAGCCCACATGAGCCCCATTTTATGCATTCAGTCCCTGTTGCTTTTTCAAGGCAGATGAGCCCCCTCTAGTGTACCACATTTGTAGTGCAATTTTAAAGAGTGAGCACCAATATTTCAAGGTATAAACACCCCAAAATAGCAAATAAGTATGAAACGGTGAAACTGTAATGAAGCACACAATAAAAAAATTAATTGCAACAGTAGCATTTTGAAGACACTTTTAACAATTGAGTAATAGCCTAAAATTAGCTCCATAAATATATACATAGCAAAATATTTTCTTGCTGAGATTTGTAGTTCACATGATGTAATCTTAAATTGTTCAATGGTACCCACATCTGTAAGAGAAACAGAAACAAGATTATTAAGGGATTGGAGTCAGTATACCAGTTCTAGCTGGTTATTTAGACCAGGCTATGATAGTCCACCCAACTGGAAAATCCAGTATGCCTCCCTCTTTGCCAAGACTTTTCTATATTTATTTATTTATGTCAAAAATGTTATCAGGAAACTCATACTGAGCATATGACAGTTCATTTCCAAATAAGTTCTGGGGCTAGGGGAATGGGAGTATGATATAATTAAGCAATAAGGCATGACAAAGTTGTATTATTGTGGGATAATGGCACACCTCGGGAAGTGATGCCTGTGGCAAAGCCGAGGGCTTTATGCACCTCAGAAGTGCTACTATCCCTCAATTATGTACATCCTGGAATGCCTTATTGCCATTATAATATGGCTTCCCTGATTTTTTTTATTTTAGGACTCAAGTAATGAGGTTCAGTGGGTTAAGCATTTCTGACCTGTGCTGGGATAACAGCATGTTCATGTGACTGGATTCCACCAATCACAGTTCAATATTTCCCTTACCCATTTTAGAATTTGCCACAGATGAGCTAAACATAAACATAGAGTAAATATACAGAGAATAATGGATAGCTAAGTGTGTGTTATGGATTTTTTTCACATAACCGAGGTGTGTTATGACCCATAAAACTCAAGAGCAAAGCTTGAGAGGTTTATGTAGTCATCACACAACGAGGGTGTGTGAAAAAAATCTGTAACATCAGATTTGCCTGTCCTTTATTTTGATAATTGATGGCATGGTGGTTTAGACTGTATTTCTAGCAGCTTGAAAAAAAAAAGATGTTTTTTAGCTAGAGTGCAGTTTTATTTTTGAAGGAATTGAACTGTACATGAATAAAACACAGTTGAAAATACTGCAGTTGAAATACTTTTTGTGAAACAATGGAATGCAACAGTTTCTTTGGGAAATGTCATATCAACCAGATTTCAGGTTATTATGAGGTGTCATATCAAAACGGATTTCAGGTTATTATTGCCTTTGCAGCATAATAACCCAAAATCAGGTTGATATGCATTTTTAACAAAATAATAATCCGTTTGATATTTATGGTTACCAGTAATTATATATTAGCTATGAACTCCTTTATCTCTCCCCCCAATCCTCCCCAAACCCTCTAATTGCTTATAAATGTGGGCAAATGTTTCTTCTCTCCTCCCATATCATCCACGTGGGCTGTGAGGGAGTATTTTCTATTCCTTTGTTCAATCACTCATATTTGCTTACCTATCCTCTGTTTGAATTTTCATTTGGTACAGCCAATGTAGAATGCTCCACAGTGGCATGTTACTAAATATACCACATTGGCCATATCGCAGATGATGAACATATTGTTCATCAGCTTGACATCTTCCCGATTTAAAAACTGGATTGTGTTTTCCCCCACTGCAGTACAATATTTGTAGTATCCATATCGTTTATAGCCATTCAGTAAGAGAAGTAATCAAGTGACTTTTCTTGTTGTAGGCTGAGTGCTATGAACTAGCTGTTCACTCAGATTTCTTGTATGCCTTTACACAATGTAAGATGGCTGTTTAGTGTACTCATGAACCCTAGCTTCTGCTTTTAGAATGTACCAATGTTTGTTCATAATTTCTAGTATTATTTTAGCATCATAAGAAAAGTGGTCACACAGTCCATCCATTCATTTCACCCTTTGTTAAATTACATGCACAGCCCATAAAGGTCAAAGAAGCTTGCTATGTCAAAATATTATCTGGTCTGTCACCCAGTACCATGAGTCAATGTTTCAATTAATGTGCTACTATGTAAAATATTCATAAATAAAAGTATTTTGATAAACATTGTGAGTGTGTTCTATAACCTTATTTTGGAAATAACATGACAATGCTACAGTAAAGGTCAGATAATGCATAGTAAAGGTGTTTCTATGTGCCCTAAATGTTCATATTAGTGGCCCCATAAGGCCACAGTCATTATGAAAGCTTCCTAAATTTATGCAGAACAAATGAGAAGGCACTGATTGCATTTAGAAAAAAAAGGCTTGTTACATAAATTAGCCAAATATGTAACTGCCTCAGTTTTTAAATGATAAAAATATCTTCAGAAATACTTTAACACAACTTCTAAAACTGTTCTTACATTAAAACTGATTGTTAAAGATACATCTTAACAAAGACACTTTAGATATGACATAGTAGGAAAAACAGGGGTTTTCACAGGAACAACGTTTTGCTAACAATTTGCATCTACAGTGTGAATGTTAGCTGAAGTTAAATTTCATGCTGATGGAAACTCATACCTCAGTGAAGCATATTTCTTTTTGAGAAATTAAAAAGATAAAAATAATTTAATATTAATGCTGGCACTGTGAAGTCAAATTAGATATAACGGTTATATGTTTGCTTATGGTGTTACAGAATGTTTAAAAAAGGAAAGGAAAATCAGTGTTTTGGGTGGCATATGCACCACAACCAGCATTAGGTTAAATAGCAACAGGTCACTATTCATAAAAGGTTGCTGCATTCCTTAGCCAGAAACAACTTTTTTCAGCAGTAATAAATTGGTTATTACAGTCCAGAATACATCAAATCTAAAGGCAATGGTGTAATATATAATTTTACCTTTTCTAGACAACAACAGTTAATAAGTACATGATTACCAGCTCATGGTTTCTGGACAATTTATGTATTTTTTTGTTCAATTATGACTGAACTGTTTGTACTTCGCATAATTCCTGACTTAAGTGTTATAACTTTATGGTCAAGATTATATATAGAATAATGTATGGGCAGGTGGGTGTAACCAGAATTTTACACACACGCGAGGAGTGGGATGCTACATAAACCCCAAGAGCGAAGCTCAAGGGGTTTATACAAGCATCCCACAGTGAGTGTGTGTGTAACATTCTAGTTGCTACACAACCACCGATACATTATTTGTATTTGATTATTGGTCATAATTTTTTATGACATTGTCCTTAAAGAATCAGTGAGAGAGTGTTAAATTGCTGTAAAGTGGCTATATTTCAGTAAAGCTTAACACAAAGGCAACACGTTTTCCTTGTTTTAAGTGAAGAACATTTATTGTTCAATTTTTTTAAAGCCTTAACTTGTTTTAGAAGTAACCTAATTGAGCTAGATTTGCAGCTACTGATTACAACTGCTCAGTTATAACCAAAAATATCAACTGGGCAGTTATAATGCAGGATAAAACTCTTGTTATCGGTGTATAAAAAATGATGACCAGTAATTAAATCACCAATTGTTTTCTTTTCTTGATATTTCACTCATCATATGTAATTATACCAGCAAGGGTAGTAACTGGCTTCACTGATATGAGGATGCTTACAATGTAAATAATATTTAATAATTAGGTCAATTGCTGCGTGACTCCCAAAGAAAAACATACTTCAGTAACAAAATATTCCCACACAAAATCTTGGAATGAGTTAAAGTCCAGCTACTTTACCTGTGATATACTACAGTATTATATCACTTGTTTACTATAAACATCTTGTTTTCATTTATACCTGATGAAGTGGACAGAGTATATCTTAGAAGGCAGGATTTCTTCTTACATTTTTTTCTTACAGTTTAATAAAAACGGTATAGCTTATTTTGATATATTCCTGTATACCAAGGTTTGCAAACATTCAAATATAAATGCCATTGTGCTAGTAAAAAATAAGGGGCAGCTTTATCATGCCTGAGCTGTAGTGATACAATATTTGCATAACTTTGCATAGTCTGTGCATTTTAAAAGCAACAACAAATTTTGTGCATTTATTTAGTTGTATAACAATACATACATAGCTACATTTGTAATCCAGTTAAAGAAAAAAGTGGAATTAGTGTGGGCTTTTGAATATTGCTTATGCATACCAGATGTATTTAGAAACTAGTTTTTACCAGAACCCACTGTGGGGTTGGGGGCCCAGGTTTAAAAGGGATATGTTTGTGCAAGAAATAAATGCATTTTTTTTTCTGCAGTTACACAGTATATTAAACGACAGTCTAAATGCTGAAAAACTTCAAGGATAAATACATATTTTGTCCCCTGCCATTTGCATCACTTTCCAGCCTTTTTCCTGTAAAAAATAGTATACAGGTTAGTGCTGTGCAAAGTTGCATAATACCACTTATAATATGAGGTTGGTAAAAAACAGAAATCCAATTGGTCACACAGCATCAGGTGACGGTTGATTAAAGTACTAGTAAATGCACAGTAGCTGAAAATGTCCCTGAGGCAATATCCTTGATCAGAATTGGGACTCATTGCCTGCTGAAGCAAAGTAAATGAGCATGGCAGCCATTTAAATGCTGATAGAGCAGCAGCACTTTATGTGGGGAAGATCAGGGTTATTGCTTTAGGGACATTGGCAGAAAGCTGCTGCCCAGGGTCATTGTGTTCACAGTGGTCCATAGTGAGAACACCGAGGGTGCTTTCCTGTGTTGCTTGGGTGTGGTCCCCTGGGACAGAGTGGGCAGCCAGCGGGGGGGGGAAGAGAGAGAGGGAGAGGGAGAAGGGGGATATAGGCAGCACCAGAGGGAGAGACCAGGTGCTTCTCTTCTCTGTCCCTTTCCTTCTCTGGTGGTCTGTTCACTTTGAAGGCATATAGTCAAGCTCCTCTGGGTGAAGGCAAAGTCGGCAGTTAATATATATAGAGAGAGAGTGAGCCCCCCTGCTGCTGATGTCCACTCCTTGTGCTAGCCTAATTCCAGCCAGTTTCAGCCACTATCAGTAACAGGGTGCAGGTAATCACAGCGGGTCTGAGATATGGCAGAAAGTGCCAGCCAGTCTCAGTGTGTTCACAGTGATGCATAGTGGAAACATTGTGGGTGTTTTCCTGTGTGGCTGTGGGTGTGGTCCCCCGGGACAGAGTGTACAGCCAGCAGCAGAGGGAGAGAGACAGAGAGAGAGAGAGAGAGAGAGAGCAAGTGTACGACTGAGATATAGGCAACACCAGAGGAAGAGACAGAATTAAAGTGGGTAAATTTACTGCCCTGCCCCAATGCTCTGTAGTCACCAAATGGCCTGTCCTGTGTTTGTTCTCCCCTCCCCATGATCTCTGACAGTACGACCCACTGTCACTGTGTTTCACTGTCTCTGTATGCAGCCTTGCTACAGTCTCCTCTCACTTTATCTTGCTCATTTGTTTAAAGTACATCAGGCTTGCTGCAGTGAGAGGGAGGAGAGAGAGAGAGCAGCTCACCACGATCATTCTCCCTTGCTGCAGTGTCACTTGGTACTTTTGTGAAAGCACTTCCACAGTGGAACTGCTTGGTGTCATGGAAGAACACATCATTAATATTGTCTATTTCATCATTCAAAAGCACATTTCTGTTAATGTTATCATAATCATTGTTACCTCATGTTATAAGCACAATAACCCACTCCACTGTATGAGGTTACTGGGGATTAGTCAACACCCTGGGTGCTGGGAGGGCATTCAGCCTGCGGCCTCATTCCTCACAGCACTCCAGTGATGCGATTAATCCCATTCCCTAATAAGCCCATACCCTGTCATGGGTTATTGCTTACTTGTGCTGGAATTCAGCACAGTTTCACAAAATAGACCTTTTCCACCATGACAACTCAGGGGAAATGTGAAGTTTCAGCAACTGATGAGGAATTTAGCTAAAAATGTCAGAAGTCCACAATTTTTCTGTAGAACATGTTTACGTGATTTAAAGAAACGAGGTTTACATTTAAAAGCTGCATTTTTTTAATTGCAGTTCCATTGATGTAACCTCAAGGAATTCACCATGAAATTCTGCCAAGCTTAGTGGAAGGGAATCTGCCATTCCATCAGAATTCCACTAGAGGAATTCTGCATTCTGCATAGCACTACTACTGGTACAGCATTTTCAGGATTGTTATGATATGACCAAAATAAGCAACACATCCAAGACAATAGCTTGTTTTAAAAGTACTATGAAAATATATTTGCTGGATATTTGTAAATGCACGTTCTTAAGGATTCATTGACCCTTAGTGTTTTAATTTGACAAATTACTATGTACTATTTTTGTTATGTAAACTATGTTTGTATATGTATGGTGCTTTGCACTCAGGTTATCCCTGAAAATCGGTACTTGCACTCAATGGACTTACCTGGTTATCAAAAATAAAGAAACATACTGTATTTATTCATTTACATATTTATTTTTTGTATGACCAGACATTAGGCCCACTTAAAGAGGAAAAATATGCAAACATAACCCTCTCCTCTAGCTATTTGAGGGACCTTGGTAGGGCAATAGAAATGAAGTCCCTTCACTTATATTTTGATGACAAGCATCTACAACTGAGTTTGTTTCCATTACCACAATGGAGGAATAAAAATCATGGTGCTGTAGGGTGTTTCCAAGTGTTCATAATTATGGCAAAGTGCCCAGTTTTTTTTCCTTAAACGAAAGTGCAAATTTCAAAAAGTAAACTTACATCTTTACCTTTTTTATACATATAACCTTCTCTTGGAAATCAACTGCAATGGACATTTCATTAAGATATTGAGACAATTGTTCCCTGTTCTTGTACTTCTTGGTCAGTGTACCCTATGTGCTTCATAATTATGTACTGTAAAGTCTGGAATCTAGTTCTACTTGAGGCTTGGTAGTATGATCAGAGCATCAATAACAGGTTTAAGAGTATCAGAAAGAATACTGTAGATTAATTTATTCCTTATAATCACACTTTTTATACTGTTTAGGCCCTAGATTCCATCCTTCCAGCCTACTGCACCAATCCCATCACCCATCATCTCCTGGTTTTAGCTCCTTCCTCCAGAAACTACCATGGCTTACCTCTTATGGAGTGGTCAATGAAGTATAATAATCCCCTCTGAAGACCTATATGCAATAAGAAATAGAGAGCCCAGGCCAGTGGGTGTGGGGTCTGTGAACATCAGGTTTCATCGTATTGGTAGTTGAGAGCTCTTTCCCGGTTCACTCCCTCTCTGGTGAATGTTGGCACTAAGATCGTATGTGAGGAAACCATGTATCGAGCATGCTTGTTACCTCAGCCAGCTATCTAGATCCCCCTCACACACACACACACACACTGCCACCCTCAAATGCCTGCAACACTCAGGGAGCCTCTAGATGTGTCACTGCTACAGTGGGTGATGATCTCCCTCCTTCCTGAATAGGAGCCAGCACTCTGAATCGGGCTTATTCCTGAAGATGGATCACTGGCATGGCAAATGATAGTGGTATTGCTACACCTTTGGGCCAGCTTATAGGTTCATTTAAGCAATATACCATGAGAGGGTGTGGTTGATGTCAGGATTTACCCACGCATGGTGTGTTGTTTGGTCATGAGGCCACGGGCTGAGTTAGTAAACCACACCAGGTGTGGGTAAATCTTGGCATCATCCACACCCTCTTGTGGGATATTGCAATGATACAATGGTATTCTGTATTTATTGTGTTAAAATATAAAGAAAAAAAAAGATTTTCTTTGGATTCTGTAATATTTTTATTACATTTAGTGCTGCACCTGAAAATATAGTCCTTGGTTGGTAGGAACACTCTTCTGCTGCTTATGCACAGTATTGTTTTCACATTCCCAGCCCCCCTGCTTTCCTTGGGGTTGGGTTAGCTTGTATACTGTGCCCAATGTCATTAGTTTACTGTGTTCAGGCTTTGTTTTTCTGTTATGAGCTTGGACAGCTTTCATCAGTTGGTATACAGACAATTTCAACTACGGAGCACTGCTTCGATGTGGTGTGCTCATGTGTGGGATCGTATTTTGGAGCTGCATTTTGTTGCAATCATTCCTGGCCATTTTCTGCTTCTGGACATGGAAATGATGGGAAACAGTTTTCTTGAGCCATGTGCCTCAGCCTTGGAAGTACTGGAGTGGGCCAAGGCCACATGGTGTGAAGCAGCAACTGACTGATGTTTCAGCTGTGGAGCATGTGACAACCCTACCTGTCCCTATGTATGACAGTCCTGGGACTGGAAGAAGAAGATGCCAGGAGAGAGCTGCCTTGAAATGTGCTTACGTGAGCCCCATATGGGGGGGGGTTCAGTTAATTTAACTGACTACTTCTCACCCCAGCACTCTTGCTCTCTAGCAACCCAGCATTTACCTCAGCTGCCAAAATTGCAGTGCTTCTTCTCTCCCATTTTTATATTGTGGTTTAGCAGGGATTGCCAGTCCTGGGTTTGCAAGGGTCAGAGTGACTTGAGAGGGGGTTTATGATGTGGCTCACTGGAAGCTGGCACCTTTTTCCATGGGGTGATGCTAGGATTTACCAAGGCTAGAAGGTGCCAGCCAGCCAATCAGAATGCTTTGATTTTGGAGCCATTGTATAATTATTTATATCCACTGAATAAAAGGATATTTGCTTATTCAAATCCTTTTATATTCCCAGATTAGGATTTAATGATATATTGTTTCGCACGTCTAAATGCAGAGGTTTACTAAAATCTGTGATTCATGCTACAAAAACAAAATGAGACATGGTTTGTGCCAACAAGGTTGGTCATGTGATGGCAGTTGTGTTTCATAGGGGAATGTCAAGTGAAAAGCCCAACATGTGGAGATACTGTATAGTACATGTCCACTGAAACATACTGTATCTCCCTGCATACAGGCAGCTTAAGAATTAAACAAGATAAATAGCAGCTGGAGGATATACAATAACTCGTTTCATTTTAGATTACTGCAAAGAAAAGCATCAATTAGGAAGCCACTCCCTTCACATTCTGAGATGCATGCTTTCTTACTCACTAGCTATAATGATAAACAGCATGTTAGTCCTCAGCAAGTTTGCCAGTCCTGGCATGCATCTGACTACCTACGAGGAGTAACAGCATACACATCCTCCCTAGCTTAGTCACCTTCTCAGGCTTTTTTCATGAACATGTAGCATGACAGCAAATATATATTATTTAGGACTGTTTCAGGCAAGAAAATCAGCTTATGAAACAGCACAACACAGACTCATTCTGTGCAAAAAATTGATCAAATGTCTGACTGCACTCCAAACTTCCAATGCATATTCTCTGACAAAAGGCCACCACCCACTCCTCTATTGGATGACAAAACCTAATAATACAGTGCAATTTAATTTTATCTTAGCATAGCAACATTCGTGCTGAAGTATCCCAAAATGTGCATAGTAAGGTCAAAAATAGCTGATAAGAAGAAAAATAATAGTAATATGCTGTAAGATAAAAATAGCAATAACAGATAAAAAACAAACTCAAGACAATACTATGCAGTGAATTAACGTATCAAATTCAACAGCATGTTTGCACTATAAAATTGATAATATGATACTAAAATAAAAGAGAAAAACACTGAATATGAAACTGCTGATAAAAAATTATTACAAAAAGTATGTCTTCTAACATTCTATAATCAAATGCATAGCAGCACGCTGTGTTTGCTTCTCTGCCCCTTTGTGTGGAGCAACCTCCAACGCAGCCCTCGTTTGGGACTCTGACCAAAGAATCCCATGTTAGGTCCAGATTTCCAGGCCAACTCTTGGTGGACATCACCCAATCTAAGGATACTAGGGTGGTTCATTGTGTTAAGCAGTCAAGGGCTGTATTTGAGGAGTCCTCCAGCAACTCTGAAAGAGAATTGTCCATGGCCATGACCAGGACTCACACATTGTACCCAGAATCGGCTGTGGAATTGATCATCACCCAAGAGCAGGTGTTTTTTGATGCTTTGTTCTCACTTATGGCAGAATCCATGAATGTGCCCATGGAGCCAGTCCAGAAGCAGGCTAAGTATCCCTTAAGTGACATACTGGCCAAGGACGATTTGTTGGCTATTGTCCTTCCTGTGGCAAAGGCCATCTTCAGACTAGCCCAAGAGCTTTGGCAGTATCCAACATCCTGCGCAGCACCCTCCACTGGATTGGTCTGGATGTACACAGTCCTTATGGGCTCCCTCTCTGGTTTCTCTAACCTCCCGCTGCTGAGGGATCTGATTGGGACTTGGTCGTCCATAAATAGAGTGACCAAGAGGATGTGGACAAGCCTCCAGACAAACAGTCCAAGAAGATTGACCACACAGCTACAAAGGTAGGTGTTGCTGCATTACTGGATCTTCATCAGTCTTGCTATGCTGTTATGAAGGCTAAATTCATCCATTCTATGCTGGGAGTGTTGAGGGACCTCCATCTCCATTCTGCTGGTGACAAACAGTTGCTGATGAAGTTGGTTAAATACTAGGCTCAGTCACTAGCTAAACACCAGTTCCAGACAGCTCTGGAAATGGGAAACTCCTGTTCTTGTACTATGGCAACTGCTGTTCCTATGTCTCATAGCGCTAGGCTGAGGCTTTCCTCCTTAATGGAAGAAACTCAGCACAAGCTGACTGATGTCCCTTTCTTTGGCACCAACCTCTTCAGTCTTAGGGTGGAAGGGCATCTCATATGGATCAAGAAGTCCAGTGCCACCCTTGATTCTGTGGCTTCATTTCAGAAGGACCAGATGACTAAAAAGAAAGCCTTCTAGTATTGGCCCTTTCAGCCACAATAGCTCTTGCAGCAGTCCCAGTAAAGGCAGTACTCAGCAGTGACATTCAAATCCAAATTCGGTGGCCAGGGGAAAAAGAGGGGGGGACAGAGGTGGTGGTGCTTCTGCAGCCTCTGCAGCCAGAGCCCCCAACAAGGCTGTGCAGTGATGGGTTTTCCATCCAGTCCCTGTCCCAACTCCTAGTTGAGAGTTGGTTCCACCACTTCTTGCACAATTGTCAGCCATTACCTCAGAGAAGTGAGTTCTAGAAGTGGTGGGCAGAGGGTTGCCTCTGAATATTGAGGCTCTCCCATTGTACCAACTCTGAACTCCTCAGCAGTCCAGGGTGTTGCAAAACATATCGTCTGTGCGAGGAGTCATCATCACTCAGCTTTTAGAATGTGGGGTGATAGCCTGTGTTCCAGATGCCCTGTCCACTCAGATGTAGGTCTCCAGGTACTTCCTGGTCCCAAAAATGATGGAGAGCTGGTGTGCCATACTGGATCTGCACAACCTGAGCCAATTAATTTGAAGCTCAAATTCTGGATAAAGATGTACAAAGTTGGCAAACTTCACTCCACAAAATAATATGTGAAGTTGCCGCATTCACAAAGTGCCGACTCTGCAAGGACTTTGGCAGGAGAAGGCATGCAAATTCACTAGTGAAGTTGCAAGTTCACTTAACTTCACCTAAAAAAGTGCCATTTCCCAAGAAAGCTCATTGCGAAGTGGCATAGTGACAAAGTGGGCAATTCACAAAGTTATTCTTGAAGCTGAGTTTCACAGCTTCACCCAAACTTTGATAGTGAAGCTAAACTTCACACATCTGTAGTTCTGGATGGTCACTCTGAATCATATCATTCTGTCTCTGGAGCAAGGCATGTGGTTCTGCTTTCTAGACCTCCAGGACATGTTCTTCCACATCCCAGTCTGTCTGTCCCATTGTTGGTATCTTGATTCCTTGCAGAGGGGATGCTTTACCAGTTCAAGGTCATGTCCTTTGACCTCTCATCCATTCCCAGTGTCTTCTCCAAGTTCAAGGCAAGGATGGTGGCCTTCTTGCAATACAAGGGTGTCAGGGAGTACCCCTATCTAGACAGCTGGCTGATAGCTGGGTTATCCCAGGAGACTGTAGAGAGGTCCAGAGCTCTGACCCTCTAGACCTGTTGGGATGGGCTTTCTAGTCATCCTAGCCAAGTTCAAATGGGTCCCCTTGTTGATGATCATGTTTATCAGGGAAGAACTAGATTTCCTGCAGGTCAAAGCATGCCTCCCTGCAGACCGAGCATTGGATCTTACCTCCTTTGACTAATCATTAGGTTGGGCTTTCCTGCTCTGCCTGGGACTTCTTGCAGCTGCTGGGGTGCATGTCATGCTCCACAAGCATGATCCATTGGGCTCACTGGTGGATGCACCACCTTCAGTGGGAGTTGGGCCTCCAGTGGTCCTAGCACCAATGTCACTTGGAACAGCCAGTTGTGACCCACCTGATGCTGTATGCCATTCAGTGGTGCTGGACCCACAACATCTGGAGAAGGGAATTCCATTTGTCTGCCCAGAACCATCCATCATGCCCATGATTGACTTATCTCTGGTAGGGTGGGGAACACACCTGGGAGGCCACAGAGCCAATGGTTCTGGTCACCCCAGGAGTCCCACCACCACATCAACCTGCTGGAGCTTTATGTAGTGAATCTGGCTCTGATAGAGTTTGTTCCACTGATCCAGGTCATGCAGCTTCAGATGGACAACACCATGACCACATTGTGCCTGAACAGGTAGGGCAAGATGAACTCCCTTTCTATTGGGAGGCTCTCAGCAACTGGACCCTGATACACAGCCTGGATGCTGATCTCCTGGTTATCCCTGTCACTGGAGTGAACAGTCAGCTGGCAAATGTCCTCAGCCAGGTCTGAGAGATGTTGTACAAGTGATCCCTGAATCAGAAAGTAGTAGACCACCTGTTCTTCCAGCGGGAAACCCCTCTGGTGGACCTATTTACCTCCTGGGAGAACAGCAAGTTGAGGCTATTTTGTGTCCATACCAGACAGTCAGGAGCACTGTTTGAGGATGGTTTCATGAGGCCTTGGATCTGTACACCTTTCCTCCCTTCCCCTTGGTCCACAGAGTTATTGTCAAGGCCTGAAATGACAAGGAAATGGGGAAGTCCTGTTCTTGTACCATGGCAACTGCTGTCCCTATACCCTCATAGCACTAGGCTGAGGCTTTCCACCTTAATGGAAGAAACTCAGCACACGCTGGCTGATGTCCCTTTCTTTGGCACCAGCCTCTTTAGTCTTAGGGTGGAAGGGCATCTCATATGGATCAAGAAGTCCAGTGCCACCCTTGATTCTGTGGCTTCATTTCATAAACTTCATGAGGCCTTGGATCCCAGTCCACCTGTACACCTTCCGTCCCTTCCCCCTTGGTCCACAGAGTTATTGTCAAGGCCTGGAATGACAAGGAACAGATGATCCTGATAGGTCCAGACTGGCCCTTATAGTTTTGGTATCTGGGCATCCTCATCCTAAGCAGTAGGCCTACGTGGAAATTGTTGTCATGCCACTCAGACCTGCTGACCACATAACAGGGAAAGGTCCTGTACCTGGATCTTCATTCCCTGCACCTCTCGGTCTGGTTCCTGAGTGCCTAGAATTCTAGGCTTTGGACCTATTGGAAGATGTTCTCCATGTTGTGGAGGCATCCCATAAGGAGCTGACTCATAAATGCTATGCTTCTAAGTGGACAAGGTTCTTAATCTGGTGCCAGGGTAATGAGCTTGAGTTCCTTATCTATCCCATGGTGAGTAACCTCAACTACCTATGCTCCATCTCTCAGTAGTATCTGTGAGTGATGACCCTTAAGGTGCACCTGTCTGCCATCTATTCATACATGATTTGGGCTGGTATGCAGACGGTGGCCCAGCAGAATGTGGTTGGGCACTTTTTCAATGGCCTGGATCACTTGTCCCCTCTAGTGCCTAAACCTCCACCTGTAGTGGACTTACAGCGGGTGTTGGCAAGGCATATAGGCAAGGTGTTTGAGCCAATGCATAGATGTGAGATTTCACTGCTGTCATTTAAGACTGCCTTCTTGGTATCAATCACATCATTCAGGATTTGTGAGCTGCAGGCTCTCTGGGTGGAGTCTAATTATATGGTCTTCCAAAAGGCCACAGTCATCTTTCACCCACACCTTAAATTCCTCCTGAAGGTCATACTAGGTGATCAGCTTACCAATATACTTTACTAACCCAACCTGAGGTCGACCTTCCCTGACAGGTGGCACCTGGATTTCTGCCTCCAGCATGCAAAGATCTGATCCCACGGGGCAGAGCTGGAGGATATACCACCCGGATGGTGGGATGTGCACAGCTTCAAGACTTCCAATGACTTGGCTATCTCCAGGAAGACTGCCAGAGTGTGGCTGTGTGGATGTTTCAAGTTTTAGATTTATTGATCGACACAAAGTCTTTTCATACAAAAAAAAAAAAAAAAAAAATTAACACAAATATAAATTGCACACACAATAGTAATAACAAATGCAATGTAAAACCATTGTTCATATAAATATTTCCAAGGAGTTTAAAAATTGCTTCTAATTTTGTCATATCATGTCTGTAAATACCTTATAGTTTCTCATAATCTGTTACTCTTAAGTGAACATTTCAGACAGGTATGATTTAGTAGTTTCCATATTGAAAGTAAGACAACTTTTGATTCCAATACTGTTTATGGTTGACTAGTCTTCCCAAATCTGATCCATCCTAACCTAAATGTAAGCTCTGATCTGATAAGGTACACCATTCAGTTTACAAACAGAATAAATAGATAAAGGCATATTGTCATGAACCAAAAATCATAACAATAATAAGAATAATAATATCTGTTATCCATTTAAATAAACATAAATCAGATAAGCCATAACTTAATATGGTGTCTCAAATAACTGGTAGTAACTGAGGGTTCGTCCTTTAAAAATCCTGAATCAAGAGTACATGGGATTTATCTGACTTATCTGGTTCGGGTCTGGTTACCTACACCCCCGTGTCAAAGTGTTATAACCTGTAGTCTCAAATTTGAACTAATATTTTGGAAGAGAAACCAACTATGGCAGAAAAAGGAGTTATCCTCACATACCCCCAAATTAAGATGGCCAAACAAGACATCATACAAATCACAATTTCAGTGAAATTAAAAAAGGCAGAAAGTCTATGTAGGGCTGACAGATCATGTGAATTATATAAGTCACAAATAGTCTGTTCTGTAGACAAATTATATCTAGTCAAAAGTGGGCATAACCAATAACCTCTTTTCTTATGGTATGATGGGCAGAGTAGAGTAATAATGTTTAAGATCATCTTCCACTTCTGCACTAGATCTGCAAAATGTGTGGATGTGAACTTTATACCACTAGTAGCACTACAGTTACGGGTGACTAATCCATATTTCAACCTCAGTCTTGTTTCTTCATGTGCACCATCTTTTTGTCTTCATTCCTTAACTGAAAACTAATTTCCTTTTCTGTATTGTACCTCTAACTAGGGCCTATCAGTGCTAGATTGGTGGGACATATATAAGTACTGACACAGCAGATGGACTGTGAATCTTCTTCTGTCCTTAGATTTCTCTGTTTCTGTGTAGCTAGAACTAGAAGCACGCTCAGTGGGTTAGCACTGGGACATGGCCAAGGTGCTAAATTGCGAGGCGTATCAGAAAACAGAAATGAATAAAGCATCCAAGGCAAAAACTGTTCGCACAGATCATAATTTGAATTATATGACAGGTATCCATTGTAAGCCAATCAAAATAGAGAACAGCCATCAGTTATTCTCTCACAAACTATATCTAAAAACTCCCAGAGTTGGTTATTCAAAAAAAAAAAAACCCTCCCACAGTTGATTAATCACCCTCTAACCATGCCCACAGTCAGTTAAGCGGCCTCTAACAATGCCCACAGTTGGTTATTCCCTCCTTGCGAATGAAAACTAAAATAAAAATAAATGGTGTCTGAAAGACCTTCCATTTTGGTCACTACATGACAAGTAGATAGCAAGCTTCACACCCTCACAGAAAAGAAAAATCATGAGATAAACCCGTAAAACCTGTCAGGTAATCACACTGTCAAAGAAAAGTATTTTGCCACATCACCAATCTATTTTCTTATGTTTTAACGATTTTCCCAGCATGATCCTATTTCCTTTCACTTTCTGTCACTGGCATGCTGCACCAAACATCCCCTTCCATCAGCCATGGTGACCATGACAACAGCACTACATTGCAGCACTGAATATACAGCATTTTCCAAATATTCAACAGATTTTACATTTTAAACACAGAAATCCATGTCCTCTGCACCGCTTACACTGGAGTTTTTCATGTGGTGCCTGTACTCATAGATTCACACACAAATCAGTACCAAATATATATACTGCACATAGCTATCAGTATAATTCCCCTTGTAAACTAAACTACTTTCACAATTATTTAAACCATTTTCCCAATTCTGTTCCTGATGAATGCTTACCTATTCAACTGGTTTCCTCATTCACAGCACCAGCATCTTTCACTGCACAGATATTTGAAACACGACTGCCCACTTTCCTTGTCACATGTACTGCTAGTGATACAATAGTGCAACTGGTGCTAGCATTTTGCACTTACATAATTTGCTCCTATATAAAAAGTTCAAAACCAACTCCAAGTCATATAATAGTAATAACATTCATTTAGTTTGAGTATACTCACAATGACCAACTGGTGTGGATTATATGAACACCGAGGCCATTTAATGACCCTCACCAGCCAGTTACTGCTTCGTATACTCCAGCTAACTGAATGTTATCACTTAAATGACTCACTATTTATTTGAACATGATGTGTAGAAAAAAGACAGACACAGCCATGGCCATCCAGTGCTCAGATCTCACTGACAGTAATGGATGATGCATCAGTTGTTGTCAAGAACATCTGAGCACCGGACAGCCTTGGCTGTGTCTGTCTTTTGTCCACACATCATGTTCAGATAAATGGTGAGTTATTTCAAATTATCACCTGCGTGGACAGTTTTTGCCTTGGGTGCTTTATTAATTACTGTTCTCTTCTGTTTAACTAACCTATTAAGCATAGGTGGTTAAGGTTTCCCTGCTGTAGTCACTACTGTTTGGAATGGCCTTCTGTGTTATATCTATCTAAAAGTTTCACCTTTTTGTATATACCATCTTAAAACTCACCTTTTCTGTCCTTCTTTTAAAACCTCATGTTCAATTTGAACATATTACAGTTGAGTCAAGAGTGATCTGGGAATATTATTAAAAAGAGAATTACGGTAGTAAAGATGTGATAAAATAAAGGCATAAATGAGAATCTCAGCAAAGGAATGATCAAGGAAATAAGAAATACAAAGATGTGATGGTGAAGAAAGACTGCAGATATGTGAAATGTGAAAGGAAAAGGAGAGATTTTGGTCAAAAATAACTCCAAGGTTCCAAACTGAATAAACAAAAGTGAAATCAAAGTTCTGAAAAGAGAAAGAGGAAAAGTTATGATTAAGAAAGTTGTATATTCACCTAAGAGAATATTTTTAGTTTTAGAAACATTTGCCTGTACAAAGTTGATAGCCAAAAGCTAACTAAAGTAATACAAACAGATATGGAAGTGTAGACAGAGTGATTAACAGTCCAATCTTAAGGACAGAGGTGAGGCTGCCGAGTGGAACAGATAGATCAAGAAGAAAACAGGGCCCTGTAGAGAGCCATGACGACCATTGTTGAGAAGAAGATGATGTGAAAAGGAGAAGCCTTCAACAGAAACAAAAAAGAATCACAAATGTGAGAACAAAAATCTGCACATAGGTCAAGGAGATGAAGGAGGAAAAGAGACACTAATAAGAAAAGGAGATTATCATTTGTAATATAAAGATGGGCTGTCTTCTTGGCATGACCAAGACAGAAGCCAGATTGTAATGGATAGAGAATGTTAGTAAGATGAGAGAAAAGATTGCTGAAAGCAACTTTGTCAAGGATATTACTTTGAAAAGGTAAATTAGATAGGAGATAAGAATTAGAGACACAGTTAAGATCAAGGGTTGGTTTGTTCCCATATCCAGTGGTGCCAGTGGAATGCTTTGTGTTCCCATGAGGGTAACCTGGGATCACAGCATGAGCCTGCCACTCCACACTGGGCTGGAGGAGTCTGGTGATGCTGTGAAGGCAACATCTGCAGAGTCTGGTGGGAGGGTGGATGTCTTCCTAACTCCTAAGGACCTCCAGTGGAGCTTCAGGGTAGTATTGTACACTGTAGGTGGCCACACAGTATCTTGCACACATCCCAGGTCAGATGTAGCCAGGACAGACACCACAGAGGAAGATAGGTGGGACATTATGGGGGTACTCTCTCTCTCTCTCTCTCTCTCTCTCTCTCTCTCTACTTTGCAGTCTAAATTATGCAACAAGTTTGTCAGCTCTCTACTTTCAACAAAACCTTGCTGCATGGACATAACTTAAAGAATCCCTTCCTCTTCTCAGTGTTTGCTCTGTGTATTTTGTTTTAATGTATTGCATTGCAATTCATTTTTTTATCTGGCTGCTGACATATGTTGTTATATATTTTTTATTTTATTTATTTATTGGGAACTTGGAATTACAACCTTTGAGCTAAGAGCTCTTTAACAGAGGATCTTCATCAACACTTATGGAGATACATTTTGTTGCAACAGCATAATTACAGTAGACAAATTGACACTGGGGTTGTACTACTAACACAAAGTTTACATAATAAGGGGTAGCAAATACAATTACAGTTTGCACAAGTCAAGACATGAATGAAGCAGCTGGTAGCATTGTCAATTTCCCAGTGAAGGTACGTAATGTGCAGCCCTCTGAGAAGTTAAGTGCAGAGAGACAAATTGGGGTTTGATAAGTGCAGGTAGTGGGAGTGGGAGGGTGGAGGAAGAGGTCAGGAAAATGGGCTAGAGGTAGTGTGGGTGTACTGGACAGAGGGCAGGTGGAGGGGGAGGTAGTGAGGGTTACTGCACAAAGGACAAGTAGGGGGGAGTTGGTAGGGAGGGGGGAAAGGGGGGGGAGTAGGTGCTACCCGGCCAGAGCAAGTGGGCAGTTGAGTGGTGGGATGGATGCTGGGATTACGTTTGACACAGGCAGCGGACTGGAGGAGAGATGGACTTACGGAGTTTGGATTTTAAGTGCCATAGGCATTGAAGGCTGGTGATTGTGTTTGATAGCTCATTTAGCCAGGTGGGAGCCCTTAACATGTAGGCACACCTCCCCAGGGCTGGTCTCCTGAAGGGAACAGCTAAGGCATCCCTGGAGATGCTTCTTGAGGCATGCTCACCTGGGGCAGGTCTGAATAATGCCTGCAGGGAGATAGGTGCCAGTCCCAGTAGAGCCTTCTTTCCTAGTAATCAGGTCTGAAACTTTATTCTATATCCTTATGTAGAGCTCGCAGGTGTGTGTGATGCGATCCACATCCAGGACAAATCTGCATGCTTTATTGAGAGAAAAGTGGACTTTGTGTAGGCTAGTGTCTGTGGCAGCAACATAAACCATGTTTCCATAGTCCAGGATTGTGCCATTGACTGCCTGGAGCCTGGCTTCAGGGGTGAGGCAGAAGCGGAGTCTGTAAATTGTCCCCAACTTCCTGTTCGCAGCTTTAGTGATATTATTTAAGTGTTTATCAAAAGAGAGGGACTCCTCAATTGTGACTCCCAAGTAGTGGAAAAAGTGAACCTGTTTGAGGGTGGAGTCCGTATTGAGTGCTATTTTAAATGGTGTGGTGGATTTCCTCTTCTGGCGACTGGTAAAGAGCATTGTGTTAGTCTTTTTACTATTGAGTTCTGGGAGGCTGGTGTTAAACCATTCCTGTAGCAGGTCAAAGTTGCACTGTAGGTTCCTCGTCAGTATATCTTGGCAGGAGCCTCTAAGGAATAGCACCATATCATCTGCGTAGAGCATGACTTTGGCAGAGGGGCAAGCAGCTGGGAGGTCATTTACGAAGAGGCTAAACAGTAGGGGGCCCAGTATGGACCCTTGCGGGACCCCGAGCCTGGCCTCTGAGATGGTACCATTAATCTTTACCTTCTGTGAGCACTCAGAAAGGTAGCTAGAGAACCACCCAACCATGTCAGAGGACAACCCAATGCAGCTTAACCTGTGGAGCAGTAGCTTGTGATCCACAAGGTCAAATGCCTTGCAGAGGTTGGTATAGATTGCTCCAGCTTGTTGTCCCTGGTCTAGTGCCTTGTGGACATAGCCTGTGAATTCAGTGAGGGCCATGTTGGTATTGTACCACTTTCAGAACCCATGTTGTTGTGGGCTGAGGAGGTTGTATTTATGTAGATGGACAGAGAGCTGGTCTGCAATGATTTTTTTCCAGCGCTTTGGAGAGAGGAGACAGGATGGAGATGGAGATGGGCCTGTAATTGGACACAAGCAAATGATCCCCTCCTTTTAGAACTGGAGTGACCAGGGCAGTTTTCCAGGTAGATGGGAAGGCTGACATCCAAAGTGACATATTAAAAAGCTTAGTGATAGGTACCACCACTTCAGGGAGGGTGATTGAGAAAAGTTTCATATCAATCCCGTCCCCACCCATCCTTGTTTTACGCAGCACTTTTGAAAGGTATTTAGCAGTCTCCTTCGTGGTCACCTGCTGAAAGCAGAATTTTGGGCTGGTGCTAGGAAGGGGGGGTGAGTGTTCACAGCTCAGTGTTTTGTCCTCGTGAGCAGTTGTTTTAGGTGGTATGACTGCACTGTAGTCAGTAAATGGCTCATTGAAAATATTGGCTATGGTAACTTCATCAACTATGACTTTGTCACTGTGGTGGAGAATGGTTGTTGGGGACCTGTCACAAGTCCCTACAAGGTCCTTGATGGTAGCCCAGATTTTTTTGCCATCTTTCAGGCACTGGGACTGCTGATTCCTGTGGTGGGAGGCCTTGGCTTGCCGTATTGCCCATGTGCACCTATTTCTAGCAGCTTTGTAATTTTGGACATTCTCTACTGTCCCTGATACCCTTGCTCAGTGCCATAGTAGATCACGTTCCCGCATCAAAACAAGGACTTGGGGGATGATCCAGTCCATGCACCTCCCTTTTATCATTTTCTTATGAAAGGGGGCACACTTGTCTGCAGCCGAGTTAAACTGATCGAGGAAGAGCTGGAGGGCTGTGTCACCAGAGGGATAGGCATCCAGGATGCTCGTCTGTGTTGGCCAGGTGTTTCCTGAAGATGGCTATACAGCAATTTCTGATTACTCTGTTCCTCACCAGCCTTGGGGGTAGTTTTGGCAGCTTGGAGGACCATCCACATGAGAAAGGGGAATGGTCACTCAGCGCATCTGAGAGCACCTGGACATTGGTAATTCTCTTGGGGTGGGAGGTCAGTACCCAATCAATCAGGCTACGTCTTCCTATTCTGTAGTTGGTTCTTGTGCAACTCTGGACCACCTGTGTTAGGTATAGTCCAGTAATCGGGTGCCTGTGTGAGGAACTGGTGCTGGCTAGCCAGGTAGAATTGAAGTCACCTAGCACAATAGTTTCCTTATTGTGACTTGCCTAGGTATAGAGGTTGGCAAAATCATTTAACCCCATTTGCTTCCATCCAGGTGGAATGTATACCAACATGACAATCAACCCTTTCATCCCCTTGCCCATGAGGATTTTTACTGCAAGGCATTCACAGTCATTGCTGGCAGCAGGCAGTTGGACTTTATGGCACTGGAGATGGTTGTGAGTGTAAAGTAGGCATCCACTCCCTCTTTTCGCCATGTGATCAGGCCTATACAAGTTGTACCCAGGCAGGGAAATTGCTGTGTCAGCAGTTCTGGGCATGAGCCAGGTTTCAGTCAAACCGATAACATCAGGCTACACAAGTACCATCCATGCTTCAATCTGAGTGAGCTTTTGCCAGCAGGCTGCCAATGTTTAAGGACACAGTCCTCAACCTCATGTGGGTGACTGGGTCTGGGTGTTGGCAGGCATTGGGCCAGGGTTGTGATGAATGTTTCCCAAGATCAGTAACAGGATCAGGATGAGCATCCTATGTAATTTAGGGAAAAGGCGGGTTGTCCTTGCTCTCCAGTGAGTCTGTGCCTTTTGTGTTGTTGGAGGGGTGCAAAGGCAGCTAAGCAGTCCTGGGTATAGGCACAGTATCGGCGTGTTGAATTCTGGGGGGCTGTGGCACCTGGCATGGGGTAGGGAAGGACGGTCAAATAGCTGGGTGTTACTGCAGATCTTCCACTGGGCTGGAGGACTCTTTTCTGCAAGTACAGCCTTGGTGGTTCAAGGAATTATCCAAGGTACGGGCCCATTATAGGCATGGTTACCATCAGGAGAATGATAAACTGTGCATTGAGGACTGGTGGACTCGGAGGAGGGGGGGGGTATAGTCAAGACCCATTCTTCTTCCTGGTTTCAGCAGGAATCTGGTTATTAGTCACAGCCAGGCAGCAACAACTTGTGAGCCGACCTTGGGCACTGGTCTGTGGCTTTCAGTATGTGCAGTTTAATAATTAATGCAGCTGTGTCTGCAGGTCAGTGAGATATACCGATTCTTTCAGCTGGTAAAAAATTAGGCTGTTTTAGAGTTCAGTGTGGTGACTTCTAACTTGAAGAGTTAAGATGAACACCGACAAGTGTTATGCCCGATAACTGCATTCTGTGTCTTTAAGGGGAGTTGCAATATTAGTGAGAGGGGAGGATGAAGATTGCCTAGGGGCAGTGCCACAGGGGGAGGGAGAGTATTTAATAAAGGCTGAGGGTGGCCGAAAAATTCATGCTGAAAGGAGCGAATGTGAAACAGAAATGGGATTAGTTGCACGGCATAGCTTACAACTGTGACTCAAATAAAACCTGGTCTAAACAGACAAGTGTTCACAAAAAGCTGTATCACTTTAAACTTAGTTTCTGATCCAGGGTAAAATACCACAGGACCTTAAAAGAAAGAGAGCTGTAACACTTTAAAACCTAAAAACCTGCACTCTAAAAGATCCTGCACTTGAAACTACCCTTGGAGTGCAACATTGCTGTAAACAGGCTTAGATTCACATTTAAATTAGGATTCACAGGACAATTTGGTGAAACTTAACCAGTACCAGAATCAGTAAATAACATTAGCTTAAAGTCCAAAAGGAACTGGAGTAGCAAAGAATTAAAGAAGTGGAGCAGTCAATCAGCAGGCAGAGCTGATGGTTCCGGCCAATCGCTGTGGAGACGCCAGAAGTATCAGCAGTGTATCTTTGGTCTGGTGATCGTCGGGCAGTACAGCGAGGAAGCAGCCGGTGGACAGTGGGGACCCGCCGGGCTGCTTGCAGCAGTAGAGGCACCCATGTCAGGGGTGAAGCTTCTGTCTGGTGATCAGCAGGCAGTAAAGCGAGGAAGCAGCTGGCGGACAGTGGGGACCTGCTGGGCTGCTTGCAGCAGCAGAGGTCCCCATGGGCTGTAACTGTGTTGTAAGTGATGCTATGCTGTGGACACAATTGAAAATGAGTTTTGGCTTAATGTTTTTTCCATAACAAAATACAGTGAAATTAAATAAAATGAAAACCAGATTCCAGTTTGGGAATTATGCCACCACATCTCAAACAAACCTCATATCAGAATGACTAGTCTGTCTCCCCCATGTGCCTGTTATGAGCTTGGTGCCAGATCATCTGTGCTTTCCTCCACAGGGTGCAGCAGTGCAGACAGTTCTGTTTGGGAGCTGGTGCCCACATCTTGAGGCTGGAGGTTAGGGTGGCAGAAGAAAGAACAGAGGCAATCTGGTGAGCAGGGAGAAGAAACAGAATTTAAAACCAAAAAAAAGTTTTCTTCTGAAAAAGTGAACAGCAGATTTCACCAGGAACAATGCCAGAAGAAAAGGATTGGGTGACACTAGCAGGGGTGTAAGAGGCACGAGTATCAAGGCAGGAAACAGTAAGGGAAGATGGCAGGAGGTAAGGGATGAGGAGTCTTGTTATACAAAGAATAACATCAGTGATCTGAAAGGAGAGTAACACTCGGGGAGCAGATAAAAGTGTGGAGCTGGGGGAGTTGGAAAAAGCAGAACAAAAGGAAATGGTAGAGATGATAGCGATTTTTGAAATTTTAGATAAAGATGCAATTTTCCTGCAATAAGCAGTAGAGAAAATTAAACATGATTATTAGATGATGCATTGGTAAAAAACATGTTAACATTCTACCTCTTTTACCTACCTTTTTAACAAGTTAATGATGCCTGCACACCAAATCTTGAATACTGTGGAGATACTGTAGCAAGATATATTTCTGCTTTCATTTTCTTCTAAATTCAGTTACCATGTATTTTGAATAGGTGGAAAAGAGCTTGATCTAGACTGATGGGCTTTGAGTGTGTTTACGTTTGGTTGAGTCTTTTAAAAATGGCATGACTTTGCTACTGAGTTTTTAATACCTGTCCTTCATTTCTTGAACTTGTGAAAATAGTTGGGAAATACATGAAGCTTTTCAAAATGTAATGATATCCCAAAAGTATCAATTAAATGATGGGAGATAAATCATGCCTGCAGATAGTATTGACATGTTCTTGTTACCCTCTGAGCTGAGCAGGACTCAGTGGGTCCCTTTGCTCAGTGCACATTTTTAACTGAAAATCCAGTCACCCTCACCAGATTTGTTTGACATGATTTGGTTATTATAAATCATCAAGGCTGATTCAACCAATCAGCACCTAGATTTACATATATATGATGACCGCAAAATCACAAAAGGACCTCATGCAAAAATTTTGAAACAGCGAAGTGTTTCACATTTTCAAATGAGGGGTCAATTTTTATTCAAGAATTTTTTTTATGTGAACGTTTAATTATTATTATTAGGATTTATAAAGTGTAAAAGAGTCCAAGGCATCTACATTTTTAAAGACTGGTGCCTGTTAAATTCTTAGATTGTCAGAGCCACTCACCTTCAATTTATGGTCCAAAACTATATATGGTCCAGCACTTTTGAAGTTTGTGGATACACCTTAGCAACCATATTTCTATATTAAGCCATTGCAGTTTTGTAACCATGCAACTGGTTTGTGTAAGGCCACTAACTCCAGCTGTGTTTAGCTTTGTTGGAAAAGAACAATATCGGAGTGTAATTGGAAGATATCTTCATTAGTTCAGCAACTTGACAGTTGTAAGTGACAGCAGAGTTATGGAAAGTTCACTTCTGTTCTAGCTGTCAGTAGCGACTAAAGGCCATATTCATTGGATTGCTGATTAGTGTCCTATGTGAACTAAGCTGAGGTAGAATCAGTCCAGGTCCTGGAGAACAGGTGTACACATCACAAACCTGCCATCACATATTGGTATGAGGGGTCAAGGACTAAATGGGCCTGGTATCTGAATGCCCCTCACACACAGTATAGGTTGTTCCTGTATGGCATGAATCAGGCACATTGGTGGGGGCAGCCAGAGGAAGCTTGCATTGTGATCCCCATGCTGTATCTTTACTGTATATAAACAGAAGATTCCAATGCTGTGCATGCAGCATTTTTCTTGATCAGCAAAACTGACTACAAAAAAATGCAAAAAAAAGAAAGTTTAATACTGGCCTCCACACTTCCTTTCTGTTGGAAACCCAGTGAAATCCAAAGAAGATTCACCTTCTTACTCCACTGTTCCTGTAGGAAAATAAAATATCTTTGTAGGGAGTACTTGGTTCCACTACTGGATATGAATATCACATCACAAGTGTATTGGACTAATACCCTAAAGAAGTGGTCAGGTGGACCCCAAAACACTTTTGGGTTCCAGGGGCATTGTGATTATAACCACACTGCAATAAAAATTTGAAAATTTGATAAAAGATTGATAGTTGGTCATTATTTCCATATATCTGTGATGTGAAACCAATAGCTTTTTTTAATTGCTTTATTTTTCCTCCCCAGCCACGGCTACCATCTGCCTCATCCAGTAACTGCCCTGCCTTGTCACCTGACTGTGTCCCCAGAAGGTCTTTCTTACCTACCCAGTGGCCTTTCAGGGGTCCATATTTAGTGGCAGGGGACCATTTCACGATTGGCAAAGAGGCAGTGCTGTGTCCAAGTGTTCCAAGGTGCCACACTGCTGGGAAAAAGGCATTTTATCCCCTGTTTGTTTTCTACTCCAGAGATAGCAGTTGTGAATGTACATACAATGAGTGTGCACAGTGTGCATGAAGCCCCAGCATCTCCTGCCCTATGCCATCCCCACTCATATGGTTCCACATATGGGTCCCCTAGTCATGCTTCTGCAGTGAGGATTGTTTTATCTCCTAGTCTGAGGAGATAAGCATCCTAGTAGATGTTCAGTCTTTCCCAACACTGGCCTCCATTGTGCAGAGCTCATTCCTGAATCTAGATCACTAGCATAACAAGTGACAACCCTACTGTTGCACTGAATGGCTGTCTTGAAACCAGCAACTTTTAATTATCACAGGGTTTAAAATAATTTCCATTTCCTTTTTCTTACAGTGACTACATATGTTTTGTTTTTGAATACAGGTACAATAGCTATTTTTTCGGTGTCATTATCAGAGATAACCTAACTGAGATAAACATCTTGTTTATCACTAAAGCATATGTTATGGGACTGCCCCCATGCCCAGACTTTGTGGATGCACGTCTTCAGTTCTCTTGATCCCTTATTAGGGTTGCAAGATTGTTTTTCTACCAGAACGATGCTTGCTAGGTTTGGGGTGGAACAATTAACAGGGCTTCATAAATATTATTTTACGTTGATTATCATGGCTGTTAAGATGGTAATTTTACAGCACTGGAAAGAACCCAGTTTCCCTACATTACTAGAATGGCATGCCAAAGTTATGCAAGTTCTCCATCTGGAGAAAACGTGTGCTTCTCCCAGTCATAAGCATGATTCTTTTCATTCCCACTAGGAATTGCGATACACTTTGTTTGAAATATCAGATCTGTTGTGACACTATATAGCCCCTATTTATGGGCTTCTAATCATAATTTAGCAGGTGAGATGCTTACCTTGGAATGGAGGACATGGGTTGGATCTTTCTGACCGAGCAAGAGAGGGTAGGGTGGTAGGTAGTTGGAGGGAGGGGTCTTATCTGGTTTTGTATTGTTTTGACCCTATGTTGTATTTTATTCATGTTTGTTTTGTCTGTAATATGCATTGTATATGACTTGTGTAGTTATTTCTTTCCTTTTTTGTGATGTCTTTTCATAAAATTGATAAAGTATATTAAATAATAAAAAAAATTCTTGTTTCTAGTAGGTGCTACTTCTACCCATATCCACAGCTAGGTGGACTGGAGCACAGAAAGATTAAGTGACTTGCCCAATGTCACACTGAGAATATCTGTCTCTGTTGAGGTTTGAACCTCTGATCTCCCAGTTTCAAACCCAGTGCCCTAACCATGAGATTACACTGTCTCTCACACTGCCATTACTGGACAACCTCCACCCATCCCTCATGTAAGTTTTTAAACTCTTGCTGCTAGTCGGCCCCATTTAGCTTGGCCTCACTACAGCCCCATCACTCATCATCCCTGGGTCTTTCCTCTCTTGTACCAGGTCAAAATGTCATATGGACAATGCCACAGAGCAAACCACTCAACAGCAACAGCGTGAGTCTCTGAGTTGCCCCCCCCCCCAGAGGAGGTTATCTTAATAAAGGGCGTCGGTGGGTGCAGCCCACCCCCCATAATGAGTGGTGCAGGGGTGGAGCCCCCTGCAGAAAGCAAGTATTTCACTGCATTCCTTTTTTGGTTGCTGTTTTAACAGTGTGGTATAGTGCTGCTCTGTTTTTATATACGGCAACATGACTCACCCCTATGTGGTGGGGCCAGAGGGGTTCTTTAAGCCGCCTTAGTGCAGGATACAGTCAGAAGGTGCCCAGTCAATGGTGCAGGGCCTGTGAGAGAGGCCAGCTTTATCCTGCCATGACTGGGTCTTCCTGCTGCATTTTCTCCCCAGCCCACCCTCCAAAGGTCATGAATCAAGTGAAATGCATATGCACATACTGTGTGTGCACACTCCTCATCTCACATTTTCTAGCGGACCTTAATCAATCCATTTAACTGTGCAGTTTGTATATGTAATTATTACTGCTTTTGGAAAAAAAAAGTCTGTTAATTAACAGGTTATATATACGTTGGGCAACCCAGTTCCTTAGCAAAGAGGCCCAAAATGCAAGTAAGGTTCTTGACCTTCTTTGAATCACCGACACAGTGTTCCTGTATCAGGCAAGGTAGATAATTATCTTAACCCTTACAAATAAGTCTTAAAGAGCTGTTGACACAATTCAGGCAGGCAACTTATTCAAAAGTGACCTGCCCGATTAGCTGAATAAATGTGTACCACAATTTTTTCGGTGAGATTAAATACTAAAATTTTAACTTACAAAGCCTGGCTTGTACCGTCCATGTACAAGCCATGTGGCTGTCTCAGCACTGCAGCCCCGCTCCGAAAATCAGCTTTTCGATGACATTAGGTATGGGCCAGGGCTGCAGGCACTCTATATAATAAGTAAAAGAACATGAATAGGATTGGGGGAGGAGGACTGTCCTAAATGTAGTAATGTTATCTTTGCTGGCAGTTATATATGTATGGAGGTGATATATCACATATATTTTTTCCCCATACATGTACAACTGCCAGCAAAGATAATGTTAGTACATTTAGACAGCCCCCCCGATCCTATCCCCATCCTATTTCTTACTATAGTACATAGCTGGTATGAGCCCGAATTGTGTCACGAGCTCTTTAATAGAATCTGTGTACAGCCATACTGACTTGTGTGACATTCTGACATGTTTGCTGCATGTTATGAAGAGAATATTGCAGAGTCTGTGATGCTTAGGTTTGTATTTGTGTACAGATGGATCTGCAAAGCTTATTTTAAAAGTTTTATTTCTGTTCTCCCTGTGCATTTTATTTAAAGGTCAGATGTAAAAGCCCTACAAAAGAGAGAGAGAGAGGAGAGAGAGGGGAGAGGGGAGGGGAGGGGACAGGAGAGAGGAGGGGGGAGAGAGAGAGAGAGAGAGACCGAGAGAGAGAGAGAGACCGAGAGAGAGACCTGTGTTGCATGGTGGTGAATATGAGTGCAGTAAACAAGATGAATGACCTATGGGTTGATTTATGAGGCATGCTTTGATGTAGTTAAACTTGGGGAGTCCTGGTGGAAGGAGAGGATAAGCTCAAATGTAAGAGTAGAGGGGTGCAGCCTCTTTGTGAGGGATAGGGAAGGTCAAGGCAGGGGGTGCTTTCTTTGTTGAGGAAGCAGTTAAGTAAGCAATAACCCACAAAAGGGTATGGGGTTATTGTGGAATAATCAACACCCCGGGTGTGTTGTGAGACATGAGGAGACAGGCTGAGTGTCCTAACATCACCCTGGGTATTGATTAATCCCCAATAACCCCATTCCCTGGAGTGGGTTATTGCATTTATAACATGAGTTATGTCTAAAACACGAAAAAATCCACAGAAAGGTTTTTTTTGGAATGTTTAAAGACCAAAAAAGGTACTGTATCCTGCCACCTAGGAAATAGTCCCTAACAAATAATGCACACTTCATTGATATTATGCACATAGACATGTCACACATCCTGGGATGATCTGTGACATTTCTTGTGCATAATATGCTTTGCTACCTTGACTATGAAGCCTACTGTTCACCCCCCCTGCACAAAACTTTTGCAATGAAGCATTGAGGTCATAAATTTTCTCTTCTATGTACAAGACACTCAGAGCTCATATGTTTTCTCCCCCTTTAATAAGACACTCCTTACAGCGTGCCCAATTCCCCAGGGGGTACCTACCAATGGATCCCGAGCCCCGACAACTTCTCTCACATGTGAACAGACACACTGAGGACCACAACACGCTGCTCTGACACAGGCAGAGAGAGACACACAGTGAGCAGTAAGGTTTACTCATGCAGCTATCCATCTGCTGTCATGCCGATCCCACTGTATCTGTGCTTCTTTGTTCCTTTCTCATCACTTTTAGAGCTCCACTCTCTCCTGCACTGCTGACAGTAATCTAAAAGCTATACTCTTTGCATGGCTGCCAATGTAAAGGATAGGCAGGGAGGGGGGGAAGCTATCCTTCACAGCTGCAGCTCTATGAAATATGTCAGTGTGCAGGGTGGAAAGGACAACACAGAAACATGATGACAGAGAGAGAGAGACACACACACACACACACACACACACACACAGAACAGAGGAGACAGTGTGATTTGAACTTTCCTATTCTTGTGCAGCAGCAGGTTGTCTCTGTCACTCTCTCACTTGGTCAATCGCGCAGCTTGCCACCAACCCCACCAGTCACCCACTGATCTGCTGTCTCTCACTCTCTTGATCTCTTGTCACCACCACCAGTGCCTCCTTGCACTGTGGAGGGGGGTCAGTCATGCACCTTGTCACCTGCACCACCTCACGCAAGGATCTGCTGCCTCTCTCTCCCTCACTGTCTCTCACCATTACCTGTGCCTGTATATTTGCAACCTGCTGTCACTACTCCCATTCGATTGGTGTCTCAACACCGCAACTCCTGCTACAGTGCACAACCTGACACCCATTACCAGCTGCTACATTGACCACCTGACTGTGGAACCCTATTCATTGTCATTATCCTACCAGAAAGGTCGCCTGACTCCTACAATACCTGCTGTGGATCCGCAATTCCTGCCATGACTCCCATTGCAATGCCTGACTTGACACACTGTACCAGCTGCTTCATTGCCTGGCCAGGGAAGTTTTGCTCATGTGCGTGAAGAAATGGAATGGTTGGCAGCCACAATACTATGGGACAGCATGTGCTCCGGAACACAGTGTGGTTCACTTGCCTCTGATTGTTACGGCTGGTGTGGGGTTAAAAACACAGCCTGGATGCCAACCACAGTACTGCCTCTGTCTATCGAGGCAGCTATTAATAAAGAGCCAAGCCACAAAATCTGCTGGTGGACACAAATACTCGTAGTCACACAGAGATAAGCGACAGGACAGATACTGCAGTCCTGATCGCTTACTCTGCATTTTATATGGCTGCCAGCAGACTTTCCTTTCCACTGCACAGAGCAAGACCCAGCGGCAGATCTCCAGAGTTGCTCTGCCTTACTGTGGATTAATACTAACTTAATCCAGAGACACAGAGCCACTCCACCAATAGCAGTGGTCATTTTCTCTAACCTATGTTATAAAGCAAGTTAAAAAGAGGGTATGAGGTGGGATGGAGCCCTATATCAAGTCTTTGGTTGGATGTAGGGACCCCAAAACATAGAATACCACTTCTGAGAGAATGCTACAGCCCACCAGGTAGTATAACAGACCATGACTTGTAATTAGTAAAGAATGTTAAAGAGGCTGAATGGATGCCTTGAAGTGGAACACAGAATAATAAAGACCTGAGATACACAGAGAAAGGGGAGGAGGGTCACAGAAAGGAAAAAAAAAACATATTTGTGAAAAGTAACATAAAATATGAAAGTTTTCCATAGTGTGTCATAAATCCAGTGTCCAAACTGAGTCCATTAAAGTTTAAATCAAATTGCTTGATATATTTTATTTCCCAAGTCCTTCTCTCCTGTGTGTTTTTGAAGTTGCCTTCCAATATTAGGACAGACAGGTTTGAGAGGGAATAATCTGATTGGGGCAAATGTTGTACTACTGGTGTTGTCCATCCACCCTTTCTGTTAAGTTCTTCTCCCCTAACCTATCATAATTATTTTGAAACAATGCATCACAGTGAATATAAATGCTGCTTATTTTGCTCAGTTTGCTATTCACCTAAAGAAGGGACCTGTGGGGCCCTGAAAGTTTGTGTACTATACCATCTTTTTACAAGACATATGTTGAGCCTATTAAAATGATCAAGCTATCCAATAACTCCTGTTTTACAAGGACCATTATGAGCAAAATCTCTTTTTACTAAATTAGGTTAGAAACACTTATGAGGCCCTTGGTCCTCACTGAGCATTTCAATTTACCTGACATTAACTGGGAGATGGAAATTAACCAAGAGAAAGCAGAAATGATTTTCTTTTTAATCATGAAGAACTGTTTACATTTTCAGTATGTCAGGCAACACACAAGAGGGAGTGTGGTTCTTGTTGTGCTATTAAGTAATGGGGCTGACACGGTCATAGCAGTAAATCTTAGGGAGCCGGTAGATAACAATGATGATAAGGGGATTGAATTCAAGGTGATAGGGGGATGCTACTTCACTAAACATAAGACTAGGACAGTAAATCTTCTGGAAAGCTGATTTTGATGTGCTGAGGGTGATGGCTGTGGCTAAGTTGACAAGGTGGAGTGAGAGTGCTAATACCAAGTGGGAGTCCCTGAAGCAAAACAGGAGGAGGGCACTGACTAGATGAATCTTAGGATTCACAAATCCTGAATTTGTGTTTGGTGAATGCACCAAAATGCAACACTTTTAGCTTCAATTTGGCCTAGTCAAAGTTTTGAGTTACTCTGGACCACTTCATCCTTCAACCAGTTAATTAAAAAAATAACCCTTCCAAGGTACAGTAGCTATTGCTAGTCCTATCACCAACTCCTCATCCACTGTGGTAATTTTCCATTCTTCTTCTCCACCCTCGCCAATCACTTTTGTTTAGCATAAAACAAAACATTTCTAGCTCCTTGTACTGTGCCAGGTGCCGAATGGGTTTTTTAAAAAGTCTGACTGAAGGACAAGGAGAGGATACAGGAGGCTGGGATTGACTGGAGTTGGTGAGGGGTTGTTAAGGGCTGCCACATATCCCTTTTTGAATCCTGCTATAATCCTAATACAAAGGACCTGGAAGTGTCACTGTCTGGAATCTTGAAGCCCAACTGAAGTTGGGGGGGATAGGTCTGTATAGAAGCATCACAGAAGTTGGCAATTTCCAGACTTGCTGACTTTTATATGTGCAGTGGAACCTGCTTATAATGGCTACATTGGTGTACCTCAATCTGTTATAATGGGTGTCCATTATATCCTGAAACTTATATTGTCAACGTTGTTTTTACCCATATATGCTGTACTGTCTTGTTTTATACTGCTCCACACTGTGCACAGTACAGTACCTTGATGACAGCTAAGTTAACAGTACTACTGCCACTGATCCTTCTGGCTGTCCTTCGCCCACTTCTTGCTCACCGGCTACTGTACACTCATGGTCATAATTTAACTGTTACTGATAAGAGGAGAGAACAGTGAGGGTTGAATAATTACCACTGGCTGCTTCTTGAGGGCAAGAATAAACACTGAGCTTACCAGGTTGTTTGTTTTTAATCTGTATGGTACAGCTGTCACTGATCCACCTGCCTGTCCTTTGCCCACTCCTTGTCTGCCAACCACTGTAGACTCACAATCATAATTTAACTGCAGCTAATAAGAAGAGAGAACCGTGGAGGAATGAACAATTACTGCATGCTAATCCTTGAGGGACAGAATAAATGCTGAGCTTACCAGGCTGTTAGAGGAACATGACTATAGTGGTAGGTAGAAATGGGCATGGGTGATCTTGTGTCCTGAAGCATGTCTGATAACAGATGGCAGATGATTGGTGATGATCAGTGAGCTTATCTGGTCATTATCAGGACATTACAGTGGCAGCAGGAGTGAGCGTGGCCACCCTAGTGTCTGCTATACAGGGTTTGCCACGTCCATTGTAGATTGGATTATTTACATTAGAAGAGTAGGACATTGTTTTTGGCAATGGACATTTGTCTGTGATATCTGAGTGTCTGCTATAATAGTGTCTGATATAAGTGGAGTGGACTGTATCACCATGTGGGCCTAGGGCTAGGTGAAGACCTCACAGTTGTGCAAAGAATTTCAGGGGAAGTTAAAGAAGAAAACTGGGTGCATGGCGCAGGGAAGGATTCTGTTGATAAAGCATTGGAAGTAGAGTATAAAGTGAAGCCAAAATTGCCAAAGCCATGGCTTGTATAAGAAAAATGCTTGCAAAAGTGATCATGCATAATATTGAATCTCTTTTTTAATATATAAGGAACAACAAAGTCAGGGATAAGGAGTTGTCACTCATCATTGAGGAGGCATGGGGGTGAATCTCTCAGGATGACAAAGTGAACAGCAGAGACATGGAATAATTACTTTGTGTTAGCAATCAGCCAAGCATACAAGGGGTATGTCATGCTGGAGTGGAAGTTATGGAAGAGCTACAGGCTGAACAGGCGGCAATGCTGATCATGTCATAAGTGGTTGGTAAATATTTGCATGTTGTGTGTCCAGGAACATTTGAGGCTCTGGATAGTATCCACCCAAGTGCAATAGTGGAGTTAAAAAAGGTTCAGGCTGGGTCTTTTGCTGATATCTTTTAAAATTTCTTGCAGATCAGGATAGTGTCAGAGAACTGGCACTATTCCTGTCTACAAGGATAGGGAACTAGCCAGAGGACTGGAAAACAGTCAGTGTCAACCCTATATTAAAGCCAGGTGTAAAGTCAGACTTAGGTAACTAAAAGTCTGTCAGCCTCCTCTTGATGCATGGTAAAGTGTTGAAGTCGGTCACAAAAGATGTGGTTGTTCAGCACATGGATAAAATGTGTAAATAAACAAGTCTTTGCGAGGTAACACCAGTATGATAGGCAGTCTGTTTTTCATTTAAAAAAAAAAACTGGAATAAAAAGCAAACTACCAGTTACATTGGCAGTCTCTACAGAGTGTGACCAGTCATAGCTTGTATTTTTTATACTAGAGACACTTTGAAGCCTAAGGCAGTTGACAGGGTTCTTTATATTGAAAAGGACAAGCTAATTTGTAAAGATTCCCTTTTAGACCCACTTTGAACACAGTGTATAATTCTGGTCCCCATAACTGGGTGAAGATATTATCATTATCGGGAAGCGGCAGAGAAGGAAAAAACCTAGTCAGCAGAAGAACTGAGTTATTAGGCCCATTTAGAAGAGCTGAGATTGTACCCCATAAATAGTCACACAAGCAGAGAAACTACCAGAGTGTCGAGGTCAGCACCGAACGAAAACCTGAGAGGCATTGAGACTACAAGTCATTCAGTAATGCCCATGGTAATTTTTATTCCAAAACATGTAGAAACAGCAAACAGTTCTCACCCACATGAAGTGTAAAAAGACACGGCTGTTGAGGGGGCGTCCTTGATATCTTGTCACTTCCTAGGACAGTTGAATGCTGAAAATATAGGCTGCAGCTGTAACTCCAAAGACAGCACATAACAAGCCTGTGGCAAAGCATTTTTTTCCTAAAGCCAGACTTGAAACACCAGCACATCAAGCAACAAACAGCAAAAACAGCAAACTGGCGGCCCGGGCATCCCCTTCAATATGCCATCACAGTGTTGCGCCGTTTTAAGTTTGGCTTTAGAAAAAGATGCTTTGCCGCAGTCTTGCTTATGAGCTGTCTTTGGAGTTACAGCTGCAGCCTATATTTTCAGCATTCAACTGTCCTAGGAAGTGACAAGATATATGGGATGCCCTCTCAACAGCCATGTCTTTTTATACTTCATGTGCGTGGGAATTGTTTCCTGTTTCTACATGTTTTGGAATAAAAATTACCGTGGGCATTACTGAATGACTTGTAGTCTCAATGCCTCTCAGGTTTTCGTTAGGTGCTGGTCATGACAATCTGGCAGTTTCCCTGCTTGTGTAACTTTTTTTGGGGTACATGTTATATGCTCTGAGGTAGGTGCACAATATATATGTTTAGAGCCCCCTCGTTCTGTGGCTCAGAAACACTGTATTGGAGGAGCTGAGATTGTTCTGATTGGAAAAAGAACATATTCAGAGGGAATATGATTACACTTTTAAATACCTGAAGGAGTTAACCGTAGCTGATCAAATCCGGTCTTCAACAGAAACTAGGATGTTAGAACAGGAGGACATATGATGACATTAAGGGGAATGAACATTGAGATCCATTATTCAAAAGTCTTACTCGGCTTACAGTGTGGTGAATGTGTGGAACTGGATCCCAACTCATGTGGTGACAGTTGAAACTGTTCCTACTTCCAAGATGAGATTCCACAAGTACCTTGAACTCTTTGTATGTTCATATGTTCACAATTTCATATTACATGTGTGGATTGAAATGATATGAACTGAGTTGATTTAGATTCTGCAGTGGTTCTTGCCTTTGAGACAGTAACACAGATGGTCATTTTGTTTACTTAAACCTGTGGAAAGCTTGAAAAGTAACAAAATAGAAACCAATGGTACAGAATTTTTGGGATGAAGGTACTAGCTCCATCCTTTATACACTGACATCTGCTCAGGATGCAGTTTGTAATGACACTGCACAAGTAAATCTCAACAGTGATTCTCAACATCCTTCATACTGTGCTGTCATCAACTAACTATACTGATTTTTAGGTGCAATATTTAGAAAGCCACTTACTTTTTGGGTCCAAGCTCCACATTCGTTTATTTTGGAAGTTAATGCTGGTTTACAGGTGGACTGCAGCTTTCTCCTAAAATGTTCCTTATTTGCTTCTCTGATGAAAATGAAAGCATGAATCACTAATCTGGAATAAGATCAAGGGTGGCAACTTGATCTACAATGTCAGCACAGATCTTTAAGACTCTGTCATGTTCCTTGCCTCCATCCTGTTGCTGTGCTGTCCTATTAATGGTATGTAAATTACAGATCTGGAACAGCCATGCAGTCAAAACAGCACCTCATGTGATTCTGCAGCCCTTTCATTATAACTTGACAGTGCTTTATACAACAGCCACTCTTTTATCTCCTTTACTACATGTAGTGCTCTTACTAGGAAAACAATAATGTGATGTCTTTGAAATTAATGTACTTTGAATATAACAACTTCGTACTGTAAGCTGCGTAAGTCAGAACCTTGTATTGTTGATATCTTGTGTTTATTTTAAAGGACTCGTAAACAATGCCAAGCAAATGCAGCCAACAAAAATCACAGCAGTGTCATTTACTGTTTTACTCACAAATGCTGTGGTCCTTTTAGGTGAAGTCAATCACCCAGAGTCGCCATAGTTTAAACATCAATGTTAATACGTAAACAGTTCTTCGTCTGCATTGAATGATTTGGCCCCAGTTTCCAGATGGCGGTTATTTGTACGCGATGATGTACGTGTGTGACATCGCCCGAGTTATTGTGATTTCGTATGGCACCTTATAGTATATGATGAGTCTCATTGTGGCATCGTTGTATTCATTCTGACTGCAGGTGTGACAAGGTGTCACACCCGCACAGTATAGGATTTGATGCAGCAGCGCTTTTTTTAATGAAGTTATCGTATATACCTTATAAAGTCCCCATACAGAATACAGTAACTCTCGGGAATGATGTTGTTTACATTACATCATCGCGTACAGATGTAGCCACCATCTTAGGAGGCTACAGGACTGGCCTGTTTCAATGCAGACTGAGGGATTTGTTTACACTGTGCCATGATGTTTAAACCGTAGTGACTCGGGAGTGACAGACTTAACAAGCAAAAAGACTGCAGTGTTATATGAGCAAAACAGTAACTGACACTGCTGGGGTTTTGGGCTAAGATTGGGCATCCCTGTTTATGTTTCCTTTAAAAAGTAAGCTTTATAGGTGTAGCAAAGCTCCTTGTCTTTGCTTTAGTCAAACTAAGGTGAACCAAAGTCCTACTAACCCAGTTCTGTTATTTGTCTGTAATTTTAAATATGCACAGATGCTTGCTAACTACCAATAATCTTTACAGAAACAATATTATTTAAATATTCATGGCAGAAGTTGGGTGTGGCTCCTGTACAACCACCTAAACTCACATTGAACATTTCCCTTCACAGTATTGTTTTATATCTGACTACTACCTGCAGTGACACACAAGAGAAATACTGAAGGCTGTATTTCTGGTAAAATTGTCCACAGGCATATGGGAATAATGTTGACATAGGTTGTAACCACAAAGTGAGTGGGTGAGGAGAAAAATACAGCCCTTAGTAAAGCTATTCTGGCAGCTAGGTTGAGGTTCTGCTTGCAGACAAAATTGGTGCCAGTTGGAAAGTAGTTTCTGATGCAGTACAAGTCTATGTTTCCTAAACACCAGTAGTTTTGAGACTGTATTAAGCATTGAATAATGTACCATCCTTTGCTAATAGGGTATGTTTTCTTTTATGCTCATTTGATTATGAATTGACTTTGTTATGCACAGGTGATGCTGGATCCTGCATGTTCTATCTCTTTTGCAAGATCAAAAGAGAGTACTGTATGCTATGTACAGTATTGCTATAATTTGTATTTACTTTGATCTGTAAATAAAAATAATTTAACAGAAACTGAATAATTTACCCAGCCCAATGGAGCTAGTTGAGTATGTTCTGCTCTGATGTGGGCAAACCAGGCCCCCTCACACTGAGCCGTAGGACTTTAGGGAGTGCTGTGGAGGCAGTGCTCATGAGAACTAGAGAGGATGTAGGGTTGTAACATACTTGCCCCACTACCACCTCCTGCATCAGTATAGTTTTAGCATGGTCACCAACAATGTCCTGACCCCCCAGGACAGGTATGCATGAGGACACCTAGGTATTGCAGTAGGCAGACATGTAAAATGGAAAGGACAGTATTGCCATCCACATGACACCAACACTCCCCCCCTTCCATGCCACACACATATCAGAACATCTCCCAGCTCTTCCCGGCTTAGCAGCAACACTGGAGTAATCTCGGGGATAAGAGCAATTCCAGTGCCTGCAGTTTTGGGGGGGGTGCCTTTTCCATAGGGTGTCTTTGACCTGGCTGCCATGTGCCAAATCTTGGAGTCGAGACTTGTCAGTCCTGTGAGGTTGGTTAGAAGGAATGTTGCACCACCGAAGGTGTAATGAGTTCTGGAAGCAATTAGAAAAGAGATTAAAAATACCTTGAACCAAGAAAGCTGAAACTAAACTTATGGTTCAACAGCACCACAAATTTACACCACAAATTTATTTAAATGTGTGCACTGTCAAAGTGCAAAACAGCAAGTGAACAATTACACTTATGGCACGACTATTCAAAAAGACTCTCAAAATAACAGATACTGTATTGGTTCCACCCTCAGCTTCCTCACTTGCTATTATGCACTTTCATAGTGCACGCACTTTAAGAAATTTGTGATGCTGTTGAACTGTAAGGTTGGTACCATCTTTTTTTTTGTTTGTTTATTTGTTTGAGTTACTTCAGTCAGCCATTACACAGTCTACTAGATATGGAGTGGTTTTCTTTGTTTTACACGAGAGCTAAGAATTTAGAATTGAACCAAAAATTCAATGAACAACTTAACTCAGAAGTAGACACTGTAAAAACTGTCCAGATTAGATATTTATTTATAATTTGTGACCAGAAAAGGTGCATTGAGCAATGACAGCTCATTTAGAGGTGCATCTAGGGGGTTTACGTTGAACTATGTTATCAACAAGGAAATGTTGGCCAGGATGCAGAGGGAAATCCTCTACTCTTATGATAAGTGCCATGCAATCTGTGATGTTCTGATTTCCAGAAAAAAATTAACAGTTTGCTTCAGTATAACTGTCACACTCCCCCCCCACCCATTTAAATTTCTGAGCATTTGATTTTTAATTACTGCAGACATTTTGCATGAAAATAGGCTCAATGCCATTTAAACTTTATCTGTTCCTGTTGATTTTCCTACCTTGTATCCCCATTCGTCAACTGGTGACATTAGAACATTTCAGAGGATTATGACCTCAAAGCAGGAAAAGCAGAAGAAACAGAAGAATTCTCAGTGGAAAAAGCCTGATTTCTTCCACATTTCATTAGCAGTAAAACATGAAATGTCCTGCAACTCAACATTTTGGGGGAATGTTATTAGATCTGAGTTCTGCTGATTCTCGCTCAGTGTTGTAGGAAGCTGGAAAATCACTGTAACGTCCACCTGGACAGCCACCAGAGATGAGCAGAAGGGGATTTTAGTGTAAGGAGGACAGAAAATTTTTCTAATTGGTAGCTGTTCATATGTTCCTATTGTCATAATAATATGCATACCCCCAAATTATCCAGATTTAACTGAACATAAATAAAAAGTAATGTGAAAATTAAATTTGTGTTGTTTTGTTTTTATAGACAGCATTCTGTTACAGTTCTATTTATGGAACCAGTGATCTGAAGTTTTTACTATGTCATGGTTTGTGTACAGAATAGTTCTGATAGGCCAGCAGCTCATACTTAACATGTTGTACACAAACCGTGACATAGAAAAAACTCCAAATCACTGGTTCCATGAAGAGAACTGTACAGAATGTTGTCCATAAAAAGAAAACAATTGAAACAAGTTTTCACATCAGTGTTTATTCAGGTACAGTTAAACATGGATAATTTGAAGTTGTAAATTTTTCTTTTGATAAATAAAGAACATTTCCGATGGCTGCAGGTAGCTACAGTCATCTTACCGCCTTTAATGTCTAATCATTAAGATAATATCTGATGAGTACAGTAGCAGCATCCAGCTTGTGCTGCTTTCAACTGCCCATGTTGGGTATTGGTTCAGGTTCCTGGTGTGGGACTAAAAACCCATGACCTTCTAATCTACCAGCCCCACAGATATGTGTGCATCTGAACTATCTGGCCAACAGTTTTGCCTGACCTTCCAGTGGCTGTTTTCCCAGAGTCTGAATCTTGACACTAGGAATATTTTGTATCAGTGTGGCATTAACTGTCACTGGCATTGGAAACACAAACTGTAGTAAAAAGGAAAAATAAGATATAATTGAGCATTTAACCCAGGTCACCTCAGTAGTCCACATATGCTCTGCCAAAATGGAAAGAATTAGTCAGCCAGCTGGTTAATTTGAGTGCCTTTTAGTGATTTCCATATAAATATACAAAATCTACCAACTAGGAACAGTTTAAATGCAAAGGAATTGTTGTATTACAGCCTTAAGAAATGAAAACACAGAAAGCACCTACTAGACACTGGATTAATAGATCAATCTATAGAGCAGTTGGACATAGAAACATAGAATTTGATGGCAGATAAGGACTGCTTGGCCCACCCAGTCTGCCCGTTTCCCTGCCTAATGGATAAGCTGCAGATTTTAGTTAATCAACAGCCTACTTTTTCCTACCCCCACCCACTAGAAGTGCCTTATGACTGTTCCATGCATTCTTGAATTCCCCCACTGTTTTTGACTCCACAACCTCCACAGGAAGGCCGTTCCATGCATCCACAACCCTTTCCATGAAAAATTACTTTCTCACATTACCTCTGCGCCATCCGCCTTCTATCTTAAAATTGTGCCCCCTTGTTCCTGTACATCTCTTTATCTAAAAGATGCTACCCTCTTGGACTTTGTTGATTCCCTTGAGGTACTTGAAAGTTTCTATCATGTCCCCCCATTCCTCCTTTCCTCTAGGGTATACATATTAAGCTCCTTAAGTCTCTCTTCATATGTCTTCTGGTACAGACCCTGCACCATTTTAGTTGCCTTCCTCTGGACTGCCTCCATCCTGTCTATGTCCTTGCGGAGACTGGGTCTCCAGAACTGCGCGCAGTACTCCAGATGGGGTCTCACCAGCTGTCTATACAGAGGGATAACAACTTCCTGTTTTCTATTGGTGATGCCTCTTCCTATACATCCCAGTATCCCCCAGCCCTCCTTACTGCCCTCTCACAGTGCTTGCTCATCTTTAGGTCATCTGATAAGACTACCCCCAGGTCCCTTTCCATTTTTGTTGTTGTTAGTATCTCACCCCCATAGTGTACTCTTCCCCTGAGTTTTTGTTTCCCAGGTGCATTACTTTGCACTTCTTAGCATTGAATCTAAGCTGCCATGCATGTGACCATTCCTCCAACCTTGCCAAGTCCCTTCTCATCCTTTCCACCCCACCTTGTGTATCAACCCTGTTGCAGATCTTTGTGTCGTCTGCAAAGAGACACACACTTTTCCTTCCAGTCCCTCTGCAATGTCACTTACAAAGACATTGAAGAGGACCGGTCCTAGAACTGAAGCCTGCAGTACCCCACTAGTAACCCCCCTTTCTTCAGAGTGGACTCCATTCACTATTACCCTCTGTGTCCTGTTCTACAGCCAATTTTTTACCCAGGCTACCATCTTGGGACCCACTCCCAGGCTGGCTAACTTGTATATTAATCTTTTCTGTGGGACTGTGTCAAATGCCTTGCTAAAGTCTAGGTAGGCCATGTCCATAGCCCCTCCCTGATCTACTACTTTGGTCACCCAGTCAAAGAAATCTATTAGATTCATCTGACATGACCTTCCTGCTGTGAAACCATGCTCCCTTGGGTCCTGTGCCCCCTTTGGCCTCTAGATACTCAACAATTCTTTCCTTCAAAAGTGATTCCATCATTTTCCCTATCACTGAGGTCAAACTAATAGGTCTGTAGTTTCCTGCGTCTGTCCTGCTTCCATTTTTGTGAAGTGGAATCACATCTGCTGTCCTCCAGTCCTAAGGTACCACCCCATCCTCCCATGATTTGTTAAAGATGGTAGTCAGTGGTGTCACTAGTTCTACCCTTAGTTCTTTTAGAATTCTGGGATGAATCCCATCCGGCCCCATTGCTTTGTCCACCTTCAGTTTTAAGAGTTCCTTCAGAACACTTTCTTCTGTGAATGGGCTGGTATCAACCCCCCTATCCAGAGTGTTTCTGTTGTTTGGTTTAGGTATCTCCCCTTCTTCACTTGTGAATATTGAGCAAAAATATTTGTTTAATATCTCTGCCTTTTCGCAGTCACCGTCTGCCCACCCCTTCCCTTTTATTAAGCCTCACTATCCCTCCCTAGGTCTTCCTTCGCTCTCTGATATACCTATAAAATGTTTTATCCCCCTTCTTAACTGAGTTGGCTATCTTTTCCTTGGTTTGGGCCTTTGCTGTTCTGACTGCCTTCCCTGCTTCCTTCTGCTTTAACTAATACAGTTCTCTGTTCTGCTTCTTGTTAGGGACTTGGGTACAATGGTTAGTTAGGTGAATTTTTTTTATTTTGTAGCCCAATAGGTCATTCCTTGGTGGTAGTTAATGTAATACTGTACCCACAACTCTGTCGTATCTAAAGTGTTTCTTCTGTAAATGTATATTGGTGCTGCCCATTTTTTTAGAGTAGGAAGTAAAACCTTTTGCATATCTTTGCTATGAAGACTTTGTTTTTTAATTATTGCCTCTTTTCCCATTTAGGAAAGATGATCTGGCAAGAAATATTGCAATGTTTATGTCATGAAGACCTGAAGGTATGTATGTAAAAATGTCTTGTACTCCTGTATGTAAGAATGTCTTATACTCCTAAAAATTACATCATGAAAGTATGGTATATGTTTATAGAATAAACAAACATGAGGCACACTCTCATACCCCACCTTCTGTTTATAGAATTGTTAAATATTATTTTTTTCAGAATCATGCTGTACTGTCAAAGTACTCCTTTAAGGAGGAATTTGCTTATGCAGCAAATGCTTTAAAGGGGGAAATGCAAATTCAGTGCCTTGCTTTTTCGAAAGGCTTATATGGGGACACAAATGCATGCTGAACTTGTGTCTGCATCTCCCCACTTGCATCCAGGCTTCCCTGCTTCTATTTTCAAATGATACTTCCATTCATGACACAAAGGAATGATTTGCAATAAAAAATTGCTGTAAAGAAACCGGGCCTGAGGCATGGAGGGTTGAGATCCTCTGTGCCTCACCTGCTTCCACACCCATGACCAAGGTTTCAAAACAGACCAGGGTTAACCAGGGGGCCTGCTGGTGAAGAAGGATTTAGTATCAGTTGACAGCTGACCTCCTTTGGGGAGGGGTTATTTGCGATTGTCCCTGCTTGTCCACCACCTAGTGGAGGCTGGGTGGTGCAGCAGTGACAGCCATTCTGGTTGGCAGGGAAAGTTGCTGTGTGCATGCAGTGCACTCACACCCTGTAGCACATTTGCCAGCTTGGAAACTGGTGAAAACAGGGGAAACTCAGAAAACATGTGCCCCCATTGCCATACATGACAATGGTCTGGAGCACTCTGACCCATCCTCTCATGGATCCCCACAGGTATGACAGCAGGGGGAGTGGCGGTTGGGGAAACCAGTCATTAAAAATTGGAGTTGATGACAACCTGAGGCCAAAAGAAAAATCCACAAATGAGCTGTGCATCTTTTTTTTTTTTTTACCACATTTGCGTCTTTTTTTGGATGTGAAATTCAGACAAAGCTGAATCATTAAATAGCTGGTCTAACAGGCTTGGATGCATTTTCCTTCTGAAGATAGTGACAGGCATGCAGAATCTTGGATGGATCCATTTAACAAGCCTGCCCTTAATGTGTGGGGCTGCTGCTGTGCTGATATCCTCATTATATGCTACTGGAGCAACATTAATAGTTGTACTTGGAACATTTTTGCACTAAATGTTGGTGGGGCTTAAGGATATTCCCACCAATTAATCCTAGCTGGTACACTTATAAAAAAAAAACTGTGTAGAACGACATAGTAACTCTATGCACAGTTGCTATTACTGGTCAGATTAGAAAGCATAAGATTCTTACATTTCAGATTCTGTTTTCACAGACTGGTAGCGTCTTTGGTGTCACTGTAACTCACCTTAGGTTGGAACATGTTTTAAAGGCGAGTGGACATTTACGAAGCCCCATATCTAATATGTGAGGTTGCTGCCAATACCCTCATTACCTGCCACTCTAGCTGCATTAATAGTTGCACTTAGAAATCTTAAGCGCTGGTTGCACTACCTGTACTTAGCCTCAGGAGGAGCATTAAATTTGTGACCAACTTGTCTAGCATTAAAAACCTCTTTGATGCATAGCAGGTAATTTAATCTTACATGACTGAATCCTGCAAATGGTATCAGCTATAACGTTTTTTAAGATGCCACATAAGCAGTCTCTGTTACAGGCTCACCAGACACATGAATACATTCTAAGGGCAACTATTAGCACAGCTCCGGTGGCTCAATTTTAAAGATTAAGAACAAGGCATGATAAGTGAAAAAGAGCCATGACATTAACTAGAAAGTATCAACAACAGCTTAGCCTGGTTCACTTTAAGTTGGTTTTCATCTCTATCCCCCCACCCCCAGACCAGACCAGACCAGACCTGGTTGGCAGTAGACACTATTGTCTAGCCCTTGTTCCCATTCAACAAAAATTTAAATAAATTTATGACCTTTGATACACATGCACTGCTACCCCTTGTCCCAGTCTGGGTCTGCACTAGTGTACTGATCAAGTCAGTGGTGCATGTAGAGTAAGGGCTGCTAAGCTTTAATGGAGCCTTAGTGCATACAAGTCAGCTCCATGCTTTTTGTGTTGAGCACCTTCTTGTTGTAAGTCTGACTGCCTGTGGACTCTGATTCTCAAACCCCTTTCTGTATGTTCAAAATGTGAAGCCCTGCTGAGATTAGGTCCCTGTGTCGTCAGCCTACCCCACACTGAGACTGTACAGCAACTGAAACAGACTATGTAAACAAGGGAGGCAAATGGCCCTTCTCTTTTCATTATTCTGACTGAGGAACTTTAGCTGTGGTTCAGCTTGCAGGCTCAACCTAGTTAGTGCAAATCCAGTTTTTGAAAAAGAATTGAAACTATAAATGTCATTATTTATTTCCCAGAATAATGTTAATAGTGGTTATGAAAAAACGGTTTAGTATATTCCAGAACACAAATCACTTATTCTGGAACAGTTAGATGCAAAATATGACAAATTCAGTACATGAAACCGAATCTTTTACATTAGCTCACAGCCACTTCTCTATAGTAGTATTTATCTGTTAAATTTTTATACTGTTGACTGGAACCCCACTTTAAAGGGAAACAGTCATCATTAAGTGCCCCACTCCCAAGTTTGAGTCAGGTCCCAGTATATACCTGGTGTGAAAAAAAAAAAAAAAAAAAATATTTTTACTTACTGTTTACTGCAGATCATATGTTTTCATGTCCCACTGTTTTCTCAGGGTTAAGTACAGTCCTCTGTGACTGTACTTAGCCACAGGAGGATAGCAGGACCAGCAAAGAAAAGATCTAAACTTATAAAAAAACTCTAATGTGCTGTGTAGGCTATTGAATCTCCCACTGCTGCAGCCCTGCTCTGAGCTCAGCTAAAGGGGATTCTAAGATTTCTAGTTACAGCAAATTTCAGCTTGGATGTCTGTAGAATCAGTCTGCTACAATCTGTAATGCAGTAAACAGCAAGTAAAAAAAAAAGAAAGTTTTTGCACACAAAGTGCAAATTGGAACCAGACTGACAGGCAGATATGGGGCTCTTAGTGCTGACTGTTCCCATTCAGGGCCTTATCCACACTACAGAACAGTTTTAGAAAAGTGCTTTCAAGAGCTGGGCCAATAATGTAGGGGTAGGGTTACCTCGCACTGCACTGGTGATCTGGGATCGGGAACAAACTCTAGAAACTGGGAGTCAGCCGAGGATGAGAGGATACAGAATCCAAGGGACTGATTTTCTCTCACAGGGTGGATGGGGTCATGCTTCCGCAGTGCACCAGATGCCTAGCAAAGGCCGGGTGTTAAGATGTTCAGGAGGTCCAGAATGGTGTGGGGTGTTTGCAAATGCTTTGTATCATTGCACATCAGTATCCCACAGGCAAAGAAAACCTCAGGTGGAACATCCCTTGTTGAAGGAATGCAGATTACCCCTACAGACTAGGCACTGCTGACTGTGCACCCCCTTGAGTCCTGCTTCAGAGCAGTAACAGCAAGCCCCTCTGACTCCACCATGAGGGGTAAGACATGGAGTAATAAAGCTAAGTCCCAATAATGAGTGACTGGGCAGGGGGGCTGTCGGGGGGTGTCGCAAAGAGCAGGAGGATGCAAGCACAATAATAAAGAAAAGAAAACTGCTTTTAAAACTGTTTTAGTTCAGTAGATTCAGTAAGCAAACTGTTCTTGAAACATGTTTCTGTCTCCCTGTTACCAGTTCCTATTGAATTCTTGGATTGAATGAGTCCATATTTTTTGACTGTCTCTGAGAATTATCACTGCCTATATGATCTGAACAGCGAAGACAAATGCCTTCTTTGCTGATGGTGCTGTGCTGTGTTGTTTCCTGTGTTATTATATTATGAAATAATATCTGCCTAGTGCATCTGATCTCAAATCTTTATTTGTGTGTTTATTTATTTGAACATTGATGACTGGAAAGGCACACTGAGTTGAGGCTGTTTTCCAGGCTGCGATCTGGGGGTGGAGGTGGGGGTGGGGGATGGGGGTGAGAGTGGCAACAGCAGGGAGAACCAGAGCAAAAATTTGGCACAATTAGTAACAGGAGGCACGATGATACAAAAGTACAATATTTACATATGTTAAATAAATATTTGATAAACCATACAGTAAATATATGATACACAAGCAAAAATATTTACAAATGGTGAATACATACTTAATATCAGTATAGGAAAGAAATGAAATTCAAACTGGCTTCTGTAGTACTATCTGTGATTTTTTTTGTTCCTGTCCACATGAGAGAACAGTTTTAGGAAACCACTTTCAAAACTGGTGGAAATTAAACTGATTCGATGAGTACTATCCCAAAAGAACACACTCTTTCAAGTCTTGTTGCATAAGCATTGTTTATTGCATGCTGTGGTGTTTGATGGAATAATCCGTGACCCTGTCTACACTGCACTGAAAATCTGTAACGTTTTGAAAGTGTTACAGACTGAAAACATTATACAGTGCATCCACACTACCACTGAAAACATTTTGAAAATGTTACAGGATTTTACTGGTGTAGTGTGGACAAAGCCAAACAGAGTTTTGAAACTGTTAACAGAAACTGTTGTTGAAACCACCACCCAACAGGTTTCTGTAATGGTTACAAAAACGTCTTCTGTAATGTTACCAGTTAAAACGCAAACTGTTACGGTAATTGTTTGGACCCTCTGTAAAGTTACAGAGGGATTTTGCTGGTGTAGAGTGGACAGGGCCTATGTCCAGATGACTTGGACTATTGTTTAATTGTTGGAAAGCTGCCCCAGATAGGACTGGAATGTGGAGTAGTTGGTAGATAACAACAAACTCATCTACCATTGAATGTTTTCAAAGCACCAATTTTTGAGGAAGGCACAGCAAAAAAAGCTATGGAAGCCATGCCTTATTCAGAACTGGGCCCTTTGGGCCGGCTGGCCAGTGCAGCAGAAGTGCTACTGCTCATGATGCCGAGGACACAGGTTCAAAAGCAAGCCCAACATATTGGAGGGTGTGGGGGTTGAGCATCTGTGAAATTACTCTCTTCCACGGGGGGAGCTTGGAGCTCGATTGGCCCCAAGCAGAAGCCAGGGGAATGTGGCAGATGTTGGCATGTGCACCTTGATGTCAGCACACACCACGTACCCCATGGGGAGAAAACCAGAAAATTCCTGGCGGCAGGATAAAAAGGAGTAGCCACGTGTCATGCACCCAACTAGCTGGAGACGCCAACCTGAACTGGATCTGTGCTCCGGTGGGGCTTAGGGGAACCCTATCGATCCCACCATGGGGCGCAAGCCCTGTGGGAAGATGGCTGGAAAGGTAAGTCCCAGCGGACATCAGGGTGATGGGGTTGGGGTGCTCCTCTAAAGGAAGGTTGTCAGGGGAGAAGGAGGAGAAAAGGAAATGGCCCTATAAATATTGGGACCCTGGTATTTACTTGTTTATTTATTTATTTATTGCAAATGTTTCACCAGGAAAGGCACACTGAGAAACAAGATGCTCGTCTCTCAGTGCGACCTTGGGGGGTGGGGGTACAAGGGATATGATAATATGCAGGTTATCCAGTGAACAATTAACAGAAGCAAATACAAAGCAGCATAAGGATACATGATTGCATGATTGTACAGGCAGCACACATTGAATGCTCAGGATATTATAGTAACAAATAACAATTTCATGACAAGAAGCTCCAGACAGGGTGAATTAGCACAGTAGTAACAGCTGTAAACAACAGGGGATGAATATCACAATTATACAGTTAAACACAGTACTCGGGGCAAATTAGGCCCAGGAAATAAGTGCAAGAGTACATAAGCAGACATGTATCACAGTTTTACAGTTATAAACAGTACACAGGGCAAAATAAGCCCAGGACACAAGTGCAAGGTCTGGGTTATATGCCAGCTTCTGTAGCAAGGCTAAGGCCGCTGGTCAGGCATTGGGGAGGGGATAGTGAGGCATGGCAGGTTCAGGGACAGCAGCAATTTAGTAAGGAGGTTTGCTAGGGCGGGTTCAGGGACAGGAGCAATTTGTAGTAAGGAAGTTTGCTAGGGCAGTAGACAGGGAGTGGGAAGCGGAGGAATGGCGAATTTGTGATGGGAGGGTGTTCCAGAGCTTGGGTAGCTGGTGTGAGAAGGCAGCTTGACCAGCAGAGGTCTTCCACCTAGAGACTGAAAGTTGATGGGAGTCACTGGGTCTAAGATAATGGGGGGGGCATCTGTGAGAACGGTGACAAGGTAGGAGGGGATGGACCCGAGCCGGAGGTTGGAGACAAATTTAGCACAGTGAGAAAAGCAGTGGTTTTCAAGGGATGGTAGTGCCAAGGCTCTGTAGAGGTCGCAGTGGTGAGTGAGGGGAGAGGCATCGAGATCAAAGCTGCAGAAGGTGTTATAAAGTGTTTCCAGTTTAGATAGGGAGGACTTAGGGGCTGCACTGTATACAATGTCACAGTAGTCAATGGACGGGAGTATCATCTTCAGGACCAGTTCACGTTGGACTCGGGGAGGGAGGCTACTGCGGTTCCTATATAGTGCACTGAGCATGGGGTGTAGTTTTTTTGAGATAGCATCGATGTGGTCAGAGAAGGAGAGATGGCTGTCAAGCCAGACCCCCAAGTAATGGAACGAGGAGACATCTTCAAGTTTTTGACCATCCAGGGTGGTTAAGTAGGGAAGGGAGGGGAGTCTAGACAGTCGTTGTCATGTGCCGAAGGTCATAGTGACAGTTTTTTTTTGCATTTAGGGATAGCTTGTGAGCTAAACCATTGCTGTACCTTGTTGAAGTCAGCTTGGAGGTTTGATTGTCCCATATCAGGGGGGAAGCCCGAGTAGTAGAGTACAGTATCATCTGCATACATGTGGATTGAGGAGGTAGAGCAGATGAGTGGCAGGTCATTTAGGAATATAGAGAACAGAATGGGACCAAGAACCAACCCCTGTGAGACACCGGTAGTTAAGGGAAGGGGGGGCGGAGATTGCATTAGAGACTCTAACAGACTGAGTTCTATCAGAGAGGTATGATCTGAACCAGTTTGTGGCAGCCACAGAGAGGCCTGATTCAGCGAGACACGAGAGCAATATAAGGTGGGTATTCAGGAAACCCAGCTTGGGTACACTTAATTTCATTTACATGTACACAGCAAGTTAGGAAGGAAGAAGGAATTAGTTTTTTTTAAGCAACTTTCAAACAAATTGAATAGCTATGTGCTTTAGAATTCAAGAACATAATAGAAGAGAATTGTTCAGTAGGCACACAGTGTGAGTCAAGCGGCATAGAGATATATTAGAGAATGAGATTGCGGAGATGTTAGCCACGGGAATTTTAAGTGATTTGCCCAGGGTCACACTGTGAGTAAGTGTCAGTTGTGGGATTCAGACCTTGTTCTCTAGGTTCACAGCTCTGTACTGTAACTGCTAGGCTATACTGACTTCTTATGTCAGCCAATCAAATGTATCCCATACCAAGCTATTAGTTTTACTATTAATAACAAAGTCCAATAAAAGTTTTAGTCGTAACCAGTTCCCAACAAAGCATATTTTATTACACACTTAAGGATTCCTTCTTCTGTCTGTATACATTTGTGCATGGTCAGTCTTTGCTGTTTATTTTATACATAGTTTTTCAACCCCTCTCAAATATTTAGCCCCCCCCCCATTTCAGCTAGATAAAAAGAATCCTTGACTATCACTTTTGAGACCAGTACCTTTCAAGTACTTTTAATTTCAGTTGCAATGTGTAATCAATATTTAAACTCTGCCTGCCCTAACCTTCTGCCATGGATAATTGCTTTATAGATTAGGACAGTAAATATTGCAATGTAGTATCTGATCTAATGATGGTTTTGTCATATTTATCATGTAACTTATTAAATACTGTACTGTATATGATACCATTCATTCCTTGTCTGGCAGGGCCCCAAAACAAATGTATTTATGACATTTCTCCTTCTAACAATGAATGTAGTGAAAAATAAGGCAGTGTATGCTAACATTTAACAGATGTAGGGAAAAACAGAAGTGAGGTTTTTTTTTTTAACAGTATAACCTGATGTTCATTAGTATTTACAGAAAAGCTGGCCTGGCTTTACGTAGGCATTGCTACATGACTGTACTCTCTTTAACTGACCAGAAAATAAGATCTATAATTTCTGCTTTACTGCACACTTGCTTGTTATTGTACTTCATAAGTAGTTCACAATTATAAACAGGAAAACTAAACTGAACTGAGAAAAGGGATCTGAACTGTGTGATAAAGTGAAATACCTGCAAATACATGTAATTTAAGTCTGATCACATTACTTTGCTATCTTCATCATTTTATAACGCCATCATGTATTTGTGCTTGAATTTTGTGCAGTTTCTTTTGCATATATGGTAACATGTTAGAACTTCTCAGTCACAATGTGTGTGTCCGTGGGGGGGGGGTGCTAAAGCAAAAGTTTCTCTTTTAAATGTTTGCACACACGGCTCCAGCTGCTTACATTTCCTTCGTGAAAAACTGTAAAATATATAAATACATTTTATTTTGCAGTGAAAATCTAGATACAGAGTATCAGTTCATTATGTTGCCAGGAGGAAAGAAAAGCTGACATCATTTCATTTAATTATTACTAAATGATTTATAGAATGGAACATGTACTGCTTACATAGAATTGGCAAGACTGAAGCATAGCTGGCTTGTTAATGCCTGGCAAAGTATGTCCAATAATGACAAATGGAAAGCATGGTCAGGATCAATGTTTACTTACGTTCTTTTGTAATACAGACATTATGAGTTCCCTGTCAAAATTGATTTACAGTACGAAAAAACAGTGCGGATTATTGAAAAATGCAAAGGTATACTGTACCTAATCCTAGTGTAGATAACATTCAGCTGGATTTTCACAAGGATCTGCCAGGGATCCACCCCTCCATAAGACTTTCGAAATGCATATCCATCCAAAGTGTTAAGCCATCTATTAGATTAACTGTGTTATAACTTTGCATCCAAAAATGGAAATTGCACCAAAACAAGACGCAGATTGTCAACCAGCAATTCAATTTGTTCCGCTCATTAAAGGCTATGACCACCTCAAGTCAAAAATGAGAGGTGTCCAGTAGCAGGGATAACACAATAACAGTTTATCACTGGGGCCTGAAGGTCCCAAGCGGAAAAGTCTATCAGCACTCATAGTGAGCAATCAGGAGACACTGGGCTTGATTTTCAGAGCCCTGTGAATGCCACAAGCCCCTGTTGCACTGATTGTTTGGCGAACATGGCTTGCGGCATTTACTTGTCCAGCAATTGGGATTTTTGATCCTGAGAGCTAATTGCCGCAAGTTAGACTACCTTGTCCCTGGTCTAACTTGCACCATTTGGGCGACCCTTTTTACAAGGCTTGCACCAAATGTTTCACGCAAGCTGCCATAAAGTGTGGAAACTGTCGCAGCTGCACCTGATGTACTAAAATTGGGTGCTGTTGCATCAAAGAAGTTTGGCACAGCTGCACCAAAGAATGGGGTTGGCTCAGGGCTTGATCCAGTCCCTGCGTCACCCTTTAAAAATCAAGTCCACAGTCTCTAACACAACCTGCCATCTTTATTCTGCAAAGTACACACAGTGCAGTCACCAACTTTACTTATTTTCCTTGAACACAGCCTGTTCATTCTTGACTCATTTACCTAACCCTACCATGGCCTGTTCCCTATAGAACAGTTACCTTAGGTACCTCTTCATTTTAGCAGGCATCCTGGCTGGGAGTGACTGCAGCAGCAGGAACAAAGCGGGTGCATGGAGGAAAAAGACAGAAGGCTGGGTATGAGATTGTGCCTCATGTTTGTTTATTGTGAATGCTGATAGACTGTTCGACTCGGGACCTTCAGGCCTCTGCAGTGTCCTGTTAAGATGCAAATCTCCTTTGCATCAACTGCTTTCCACAAATCTGGATATTTTGTCACACATGGATGCATTTTATGAAAATAATAGCAGGGTTGCTTGGACACAATCAGTAGGATGTGGGCACAGAATGCATTTGCTGCAGTGCCCAGCCCTTTTGAAAATCCATCCTTAATGTGTATGTTCTTAAATGACTACAAAACAGTAGACAGAGATTTTCAAACTGGATTCAACCAAATCCTAAATTGTGAGTGCTGGTTATTCCATCTTGATTAGCAAAATGAGATTGTAGATCATTGGGCATAGATGATGTTTTTGTAATTATAACTACAGTACACACTTGTATGTACAGTATGCCAGCAATAAGACACGATGAGGTGTGGGTTATGGCCTGATAAGAGCACGTCCCAGGTGCATTATGAGGCACGAAATGCCTTTAGCACCTGAGAAGTGCTCTTATCAGGTCATAATCCACACCTCGGAGTGTCTTATTGCACTTATAAAATGGGCCCCCCTCCAAAAAATTATGCAATTTAAAAGCAAAATGCTTAAATAACTTGTAAATTTGCAGGATAAAGAAAGATAGTCCATCTGTATTCTGTACTGCAGTGCAGACCATATATCATCCAGCCACTGTAATGAATTGTGAGTGTCTCTCTCTCTCCTCCCTACACTGTCTCTTCTCTAACAGACTAATGCTTCATTTTTGTTTTTAATATCATTTTACATTGATTTATGCTATTTTTCAGTTCTAGGCACTGTGCAGCTTAACTGTGAGGTGCCGTGTCTCTCAGTGGACACCCACTCTAAAGAGCCATTTGCTGTGGTCTGTGCATGTCTGCTTGTAACTGTCTCTGCCCCAACACTTTTTTTATTTGTTTGTTTTAGTTTTCTTTATTCTTTCTTTTAGAGCTGCAGCAACCCCCAGTTGACCATGAGCGTGCGTCTCCTATAGCGGCTACCGTACAGGTTGGTTTTGCGCATTTTTTTTTTTTTAACAAAGTTTGGTGTGTGTGATATACTCTCACAGATGGGGCTGCCGAGAGGAAGGGGGTAAGGAGACAGAGAAGACATTGGAAATGGACTGCACTGCAGACTCGAGTTTGTTATTAAGGGTACTGTAGTGGAGCGGAGAACTGTATAGAAGGTGCCGCTGAGATTATACATCTGCGGGACAGCTACGGATCAAAAGCATCCCACAATGTTTTTTGAGGGAAAGTAAAATAAAGGTTAGACCAGCAATTTATTGCTCTGTTTTTCAGTACTCATTACCTGGGGAAATGAGGGAACTGTTCTCAAATGTTTTCATTTCTATGCCACCGTTCTCCAGTTTCTCTCAGATTGTAGCCGATGACCTGGAGTGAGAAAACTGGGGAGAAAACAGTGGCACGCACTGATTTTTCTGTGTGCTGTGTTTTGCTTGGCACAATTAGTGCCGGTTACAATGTTATGTCCTGATAAGGACATGGCTGAAAACCTGTTTCAGCCAATCAGGTTTCAGCAGTTTTCATGCCCATTTTATAAGATGTTTTATTTATGTGCAGTACGTGTGTAGTTGTTGAGCTGTGGTACATAATACAGTATCAGAGCTCAACCGATATTTTCCTCCTAGATTTGTTATGCCACACTTAAAATAGTAATATATTTAATTCTAGTTCATAGTAATACTATATTTCAGGTATTCGGTAATGTTTTGAAGGCCTGTTAGTATTCTAGATGTAGCTTAGAAAAATGACTCCAAAAAGGCATTTAGCATGCTTTATTAGCGCATCTTGCAGTTTGGCATAAAAAGATGGTGTTTTAGACTCATTATAATAAGACAAAAGAACTCCACGTAAACATGGCAGGTTGGTTACCCAAAAGGGCATTTGCTGGAAGCCAAGTTTCAAGAAAATAAAAACATGCCCCAGCTGTGCATGTGGGGCATGTGTGATTTTTGTATTTTCTTGAAACTTGGCTTCCCAGCCAAATGCCCTTTGGGGTAACCTTTGCCTCAGTGTTTACGCACAGAGGTTCTTTGTCTTTTAAATGGTTTTTTATTTTAATGGGTTCACCACAATATATCCCAGGCAAACTGCCTTAGGGGTAGCTGGTCCATTCCACTGGGGTGTCAAACAGATGAGGCATACTGATGAGTCCTGGTAGGACAAAACACGTGTCTATGTCTTCTGTTAGCACCCTTTGCAAACTGTGTGAGAGGCCTTTCGGCACCATGCAATTTTGCTTAAAGTTGGACCAGCATAACATTCTGTGGTGATTTGCATATGTAGCCCATGATGCTTTGCACTGTGGGGGCATGTGTGATTTTGTCTTTTCATTATAATAAGGATGACAAGCAAGTGTGGGGAGGGGCTGGATGGGAAACAAACGCAGCAAAATTTACATGTCGGTGCAGAAAATGCTGGTAGACCCACACACAGTTGAGAGTGAATGTCAACCAGAAGTTATGAGAGTGCGAGTATGGAAGAGCAAGTGGCAGCCACTTGGTCGAGAGAGATTTGTGGTTACTCATCTCATTTAAAATATTTTGTTTGGGTAACTTAAAGTGAAATGTTTATTAAGTTACAGACAAAATATTAGTACACATTAGGAGTTAATAGAAATAAGTACTGTTGATATAAAGGCCTGCAAGTGTTAGAGAGGCAGGAGTCAGTAGAGATCAGTGCCAGTGATGGAAAGGTCTGTAAAACAGTTTAAAAACAGTGCAGAATATGGTGTTGACATTTGTTTTCTAACTATAGCTGCTGTATTAGTGAAATGGGTGATGGGTGTTGGGGGTTATAATTGTTTTATATTTGTGGAAGTAAAGTATGTGAACTGGGTTTTTTACTTTAACAAAATGGCTGCCAGAATTTTTTAAATGCTTCTAGCAAGCAGTGATATGTTAGGATTCAGCTCTCATAGATAAGGACTAATACGAGCCATTACAGTGCTCAGTCATATCACACTTTTAAAAAAATATCTTATTGAAAGAAGTAGTGTCAGTGAAGAGAAACATCTTTTTATTCTGTTGCCCTAAGATGAGCCAGCTAAATGGGGTTATTTGAATCCCTTTCAGTAGCTGGTGGACTCTTCTTCCAGTTATTTTGTGAAGAGCCTTGAGTATGGTTCTTGAGTAGGTGGTGTGAGTAACTTCTTGTTAATACTCAGTGAACATTCATACTTACAATAGGAAGCCGAAAATGCTCTGCATTTATTACTTCACATTTTGCATTAAATAGGTTAAAGTAAAACTAAAGAAAACCTTTACCCTACTTCTGGTAGCCAGGGCTACAAACCCACTTTTAGTATCCACCATCCCCATTCCCTCTCAATTCAAATTTGCATCATGCAAGCCCCCCACCCCACCTAGCTTCTCTTGAATCCTACTACATCCAGTTCAAACAGACCTTTGTCCTTTGTGTCAAATTGAATATTGTCTCCATGACCCCAAATTCACAATAGGGACAATAGGTAACATCTTGTCAGCTCAGCTGGAACTCCTTTGCCTGATACCATCTTTGAAAACATGCCCTTTCCCTACCTGAACTCCCCCAACCGTGCCATCTCTGTAGAAGCTATTTCTGTTGTTGCAGCCCCCTCCTAAGTTCATGATAGGACAGCAATTAGGTCAAATCTTGGCACTCACGTGGGTCCCCATCTCCACGGTGCTAGCTGGCACAGATTGTCAGTGGACAGCTAAGCTCTCTGAGGCACACGGGAAGGGGAGTGTTGTCTTCAGCTGACAGTCAATGAGAGCTGGCACTGCAGGGATGAGGACCCAAATGAGCTGCTGAGAGTTATCTGTTTACATCTATGATGGGAAGCAACTGCAGAAATTACATTTTTAATGTTTCTGGACTATGACTATAATTTACATTGGGGAATGAGGAGCAGGGATGTTTTCAAAGAATGTATTGGGGAGGTGGACCAGACTGAACTGTAGCGAGTTAAGAAACCCTATTCCCTATCATTGGTTGAGCAGTGTTAAGTGGCCAAATTATGTAATTAAGGGCTGGGGTGGTTTGGTTGGGTTATGAATGGGAAGGGGAGTATTTCAAAGGACACGGTTGGGCAGGGGAGGAGGTCTGGAATACCACCGCATTAAATGATATTGCTGAGAGGACCAGAGATGGGAGTGGGGTTGCCATGGGAGCACCTCTGACAGGAGAGGGCTTTTATTTGATATGTTTTACTTGCACATGCTAACATTTACAAAGCACAAATCACTACTCCCATCTGGTAAGCTGAACTGTTTGCACTCCTGGGTGACACTACATCTTTCTAAGCACCTCTAAATCTTAGACTTGCAAGCACATCAAGCTCTCAGGATAATTAATTTTACTGGGTGTGATTCTTATTTAACCTGCATTCAAGCTGAACTTGCTGCTCTATGTTTCCTTGTTTCAGCTGGAGGGGGGTCTACTATTCTTGCGCTACCTAGCTCAGCTGTTTGTTTCTTTGTGAACCAATGCACCTGATTTCAGCAACTAGTGATCCCTCCTAACATTTAATATAAATCCCCCAGATTGAATGACTCCTGACAAGACCAGTACCCCCTTCCCCTTGGCACAACTGCAGCACATCCTGAGCATGCAGGTATTTCTTGCCCCAGAATGCCTTCTACGTTGCCAGAAAAAATAACCCTCCCACTTTAAACAAAATTGCAGCAAAATTTAGCTTGTCTGATTGATGGGACTGTAAACCCTCACAGGCCCCAAAACCACAAGGGCCTTGGAGATGATCCTTCTGGACATCTTCCCCTTAGGAATATCTCTAATTCAATAAGTAGTCTCCTCATTTCCTCAAAACTTGCACAGTGCTTTTTTATGACAGTGCACACAATGGTAAGCTACTCTACTAAATTACAGGCAGGCAAAGCACCTTACCTGTAGTAGCACAAAAGATCTGCAAGGCCCCTCCAACTGTCCTGCTGCTTCCTCAATGGAATCCACCATGAATCCAGCCATATTTATTTCTTTATTTGAAGTGTGATAACCAGGTAAGCCCACTGAGATAGACTGACCCTTTTTCAGGGGCGACCCAGGGGAGGGAGCAAAATGAGAGGTACAATATAAGAATACAACAATATTAAAGGAATATACAAAGGTAAGTAAACAGTGGTTGCAATTATTTACATGAACATATACATAAATAGTATAATTTACAAATCACTCAAACAAATCTCTCTGGCTGTATCCTAAGATAAAAACAATAATAACTGGCTGAATACAACATTCATAAGGGTCAAAGGGCTATAGGAGGGGGACATCAGGTACAGGAGCAGTAATGGGAGGAGAGTAGGTGGGATTTAAGAGAGTGTGTGAACTGATATAAAGAAGGGCAAGTTAGGACTGCGGGTGGAAGGGAGTTCCAAAGAGAGGGTCCTGAGATGTAGAAGGCTCTGTGACCAACCACGAGACAAGGTTTAGGGACTGCTAGCAGTGGGAGGCTGGCCGACCTTAGGAACCTAGATGCAATTTTATGTTGGATAAGGGTTTTAAGACAGGAAGGGGTGGACATGTGGACCATTTTAAAGATCAATAACAAGGTGGAGTATTGCAGTCTAGCTTTAAAGGAAGGCCAACCAAGAGAGGCAAGGACAGAGCAGTGGTGCTCCCTAGAGCTTGTACGAAGTATGAAGTGTCCAATCCTGTGGTATACTTGTTTTAGCCAGGCAAGGGTGGAGTGGAGGATAGGAACTCCATAAGTGATAAGAGGAAGAAGAGAGGAGGATGCTATGGCAAGTTGAGTGGAGGGAGTTAGGTAGGCATGGAGGCGATAAAGGAGGCCTAGTTTCTGGTATAGGGTCCTAACAACATTAGTAACATGCACATCAAAGTTGAGGTTGGAATTTAAGGTGATACCTAGATATTTAAATGATTGCACCAGTTCAAGAGGATCACCATTGGAGGAGTTAATCATGAGGGGTGGGGGTGGGCAAGTTAGCTTAGTAGTGCGGTGATAGAAGAGCATAGTCTTAGTTTTCTTGGTGTTGAGTACTAGGAGATTGTTGAGAAACCATCCCTCAAGGCTATGGAAATCCAGTTGTAACTTTTGGTTCAGCTAGGTTGGGTCAAAGGAGGACCTGTACAGGATGGCGTCATTGTTGTACAGCTGAACTGACGCACCACCGCAATGCTAAGGAAGTTCATTAATAAATAATGAAAACAGGAGGGGGCCAAGGATAGACCCCTGGAGGACCCCATCTATTATGGTACTGAAGGGGAAGCATGGCTGGCCCATTTCATGCATTGAGTAAGGCCAGTGAGGTAACTGGAGAACCAGTTTAGAGTTAGAGAGTCAAGGCCTAATAATAGCAGTTGTTGGAGTAATAGATGATGATTAACAAGGTCAAAGGCCTTGGTTAGATCGACAAATATTGCATCAGTAATTAAGCCTCTATCCATGGAACTGAGGATGTCAGACGTTACTTTGATGAGAGCAGTGTGGGCACTATGGGATTTATGGAACCCATGCTGATAAGTGGAGAGAGAGCTATTAAGCTCTAGGTGAGATTGGAGTTGGAAGTATATGATTTTCTCTTGGATTTTAGTAAGGGGGCAGAGGATGGAGATGAGCCGGTAATTCTTGAAAGCTGAGCCAGGGCCACTGTTGTGGATGGGGACTGCTATTGCAGCTTTTCACTTACTAGGTAAAGTGCCTAAGCAGAAGGACTTATTGAACAGGATGTGCACACGGGAGGCAATGGCAGAAGCACTGATTTTTAAGAAGTGGAGCTCCAAGGAGTCAAATCCTGGTAAGTTGTTGTCCTTAATGCACCTTAGGAGATGCATGACCTCTTTCCGGGTGGTCAATTTAAGATGGAAGGTAGAGCTAGTAATAGTGGTGGGGCAGAGGAAGACCACATGTGGAGAGGGTGGACTTATGCTTTGATCAGTCAGTGAAGGCTTGGTTCAACTTGGAGGCAATAATGGCTAGATCAGTGACCTCAGTCCCATTGTAGTGCATGGTGTTCAGCAGGGAAGAAGATTTTCCTTTTAGAATGGAGTTAATCTGACACCAGAATTCTTCAGGGTTAGAGAGATGGTTAGTTTGCTGGGTTTGGAGGTAGGAGCTTTTAGCTGAGTGTAGCTTGTTTTTACATAGATTTCTCAGTCATCTCTATGTCTGCCAGTCAGCAGTCAGGGCAGAGCTCTTATACGCCTTCCAGGCAGCATCCCGCATAGTCATGAGACTTCTAAGTTCCTTGGATAGCCAATGGGCACAGGCCTCCTTAGATCTGTGCTTGACTATGGGAGCATGGAGGCTTACTATGGAGTTGAAGGTCTTAGTGAAGTATTCTAAGGCCGATTTGACATCAGGTAGGTGGTTAATTAGAGACCAGTCAGCCTGGGAAACAGATGCTATGAAGGCTTGAGGGCTGAACTTGGACATATCTCTAGATTTCGAGACTTTTTTTGGGGGGGTAGGAAAATTATTCCTCCGTACACAGAATGTGGAGGAGTGGTCACTCAGTGTATCAGGAGTATGCCAGCAGCTCTAATGTGAAGGGGACTGTTAGTGAGGACCCAGTCAAGGAGTGTGTGATGACGTGATTTGTTGTTGTGCCTCGTAGGTTTGCTAATAAGTTATGATAGATGAATGTCTGCCAGGGCATTCTGGATGGGCCCCATACCAGATCCCAGCCAATTATAGTTGAAGCCACCACAAAGCACTAAGTCTGCAGGTGGGAGACAGGACCAGGACGTAATGAGAAAAGTAAGAGATGTTGAATGACCACCAGGTGGGAGAAGAATAAAGCCAATAAGTAACTTATTTACTTGACCAAGACCTATAGCTACCTGTATATAGATGGGCACCACTATTAGGGCATCATAAAGGGGGGGCAGTTCTGACATGGGGAAGATTGAGGGTAGAAGAGCACACCTTCTCCACGTTTAGAGGGGCAATCATGTCTAAAGATGTTTTAGCCAGGGATAGAAATCTCATGGGTGAGGATGGAGGGTTTAAGCCAGGACTCAGATTGCCAGCACGTCAGAGTTGTAGTGGCAGGTCCAGGCTTCTAGCTCAGGATGTTTGGGTCTCAAGCTATGGAAGTTCATATGGGCAGTTCTCAGCCCTTTAGTATTGCTCCACTCAGGAACATGTAGGGCAAAGGAGAGACATGGGGGGGGGGGCTAGGGTTTGTTTCAATATCCCCTGAGAGGAGAAGCAGAAATGTAAGGGGCAAGTAGTTTAATAAAAGTAGACATGGCCTTGGGAAGTGGTACAACCAGAAGCCAAGACGTGGGGCACCACATTTTGCAAGGAGGGATGGTAAAAGAGTAACTAGTGTAGCAGGGCACAGTGGCTAGTTTACAGTGGCAATATTCATATTATCTAGTGTTCCCAGGCGGGATGGAGGAAAAGCGACCTCTAGTGGGGAGCTGTGATGGATAGCAAATGGAAAAGAGGGGAGATAGAAAAATGAATTATGTCAAGTGATGTGTCACGTGACCAAAGGATGGATGCCTATATCTTACAGGCTGACCAAGGGTGGGTGTGGTAGAGGTGGGCATGGCAGCCGCTGCGGTAGCAGCAGCGGGTAAAGACAGGTTAGGAGCTGCTGCCTGCTCTCACCAGCCTTTTTCTTTCTCCTGTATGGCAAGTAGGATATATGGCTGGGCATTATTCATGGATATAGCTTCCAAAAAAAATCACTTTGAAATTCCATCAATTTTCACAGGCTCCTGGAATTAAATTTTAAGTACTGTTGTTATTTAAACATTTTTGGCAGTTAATAACATTGGCATCCTTTAAGCAATAGATTAAACAATTGGTACACACAGCCTCCTTTTTAAAGAGAAACTATCCAGGTGCTTCCCCCAGAAGCAGGATGAACACTTACCTGGCTTTAAGTCATATGGTGCAAATATTTCTTTTTATATGTGCCCCAATTTAGGAAGGGAAGGGATCGTATTTTGAATCCATGGAGGAAAGTCACACTGATCCCTTTTATTTCCTGGTACTTTCTCTGACAGTGATCGGCCACCACGCTAGCACGTTTTGTGAAGTCACTATATGTAGAGTGCAGGGGCGCACTGCATACCACTGCATAGTCATGAATGGGGCTGTTTTTTAAAGTCAGATTTTCATAGTTTAGATGGCTGTTTGGAACAAATCATGGTCCCCACTTAACTAACAAGATCCTTATAAGTTAAGAGGTGAACATGACTTGTTCTGAACGGCCATCTAAACTAGAGAAATTTAACTTTAAGAAAACAGCCCAATTCATGTCTATGCAGATTGGGGGCAAATCGCTGTCAGAGAAGGTACCAGGAAGTGGAAGGGATCAGAGCAGCTCATCTCCACAGAGCCAAAATAAGATCCCTTCCCTTCCTAAATCAGAGCACATATAAAAATAAATATTTGCACCATGTGGCATATAAAAATAAACATTTGCACCATATGTCTTAGAGCCAGGTAAGGGTTTGTTATGCTTCTTGAGTGAAATTTTGTAAAAGAGTGAGTTAGTTGCTCTTTAAGATCTATGAATATTCCAAATTTAATGGTACTGTGTTCTCTAGTTTTCCAGTTACAGGGGCTTCTAATGTTGCAGTTTACATACTCGCATAATTTAAATGTGTGAATGTTTAGTTTCTAAAAACTCAGTCCCTGTTAAATCTAGAAATTATGTGAAACTGGCACAAATATCAATGTGATATATAGAGAATTATACCTGTGCAGGTGTGTTATGAGGATTTTCACACACTCAAGGTGTGTGATAATCCATAAACCCCAGAGTGCAATGCATGAGAGGTTTATGAGATTATCAGACACCAAGAGTGAAAAATCCTTTTAAGATACACCTTGCACAGGCAATATTTTTTATGGTAATTGGTGCAAGGTTTAGATAGAGACAAAAACTGTAAGCTGTATTTGTGTGAGCAAGCATGTCTGTGAGTAGCCGCTGCAGTCACACAAATACAGTGTGCTTTCTTTCATGCTTCAGTGAAGTGAGAGTGTGAGGAAGAAAATGCCATTATAACCTGATATTGAGTTACTATAGAATTCATCAGGTTATTACAGCATTTTATCAGGACTTGATATCCAGCCGTTATAAGGAAATTGCCAGTTATTATAGTATTTTAAATGTTTACAATTTGGTGAAATTTAGATAAGGTGTCCAAAAAAGTAGATAAAACACTGCAAATGAAATTTAAATTTTGGCAAAATGCTTGGATGCCTATAACTCGGACCACTTTAATGCCTAAGACCTACAACACAGTATATATACCCATGTTTTACAGTTCTTTAAATCTTGAAACTGTGCAGAAATCTGGAGAAGAAATTTTAGAAATCGATTGAAATAACTGAAAATTAAATTTTGCTGAAATGTTTGGGCACCTATAACTCAAACCCCTTTAAAGCTAGGAATCTGTAATGTGGTCCAGGTATACATGTTGTATAGACTTGCCAAATTTGATAGCATATAGATGAGTGCTTATTAAGTAAAGCAAAATAAATTTAAATTTTGGTGAAGTTTTACAGAATCTGTATAGAAATACCATAAAATTCCATGGAATCGGGAATGGGAAGTCTGCCTGAATTCTGCAAGCAAAATTTTACTCTATGCACAGCTCTAGTTACCAGCCAAGCAATTTAAGTGGTTGGGAGTTGTGGGGAAAGCAGCTTCTGTTGTGGGTCCAAAGCAGGTATGTTATTGCTGGGAGGATACACCATCTCTGCCAAATTATGATCAGTTTGTGGAATTGCAATCACCAAAACAGGCTGCCTTTTTGTGTGGAGTAGAGGAGGTTGAGACCCCTGGTGGAAGTTCTTACTCTAGCTGCCATGTGGTAGCATGGGGTGATGAAGGAATGCTTGAGGGGAGAGTAGATGTCTGAGAGCCATGGCTGTGGCTGCAGTTTCATTGAGGTGTGGGCCATTCATGTACCAAGTAAAACAGAAGAAAGCAGGAAATGCAGTGAGGGGAGCAAAGAATGGAAAGGACGGCTAAAAGGGTAGATAAAAGGATATGACTTTCTTCTGGTACATAAGTGAGAAGAGGAAAGCAAGAGAGTGATAGTATGGGTAAGGAGGGAGGCAGGAGGAGACTGCACAGAACAGCCTCAAGAAAAAGCAGACATCTTGAACAGGTACTTCTGCTCTGTCTTCACAGTGGAGGGAGTGAGGATGGAGCACCAAGGGGCAGCAGTACCAAAGGGGGGATGATATGGACACAAATCCATTTTTAGAGGAATGAGTACCAAAGGGACTTGCAGCTCTGAAAGTGTACAAGGCTGTGGGACTAGACAGGCTATACCCAAGGGTGCTAAAGGAACTCACATCACTATTCAACCACTGACTGGAAAAAGGCATGATTCTGGAGGGCTGGAGGAGATCAGATGTGGGCCTTCTTCATAAGAGCAGCAGCAGGGTGGAGGCTAGCAACTATAGCCCAGTCTGTCTCACATCAGTGGTGGGAAAATTAGTGGAAACCCTGTTTAAAGCAAAGTTGGTAGCATATCTTTGGGGGGGTGGGGGTCATGCCAGATGAATATGATTGATTTCTTCAAATAGGTAACCAAATAAATCGATCAGGGAGGGCAGTGGCCTATCTGGACTTTTGCACAACCTTTGCCACTGTGCTGTCCAGGTGACTGATGAAGAAATTGAGCAACCTAGGGGTGGGAGCAAAAGTGGTGAATTGGGTAAGGAACTGGTTAATTGATAGGAGACAGAAGGTGGTGGTTAACAGAATTCATTTTAATGAGGGAAGTGTGACCAGCAGGATGCCATAAGACTCAGTACTGGGGCTGGTCCTGTTCAATGTCTTCATAAGTGACATTCGAGAAGAACTTGAAGGGAAGGTATACACTTTTGCAGATGACATCAACATCTGTAATAGAGTGGGCACTCGACGGGGTGGGGAGAATAAGTTGGGACATTGGAAAATGTGAGGAGTGGTCAAGAGCATGGCAATAGGATTTCCATGCAAAAACAGCAAAATCATACCCCTAGGGCATACAAACCCAGGACTGAGTATAGGATGGGGGTAGATGCTGTCAAGTCACTATGCAGGAAAGGGACCCTGGGTTATTATATCTGATTACTTCAAAGTGGCAAAGCAGTGTGACTGAGCAGTGAGTAGGGCCAGTGGGATGATGGGATGCATAGGGATTAGTATCTCCAGAAGAAGGAGGGAGGTGGTGTATTGTGTCCAGTTCTGGATGCCACACTTCAGAAAGGATGTAGACAGGCTGGAAGCAGTCCAGAGGAGGGCAACTGAAATGGTTTAGGGATTGCATCAAAATCCCTATTAGGAGAGACTGAGGGAACTCACAACGCACACCCTGGATGGAGAGCAAGAGGGGACATGATAGAGACCTACAAGTACCTCACTGAGTGAACACGGTTCAGGAAAGGAACCTCTTTCAAATAAGAAAGAGCACCAGGACCAGAGAGCATGCAATGAAGCTGGAGGGAAGGAATTACTACTTCACTGAAAGAGTGGTGGATGCCTGGAGCAGACTACCAGCAGAAGAGAGGCAAAAACACTAGGGAGCTTCAAGCAGTTGTGGGATAGACGTATGGGGAATATTAGTAAATAGGCAGGGAGGAGGGAAGGTCACAAGAGAACAGTTGGGGTCTGTGGAGATAAACTAGACAGGGACCAACTAGGCAGAATGAATGGACCAAGTGATCCATTTCTGCCAACAGCTTCTGTGTTTCTGCATCTCTTTTCAAGTGACATTATCCTGCTTGCCCTGCTTGTGTTTCCTGGAACATGATATCTGTAGCAACCACTGTTCTGGAAGAGCAATATCAGATAATGAAGCAGGAAATAATTCCCACAAGTGATCTCTGGTGGCAGGAGTGTCCTATGGAGGATTCCAGCTCTGGGCACCTTGAACCATGGAGTTGTGAAGATGTGAATATGTTGGTGACTGCACTTTCCAGTGTTAATCTATAAAGACAGCAACCTCTTGGATTGCCTCAAGTTCATAGACACCCTATTGCATTCTTTTTTTATTACTGCCAGAAATTCAATGAGGTATTTCACCCCAGGGATTGGGGAGAATGCTTAATAGGGGTTAATACCTTCTGTTTGTCAATGAACCATTTGGAGAAATTGTAAAATAAAGATAATTTGTCCTCAAGCCACATTAAGGGGCCTATGTCCCAAGCCAATTACAGTAACATTTATTGTACTCTACATTTAAGAAAATATGCTTGGTTCCAATGGGTCTATCTCCCCGCTTGTGGTGTCATCAACAGAGTGATCCAAGGGTACAGTGTGAGTGCTCAGTCTTCACATAACAACTGTTGTATCCCAGGAGCTATAATACTTCTGACCGTAGGAAGACTGAGACTTATTTTTTTTACTTTATGATATCTCTGTGAAGCCCACAGAATGGATGTTGATGTGACTACCTCAGCACTTGACGTTCTCAACTTTGCTGTATTTTTCTTAAGCTTTGCAATTATCACATCTTTGTAGTAAAATTGTTAGTTCTATCTATGTGGATACAGTTCACTATCCACACTCTGGCAGTTCTGCTGGAGACAGCTGAGTCATCGAAAGTCATCAAGCTAAGCTCCTCTTGCCACCTGGGTGGTATATCCTCTGACTCAACCTCATGATGTCAGATCTTTCTTTTTGGTGGAAGAAGCAGATCTCCTCCTTCACAGCTGTGCAGCATTGAAGGATTTTGAGTTTTCAAAGTGCTTTCGCAGGCAAATCTTCAACTGTTGCAGTCTGTATTCCACTTTAAAATTGTTCTGCAGTCTTCTAACTCCACTTCACGATCACGATTGATAATGGAGAGTAAGAAACTGGGGTTTAAGTCCTGTACCCAGTGCAGGCAGCAAATGTCAGCTATGGATGCACGACACAAGCGTATACAGTTTGGGATATCAACATGATATCAAGGGATGCAGTTTGTGCTGGGCCATGCTGCCAGCATCCTTTGAATGCTGGAAGGCCCAACTGGCCCTTAGTCATCCAAAAGACTGCAAAAATGCCTCAGTGGTGCCAGATCAGCTGCTTAGCTTGTGGTCATGGAAGAAGAGGTGCTGGCAGCTGTGGTAAGTTCCTCCTCAGTCTTAGCAGTGTTTCTGGCTGGGGTCAGCATCAGGGGGTCTTTCTCTGATGAGTTCAGGGAAATGTGTCAGGCCCTATACACCTTTAGTGAGAACGCTTCTCACCATAGAAGAAAGAACAAAAAATGTTGTGACAGGTCTTGTAATCAGAACAATCATGCTCTTTCCACTCCTTAAACTCTCCTGACTGCTTAGGCTTGGTTGAACTCTTTATGGTCAAGGGGAAGGTTGAGGGCTCCACAGTAATCTCCTTGGACTTGTCAACCTCAACTCCAGTTGATCTTTTGGTTGAGATTTTTCTCAGGCCTATCGACCCACTGTCAGAGGAGATCAATGAGGAATCAATGTCCCAGACCTGGTTCTTGTGACCTTCACCCAGCTGGATGAGGCCAAGTCAGTCACCCTGGCTGAATTGATTTGGGAGCTGTTTCCACCACTGGACATGCCTACAGATCTTCTAGTGCTTAACCTGCCAAGGCAGGTTGCTCACACAAATCTTCTGGAGGACATTCTTTTTTTTATATTGACCCTGGGGTCGATGATTAAGGTCAAAATGCCACTTGTGCTTTCTATCCCTCTCCGCCAGGAGGCATCCTGTGCCTCATACCCCTCAGATAAAGCACAGCATCAAAGAAAACTGCATCAATGCTATGAGGAGCTTCTCTGGCAAGAGTGGACCATTGCAGGAGAGGTAGAGCTCTGCCCCCTGTACATTCAGTCCCTTGACCTTTGCTGTTCATTCCCCCATCAGTCCATGCTTCTCACAGTTCCCAGCATCTGCTTCTCACCTCTTCAGTTAGAGTCACTTCCACCACAGCCCCTGTTCATGGCCCTGGCCAAGCAGTCCAACTCCACAGCCAGTTTGCAAGGTTGGCTCTTGGTAAAATTCACCCAGGCTGAAGATGCCAGGGTGGTTTATGGTGGCAAATTATCAAGAGTCATTTTCAAGGAATCCTCTGACTCTGAAGGTGAGACATCCATGGCCTCAACTAGGACTTATACTTTTGACTGGGAGGTGGTCCATGAGCTCACCTTTGACCATGGGCCAGAGTCATTTGGAGATCTGGTTTGAGTTATGTCATACTCCATGAAAGTTCCCTTAGAGTCAGTTTAGACATGTGCTAAGTAACCATTTACTGACATACTGTACTGGATAGGAATGATTCTTAGGAGTTGCCCTTCCTGTGGTTGAGTCCCTCTTGGGACTGGCCCTAGTGTTTGTGACTGCATTCAGCATCCTGCCCAGCACCCTCTCTCTGTATGTTCCACATGTACACCGTACCAATAGCTGACCCTTCTGGGTTTTCTAACCACACCTCTGCTGGGGGCTTGGTTTCAAGTTCTACCCTTCTATAATTCCAGAGGCCAAGGGGACAAGATAACCCTCTAGACAAAGAGTCTAAGAATATTGACCATGCAGCTAAAAAGGTGCATGTTGCTGTATTGCTGGATCTCTGTCATGACAGCAAGCTTTGGTTATTCCCTATTTGCACTGTTAGGGAAACTCCTTCCCCTATCTTCCAGCTGACAAACAGCTTCTGGGTAAGAGGATCAGAGACCATGGTCAGCTACTGGCTAAACAGCAGCTTCAGATAGCTTTGGACATAGGTGACTCATGTTTCTGTGCCATAGCAGTGTCCATTGCCATGCATCCTAGGGCCTGGCCGAGGCTTTCCACCTTCACCTTGGACATTCAGCTAAAGCTGAGCAATGTTCCCTTGTTGGGCAATGACTTCTTCATCCCTGGCATGTAAAGACATCTCATGTGGATTGAGAAGTCCAGTGCCACCATAGATTATATGGCGTCATCCCAGAAGGATCAAAAGGCCCAAAATCCTTAAAAGGCAGCCTTTCTGTTCTGGTCCTTTTAACCACAACCTTAGCAGCAGTCCCAGCAGGGGCAGTTTTGGTACTGATGTCTGAAACACAAATTTGGTGGCCATGGGCAAAAAAGAGTGGGGGCAGAGGAGGTGGTGATGTCTCCACAGTCCCAGCAGCTGGAGCTCACTCCAAGGCTGATCACTGAGGGGTTGTGGGGTGTTATTTCCCCTCCCGTCTAGTCCCTGTCCCAGCTCCTGGTCGGGGTTTGGTTTTGCCACTTCCTGCCCCTGTGGTCTGCCATTGCCTTGGATAAATGGGTTCTAGAGGTGGTGGACAGATGGTTGCCTCTTTGAGTCTTTCCCACCATACCAACTCCAAGCACCTTAGGAGTTTAGGGTGTCAAAGGACACACTGTTCCTGCTATGAGTCAACATCACTCAGTTCCTAGAGTGTGGGGCAGTAGCCCATGTTCCAGATGTCCTGGCCATTCAGGGATATGAGTCCGGGTGCTTCCTTGTTCCAAAATGGATGAGGTGTCAGTGCCCCATTGTGGATGTGCATGATCTGCACCTGTTCATGTAGTTCCAGATGGTCACTCTGAATCAGATCATTCTGTTGTTGCAACAGAGCATGTTGTTCTGCTCCCTGGACCTCCATGATGCATTCTTCCACATCCCAGTCCGTCTGTCCCATTGCTGGTACCTTCTATTCTGTGAGAGAAGATCCTGTACCAGTTCCATTTTATGCCGTTTGACCTCTCATCTGCACCCAGGGTCTTTAGCAAGTGCATGACAGTGGTGGCAGCCATCCTGTAGCATAAGGTCATCATGATGAATCCCTTTCTGAATGATTGGCAGATAGCCAGAATGTCAAAAGAAGGTGTTGAGAGGTCCAGAGATCTGGCCCTCAAGAACTGTCAGAACTTGAGCCTTCTGGTCAACCTTGCCAAGTCAGAGCTGGTCCTCTTGCAGGTGATCAGGTTCATTTGGGTAGAACTATTGTAGATTCTCTGCAGGCTAAGGCCTGTCTTCCTGCAGATAGGTCATTCAAGATAAGATGTACAACATAACCACCATGCAGGGTGGAATGTACTGCTTTCCCCTTTGTCAGGAGGCTCCCTGCATCTGAATACTCATCTGCTGCCAGAGTGCAGATCTGCTGGTGATCCATGTTGCAGGAGTGAACAGTTAGGTGGTGGATGCTCTCATCCAGGTCAGAGAGACATTGCATGAGTGGTCCCTCCATCAGGAGGTGGCTGGCAGATGCTGTCATCCTGATCAGGTAACATTGCATGAGTAGTCCCTGCATCAGGAGGTGCTAAACCACCCATTCTCCTGGTGGGGGACCCCTCTGTGGATTGTTTGTCTTGTGGGAGACCAGAAAACTGAGTCTGTTTTATGCCCACCCCCACATTCCGGGACACTGCTGGGTGATGCCTTTGTGAGGCACTGGACCCTAGGCATCCTTTATGCCTTCCCTCCTTTCCCCTCAGTCCATATGGTTGTGATCAAGGCCTGGAAGGCAAGATATGTACTGGCCAATGATTACACTGCAAATGAGAAATTGCACACCACACATCAAGATTTATTGAACTAACACACATATACTGCATTAGCACCAGCAGCCCAGCTTTCAAAGACAGAGTAATGATCAGTTACCCTCCCTTATGAGGATGAACCAGACAGGCTTGGAGGCTTCAGCACTTCATTTTGGGGTTCATAGCTTCTCACCCTCTGCCTCTCATAGTCTATCCTATGTACACTTTCCACTATCTGTTATCTTTACAGAACTCAGCATATGTCCATACAAGGTGATTTTTCGCTGGGTACATTTCTGTATTTTTCTGGTCTGAGACTGCACGTCTCATATCACCCTTGCTGTCTCTAATTTTGTGTATGTTCAGCATTTTATCATAGTAACAAGTTGTACACAGCGTACTGGCTACCAACTGTTTTTTGCAATAGCAAGGATAATTAGTGCAAACAGAAGAAAGCCTTTGAGAATGCCTTTAGTACAGAAAATATTCTCATTAACCCTTTTGCCTTCTCCTGCCAACTCTTTACAATGTAACACATTGCCATATTTCTACAAATGGATGGTCCTGATAGCCTCAGCCTGACCTAAGTAGTTCTGGTATCTGGATCTCGTCAACCTCAGCAGCAGGCCTTTGTGGAGGATGCCTCTCTGCTCAGATCTGCTGGCCAGACATCAGAAGAAAATTCATCACCCAAATTTTCAGGACCTGTACCTCTCAGCCTGATTTCTGAGTGGCTAAAGTTCCAGGCTCTGGTATTTTGGAAGACATACTCCAAGTTGTGGAAGCATCCTATTAGGAGTCAACTCATAAATCCTATGCATTTAAGTGGAAAAGGTTATTAATGTGGTGCCGGGGTAATGTGCTGGATACCCTTACCTGCCCTGTGAGCCTTCTTGACTACTTATGGTCCTTCTCTCTCTGTCAAGTCTGCAACTGACTACCCTTAGGGTGCACCTGGCAGACATTTCTGCATTCAGGGCATGGGTTAGCATGCTGATGGTGGCCCATGAGAAGGTGGTCAGGTGCCTTTTTAAAAGGCCTGGATCACTTTTCCCCTCTGGTGTATGAACCTCCACCTCCATGGGACCAACAGCTGGTGTTGGTAGTGCTCATAGGCAAGCCATTTGAGCCAGTGCACCAGTATGAGATGTCACATCAGTTATGGAAGACAGTCTTCCTGACAGCAGTTGCATTAGCCAGAAGATCATTGAGCTCCAGGTGCTCTCGATGGAGTCTCCTTATCTGGTCTTCCACAGGGACAAGGTCATTTTTTGCCCCCACCAGAAATGTCTTCTGAAGGTCATATTTAAGTTTCACCTTAACCAGGTGATTAATTTACCAGTATACCTTATCAGCTTGACCTTGGAGGCCAGTCACGGGCTTCATACTTTGGACCTGCGGAGGGCACTTCTGTATATAAAAAGCACATGGCTGGAGTTCGGGGTGAGGCTCACCAGCTGTTTGTGACATACACTAAAGTCACGCTTGCCAGACTGACAGATAAGCGGATGATTGCCAGGTAGATTACATCCTGCATTGACCTCTTCTGTAGGTTGGCTTGTAGGGAGTTGGCCAAGGGGATTATGGCTCATTCCACCAGACATACTGCTGCCTTGGTGGCTGTTTCCTGGGATCTCCCTATTGTGGAGATTTGCAGGGCTGCAGCCTGGGGTAACATGCACACCTTCATCTTCCATTACAGCATTGACATAATGAGTCATCAGGATGCTGCTTTTGGGTCCTTGACTCTCCAGTCTCTGTTTACCAAATAGGAGTGCACACCTTTTCCTCTCCTCCCAGGGGGTTGCTAGGAGTCTGCAGAATGTGGATAGTGAACAGTAGCCATGTTGTTAGAAATCTGTTACTCACTTGTAAGCATAGTGCTATTAGTGGTATACAATTCACATTCACACAAACCCACTGACTTCCTCTGGCAAGTGGCGCCTGAATCCATGCTTCCGGCATATGAACGATCTGACATAATGGGTGGTGCCAGTCGATATACCACCCAGATGGTGGGAGGAGCTCAGCTTGAAGAGTTCCAGTGACTCCTCTTTCTCCAGCAGAACTGCCAGAGGGTGGATTTGAACTGTATACCATTAATAGAACTATGGCTACGGAAGAGTAACTTATATTTCTTTCTCACTAGGACAGACTCATTATCTTGCACCCACAGCATAACAGTGTCCATTTGGAACTAGAGCAAGGAGGCCATGTTGCGTATCCTACTCATTTCATCCAAAATCCTGGTAAACTGCTTTGACAGTGCTCAAGTCCTCTGAGGCTTGGGAGAAAGAGCCTGATGCCATTTTCTTGAACGAAGGATACCTACTGCACTGATAGTTGTACCTGCTTCTAGGCTGTCTGTTACTATTCATTGTAAATTACTGTTTTATAGCTGTCTACACTGCAACATCATTGCTCTCATATTATGTTTTACATTATTTTTTTACTGTTTTTTCTTTATATCCTTAAGTGATTTATTACACTATACACTGCTTTTAAATTTTTTTCTATTCCTTATCTTGCATCCTTGTAATCGCTGTGACTTTTCTGTACTGTACTGTCCTAATCAGGACCACCTTGCAAATGAGCCTTGCTCAGTGGAACTTTTCATGGTTAAACAAATAAAATTAAATGATTCAGCTACTAGACCTCAGACTTGGAATCAACCATCAGAGCATCTGAATGCTATTCATTCCTACAATTTTAACAAATGCAGTTTACTGACCTTACAGGGAAAATAGTTCCATGAAGATAAGGGGCCCAATTTTCAAAACATCAGGACTCGTACAAAGGGCTTATGTCAAGGAGAAATGGCACAAAGTGCTCCTTGTACCATACTTTGCACCAGTCCTGATTTTGTGATGCAACCTATGCCACTGTGGGGCATCCACCTGCGCCAGCCAGGCTTGCACTGTCCTTGCGACAGTCAGGTGTACCATAGAGGCAGGGGGCTTGCACGGGGGGCAGCACTGCAGTATCCTCTACAGTGAAATTCTGGACCCCCCCCAATGAGCGCATAGACCCTGCTATTAGACTAACCCTGAACTGCTGTAACATCCTGTGTGCCACTCTCGGAGCCATCACTGGCTGGAGGGGTGACCATGTCTCCCACCCCCCCCCAGTGAAGACACCCTCACATCCCCTGACACCTGCCAGACTACTGCTGGAGTAGTCAGTGGCCTGTGGCAGGTAGGAGCCCTCTAAGCCCCCATCCCAGTGGTACACAAACCTACACTGTCCGGTAGTGGCCATGCACTGGGCCCATTAGGGGCTGTTGTCTACTCCCCATCCTGACCCATCCCATCCCACTTCACCAAGAGGCATCTCCTATCCAGTATGACCTGCCAGCCACCTGGGTGACTGGCTGGTGGGTTGCCATCACTGGCCACTGCTGTCACAAGCCTGTCTCACAGCTTGTGACACTCCCCTCCTGTGCACCATTTGTTTGGCACGTGGTTCAGCTTGCAGCAAACCTGGGGACTTTGGTGTTGGGATCCCTGTTCATCCAAAATCTGGTGTAGGGTCCCTGGGGGGCACCCAAGTCAGTATTTCTGCAGGATGAAGTAAGTAGTGTTCTTGAGGTGTGTATGGTCACAGCATCAGGCAGCCATATTGGTTACACTCCCCCCACCCATGACCAAGCAAACCTGCTACTATGGATTATTGGGGCCTTAGTTTGAACTACCCGTGTTGGGAAAGAATTTTTATTGATATGTGTTATTCTTTATTTTGTAATGTTTGACCATGATATGTACAATAAGCAGTGAGAGCTCATTTCCAGGTGTGTCTCTGGGATGAGGGTGGGGGGTTACATGGACTTGTTGTATTCCAAAGAAAAATGTTGTCGGGCTAAGTTCAGATGGGCAGAAACCTGAAAAAATGCAGAAAGACTTACCAGTCATGGCCTAGGCAGAGGATGAGAATCCACAGCAGCACTTCACCCCAAGAATCAGCCAACAATGTTGTTTAAGCAATCGCAGCATTTTATTAACAGACTCAAACTGTGACAACGCTTTGCCATACTCACAAAGAAAAACTGCCACCATACTTGCATACTGAATTCTGTCCAGTATTCTCAGAACTCTCTCACCAATGTACAAAGATTCAACATTCCTGTGTCTTTGTGCTCTGAGCATGTTTGAAAAACTGTTTTGATCTATTAATTAAATGGCTTGTGAATATAAATTACTTGTGCACATTCTAAATTCCCAATGCATCTCGCAATTCAAAAATGGCCTAAGGTAACACCTTCGTACTAGGACAGTTTGTGACTGCCACTAGGACTCTAACACCCATAATGCCCACTCACCCACACTCTCCTTCCCCTTCCTTTTACCCCCACTCTTCCCCTTTGCCCTATCCCTCTGTCTTCCTCTCCCTCACTGTGTCTTTTCCCCCCCCGGATCGACCTTAACCAACCTACTACCACTACCTCCCAACCTCCTAGACAAAGCCACTTCTTTTGGCCGCCCACTCTGCCCCCCCAGTCTCCCATCCCACTCACCTTGACTCCTCCTCAGACTCTCACACTAGATGTAACACCTCTTTCTCTCCTTCACTACAAACATTGTCCTTTACCCTAGTTTAATGCTCTTGACACTGTACTATCACCATTGGTACTATGAATGACATTGTAACCTTATTGTATGCTAGCTACCTACTATTCAAGAATTGTATATAAACTGTTATTGTTGTCATTGTCACTGTTTGACGTGGAATCTTTGTAAAAGAGCTCTGAGCTCAAAGGTATGATCCGAACCCCTAAATAAATAAAAAAATAAAAACGTGTTGATCCATAGTTCCATGACCCTTGTTTTTTTTTTCTGTAGCCATACATCAGAATCAATTTCTGTAGCCAGACTAGACAGTTTTTGCATTTTTTAGAGCTCACATTAGGCCTTGTTTCTCTTGCAGTAATTTATCTTTGTATTTAAAATGTGGAATGTTATAGCCACAACCTCAATCAGAGCTTTGGCATTTTGATTCTTGGCTTGGAAGACAGTGCACTCTCTTGTATTTCTACTGATGTGTGTACAAGCCAAAGAAATGTGTCACCAACCCAGATATTTTCTTTAAGTCAGCTGGAAACATATGGATATTACAGCACATAGAAGTGAATGCACTGCTGAATTACATGCATAGCAGTACCAAACTCTACAGAAATGAGCCAGAATCCATTGCTGACAGTGTGTGACATCACACTGAGTATGGGAACCTGATCTCCATTTTTATTAACAGGAAGTGGGATACAGATGATTAAAAGGGCTATAATATTGTGAAACTCTGTTTTTCAATAGTGCCTTTTATGTTACTTGATTTGAGGATGTGTAATAAAAAAGACATCAAACATGTTTTGATCTGTATTTCCTGTTAGTGAATCTCAGCCAGGAAGGGTGGGCCATAATGACTCAACTCACAATGGGGCCCTCGTGGCAGCCAAGGCCAGTAGCCACAAGCGCATATAGTTTTAGGAAATCTGACAACTTGAGAAGTTCAGAGTCATTAAAAATTACAGAAATAAGAAAACTAAAATGAAAGCAATCCATTTCTTTGGTCCATATCTAAATAAAAGCTTTGACCAAAAAGTCGAGATGTATAGGACAGTGAGGGGACATTGGTCAGGGTATCTTTTTGCAAGCTTTCCAAATGCAGTTATCAGGTGAAAGGTCTTGAGAGAACTGATATTTAACTCACAAATTGCATACAATGACTGGGTTTAAAAAAAATGAGCCATATATTAGTCATTCAAACAAAAATGTGAGCAGATGCTCATGTGTGTAGTGAATCATTTGTGTACTTTTCTTTAATAGCTTGAAAATGAATCAGAGTAATAAGAAGGCATTACAGTACATTTCTCATATTCTGTTAATTTATAAGTCATTTTCATGTCATTTATTCCACAAGTAGTGTTTTGTTTTGTTTTTTATTTTGAAATTTTGTGGTAATTGTTTTTTGTGCAAGAGTGACAGCATTAAAGAACAGTGCACTCCATTTATCTACATGACAGGTACAGCATGGGCAGACACTGGATCATTTTCCCCAGATTACACTACCGTTGTGTCTCTCCTCTGTTAGATACTGGTGTAGTTCATATTCCATCCCCATTAAATCCTTGATATCTTCTTCAACATTGCCAACAGGAGAACCAGCAAATGCTGATTATAGTGCTGCTTTTATGATAGCATTTCCCCACTATGTGCTGAATTTACACTACCACCACAAAATTAAATTTCACATACTGTATTTTGTGAAATGATTCTTGACAACTACTGACTCAGGCCTGATTTGATTCAGAGGCCTAGATGTAGTCCTTTTACACAAGGTGGCGACAAGGGGTAACCAGGAAATTGCAGACCTGTCAGTCTTACATCTGTAGTGGGTAAACTGTTAGAATCACTTATCAGAGGACCTTTAGGACTACCTAAAGAGTAATGGTCTACAGGATAGTAAACACCATGGTTTTGTGGTAGGGAGGTCTTGCCAGACCAACCTGATCATTTTCTTTAACTAGGTAACAAAGATGGTAGGATAAGGACCATGCTGTGGATTTACTCTTCTTTGATTTCAGCAAGGCTTTTAACTCTGTGCCGCACAGAAGATTGCTGAAAAAGCTGAAATACCAGGGCATAGCTAGGGACATAGATGGCAAGAAAACTAGTTGAAGGAGAGACAGCAGAGGGTGATGAAAAATGGGGCCAAACTGGAAAAGAGGGAAGTCACAAGGGGGTGTAAAAGGGATCTGTCCTGGGCTCTGTCCTCTTCAGTATATTCATCAGTGACATCCGGGACAAGTTGTTTCTTTTCACAGATGACCCAAAGCTCTATGGTAAGGAAGATAGCGATGAAGGGATCAGGGAGATTCAGAGGGTTCTACAAAGGCTATAGAGGTGGTCAGAGATGAAACAGATGAAATTTAATGCCACAAAATGCAAGGTTATGCACCTAAGGGGGAAAAAAAGGAAAAGTAGTAAGTGACAGGGGTTACACTGAGCACTATGGCAGTGGAAAGGAAACTGACAGTCATCATCAGTGACTTGATCAAACAATTAAACCAGTATAACAAGGTCTATGGTAAGGCTAACGGGATGCTAGGGTGTATTAGAAGAGGTACTGACACAGGTATTGGCAGTAGGAAAAGAGAAGAGAAGTACCACTACCTCGATATAGGTCACTGGTGATGCCGCACATGGAATACTGTGTTCAGTTCTGGAGTCCTCACCTATGGAAGGATAGAGAAAGACTGGAAATGGTGCAACACATGGTGGCTGAGATGATTCAGGGCCCATGGGTCAGATCTTGCAAAGATAGTCTCAAGTTACTGAACATGTACTCACTGAAGTACAGGCGACAGAGGGGGGATGTGATACAGAACTTCAAGTTCCTGAAGGGAATAAACAAGATGAACTGTGGGGAACTATTTTGCAGAAGTATAGAATCAAGAACTAGAGATCATGAATGAAAACTGGTGGGGAAGATTTAAAAGGAATGCAATGAAGTTCTATATTATAGAATGGGTGGTGGATCAGTGAAACAGTCATGTCACTGGAGGTGATGGGTGCCAAGACCATATATGGTTTCAGCTGTGGCTGGGATAGAGTGAAGGGTTTGATGGTTGCTCAGGTCAGTAGCAGTAGGGAGGGAAGCAGGGGGTGGACTGGTAGGGTTAAAAACCCCATATGGACAATAGGTCCTATGACAGATAAGGAACTCCAGGCAGACTAGATGGACCTTTGGTCTTTTCTGTCATCATTGTTTATGTTTGCTTGTTTCTAGAAAGGAATAGCTCTGGAACCCAATTTCAATAAATCAAGCCACTCCTTCCCTTGGAACATGAGCATTTCTATTTTATTTATGCTTAATTTTCAACAGGAAAACACACGTTGCTATTACAGCGCATTTTTAGGTTCAGTCTGGGAGTGTGGTACATGGACCTGATTTATTGACAAGGGATGTCATCCAAGACACTGGTGAAAACCACCATTTATTATGGGAAGTGTCATGGGATTTTTAACTTCTGCCTCACAGTCCATAGAGAAGGGCAGAATGGACCTTGGTCTGAAGTCTCGTCTGAGGGCTGGGACCTCAATAGGGCAGCACCCCTTTGTGCTGCACCACAATGTCAGTACTGGGTTTTGGTTAAAGTTTCGGATGTGGAACTGGAACCTATGACCTTCTGATCTTTTGATCCCAGTGGTAAACATGGAATCTACTGTGCCACTAACACTGAAAAGTAGTGTTATTAGTGATCATAAGGCTCTCTATGGATAAGTCTAGTAAATGCAAAACAAGTAAAAAATGCTAGATAGATAGAGAAGATAGATAGATAGATAGATAGATAGTTAAATTGTAAAAAAGCAAAATGAAGAAGTTCATGTTAGATGAAAAAAACTGGCATGGCCAAATTCACTTATGAGCCATATCATCTGCCTGTAGAGAGACAGTGGCATTATTTATTTGAAAATTACACTTTTCAAAATAGTTTTTAATTCTCAGTAATCAAGGTTTCTTGATCCATAGGCCAGCCCTGTTGAAACTGGTCATTATTAATTTCATGCGTCAGGGCCCACTTAGAGACCCGGAAGCCTTACCATTCTTTGGATCTGTAGTTAGTGATACTTAATGAAAAAAAATTGTACGAAAGGGTTCTTTTTAAATAATAATGGAGCATTCCACCTCTGCAGGCAACAGGCATCATTTGATAAGTGCTGTTGGTCATGACAGTTTTTTCAGCTGTTATGAACTGAAGATGTAGTCTCTTTTGCAGGTAGCTGTGAGACAAAATGAAACGAATGGAAATTATTTTGTTTACTTACTGATCAGATTAATCTGATGGTACTCATTATTATGGTATTGTGTGTTTGTGTCAAACGATAAATTGTTTTAATTTCTACCTGTAATGACCTTGATCACTGTTGAAAATGGACACATATTGCTCAAGGGCCTTCCTTTACATAAATAAATAAGATGTTTTCCTGTGGTATCATTTCTATTATATCAACCTTAGCAGCAGCATAAACAAGTGACATTCTGTACATGGAAGACTAATTCAAAAGGTTCTGTGATTTTCAGCAAAGGAATTTGAAGGTTTTATTTTTGTGTTCCATAAACATATTCATTTATAGCTTCAATTTGTGTGTGTGTGTGTGTGTTGAATCATTTAGTTGATGCAATAGTGATTGAGTTGTTGATAAGAATGTCATAAAAGATGGAGATTTGTAAAGATGATTAACACAATAAGGTTGCTAGATATTACTTTATAAAAAGGGTTAAGAAAAGCCTTGCTCCTGATTGGCTGAGACAGGCTGGCACACAATCATTTATCTCAGCATAATGACCACTTACAGTACCAGTGCAAACCTGCCCCCTTACCAAAAGTATCATTGTGCCAGCTCTGAATCTTAATTTTTTGTAAAGGAAACCATTTGTTTTCCACCAAGTCTGCCTCTAAAAGTACTCTTTTTTTTCAGTTCTGGGCTTACCTGAACAGCTCCCCACCATTTAACCTGTCTACCTCTTCACCTAAGCCCCAAACCTCCACCATGAGGCTGAGAAGCAGTGAAGGTTTGCATCTTCCGTAGCTCTGACAGCAGCCATGTAGCACCACCAGCTGAATTTGTTTTTACTCACTCAGTCTTTAGATTAGCAGTCAGGACTAGGAAACAGCTCTTAAAATCATTCACTTCCAGTCCACAGAGCAGGCAATGAGGACCAGGAAATATCAACTAAAACTGATCAGAAATCACAACTTAGGACAAAGTTATTAAACAAAAAATATTCCAAATTGGCAAGCCATGCTTATAACTCACTCCTATTCCTCAGTGCAGGCAGGGAGAGCTGAAAAACAACAAGACAAAATGACTGGAGGCCATATGAGTGGATGAAAGGTCTAAAAAAAAAAAAAAACCTCTCAGTCCTCAGAGAAGGCAGCAAGGACCAGGAAACAGCTAGAGACTCTTCAACTAAACATACGAACATACAAAATTTACTAACAGATAAAGACCTAAAGGTCTATCAAGTCTGCTTGATTATGCAGCTAGCACCCCTTATTCTGCAGCTGCCCCTCCCTTCCACCCTTCCCTACCATTGACCCTTAAATCACAAATCAGATCCCTCTAGTGATGGCCAGCAGAGGAATTATTTTACTTTTAAAACAAAATCATTTTAACTTCTTTTTCTATTTTCTTCTTTTCATTTTTGAAAACAAAATAACTACCTATTACCCATTTATAAATGCAATAAGACACTCTAGGTCCTTTTGCTGAGGTACTCGGGGACCAATTTTCAAAGGTTGACTGTGTCATTCCCATTATTTAGTGCAACTGTGCCAAACTCATTTGACGCAACTGCACCAACTTTTAGTACATTAGGCAAAGTTGGTACAGTTTCCACAATTTACAGCAGCTGGCACCACATGTTTGACACAAGCCGTAAAGGGGTCCCCAAATGGCTAAGTTAGACTGGGAGCTTGGTCTGGCAGTGTTCAGTGCACAGGAGAGAAAATTGCTATCGACACTAGTGAATGCCGTAAGCCCCCTGCACAGTATGTTCGGCACACCTGGGGCTTGCAGCATTCACAAGTCTTTTGAAAATCAGGCCCTTGATCTGCCAGGGGCTATATGGCCTTCTGCCTGTGGCAACAGGCCTGTCTACATCACTGGGCAAGCTGTTATCTAAGCATAAGGCCTCCCTGCTGTGCATTACTGCTTACATATATTTGAACAGTGAAGAGGGCAGTTTGATTTTCTTACCTGGGTTTTATGCTGTAATTATATGAATGGATTATATAGTATGATAGCCAAATGGGAAAGAGTTTGGTTGTCACTGCCTATACTGTCCATATGTCAGATTAAACATTAGAGACCATGTGTAGTGCTGCAAGGTGCCTTTTGAAATGATGCAGTTTTACTGTTAATAGTACAGTAATGCATGGCAAATTATGCCTTCCCCTTTTAAAAATAAGATACATTGTGAAAAACTGATATACTGTACAGTATTAACTATAGTGGGAAAGAATCTGACTCCGTGATGGCCTACAGCAAGATGCACTGTTTGACTAGTGCTGTTACAGCCTTGACTTTTTCACTGTTAAACTATTTCTTTTGGATAAATGAGACCTTTTTGTGGAGAAGAACCCCCTAACTAAATCTGAATAGAAACTTTTAAAGCAAAACAAAGAAAGAGGGAGAGAGGAAGAGAAAAGGAAAGGTGATGGAGTTAAGCGTTTTACCTTCCAATCAGGTAAACCCTGATAAATGGTAAAAGGCTATGGTGCTAGATATATTCCTGTGTACTTCTATCTCAAGCAACCCTGGGGGTATGGCAATTTCTGCTGAAGCTGCTGCAGTTTCCCCAGTCCTGAGGAAATGCAGATGTCACAGAATATCAGGTGAAAACAGTGGTTCCATTTGAAACACAAAAACATAGAAGTTGTGAGCAGAAAAGGACCCCTTGGCCCATCCAGTTTGCCCTAAAAATATCCTACCCAATGTGTCATTAAAGACCCTAATTGATCTGAGGCCTTACCTCCCCCCAGCCCTATTAATAAGGTTCCCCTGTCTAGCCCATGCCTGTTTGTAATCTGCTACTGTTTTGGTACCTACTACCTCTTCTGGTAGTCTGTTCCAGGCATCCACCACCCTTTGTGTGAAGAAGTACTTCCTCACATTCCCTTTGAGCCTCCCCGCTTCCAGCTTCATATCATGCCCCCTTGTCCTTGAGCATCTTTTTCTATGTAGAATGCTACCCTCCTGTACCTCAGAAACATAGAAACATAGAAGTTGATGGCAGATAAGTACCGCAAGGCCCATCCAGTCTGCCTATTTCTTTTTCTACCTTATGAATGTGACATTGGCCTTTGCTCTGTCAATGGCCTATCTATTCATACTAATCTGTATTGCTCCCTTATGCCCATCCCAAGCCTGTTTGAAGCCCTGCACTGTATTCATATCAACCACTTCCTGAGGTAGGCCATTCCATGCATCCACCACCCTTTCTGTGAAAAAGAACTTCCTCACATTACACCTTAATCAGCATCCCTCTAATCTCATGCTGTGTCCTCTTGTCCTGCTATTTTCTTATATTGAAACATGTTAGACTCTCACCTTGTTAATGCCTTTAAGGTGTTTGAATGTTTCAATCATATCACCTCCCTGCTTTGCTCTAGGGTATACATATTGAGCTCAGTTAATCTGTCCTCATATGTTTTCCGATGCAGTCCCTGCACCATTTTGTTTGCCCTTCCCTGGACTGCTTCAGTTTAGTTAATGTCCTTGTGAAGGTGTGGCCTCAGTACTGCACACAGTACTCCAGATGGGGCCTAACTAGTGTCTTGTAAAGAGGGGATTATTACCTCCCTCTTCTGACTTGTGATACCCCTACTAATATGCCCCAACATCCCTCTAACCTTACCTACTGCTTTTGTTGTCTGCTTGGATGATTTCAGGTCATCAGTGATGATGACGCCCAAGTCTCTTTCTTCCCTTGTCACTGCCAGCAACTCCCCTCCCAGCCTAAAGGTAGCGTCAGGGTTTCTCTTCCCTATGTGCATGATCTTGCACTTCTTTGCGTTAAACCCCAGTTGCCACTCTTCCGACCATTTTGCTAGTTTATCCAGATCTCTTCTCATTCTGCCCACCCCGTCTGGATCATCTACTCTGTTGCAGATCTTGGTGTCATCTGCAAACAGACAAACCTTACCCTCCAGTCCATCTGCAATGTCACTGATGAAGATATTGAAGAGGACTGGCCCCAGAACTGATCCCTGAGGTACCCCACTTCTGACTTGCATCTCTTCTGACTATATACCTGTAAGCCCCAGTGGTGTTAAACTGAGAGGGCTACTACCCCTGCCTGTATGGCTAGTGAACAGGTTGAGGGACCTGGGTCCTATGACGTGGTGCCTCCATTTTTATAAGCTGAAAATTTGGGGAGAAAGGTGTCACTCAGCATGGTGACTAGGTTGATGACTCTGCACAGGGTTACCCAAAGTAATCCAGAGACTAGAAGCAATAACATAATGTCCAATACCAGAAGATGGGATTCTAAAGTGTGGCTTTATTCAACAACACTGAATGAAAAGCATAGATGGACCCCCATGGGGCTACACTCTCCTTGTAATGCAGATAAGGTGATGACACAGACACAATCCATACTTGGATCCTAAACTTCCATATGTCATAGACTCGTTAACTAGTGGCCCACTACCACCCTCTACTCCATCCCTATGTCTGGGCACCCTCTTCAGGCACTGGCCAATACCTGACAGAAAGGTGACTGGTGTTTCAAAGCAAATCCGTAGAAGTGAGCCCTGTTACGCCAGGTGGGGGGTCTCCCACCTTTTGTTCCATAGACCCATACCCGGCCATTCCTTTGTTTACACACACACACACACACACACACACACACACACACATCCTTGGCTACTGTAGTGCAGACTGTACATGGCTTTGTAATGCAGTAACTGTCTTTCTCTGAAGACCCCCCACATACATCGGTCATTACATCTCACTGTTCCATTAGCCTCTCCCTTGGCTGCTATAGTGTAGACTGTACATGGCTTTGTAATGCAGAAACTGTCTTTCCCTTGAAGACCCCCCACATACAACAGTCATTACATCTCACTGTTCCATAAGCCCTGGACTTGGCATCCTGACTGACCCACAGCCCCAGAGACTTATTTACTCACTGTTTTGGTGAAAGACACTGGCCTTTTGTCAAAGCTTCATCATCCTCATTGTTGCAGATGTCCAAAAACTCTGAAGGAATCTCATTCCTCAAAAACTGTAGTGCCCCAGCACTCTTCATCAGGCAACTTCTTCCTTTTCCCAGGCCAGGGGGTTGCCCCTGGGAATTGGTTCCTTGTGCCTCTCTTATGGTGGAAGCACACACCCTAAGGTAGCTCTGACTCAAAGCTGAGAGCCGGGGGCTGCCACTGCAGGGCACCCCTTCCTCCCTCCACTGCACTGCAGGATCTACATCCTTCTCTCTCTCTCTCTCTCTCTCTCTCGAGCCTACTCCAGACTGCAAACAAAAACTAGACTGATGACTTCTAGGATCAGCTCTAGATTGACTTTGAAATTCTCCAACGTTCTATCTAACTCCCAACTGCAACATTCCATTGTGGCTTATGCTGTTGCAGAATTTTAAATGATGTCATAGCCCCAGCTCAGCAGAGACTGAAAACAAAACAAGACATAGTGGAATCCATTTAAGTGGAGTTTCACTAGCTGCCTGTTCCTGCCTGCCACTAGATCTAACTAGGGTTCTAGTAACCCTGGGTAACAGGGGGGTTACACACCATTTGCCACCACTCTGTTTTCTGCCCATCAACCAGTTTACCACCCAGTTGACCGACGTCTGACCCATCCTGAGCCTACCCAGCTTATTAATCAATCTTCTATATGAAACAGTATCGAAAGCTTTGCCTGAAGTCAATTTAGGCAACATCAACTGCTTCCCCTTGGTCCAACACTCTTGTTACCCAGTCAAAGAAATCTATGAGATTTTTTTGACAGGACCTTCCTTTTGTAAATCCATGCTGTTTTGGATCCTGTGCTCCTATGGAGTCGAGGTGTTGCACTATGCTTTCCTTAAAGAGTGTCTCCATAATCTTGCCCACTACTGAGGTAAGACTGACTGGTCTGTAGTTCCCTGCCTCCTCCCTGCTACCACTCTTGTAGAGTCGGATCACATGAGCCCTTCTCCAGTCTTCTGGGACCTCTCCTGTGCTCAGAGACTCACTAAACAGTTCTAATAATGGCTCTGCTAGCTCCACCCTTAGCTCCTTTACTACCCTGGGAAGTATGCCATCAAGTCCCATTGTCTTGTCCACCCTGAGCTTATCAAGCTCTTGTAGGACCCTTTCTTTTGTGAAGGGACTAGTGCACACTTACCTTCCCCCTGTGTCCATGGTGCTGAGCTGTGGGCCCTGCCCTACCTTCTCTTCAATAAATACTGAGCAGAAGTATCTAGTTAGGATAGTTCCTTTTAGATGGTCCTCCTCCTCACACGCCCCCTTATCCCCTTTGATCTTAGCAATACCCTCTCTGGACTTTCTCCTTTCACTAATGTATCTATAGAAAGTCTTGTCACCTTCTTTTACTGTCCGTGCTAGTGTTTCCTCGGTCTGGGCCTTTACGTGCCTTACTGCCTTCCCTGCTTCCCTTAGGGAAGTTTGGTATGCCTCCCTATCGTCATCCTGCTGCGTTCCCTTATTTTTCCTGAAGGCCAGCCTTTTGGCTCTGACCTTTTCTGCTACTGTGTTTGAGAATCAAAGTGATTTCCTTCTTCTTTTGCACTTTCTTTTCTCACTAACACAATGAGATGTTGCTTCAAGTTTTGCATCTTTAATGCTTGCTCGCTTTGCCTGTACCCCCTCACCTGTATTTCTTTTTGCCAGGGCTAGCTTAACTCTGTTAACCATCTTATCAAAGTCAGCTCCTCTGAAGTCCCATATCTTTGCCTTGGAATTGGATGATTTTGTTCTAGTAGCCAAATTGAACCATACCATGTGATGGTCACTGGCACCCAGGTGACCTTCTACATGGAGATCTGTGATCCTTTCCCCTGTTAGTCAGTACTAGATCTAGGATAGCCCTGTCTCTTGTGGGTTGTTGTACCAGTTGTTTGAGGCCCTCCCCCTGCAGGGAATCCCCCATGTGTCTAGTTCTGGCAGATGTCCCTGCTGGTATTGACCAATCTGTATCTGGTATATTGAAGTCTCCCATTATTAGAGCCTCACCTTTAGCTGTCATGTTTTGTATAACTTCTAACAGTATTGTGTCTATGTCCTCCCCCTGGTCTGGGGGCCTGTACATAACCCCTGTTCATATGGCTGTCCCATTTCCTGTTTCCAGGGTGACTCACAGTTCTTCTGGCTCCTTATGTGTATTCTGAATTTCTGTAGTTTTGATATTTTCATTGACATAAAGGACCACTCTCCCCCCCCCACCACACTTTTTGCACCTCGGTCTCTTCTGAACAGTACATAGCCAGGTACTGAAGTCTTCCAAGTATGGTTACTGGTAAACCATGTCTTGCTAATGGCTACTATGTCCAGTTTAGCCTCTGTAATTATTGCCTGCAGGTCTGGGATCTTGTTTCCCAGACTGTGAGCATTTGTGTACATGATTTTCCATTGACCAAATTTCGGTGTGTTAGTTGTTGGGTGAGGTCCAGCGTTTCCCCTGTGTGTTGTATGGGGAGCCAGACCTTTTTCTTTACCTGGTGATGCAAATGAACTACAAACATGTTGAACTCCTGTTTGACCACTAGCTGAGGGGGGAGGGGTGTTCTTCCCATTCGACATATGGGGTGCTGCACCCCTCTCCCCATTTGCTAGTTTAAACATTGTGCAAAGACGTCAAACTTCTGCCCCAATGCACTGACTCCCTCCTTAGTCAGTTGCAGTACATCAAATTTAAAGAACTTTCACTCCCAGAACCATTGCCAGTTTGCTATATATTTGTGTCATTTTTCCTGGCACCAGCCCTTGAACCACATGTTTAGCTCCCCCTATCTCCCCTTCTCTGACCTTCCGTCCATCTGTCCCCCTCTCCCAGACTGGCAGGATCTCAGAGAAAGAGATGCTGGATGAAATGGATGATAGTTTGTCACCCAGCCTGGTCAGGTGTTCCTTGGTCTCCACAACTGACCGGCTGGCGAGATTTTTAGTCTCTATGTGTACCAGGATGTCAATGTTTTCTCCTGCTTCCTGAACAATTTTAGCAATGCAGTCAGTGTCTCTCCACGCTGATGTACCTGGGAGACATCTGACCATTACCCCTGGCTGGAGGTATGTATCAACCCCGCGAATCATGGAGTCTCCTATGATAAGAGGTTTTTTGAATTTCCTTTTTGCTTTTTGGGTTTGGTTCCTGTTTTGGGTGAGTTTTGTTGTGTTAGCTTCTGTGCTGCAGTGTTCTGCTCTGCAGTGTCCTCTGCCCTTTTTGATTTCGGAGATAGAGGCAGATACCTGTTTGTAGTTTTTATATGGTTTGTGGAGGTGATATGTTAGAGAGCACCGAGTGATGGGGTTCCCGATTTGCCTCTCCTAATCACCTGCCAACCTCCTTGACCTACTACCCTCTGTGGTCGAAGTGCTTCTGTTGGATGTTGGGGAAATAGCGGGTGGTTCTTATAATATATTTCTTCTTGAATGTGCAATTTGAGGTGTGCAATCTCTACCCATGCTGCCTGGAGCTGAGCCCTTAGATCTCTAATGGCCCAGCATGTAGGACAGTGTCTTAAATCCTGTAAAAACTGCCTTTCTGAAAAGTGTTCCACAGTACCTGCAGTTAATGATATCCATTTCAGATAAGTTGCTGGGTTTATAACCTGGTCAGAGTAATTAGAAGGAAGAAAATGAAAGCAAAAGTTTGATTTTGTGTTTTGTTTGTTTGTTTTTGTATAATTTGTTCTAACAAGTTAAAGTACTAGTGCCCCTGTAAGTGACGTCACTGGGTATATACCCCTCTGATCCACCCCTTCCTGCTTTGCTACAGGAAATGTCACAACTGTGCCAGCCTATAAAAGGAGTGTAGTGTGGGGTGGTTGGGAATGGGGGTGGGTGGCTGTACCCTTCCCCTGCCAAGAAAGAACAACCACGGATGAAAGAAACAAAGAGGTAAGAGCAGAAACAATCAGCCAGCAATAAATGCAGTAGCCCTGAAAGCTTATCCTGATGACAGATAAAACTGTAAAAACCTGTAAAGCACCATCTGTAATAATTTTACAGAAGATATACCTTGTAAGAAACACTTTGCTAGAGAGAAAAATAAAGCAGTAACAGAAGATATACTTTGCAAAAGACAATTTGAATCAGAAGATTACAGCAATAATCTGTAAGCACACACCTGTAGGCACACCCTGTAATAATGCAGTGGAAGGTATACCCAGCAACAACAATTTGAATCAGAGAAAATAAAGCAACGAAATGTCAGCAACAACATACGAACATACACAATTTGACAGCAGATAAAGGCCTAGAGGTCTATCAAGTCTGCTCAAATGTGCAGCTAGCACCCCTTATTCTGCAGCTGCCCCTCCCTTCCACCTTTCCCCTTCATTAACCTTCCCCCTTGTCCTGTCCCATCCCCTTTTGAAGCAGTCCACTGTTCTACTGGATACCACTTCTGCAGGTAACACATTCCACCCAGCCACCACCCTCTCTGTAAAAAAGTGTCTCCTCATCTCCCTGCTGAACCTTCCTCCCTCCAGTCTCATATCATGGCCCCTGGTGTCCCTCCCCTCCCTTACTTTTAACAGTCCCTCTGTACCTGTCTTGTTTATTCCTTTCATGTATTTAAAGGTTTCCTGTCCTCCAGTGAGTACATGTTCAACTCCCTCAACCTCCTCTCGTATGATAAGTCCCCCAGCCCCTTGATCATCTTTGTCACCCTGCGCTGCACCCCCTCCAGTAACTTAATGTCCCTCTTCAGATATGGGCGCCAGTACTGCACACAGTACTCCAGATGCAGTCTAACTAATCTAATGACCTATACAGTGGCAGAATCACCTCCTCCATCCTCGAGGATATACCCCTTGCAATACAACCCAGCATTTTGTTGGCCTTTGCAGCTGCCTTCCTACAATGTGCCAAGTTGTTCATTGACCCTGTAATGAGCACCCCCCAGATCCTTCTCCTCCTCTGTCTAGGCTAGCTACACACCCCCCAGCTCGTAACTCCTTCTTGGGTTCTTCATCCCAAAATGCAGCACCTTGCACTTTTTGGCATTAAATCCAAGTTGCCAGATGTCTGACCAGGTTTCAAGCCCTGCCAGATCATCCTGCAACCCCTGCTATCCCCCTAGGTCATCCACCACCACCACTCCTACCTTGGTATCATCAGCAAACAGACTGATCTTGCTCTTGATGTCCCATGATATGTCTGCAATGAATATCCCAAACAACACTGGTCCTAACACCGAGCCCTGTGGAACACTGCTCGTAGCGTAGCTTGGCAGAAGACACCAGGAGAAAGGACTGCTGTGTGACTGGACTTCTCTGCTGGGACTATAGTTGAAGAACTTTTATATTTGACCTTTAATTAAGGGTAAAAAAACTAACATACAAAAAAAAGTGTGTGTTTGGGTTAACTGAACTGAATGGGTATCTGAAGAGTTATCTAGGTGTAAATCTCAGGTGACTGAAAGGACTTAACCACTGTGAGGTTTAAATTACTTGTAGAAAGATCTGGTAACTAGGGGGAGTGGCTTAGCTAGAAGGAAGCTACATTTAAAGACTGCCTTAGAAAGTTTCTGTTAGTAGCTTGACAGAAGACACCAGGAGAAAGGACTGCTGTGTGACTGGACTTCTCTGCTGGGACTAAAGTAGAAGAACTTTTGTATTTGACCTTTAATTAAGGGTAAAAAAACCAACATACAAAAAAAAAAGTGTGTGTTTGGGTTAACTGAACTGAATGGGTATCTGAAAGTTTCTGCTAGTAGCTTGGCAGAAGACACCAGGAGAAAGGACTGCTGTGTGACTGGACTTCTCTGCTGGGACTATATTGCCGTCCTTCCCTCCCCTCCACCCCACCCAAAGCTAGTTCTATTTTTATAGGCACAGGATTTAACTGACAACAGGAACTTCCTGTTTAGGGGCAGGAAGTGAGTGATCACAGAACCACCAAGGACCCACCATTCTAGAAGGGCAAGAGTAGCTCTCTGGCCCCCTCTAGCTGCTGGAGGTCTGCCTCTGAGCAAGGTCTACTGCGAAATATAGGATATTCTTGCCTCAGAACAGGACAATCAGGAGCTTAAAGGGCACACAGGCAGAAAGTAAGGAGAGAGAGATAAAAAAACAGAGGAAAGAGTAAAGATTGCAAACAGTTAAGGGGCCAGAAATAAGATATGACTGGAGTGGTGCAGTGCAGTGGCTGTGGAGCAGCAGTCTTCCAGGAGATGTTCTGGAGGATGCGGTGTTGTCCCATCTGCAGGCACCTCTCTGGGCTGAGGGAGGAGGTTGCTCATCTCCAGGCTGAGTTAGCCAGGATTTGTGGGACTCCTCTTCCATCCAGGGACCACCAGTGCCACTGCGCTGCCTCAGAGGTTGCCAAGAAAGAGGAGCGGTTGGACCACAGTGGGCCAGGAAGGTGAGGGTGGTGGAACAGAGGCACATCCCTCCGCTGTACCTCACAACCCTATGCCATTCTGGCAAAGTGTGGTTCCTCTATGGAGGCATCCACAGTGGAGACCAAGAAGGAGCTGGGAACCTCCACAAAGAAGACCCACAAGAGGGTGGCAGGGGACCCTGCAGGGGAAGGAAACAACTCCTGGTGGGGGACTCCATTGTTAGGAAGGTAGAACTGGGGGAGGAAGGGGAGAGGGAGGTAAAGTGCCTGCCTGGCACCATGGCTTGAAGGGACAGGGAGCAAATCCTCAGGATTGCCAGGGCAGCTGCACAGGGGAGGGAGCTGGATGTCATTGTCCACCTAGGGACAAATGATCTGGCTAAGAAAGGGATTAGAGAAGTCCAGAAAGAGTTTGTGGAATTGGGGAGGGGCCTTAGTCAAGTAGCACGCACAGTAACCTTCTCGGAGGAGCTACCCATCTATGGCATAGGAGAGGCTAGGGTGTTCCGCACCATGGGATTCAATTAGTGGTTGAAAAACTGGTGTGGAGCTCAGGAATTTGGCTTCATTGGGGACTGGGGTCCACCTGGAGTGATGCAAGCCTGTACTGGCATGATGGGCTGCATCTGTCTGGGAGGGAACCGGATCCTAGGTGATAGGTTTAAATGCTTCATTGGCAAACTTTAAACTAGCTAGGGGGAGGCACTGGAAAGGAGCAGGAAAATCCTAGCCCCAAATAATCATGGTATTATGTGGCAAACACCAACATAGAGGTGTCGATAGGAGAAGAGCAGGGTAAATGGAGAAAGTGACAAAGGCAAGAAGGACAGGGATGGGGCAAAAGGGAGGCCACCCTGGAAATGGTGGAGGGTAATGAGTACCATTGCCTTAGTCTGGGCAACAAGCTCCCTGAGCTGATGGCCTTAATGGAAGAGGGATGCCTGGATATCGTAGCAGTCACAGAAACAAGGTACACAGAGAACCATGACTGGGATGTTAACATACCAGGGTACTATACCTACAGGAGAGACAGGCAGGGGAGAAGAGGGGGAGGAGTAGCTCTCTATGTAAAGGAAGGGATAAAAGCAACTGAACAAAAGAGTAAACAGGGAGGAGAGGAGGCACTGTGGGTCACCTTGGAGACTGGAAAGGGCACTACAATCCGCACAGGGGTTGTATAGAGACCTCCATGTCAGGGGGAATGAATGGACAAGGATATGATAGAAGGCATTCTTAGAATGGCAGAGAAAGGGGAGATACTGTTGATGGGAGACCTGAATATGCCAGATGTTAACTGGAGCACATTTGCTGCAGCCACATCCAAGAGCAGGGCCATTCTTGATGCCCTACAGGTGGCAGGCATTAGACAGCTAGTTTCGGAATCCACTCATGATGGAGCAATCTTAGACCTCGTACTCTCAAATGGGGGCAGTGAGAGGATCTCAGATCTAGAAGTGGGTTGCCATCTGGGGACAAGTGACCATCAAACAGTGTGGTTCACATTAAACTCAGCTACAGAGTCAAGCCATACAAAAGTGAGGGTACAGGACTTTAGGAGGGCTGACTTTGTAAGATGGGAGAGTGCTTCAGAAAAGCACTAGCAAACAGGCTGGAAGGAGGTGTGGAGCAACAATGGGGAATTATCAAAACTGCCATCACAGAGGCAACAAGCCTTTGTGTGAAGCAAATAAACAAATCAAAATGAAAGAAAAAGCCACTATGGTTCTCAAAAGAGGTGGCTGTGAAAGTCAGGAAGAAAAAGATAGCATTCCAGAAGTATAAGGAAACACAGAAAGAGCAGGACAGAGAGCTGTACCAGTTAAGGCAGAAGGAAGCAGGGAGGGAAGTCAGAATAGCAAAGGCCCAAACTGAGGAAAAGATAGCCAACTCAGTTAAGAAGGGGGATAAAACCTTTTATAGGTACATCAGCGAGCGTAGAAAGACAAAGAGAGGGATAGTGAGGCTGAATAGAATGAACGGTGGGTGGGCAGAGGGGAACAGTGAAAAAGTAGGAATACTCAACGAATATTTCTGCTCAGTATTCACAAAAGAGGAGGAGGAAGTGCCTAATCTAATTAACAGAAGCACTCTTGATAGGGGGGTCGATCCCAGTCCTTTCACAGAAGAAAGGGTTCTGTAAGAACTCCTAAAACTGAAGGTGGACAAAGCAACGGGTCCTGATGGAATTCACCTCAGAATTCTAAAAGAATTAAGGGAGGAACTAGTGAAACCACTGGCTACTCTTTTAATAAATCATGGGAGGATGGTGTGGTACCCGAGGACTGGAGGAAGGCGGATGTGATTCCCTTCACAAAAGTGTGTCCAAGACAGAGGCAGGAAACTACAGACCTGTCAGTCTGACCTCTGTGGTAGGGAAAGTGATGGAGTCACTTCTGGAGGAAAGAATAGTCGAGTACCTAGAGGTCAGTGGAGCACAGGACCCAAGGCAGCATGGGTTCACAGCGGAAGGTCATGTCAGATGAATCTAATAGATTTCTTTGACTGGGTGACCAAAGCAGTAGACCAGAGAGGGGCTGTGGACATGGCCTACCTAGACTTTAGCAAGGCATTTGACACAGTCCCACACAAAAGATTAATAGTCAAATTAACCAGCCTGGGAGTGGGACCCAGGGTGGTAGCCTGGGTAAAACATTGGCTGGACAACAGGACACAGAAGGTAATTGTAAATAGAGTCCACTCTGAGGAAAGGGGGGTTACTAGTGGGGTACCGCATGGTTCCGTGTTAGGTCCAGTCCTTTTTAATGTCTTCATCAGTGACATTGCAGAGGGACTGGAAGGAAAAGTATGCCTTTTTGCAGATGATACAAAGATCTGCAACAGGGTTGATACACAAGGAGGCATGGAAAGGATGAAAAGGGACTTGGCAAGGTTGGAGGAATGGTCAGAAGTATGGCAGCTAGGATTCAATGCAAAGAAGTGCAAAATAATGCACCTGGGAAACTAGAACCCAGGGGAAGAATACACAATGGGTGGGGAGGAAGTAACAACAACAAAAAAGGAAAGGGACCTGGGGGTAATCATATCAGATGACCTTAAGGTTAGCAAGCAATGTGAGAAGGCAGTAGGGAGGACTGGGGTATACTGGGATGCATAGGGAGAGGCATCATCAGCAGAAAACAGGAAGTTGTTATCCCTCTGTACAGACAGTTGGTGAGACCCCATCTGGAGTACTGTGTCCAGTTCTGGAGACCCCATCTCTACAAGGACATAGACAGGATAGAGGCAGTCCAGAGGAGGGCAACTAAAATGGTGCAGGGTCTGCAAGAGAAGCCGTATGAGGAGAGACTAAAGGAGCTTAATATGTATACCCTTGAGGAAAGAAGGGAGAGGGGGGACATGATAGAAACTTTAAGTACCTCAGTGGAATCAACAAAGTCCAAGAGGGTAGCATCTTTCAGAAAAGAGACTTGCAAGAACAAGAGGACACAATTTAAAGATAGAAGGAGGGCGTGTTCAGGGGCAATGTAAGGAAGTATTATTTCACAGAGGGTAGTGGATGCATGGAACAGCCTTCCTGAGGAGGTTGTGGGTCTAAAACTGTGGGAGAATTCAAGAATGCATGGGACAGACATAAGGCAATTCTTGTGGGGGGTAGGAAGAAATAGGCTGTTGGTTAACTAGGATCTTCAGCCTATCCTGTAGGTAGGGAAATGGGCAGACTAGATGGGCCTAGCAGTCCTTATCTGCCGTCAAAGTCTATGTTTCTATGTTTCGTCACTACCCTTGGGTATGAGAGCTCCCCACCCATCACCACCCTCTGTTGCCTTCCCTGAAGCCAGTTTCCTATTCATCTCACCAGCTTTGCACCTGCCTCTGTGCCTACTAACTTACTTCCCAACCTTCCATGTGGCACCAAGTCGAATGCCTTACTGAAGTCCAGATACAGGACATCCACTGCATGACCCCTGTCCAGTTGCCTAGTTATCTAGTCATAGAACTCCAGCAGGTTGGTTTGGCAGAATCTGCCCCATATGAAGCCATGCTGTCTGCTGTCCTGTAGTCCTCTAGCCTGTAGGAGGGCCACCAGCCTCTCCTTCAGGATAGTCTCCATTAGCTTACCCATGATGGATTTGAGGCTCACTGGTCTGTAGTTTCCTGGTTCATCCTTCGGGAGACTCTTGTGGAGGGGCACCACATAAGCCATCCTCCAGTCCTGAGGTACACACCCCGAATGTAGTGAGGCATTAAATAGGTCTGCCAAAGGTCCTGCAAGGACCTCTGTCAGATCCTTCAGTGCCCTAGGGTGGATGCCATCTGGGCCTGGCGCCTTGTCCACCCTCAGTGTCTTCAAACCCTCTCGAACTCTGCCTTCCATGATTTCCACATCTGTCACCCCTTCGCCCCCTGTTTCTGCCATTTCTCCCCTTGGGTGTCACCCCCCTCTTCTCTTTAGTAAATACTGAGCAGAAGTACTCATTTAGTGCTTCTGCCTTATCGCACCCTGCTTCCACCCAACCCCCCTCCTTCCTAATCCTTACTATGTGGTCCTTACAGCTCCTTTTCTCCCTGATGTACCTAAAGAAGTCCTTCTCCCCCTTCTTAATGCCTTGTGCCAGCCTGTGTTCCGTAGATGCTTTGGCTCCCCTTACTGCCCTTGTCACCTCCTTCAGTTCTGTCAAGTACTCTTCCTTGCCCTCCCCCTTCCCTGTTTACTTGTACTTCTAAAGGCAGCTGTTTTCCTCCTTACCTTTTCCATGACCTTCTTGCTCAACCAGCTCGGTTTCTTAGCCCTAGCCTTCTTGCTCTGGGCCTTGCAGCAGGTTTTGGTTGCCTCCACTATCCCCAGCTTTATGAGCTCCCACCTCTGGTTAGTGTCCATACTAGATTGAATTCTGGTCAGGTACCGTTTTACCACTTCCCCCATCTTCCCAAAGCTGGCCCTCCTGAAGTCCAGCACTCTTGTGCCAGATTCCACTCCTTCCTTGCCCATATCCAATGTGAGCCATACTGAGTGGTGGTCACTCCCGACGAGTTCCTCCACTGTAAGTTCTCTCACAAAGTCCCCATTTGCCAGCACAAGGCCAAGGGTATTCCCTAACCTGGTTGGTTCACTGACCATTTGCAGCAGGAAGCTGTCCTAGAAGGCATCCAGCAGTACCTGCTCCCTTCTGTTCCTGGTTGTTGGGGTACTCCAGTCCACTCCTGGCATGTTGAAGTCCCCCAAAATCACCACACTACCCTTCTTGCAGGTCCTCCTGATCTGTTCCACTAGTTCCCTGTCTAACTCCTCCATCTGCAATGGTGGCCTGTACACCACTCCCATTCTAAGAATCTTATTCTTGGAATCCTGGATTTGCATCCAAAGTGATTCCATACTACCCTCCTCCCCTTCCTCCCTTACACACTTCAGTCCTTCCTTCACATATAGTGCCACACCCCCTCCTTTCCCAATCACCCTGTCCCTATGAAATAACCTGTACCCTGGTACAGACAGGTCCCAGTCATTGTATTCGTGGCCCATGTTTCCTGATGGCTGCAATGTCCACCTCTCCTCTGCCATGAGCACCTGTAACTCTGCAGTTTTCTCCCAAGGCTCCTAGCATTAAGGGTAACCACCTTCCACCCCCCCGCCCCATAACAGTAACAATCCCTGTGAGTACAAAATAAAAATAACAACACACAGTAAATCTGCCTTGCCAAAAGAAGCCTTAATCCTTATCCTTGCTCTGGTAAGGTTTTTTGCTCTGTCCTTTCAAGCAACCTAAGAAAAGAGCTCAGGTGAAGCTAGGTGCCTTGGCCAGCAAACCTAGTATTCCACCTTGTTGATATCCTTGAGGTACTTGAATGTTTCTGTCATGTATTCTCTAGACAGTACATATTTAATTCCCATAGTCTTTCCTCATAGGGCTTCTGATGCAGGCCATGCACCATTTTGGTTGCCCTCCTCTTGTACTGCCTCTACCTGATCTGTGTCTTTCTTGAGATGGGGCCTCCAGAACTGGATGCAGTATGCCAGGTGGGGCCTCACCATTGATCTATACAGGGCAACACCTCCTCCCTCTATCTGCTTGTAATACCCCTTCCTGTGCACCCCAAGCATTCTACTAGCCTTATCTAAATCAGACTGCCTTCCCACCTTCAGGTCATCAGATATGATGACCCCAGGTTCCTTTCCTGTTTTGTTGTTGTCACCCCTCCCCCCATTGGTATGTTGCCCTAGGGTTCCTGTGCCCTATGTGCATAATTTTGCACTTTTGGTCATTAAGACTAGGGGAGGAGGTTTCAGGAGGAGCAGAGGGAGGATGAAAGTTTAAGGAACCTGGGTGGAGTTCAACAAAGGGGATCAGGGATAAGGGTTGGGGGGTGGGTAGTAAATGCAAGGAGCTTGGAAAACAAGTTGCCAGAGTTCCAGGCCATGCTGTTCGGGGGGGGGGGAGTGGATGTGGCGGTGGTCACAGAAATGTGGTACAACAAAAAACATGACTGGGACCTAAACGTGCGGGAGTACACTATGCTTAGGAAGGATAAAAAGGAGGGCAGAGGGGGTGGAGTGTCTATGTTTATTAGAGATGACAGAAATTGCTAGAATAGAAGAAGCAGAGGGAACTGTGGAGGCCTTATGGGTCACCTTATGAACCCCTGCCGGAGGTAAGGTCAAGCTGGGTGTAGTATATAGGCCCCCCAGGATGGGTGATGTTTTGGAGGATGGTTTGCTGGACAATGTCATTGCCCAGTGTGGACCAAAAGGGGAAGGAGTGGTGTTGATGGGGGACCTTAATATGCCAGGTACAAACTGGGGAACCATGTCCTCTAAGGTGGCCAAGGAGCAGAGGCTGCTGGACGGCTTCCAGGATGTGTTCTTAACACAGCATGTGATGGAGCCCACAAGGGAGGGGCATGTGCTGGACATGGTTCTGGCAGATGGGGATCTGGTAAGGGACCTGGTTGTAGAGGATCCCCTGACTGGAAGTGACCACAGTACTGTCTGGTTTCAAATAAGCATGGGGGGAAGGGGGAGAGATCTAGGACACTGGCAGTGGACTTCAGGGGGGAGGACTTTGTGGGCATGGGAAATATTCTCAAGAATCACTTGAAGGGGATTACATCAATGACAAATGTGGAAAAGAGATGTCAAGTCATAAAACGGGGACTTCATGAGGCAGTCAGGACCTGCGCTAAGGTGAAATGTAAGGGAGCAAGGTCACATAAACCATGCTGGCAATCCAGTGAGGTTCAGGTAGTGGTCAGAGAAAAGAAGAAAGCCTACAAAAAATATAAAACAACAAGAGGGGATAGGGAAAACGAAATGTACCATCTTGCATCTAGAAAAGTCACCCGGATGGTGAAGGGGGCAAAGTCCAGTAAAGAGCAACGGCTGGCACAGAGGATACATGGAGGTGAAAAGGGGTCCTTCCGGTACATTGGGGAGCAGAGAAAAACTAAGGGCCATCTCGGTAGATTGAGATCAGAAGGAGGATGGGTGGAAGAGGTGAGGGACCAGGCAGAGGTATTAAATGAGTGCTTCACCTCTGTGTTCACTAGGGAGGGGGATGGGATATCTACAAAGCAAGGCATGATGGGGATAGAAGTGGTAGTGAGTGGGATCAGGGGAGCAACAGAAATGGAGCAAGCGGGAGGGAGAGGTACCCCAGGGGTGTCACTTCAGGATAAGGACAAAAAGGTCTGTAAGGTAGAGGGGAAGGATGATGCTATCTCCACCGAAAGGGTGTGGGTAGCCCTCAAGGCCCTAAAGAAAGATAAATCTCCTGGGCCGGATGGCCTTCATCCGAGAGTACTATGGGAATTGGCGGACATACTGGCTGCACCCCTGGCAGAGCTTTTCAACAGGTCGCCTGAGACAGGGAGGGTACCTAGGGATTGGTGAAAAGCACGTGTGTTGTCAATCCATAAAGGAGGGCCGAGGGAAGTACCAGGTAACTATAGACCCATCAGTTTGACCTCGGTGGTGGGAAAATTAATGGAGAGTATACTAAAGGAACAATTTGGGGTGTACTTGGAGGAGGTGGGAGGTCTGGATAGCAGCAGCATGGGTTTGTGCCAGGTAGATCATGTCAAACCAATCTTGTGGAGTTCTATAAATGGGTAACATCAGAACTGGACAGGGGAAAGCCTGTGGATATATTATTCTTGGACTTCAGCAAGGCGTTTGACTCTGTCCCCCACAATGGTCTGGTGGAGAAACTGACGGGTTGGAATTAGGCCCTTTGATGGTCAGATGGATTGAAAGCTGGCTAGCTGGATGCACCCAGAGAGTAGTGGTTGGTGGGGAGCTCTTGAACCCTAGAGAGGTCGTGTTAGGGGTACACTGAGGGCTTGGTCCTGGGTCCGATCCTGTTTAATGTATACATATCGGACATCAGGGAGGGTATAAGGTGTGAAATGAGTCTTCTGATGACTCCAAGATGTGAGCAGTAGTTGAGGGGTAAGAGGGGAAGTTGGCCCTGCAAGGGGACCTGGACACCCTGGAAAGCTGGGCTCACACATGGAAATTAAATTTCATTATCTAGTGCAAGTTGTTACATCTTGGGTGGGGGAACACTAAACACAGGTACACCCTGGGAGGGGAGGCACTGGAGGCCTCAACAGGGGGAAAAAGACCTAGGGGTCATGGTGGATGCATGTATGAATACCTCTGAGCAGTGCAGAAGAGTGGCTAGCAAGGCAAACAGGATGTTGGGATGCATCGTAAGGGGGATCACCTCTAGGAGCAGGGAAGTGATTCTGCCGCTGTACAATGGACTGGTTAGACCACACCTTGAGTACTGTGTACAGTAGTAGAGACCACATTTGAAGAAGGACATACAGCTCCTGTAGAGGGTATAGAGGAAGGCAATTAAGATGATACAAGGACTAGGGGATTTGACGTATGAAGGCAGACTTGAGGAGCTCTGCCTGTTTTCGTTGGAGGAGAGGAGAAACAGGGGGGACATGATTGAGGTCTTCAAGTACCTCAAGGGAATAAATAGGGTAAACATGGAGGGGATCTTTAGACTAAAGTAGGGAGTTATCACCAGAGGGCATGGTTTGAAGTTGGAAGGTGAAAGGGTGAGGGGGGAAAAGAGGAGGAGGTTTTTCACTGAGAGGGTGGTGGACCCTTGGCATGCACTGCATGGAGAGCTGGTTCAGAGATCTACAGTGGAGGGCTTCAAGAAAGGGTGGGACAGACACAGAAAGCTGATGTATCAGATGATGGCCTGGCCCAGTGGGGAGGGGATGGATGATAGGGGTTTCTGGAACACAAGGGGAGGGAGGGCCTCAGCATTCAACTAGGGATCTGAGGTTCAAGCAGACTTGATAGACCATAAGGCCTATTCTGCTGGCAATTAGTATGTTAGTATATAAAGCCTAGTTTCCATGCCCTTGACCATTCCTTCAGTTTTATCAGGTCTTTCCTCGTTCTGTCTACCGCCCCAGGTGTAGGGTACATGACAATTCGCTCCCGACAATTCGTAGCGCGACTACTCGCTCCCGACAATTCACCCCCGTCCGTCATTACACTCCTACGACTATTCATGTAATGCCAACTTGCTCCCTCTTACTTGTAAAATACTGTTCCACCATTCAACTTGTATTGCTGTAAGCTCGCACCTTCATTTTAAACAAAGTAATTTGCCAATAGATGTAACTGCTTGCCCCATGTTGTTCTTGAATCACTGTTCACCTTATAACTAATCCTGATTGACGTTGCCAAGAAGTAAAGACTTGCTTGTCAGTGATTGTGGGTAAGAAAAATCTTTAGTTTGCTTTCATCTCCCAGCATTCACTCCTCAGTAATATAATGACTTGCCGGTTCATTTTGTCAGAGCGAGGGAACAAAAAACTAGTAGATGACTTAAATTTCATTTACACCTTTCTTAAATTAGAACATATGAATAAGGCAATTTGGCAGTGTGAGCTAGCTGTCCATAAAACAAAGCTGTGCAATGCCAGAGTGCACACTAAAGGAATCGAGGACCCAACAATAGTTCATCGCTTTTCCATTCATTCGCATGCACCAGATGTTTGTGCAGTTGAAAAAGCCGCTGCTGTCAATACGGCCAAAGATAGAGCTGCATCAACACAAGATACCACAGCCCAGGTTCTGATTCACTCTAAGTCTACTATGTCTCTTGCATCACAGGGTAAGATGTGTGACAGAAATCTTAAACAAACCATCCAACGAGTGAGAGTTCACGGTGCTCCACCTAACCCTAAAGACCTTATTGAACCTGGGTTTCCAAACGAGTACAAAATGTATAGCACAACTGATGCAGGTGATACTGTCCCATTCTTATTGCATGATAGTGGCCCAGGACACAACAGATTTTTATTATTTGGAACTGAAAAAAATCTTGAGTTCCTGCAGAAATGTAAACTATGGTATGCAGATGGAACATTCAGCATCTCGCCTCCACTGTTTAAGCAGCTATACGTTATAATGGGGGAACGGTTTTCTAATGTTCAGCCTGCAATTTATGGACTGTTACTGGGGAAACCGAGGGAGTGTTATGAACGTCTGCTGGCTGCACTTAAAAATATTTGTCCACATCTTAACCCAGAGCAGGTAATGACAGACTTTGAGAGGGCGTCTATTGCTGCTTTCCAGTCTGTGTTCCCACAAGCAAAGATATTAGGATGTTTTTTCCATTTTACCCAGTGCATCTACAGGAAAATACAAACAGAGGAATTATCTATCAGATATTCACAGGATTCCGAGTTTGCATTAAAATCAAAATATCTGCCTGCACTAGCATTTTATCCCCCCGAACAAGTGGTTGCACGATTTGAGGAAATAACAGATGATTCTGCACACATATTTCCTGGTGAATTGGAGCCTTTAATCGACTATTTCGAGGATACTTGGGTGGGGAGGCGAAATAGACGAGGAACAGGACGCAGACAGCCACTGTATGACATAGAGTTGTGGAATCATTCCGAAAGTGTGTCAAATGGTCGTGCAAAAACTAATAATGTAGTGGAAGCTTTCCACCGTGGCATGCAGACTGTGTTATGCATGTCACATCCAACAGTATGGAAATTTATTGATGGGCTGAGGGGAGTGCAAAGAAAAAGGGATTCAGAAGTGGAGCAGATACTGGCAAGGATTCCACCCACAGCTTCACGGAGAGTGTACAGAGACAATGTTGCAAGGCTCACCTGTATTTTGGAGAAATGTGCAGATCGTACTACCGAGGGGTTTTTGCGAGGAGTAGCACATAGTTTCAAATATTAATGACTGCATTAAATTGTTTTTAAAGTTTTGAAATAAAGTTTTCCTTTAAGAAAATGAACTTGCTATAGAGTGGCTGGGTAACCATGGTAGCTATGGACGTCGACGCCTTACAACGTCACACGCTGAGCCAGATGAGAGTTGCACATAACCTGGTAAGAGATATTTATTTGGGATCGTATACTGTTATTGCTGAAAGCTCAAATCACTTTGGGAGCGAATTGTCATAGGCAAATGATTGTCGCAGGAGTGAATTTGCATGGGGAAGAATTGTCGGGAGCGAGTTGACGGGAGAATTGTCGGGAGCGAATTGTCGTGTTCCCCCAGGTGTATCCACTCTGTTGCAGATTTTTGTGTTGTCTGTCAACAGGCATACCTTACCTTCCAGCCCCTCTGCGATGTCACTAATAAAGGTATTGAAGAGGACTGGTCCCAGAACTGACCCCTGTGGCACCCCACTGGTTACCTTTCCTTCCTCTGATTGTACCTCATTTACCGCCACCCCCTGGCTTCTGTTACTCAGTCAATGTTGTACCCATTTAACTACCTTGGGACCCATGCCACAGCTGCCCAGCTTGTTTATCAGTCTACTGTGCAGAATGGTGTCGAAGGCCTTACTGAAATTCAGGTAGGCCGAATCCACCACCTCTCCATGGTCCACTTTTCTGGTCACCCAATCAAAGAAATCAATCAGGTTAGTTTGGCAAGATCTCCCTTCTGTGAACCCATGCTGCTTTTGATCCTGCAAACCTTTGGTCTAAAGGTATTTCATAATCCTTTCTTTTAGTGGTGTTTCCATAAGTTTGTGCACCACCGACATCAGGCTTACAGGTCTGTAGCTTCCTGCTTCCTCCTTATTCCCACTTTTGTGAAGCGGGATCACATCTGCCCTCCTCCAGTTGCTTGGTACCACCCCCATAGCTAGTGATAGGTTCAACAGGGTTGTCAGAGGTACAGCGCACTCTTTCCTAAGTTCCCTTAGTATCCTGGGGTGTACCCCATGTGACCCCATTGCCTTATCCACCTTTTGTTTCTCTAGCTCCTCAAGGACTCTCTCCTCTCCTCTGTAAAAGGGTTAGTGTCTACCTCCTATCCGTTAATGCCCTTATCCCCTGTTTGTGGCCTGTCACCCACCTCCTCTTTTGTAAATACTGAACAAATGTACTTGTTCAATGTGTCTGCTTTCTTCCGGTCCTCTTCCACATACTCCTCTCCTTCCCCTATTAGTCTTACTATACCTGCCTTATTCTTCCTTTTTTCACTTATATACCTGTACCTAAAGAATATTTGATCTCCCTTTTTTACTGACTTGGCAACATTCTCCTCTGTTTGTGCCTTAATGCTCCTAACTACTTTTGCTGCCTTCCTTAATTTCTCCTGATAACCCTCCCTGTCCTTTTTCTTCCGTGTTGCCTTAAAGGCAAAGAGGTTAGCATTCAAAAGGTATAAGGCAACACAGAAGGAAGAGGACCTTTGTTTTAGTGTGTTTTTTTCCCTGGCCTTTTCTAACATCAAACCACACCGTGCGATGATTGCTTGTTCCCAGGTGGCTCTCCACTGTGGCATCAGTAACACTATTCCCGTTTGATAATACCAAGTCCGGTATGGCCCTCTCATGAGCGTGTGCACTGACTAATTGCCTGAGAAACATCCCCTGCATAGCTTCTAGGATTTCCCAGCTCCTACCTGTTGCTGTAGCTGGGGTGCATAACAGTCCCCTTCCTTGTCTGTAGTGTAACCCACAGCACCTCTGCTTCTCCCCATTCCCTTTGTATTTCTGTGGCCTTCATGCCTTCCCTTACATAAAGAGCTACCCCTCCTCCCTTTTTGCCTATCCTGTCCCTCCTGAATAGAGGACACCCTAGTATGGTTGCATCCCAGTCCTGGTTATCATTGTACCAGGTCTCTGTAACTGCAACTATATCCAGGTTTGCTGTCACCATGGTGGCCTCTAAGTCTGCAACCTTGTTGCCCAGACTTTGAGCATTTGTAAAACATGGCTCTCCAAGTTTTACTGCTATTTCCCTTCTTTTTGCCCATTTACCCTCCCCTATCACCTTTATTCTTTCCTTTCCTCTGTCCTCTTCCCTCATCTACCTGATTTCCTCCTTGTTCTTGGACTTTTTGTGACTTCTCGCTCTTGGGATTCTTGCTGCTGAAACTGTTAGTGTGTGGGGGTTCACAGTCCATGCCCTTCTGCACTATTCTGCTCCCTCCCTGACTAGTTTACATTTTATTTATTTATTTAAAAGTTGATAACCGGGAAAGGCACCATTGAGCCGTGGCTCATTTGCAGATGTGACCTGGGGAAAAGGGTTACAATAGGGAGTAATAGTGACATAAGGCAAAACATTTGTGGTGAAGCAAGCAACAAACAACATGGGCCACAGTTCCAAGGCCCAAAAACAAAGACATAAATAACAACAGCAAGTCTGCAAGACAAGGGTTGCGATTACAGACCCCGAGAGACAATGGCATAATACAACAAAACAAGAAGCAATTGTGGGTCGAGGTTGCAAAACCCAAAACAAGTAAACAATATTGGGTAGAGGTTACAGAACCCAAGTAACTCAGCCTGACACAGGCGAACAATAAAAAAAATATACTAAGGGGCCTGAGTTATAATACTAGTGCAAATGCAGGACCTGCAGTGACATACAGTAAGGATGAATTCAGGACAAAGTTATATACAAGAGGAGGGACATTAGTACAAACTGAGATCCACTAAAAATGCGGGAGGTGGGAACTGTGGGGAGTAGGCAACTAAGGGGGAAGACAAGTTCAAAATTTGAGGAGTGGAGGGTTGGGAGCACTGAGAGCATGACAGATGGGGAAGGAGTCTAAGGAGCCTTTTGAGAGAGAAGAGGGAGGAGGAGAGTCAGAGGTTGGGGGTTATTCCAGAGGCAAGGGAAACAAAAGGAGAAAGCAGATTGACCCAAAGCAGAGTGGGGGAGAGGGATATAAAAGGTGCGTGGATCTCTGTGATGAAGGGAGTAGTTTGAGATGGGAGCTTGGGAGATTTGGGAGGAAAGGTAGGTGGGGAGGGTGCCAGACCAGAACTTGGCAACAAAGGATGCACAGCGAACCATTCTCCTGTGAGATAAAGGAACAAGGGATAGAGCAGAGTATAGGAGGCAGTGGTGGGTAAGGGGGGGGCGAGACGGTAGCGAAGTGGCAGAAAACGCTTGATAGGGTGTCAAGTCTGGCAAGGGAAGTTTGAGAGGCAGCGTCATACACCATGTCAGTGTAATCGAATATGGGTGAGATAATTTTGAAGACCAATTCATGGCGGGTAGGGAGAGAGAGGCTGTTTTTGTGTCAGTAGAGGACACCCAGCTTGGGTCGAAATTTAGTGCAGATGGCGTCAACGTGGATAGAGAAACCCAAATGGCTATCCAACCAGACCCCCAAGTATTTGAAGGCCATGATGTTCTCAAGACAAGAACTGTCCAAAGTAGTAACGGTGGGAGCGGACTGGAGGGTGGCCAGTTTTTTTCTAGTTCTGAATGTCATGGCCACTGTTTTTTTTTTTTACATTAAGTTTGAGTTGGTTGTCCTTGAACCAGGACTGAACTCTGTTGAAGTCTTCCTGGAGGGGGGCCTGTACGCTGCTGACAGAGGACCGGGAGGTGAAAATAATAGTGTATTCAGCGTACATGTGTATTTTAGAAGATTTGAAGGCTGATGGGAGGTTGTTAATAAAAAGGGAGAAAAGGGTGTGGCTGAGGATGGAGCCATGGGGGACTTTGGAGAGGATTGGGTGCGAGAAGGAAAAGGTATCACCTGTTTGAACTGATTGCACCCTATCCTGAAGATAAGAGCGGAACCAGTTAACAGCAGGTTCAGCAAGGCTGACAGATCTCAAAGTTTGTAGCAAGAGGGGGTGTTAGAGGGAATCGAAAGTTTTTGCCAAACCAATGATGATAGCAGCAGTAATAAGGCTCTTATCCTTAGCAGAGAGTAAAGAATCTGTGACTCACAATAGTGATGAGACAGTCGAGTGATGTTTCCTAAAACCAGACTGCACTGGAGAGAGAGTGTTTGTGCTAGCTAGGAAATCAGACAGCCTAGAGTGAATGAGGGGTTCTTGGTGTTTGGCGAGAGAGGAGAGAAGCGAAACAGGCCTATAGTTACCAGGGGCAGATAGGTCACCTCCCTTATGGAGGGGTAGGACCTTGGCTGTTTTCCAGGCCTTAGAAATGGAGGAGGAGGAGGAGGAGAGAGATACAGTTAGGATGTGTGTGAGCGGGGCTGCTATAGCACTGGCAGAGATGTGGAGAAGCTTGGGGTGGAGACTGTCGGTGCTGGACTTGGTAAGGTTTAGGGCAAGAAGGACTCAATAGACTTCAAGGGGAGAGAAAGGGGGGATTTGGAATACAAGGGGTTGACCTGGTGCATTCAAACAGTACTACAGGGGTCCGTGGGGAAGGGGTGTGCGTATCAGGGAGAGCGCATGTAGCAAAAAAGTTGTTGAAAATCTCAGTGATTAATGCAGGGTCAGAAACAGAGGAATCATCAACGTTTAGAACAGGGGGAAATAAGTTTGGCAGAAGGGTCTAAGAGAGAGTGGAGAACCTTCCAAAAAGATGCAGGGGTGTGTTTATCTTGTTGCAGGTGGCACCTGAAGTAATTAGACTTGGAGAAGCAGATGGCCGTAGTGCAGTTGTTCCTAAGGGCTTTACAAGCTTGAACGTCTGCATGTGATAGGAAGTCTTTATAGTGGTGCCAAGCTTTATCCCTGGCCCTGTACTTTGCCAGTAGGTCAGCAGTAACACAGGGGTGGTGTCTTTTCACTCTGGATTTCTTCAGGGAGGCATGATGATTCCAAATACGGAAGAAGAGGTTGGAGAAGAGAGGGCAGAGTCAACATCAACAGCTGAGAAGATAGGTTGCCAGTCTGCCTCATAGAGATCTTATTGAAGGGCAACAATATCTATATTGTGGAGGGGGGGGTCCAAATATGTTTGGTGGCTGTGAGGGAAGTATGAGTCTTTCTTATGCAGAATGTGATGCAATGATCACTGATGGCATTTGGCATAGTCCCTGTTGCAGTGATATGGTGGGGGTGGGAGAACAAAACCCAGTCAAGAAGAGTGTGGTTCTGGGAGTGGGGGTTTATGTGCGTGAGTTCATGGATTAGTTGAGTACGGTTGAGATCTTCTGTTTTAAGGAGGGTAGATTTGGAGGAAGGGGTGAGCCAGTCAAGGTTGAAATCATGGGAAGCAGCAGCTCACAGCTTGATGTGAGGTAGGAGATAGAAGAGATGATGGATACTAGGGCACCAGTTGTCATTTTAGGTGGGGCATAGAGGGCCCCAATGTAGAGTGGTGCAGAGGAAGGGATGGATAATAGTGCAGTGATTACTTCATGGGAGGAAGTATGGGACTCTTTAAAGATAATGGAACAGGAGATAGATTGTCTGATATACAGGGCAGCACCACCTCCCCGGTTACCTCAGTCTTCACTAAATAAATTAAACTTGGGGATGCAGAGGGTGGAGTCAGGGATTTTGGCTGATAGCCAGATTTTAGTTACACAAAGGATGTCAGGAGGGTATTGGGTGATTCATACTTTAAGCTTGTCCAGTTTGGGAAGGAGGCTGCATGCATTTAGGTAAAAAGTTCAAAGACCCTTTGGCAGAGAAGAAAAGTTTGTGGTGGGACAGCGTGGGCTTGGGCCAGGGTTGGGGGGTAGTCAGAGGACCTGGGTTGGAGTGGACGTCACCAGAAAGGAGTAGTAGAAGTAGGATCAGGAGGAGGTAGGGAGGTTATCTGGACTTCCTGTCATTGGGGGGGTTGGGTAAGTGGGGCTGTGTGGTGAATCGAAGCTTTGAGGATAAGAAGACAAGAGGGTCATAGCTACTGCCCATGGTGTATGAGCCGAGAAGGGTAGGGAAGGGGTGAGCCAGGGAAAGGAGGCAAGTGAGGGTGAGCTGGAAGAGAGGGGAAGTGAAGTGAGTAAATGCTTGCCAAAGTAGCATTTAAACTTTCCACTGAGTATCCCAGTTTCTCTCTTGGACAGATGCAGGCTGTTGCCTCTGAACAGGCCTGTATCCGTCCAGGTGGAGCCCCAGTTCCCAGTGAATCTGAATCCCTCATCATCACACCATTTCTGCAACCATGTGTTGAAGTTTCTTGTATGGAGACTCCTTACCTCACCCTTGTCATGGACAGGTAGTACCTCTGAGAAAGTAATGAATTTTGCTACCTTTCCCAGACCCTTCCCTTGTAGTGCTGCTGCTCAGGTCCCCCTGAAACAATCACCGGAACAACAGAAAAATAAACCAACAAAGGATTAGTTCACCTGCCTTACGCTCTGCAATAAAAAAGAAACTCCAACTGTAAAATCACTTCAGCAGCCTCTGATCAGTTATGGCAAGAAGTCTAATAATTTGATTCTGTAACAAAATCCCATCATGCATTAATCCAAGGTTTTGCCAGATCTGAAGCAAAGGTAGATGCAGTTGTGCCCAGGATGGATACTTTTGGACAATGTATAGCTTCAGCTGAAAAATCTGTACAAAAACTTCAGAGGGAAAATGTTGTTTCAGCATCAAATTGATTACTTCATCTCACTTGTGTACACAATGCTAAGAGACAATACAGCACAAAATCAGAAATGTAAAAGTTTACAAAATATCTTTCCCAAATAAAATTACATTTTGTTTGACTTATCAATGATGATTAAGGAAAAACTACGTTTCATAATGTGAAGGAATTTATGCTGGAAAAGTTTAACTATTCTAAAGTAACCCTTCCACCTCTCATTAAATCCTATAGATTTCCTCAAGTATTTCCAATGTTACAAATTCCCTCTTTGTACAAAATCTGCCAGCATTTTACTTTTGCCCTGGAGTCTGACAGATAATTTATTATTGCTTTATAGGTCACAACTCTCTCCTTTCCCTGAACAAATGAGACAGACAACATGCTTGGCCACAGCAATGCATTTATTAACAACCAATTAAAATTGGTGAAAAATTCAACATATCAAACAATCAGACACGATGTGCACAGCAAGGTAGTCACAGCAGATCTTTTTTGTAACCATGTCAATGCATATTTATAAATGGCCCTCTACCTCCCCTTCAGAATGGGGTTGACACACTGGCCCGGATATTCAAACTGCGCCAGGCTGTGGCACAAGCCTGGGCGCAGCTCAACTTTGTTGTGCAGGATTGTGGCCTGGGCAAAATTCAACGGAGCTGTGCTATGGCGCAGCAGCTTTGAATATCGCACCCTGGCCACTCCCACTGTGCATGGAGCAGTGGCACTGTGCCAGCGCAAGTGGCCAGAGTGGAGCATGGAGATGCGCTAGCTCAAGTGCCATTGCGCCATGCACAGCGCCTGCGATTTTCAAAAGGGGACATGCAAATGGGGCCATAATTTATGCAAAGTGCACAGGGGGCCATTTGCATCTCATTATGGTTCCATTTGCATGCCATTACCATGCAGGTGCGCTGATCCCCGACAACTTGCGCCTGGCGCCCTGCCAGGCAGCAGCTGTTGGGGACTGACCCCCTGCAGCCCGATTGGCGGCATTGTCTAGTGAAACACTTCGGTTCAATATCCCTTTATAGTGGACCGCCATGTGCCTGATCATGGGCATTTGTTCAAGAATAGCCTCGTTCTAGTATCCCTCGTGGTCTGCGGACTGCTTCGCTTATCACGGGCATCGCGTGATATCACCTCTCGCCACATTTCCTGGTGGTTCAGTTGACTCTGCGTGCCCGATAGTCAGTATAACTTTCACGCTCATTTCTTTGGTTCAGTGTACTATCGCCCCGTTTGCGGCATTTGTAATCGTGTGTTACTTTGTTGGTTTGGTGTTCAGTCCTTCTTCTCACCGGCTGTCGAGTTTCACCGCCTGTTCTCCCACGCCAGTCGGCAGGGCGGGTAAGAGCCTCACTCCGCTTCGCTCGCCACCGGCGGATAGTCGGTAGGCTGCATGCCCATTGGTTCAGCTTGAGCTAATGGGTGTGCAGTTTATATTATGATATTTGTCAGTCCAGATATGTGGAAGAATTAATTCACATATCTGGACTGAGTAGGTGCGGAAGGTACCCCATTGGCTCACACTCAGAACCACGGGCGGCAGCCCCACCTGCTGTCAGTCGGGTGGGTGGGCGGGCAGGCGGGTGGGTGCTGCCACCCACTGGCTGATGGGTGCAGGGCAGTGGGGATCAGTGGGTGGGTGGGGAGGGAGGTACACTAGACCACCAGGGTAGTAGCAGTATTATATAAGTTACAGATGCCTGCGATTGGGCAGCGATGGGTCCACTGGACCACCAGGGATATTGGACATGAGGGGGTTATATTACTGATGTCCGTGATTGGGCACATAGAGGTCCACTGGACCACCAGGGATATTGGACATGGGGGTTTATATACCGATGCCCGCGATCGGGCAAAGCGTGGTCCACTGGACCACCAGGGATATAGGACGGGGGCTTATTCTTCAAGACAAATGCTTGCAATAGGGCACATAGCGGTCCACTGGACCACCGGGGATATAGGATGGGGAATTTTACTACATGGATGCCTGAGATGGGGCATGGGGGGGTGCCGCCAGGTGCAGCAGGAACTCAGGTGGCCACCCACAGGTGGCAGCTGCTGTGTTGCGCCCTGCAATGCGGCAGCTCACCTGTGGGTCGCCATCACTTGTTCCTTTTTTTTTAGGTTTAACTTTGTGCAGGCACAGGTAGACGTTCCTCATGCATGACTCTGCACATCCCGGGCTGAATATCGGGCTGTGCAGGTTATGCATGGGCATGTCCCCCCCCCCCCCACCTGTGCCTGCATACATTACTGATGCGCAGCAGCCCATCGGGATTTGTGCGGTGCACTTTTCCCTTTTGAATATCGCGCCGGGGCACATCAGTGGGTTGCGCATTCCGCAACACTGTTGCGGCATGTGCAACCCTTTTGAATATCTGGGCCCCTGGGTACAGTCATGTAATGAACTCCAGCCTCTGAGGTATGAGAGGTGGCTCTACACATGCTAGTCACTGAGGCACCCTCCCAGACAGAGAGTACCACTGACTTGGGCTGGAGATAGCAGGTTATACTTATGTCTACTAACTGGCTCCATTACAGGTAACCAGCTGCCAATACCCTACATCTAACCATGCTAATCCACCCGCAAAGATGCAAGATTCCTTGGTACCCCATCTGTACTAGCCTGCAGGACTACCATGCCACCATAACTATATGACTGTGACTACCAACCCAACCTATCTCTCAACTGCTAAAACCTCACCAGAAGAGGTAAAAAACTGAAAAACCACATAAGAAAACTGGTAAAAGTTCTCCTCAACACCTAAGATGATCCCCCCCAATAGGACAGTGAGCTCTCTAACTTCATGGTTCCATACGTCTGCTTTTCCAAAAGGAGGGTTGTGTGGGTATCAGTTGGAAGGGAGAAACTGAAAGAGAACAAAGCCCTAGACAGATAGGCTTGAATAAGCCAAACTCCTCCCTTCCAGCAGGTAGCCTCTGCCCCCTAGGAACCCTGCCTACCTCCCTGACCCGGCCCCTAGTGGGCAGGAGCTAATCCCTTGCTTGTTCAGGCATTGTCTTGATGTGTGTGCCCATGGGCAAACCTCGTCTGCTGCAATTCTTTGCATAGTCCTCCTATGTCTTATAGGTTACAACCCCCTCCATCCTCGTCTGACTACAGACTTGCCCCCTTACTGGTAAACATCTGCCAAGGCCTCACCTCTCCCCAACCTCAAGCTAATTCACATGCAAAGATGCAAGATTCCCTGTTACACCCTCTGTACTAGCCTGCGAGACTATCATGTCACCACATGATCAGCGTTACTGTGTTACCTGGACTCCAGATGAAGACTTTCTGATGCTGATCTCCCACCAAGCACATCATGCTAGGGTTTCCTGCAAAACACATCATATGTCAACTAGAAACCCTTCATTCCCTAAATCAGATAAATGCACTCCATCTTTTGTATAAAATTGGGGAGCATTTGCAATTATCTCACCATGTTGCAACACCAGCCCACAAATGAAGTCCTTAAATGCCCACATGGCCATATTAGTCAGTCTGCATGCGCTCTTGATTGTGCTAGGATTGCGAGCTTGGTGCCGACACTGTCCTAATCATGTGTGACCACAGTCTGCATGAGCGGTCATTCCCAGTGCAAAATACCAAATCTTCTCATCAGTGGCAACAGTTTGGATGACCAGAATATGGTAGGCTGTGGCATCGATGTTTGGGCATGATCCATGGGAACAAGTCTCCCTACTTCATCCCCTGCTGGTCTATCCAACTAACGCATGCATGCAGTAAATCCATGAAGAGATTGTAACCCCCTTGGAACTGCTTTGCTCTCACTGCCACCCAGTACATGAAGGAGTGGCTGCAGATCCACACTCATTCCTTACAGGAGTCATAACCTGTCAAAACAGAATGGAAGGTTAAAGCAATTGTGATCACCCATGACTCACAAAAGCTTGGAACTTCTAATGCCCCAGTGAATGGATCTGTGCATCTGTCCATTGCTCTACCCTAGCATGTGAGGCAAAACCTATTCAAAAGCAGTGGGTGTTATAGCCCTGTGAGTTGACCCCCAGGGTCCTCAGAGTCTTGTCTAGCATGCAGCAAAACTGATCAACCACCTCTGAAGGTGTTGATTACACTCACAGTAACATTTCCCAACTGTGCACCACAAGTGCCAGGCTACTTGGCTGACTTCCTTGGGACTCCCCAGGCCCTCCCTCCTAATATTACCAAAGGTGTAAAGACCCGCATAGTGCCTGTCTGGCCTGTAACCCAGACAACCACGCATAACCTTGCTAGAAGCTGCCCAACAGCTGCTTGTGTGGTCCCTTCCCATCTCCTGTGGAGGACATACAAGCACAGCTTGTCCACCAGGGATGGGCCACTGATACCCCCATCCCTGGACCTCCAGTACACTTAAGAAAGTCTCTACCCCCAACCCTCTTATGCCACTCGCATAGTGGGCACTAGAGAAGACCTGAGTAACTCACTGTTTTTATGTTACCAAGTCCCCAGGGTAGGCTATGACTTCCTAAGATACATCCCCACTTCTGGAGCCAGCTCTGAAAATCTCTAGCAAAAGGTTGAGGGTTCCTGGACTACCCTGTCAACTTGTTGCATGAAGCTAAGAGATAGAAGCACAAACAAAGCATGAAACCCTGTCTGTGGTCTTAGCTACCACTGTCACTGCACCACAGGGTACACTGTACAAAAATGCAAGTGTTAGTAATGTTGCCTTAATAGAATAACCCTCTTGGTGAGGTCACATGCTGGTTACCATCAGAATATAGTCCAGCCACCCCACTAATACCTCCCCACTATGAGTCCCATATGCAGCGTCCCCAAGCAACTTGGTGGAAAGGGCTTTTATCAAACAATAGAGCTAATTTTGATTAGCAAATCATAGACTGACCAAACTAACTTCAGATGATACCACCAGGACCCTTCTGATAATGGCCATCAGTTACAAAAACATATTCCTACCCTAAAGGAAACAAAACTAACAGTAATCACAAATCGTAGTGAGAAACAAATAATGTGACCTACTGGTAATTGAACCGAGGTCCCCATATTAACATGCCTGTGCTCTAACCACTAAGCTATAGGCTCACATACAGTAGATGGATCTGAGTTCCTAGACACACTTCCTTTCTCTGGCATTGCATATCCTGCAACTAGGAATAATCAAGATGACAATCAGTTGTTTTAAAAATTAAAATTAACAGTAAGTTCCTTTGGGGATCTGACTTCCTAAGAGAAGAGTTGCTTGAATGATCAGCTTTTAAATTAAATATTTGCTCAGGCAGCTGCTTATTCTCTTTTGCTGCATGGTATTTTTAACATTTTATTTATGTAGTCATCTGCACTACCTCAGCTGCTCCTTTTCACAATAAGAAGATTAACACCTGCTGAAACAAACATTTTACGTGGAATTTTCCTTATTTGAATAATTCCTGATAGGGCAACTACAAACTTATGCATATTAGCAGTTTTCAAGGTCTTCAGACTGCAATTGCTCTCCAGACCAACCAAAGCCTTTACCTCTTAGCACAGTAATAAATGGTAAGAGATGACTGCAAATAAGTCAAACTGTATAAAGAAAGTTTCTCCAGCTCCTACTGAGCATGTAGCTGCCTACAGCCCTCCCAAAGTTTGTTACAACTGTGGTTTGCATGGTCCATTCAGGTGCCCTGATGGTTTTCTGTTAAATATCTACCCCTTTAATTATGCTTCAGAACCACACAGTTTCCAGTAAACCAAGCCTGTCAAATGAGTTAAGCCACTTGCAGCATCACAACTGCACCTATGCAGTGGAATGGCATAAGGCTAGTAAAAACATAACCCTTGTTTATTTAGTTACATGAGCTGCCACCCAACATATGGTCTTGCCTCAGACTGAAGTTTCCTCAGTACCCCTGTAACATAACAAGCTCTATCGAGCAAGGAAAACTTGTTAGATAAATGTTTTATGTGTATGAATTGAGTGGCAGTTACCAGCCCAAGAAACCCCTGCTTAAGTGCCCTCCAATAGACAAGATAAAGAGGGATGCTCTTTTCTGCACTGCATGTCAGTTCACCTCAGGGTTAGCACATGTTATAGTGGTGTCCCCAATATGTCAATGTAAAACAGATCTAGTCCCTTTGTTTTCAAGTTATTACCCAATTTACTCACCTGAGGGCTTCTGTAATGTCAGATTCTATCAGCAGTATCAATTTTGGGGAGCAAGGTTTATGTTACTAAGTGGAACCTTTACTTGAGGTTCAGACAGATTCCATTTTGATACCCATATCCACATTTTAGTTTGTTAATTAAGCTTGGTCATAAAATATTAACTGCAATATGTTTTGCTCTGGTGTGCCTTGTTGAAGTTGCCCTTTTTAGCTTGCAGTTACTTAAAATTACTTAAAATGGGTGTACAGTTAGAACAATCTGCTCTTAAACCATTAACTTGATAAAGCAATGCAAATAAATTGAGCCAAGTAGATACAACTTAATACCATGCATTATGGACAAAACCAGGTGAGACAAATTATTAAATGAACATTCACCAGCACCCCACATAAGCAGTGCATGTTCTATACTGGGTTAGTATCCACTGGCTGTAGGTAATGACCAGATGGGTAATGACCTTTTCCATATTGCTACTGCATGAGAGCTGAAAGGTTGCTACCTCATCTTGACATGGGGTAGAGGACCTTGCATTAAACATGTATTTGCTGAATGAAGATTAGGATAGTTAGCTGCCATTTTTGAATGCCCTAGGTCACTGGCATTAAGTGTGAATTCCATTGTAAAAGAATAAAGCATAAAACATGCATGGTGCCAGTTGAGCCAGAACAGAAGGCATGCATTTAACCTAATATTTTCTGCATCCTTGTGAACTTAACTGGCTCCACAGAGCAGGCAGTCTGCTTAGAGACAGTAACTACAGTGCCTAATAACCCAACATTATATGCTAAAATGTTGTTGGCAACATACAAAGATGTTGGAAAAGGGGCACGTTACATAATAATTAAAAATGTATAAAACCCAAGCATATAATCAGTGAATGCTCCTAGCTGGAACACAGCCACAAGGAATATAACTGCACACCTCCCAAAAAGAGCCTTGTAACCTTCCCTGCTAACAGTTGGGGAACTGAAGCTGTTCTATCTACCACAAAGTGATGGGAGCTGCACATGCCAGCTAGAGCAATGTGCACTGATGTACCATTCTCTGAAACTGGCAGCCTAAAATGAATAGAGATTTTAACTGCAAAAGAACTGTAGGCCCAACCTAAGTGCTATACAAAGACCAATCCCCTAGACTGAGGTTGGGGCAGTGAAATCATTAGAACTGGTGGTGGGAGCACTGCACCCAGTGTCATAGGAAAACTCAGATTCTGGGGTGCTGGTGGGGCCAGTTCCAAAGGTGTAAGACCCATTGGCTGAGAGTGTGGGTTGCCCCCTCAGTCTGCTGCAACCAGCAACCCCTGGGCCTCTGTGGTCACTTTGGCTTGCTTGGCAAGGGAACTCTAAACATCTGTAATAATAGCTTCCTTAACTCCTCATTGTCATAAACTCACTCAGCCGGTCAGTCCTCTACTCCCAAAGTGCCAACCTCTGAGCATATGATTTGTGTACAGTGAACAGAACAAGGAAACCTTCTTGTCTGTTTTATGGGTTCAAGTCACCTTAGTCTCAAGCTCTGGAGAGATTTAAACTGATAACCTCTTGTTAGCATACCCAATTATCAGGCTCAGATAATTCTGTCTTCTGGGGGCCAGATATCTTTGCCTACGGGCACCCAACCAGGTATTTCAAATGAATCCTTAGAACTCTATGCAAGACTTTAGAGAACTCTATCCATTTCCCAGTTTGGTATGCAATAAGCTCATACACAGTGTTACTTATAACCTTTAAAACCTCCACTTAAATTAAAAAGAAATGTCAAGGCACTCCAGACAGTTTCCTTTGTAAAATCTCTTTTTACTTTAAAATATCAAAACAGAACAATAATTACAGAACAAATACATCCCAACACATACAGTCTTAAAACAAACAGGTAAAAGTGCAGTTCCTACAGTACATAGATTGACTGGTCTAATCTAATGCTTACTTTCTTTCAGTGTTTTGAGGGTCTCTCTTCTCTCAGTCAGAAATATTGTCTTGTGTCTCTGTCAAGATTCTTTCAGCAATTAAACACAGTTCTGAGCCGGACCTTTCTCATGAGGTCACTAACTCCACCTTGGTGTAATAATATCTATATTTTACAATACATGATGTCCAAATAAAATATTTAAAAAAACATAATAGGTGACCTCACTGCTTTTCCTCCCTCAGGTTAACCAGACCAAACTGGTTTGTGCTCTGCTACACATACATCTCAAAAGTTTCTTTGATCTAAGTTACTGTGTTCAAAGCAAAAGTATATTTGCCTATTTAATCCCATCTGGGCCTTGGAATCTATACCTAAAAAGTCTCTCTGATGTAATTCAAGGGTTCCCCAGAAAAGTATGTTGGACCTTCCAAATTTGTCTGGGTTCTCACTGGCCCAGACATCAACCTCTCTTCAATGTCCATTCTGGCTTCTCTCTGACACCCCTCCCTCTCAAGTTCTTCCTGACAACTATTGTACGTCAAAGGATTTTCCCTGAGGGAATTATGAATGGCTAATCTTATTTGCTGGGATGAAAGCAAATTGGCAAGGTAATTGCACCCCAGATATCTGCAGTTTAGCTATGTCCTGTCCTTTGAACTTATCCCTGGGGGTCTTGATGTGTCAGTTCCAGTAAGACAGTAGTTTCCTCAAACTGACCTTCCCATCACATATTTTATAAGTAATAAAAAATTTGATACAGCACTCAGATGTGGCTGTCTACGTCACATTCATCAGACACATTTTCCAAGTCTGGCCTGCCTAGTTGAAGATTCACTGGTGCTGGGGTGCCTGCCTGGGCTTTCTGGTCCTGCTTTTCTTAGCCGGGGGAAACAATGCCAAGTCATCTGGAACTTGAGCCACCAGAGTCCCTAGCTGTGATTGCAGCTGGGTTTAAAGGGCCCATTGGACTGGGACCATCGGGGTTCTGGAACACAGCCTCCCACCAAGCCTTTACTTTCTTCACATGCAGACTTTAAGCAGTCACTCGAAGTCTGTACCACTGGCCTTTCCCCTTCTTGGCATCTTGGGTACAACGGCTGTAAAGATACAAGCACAACCCAAAAGAAAAACCCTATCTGCTGTCTAAGCATTTGCTGCAACTGAACCAAAGGTTATGCTGTTTGAAAAGTGCTCATTAGTGATATTGTTTTAAGCATGCCACTCTTACCCTCTGCTAGTCAATCCAGTCCACAGAAATTAAGCCTGCCTCTCCATGAAAAGGGCCCTTAAGAACCCCATTGGCCTGCAGAAAACGAGAAGCTCCCATGCTCATGTTACCTTTACTGAAGACTGTACACTTTGGCTTGTATATTGCTGGCATAGCATTGCAGTATTTCATTGTCAGTGGCTATCATCTTGTACCATGAATTTATTAAGCCACTGACCATGGGGGAAGCATGCACGGCCATGCAGTTCTCCCATTAGGCCTGTTATTGAGCATGGGGGATGGCCTTACTAACAAGCTAGAAGTAATATGTGTTTTTCATCCCTCTTAATCCTACACCTACCCAAACGCTATGGTGGTGCCTACTAGAATGCTTGTATACCCAAATATTAGGCAGAATGGTAAAAAGAGGAAACTGGACCCTGCCTGCTCTCACAATGCCAGAATAATTTATGGAACATACCACTTAAAGTGATAGCAGCCAGTATGCTCTCCAGTATGAAATGGTATAGCATCAAGAGTTGGGCTCCATACCTTTCAAGTCATTGTAATGTAAGGATGTTTATAATATACACCCGCTTTCAATATTCTTTTATCAAGAATATTCAGTTGCATTTAATTTTATCTCACTAAAGTGAAATGGTAGTTTAAAACAGTCTTGGAATGCTTTGGAGCACAATGACATGGTGACCCTTAAATGCTAGGGCTGATTTAGTAGATGTGTTTTTTGGGGTTTTTTTTGTCTGAGCAGCACCAAATTTGTGTTTTCCTGCCTTATATGCATTCTGCCCCTTCAGACCCAAAATTCTTTCACATATGTATATAAAAAATTATTCTGCTAGGAAAATAAATGTAATTTAAACCATTTGCATGCTTTTCCCAGTTTTCTTTGAATTTGTGAAAACCACCAATTGTTCTGCCACTCCAAACAAACACTACCATGAAATGTTGCCTCAGAACAAACATGCAAACCCAGCAAAGGAGGGGAACTTGAGGTTCAGCAGATGCATTGAACAGACAATAGCTTGAAATATAAATATCCCTTCCCCAATGAGGCAACTGCTCATGCAAGCCAGAGCTGAAACTTTTTTTAAACATTTCCTGAACTTACCCACAACAGACTTGAGTACCATTTTAAATCCTAGAGCTTGCCCTCTGCATAATAGCATGCACAAGTGGTGAACTAAAGCAAAGGTTTTTCCAGCTGCAAAACACCTGTTTTAAAGATTCTGTTTCTACACAAAGGAAAAACAACCTTTTGCTAGTCACCGATCCTATATTTCCCACTTAGTCTTCTAATACCACAGGCATGCAGAAAATGTTGTCAGTTTATAACTTCTACATTTCCAGATAGTTCTCTAACCAAAAAGCTTATGCATCATTTTTGTCAATTAAAGATACTGTATTTTCAGTGGTGCCATCTGCTCAAAGACATGCTCACCAAATTTATTTCTTTGTGTATGTGTGTACTTATGTACTATATGTATGTATGTATAGTATGTATGGATGTATGTATTTTTACAGATCCAATATTTCCTGCAACTGGTCACAAGGCCATAAGATGAAAACTGAAAACTGGCAGCCAAACTGACTACCTTTATGTGATTCCAAACATATGGAGTTGTGTAAGCACAAGGCAGGACAAAGACAAAGACATTGTGGGGGGGGAGTGATGGCTTAACAGCTCCAAACCAGAAAAACCTGTAACAGGCAACCATAAATAGCAGTCATTAAATCAACAGTTTGTAACATGTACTATGGGAAAACCTTCTTCAAGTCTATTTAAAGTTGAAATTATCTAGCTAGTTACAAAACAGCATCAGAAATCAACCCCCCAGCAACTTAGTCACAACAATAAATCCCCCAAACCATAATAGCCAACAAAAACAAAGGATCTACCTGCCCCCTTGGGATTGCTTGCATGCTGAGAGTGAAATCCAAGCCATCCCGAGAGTTAGACACAAACTGTGCTTACTAAAGTGTTCAAATTTTAAAAGGCCTAGTCCCTGGAGCTGCCTTATTCGCATAAAGGGCTGAAAATCCCATGCTGTTCTCTCTGGACCTGTTCTGGCTGGAGACCTGGAAGGGAGAAGCTGTTGGTTGTAAGAGAGAAGCTGAAAGAGGGGAAGGCCCCTCACAAACAGCCTTAAAGAGCCTCTTGGATTGGGTGCCATATAAATAAATGTACCTTACCTTACCTTACCTAAATAACTCAGGCTCCTCCCTTCCAGCAGGTAGCCTCTGCCCCTGGGAACCCTGCCTACCTGCCTGACCTGGTCCCTAGTGGGCGGAAGCTAGCTCTCTGCCTGTACTCTTTTTTTTTTTACACCTGGACTTACATAGACTGAATCAATAGTATGTTGAATTCTTTTATAACAGCTTTCTGAAATAAAAATAGAAATAGACATGTCCTTTATCTTTCTTTTTGTGTATACGTTAATAGTGGTTTTGATATGGAAATAAAAAGTGAATTCAGCAAAATGTTGATGGGTGATATGTGGTTATAGTTGATGAAGGTTTAAGATTTAATTTTGGGTAGGGTAGTGGGGTGGGTTTGAGGTTGGAGTTTGAGTTCTATGCATTATAAATACTTGATTAATTAAAAATATTTAAATTATTATTTTGATTTCATTATTAAAGTCACTAAGAAACTCTTGGGCATTTTCCTGTGATGATAATTTTCTCTTATTGTGCAGTGTTTAAGTTAAGAGTGTGTGTGCTCTTAGACTGAATTAGCGGATTACATTTTTTTTTTAAGAAAATAATCTGACTGAACTACATCAAAATTAACTGGACATATTACCCTGCTGATTGTTTGTTGCCCTTATATTGTTGATTAATTAATCCACTTTTTATTAACTTGTTCTATATATTAATGTATGGGACTTGGGTATACAATACTTGTAGCTATTATAAAGTAGTATATTAAAAAATTTAAATGGTTTTAAAAAGGAGAAAATAAATGAAAATTTAACAGTTTTTTCCTATTTTACATTAACTATTCCTTGCAAATTTTATTTTTGATTTTTTTATACATAGCATGGTAAATTTCATCTTCTTTTTGACAACTTTTAATCCAATATTCTAGATTCCTGTGACATAATTAAAGTTGGCATCACCATGTCTCAAATCTCATAACTGTCCAAAAATCCAATTTTCAAGATATTTCAGTCTTTATTAGAGATATGGTGAAGTTTTAACATAGACTCATAGAGCATAGAAACATAGAAGTTGACGGCATATAAGGACTGCAAGGCCCATCCAGTCTGCACATTTTTTCTACCTTATGAATGTGCCATAGGCCTGTACTCTGTCAATGGCCTATCTATTCATACTCATCTTTATTGCTCCCTTATGCCTGTCCCATGCCTGTTTGAAGGCCAGCACTGTATTCATATCCACCACTTCCTGAGGTAGGCCATTCCATGCATCCACCACCCTTTCTGTGAAAAAGAACTTCCTCACATTACCCCTTAATCGGCTTCCCTCTAATCTCATGCTGCATCCTCTTGTCCTGCTATTTTTCTTATATTGAACCATGCTAGACTCTTTCACCTTGTTAATACCCTTAAGATGTCTGAATGTTTCAATCATATCACCTCTCTCTCCCTCCTTTGCTCTAGGGTATACATATTGAGTTCAGTTAATCTGTCCTCATATGTTTCCTGACGTAGTCCCTACAACATTTTGGTTGCCCTTCTCTGGACTGCCTCCATTTTGTCAATGTCCTTGTGTAGGTGCAGACTCCAGTACTGCACACAGTACTCCAGATGGGGCCTAACCAGTGTCTTGTAAAGAGGAATTATTACCTCCCTCTTATGACTTTTGATACCCCTACTAATACAACCAAACATCCCCTCTAGCCTTACCTACTGCTTTAGTGTTCTGCTTGGATGATTTCAGGTCATCTGTGATGATGATGCCTAAGTCTCTTTCTTCCCTTGTGATTGCCAGCAACTCCCCTCCCAAATTACAGGTGGCTTCAGGATTTCTCTTCCCTAAGTGCATGATCTTGCACTTCTTTGCAAACGCCAGTTGCCACTCTTCCAACCATTTTGCCAGTTTATCCAGATCTTATCTCATTCTGCCCATCCCATCTGGATCATCTACTCTGTTGCAGACCCTAGTGTCATCTGCAAACAGACAAACCTTACTCTCCAGTCCATCTGCAATGTTACTGATGAAGATATTGAAAAGGATGGCCCCTGGACTGATCCCTGAGGTACCCCACTTGTGACTTGCATTTCTTCTTACTCTATACCATTTACCACCACCCTCTGTTTTCTGCCTGCCAACCAGTTTGCCACCCAGTTGACCAACTTCTGACCCAGCCTGTGCCTACCCAGCTTATTAATCAATCTTCTATATGGAACAGTATCAAAAGCTTTGCTGAAGTCAAGGTAGGTAACATCAACTGCTCTACCTTGGTCTACCACTCTGGTTACCCAATCACAGAAATCTGAGATTAGTTTGACAGGATCTTCCTGTTGTGAACCCATGCTGTCTTGGATCCTGTGCTCCTATGGATTCCAGGTGTTGCACTATCCTTTCCTTAAGGAGTGCCTCGATAATCTTGCCCACTTCTGAGGTGAGACTGACTGGTCTGTAATTCCCTGCCTCCTCCCTGCTACCACTCTTGTGGAGCAGGATCACATGAGACCTTCTCCAGTCTTCTATAATGCTTCATGGAGTTCCCAGTGGCTGCACCCAACTTTGCCAAACATTTTTTTTTGTTTTATTATCAAACTTTAAAAAAAATATTTATAATCCCCCACTCAATGTGCCATCCTCAGGAAATCCTCCCCCACCCTGTAAGGTATCCTAACCCACCCTACCACCCTCTAAACCATGACATTTCCCATCTCCATCTCCCAGTAAAGTTTGCCACCACACCTACACTACTGCAGTATATTTAAGCAATAATGCACAACAGGGTGTGGGTCATGCTGGGATAACTTCACGCCTGGGGTGGTTGGGCATGAAGCCACAGGCCAAGTGGGTCCAACATCCCAGAAGTGAAGTTATTCCAGCATGACACACACCCTGGATTACATTATTGCTATTATACAATGGCTCATTTATTTAAAAAAAAAGATTAAAAAGCTTTTTTTGTGTGCACATTTTTAGTTCATTTATTAATGTGGATGTATACAGAGGAAAATAGTTCACTTTTGACCAGTAGGTGGAGCTGCTGGTATATGAGAGACCCTGTCTGTTCCTCTGGCTGTCCCCTAACATGTGGTTTTCTCTTTGTTCTGCTCCATGAAGAAGTTTGTTTATATTGCAAATTACAGAGGAAGCTGACCTGTGCCATCGGTCTCAGTGACCCTGAATATGTTATGTCCAGGGAGACGATCGTGGAGCAGGGACTGAGGCAGCAGAGTGAGAGCAGGGGTCAAGACTTTCACACTTGAATGACAGGGAACTGACTAGATCAGGGGTCAACAGTTTCGTTAGTTATGGAAAGGACTGGTAAGTTGCCTGTTTACCATTTTTTCATGCGACATAGACTTCTCCCAGTACAGTTTATTGCATGCTGGGAGAACAGGTTTGTAAAAGGAAGTCTCTGTAACTGGCGTGCACTTTGCTGCATGCCGAAAGAGAAATGGTTTCAGTTTACTGTACAGTGATGTTTTACATCACCCCCCAATTCGTCATTCTAATGCTGATGTGAATTAGTTTTTTTCATTTACTTTAAAACATTCAGTGCAGCGTTATTTTTGTGGACACCGAGCTTGCCGTTTCACCTGGGGTTACCAGTCACGTGATTTGGCAGTTTGCTTTCTGGTTTACCACAGCTGGTACATGTAAAAAAAAAAAAAGAAGAAACAAAAAAGATTCTACAAAGTAAAGTGAAAATTTCCTCATCACTTGAAATCTGAAGTGGGAAAACCCTTTTGCGTGTGTGTGTCTGCCTGGTTTAATTGGGATAGTGGTAGTGACGTGAAGCATCTAGCTGTGGGGAGAAAATGCACTGCTTACAACTGAAAGCTGTGCTATGATTTTAGTCTGTTATGTGGTCATGTGTGTGCCTGGCGTTCACACAGTGAGGTTATACTCAGATACTCTCACTGTCCCAGACACACACTGTCACTTAACTTAAATGTGCTCCCAGGTCACACCTGTAAAGAAGCTTTCAGCTTAGTGTGTCTCTCCTGGTTAAACAATTGGAAAATAAAACTGTGAGACCATGGCTGGAGAAAAACAGAATGGCTACATTCATGAGACTGTAGTCAGAGAAAATGAATCAAATCAGAGTGACTGAGAAATCAGACAGGATGAACATGGACATGGTTAGACTGGATAGCACCCTGATGAAGGAAGGGAAAGACAAAGGCAAAACTATAATGAGCAATGATGAAACTAAACATTATATGATGATAATACATATAAACTTAAAGAGACTCGCCAAGCTAAATAGATTTAGCTGAGCACCACGTAGTTCCATGCTTTGCCTTCCAGAAATGCTTTATATGTATATTTGCCTCCAAAATATGCACTTGTATTTTAGTAATATCACTTATAAAATCCTCTTTACCGGGGCATAGGCACTTCCTGGTTCTAAGATCTACCCTCGCGCCACCCAGCAGTCAACAAATTTCTGAGGTGATCACAGGGAGAGCGTGGGGATGTGTTACATTATAATCTATGAAGGACACCTTTACAATCATTTTTTAATATTATAATGGCCGTTTGGCAATGAAACGTGGGCACTGGTCGACTAACGAGGCCGTTTTTAGTCGACTAGTGCCCACATTTCATTGCCAAACAGCCATTATAATATTAAAAATGATCGAATGAGTGTTCCTATAGATTATAATGTAGTCACGGCCCTGCACTCTCCTGTGATCACGCCAGAAATTTTCTGAGCAACGGAGGCTAGAGGTGGAGCTTAGAACTGGAAGTGCCTGTGCCTCCGTAAAGGGGATTTTATAACTAATATTGCTAAAATACAAGTACATATTTTGGGGGCAACTATACATAAAAAGCATTTCTGGGAGGCAAGGCACCGAACTATGTGGTACATGGGGCTAACTTGGTAAGTCTCTTTAAAAGTCTTAGAAATGCTACATTAGATGAGAATATTGAATTGAGAGCCTAGATCATTTGTAGAATGGATTGTGTCACACACCTGCTTAAACCGCCTTAGATCTTTTCATCAGCCACTTCACTGCGGCCTGCAATATGTTTGCACCTCTCAAAAAGCTGAAGGTCAGGGGTAGGGCTAACCCTTGGATAACCCCCGATCTAATCACTTTACTCAAACATAGGGATCATCTCTGGCACTGTGCCCATGCAACATCCAAACCTAGGGATATTCATAAATATAAAGCTGCCAGAAATGAGTGCACATGAGCAGTTAGGAGAGCCAAAAGCAAATACTTCAAGAAAGCTCTCTCCAACTCCTGGGGTGATGGAAAAAAAATTTGGAGTAACTTGAAAGACCTTACAGGCAAGGACCCTAAGTCACCACCCACCATGCTCAACATAAATGGAACACCAACAACTGACCTGTACACCATCACCAACACCTTTAACAATGCATTCTCCAACTTGGATAGTGTCCTTCCTTCTAATTTATTTGATGCCCCCTCTGGTAGTAACCCACCTGCAACTACTCCTCTCCTACACCCTGCCCCACAATTCTACTTCAAGGAGATCCCAGTGCATGAAGCCAGAACCTATATTCGGAAGGCCATTCACAATGCAGGCTACAGCGGTGACTCCCTTGACCTGAAGTTGTTAGCACTTGTCCTTGAAGAAGTCCTTGAACCCTTGACAAAGGACCTCAACCTATCACTAAGGGTGTCCCCATTCCCATCTCGCTGGAAACAGGCGACCATCACACCGGTACACAAAAGTGGAGACAAATCACTGCACTCCAACTACAGACCTATCTCCATCCTCCCTCCATTGTCTAAGGCCCTGGAGCACATCGCCTCAGACCAATTAGTCAAGTACCTGGAAAAATATGACATCTAGTGTCCTGAGCAACATGGTTTCCATAAAGGGCACAGTACCACCACTGCACTATTAGAATTCACAGGCTTCATCCATACCACACTTGATCAAGGAAACTCTGTAGGGGCAGTATTCATCGACCTTACGAAAGCCTTTGATACTGTGAACCACCCACTCCTACTCAAGCAATTATCAAACATTGGGCTCTCCAGTGAAGCACTGCTCTGGTTTTCAAGCTACCTTGGGGAGAGGGTCCAGCAGGTTAGGATTGTCGGTGTTACCTCGAAAGTAAAGCCAGTCCTTTCAGGGGTCCATCCTGGGGCCACTACTCTTCAGCCTCTTCCTCAACGACCTTCCCAGTGTCTGCCACCAGAAATTACTGCTCTACGCTGATGACGCAGTCATGTTCACCAACCGCCAAAACGCAGAGCTCCTCGAGAAACAATTACAGCTTGAATTCATGTGCATCGAAGAATGGTTCAAGTCACACAAACTGGTCATGAACTACAGCAAAACAAAGGTTATGACCTTCTACAACACCAGGAGCAAGTACAAATCCCATTACCTCACCATCCTAAACCAAACAGGGACCTTACTTGAACATGTTCCTGATTTTAAATACCTAGGTGTCACATTGGACAGCTCACTGTCCTACCATCGGCACATAGAGTCTGTCACCAAAGCCACCAACATCCGTATAGGCCTGCTCTACAGGCACAAACACTGCATGACTCCTGACACTCTCCGGTTGGCTATCAACAGCTCTGTCACCTCCATCATTGATTATGGGCTAGCAATTTATGGCTCTGCCTCCGCCTCTGCCCTCCGCAGAACTACAGTTGCACTCAACAAAGCATGCAGGCTACTAACTGGGGCTGATCGACTTACACACACTTGTGACCTGTACACTCGGGCAAGATGGCTACCTCTCATCAGCCGGATACAGTATCAAACCTGCCTCTTAGCCAAAAAAGTCATCCTCGGGGTCATGCCCCTGGGCATTGAAAAGCTACTTATTGACCACCACAGCACCCAGAGAACTAGAAGTTCACAACAACTAACCTTCCTTGTCCCCAGATGCCGGACTACCATGGGCCAGAGGACCTTTGCCCACAGAGCACCACAGTGGTACAATACTCTCAACAAAGAAACTCTTACTGCTGCTGCTCTTGGCCCTTTTAAGAGACAACTCCAACTTCATCTCATTTCAACTAGTCATTGTGACTGCCTCGCCTAATCGGGGGCCCATCGTTCACTGCCCTCCACTTCAGTCTTGACAGCTATCTCTCCCCACCTTGCCCCCTTCTACCTGCCTACCCCCTTGCCCCCTCTCCCTTTCCTCCCCCGGGGCATTTCCTGACTTCTCTCCCTCCTCTCCCTCCCCTTTAGAGCTCTTACCCTCACCCTCTACCCTCCAACAATGGCCTTCCTGCCTGCATACCACCTTCCCTCTCACCTGCAGTACTTATTTCCAAGATTGCCCTTGGTTGGTTATGTCATGCTAACTAACATTTGGCACATTTTGAATTACTGGAATTTCCTAAGCCTCAGTCTCTTCCTTCTTGTTATTGTGTAACTATGTATTATCATGTTGACCTTTGTATGTATGTATATCCCCCATTCCTTCAACGTGGAACCTTTGTAAACGAGCAGTTCCTGCTCAAAGGTATTTGTAATCCTAGATTTCAATAAAATAAAAATTAAAAAAATAAATGCCCAAGCAATTTTGCATATAATGGCAGTGCATCAAAAGAGTTAAGGAATAAGATTAGTGAAAATAAAAGAGACATTAGGAGGGTGGACATGACATCTCCAGTAGCCAGGCACTTTGTATCAGAAGAAAACACTATTTTAATGCTTATGATTTTTAGGATTAAGAGAACCTAGGCACCTTTGAGGGAGGGGACTGAAAGAAACATTTTCTTGTTAATGAGAAATATAAGATTGATTTAAAACATCAGATAAGAAGTACAGTATTTAATGAAGAAATAGCTAGGGTAGCAGCATTGTAAAATAATGTATGTTTTATCTCTGTCTAGGTTCTCTGTATTAATTAAAAATAAAGCCATGTAGTATCTACAAAGAGTGAATGCATACCCCATTTAAAAGCATGCTTCTTTCTTTCTCTGCAATACTGTATTTCCCTTCTGCCTATAATAAGCAGGAATAGTTAAGACGTTATTTACTTCCACTATACAATGGTAAAACCTTACATTCAAGATTCCATTGGATAAGTATATTTATATTGTATGTTTTAGTGTTCTGTTTTTGTGTTGTACATCTGTTAAATGTTTTCATCGCTCATGAAAAAGGGTCTTTGGTCCAGGAACTTTCCAGATTTTAAATAAACAAAACAAAACAAGATCCACATTGGGGTGACCTGAAAATAATAATGTTTCTAGCCAATAATGTTTTCTAAACTGGATTCCATATTGGGAACACTTAATGTATCACTAATGGATTCAGAGTTTATTAAATATTCAGACTATAATACAGATATTACCCTGCTTGGGTCACTTGTTCCTTGCTATTGTTAGTTTTTGAGAACATCCCTTTCTCAGAAAGAGGCTGTTGTTGTACTCTGTGGGTCGGATGCTTGCTGTGATTCAGTTGTGTGTGCATGATGTTGTGATGATATCTACATGTGTGTTAGTGCTTAAACTAGCATGAATCTTAAGGTGCTTTTACACACAGGGGAATACAATAGGATGACCATTACCTGTGTGCCACCGTTGTACTCTGTTCCGTTTGAGGTCCACTTTACACTGAGGTATTCCGGTAACCCCCCCCCCCCCAAGTCTCCATTTTCAATATTTTGTGTTTTGGCTCCCCCATGGAGTGTGGTGCTCTATGGCTGTTTTTGCACTGCTGCCAGAATGGCTGTTTTACACAGCCAGACAAAATGGGACACATTGGGACGAACCGAGGAAGGTGGAGATTGCGGCAGTTCGGGCGAACGTTCACCAGCGGAATGGAACAGATGCATTTTACACAGAGGGAATGTAACAGTATACCATTTCTGTAACAGCCATTATGTTACAGAAACCTGTGTGTAAAGGCGCCTTAAGAGAGGAGGTAGCTTATAGAGAAAAGAGCACTGTAAAGATGCAGCTCTGTCTAGCAGTAAGTGGCACTAGCTAAACATGATAAAACAGCTCTTTTAGGTGAGTCCAAGGTTATAATTGAAAACAAATCACCATTCTTTTGTAAAGTATCTCAACTTTTGCAGATAGTAAACCACTCTTTCTGTTTCCAGGGTAAAAACAACAAAACATAGAGGGGGCTATGACCTAAAAGAAAATGTATAAGTCAGTGGTTAAGAATTACACATTTTTTTTAAGTAGTAAACATTATTGTGGCTTATTAGAAGGTGCTAAAAGAAGTGTTTTGTTAGAGGTCACAAACTATGCCCATAGAAAACAGAAAGATAGAATTTAAAAATATGCAAAGGATGGAGAAACACACTACTCACCCCACTGGTTTATGGCACTTCTCTTACTTCATTCACTTCCATACAAGGACAAACAAAGCCATCTGGTGGTAGAAGTTTGTGCAATACTTGTGTTCTATGTTCAGGGGTGCAGTAATGGGGCTGAAGGTTAATGGAATATGTTCTCTTGATAAGGCCCTTTATTTAAGAGCATAAAACTTGGAAGTTACAGTAAGTAAAATTTTTGGCTAATATTATTGTTTACTAACAGGGTTAATGAAAAAATTATACAAATTAAATTGTGTGACTCAAGCTCCACTATGCAAGGTATACATACGTTTTATTGGCATTTTTTTCTTTGGTTGCATTTGTAAAAAGACATAAGGGTATTATAAATTCTGTCATTATAATGGTACAATTTCAGGGTTGCTTCACATCTTGTTACCTTACATGCCTGTTCATAAAATAGAAAATATTAGGTGTCAATTACAGTAAAAGTGACTATGTATACAAAATTCACAGGGGTGTACAAGCTTCAAGAAGATCTGAACCTACATTTGTGTGGGAGTTTCCCCCTATTATTAAACTGTAAATAATGCACACTTTTTTGTTGTTAGTATTAAGGATTGTTATTTTTTTATTTTGTTGTGATTAGAATGCAAATCACCCTGTCAAACCTACATCTTATGGTAGTGAAATAATGGTGGGTGTGATTTTATAACAAAGAGTTTGCAATAAAATTACCTTGCAACAGTAACTAAATGTTGTGATTGGGTTGTTTAGTGCAGACTTTATTTCTTGGATATAAGTGATAGACCATCCACATAATGGTTTATCAATGTTCATATTGGCTGTACATAAAATACAGTTGTAGAGAAACACAGAAACAGAATTTGATGGCAGAAGGAGAACAATGGTCCACCGAGTCTGCCCTATCTATACTACCTCACTTCACTGACCTACTGTACCAGTGGGCTGTTACCCTTCCCCTCCTGCTCACCACTCCTTGAACCCTTGCTGTCCCCCACTGGTGCAGAATGTGTAGTGTAATGGGACTGCATTGTGATGACACCATGATATGAGCAATTATCTCAGTTTCCAAGTTGAACTTGTTATTTTAGGAAGGAGGTAAAAAGTATTGGCACCCAAGTTAAAGAAAGGCCCCATAGTCACTGTAACTAATCATGTAACTCCCATTCATTTCAGACACAATTGCATATGGGGGAAAATGGTGCTTCTGATTTACACCCTGGTGGTTAGTATGGTTTTAGAGCTTATAATGTGATTTATGCCCCTTTAAATTCTATAACAAATGTATTGTGAAAATAATGTAAACGTTTAACAAGGACATAAACTACATTATATCATTCTGGAATGGTTTTCATCTCCAATGTGTGAATCACAAATACTCACTGAAATTTTGAAAAGTAATACAATAACAGCATAATGTGAGCCTGTATTAATAAAAAAAAAAGCTTTTATAAAAGGCATAGACTTGCAGGTGAAATGCAGTTGTCCTTTAAGGATAGGAATTATGTGGAGACACAGCCTGTGGGCTTTAATGCAGGCTCCATGATCGTCCTCACCATAAGTCTGATATAGCAGAACTTGCTATAGAATCTATCCACATTGGGAAACCAAACTGCCCATATCCCAGAAATCCTTAATAGCCCCAAAAGGTGAATGAGACCTTAAACCATTAGCACAGACTCTTTAGACACTACTTTGAGAATCTACTGTATATGCCATTAATGCCAGCTGCCTAAAACGCTAACAAACTTCCTATGCATCAAATCATAAAGAATGTCCAATGTCTGTAGTTAACCTCACTACTGCTGTAACTGGCAGAGGTTCTCAGTCTAGATTGTATATGCCTCCACAGCAAGTGTTGGGTACCTTGGGCAAATAATCTTGTCTTATAAAATATCATAGCCAAAAGGGATAGAATATGATACCTGACTTCCTAGTAACAAAATATGGTATTTGCATGAGAAAAATTAGTAAGAGAGAGAATGATGAAGTAATAGGGTTATCCAGCATCCATATTGTGCATTTAGAATTTTCCAGAGACTGATCTACTTGAACCACATTTGAAATCAATGATAGTGGGGCAAAGGACATTATGAAGCTTCCTGGAGCTACAGATGAGATTGAAGGCATACTTCTTCCCACTTGGAGTCCAGTCATGTTCATCAGTTGATTAAGGATGCAAAGATGTCCACTTCATGTCCTCTCCAGAAAACAATTTCCTTGCATAATCAAATGTGAAAACACTATTCTCCAGGAGTCAGTTGGCTATAGCATTCTAACAACACTTCAAATGAAGCTTACAGAAAGAGAGACAGAATATTTTCCAACCATGTAAGGAAGAGAGTGATTTCTGCAATAAGTGTAGACTGTATGCTGCCTTTCTGATTTGCATAATCTAGGGGTTTTTGGTCAGATTTTTTAAAAATGTAGTATGTCAGGACAAGGGTGAGTAAAGGTGGAAACTGGCAACTTTGGTTCGGCTTTAACTTGGTCTGCTGTCTTTGGTTTGACTTCAGATCTTCTGACAAAGACACTTTGGGTCCTTGGTATTGAGATTAAGCAGGCTACAAATAATACCCCTCTTAACCCCTCCCTGCCTACCCCAGTTAATCCAAACCTCTTTCAACATTCCCTGGTCCTCCGGTCAGATTTTGTTTTCATTTCTGTTTCTGCCTCCTGCTACCACTGCAACTCCATTCCTACACTTCTGGCAATCATCCACCCCCGTCAACCCCACCCACTGCACTTCTGACATCAGCACTTGTGCTCAGAAAGCTAGCTAATCCTCTGGATTTCTCCTTGGGATTGTCAGTGGCAGGTGATCCCCCCAGCCAATGACCAGGAACAAGATGGTGGGGTAGTGATGCACAATGAGAGTGTACCAGGGCTCTCATATTGCCATGGTATGGTGTTTTCTGAGTTGTTCTTGACCCCTTGCGACATCATTGTTGAGGATGTCATAGGTGACCACACATTGAGGTTGCTGTCATACCAACATCAGCAATGTACCTAGCCTATCCTGTAGGTAGGGAAATGGGCAGACTAGATGGGCCTAGCGGTCCTTATCTGCCATCAAAGTCTATGTTTCTATGTTTCTACCACCCTCTATAGGCTCCAATTACAGAACCACCTCACAACCACCTGTGATCACCCAGATGGCAATATAGTGGTAGAGGACATTACCTTCCCTCCTTGGAAAAGGAAAGCATCTTCTGGGACACTGGACCCTCCTTCCCTAAGCTGGTCCCTATGACCCTGGCTGATTACCACAGCCACGTCCCTGGCATCAAGAGCAGTAGCCTGTGACTGTGTTTATAAGTTACCTTCTGTCACATATATATATATATATATGTATATATATGTAGATGATAGACTTATTTTCCACTAACATCTTTCAGCCATCCCTTTTTTCCCCTAAAGTCTATTTGTTTTTGTACTCACTTCATTTATTTTTCGTTTTCACTATATGTCTCCATTTCTGTCTCTTTCCCACACATTTGTCACCTTTCAGCCTTCTTACTAGGCCCTGTTAATTAGTCTTCACTTGGGAACTTCCCCAGCTTTTTCACTCCCATTATGCTTTATCTTTCCCATCATCACCTTTTTGTTTCATGGATTCTCTCTTAATCTTACCATTTAGTACTTCTTCTCCCTGAGCCTCCCCTTTCTTCTTTCTCCACATATATATCTCTCTCATTTTACCTCTCCTCCACACTAACTTGTTTTTTTTTTCTCTTTTAGATATTTCCTGAAGAAGACCTAAGGTCAAAACGTAGATTTTTAACTTTATTTTCTATTTTCAGCATGCACTTAATATAACCATTTTGTTTTGCTTTTAGACCACATGCTGACGCAGCGCCTTGTTTTTTACTATATCTATATATATATATATCTATATATATATATATATATCCGTCAACATCTGGCATAGTGTCAAGAGCCAGAAATGTTTTCTTTTTTGTGCCACAGAAGTACTATCATTTTGTGGTGTTACTATAAATTCAGTAAGCTGTAACCCATGGCAGAGTGTGTATTTTGCTGAATAAATGGCCTGAGTGGAGGCAGTTAGGCACAGCTGACTGCCATCAGAACATGGGAATTGCATTAATTCAATACAGTGCTAAGCTGGTTATTGCACTTATAAAATGGTTTAATATAGTTAAAAGTTACATACACCAAAGAAAACATTATTAAATAAATAAAAAATATTATTTTACTGTTGATAGTGAAAACAAATCCAGAACTTAGATTGGCAAATATAAAAACTCAGAGAAATCATATTATTATGTAAAAGTACACACATTATTGTAATTTAATGGAAAATTACATTAATTGTTAGAGAAGCCACTGTGCAATGATATCTTTGATTTTAGACATTTGCTGGTGTTAAGTGTACTCGTATGATTTTATGTATACTGATAAAATGCACATAGACATTGAATTTGATGATTGTTGTGGGGCTGAAATTAAATATACAGTATCTGGTTTCATCATTATTCAGTACATTTTAAGTACCAGAAGTACTAATTTGTCCAGTAAGTGCCATTACTATCACCTAACTGCACTTACATTGAGTAATTGTAAAAAGACCTCAAGCACAATAAAACAGTGGAATGGTTTTGAAAATATATTATTCACAAAAAGTGATATAATTTAATTTTCTATTGCTTAAATTTATTTTATAATTTTATTTTTTCCAATCACATATTTCTATGTAGTGCCTCCACAACAAAATCCTGTAATTTCTATCCTGTTGGTTTTAAGCCTCTGTTCTGAAGTGATGCAAAATAATATATATTATTCCTGTATGTGGTCGTGCCCTCTCAAACCCTTAATAAAGCCTCTGAAGTAGTAACAATCAATAACATAGTAGTTTAAGGTCAGATTAACATTTTGGATGAATCTCCCTCCATAGAGAAAAAACATTGCATAGATCTGTTTACTTTTATCCTGTACTTAGAAGATACATTCTACAGAATGCCATAAGCACATGTAAAGCCTATAATCTGTAGTTATAGTATAGACAGTTAATGACACAGTAACTGAAACTATGTATGTTTTAATGTCATTACTCATGACTCAACTAGAGAGTACAGTTACCAACAGCAATCACCCACTAATGGTTGAAACATCTGTAACAGCTTTATTTTTAACCACTGCTGTCCCACACCTACGAAATGGCTAAGGTTTGCTGACATTGGTATCATCTGAAACTCGGGGGGCATTTTCAGGCAGACTGTGGCTCTAATTTACTTGCTTGAGCTCTGCCCACCTGGATCCAGTGCTTCCATGAGGGCATGCTGTTCACTTTGGCCGCTTGCCACATCACCTGAGAATTTTCAGTTATATTTTAAAATGAGTGCTTTCAGATCTATGTGACCCATGACAAAACTTGCACATCTTCAAGATACCATCAGCTTTCACTTCTATCTCCCCATATATGTCCGCTGTAGTTTTTTTAGTCTATAGAATTAGTAACATTTTGATACACAAACCTGTGTTTGGTATGCAATAAAGTTAGTCAAACTGTTGATTGGGAAAAGAGAACGTGCACTGTTCTTTAGTTTTTGTTATTATGATGTAACACAGATGTGTATTGGTCCCATATTATGTTACTTGATTTATCATCAGAAAAGAATATGTACATAAAGGAACTTATCTTTTACTAAAATATCATCAGTGTCATCAAAAATAGACTTTAATTGCTTAGTCATTATTTAGGATATAGAAAGAAGGAAATGCAAAGGAGCATTTAGATTCTACCTGACTGTTGAAGCCAGTGGGCTACAACATTTTACACTAGGAGTCTTTTCATGACTATCTTTGCAACAGTGTAGTGAGACAAACGCAGAGCGTGAACACAGTAAAAAGAGACTTGATTATAGTATATAATGAAATAGTACAGCAGAATATGTATGTTGCCACATGGAATTGTAAAATAGAATTTGCATGTAGCCATGATTCACAACATAATTCTCAGTATGTGATCCTGCCTCTATAGAGGTCCTTGGTCAGACCACATTTGAAGTACTGTGTGCAATACTGGAGGCCATATCTGAACAGAGATATAAAACAACTGGAGGGGGTGCAAAGGAGGACAACAAAAATGTTAAAGGGAATGGAAGGAAAGGACTATGAAGTCAGGCTGAAGGAGCTTAATATGTATACACTGGAGGAGAGAAGGGATGTGGGATATGATTGAAACGTTCAAATACTTGAGGGGGGTTAAATAAACCTAGCACCAGGAGGGTGTTTAAACTGAGGAAAGGTAGGGAAATGAGGGGACATGGAATAAGATTGGAGGGGGGATGATTTAAGAGAGAGAGAGAGAGAGAGATGAGGAGGCACTACTTCTCTGAGAGAGTGGTGTATGAATGGAATGCGCTACCAGTGGGGGTGGTAATATGTAGGACAGTTGGAAGCTTTAAGAGAGAGAGGGACAAAGCAAGAGGAAGGGTCTGGGGACAGAGGCTGGGGCAGGTATGGGAGGAACGGTGGGGGAGGAGGCTGGGGCAGCTGCAATCTAGGGTGTTCGCTGCACACTCGGGCAGACTTTGATAGACCGATTGGTCTGTTCTGCTCGCAGATTCATAGGTTCATATGTTTGTATATGGAATACCTGTTTTAGTTTCATGAATGCAGTACCAGTAAGTTTCTTCAGCTGGCATCTTGTTCAGAAGAAGTTTCTTTTGTGTTGGTCAGAACGTCCCACTTTTATAAGGTTAATAGAAGCCTAAAGTACTTTTTCAGGGCATTCAGATAAGGCATTTTAGAACATTTTATACTTTCAAAGCCTATAAGGGAAGTTGCAACAGGCATTCTGCTGGATTCCTTAAGTGACCACTGCATGACATTCTGCATTAGAAAAATCTGGCGAACCCCCACCCCCAAAAAAATGCATCTTGCCCAGGTCTCTCTGATAGCTGAACATTAATACTCTCCTGAGCAACCTCACTGCAACTGATTAGTCTGAAATCCTCTTTGCCTCTGATATACTGATGTGGCCCTTGCCCTGTTTCATTACAGATTCTCCCTCAGTCTGGTACAAGCACACCCACCTCAGGATATCCAGGGTCAAAATTCTCACTACCCCGAATTACCTCTGAGATCATTGACCTGTGTAAGTCCTCATGATCTCATCTGTGCTCACTATAAATTATCCCCTCCCTCCATGACCTCCTCTGTTACATGTCTATGAGGAACAACTGTATCAAGGCTTTCTGGGCCATGAAATTGCAATGTTTCAAGGTTAACCTTCAGGAAAAAACGTAATGTGAGCCAGCCCGGTGGTACTGAGGGTTGAGGCTCTGAATGCCACACCTCATGCCACACCAGTAACCCAGGTGAGGGAGTGAACTTGGAACATCGAGGGTCAGTGGGGGAGGGAGAGGATTGAGTGTCCAAAGGACTGCTTTCCTCTGCCAGGGTGGGTTGCGGAATTTGTCTCGCTGCATAGTGGCCCCGGGTCGAGATCGGGGGCACTACAAGGAGCAGGTGCAGTTAAGAGTGGAGTGGTGGTGGATGTCCACACTACATGCGTAGATGTCATTGCACGTTCTTGCTCCAGGGGGCAACTCAAGAAGGAAAATCCCCGGCCATGTGGGAGGCGACGACGGGGCTCGAATTCACAAGCTTGCTCAGCTAATGCTGGCCCTGGTCTGACTTGACTCTCCCTGGTCCCTGCTCCTCCTGTAGGTGGTGGAGGTGGGATCTAGCACCTGATTCCTCGGCCAGGTCCAGGGTTCAGGTGGGTGGCAGAGGTGAGAGCAAGTGGGTACATGTCTGAGAGATGCTCCTGGTGACCAGTGGCCAGGAGGATAAAAAGAATCTACAAAACTAAAAGAAAAAATGTAGTGCCCCAACTAACTTCTGGAAGGTAATCCACTTTCTTTTTGACCCCCTGCCCAGTCTGCTCCCCCTAGCCTCATGGTTAATGGTTCACCTGTTTCTTACCCTCCCTCTGTGCTACTAACGTCAATGAGTTCTTTACTTTCTATTCCCTCCCTTTGTCCCCCTGCTGGCTTCTCTCCTTCCCCTCCTTTTTCTCCTTCCTCTGGTCCTCACACCTCCCTGAGTTTCTATTAACCCGATTCATTATCCAGGAAACCCTGATTACCATTTCCTCCCTAAACCTGTCTACATGAAGCCCTGACAGGCTGGATCCTACACTTGTCCACCTCTCAGCTCCTGCCATTGCATCTCCCCTTACTCAACTTCTCAAATTTTCCTTGTCCATCTGCATGGTTTCACAGTCCTGGAAGACTGCCAAAGTTATTCCACTTTACAAAGGGGATGATCCCACCTCCCTTGGTAACTTCCATCCCATATTCCATCTCCTCTCTCTTTCAAAGTTAGAGGAGAAACTTGTCCTTTCTACACTTTCTGACTGCCTCTCATCCTCCAAATTCCCCCTTCCAGTCTAGTTTCCAGAAGCACCATTCCTCCATCTGCTCCTTGCTGCGAGTCACTGACTCCATCTTTTCAGGGATGGATCAGGTGCATATTATAGCTGCCATTGTCAAAGATCTAGCTAAAGCTTTCAGTTCAGTGTCCCATTCACTTCTTATGGACAAGCTGAGCTCTGTCATCCTTTCAGCTCTCAGTGTTGATTGGTTTCACTCTTACCTCATGGGCCGTCAACAGTTGGTACAGGTAGGAGGCATCCTGTCACCTCCACTGCCCATTCAGGCTGAGGTCCCGCAGTGCTCCATCCTAGGTCCCATCTTCTTCTCCATTTTCCTGAATGACCTCTATTCTGCCTGCACCAATTCACATATTCACATGTATGCAGATGACATACTTATCTTCATCTTTAGTCCCTCTACCACAGCAGTGGAAGACCTGCTCTAGCAGGATTTCTACATAGTTCTGCACTGGTTCCAAGCCAACCAGTTCCAAGTTAACACTAAAAAAGGTGTCCATGTCCTTTGGAACCACCCAGAAACTGACCACAGAATCATAGAAACATAGAAAATGATGGCAGCTAAGGGCTGCTTGGCCCATCCAGTCTGCCGATTTTCATTGTGATTGCTTTTGCTATATACCCTCTTTGGTCTACATCTGTTCTACCCATTTTCTTTCCTTTATGATTCTCTTGTATCTATCCCAGTCTTTTTTGAATCCCATCACTGTTTTTGCTACCAGTGCCTCCACTGGAAGACTGTTCCAGACATCCACCACCCTTTCTGTGAAGAAGTATTTCATCACATCTCTCCTGAGCCTACCCCACTCCAGCTTCATATCATGGCCCCTTGCTGTAGAGCACCCTTTTCTCAGGAAAATACCTCCCGACTGTACCTCATTCACCCCTGCGACTTATTTAAAGGTCTCAATCATATTTCTCTCTCCTTTCTCTCCTCCAGGGGGTACATATTGAGCTCCCTTAGCCTCTCCTCATAGTGCTTTTGATGCAGACCCCACACCACCTTGGTAGTCCTCCTCTAGACCACCTCTACTCTGTCTATGTCTTTCCTGAGATGTGGTCTCCAAAACTAGACAGAGTACCCCAGGTGGGGGTCTTACCAATGAGGGGCAACACCACTTCCCTCTTCCTGCTGGGGATACCCCTACTTATACACTCCAGCATCCCAGTAGCTCTCCTGATCACTTTGTCACATTGTCTGGCTACCTTTAGATCATCTGACATGATTACCCCCAGGTCTCTTTCCTGCTTGGTCGTTGCAAGTATCTGTCTTCTCATTTTATCCTGCACCCCCCCCCCCGGGTTTCTATGATCCAAGTGCATTATTTTGCACTTTTTGCATTAAACCTTGGCTGCTAAACTTTTGACCACTCCTCCAGCCATTTTAAATGTCATACTATCCTTTGCACCCCCCTGTAGTATCCACTCTGTTGCAGATCTTGGTGTCATCCACAAAGAGTCAGATCTTCCCTTCCAGCTCCTCCACTATGTCACTAATGAACACATTAAAGAGGACTGACCACAGTACTGACCCCTAAGGAACCCTGCTGGTCAATCTCCCCTCCTTGGAGCAAACTCCATTTACCATCACCCTCTTCCTCCTATCCTCTAAACAGTTCATCACCACCTTATTGCCCACCCCCATGCTATCCAACTTGTTTACCAGTCTCCTATGTGGAATGGTGTCAAAGGCCTTGCTGAAGTCTAGGTAGGTCACGTCCACTGCCCCTCCCTGATACAACACCTTGGTTACCCAATCAAAAAAAATCTATCAGATTTGTTTGGCACGACCTTTCATCTGTGAAACCATGCTGCCTTGAGTTCTGCAGTAGGTCTGATTCCAGGTATTCCACAATCTTTCCTTTAACAGTGTTTCCATTAATGTCCCTTCTACTGAAGTCAGGCTGACAGGCTTATAATTGCCTCTCCTCTTTGCTACCACTTTTGTGAAGTGGGACTATGTGGGACTCTTATCCAGTCCTCCAGGACCACGCCACTCTCCAGTGAACTGTTAAACAAGTCTGCCAGGGGTGCAGCTAGTACCTCCCTGATTTCCTTTAGCACTCTTGGATGCACCCCGTCTGGCCCCATGGCTTTGTCCAACCTCAGATTACTGAGTGCTTTCCTCACCATCTCCTCAGAAAAGGAATTGGTGTCCACTTACTGTACCTCCCCTCAAAGCTCTTGGTGCCTATTCATGGTCCCTCCCCTTCCCCTTCTATTGTGAACACTGATCAGAAGTATTTGTTTAAGATGTTTGCTCTTTCTTGGTCCTCCTCTATACAGCCACCCCCCCAAGACTCCCAACTCTCACTGGTTTCGCCAGAGTTGTGGCACCTCCTTGATACTGTGCAGTCCTTCAAGTACTTTGCTGTATGGCTTGATAGCAAGCTTGACTGTTCCACCCACATTTATGCCATCCATGCAAAACTCTGCCCCAAGCTTAGTGCCCTATATCACAACAAAGACTGCTTAGCTCTGCAGGTCTGCTGGGAGCTTGTTTTTAAAATGGTGCCCCATGTCTTTGACCACTCCTCCATCTCCTTTGCGAGACTGGACACTATCTGCAATGCCTTTTGCTGCTTTACTGCAAACTCCCCACGTATTCACCACTGCTTCCACTACTGCTCCCTGTCCATTCTGTCACAAGTCTCACTGTACCTCCTTTATAACCAAATACTGGCTTGGTTTCCTTCTGTGTTAACTGTCCTCACTCTTCTCCCAAATCTCCCATGCTTCTTGCTCCCTCCGCTTCAGGGATCATCTCACTTTAGCCACTACTTACCCTCACTCCTCTGCTGGGCCATCTTCCTTCTCCTATTAACTTCCCACACTCTGGAACCTGCTCCCTTCCCCCACAACAACCCCTTTTTTCACTCGGGTACCAGTTAACTCTCCTCTCCTCTCCCACCCTATCAGCTCATGTTACTCATTCTTCTGATGCCTCCCCATCTTGGAGCCCCTACCATGCATGTTTGGGCTGTGTCTAGCTCTCCCCTGCCTGCCTATTGGTCTAATTTCCACACTACCTCTGCACTTCCTTCCACCACAGGAATAGGCATTCACCCACCTTACAGGTCTCATCTGATACAAAACTGTTTTTGTGTACACTGTGCCTTGATGCTGTTTTTATTTACACTTGTATAGACATTCCATATTGTACTGTGGCTACATTTTATTTTTGTACCAATATTGTATACCATACTTTTGTATATATAATATTTTATTGTGTTATTATACTTCTGCTTCTCCAGTTCCCTTCCCCCACGTCGCACTTGGAAATGAGCCTTGGCTCGGTGTGCCTTTCTCTCTTATCAATTTTCAAATAAATAAGTAGTCTGAGGCTACCATTTTTTATTCATTTATTTTGTGCTCTGTTTTTCCCATTAGTCTCCCTGTCCTCTGTAAGTAGCAAGGTTGCCATGACTGCACCCATCCTCTGGCCAGGAAGTTGGACAGGCATCTGCCTTTACAGCCAGTGGCAGTCTTTTGCCAGATGGCAGGGTGGATGCAAGGAGTTCCATACCTTCCCTACATAGTAGCTACAGTAAATGTTTCACCTAAGCAGCATATCTGACAACCAGCTTGATCCTGTATGGGAGTCCAGAGATCACACACTGACCCTTGTCTTCCAGGTGATGGCATTTTGTGCTGACATGGTGACCCTGGACTAGCTGAGACCATTTGTTTTTTAAACATAACACTTGTGAATGTATTATGCCACTAAACATGCAAGGATGGTTAAGGTGCCATGAGAGTTTCCTGTCAGGAAATTGTCCTCTTGGGACACCTGTGGTACCCCACATGTTGCACTCAGTGTTTCTGCCATGTAAGTCCCTTTTCATATATAACTTTACTGTTCTGACACACCACCATGGATCACCACTTAAGTGAAATTCTGAGAAAAGAAAAATGAGGGATGTGTGGATTCAAACCCACAACCTCTTGTTTATAGGGCTGTAGACCTTTCCACTACACCACAAAGCTGACACAGCAATGAAGGTCAGCTGTTTAGCAGTAGAGTTTAAAACTGTGCCAGGAGATTACTGACAGGACAATTTCCTAACAGGACAATCTCATTCATGAGAGCAGAATGTCGTTCCTGACAGGGGAATTTTATGACAGGAAAATCTCAGTGCTAAGAGGAGAATTTCCTGACAGGAATATCTTGGGACACCTTTACCATCATACCACTAAACATTTTCTTGCCTCAACACAGAGTGCTTTTAGATGTTTACAATTTACCATTGTTACAATGCTGGTTACACTACCCAAAGGTTGAATAAAGTTAAGCTGATGCCAGTTGCTGAAGTCAAATTGCAGTTCAGTGGAATTGAAGAAAGTAATCTATTTTGGTGCTGGAAAAACGGGTCTAAAAGGATTTGACTTACCATCAGTATTTCAGTAATTGGCATCAAGACATAGCATTTTTTTCAGGGTTCACTCATTGAGTTCATACAAGCACATGGCCTTCAGAAGCCAATCATCAAGGCTTTTGATTAAGAACTCTGTATATTTTTGCTCTCCTTGGTACTATGTTGCAAAGTTTCACTTCACTTCACTGCCAAAGTTGGGAGCTTCATACTGAATGAAGAGTTTGTGAAGTTCCCACAGTCATACCAATTTTGCCATTATTTTATCTTTTTTTTTTTAATTGTGCTATTATTTCTAAGCTTCCTACCTACTGTACACTTACCAAACTATGCTCACCAACCCCTTCCTGTAAAATATCTTCCCCCACCACCCTTTGCATAGAAAGTAACCTCCCACTCTCATGGTGATGTTTACTGCTGTCCAGTAATATCAGCTGTTCCATTATTGTAGTAATAACCTTTCTTCCACCCACATGTCAAAACCCAACTCCACTGCTTCTCCCACCCAACCTAACCCTTATCATTAAGTGAATCCTCACACCCCCATCTGGCCCTGATCACCCTCTTCTCCCAAAGAACCCCCTCTCCCCAAAAAATCCTTTATGTACCTGTAAGGAAGAAAATCATCCCACATTGCGGAGAGAAGTCCTCTGCCCGGTAAGTGTTGGATGAATGTATAAATGTATAAATGAATGAATGAATGAATGAACGAACAATGTTTTTACTTATAGTAAAACATGACTGAATGAGAGTTCAGTGGGTAGAGGCTTACAAGTATTTTAAAAAGCAATTTTTCTAAGCTAGTAAGTGGCAGTTTGCATTTTCCTTCAGAAGCAAAGAGTGGCTTCACTGAGTGAAAACTACATGAAGTGGCATTTCACCGGCAACTCTACTGGCATAGTGTCACTGTGAATTTTAGTTGAGCAAAGTAGGCACCTTACTTTGTAAAGAGCTATACAAAGTGACACTTTGTACACTGTAAAGTTGGGGGAAACATCGAGAAGTATTTCACAAAGCAAAGTTTCCTGACTTTACACATTTCTACTTAGCAACATTTTCAGCTCTCTTTCAGTGGAGAAGGACATGGGTCCTGAGAACTTTTCTGTTCTTGGCTAGAACAGGGATTTTTAATTAGAAAAGGTTATAAATCATCAAGTGAGCTGTGCATTATCATTCAAGTTAGCAGTTAGTAGTTAATTATAGTTGCATATTAACATTGAATGAAGCCAACAGAATATGGCCCTGCAGTCTATATTGCAGGGTCCTCAGGGTCTGATATTGACCCAGCCCCCTCCCGAACCAGCCCTTCTCCTCAATCCACCCCCTCTTGACCTTTTGTTTTTTCTTTATCTCAAGCTCTCTTGAAGCTGCTCCCCATTTTCAACAAAACCACTTTCTGAGGAAGGCCATTCCAGCCAGCCACCACTCTCTCGACAGAGGGTCTCCTAATCTCTCTCTTTCCTCAACCTCCTGTCTTCCAACTTGAGACTCTATCCCCTCATCTTTTGATTCCGAGTATGAAGAGACACTCCTTGTTCACCCTATTTATTCCTTTCTCCAAAGCATTGTGCATGTCTGTAGTTCCAGCAGACTAGAGGATGCTGCTTCAGAGTAGAGTTCACAGTGTGCTTGCTGTAGCTCCTACCCTGCAGCAGGGAACTGATTTCAGAGGAAAGGGACATCAGTGGAGAGATTTTTAAAGATTCTAGTAAGAAATTATTTTTTAATTTAATGAGCACATGATGATGTAATCTCCCCCACAACAGTGTTTGCATCATTAGAAGTCACAGTAACATGAATCCTCACACAGCATTTATTTATTGAAATTTAACCACCAGGATAGTACCTTGACATAAAACATATATTTTTTCACTGGACAGCAGCCATTCATTTACAGCTTACATTCATTACAGCTACGCAGTAGTTCACAATTAAGTCCTCAGAATTACATCTGATACACCAAAACAAGTGCATTTGCATATTGTTTATAAATACCTTAATTTTATGGAATAAAACCATTGTAATTCTTCAACAGTGTTACGTTTTAAGGCAAGTTGCTCCATACAAATATGCAAATGAATGTTTCCCAATTAGGATCAGGTATGTTGTGCAATATTTACGGTGACCTCAGTGTAAATCTAACAGACAGTAGTCGCTGCTTAGTTGATGTTCGGACCTCAGGAACAGTTGTGTGCATTTCATCCCTACATAGAAAAATTACATTCCTACTCCATGTGTGTTGCTTGCAGCTGAGACTGAGACCAGGTCAAATCATAGCATTGCATCAGACCAATGGTGAAGTCCCATGCTGAGACCAGATCATGGGCACCCAGCCTGGAAATAGCCCCTCACCCAAGCTGGCCTGTGATCCCCACCTGTAACCTCCCCAGTCTGACTGAACATGTTTGAGTGACCCGACAGACATTTGCTGTCTCCTGTCCTTATTGCCTTTGTGCTGCCCCTGCAGGTGGTCCAGTGGTGTACCCCCAAGTCTGAGCACAGTGCTGTGCCTCATGTTAGATACTGAATTTAGCTGGTGGTAACCTGGAAAAGGTGCATGAGACTGGTTAGTTGATTGAGGGGCATCATGCTGTTATAAATTACACCATGTCCCACTTGCATGGTAGCCCTGCCCCAGACCCCTTTCCCAAGCTGTTACAACAGGACCTGTGCCAAGAGGAGTGACATGCGAATCTAGGTGAAGAAACATGAGGTACCCCCCATCAGAGATTCATGTCCCTGCTCCATGCTCCTTCTAACACCAGTACTTTAATCTGCCCCATCTGGCCTTGAACCTAGTTAGTTTTATAATTGACCATACTGCTAAACAAACCCTTCCAAGTAGTCTCCAATGACTCATTGAAAAAGCACTTCTTTATATCCCACTTCAGATTGCCCTCTTCAGCTTGTAGTTGTGACCTACTGTATGTTGTGAACAGCTCCACCCTGTTGAATCCATTAAAACGTTAAGGTTTCTATCATATCTCTCTTTCATTGTGGTCTCCAAGAATGCTGGCTCAGAGAACAGTGCAAGAGGAAAGGATTTGGGTACATAAGGAACTGGGAAGGATCCTGGGATGATTAAAACCCTCTATGCAGCTGATGGGGTGCACCTAAGTTTGAGGGGATCCAGGCTACCTGAGGAAGGGATAGGGAATATACTGTATTAACAAACTTGAATTTAAATTGAAGAGAGCCAGAAAGGGTTCAGTCACCATGGGTTTCCTGTAGGATGGTGCAGGCAGGCCCACCCCCATGTTTAAAACACAAAGAGGTTAGAAATGGGAAGATGTGGGGTGAGTGGAAATGGGCACAGGTGGAGATTTAAGAAGAGGAGGAAGTTAGGTAGAAAGCATGGGGGGTCTTGGGAGTAAAAGAGGAGCACTAGGGGTAGGTGAAAAAATGGGTGAGGACAAGGGGATGAGGGAATGGTAAGGCAGACAGAGGTGAGGAGTGAATCTTGGTCAAAAAAGAAGGGGATATTCAGGAGGAGCGGAATGTAGTGTCCATAAATGCTAGAAGTCTCTGGGATAAAATGGATGACCTGCAGGTCATGATGACAGAGGGGAAGAGAGGCTCGGGCTACCCCAAACCATGACTGGGGCCTCACTATGCCAGGGTATACTCTCTGTAGATGGGACAGGAAGAAATGGAGAAGGGATGGCACTTTACATCAGCTAGGACATCACTGCCTTCAGGGAAGAGCTCAGAGAAGAGAAGGTAGAGGCACTGTGGTTCAGATCCAAGCAGCAGGAAGAAGGAAAGTGAGGCTGGGTGAAGTTTATTGGGCACCAAATCAAGAAGATGGCAAGGATAGGGAAGTGGCACCATGATCGGGATGGCAGTGGATAAGGGTGAGGTGGTGGTAATAGGGGGCTTCAATTTGCCTAAGATGGACTGGAATGTCCCATCCTGTAATTGATCCTGGATGCAGTTCAGGATGGGTTCCTGGTCCAGGGAGTGACCAAACACATGAGAGGGAGCCATCCTGGATCTGGTATTAACAAACAGTGACCATATCAGGGACATCAAGGCAGAGGAACCCTTGGGCAGCAGTGACCACGACATGGTGTGGTTCTGGGTTGACATGGGGAAGGAAACAGTGACAAGAAGGCAGATTATAGGAAGATGGGAGAGATATTGAAGGGACACCTATCTGACATGAGGGTGGATCAAAAATGGACAATGATCAATGAAGGAATAGTGGCTGCCACCAACACCTGCCTTAGCCAGAAGGGGAAAAACACCAAAGCCAGGAGACCTAGCTAGATCAGTAATATGGTGGGCCAAGCTGTGAGGAAAAAGAGTGCCACTTACAGGAAGTTTAGGAAGTCTCAAAGAGATGAAGATGAGGGTGATTACCTGGAGAAAGCTATGGAGTCTAGTAGGGTGGTCAAGCAAGCCAAGTTTAGGAAGGAGCTACAAGTTGCAGAGGGGATCAAGGAAGGAGAGCAAGCCTTTTCCCAGTATATTAGTGAAGTCAGGGACATGGAAGTAGGCTTAGTAAAGTTAAAAAAAGGGGAGGGGTGGGTGAAAGGCAGTAAAGAGAAAGCAGAAGTGTTGAATGGATACTTCTGCATTGCCTTTACTAAGGAAAAGGATTGACTGGTGCCACAACGGAGGATGAGAGGAGGGCAAGGGGGAAGAGGGGTCATGAATGATTACAAGATAACAGAAGGCAGGGTTAGGAAAGTGCTCCTGTCTCTTAAGGTAAACAAGTCCCAGGGACCAGATGGCATGCTCCGAAGGATGTTGAAGGAGCTGGCAGTGGACCTGGTGGGTCCACTGGCAGATTTGTTCATCAGCTCATTAGATACAGGTGTGGTACCACAGGAGCAGAGAACCCCATATGTGGTACCACTGCACAAGAGTGAGCTTAGGAATGACCCTGAAAACTACAGGCTGGTTTTTCTGACTTCCATTGTCTGTAAGCTGCTGATAGAGGCCATTCTGAAGGAAAGGCTAGTCAGGTTTCTGGAAGCAAATGGGCTTCAGGACAACAGACAGCATGGGTTCATGTCAGGGAGAACCTGTCAAACTAACCTGACTGGGTAATGAAGACAGCAGACAATGGTCAGGTGGTTGATATTCTGTACTTGGATTTCAGCAATGCCTTCAACTCGGCACCCCACAAGAGGTTGATTAGAAAATTGTAGGATGTAAGAGTGGGAAGCAAATTAACAAGGTTGATGGCAAATCAGCTCACTTGTAAACCACAAATGTGGTTGTTGGGGGATTGCTCCCATTTATCAGGGAAGTCACTAGTGGGCTCTCGCAGGAGTCAGTGCTTTGCGTGGTGTAGTTTATCGTTTGATTAGCGGAAACGCCCAGTGTTGGTTCATCTACGTGAGTGGGGACCGACAGAGGGCAGTGCAGTGGTCCATTACGTTCCGTTATTTCAGATTGTGTTGATTGATCTCGCCCTCTGCCCTTTTGGCCACTCGTCAGCACGCGAGTCATCCGTGATGATTATTTTGGGGTTGGTCTGCAGCTATTTGTCTTTTCAGTTTGTTTACCCATTTGTGGAATACTGATAATACGTGTCGGCACCCCGTTAGTCGGTATTATCTGTAGCCAGACACGCTTGGTAACCGAGCTATCGAAGATTAGCAAAGATTACTATTGCCAAATCTTCAAATAGCTCCAGTTTAGAATCAGTGAGTGTCCTGTCTACACCAAGACCAAGTACTGACTGGCAAGGTACTTGTTAGCCAATATTTGTATCCGACATGCCCACGAATGTCCAGGCTCCAAACCAGAGCTATTTTACAAAGGAGCCACATATTAAGTATACAGATGCCCCCGGCTGCTCCCCGCCTGAAACGTCATCACGGGAACAGTCACGGGTGCTTGTGGGCATGACAGGGAGGGCTCTGCTTCTTAAAATGTCGGGGCAAGGAGGGGGCAGGATCAACCATATACAATTTGAAATAACTTAGACATGAGTAAGTTATTTTTTAACTTTTTCTACTGCAGCTACTAATCGGGTCCCACTTCACATGGAGGTGGGGCCCAATTGTACATGGACGTTTCCCTTTAATGACATTGGGGAAGGCATGAAAGGCAAGAACTGCCTTTTTGCAGATGACAACAAGCTCTGTGGTAGGGTGGACAGACATGAAGGGGTCAAACCAAAAAGCTGCACTCAGGAATTCCAAATGAATAAAGCAGGAACCGTGCTTAGTAGCAGGACCTGTGCTTAGGTTTTGCTGTATGTGTTTAGTGGCAACTCACTTGTGCCGAGTTTTCCCACAGCTGCAGAATTTTAAAGTTTTGAGAAGAATCCAGCCCAGGCTTTCTGTTAACAGGAGAAATTAATGTAGAGAGAATGGATGTGAAATGGTTCCTGCAGGAATGTCCCAATTACCTGAATGGCACCATTATCAGGGTCCCAAAAACGTGGAATACACATCTTTTTAACACACCAGTTAGGATATTATCTGCAGATTTTAAAATGTTTAAGTATTTTAAGTGCTATGCTATTTAGATTCTTGTTTAGGTCTGCATAGAGTGAGTGGTATGAATTCACTTATACTTCTTCCTGGGGCTGCTCCAAAATGGTGGCATATACAGTAACTTCCACACTATTCTCACCTAACTCTGAGGCTATAATTATTTATAGATCAATAAGAATGTTTTTCTGAAGTGCCCAGTCAGTTAAAACGTTGACTACCCAATGCTTTTGTTTTTTCCAAATGTACTTTGTCTTTGTCAAATTCTATCTCATGTAACTGTGGCTTAGATAATGATAGTATGTCTACTCATGTTTTCACCAATTTCATTTTCATCATTGTTATTGCTTTTTTTAGGTGGAAGATGTACCTCAAAGAAGCTGTTGACACTTTATTCATCGGTCACACCTTAATAGAGAGGGTGACTTGCAGGAGGTATACCACTCATTTATTTCCTCATCCAGTGAGCTGTAGATCAAACTGATGGTCATTTCATGTTATTAGTGTGGCATATCAGTGTATTGATATTTTCAGTCTGCCAGGTAATATGGTCAGTTTGTCATGGAAAGAAGATCTGGTATCTGACCATGCTTTACTAGCATTTTAATGCACAGTCAGGTGATGTTTCTCACCAAGTGAAGTTTTAGATTATTTCTTGTCATTTTATAGTTTGATTTCATGTAGTTTATTTGACCAACCCATTCATTTTTTGGTTCCAGTTTGGAACTGGGACTCCTTGATGTCAGGAATAAAATGGCCATTATTATGGGCACATGAACAAAAACAACATGTTTGTGTATCTAGCAGGGTCATGAACTTAGAAAAACTGCTAGGAATATCAGATATGTGGGTAACATTGTATCATAGCAAAGCACAGCTACTCAGTTCCATTAAACATCTGAATGCATGGATCATGATCTCATGTAGTTTTCAGGCAAAACAGATGTGTATAATTGCATAGAATGCAAACACATGCACAGTACTAGCATGAAAATTTTCATAAAAATACTATTTTAATCCATATGTGCAATAAATGTAGCATTTTTTTCCTTTCATTGAATTTGGAAATATCTTCATTTCACAAAATAAGAATAAACATTTTTCTGTGAAGCCTCTTGTTTTCAGATCGAAAGGTAGTGGCTCACTGCAAAGTATGTATTACAATGATAGACAGTAACTGTGATGATCATCTACTGTTAAGAAAGGAAATGCTTAGACTGTGTTATAACAAATCTGGAGTATGCTTGTCTAAGATGGTCCACAAAATCAGCAGTATTATGGAGGTGACCCTGAGCTCCATTGTCAAAGCAGTGGGTGGGGTGGCATGTGAAATCATTTCTTAAAGGCATGCTTACTTAGCCAGCCCTCTGCATGACTATGTTCATAGGAAACTAACCTAGCATTTCATTGTGGGGAAGCTTTACAGAGATCAAATTGTGGGGACTGCAGATGCATGTTACTCACTCCCTTTGCAACATTCCTGAATAGTAGACACGTATAATTGTGCTGTCAACCTACTTTGTTTATATGTAGGGTGAGGCAGTTGAGCAAGCATAACAATTGATTCAGACTGCCACAGGAAGGATGAAAAATGTAGATTAAGCCTAAGTCTCTAGCTGATCTATTACATAGTTGCTTCAGAGCTCTTGTTTTTGGTAGAATGTTGCTGTTGAGCCCATGTTACAAGCAGAACTTAAGATACTGAAGTTGCTGCAAGATAGCCTGTACCCATTGGTCATATGAACATTGCGCTCCTATAATTATTTATGCAGCATGGATCATACCAAATCTGTTGATGCCTCTTAAAGCACCAATCAATGTTCCTCAAAAATAAATCTGGTTTACTACTTTATTGAATTCAGTCTGTGAGACACCTTCTTTTAAAGGGAAGGTCCCCCAACCTGTTATCCTAGTTACCTGTGAAGTTTGTAGGCATAAATAATGATTGCTTCCATTGCAACCTTTTAATTTCATCAGGATTTAAATGTAAATAAGTTACTTAAGTGTGGTGTGAAAACCTGCTTGATTCTATTGCAAAGGCAGGGTTTTATTTAACTCTAAAAATTGATTAGTGTTTTGCTCATAAAAGTTCTAAAACATTGTGAAAATGCATAGCACTTGCCTCACTGTGTTTAACTAACAAAACACTTCTAGAAAACCTATATAAATACTTTCTGTGCAGTTAGTATTGTCCTAAGAAAAAAACTGCTAATCAATTATTTAAAACCCTGCAAAGGTCATGACCCAATTCAGGTAAGGCATCCTGGATTTTTATGACATTGTAGAGCTAAAGCCTGCAGTTGTTATACTGTATCAGTCAGTGCTGTTGCTGTCCTCTGCAGTCCCTATGTTCTTGTCTTATGCTGGCCATGAAACTTTTCAAGACATAGTAAGTACTCTGCTGTTTTCTCTATGTTAAAGTGTATCTAAGTTAGAAAAAGTGTTTTTAGAGAATACTGGAAATTTATAAGGCATGTAACAGGACTGACTAAGAGTATAATATCTACTGGCTTGTAAAGATATGTATCATCAGTGCCCATAATGCCTTGCTTGTTTGAGGTCTTGACCTTTGCAGTGGAGTCAAACAAGTTTTCTTACCAGGGCAGAACAGAGTGAAGCAACCTCATTTGTATTTAAATTAGGGTGAAATTAGGGGGATGCAAGAGAGGGAATCAATGTTTATGCCTACAAACTACACAAGTATACAGAAGATGGGTTGAGGGTGCTTTCACTTTAATCTTTGGATTCAATATTAGTTTAGCATTTTATTTAATTTAAGGATACATTCTACTGAAGGGAGTGCTAATAAAGTACATTCCTCCCCATTTCTAAACAGTTGAGTTGTAGCTATACTAGTTATGCTCGATGACCCTCAAGTTAGAAAGAGGGTGCCCTGAGTAAGGAGGAGGGCAGAGACATTGAGATAAACAGAAACATTACTTAGGGTAAAATGTCCATACTGATGGACAAATTTTAAACTGATATATTTGTACGAGAGGGTCAATGATTAGTTGTTTCATAACACAGCATGTGAGAAAGGAAACCAGACAGGAGACATTTCTGGAGCAGGTTTTATTGTTGAAAGAAATATATCATAACTAGGATGGTGCAGAGAGTAATCTTTCTGAATACAGCATTCATATTATAAAAGTTAAAGCAGACTATTGTAATTTCTTTTCTTTTTTTTCCTTGAGTTGCTGGGAGCGAATGCAGTTTCTGACAGGCAAAAAAAAATGGCAGATAAGATTTCGGGTACTGACAGGAATGGAAATGATCAGGGTCTGTCTCTTCCCCCCACAGCCAATTGATTTCCTGAAGCCCCCCTTCCCAAACCTTCTACCACTACTGTACAACTACTACAACTACTACTAATAGTAGCAGTGTCTACAAGATCACAGAGACATCATCAGACAAGAATTAATTAAGACACTGGAATTTTGTTTCATGGAGTCACAATCTTGTCTATCCAGTAGAAACTGCACCGAAGCTAGTCTCTGTTTTTTACAAGAATTACTGTGTACAAGAATTGTGGTAATACTTATACAGCACCTGTAGTATGCAGGAATGGGATCTATACTAAATACCGACATGGAAAATCCTGACAAGTAAAATCCTGTCACTGGAATCTCAACATATCTATAGCCCGACATACGAAATCCCAACTTGGGCTCAATAAATAAATAAACAAACTGAAAGCAGCTGTGTTGTTTAAATGGAAAGCTGTTTAAGTAAGTCTCTCGGTTTTGCTTACCTGTCCATTTCTGAAGTGCAAGACACAGGCAAGGAATAAGAGAGTGAGTCTCCTCCGTTATATGTTGGTCCTGGCTGCTGAAATTCCAGAAGGATTTGTAGGGCACCAGAAAGCTGTTTAAAGTCTCCTGTCCTAGACCAATGACCTAGACAGTACCTTCTTGTGCCAACTTGCTTACACATTGGATGTGTATTTTTCACCCCTTCAGTTCAGTGGATAGACTTTACTGGCTCATTTGGCAATGTTTGTTTTTGTTTTGTTTTGGGGGTGGATTTTGACCAGATATATATTATTTCCTCTTAACTTAAAAGTTGTTTTGCCTTCTGATGTTATTTAGTGACCCCGAGTCGGTATTTTGTGTGTTTGTTTTGACTTCTGTGATTTGACAGTTTGCCATGCATCATCAGTGACACAACTAGTCCACCCCACCATCCCGGTCCCTTAACCGCAAGGAAGTCAAAACAAACAGTCGTCTGTTGTTGTGGGTAAGCACTCAAGGGGTGGGGGGGGGGAGGTAAGACAGCATACTACACTGCAAATGCTAACAGACAGGTTCCCTTCTGTCCCTCTGGAAGTTGACTAGATGCTGACATCTTTGTGAATATTTCAGTGTATTTATTTATTGAGCCTGAGTCGGGATTTTGTAAGTTGGGCAATACATGTCAGGATTCTGGTGATGGGATTTTACTTGTTGGGATTTTGAATGTTGGGCGTGTGTACCTAACCCGCAGGAACACTGTTTACAGAAATTTTGGTAATCCATTGTTTCAGCTTAAAGAGGGGCCATTTGGGCAATTTTGATTGTAAAAGATGGTGACATGCAGTATGCAAGAGCAACATTTGACAATGACCCCTGCTGGGAAAGTAGATGGCTTTAACAAAAAATATCAGCTCAACAACCACAATCTAATGTAAAATGTGAAAAGATATTTAAGGAGAACTGGTTAGGGGGAGTCTGAAGGGGAGCTGCGTGGGTAGCAGCTAAACAAACAGTTACTTTGAGCAAATGTACTGTATATCTCACAACTGGAATTCTGTGAAGAGAAAGGGGTATCTAATCTCAAAGAAAAGGGAAAAAGTGACCTGTATCCCATGGTCCTGGGGCATATGTCCTTAAAATCAGTGAGTGAAGACAATTCAGACCCCCTTTTTTTCCCCATTCCAGCACTGAACCATGAGGCTGAGACTGGCTGCATGCCATTGAAAAAGGACAGTTCTGTGTGAATTGTTTGTGTGCAGAGACTTCCTAGATCTTAACGTATGACTTAGAATTTTAGTCAGTTTAGCTAGTGTCTCATTCTGTACTTCTGTATTTAAATCTGTTTATTTTAAATTTTCTTGTGTGTGTATTTCCCCATTACTTTAGTATACTGTATAGTAGTGGTGTGCAGTGAACTGTGTTGGAGATTTGTGTTGGTTGAGTATTGCTGGGCCCCATCTGTCAGGCCGGAATTGGACCACAGCTGGTCTGATGTGTTCATGACCTGCTTGCTCATTTTTGTTATTTTAATGGCCAAATTGGCCATTGTGTGGTACTGGAGCCTAGGGCACCTCTCTGCTCCGTTGTCAGTGGAGGGGGTAAAAGAGAGAGAGAGATTGGGGGGGGGGTCCTTCCTGACAGTTTTCCTCCTGACTGAGAGTCAGTGCCTCCTTCCTGATCCCATTCCCTCCCTCCCTGAAGACAGCTGTCCTCCTGTTCTAAGTCAGCCTCTCCTTCCTGACCCCTTACCTTCCTCTCTGAAAGAATGCATGGCCTATCTGCTCTGCTGCCATCTGCAGCGCATCAGCAGGTAGGACACTAGGACCAGACAGAATCCACTATCTCTCTCTCTCTCTCTCTCTCTCTCTCTCTCTCTGTCAATTAGCAATACGGGGGGGAGGGAGAAACTGGGGGGGTGGCAGGTGCAGCATCAGACTTAGAAAGTGAGGCTCTGCATCAGGAAATGAGGTATGGAGTAGGCAGTGGGATCTTTGTACAAACCTGGGCTGGCTGACAATATCATAATATGTGGCTGTTGGGGTGGAGGGGGAAGAGGCAGAGTGGCACTGGGTGGGTAGCTGAGGAAGATGAGCAGACTTGTAGGAGGCATACCGGACTGAAGGAGAAACCCAGCTCCAGTGGTAACAGACTATTTCAGAGAGGAGGTAAGAGTACTTTACAATCTCTCAACACCAACAGTGACCGGGGATATACAATTGGCACTCTGTGGTGCCTGTCTGTGGAGGGAATGGGGGTATCACAGTGGTTCTGGCTGGCTGGCTTCTGGGATGGAGCTGGTGCGAATGGGTCGGAGGCAAGTTACATGCTACAGCACAGATAGAAAGCTGACTGAGAGGACTGACTGTTGGTCTGCTTGGTGCTGCATAGGACATTTGAAATCTGAAACTAAAGAAAATAATTTGCTAAACAAAATTTGCACTTAAAAAACTTATTTAAAGAACAAAAACTGAGACTGCTGGGGTACCAGTGCTGGAACAGTAGAGCGGCTGGCCTGGCAGACTGTCGAGGGCAAACAATGGGCACTGGGCATGCCATTTGGGGAAGGGGGACCGCATATAATCAGCACTGAAAACATACCTGAATACATTCTTTAGAAAAAATCAGAAACACACTGGAACAGGACAGGGTCAGGATACAACCTAGGCAGTGTGCAGTGTGCATTGGGCATTGGGGTATGAGGCAGGATCCTACAGCAAAAATGCACTGAAAAAATTCCTGAAAAAATATATCGTAATGATCAGAGAGACAGAGACTAGAGCAGAAGCAGGTCCTGTCAGTAGGCAGTCTCATGCATCTGTGGTGTGGGCACTTGGCATGGTAGGAAGTGGCTAGAGCTAAACCATATTAAAAATATCTTAAAAAAGAATACCTCTTAAAAAGAGTCAACAAGGGAGTCAGAGATTGGAGGAGAAGCAGAGCCTGTCTGGAGACAGTCCAGGGTGACAGTAGGGATTAGGTTGGAGAGGACTAGAGCTGACCTACACTGAAAAAAAATACTTGTGTACTGCTGTTTCACAGTTGCTCAAAGGGCTAGATGCAGTTTGAGCACTTGTTTTTTTTGCCTGAAAAACTAATCAGTCAGTGTAGTATTCCTCTGTTTGTTGTCATCTAGCGTGCGTATCTCACATTCTGTCATGTCCATCTGTGTACTGCTCATTGCAGTTTAAGTACTTGACTATTTTTCCTTTAAAAAAAGTTATAGGACCAGTTGGTCAGTTTAGTATGCCTCAGCTTGTTGCCACATAGCGTGCCTGTCTGTCTGCTGTCACATCCATCTGTGTACTGCCCTCTCACAGTTGCCTGACAGGTTAAGTTGCAGTTTGAGCACTTAGCTATTTTTCCTTAAAAAATAAAAATGCAGGACCTGTCGGTCAATATAGTATGCCTCTGCTTGTTGCCACATAGCGTGCCTGTCTGCCTGCTGTCACACCCATCTGTGTACTGCTCTCTCAACAGTTGCCCAAAGGCTAGTTAGTTCCTTATAAGCACTTGGCTAAAGTTTCTTTAAAAAAAAAACAACCTGTAGGATAAGTCACTCAGTGTAGTATGCCTCTGCTTGTTGCCATCTAATGTACTTGTGTGTCTGCTGTCACATCCATCTGTGTACTGCTTGCTAGCAGCTGCCCAAAGGGCTAGTTAGTTCTGTTTAAGCATTCGGTTGCTTTTCCAATAAATAAATAAATAATATGGCTAGTTGGTCAGTGTAGTACACCTCAGCTTGTTGCCACCTAGTGTGCTTGTTTACTTGCTGTCATGTCTATCTGTGTACTACTATCTCACAGGTGCCCAAGGGCTAATTAGTTCCATTTAAGCACTTCGAAATTTTTCCTTAAAAAAAAAAATTATAAGACCATTCGGTCAGTGTAGTATGTCTCTGCTTATTGCCACCTGGAGTGTCTGTCTGCTGTCACATATGACTGTGTTCTGCTGTCTCTCAGTTGCCCAAAGGGCTAGTTAGTTCCATTTAAACACTTGACAATTCTTCCTTAAAAAAAATATATATATGACCAGTCTGTCACTGTGGTTCATTTCTTCTTGTTGCCACCTAGCATGTCTATCAGCAGTCTCTTCCATCTGTGTATTGCTCCCTCAACAGTTACCCAAGTGGATATTTGCAGTTTAAGCAGTTGGCCAATTCTGCTTTAAAAAGAACCGTAGGACCAGTCAGTCAGTGTAGTAAACCTCTGCTTGTTGCTGCCTAGTGTGCCTGTCTGTCTACTGTCGTGTCTATGTGTGTACTGCTCTGTCACAGTTTCCCGAGGCACTTGTTGCAGTTTAAGCACTTGACTATTTTTCCTTTAAAAAATAAATTGCACGACCAGTCAGTCAATGTAGTATGCCTCTTCTTGTTGCTGCCTAGCATGCCTGTGTGTCTGCTATTACGTACACTGGAGTATTGCTCCCTCACAGTTGCCCAAAGGGTAGCTACTTCCATTTAAGCACTTGGCCATTTTTCCTTAAATACAGTTAATTGTAGGACTTGTCAGTCAGTATAGTACACCTCTGCCTATTACCAACTAGTGTGCCTATCTGTCTGCTGTCACATTCACCTGTGTACTGCAGTCTCACAGTTGCCCAAATAGCTAGTTAATTCCATTTAAGCACTTGGCTATTTTTGCTTAAAAAAAACAACTATATGACCAGTCAGTCAGTGTAGTAGACCTCTGCTTTTTGCCTGCTATCACACCCATTTGTGTATTGCTCTGTCATAGTTGCCTGAAGCACTAGTTATATCAGTTTAAGAACTTGGCTAGCTTTCCTTTAAAAAAAACTTATATGACCAGTTGGTCAGTGTAGTACATCCCTGGTTGTTCGCACCTAACATGCCTGTCTACCCGCTGTCATGTCCATCTGTGTACTGATGACTCACAGTTGCCTGAAGTGGTAGTTTCAGTTTAAGCAATTGGCTATTTTCTTAAAAAAAAATTGGAGAACTGGTGGGTCAGTGTAGTACGCCTCTGCTTGTTGCCACCTAGTTTGCCTGTGTGTCTGCTGTCACCTCCACTTGAGTACTGCTCTCTCACAATTGCCCAAAGGGCTAGTTAGTTCCATTGAAGTACATGGCTATTTTTATTTAAAAAAAAAATAAAAAATAAAAAACTTGTAGGACCAGTCAGTCAGTGTAGTATGCCTCTGCTTGCTCCCACCTAGTATGCCTGTGTTTCTGCTGTCACATCCACCGGAGTACTGCTCTCCCACAGTTGCCCAAGTGCCAGTTAGTTTCATTTAAGCACTTGGCTATTTTTCCTTAAATAAAGTTGTAGGAACAGTTGATCAGTGTTATACACCTCTGCATTTTGCCAGCTAGCATGCCTATATGTCTTCTGTCACATTCATTTGGGTGCTGCTGTCTCACAGTTGCCCACATTTTTGGTTCGTTCCATTTAAACACTTGACTATTTTTCCTTACAAACATGTGACCATTAGGTAGGTGGAATACACCTCTGCTTTGTGCCACCTAGCATGCTTGTCTACCTGCAGTCACATTCATATGTGTACTGCTCTGTCACAGTTGCCTGAGGAGATAGTAGCAGTTTAAGCACTTGGCTATTTTTCCATAAAAAAAATTGTAGGACCGGTCGGTTAGTATGGTATGCCTCTGCTTGTTGCCAGCTGGCATGCCTGTGTGTCTGCTGTCATGTCCACTTGAGTACTGTTCTGTGACATTTGCCAAAAGAGCTGGTTACTTCCATTGAATCACTTGGCTAATTTTCCTTAAAAAAAAAAATTGTAGTTCCAGTCAGTCAGTGTAGTATGCCTCTGCTTGTTGCCACGTGGACTGCCTTTCTGCCTCTTGTCATGTCCATTTGTTTACTACTCTATCATAGTTTCCCTAGGTTCTAGTTGCAGTTTAAGCATTTGGCTGTTTTTTTTTTTTTTTAAACCTAGTGTGCAGTCAGAAACACCCCTTCCCCACGTCTGTGTCAAGTACAGTTGTGTGCCCCCAGTAGTAAGACAACATGAACATTGAAGTCTGTATAGGCAAAGGTAAAGGTAAGGCACCTGCCTGCCTTGGATCCTCGACTATGCCAATAACCAGAGACAAAACAAAAATATACAGACTTTGGAGACTAATTCAATAAAACAAGCAACGAGGAAGACAATGTCAAATCCATTCCAACTGGTGAAATGTAACAGGTCAGATCGAGTTATAAATCCCAAAATCTTCATCCCTGTGAAACAAACATTCAGGACTGCCAGGTGACATCACGTGCCACTGCCACATCATCATCATCATCATTATCATGTTCATCATCTTCGTTAAATCAAGAAGCAAGACGTCCTACACCATGTATGCAGAACCAAACTGCAGTTTGTTCTGCATCATCCCAGCTTCCTGCTCTGCTTCAAGTGCCCTCTTCTCCAGTTCTACCACATACAGATTTAGTGCCAGAGATGGTTAAGGCTCAGCTAAACCCTCCATCTGATTCTAGTCTGAGTCCCATCCTGAGAATGGTAACAAGTCCTTTGGCAATGATGCTGACTCCTCACATGTGTCTGACAGAGACTATATACCTATTGATTTTGACCCTGATCATAGTGATGATGATGATGTTGATTATGCCTCTGATGATGATATAGTGTCGCATGAAAATAGTGATGCCACAATCAAACCCAGTTGTGGCAAAAGTAAAACTCCTTCCTCTGCCTCCTTGCCCAGTGCCACAGTGATTACAATGACCAGACAAACTACTGCTATTTCCACAGTTTCCCTTCTACTGTCTCTCTCTGCTACCATCACTAGGCCCCTGCCTGCTTCTACTACATGCCCCAGTTCTGTCCTGTGCCTCCTGGTGTACCTTCATGAAGACTCAGGACACAGTCTTATTCCTTGTTCGGCTTTGAAACCAAAAAAATTACTGGCATGGTGTGGAATCCCTTTTTGATAAGTTCACTGATGAACATAAAGGATTATGTGTGCCCTGTAAAACAACCATTAGCAGGGAGAAGAAACTCAATGGCACAGGAACCACTGCCATGTGGCAACATCAAATGCAGCAGCACCCTCATGTACTTGCTTGTCCTGCAGATTTCATTGAGCCATATAGGGACAATTCAGATGATGGTCATAATTTTGATGAGTCAGAGCTGGGGCATGGTCAAAGAAGTCAGGTCCCCTAGGCAATGGCAGATGGAGATCAGTTACATGGCCTCCACCTCCATCACATACAAGAAGTAGGTCAAGTTCTGTGAACTCAGCAGCATTGGCTGATACAGTAATATCATCAGTACCCCTGTCATGGCAGAGCAGCAGCACCAGCTCCTTGGCCAATCCTCTTCCAAAAGTCAAGCAATTAACTAGCGCTCAGTTGATTGCAGGACCAAGTTTGATGCCAAGCATCCAACTGGTTCCCAAATTACACAGCATATTGGTGAAATAATAGGGCCAAATCTGTAGTCATTTTCCATTGTGGAAAACGTTGGATTCTGATGGCTGCCTGTGCTTTTACAGCTGAGATATGAAATGCTATCCAGGTTTACATTCACCCATAGAGTATTTCCAGAGGTTTACCAAGCAGTCAAAACCTGCATTGTGCACACAGTCAAGGAGGAAGAGGGTGGAGTTGTACACTTCACAACAGATAGTTTGACTAGTGCATAAACTCATGGGCATATTTCTGTGACAGTACACTGAGTTTCTTTCTCATAGTCTCAAAAGAAGTCTAATCTGACACCAAGAGGGCAGTACAGGGGAATGGAGTTGCTCCTTGCCAGTGTTAGGGATGGTGAACACACTGCAGTCAATGTATGTAATACTCTGAAAAAACTGTGGTAGGAATGGAAACTCACAGATTGATGACAAGTAGACATGACTGTGACAGATAATGTGGCTAACATGAAAAAGGCTTTCAGTGACAGTGGTGAAAGGGAGGAGAGAGTAAATGTAAACTGCTTTGAACACATATCAAATTTAGTTCTCCGCTATGCCTTGGATAGGAATACAAGTGTCAGCAGTCTTATTGCAATGGCACATAGACTAGCCAACCACTTGCACAGGTCTGTGAAAGCAACTGCCACATACAGACATTCCAACAGCTAGCTAAACTGCCTCAACACCCCTTGACACTGGACGTCACTACTTGATGGAATTCTACATATTACATGATGGAAAGATTAGAGGAACAAAAAAGGCCATACATGCAGTGGCTACATTACATGATATTGGCTGAACTATTCAGTCAGTGCTGGATAACTGTGGACCAACTTCTTTACATCCTTGCCCCATTTGACTGTGCTCCTGGAGAATCCAGCAGCAGCAGTGCCTCTGTGAGTGAGGTCATCCCCATGGTGCATATTCTCCTCAACTTCCTCTATGAAACACTTGACAGTGATGACTACTCTAATGGTATAATACAACTGGGACATTGAATGACGAGCTCCACGGGTGGTTTGACAGCAAATTGAAAGTAAAAAAAAAATGTGACATATCAATGATATTAGATCCTTGTTATAAGGATGGCTTCCTTGTTCAAGATCCCACCTCTTTGCAGAATTATAAACAGCACATAATATGAGAGGTGCAAGTGGCCCAAGCTCCACTTCTTCCAGTGCAGCTGCAATAGAGATCAAGTGTCAGTTTTCAAACCACAACCTCCAGGAGTATGCTTGTCTCTAGCACAGCCACAGAGGATTAGTATCACACACACACCATGTCAAAATTATTTGGACTTGTTTAGGTCAGATTAAAAAAACAAAGTCACGTTTAGAAATTTTTTCACAAGAGGACTTCACTGCTCAAAGAATTCTTACAGTATATCTTAATGAACCCAGAGACCCAAACCCTGAAGCAGATCCTTCATTGTACTGGAAGTTGATAAGATCTATTTGGCAACCTCTTGTTCAATTATTTGCTGGCTAGCCTGCTTGTCCACCCACCAGTGTACCTTCAGAAAGGATATTCAGCAACACTGGTAACATAATATCTCCAACCAGAGCGACACTTCCCCTAAACATGTTGAACAACTGGCATTTTTTTAAAGTCAACTTGCCCACAATGAATTATAGTTATGACATGCACTATGTACAGCAAGATGAAAAGATGTCTGATTGTGAAAGGATAGATGACTAAGCAACTACATGGTACCTGACTTTCTCCTGGTGGAAGAAGTACGTGAGAAAATACACCATGGATGCTAACTTTTGACTTTACTTAAATGCCTTACTGCAGCGTGTTGCTGCTGAGTTCTTCAAACAGGCACTACACCATCCACCACTGACTATAAATGAGAAAAAAATCTTAATTTGTGACTCAACAAAACACTAACAGGTTACCTTATTGTCACTGGCAGTGAAAGTCATTATAAAACATTTATCACACATACTGGCAGCAGTTATATGCCACCTGCTTCACTAATTTGGAATGAAAGTTACATACAGTACTGCTTGAATCTGTCTTTGGATGCATTTCATTCCTCCCTTACTGGTCAAAAATCTGTTGCACTGAACAGGCAAAATATTACACCTGTGGGAGACTGTACCGGTAGAGGGGGAGATGGAACAGATGGAGGCGGAAATGATACCACTGGTTAACAGCAGCCTTTGCAGTACAGCAGATCCAGACCTGCTATGTAACATTAGTCTTGTGTTGTTCTATTCACTGCATTACTAATTATTACTATATATTACAGTTTTGGTTTTGGTTCTGGTTCTGGTTCTAGTTTTGGTTTTGGTTCTGATTTGCCTGACATGACCAAGAAGAACCTGAAAATCCATTCAGCACAACCCTACTGCACATCTTGTAAATCCTGTGTAAATATTAAATATTTTATAATTACTATGTCTGTGACTAGGGGCTTAAAAATATAAAGTGACTGAATGCATGCAGAATTGTTAAGAGAGGCATGATGCATGCATACAGTCTACAGGCATTCAGAAATGAAAAATTAGGCTAGTGTGCCTAAGGCAGCAAAGATGTGTAACAATTCTTAAGGCACAGAAAGAATGTACATAAATGGGTGGACCCCTTAGAAACTTTAGATGATATGGAATGTCTGATTAGGGTGGGGTGCTGATATTACAGTGTGTGCATGCTTTACATCAGTGTTCATGACATAAATTGGATTCAGACATAATGAACATGAAAGCAGGTGTATTGGAATTATACCATTTTATGTCCTGGAGCTTGGCAGTGTACATGTGTAACTTGCAGAAAATGTTACTAGGGTACTGTAAATTTCACTTGAAACTATATGGAAGTTGAAAGTGTATGGGACCGCTCTCTGCAATCCTTTCACACAATTTCATGTTGAGCATGTGGCAACTTAAGCTCCAGGCACAAAACAGGGAGTCATAGATGAGTATGTCCCTTTTAATAACTTACACAGAATGGCAGGATGAAAAAAAGTGCCAAAAATGGTTTCTTGGACTTAAATAGAGGTACAGTGTTGGGCAATATTGATTTCATGTGAAGTGCTGATTTCTGATTTTCTTGATTGGCCACTATGATAGCATCCATGCAAAAAATTGGAATCAACTAAAATGATATAAGTCTTTGACGCCCATGGTTTGAGTATGTTACATTCTGAATTATTTGTTAATTAGGCAGAGGTGTGACCCTCTGCATTTAATATTCCCTAATTGGCTGCAAGACCAAATCTACTTTTGAGAATTGTTTGGCACTAGAAACACAGAATACAACCTTACTTCACCTCATTGAAGCAAGTTAAAATAGGATGTGACTCACTGGGATGTACTGTACCTTGACGCTGGTAACTTTGATTACCCATACTTCAGTCTGAAATAGAATCATAGAACATAGAAACATAAAATTTGTCATCGGATAAGGGCCCATGTGGCTCACCCAGTCTGACCAGTTTGTTCTTGCTTATAGTATTGCCCAGACCCTGCCTGATCTCTGGCTGCTTCCCTCCCCCCACCCACTTTCCTCCCAAAATTCTTGTGTGCCTGTCCAATGCATGCTTGAAGCCCACCACTGTTTTCTCTCCCACTGTCTCCACTGGCAGACTATTCCAGGCATTTACCACTCTTTCAGTGAAGAAGTACTTCCTTACATTGCCTCTAAATTCCCCCTTCCAGCTTCATTGCATGGCCCCTTGTCCTTGTGCACCTTCTCTTCTGAAAAACAACTGCCTCATACATGTTGTTCACCTCTCATGAAGTACTTATAGGTCTCTATCATGTTCACCCTCTCCCTCCTCTCTTCCAGGGTGTACATAATGAGATCCCTCAGTATCTCCTCATAAAGCTTATGATGCAACCCCTGCACCATTTTAGTTGCCCTCCTCTGGACAGCCCCTACCCTGTCTATGTCCTTCCAGAGATGTAGTCTCCAGAATTGGACACAGTGATGGGGTCTCACCAATGATCAATACAGTGATAACACCATCTGTCTCTTTCTGCTGATGGTTCCCTTCCCTATATACCCCTGCCTACTGCCGTGTCACATTGAGGTAATCAGATATGATGACCACAATATCCCTTTCCTGCTTTGTGACCAGCAGTATCTCTCCACCATTTTATACACCACCCAGGTTTCTGTGACCTAAGTGCATGATTTTGCTGTTTTTGGCACTGAACCCAACTACCATGTTCTTGACCACTTCTTGAGTTTCCCATGTTCCCTACACATACCTTCCCTTCTAATTTTCCCACAATGTCACTTATGAAGACATTGAAGAGAACTAGTCCCAGCACAGAGCCTTGAGGTACCCTACTGGTTGATCTCCCCTCATTACTGTGAGTGAGTAACATTTACTAGCACCCTCTGTCACCCATCAACCAGTTCCATACCCAGTTTACCACCTTCATTCCCACTTCCAAACTGCTCAGTTTCCTTATTTGCCTCCTGTATGGTACAGTGTGAAAGGCCTTGCTGAAGTCTAAGTAGGCCACATTTGCTGCCCCACCCTGAGCTAATTCCCTGGTCACCCAGTTGAAGAAATCTATTTGGTTCATCTCACCTGACCCCCCTCCTTCCAATGAGTCTGTGCTGCCTTGGGTCTTGTAACCATCTGGATTTAAGATATCTCACTAACCATTCTTTTAATAGTGTCTCTATTAACTTCCCCCCTCCATGTATATTATGTTAGACTGACCAGCCTATAGTTGCCAGCCTCCTTCCTGCTGCTGCTTTGATGAAATGGGACTACATCTGTCCTCCTCCAATCCTCTGGCACTATGTCTGTTTCCAGTAAGTTGTTGAATAGGGTTGTCGGGATGAGCAGCCAGTACCTCCATGAGCTCCTTCTGCACCCTTGGATGTACCCAGTCTCACCCCATAACCTAGCCTTGTCCACTTTCAGGTTCATAAGTCCCTTTAGGACTCTTTCATCTGTGAATGGGCTTGAGTTCACGTCCCTCCCCACAGTGTTCTTGCTGCTTCTGATTCTATGTGAAATCTTGAAACTAAAAGCTCTCATTCAAATTGAAGTAAAAACAGAAAAAAAATGTTTAAATGAAAAGTAGGACCCTACTGTGCAGCAGTGACTTGATGATGAGTGCTTGTTAAACAGTAGGTTGCTAAATGAAATGAGTCTATGCTACCTTCAAGACCTCTTTGCCCCATATGCACCAGTGTGCCTTTTCTGCTCAACCAAGGCATATCTTCCCTTAATGCTTGTGTCCATCTGAAATCTGACAGAAACTAGAAATGCACATTAGCTGCACCAGTTATATAAACAACCTTATCAACTTTTCTGTCACAGCCCTGCAGTTGACCAGTTCTAGAAGGAACAGAAAAGCCACCCTTTTAGTTGGCCTCCAAGGGATACTGATCCTACCTCAGCTGGACCTGATAACATCCATCTTAAATTCATTAAAGAGACAGAACACCACTTATTGTGTATATTGACACTTCTATACAATACATCCATTAAGGAAGGAGTAACTATCTCTGATTGGAAGATTACTACGGTTATTCCAATCCATAAGGGAGGGTCAGAGCAAAATTTTGTAATTATTGACCTATCAGTCTGACATCTTGCATTTGCAAGATTATGAAAAGATTTCTATCAGAAAGAATTAATACACGTATCCTTGACAATAGTCATAACGACATCTCGCAACATGTTTTTTCCAGAAGGAGATCATGTCAGAGTAACCTGATGCACTTTTTCGAGCCAAGCAGTAGAGCAATAGATGTGGGCTTGCCAGTGGATGTCATCTTTTTAGGTTACGAAAAAGCATTTGACTCTGTCTCATGTAAGATCTTAATTGAACAATTGGAAAAAAATTAACCTGCAACCTAATATTATCAGCTGGCTTAATTCCTGGCTAACAGATAGAACTCAACAGGTTAATATTAGAGGGCATATGTCATACTGGGGCAGGGTCACTAGTGGAGTGCCACAGGGCTCTGTATTGGGCCCCATATTATTCAATATTTTGATAGCCTCTATGCAAACCAACAATGGGGTATGGATCAGCAAATATGCTGACAGTAGCAAGCTGGGCTGTATTGTCGATAATCAACAATCTGTTGCATCCCTTCAAATAAATCTGAACAACTTAGCATCATGGGCTATTAAGAACAGGTTAACATTTAATCTAAATGCAAGGTCATGCATTTTGGGAAAAATAATAGGCTAGCTACATACTATTTGAATAATACGCAACTACAGAAAGTTACATCTGAGAGATACTTGGGTGTACATATTACTAACAACTTAAAATTTACTGTTCATAATATTAAAATAATTAAGAAATGTCACTGTATGATCTCTTGTATACTTAAAAAATATCAAAAGTTGGGAACAGGAGGCGTTAATACCTCTTTACTGCAGCTTGGTTAAATCCCATTTGGATTTCTGTGCCCCATTCTGTGCCCCTACATCTTTGGGCAATAAACATGCAGCTGAAAAAAATCCAAAGGAGACTAAACAGGAATGTCTCTGGTGTGCATGATTTCAGCTATATTAACAGATTAAGATCTCTGGGGCTCTATTCACTTGAATATCAGTCATTACGTGGTGATCTATGTTTAGCATACAGAGCAACCAAGAATCAAACATTGTTTAAATCAGTTTGCCTGGAATGGTACACTACTCCATGTTCCACTAGAGCCCACAAATTAAAATTGAAAACAAATACCAACAGAACAAATAAAAGAAATGCATTTGTTACTCAAAGGGTAGCACCAATTTGGAACTCTCAGCCACAGGATGTGGTCACAAGTATAAATTTAGAGCAATTCAAAGGTAACATTGATAATTACATGGGTGAAAAAAAATATCACTTCCACCGATACTATAATCGGTAGCAAGTTCATTTTGGGCTTGTTCCCCCAAACTTGTACTTTCCTATGAACCTCATTCTGTTGCAATTAATTGTTTTCATTTATACTATTTGTTTTTTTAGATTGCTCACCATTGTGCATCTATCACATTGTTTTTCTGTTATTTATTATGTACTGCTGTGAACCTTGGGAAGGGGCACTATACCAAAACAAAATAAAACAGCCTTGCATTGTCTATTTATATAACAGGTCTATATGAGCACACATTGTGATTGGTCAAGTCATGTCACATGTAATCTGGTTATTTTGCACAACCAGAACTTGTTGCATGAACAAACCTCACTGACTTTGTTGCCTATTTACAATAGGATATTGATTTTATTAAGCACCCATCTAGCAAACCTGAGAACTGTACAAAAATTCAGAATGTATAGAAATACAACATGTTCTTTAAATACAGTAGAATCCTGATTATCTGAACTGTTTGGGGGACATTGGAAAAGTCTGGATAATCGGGAGTCCGATTAATCGAGATTTATGCCTGACATCATAAAAAAGTCAAGAGCCATTATAAAGGTAAACAAAATTTCATGGTTAAAAACAGCACCACTGCAAGATACAGGTACTGTATATGCTTGGCACAATAATCAATAAATACTGAAGATACTTTACATCAAGGCACAGCACATCATAAAACTGTACCAGCAATAATGTACTGTCTTGTTTTTTAATAAAAAAGTCTGTGACCAATTTCTGTCACAGTCCCAAGAAGCACTTCTTGCTTGCATGGCTATGCAGATTTCTAAGAAGCATAAGCTCATCAGGGTCGCAGTTGGGCTGTGTTGTAGAAGGAGATGACAGTGAGGAAGGCTCTGCTGGAGTTGCCACTGCCACAGATACAGACACTGTGGGATACTGGAATGTGTGATTCACAAGGTACTTCAGTGCTGAGAGCAGTGAGTAGCTTAAACTACACTGCTATCTGCACCTGGTTAAGTCCACTTTGTTTGGCAAGCCGCAGTAATTGCTCTAAATGTGTTGTGAGCCACCTCTGGAATCTGAGTTAATGGTGTTCTATAAAAAGTCAATTAGGGAGATGGGGAACACACCAGGAGTCTGTTAAATAGGGAGTTCCAGATAATCGGGTTCGGATAATTGGGATTCTACTGTAATTAAATACATAATCAGCAATTAACACAGAATATATTCCCATGCCATACAGAGTTATGACATTGAAAAGGGCAGCAGAAAATGAATAAGATTCATGTACTGGGCCAGGGAAGGCAGAGCAAAAGAATCCCTTCCAGTCTTTCACTTTTTGGTTGCTCAAGTAATACATTGTCCAGACAGATGGCAGGAGGAAATTCCATTAGATTAGAACTGCTACCAAGAATGCCCTGTCATCTGGTGATTTTATTATAAGCTGTTTGATAAGCTATGATTTGTGCCTTTCAGTATACCAAAGTATGTTTATACTGCTTAGCCAGTCACCATGCCAAGTCCATTTTAACGAAGTTTAGAATCTGTTTTTTAAGCACAGTAACACCCTTCAGTGTGCTGGGTTGTGCAAATTATACAGATTTTTTAAGCTTTGATACATTCCTTTCAATGCACCTGATGTATCTGTATAATCTGAACCAGCAGACATCTTGGCAGGTGTTATTGCTTACATAGAAACATAGAATTTGGAGCCAGATATAGACTACTTAGCCCACCCATTCTGTTCTTTTTTTCCCTGACTATACTGTCACCATAGACCCTACTGTATATTCAACTCCCCCTTTCCTCTATGATTCCCTTGTACCTATGTCATGCATGTTGGAGACCGCAGTTGTCTTCACCCCCACCAGCTCTGCTGGAAGACTGTTCCAGGCATCCACTACTCTTCCAGTGAAGTACTTCCTCACATCTCTCTTGAATATATCCCCTACCAGCTTCATCGCATGTCCCATTGTTTTCATTGATCTTTTCTCAGAAAAATACACCCCCCTTGTTTTTCTCTCTTCCAGGGTGTACATAGTGAAGTGCTGCAGTCTCTCCTTATAAGGATTCTGATGACGATCCTTTACTGTTTTAGTTGCCCTTCTCTGGGCTACCTCCACTCTATATCCTTTCTGAGATGTAGTCTCCAGTCTTATATGTACTCTGTGTGTGTGTGTATATATGTGACTGGGTGTGCAGCTATACTGTAATAACTGCATGTCTTAAGTGAGTTTTGAGGCTCAAGGCTTACTAAGTGCTTTCAATAGCTTTAGAAATGTGCTTACTACAGCAAAGTCACACACCCAGGAGTGTGCTACCACACCTATAAAACGAGAGGGAAAAGCCTTAGAAGCTTGAAAGAGAGACCTTTTTAACTGACCCATGTTGTTATGCTGTAATAGCCACATGGTCATGTGACTGGATTCTATCAATCACAGTGTATGGTTTCTCTTACTTATTACACTGATTCATGTGCACGGCATACAGTATGTAACTATGCATGCAAGGCAGTTCGAGCCATATCCTGTCGATTTTTGTACCTACCAAATGAAGGGACTTTTGAAAGCATAAAATGGAGACGCATTTTTCAAGCAGTACAAAGTAGGAATATGCACACCAAAGCTAAGATGTACAGCAAGGGCATGGAAATAATTTTTTTTTGTAAAGGCAAACCCAGAGTCATGTTAGGACTCTTGAATTCCATGGGTTTAAATTCAATCACACGGTTCATCCCAGTGCCATGTCACAGCAATTAAAGCCTAATTTCCCTGCCTTTTCATAATTTTTGGCACATTTGTAATGTGGTTACACTACTTGTGACATTACTTTTAGACCACAAAAAAGGAGGTCTAACTTCATTCTGCAAGTTGTGCAGTGAGGTCTAAATTAATTCTGCGAGTCGTGCAATGAAAAAGCTGCACATGTTAAAAACACACTCACACACGTCATCTTTTTCTGCCAAAAAGTTCAGAAATTGTCACAAAACATATGTCATTTTTTTCTGCCAAAATGTACAGAAATGTTCACAAATACTGTATGTCAGAGCATTTGAAAATAGAGAGCAAAGGTACTGGCCCATTAGCTGTAAAGCAAGCTGTGGCCAAAAGTAGGAATTGCACTTATGTCATGAGCCTTGAAAATCCATCTCCGTCTCCAACTGATGCTCAGATATTTTCCTCTGCAAACTGTGTTCATAGAGTAGCTCCAAGGCCCCTCTGTTTTTGGTATATAAAAGCACTTTGAAAAAAATCCAGTCATGGGATTATTTGAGCAAGTTTTGAGACAGTTCCACTACAGACACTGTTTTTATTCTTATTTATAGATCGATGGGACTTTCAAATTTGCTTTATGTTTTTATGTACTGCTAAGATCTATTTAAGACAAAATATTCCTTATTTAATATAATATTAAAGTGTTACACCAAACTGTGTTTTTATCACTGCTGATCTTCTTTGAGGATATCTCTCTTATTAGGCCACACCTACAGAACTATAAGATGCAGGGCACTAGAACCACATGGAAACATTTGCAAGCTGTCCACCAAGGACTGCCCATGATGACAACAGACATCGGCTGCTACATAAACATGGGTGACCCCTCCTCTCCTCAATTTTTTCCCCATTATTGATCATACTCATCGGACCGCTGAAGGAAACACCACTGCAACAGCCCCCATTTTATTTTTTTCTTTCCAAAAAAGTAATTGCTTTTACAGTGATTTCTGACAGCCCGTATTTCATTGAAGGAACCACCTAAATTATTCCAGTACTGCACGTACGGTGAGAAGATCAACACCAGTGACTCCCATGGTGTCTGTGTCTGCCACCTAGGCCCGAACCACAATATCTAAGCCTGCCCAGTCTGTAGGGGTTTTAATTCTTTGACCAGCTGACATCAAAAGGGGCACTAAAAAACACTTTTTAAAACAAAAGGTAGCCTACATGGAGAAGGAGCTGCAAGAGTAGAGCACCACCATGTGCCAGTCCACTCTTCCAGGTCCAGATCCTCCAAATCCTGGGACAAGTCACTGGGAGTCACAAACCTAAGCACTGGGACAAGGAGAAGGAGAAAACATCCCCAGTGTATTCCAGGTTGCCCCTTCTCATAGCAAGTATGACTTCCTCTGTGCCATCAACTGCTACAGCGGCAACACTGCTCACCCCCTGACCATTGACACAACTCCAAGGTCAGAGCATGGTGCAGGCACTACCAGGCCTAGCATGGCTGATACATCGCTATCGATGTTGGGGACCCAGCCTCTCCTGTTGAGTACTCCCAGTGCACCCATCAACTACATGGGCACCAACGTTCAGGCAGTTCTGTCTTCTTTTACAGACATGCTTAGATGCCTGCTACTACTCCCCCTGTTCCAGGAAGTCTGTTGATGGGGACTCCTACTAATCCCTCCACGATGATGCAAAATAGATCCCTGCCTCAGCCACAATCTTGGGCACCACCAACATTGCTGGCATGTTCTCTATTGTACGTTGACCTGCTCGATGTCAATTTTGAATATAATCTTGACTTAATATTGTAAGATGAGGAGGAAGAGCCTGAGGACTATGCTGAGAACCATGACAGTGTCCAACTGTAGTGAAGACTCAGTAGTCCACACTCCAAGGTCCCCACCAGAGGACACAACTTTCTTTAGCATGATGCAGCAGTTGCAGGCTTCCATGGGCTTTGACCTAAAGGAGCGGGACACTATTAAGAAAAATTTAATAGACTTTCTGGAGTTGTCTGAATTGCCATCTATTGTGGTACCACCTCTCCTTCCTGTTCTGGAGGATGCCATCTTTGTTGCCTTGTATAGGCCAAATGTTTTTCCAGCCATACTAAGGAAGGCAGATAAAATGTACATGGCCCCTTCTGGGATGTCATTTTTTGCCACCTAGCCTGAGGTAAATTTTGTGGTTATTAATGTTACCCATGCTTCGTCAAGGGCACATGAGCAACTGAGTTCCCTCCCTCCTGATAAAAGGTTGGATGTGTAAGGCAAAAGGACCTTTGCCTCCTCTTCATTGGGCCTTCAGATTGCTAACTATCTGGCCCACATGATTAAGAACCAGAACACCCTCTGGGGATAGGCCAAGGCAACTACACATGTCTTGCTAGAGGGCACCCCCAAACAAGAGCTTCTTAAGGCTTTTACTGCTGGGCCTGATGTGGGCAAGCATTTGCTTTATATGGCCTGTGATGTCTCAGATGCTTCTGCCAATGCTGTTGCCTCTGGCATCTATCTCAGGATGCACTCATGGCTCAGGGTGGCAGGGTTTGCAAATGACATGCAACAGTCTGTTCTCAGTTCCCCTTTCAGAGGACATAAGCTGTTTGGTTCAGATGTCCAAGACATTCTTTCTACCCTTCAGGCCTCAGGCTGGACCTTGAAGTCAGTGCATTCTCTCTACCATACCCAACCAAGAGGTAGGCACTGGGTACCTTTCCATCCTTTTGAATGTCTTCATAGAGTACAAAGTGTTCAGATTGGTCCCTGCAAAGCCTACTCCCATTGCAGCAGGCTGGGGATTGGATCTGTTCCCCTTGCCATGAAGGATGCCTACCTTCATATCAAAATTCAGAAACTTCCCAGAAAATACTTGAGATTCCTGTTCCAGGTGGAACATTACCAATTCAGAGTGTTGCCCTTTGTCTTATCTTCTGTGCCATGGATCTTTACCAAATACTTGGCAGTGGTGGCAGCAGTCCTTCACAGGGAAGGTCTCTATGTCTTTCCATACCTCGATGGCTGACTATTGAAAGTCCACTCCAGGGACTAGTTCCTGAACACATTAGCTTGAACCAGGCAGATGTTCCATGCTCTGGAGGGTTACTGTCAACATACCAAATCAGTGTTGATGCCTTGCCAATGACTGCAATATACAGGAGCAGTCAAGGACACCATTCAGGGCTCAGCCTTCCTGCTCCTGTACAGGGCCCAATGCCTGACTGCCCGGGCACAGCCGGTACATGACAGCCGGTATGTCCCAGCCAGGACATTCCTATGGCTTCTGGGCATCATGGCAGTGGCCATTGTCACAGTACTGCTCCCTGACAACCTAGAACAAAGGGTTCTACTTACTTCTCCTGTATGCAAAGTGCTCAAGTGGTGGATGGAACACATCAGTCTGCTAAAGGGTGTTCCCTTCCTGATTCCCTCCCCTCACCAGATTCTCACAACAGATACCATAGGGATGGGCCGGGGTGCACACCTGAGCTCCCATCAGACACAGGGTACCTGGATGCCAATGGAGAGCACATTGCACATAAATGTTCTAGAAATACGAGCTCTTCTGTACAGGCTACAGGCCTTCCAGACTCATCTGTCCCTAGGTTCTCTGCTAGTACACATGGACAATGTCAGTGTGATCCATTACATTAACTAACAAGCAGGCACTCACTCCTACCCCTTATGCCAGGAAGTAATGAGAGTTTGGTATTGGGCTCTAAATCATGGTCTAGAAGTATCAGCAGTACATGTTTCAGGCATCCAAAATGTCTTAGCAGGCAGGCTAAACAGATCACAGTCCAGAATGCACAAATGGGAACTGCCAACATCAGTTGTTGACAACCTGTTCAACAGACGGGTTAATCCAGAGTTAGACCTTATTGTGTCCCTACACAATGAAAATCTGCCACTTTTCTGATCACTCATTGTAGGGTCTTGCACTTTCTGGTGAGACAGGTTGTCCCTCTCTTAGAAAGGGAGGTTTCTGTATGCCTTCCGTCTAATTCAGAGAGTGCTACTCAAGCTCATGATGGAGGGGACAACTGATACTCATTGCTCCCCTAAGGCCTCAACAAATGTGGTTCTTCCTACTGCAACAGCTAGCAGTGGAACCACTTGTGCTACTGCCCCTGTGCAAGGGTCTACTGTCACAGGAACAAGGATCCCTGGTCCATCCAAATCTCAAATCTCTTCGTCTTCTTGCATGGCTCCTGAAAAGATAGCCATTGCCCAGTTTGGGTTTTCCCAAAAAGTGACTGATGTCCTGATGGCTGCTAGAAAGCCTTCCACCAGATCCAATTATTCTATGAAGTGGAAGCAGTTTACTCCATGGGCCGCTTCTCATCAACTTGAACCCATTTACCTGTTGAGCTAATCAGGTTCTGGAGTATCGTCTGTCCTTTTCAGATACAGGCCTGCAGTATTCCTCAGTCTAAGTGCACTTGGCTGCCATTTCAGCTTTCCATGTGCCTATTGAGGGTCGTATGGTTGCCCAGCTGGAGGTGGTCTTTGCTTTCTTGATAGGCATTTTACATCAGAAGCCTTCCATCCATAATCCAGCCGTGGCTTGGGAACTGAATTTTGTTTTGGAAATGCTTACTTTGGCTACGTTTCAGTAAGTTATGACTTGTGGCTTATGCTTCTTGGAAAGTGTTGTTTTTAGTTGCAGTCACTTCTGTTCAAAGGTTTTTAGAGCTACAGGCTGTAATGTATGAGTCTGCTTATTAGATTTTTCACAAAGCCTTTGTGAACTAATCCTAATTTTCTGCCAAAAGTGGTGTCTGAATTTACTTTAAATCAAACCATTCACCTGCCAGTTTATTTTTCTGAGCATGCCAATCCAGTGGAAGCATTTCTCTATACTGTAGAGGTACTTAGAATACTCAGGCACTATGTACACTGCACGAAGGACTGCAGAAAGTCCTTGCAGCTTTTTGTTTCATTCATCGCAGGAATAGAGGGTGCCCCAGTTTCTAAACAGTACTTATCCAAATGGCTAGCAAACTGTATTACTTTCTGTTACTGGAAGTACAGTGAGGAACTTCCTGAGGGATGGTTCGTGGTCATTTCACAAGAGGTATGGCCACCTCTGTTGCTTGTTTCAAAAGGAGTACTGTCCACACTTTCACTAAACACTACAGTCTGGACATTGTCTCTTGAAAAAGGGCTGGCTTTGGCCTAGTTGAGCTTCAAGGACTTCTTTCTTAGGCCACAGCCACCCAGATTGTTCATGGTCAGTACTGCTTGGTACTCGTTCCATAGGTGTAGTCTGACGAAAGAGATATCCTCAAAGAAGACAGAACAGTTACGTACTTACTGTAACAGTAGATCTTTGAGAGAAGCTCATTCATCAGGCCATGCCATCCCACCCTCCTTCCCCCTAAGGGTCCTTAGACTCTAATTAGTGCTGTCTCCTCCATGATGGTCTGCCTATAGCTCTCTGCCTCATCTGATTCACAGAGCACTAGTTTTTCTCCTGCTTCCATGTAGAGAGGTCCTCCAAGCATGATCTTCAGCAGGGAAATGAGGAGAGGAAGGGCCACCCATAGTTATGGTGGAAGCTGATGCCTGACATTGTCATGGGTGGCCCCTGGTGGACTGCTTGAAAAAGTTTCCATGTATTCCTAGCACCTGGTGGGTTATAGTTCCTTGGAAACATAGACTTTGATGACAGATAAGGACCACTTGGCCCACCCAGTCTGCCCATTTCCCTACCTATTGGATAAGCTGCAGATTCTAGTTAACCAACAGCCTACTTTCTGCAACCCCCCACTATAATTGCCTTATGTCTGTCCCATGCATGTTTGAATTCCCCCACTGTTTTAGACCCCACAACCTCTCCATAGCTGTGGCCTGATGGTAGACTGTCTCTCAAAGATGTACTGTTATGGTAAATACATAACTGTTCTTTTCTACACTGAGGCCTCAGAGCCACATCATAGAAACAAAGCAATTTAAGTTCCGAAGAGTCTCTAGGGCCATTATGTCCACCCCCTATTCATAAGAAGGTGTGAATAAATATGCTGTGTAAAACTAATATCAATTAATAGGGATTCCCTTCCTAGGTTACTGCCCAGGGTGCCAAATGATTCTCTTGGTAATAAGAAATGTGTCCAGGCTTACTGTAAAGGCTTGTTTTGTCTTCATGTCTTCTGCCTCTACTGGTAGGGTGATACAAAGGTTCACCACCTTCTGGGAGAAGAGTTTCCTAGTGTTAACCATGACTTTAACACCCCAGAGCTTCATTCTAGTCTATAAGAAACAGCATGATGTAATTTTAGTTTTAGTATTGTTTTCTTCCTGCAAAGGACATCTTGATTGAACACCTTGGTATAGATACATTGGTTCTGTCTCTATTTTCATAGATGTCTTAGGGCAGTAATGGAGACCAAGGAATTACATGACATCATCAAAGTATTGTGGGACTGAGTGATCAGGAAAGGAGTAGTAAAGAAAAAAGTGCATTGTCACAATCCCTTGGAAAGTCTGAGGAACATTAAATGTACTTATAGCAGCAGTATTTGTTATGCAGCAAAATACGTCATCATATTTATTCAGTTTTTATTAAATGGGTAAGCACACTAGGCAATTAAATGCCTATTTTCAGGTGTATTCTGGCAGGTTACAACCAGATTATGGACAGTAGAAATACATTATGTTACAAGAACACAATGGAGAGCAAACAAAAACATGAAACCTAGCAAAGCTGCTGTAACGGAGATGCATAATTTGTGGTGCATGCAATATGATACATTGTATTACATGCACACTTAGGAGCAGGAGTAAGTAATCTTAAACAAAACATATTGTGGAAAGAGAAACAATTTAGAAGCAGTATTCATAAACACAGAGGTTACATCACAAGGGCATATAGGGACAATGCTGAAAGATTAGCAAATTATATGACATGAGTGCCAAGTAGGGGAAGTGTTCCAGTACCATTGCAGAAGCAGTGTGCCAGGCCAATGAGATGTTTACAATACTTTATACGGAAAGCATGTACAGAGTAGCAGCATTGAATGTCTGGAGGAATGGGGTTCCATAACTTAGGAGGCTGAATCAGTAAAGGAGACTTCACCAGCATGAGTTTTGACCCTAGAAACAGTATGCAAGGCATTTTCACTTGACCCCAAGGGATAGCCATTACTCACCATCTGGAGAGTGGAAGCAAGGGGTAGAGGCTGACTATTTCATATTAGGCTAGAGATCACACCTCCAAAGCTGTGATCATGCAGGAAAGGTGGGGGGAGGGAGCCATCCCAACTTATTGTAGAGGGAATAGTGGTGAGTGAATCTGGGAGACATTGATGCAAAACAGCAAATAGTATTGTATATGACATCCCATTTGAGGAGAGTAGCTTCAGAAGCTGCAAAATACTGGGGTACCATAGAGAAGCTTGGGGGAGGAGCATACCTTGGGTGATGGAAAGTCATGCCTGTAGTGTCAGGTGTCAGGCATCTTTATATGAGACACTCAGCATGGAGTTTACGGACCTGCAGATACTCATGACATGGGATACTTAATCAAGCATGGGGTCAAGTGTGACTCCAAGGTATGTGTAGGAAGAGGTAGTGGATACCAATGTACCGTCTTGGTGTACTACAGATACAGTAGACTCCTGTTTATCCAGATCCTGTTTATCTGGCACTCCCCTATCTAATGGACTGTAACTGTGTCCCCCATGATTCACAGTGCACCAAGTAATTAACTCCCGATTACTGCCCACTGTGCCTGCTGAAACCATAAGCGCTTGAGTGTGACAGTACTGTAATTGACAAGTGCTTGTCAGGTGCTTACAGTGATTTGTCACTTGCTTACAGTGGGTTGTCAAAGTGCTTTGCTGATTACATACCGGTTCCTAGCTCCGGTTTTTAGTTAACTGAGCAGGTTATTTAGTCAGTGTTTTGCCATTCGGTATCTCAGTCCAGTCCAGACATGTCCAAAAGAAACAGAACTGTTCTGAGCATTGCTCAGAAACTGTGAATTGAGGAACGCCTCTAAAATGGGGAGAAGGCAGTTGCTCTTGCTTCCAAGTATGGACTGAGTAAATCCACAGTATTCGACATTAGGGAGGCAAAGAACAAATGAAGAAATTTTGCATCTACTTTGGAGTCTGCATCAGGCGGCAATAGGAGAAAAAAACGTGAGAGCCTGTGCAGACGAGGAACGGGACTCAGTCATTTACATTTGGTTCCATGAGAAATGGGAGAAGTGCACCCCCCTAGCAGGGTCACTGCTGAAGGAAAGAGCACTACAATTTCATGAGAGGCTTGGCAGCAACACATCTTTTACTGCCAGTGATGGATGGCTGAACAGATTTAAAAAATGGCATGGCATCCATCAGTTAAGACTCTGTGGGGAACAGCTTAGTGCAGCAGAAAAGGGTGTAGCTCCCTTCATGCAGAAACTAAGTCAAATGATTTTGTCCGAGGGTCTCACAGCAGAGCAGGTTTACAATGCTGATGAGACCAGGCTTTTTTGGAGGTGTTTGTCTGACAAGACACTTGCTCATGGGGAGTGTGATGCTCCAGGGTTCAAGAAGCATACAGAGAGGGTGACAGTCCTCAGATTTGTAAATGCCACAGGCACAGATTAATTGAAGCCCTATATGATACCAAAGTCCCATGTCCAAAGTTGTTTTAATCAAGTTAACATGTCCACACTGCCTGTGCTGTATGGCATTCAGAGCAACTCATGAATGAATGCTCAGCTTTTTAAAGCCTGGTTCCATGAACATTTTGTGCCTGCTGTGAAGGTCCATTTGCAGTCCCAAAAGTTACCACTGAAGGCTGTGCTGCTTCTAGACAATTCCCCTGCTCACCCAGAGACACCCCGTTAAAACTAGAGGTGATGAGATTAAATGTGTTTTCCTCCCCCTAAACCAACATCAGAACATCAACCCTGTGACCAAGGCATCCTGGAAATCATGAAACAGAATTACCTGAAAAAGTTGCTGCAGTCTGTCCTCTCAGGAGAGAATGAATCCATCTCACTGTCAGAAATCCTAAAGAAAACCACACTGAAGGATGTTTGCTACATGCTTGCTGAAGCATGGCAAAATGTTCATCTGGAAACAATCCAAAAGTCATTGGAGAAATCGGGAATAAAGTTTCCAAAGGCTGATGAGGATGAGGATGTTTCAGATTCAGAAGTGGAGACCCAAACTGCCGAGGAGGATGGTACACTTGAACTAGATGAAGAGGTGGAGCTACTGGAAATTGCTACCCAATTACCAGGGGAACCCATTACTGTATCACAATTAGATCATTGGTTATCATGCGATGCAGGAGAGGATGGCCATGAAATCCTCAGTGAGAAGTCAGTCATAAGCCTGGTGTTAAGCAACTCGCAGGATGCCCCTCAAGAATCAGAGGAGGAGGAGAAAGAGGATGAACTGCCATAACCCCACCAATCACTCACTCAGACACCGCTGCATGCTTCAAAAATTTTTTGTCCTATCTCAATACACAGCCAGACAGCACGGCAGTGGAACTTATGCTGCTGAGAAACCTACAGGCATGGGCAAGTAAAAAGCACATCACTGCACTTAAACAAAAAACAGTGACAGACTTTCTCTCTAAAAAGTAACAGACTGCCTGACTTTTGAATTGCTCTATTCTCATTTTAAAGTACTGTACTGTACGGTGTTTGCACTAAGTTCCAGTTAAGTTGCTCTCTTAGCCTTGTTTCTGCACCTGTGATTAAATAAAGTGTTCCTGTACATAAAGTACATTTTGAGTGTTTCTAAGTGATTCTGAATGACTCTGCTTGTCTTTAAAATGGGAATCCCATTCATCCAAACTCCCGTTTAACCAGACATTTCGGATGTCTATGGGGGGGGAGCAGATACATCGGATTCTACTACTAGATGGAATGGGCATGCTCTAAGTTTGGGGGATGTGCCAAATAGCATGGATTGCATTTTAGTGATGTTAAGAAATAGTTTGTTTTCAGATAACCATGTGCACACTCACTGTAGGTCAGTTGTAAGATACTGGTTGATTTGGTCTATATTGCTGGAGTAGGTTTAAAGAACTAGATCTTCAGTGTAGAGTACGGCAGAACAGTGGGTCGGGCTTTGAGTTATGGAGGTGATGTGTAAGGCAAACAGCAATGGGCCTAGAATGGAGCCTTGGGGAACACTCACCAGGGTTGGTGAAGGATCAGAGAGGGAGGACTCATACAAGTCCCTCTGGTTTCTGTTTGCCAAGTAATTACAAAACCAGGGGAGAGCAGTTTGAGATATCCAGGTTGGCTAGTTTGCTAGTGAGTAAGGAGTGAATGACAAGATCAAAAGCTTTTGTCAGGTCAATAAAGGTGGCACCTGTGAAGCTTCTAGTGTCCATTGCTGAGGAGATCCTGTTTGTAAAGGTAAGGAGGGCAGTGGTGGGGCTATGCCCTCTACAGAAACATGCAAATATACATATGAACATACAAATTAGCCAGCAGAATTAGGCCCTCTGGTTTATCTAGTGTGCTCATTGTTCAGCGTTCAAAGCTTAGGCTTTTGACCCTGCTCTCTCCTCACTGACCTGTCCATCACTCTTCTCCTCCCCTCCCATCACTCTCCTCCTCCCCATCCTTGAACTTTATCCTCCACCTCTGTCTATCCCAGTCCCCCTTGAAGCTGCCCACTGTCCTTGCTGAAATCACCTCTTCTGGCAGCACATTCCACTTGGTGACCACTCTTTCTGTGAAGAAATGTCTCCTAACCTACCTCCTAAACACTCCATCAACTTAAGGTTGTGCCCCCTCATATTTTTGCTGCAGCTTTGTCTGTAGAGACCCTCATTGTTCAGCTTATTAATCTTTTTCAAGTACTTGAAGGTTTCAGTCATGTCTACCCTCTCCCTCCTGTCATCCAGGTAGTACATGTTCAGGGCCCTCAGTCTCTCCTCGTATGTTTTACCCTGCTGCCCTGCAGGTATTTTCATAGCCCTCCTGTAAACTGTCTCCATCAGGTTGATATCCTTTCAGAGGTGAGGGCACCAGAACTGCATAGCATACTCCAGATGTGGCCTCACCAGTGACCTGTACAAGGGCAATACCACCTCCCGTCTCCTACTGCTGATTCCCTTGGCTATGTATCCCAATTGTGTTGTGAATGGGACAGCAGGTCATGGGCAGTGAGGTAACCAGTGAGTTGTGAGGCCACTACTTTTTCCTGTATTTTGTATAAGCAATAACATGTTTCTGACATAATTAGATTCATCATTAATGTTTTTCTCTCACATGTTTTAAAAGTAGCTTGTATTACAAACTCAAGTCAATAAAAATGGCTGCCACTTGTAATTTTTTAAAATCCCTACCCTGAGGTTACTTTTTGACTTCCATATTTGATTCATACTGTGAATATATTATGAGGGTGTTAGCATACATTTCTTTATTTTTTCCACTATGTGTTTCTGTCTCCTGATGAAGCAATGGAAAGAGTGAAGTGCCAGGTTGTCTTTGGTCATGTAGACTTGGAAGTAAGTTCATTTTTAACTTTTAATTCAAAAGGCTGTCACAGATTTAATATTGCATCTTTTTGAAGTGACCTCTTGTACTGTGTGTTGCAAATTACGTATTGTACAATGGCAAGGAAAGAATGCTGGGCACTGGTTGGTCAATGCCCACCTTCACCAGTGATGCTATCTCAGCATAACATCACTGTATGAAGGGCGGGCACCAAGAAGACCTCAGCAGAGAAAAACAAAATCACTGCACCCTGTCTCCACACACCACACTCTTCTCTGCAGTACCAGACGCTAAAGCCATGACAGCTTGTTTTCTCCGGAGCGACTGGCTTCATTAACTGTGCATCTGTAACTCCCATTCTCCTTCTTGTACTTATTCACATACAACCCCGTAACTGTCTTATCCTATGTTTAGAAAAGTATAGAAAATGATTACCTCTTCACAGAAAAGTTACAGAAACCCTTAACACTGGCTTCTCACTGCCCCAAAGTCCCAGAACTACAGCCGCTGTAGCACATGTGAACAAGAGCTCTGCACTTGCTCACCCACACATCCCTGTGTTCAGTGTTCCCCAACTTTAAAAAAAATAGACATTTAAAATGAAAGCCAATAAATACACAAAAAATATCAAAGCAGTACCTGTATTCGGCCTTGTTCCGTACAACAGTGCCATGGTGGCTCCACACACTGATCTGCTCGGTGTCCACACTCCTTGCTCACACAACAACAGTGCCGCAGTAGCTAATAAACAGCTGTATTTTAAATCTGTAAATAAATATCGGCAACAGAAAAGAAAAACAGGGACAGTATGTACTACTGTTAAACAGGCACAGATGCAGACCTGTGTGTAGTCAGACAAGGAAAGCAGTAGGGAACAAAACACAAGCCAGTATATAGTGGCAGCACCACCTAGTGGCCAAAGCAGAAACTGTGGATTTTTTTAAACGTATACCTCCACACACAAAAAATGGAAAAGAAAAGTCAAAAAATATATATTTTTTTCTGTTTTCTTCTTTCATTAAAAAAAACAAGGCATTGTATAGTAGCAATAATGCACTCCAGCGTGTGTGTCTTGTGGGAATACTTGGCGTTAGACCACCGCCGCCTATGGCCTGCAAGCCCCACCACCCAAGATGAAATGTTATCTCCGCACAGTACACATCCTGTTGTGCATTATTGCTTAATTATCAGCTCTATCACATCTGGACAGAGTGCATATATGTGATAATAAATGCACATATCCATGGAAACAACAAAGGACTTTTCACTGTTTACTGCTCACAGTGTCTACGAGTGCATTGACCCCCTACCTGTTGATGTCTGCTCCTTAGTCCCTTGGTCTGGCAACACACCCACAGCCCCATCATTGGACCTCTCATAGACTATCCAGTTGTCCATCACTTACCTAGGGCCATACCCAGGTCCCAGGTTCACCATTCCACTTCCATTTCTCCCTCAAGCATCAGCTTAAACCTCTTGCTGCTCCCTCCTGCTCCTGCCTTTGTCATAGCTGATATGTACTCTCTAGGTCTTTAGCCTACCTCACCTGTTCTAGTGCTGTCCTCTTCACTGTGACCATTGTAGTTGCTACACCTTACCGTCCTGTATTTTTTTAAGATTTTTTATATCTTGGGTGGAGTCAGAGTATCTGCATCAGAGGAGGAAAAGGACCTGGGAGTGATGATCACTAGTGACCTGAAGCACTCCACACAGTGCAAGAAAGCAGCAGCAAGGGCAAACAAGATGCTGGGATGCATAGCTAGGAGGATCAGTAGTAAAAAAGAGGAGATTATACTACCCTTGTACAGATCACTGGCGAGGTCACATCTAGAGTATGGAGTTCAGTACTGGTGCCCACACCTCAAAAAGGACTTTAACTGGCTGGAGAACATCTAGAGAAGGGCTACAAAGATGATAGTGGGTCAGCAGTGTAAGGAATATGAGGAGAGATTGAGGGCACTGAACATGTACTCCCTGGAGGATTGGAGAGAGAGAGGGAGAGAGAGAGGGACATGATTGGGGCCTTCAAGTACTTGAAAGGGATTAATAAGGTGGATAAGGAGGGTCTCTTTACACTGAGTGGCAACCGTAACACTAGGGGGCACAGTCTTAAGACTTGATAGACCAAATGGCCTTCTTCTGCTGGCTTCTTTGTATGGTTGTATGTATGTATGTTTATTGTATCCCATATGATTTAATTTCTGCCTATTCAGCATTTGTAACTGTTGTACTTTTCTACCTTGTTTACGTATTTTGTATATCTTATGGGTTTGCCTCCTTAATCCCTTCCCCAGGTTTCACCTGGAAAGGAGCCTTGGCTCAGTGTGGCTTTCCTGGTTACCAATTTTCAATCAATCAACCAATCAGTCAATCAACCAACCAGTCAATCACTAAATAAATAACTACATGGTGGTTGGTAGCATAAAATGTAGGAACATAGAATCATGGAATGTGACAGCAGATAAGGGCTGCTGGGCCCACCCAGTCTGTCCTGTTTTGTTTTAATTTGCCACAGACCTCACTTGATCTATGGCACCATCTCTTCCCCTCTCTTCCTCACCCAGACAGTTCCCCCTCTCTTTCTTACCCCTTCAATTGCCATGTGTCTGTCCCAGGCATTTTTGAACCCCTCCACTATTTTCTCCCCACGACCTCCAGCGGGAGGCTGTTCCAGGGATTTATCACCTTTTTTGTGAAGAAGTACTTCCTTACATCCCTCTGAATTTACACCTCTCCAGCTTCATGGCATGTCCCCTTTTTCTAGAGCACCCTTTTCTCAGAAAAAGACTCCCCATCTGTACCTTATTAATCCCTGATAGATATTTGAAGGTCTCTGTCATATATCCTCTCTCCATCATCTCCTCCAGGATGTACATGTTTAGCTCCTTTAGTCTTTCCTCGTAGGGTGTTTGGCGCAGACCTTGCACCATTTTGGTAGCCCTCTTCTGCACCACCTTCACTCTGTCTGCCTGTCTATGTCTTTGCTGAGGTGTGGTCTCCAGAACTGGACACAATACTCAGGGTGCAGTATCACTAGCAATCTATACAAGGGCAGCACCACCTCCCTCTTCCTGTTGGTGATACCTCTTCCTATGCACCCCAGCATCCCACTTGCCCTTCTGACTGCCTTGTCACACTACCTGGTCACCTTCATGTCATCCAATATGATTACCCCTAAGTCTTCTTCCTGCTTTGTCTTTGTCAGTATCAGTCTACCCATTATGTACTCCGATCCCAGGTTAGTATGGCCGAAGTGCATTATTTTGCACTTTTTTGCATTAAAATCTAGCTGCCATACCCTTGACCATGCCTCCAGTCTTTTTAGATCCATAGTCATCCTTTCCACCCCCCTTGAATGTCCACTCAGTTGCAGATCTTGGTGTCACTAGCAAAGAGACAGACCTTTCCTTCCATTTCCTTTGCAGGCTATATTTGTCATGCGGTGCCAGAAGGGGTGCAAGATAGGAACAGTGCATTTTTCTGTTTTTTTTCTTCCCAGGGTACTGGCATGCTGTGATGCAGATACATTGGCATGCATGCATGCCAGTGACTGTCAGCCCTTCCCCTTCTGATTCATGTGCTAACACCTGGCTTCTGCCCTGTGACTGTGTCATAGCGAGATGGATAGTCTCCTCCCACCCCAAGGAGGAGAGCTGTCCTTGGAACTCTCAATTTTGCTTTCCCCACCTAGCCCCAAATGATCGGTGCTTGTTTTCCAACTTGGGTAACCAGTGTCACAAACTGCAACCCTACTGCTATGCCAACAGCCTGGTGCTAGCATATATTTATAAAGGGTCCTGACATTGAAATATGTGCAAAAGTGGAGCGCAAAGGTTTACACTGCACTTGTGCTCAGTCCAGAGGCTGCTATATTGTGCTAGCTGACTAAATATAGGGCCATGTTGGCACAGCGCTAAGTTGAATAGTGTTTCTCCAATATGGATCTGGGCTGTATGTTGCCCATAGGGTACTGCACTCCCAGACCTGATAGCACCAGGAGCCATGGTGTGATATTCAGTCCAGAAAATGCAAATGAGCCCATTGGGCATACAAGGAGCTAAGGGGTCATATGCACACCCACTATGGGCTCATTTGCATGGGAAGCTGCAGCAAGTTTGTGCCCCACCTGTGGCCAGACTCAACATCAAGCATGCTGGTGACCCCCCCCCAATTTCCCATCTCCATAAAATGCATGATTCTCTGGTGTCCAGTGGCATCCCCTGCCCTTTGCCCACCTACCCCAATACATGTTTGTTTTTCCCTGCTCTCTAGTGGCACCTCCCACCCACCAATCACCCACCACCATGGTAGAATGCATGTCCCTCTTGCCAGATGCACCCCCCACTCACCAAGCACATATCCCAGTACATCTTGAAGTTTCTCTGGTGTCCAGTGGCATCCCTGCCCTCCGAGCACTAATCCTTGCCTATGTCACTTATACCCTGGTGTCTAGCAGCACCCCACCACTTGCATCACATACACCAGCCTGCCCCTTGTACCTGTTTGTCTGGTGCCATGTGGGGGATCCAGTATGGTGACTGGCATGGCCCTTTTTTCAACAACTCAGCTGGCCACCATGTGGTATGATGGAGAGTGTGTGTATTGCCTGCAGTATATGGAGCATATGTAGGGTGCCTGACAAACATGAAACATAGTAAAACAGCATACAAACATGACAGACTTAAATAATAAATAAATAACATAAACGGTAAAACTGTGTTGTAGGATGTTTTGTAATGTGTTGAATGGGGGCAGTGCAGAGTATTCAGTCAGCTTGTTTCAAATAGTTAGTAGTGGAAACAAATATAACTGCAACACATTTCTTCAAACTGTTTACCAGTGGATGACCAAACTGATGATATGATGCCCCATAACTTTGTGGCAGAAGACGTAAGACACTGCAGACATGCAGAGGGTACACTTTGGACGTTACAGTATAGCATAAACTGAAATGGCATACAACTAAGTGACAGGACAAGAGCAGTTCATGAATTAAAAGGCACTGCCTGCCCATGCTGCAGTAGGACTGCACTGTATTGATGTGGGTGCTACTGTCTGTGTGAATTATGTTGACAAAGAGCACATTTCATGAGTATAACATATCCTCAAGCTTGGGGAGGCATGTCTTGGACACAGCAGTGATCTAAATGCCTCCGGGACAGCAACAGGTTTAGTCCTGGGATCGACTCCATTGATGGCATCCTCTAGGGTGAGAAATCTGGGCATTGTCCTTGATGACAAGCTGACATTTGAAGCTCAGGTGTTGGCTGTCATCAAAAGTGTTTTTTACCATTTGAGGAACATCGCCCAGATTAAATCCCTAATTTCACCAGAGGACCTGCCCTTGTTGGTGCATGCCTTTGTAACATCTAGGCTCAACTGCTGTAATGCTCTTTATCTCAGGGTCAGAGGAGGGAACTTCTGCCAGATGCTGCTAGTGCATAATGCAGCGGCCAGGCTGCTGACAGGACTGTCAAGGTCCTGTCATGTGACCTCAGTCCTACGGGGTCTTCATTGGCTGCCAGTCAGGTGGAGTGGTCTCTTTAAGGTAGGCTTGCTCACCTACAAGGCCTTATACGGATCGGACCCTGGCTACCTCTCAGACCTCCTTACTCCTGTCATCCCAGCCCGCTCCCTTCATTTCTCCACTGAGGGCCTCCTGGCAGTTCTAAGGACCAAGCTGAAAGCCTCGGGTGATCACTCATTTGGGGTGGCTGGCCAGGTCCCCTGGAACTCACTGCCAAGACCTTTTGAGGGAGGCCCCTATGATGGAGGCATTCAGGAGGGGCCTAAAGACCCGCCTTTTTAGTTTAACATTCCCTGCTGATGTTTTTTAACTAACACAAACAAATGTATATTGTTTTATCAGCTTTTTTAGAAATTATTTATGTAATATGATTGTTTTTAATGCTCTGTCAAACTTTTCTTAACTATGTGGCACCCAGGGCCTCCAGGATTGGGCGCCTAACAAATAATAAATTACTTGCTTACTAAATATAGATGCTGTAGCAAGCACTTACATTGCAGATCATGAGGACATCCTTTTGTGCTGCAGAGTAACATGCAGCAAAGAACAGTAGCAGTGGTGTAAGGTTGTACGTGCAAAGTTAAAAAGGTTGCTAACACAAGAGTCTGCAGAATGGAACATTGCCATGATCAGCAGACAGTATGTGCACTCCCTATTTAGTACTGGAAGCTGCCAAGGTAGTGAGAGGAGGGCTGTGCTGGCCGCAGTATTGGATCCCTCACACGACACTGGACAAAGAGGAGGGGCAAATCGGGTGCCCCATAACTCTCTGCTCTCCAACATATTGCCTCCAAAAACCATATAAACACTACAAACAGGTATCTGCCTCTATCTCTGAAATCAAACAAAGAGGAGGAAGACACTGCAGAGCAGGACACTGCAGCACAGGAGCTAGCACAACAAAACTCAACCAAATCAGGAACCAAAACAAAGAAAGCAAAAAGGAAATCCAAAAAACTTCTGATCATAGGAGATTCTATGATTCGGGGAGTTGATACCCATCTCCAGCCAGGGGTAATGGTCAGATGTCTCCCAGGTAAATCAGCATGGAGAGACACTGACCACATTGCTAAAATTGTTCACAAAGCAGGAGAAAACATTGATGTCCTAGTACACATAGGGACTAATGATCTCGCCAGCCAGTCAGTTGTGGAGACCAAGGAACACCTGACCAGGCTGGGTGACAAACTATCATCTATTTCATCCGGCATCTCCTTCTCTGAGATCCTGCCAGTCTGGGAGAGGGGAGCAGATGGACGGAAGGTCAGAGGAGGGAAGATAGGGGAGCTAAACAGGTGGCTCAAGGGCTGGTGCCAGGAAAAAGGACACAGATTTGTAGGGAACTGGCAACAGTTCTGGGAGAGAAAGTTCTTTAAATTTGATGGACTGCATCTGACTAAGGAGGGAGTTAGTGCATTGGGGCAGAAGTTTGATGTCTTTGCAGAATATTTAAACTAGCAAATGGTGAGAGGGGTGCAGCACCCCATACGTCGAATGGGAAGAACACCCTCCCCTCAGTTAGTGGTCAAACAGGGATTCAGCATGTTTGCAGTTCATTTGCATCACCAGGTAAGAAAAAAGGTTTGTCTCCCCATACAATGCACAGGGGTAATGCCAAACCTCACCCAACAACTAACACACCAAAATCTGGGCAATGGAAAATCATGTACACAAATGCTCACAGCCTGGGAAATAAGATCCCAGACCTGCAGGCAATAATGTCAGAGGCTAAACTGGACATAGTAGCAATTAGTGAGACGTGGTTTACCAGTAACCACACTTGGGAGACTTCAGTACCTGGCTATGTATTGTTCAGAAGAGACCGAGGTGCAAAAAAGGGGGGAGGAGTGGCCCTGTATGTCAATGAAAATATCAAAGCTACAGAAATTCAGAATGCACATAAGGAGCCAGAAGAACTGTGGGTCACCCTGGAAACAGGAAATGGGACAGCCATCAGAACTGGAGTTGTCTACAGGCCCCCAGACCAGGGGGAGGACATAGACACATTACTGTTAGAAGATATACAAAACATGACAGCTAAAGGGGAGGTTCTGATAATGGGAGACTTCAACATGCCGGATACAGATTGGTCAATACCAGCAGGAACATCTGCCAGAACTAGACACATAGTGGATTCCCTGCAGGGGGAAGGCCTCAAACAACTGGTACAGCAACCCACAAGAGACAGGGCTATCCTATATCTAGTATTGACTAACAAGGAAGGGATCATAGATCTCCAGGTAGAAGGTCACCTGGGGGCCAGTGACCATCATATGGTATGGTTCAATTTGGCTACTACATCAAAATCTTCCCATTCCAAGGCAAAAAAATATGGGACTTCAGAGGAGCTGACTTTGATAAGATGGCCAACAGAGTTAAGCTAGCCCTGGCAAAAAGAAACACAGGGGGTACAGGCAAAGTGGGCAAGCATTAAGGATGCAATACTTGAAGCAACATCCCATTGTGTTAGACAGAAAAGGAAGTGCAAAAGAAGAAGGAAACCACTTTGGTTCTCAAATACAGTAGCAGAAAAGGTCAGAGCCAAAAGGCTGGCCTTCAGGAAATATAAGGGAACACAGCGGGATGAAGATAGGGAGGCATACCAAACTGCCCTAAGGGAAGCAGGGAAGGCAGTAAGGCAGACAAAGTCCCAAACTGAGGAAATACTAGCACGAACAGTAAAAGAAGGTGACAGGACTTTCTATAGATACATTAGTGAAAGGAGAAAGTCCAGAGGGGATATTGCTAAGCTTAACGGAGAAAAGGGAGCATGTGAGGAGGAGGACCCTGTAAAGGCATCTATCCTAAATAGATACTTTTGCTCAGTATTTACTGAAGAGAAGGTAGGGCAGGGCCCACAGCTCAGCATCATGGACACATGGGGGAGGGAGGTGAGCACTACTCCCTTCACAAAAGAAAGGGTCCTACAAGAGCTTGCTAAGCTCAAGGTGGATAAGGCAATGGGACCTGATGGCATATATCCCAGGGTACTTAAGGAGCTAAAGGTGGAACTAGCAGAGCCATTAGCAGAACTGTTTAGTGAGTCTCTGAGCACAGGAGAGGTCCCAGAAGACTGGAGAAGGATCATGTGATCCCGCCCACAAGAGTGGTAGCAGGGAGGAGGCGGGGAACTACAGACCAGTCAGTCTTACCTCAGTAGTGGGCAAGATTATGGAGGCACCCCTTAGGAAAGGATAGTGCAACACCTGGAATCCATAGGGGCACAGGATCCAAGACAGCATGGGTTTACAAAGGAAGGTCCTGTCAAACCTAATCTCATAGATTTCTTTGACTGGGTAACCAGAGTGGTGGACCAAGGGGAGCAGTTGATGTCGCCTACCTTGACTTCAGCAAAGCTTTTGACACTGTTCCATAGAAGATTGATAAACAAGCTGTAGGCTCTGGGTGGGTCAGAAGTTGGTCAACTGGGTGGCAACCTGGTTGACGGGCAGAAAACAGAGAGTGGTGGTAAATGGTATACAGTCAGAAGAGATGCAAGTCACAAGTGGGGTACCTCAGGGATCAGTCCTGGGGCAAGTCCTCTTCAGCATCTTCATTAGTGACCTTGCAGATGGACTAGAGGGTAAGGCTTGTCTGTTTGCAGATGACATCAAGATCTGCAAGAGTAGATGATCCAGATGGGGTGGGCAGTATGAGAAGAGATCTGGATAAACTAGCAAAATGGTCAGAAGAGTGGCAACTGGATTTAATGCAAAGAAGTGCAAAATCATGCACATAGGGAAGAGAAACCTGAAGCCACCTATGGGCTGAGGGAGTTGCTAGCAGTCACAAAGGAAGAAAGAGACTTGGGCATCATCATCACTGATGACCTGAAATCATCCAAGCAGACCTCTAAAGCAGTAGGTAAGGCTGGGGGGGTGTTAGGCTGTATTAGTAGGGGTATCACAAGTCTTAAGAGGGAGGTAATAATCCCTCTTTACAAGACACTGGTTAGGCCCCATCTGGAGTACTGCGTGCAGTATTGGAGGCCACACCTTCACAGGGACATTAACCAAATTGAGGCAGTCCAGAGAAGGGCAACCAAAATGGTGCAGGGACTGCATCAGAAGACATATGAGGACAGATTAACAGAGCTCAATATGTATGCCCTTGAGCAAAGGAGGGAGAGAGGTGATATGATCGAGGCATTCAAACACCTTAAGGGCATTAACAAGGTGAAAGAGTCTAACATGTTTAAATATAAGAAAAATAGCAGGACAAGAGGACACAGCATGAGATTAGAGGGGGGCCGATTAAGGGGGAATGTGAGGAAATTCTTTTTCACAGAAAGGGTGGTGGATGCATGGAATGGCTTACCACAAGAAGTGGTGGCTATGAATACAGTGCAGGGCTTCAAACAGGCATGGGATAGGCATAAGGGAGCAATACATATGACTATGAATAGATAGGCCACTGACAGAGTAAAGGCCAATGGCACATTTATAAGGTAGAAAAACAAATGGGCAGACTGGATGGGCCTTGCGGTCCTTATCTGCCATCAACTTCTATGTTTCTATGTTTCTATGAGGGGGCAGGACACTGTATGTGATGCAGGTGGTCGTGGGGACACTGTGCACCAGGGCATACATGACATATACAAGGATGGGTGATCGGAGGGTGGGGGTTCCACTGGAAATGAGGGACATGTGTTTTACCATGACAGCAGGTGATCAGAGGGTGGGGGATTCCACTAGACACCAGGGACAATCATCACACTTATGGGGACATGTGATCAAAGGGTGGGGGGTGCCACTGGACACCAGGACATCCCATATTTACATGGGTCTGGATTCAGGGGGTGAGTGCCTGCAGTACCTCTGTTCATCACCAAGGCCTTATACCCCATTCAGTTGGGGTTTATAAGGGCAGTAAGAGGAGGACCCCCTCATTTTTGGGGGTGCAGTGGAAAATTTGTGCTCAGGCACTACTGGGTTTTTCCCATGCTGTGGGAGTTTCTGATAATAGATCCAACCCACAAAGTGGGTGCAAAACCCAGTTAGTGTGTGCAACCTCCCATTAGTACTAAGGCTGTTTTAAATCTCTAGCCCCAGGAACTTTAATTTTACTTTAAGAGTTGCTGACACCTTGGGGAAAACTTTGGAAATTGTAAACTTTAGATACAGTTTGGCTGGTATTTTGCACATCTATAGAATTACCCTCCCAATGATTTATTACTGAGGAAATTGGCATAGAAACATGATCTTTATCCCTCAGAGTTCATTGAATGTACAACTGATTCCTCGCTTGAAGTCATAACCAAGGTAGTGAGAGGAGGGCTGTGCTGGCCGCAGTATTGGATCCCTCACATGGCACTGGACAAAGAGGTACGAGGGGGCGGGATGCTGTATATGATGCAGGTGGTGGTCATGCCAAGGTAGTGAGAGGAGGGCTGTGCTGGCCGCACTGCTGGCAGTATAGCCTAGAGGTTAGAGGAACGAGGTGTGCACAAGCTTGATACATCCAGCAGACCAGACCTGAGTTTGATTCTCACAACCTCCACTTGCATACTGTGTGACTCTGAGCAAGTCACTTAACCGCCCAGTGCTCCCAGGGCAGATGTGATTCCTCTTCATAAAAGTGGGAGCAGGACAGAGGCAGGAAACTACAGACCAGTTAGTTTGACCTCAGTGGTAGGGAAAATGATGGAATCACTTCTGAAGGAAAGAATTGTTGAGTACCTAGAGGCCAGTGGGGCACAGGACCCAAGGCATCATGGATTCACGATGGTAAGGTTGTGTCAGACGAATCTAATAGATTTCTTTGACTGGGTGACCAAAGTAGTAGACCAGGGAGGGGCTGTGGACATGGCCTACCTAGATTTTAGCAAGGCATTTGATACAGTCCCACACAAAAGATTAATACACAAGATAGCCAGCCTTGGAGTGGGTCCCAAGGTGGTAGCCTGGATAAAAATTGGCTAGACAACAGTACGTAAGGGTAGTAGTAATGGAGTACACAGTGAAGAAAGGAGGGTTACTAGCGGGTACCGTAGGGTTCAGTACTGGGACCGTCCTTTTAATGTCTTTATAAGTGACATTGCAGAGGAACTAGAAGGAAAAGTATGTCTCTTTGCAGATGACACAGAGATTGCAACAGGGTTGATACACAAGATGGAGTGGAAAGGATAAGAAGGGACTTGGCAAGGTTGGAGGAATGGTCAAATGTTTGGCAGCTCAGATTCAATGCAAAGAAGTGCAAGGTAATGCACATGGGAAACAAAAACCCAGGGGAAGCGTACACAATGGGGGGTGAGATACTGACAACAGTAAAAACAGAAAGGGACCTAGGGGTAATTATATCAGATGACCTAAAGGTGGGCAAGCAATGTGAGAAGGCAGTAAGGAAGGCTGGGGGATACTGGGATGCATAGGAAGAGGCATCAATAGTAGAAAACAGGAAGTTGTTATCCTCTGTACAGACAGTTGGTGAGACCTCATCTGAGTACTGTGTGCAGTTCTGGAGACCCCATCTCATAAAGACATAGACAGAGTGGAGGCTGTCCAGAGGAGGGCAACCAAAATGGTGCAGGGTCTGCACCAGAAGACATATGAAGAAAGACTAAAGGAGCTTAATATGTATACTCTTGAGGAAAGAAGGGAGAGAGGGGACATGATAGAAACTTTCAAGTACTTCAAGGGAATTAACAAAGTCCAAGAGGGTAGCATCTTCCAGAAAAAGAGATGTGCAAGAACAAGGGGGCACAATTTGAAGATAGAGGGGGGACGTCTCAGGGGTAATGTGAGGAAGTATTTTTTCACTGAGAGGGTTGTGGATGCGTGGAACAACCTCTCTGAGGAGGTTGTGGAGTCAAGAACAGTGGGGGACTTCAAGAATGCATGGGACAGGCATAAGGCAGTCCTAGTGGCGGGTAAGAGGAAGTAAGCTGTTGGTTAACTAGGATCTGCAGCTTATCTGTTAGGTAGGAAAATGGGCAGACTAGGTGGGCCAAGAGGTCCTTATCTGCCATCAAAATCTATGTTTCTATGTTTCCCAGGTCGCCCCTGAAAACAGGCACTTGTGCCTAGTGGGCCTTACCCAGTTACCAAAGACTAAAATAAAATAAAATAAATAAATAAAAATAACCCCCTGTTTGATGTCACAGTTTCTTGTCATGATGATAACTGTAATGTACCAAGCAGAGTATTATGACATATGAGGCCTGATATTCAAAAGATTGACTGGGTGCAAATCAGAGTTTGCCCATGCAGACTGGGTTTTGTGTGGATGTGCAATGCTGAAAAGGCTGGTTTAGTGTGGGCATACAGGATTTGTACCCAGGCAATAGTCAGAGGGGGGCACAACATAAATGAAGGGGCGGGGACCTGAATATTGGTGCAGTCCAATATTCAGAGTATGTGTACCACGCAAGGCTGTTTTGCTTAGAAACATGCCAGATGTCAATCAATGAGCACCTACTGTATACAGTACATGCTCATTGACAGCTCATTTGGCATCTGGCTGTGATGGAGAGTGGTGGGCTGGAGCCATTCGCGGCTCAGAGTCAGGACAGTAGAAGCGCATGGTGGGGGTGTGGGTGGGGTTCGCTAGACACCAGGGAATGGGATTATAGTATTATACAGGGGATTGTGATAGGAGGAGGGACCAATGGATACCGGGGAAAGTTAATTATAATATTGGATGGGGATCGGGTGGGGAGAGGGACCACTGGACACCAAGGAAACAACTATAATATCGGACAGCGATCGGGTGGGGGGAGGACCACTGGACACTGGGGAAAGTTAACTATACTATTGGACAGGGATCAGGTGGGGAGGAGGGACCACTAGACAACATAGACAGAGTATATTTTAACATTGGGCTGGCGATCGTCTGGGGGGACCACTAGATACCAGTGAAAGTTTACATTTTAACTTCAGGCTGGAGATCGGCAGGGGGCACCACTAGCACCAGGGACAGCTCTCTGGGACAGGGCAAGTGGGGGTAGCCCTGCACTAAATTTCTGGGTTACCTATGCAAATGAATCCACAATGGGCATGCAAATGGCCCCTTAGTGTCTTGCATGCCCAATGAGCTCATTTTTATTCACTTCTCCATACCTGTTCACTTGTCACAACTGACACCCTAGTCAGCGTGATTAATGCTGTGTTTGTTTCAGTAAAATTATCTCGGAGATTTTAGTTGGCAGTATGTACTCCCCCCCTAAACTTAAAACAACTACATTTCCTCAGTTGTATTCATTTATTCATTCCCTGTGCAAGTTTCAATATTCAATTTTAATGGGTGATTTTAATGCAAATTGGTCCTCTAGCAGGACACTCAGATTGAAGTCCTCCCTTGCCCCCCTTGGTTTGAGTCAGGTAACCAAAGAGCCCACCTATTATGATTTGGCTAGAAGCATTCTTACTACTACGCTAGAGTTGTTCTTTGTTTCCACTGAACTCCCAATTAGTTCTTTTGGCTGCCAGTGAAATTTGTTTCATGATCATGCCCTTATTTTTTGCATGGTAAATCTTTCTCCTCATAAATATAATCCTGACACTATTAAGTTTTGCTGTTTTGAGTATTTCAGTCTGGAAGCTTTTCGCTCTGGCCTGCTTATGATCATCTGGGGGAGCTGTTCTCTCTCCACAATGTAGGTGGTGCCTTGGATTATTTCTTTCAACAGTTTAATAAGTTCTCCATTCAGTATGCCCCTTTTCTAGAAAAAAATGATTACATTTAAACATGTTCCTTGGGTGACACCTTTCATCATTTTCCAGCTGAAGTCCTGAGACAAACTTTATCAAAAGTCAAGAGATTAGGAGGCATGGCAAACTTGTTGCAAATTTCATAATTATTGTGTCTCTATTATAAGGAAATCCAAATCCTCCTTTTATAGAATCAGTTTGACTCATGTGAGAAATAATTCTAAGAAATTGTGGGTTATGGTTGACTCTGTCTGGAAGGTACCATCATTATCCTCAATTACAAATGTATCTCATGCTGCTGCCACAGCGTATTATAAAGTAGGTATTTCTGGTATGGTCAACATTTTCTTTTCCAAGGCTCCTGCCTTGCAATTGAAAAAGGCTGGTTTATCCACCGCTAGATTGTCTCCTGATTCCCTTGCAGCTTCCTCTCTCTTAAGGCCCAAATTTTACTTCAAGCACATTAAATCTGAAGAATTACTCAAACTGCTGTCCTCACTGAGAGAGGATACTGCTAAGGGAACTGATAATTTAACAACTTTTTACTCAAATCCTGCACTGATTTCACAGCCCCTCTTTTGACTCACATTTTTAATTTCTCCCTTATACCCAAATGTTTCCTTCAGCATGGAAGTGCAACTTAGTTATTCCCTTGTATAAAGGTGGGGACAAAACTTTAGCTGAGAATTATCATCCTTTTTCCCTGCTCCCTTTCATTTCCAAATTAATGGAAAAAATTGTCCTCTGTCAGATATCTATTTGGCTCCTTACCAGATTCTTTCCAGTTTTCAAGTCGGGCTTTAGACTTAACCACTCTACCCAAACAACATTGATTGATTTCCATGATTCTGTCTCCAGGGCTTTGGACAAAGGATATCTTGTTGGTTCTGTTTTTACTGACTTGTCTAAAGCCTTTGATATTATTAACCATTCTTTGCTTTTAGCTCATTTACTTTGTTGTTTTTTCCACTAATGTTATCTCTTAGCTCTCTTCTTACTTAAACGGAAGAACTCAATCTGTGCACTGGAATGGTTGTCTTTCTTCTCCTCTGTCTATTTTTACTGGGGCCCCTCAGGGGTCTATACATGATCCTATTCTCTTCAATCTTTTTGTAGATCCCCTACCTCCTTTTGTGAACCATTGCTCAATCTAACTTTGTGCCAATAACACAATTCTTTTTTATGCTTACAAGAATCCTTCCCTTCTTTCCTCAACTCTTCAGTGTGTTTTAGATAAAATCAAGAACTGGTTTTCTAATAACCTTTTTATTTCTAAATAGCAAAAAGACTCAAACCTTGCTGTTTGGATCTCAGTCTGCTGTGCCTCTGGCAAAATCTTCCTTTTCTATTATTTTAAACAAAAACCCACTTGAGCGTGTGAATGAGTTTAAATATCTTGGTCTCACTTTTGATTCTTTACTAACTTTCAAATTCCACATTGAAAAATTTGTTTCAAAAGTTTGCTAATGCCTAGGTTGCTTAAAACGTGCCAGGTTTTGTTTTTCTAGTATGGAACGTAAGAATATTATTGCACAAGCCATTCTCCCTATACTGGACTACAGTGCCCCAATTTACCATCGTGCTGATGTTTCAAACCTTCTCCCATTGAACACTGTTTACTGTCAGCCTTTATGTTTTATTTTAAATGCTAAATGGAATGAACACCACTGTACCCTACCATCCCAATTACATTGGTTGTACTCTTCCTCCAGATGCACTTTTTATTGGTTATCTCTCATTTATAAAACCATGAGCAAGCAGACTCCAGCCTACTGATCTGGAAGGCTCATAACTCCCAGCTATAACTAGTCTCAGAGTGTCTTAAAGTGGACTCTGCTTATCCAAATTTCAAACCCACATTGGGAAAGAATGTTTTTCCTGAGTTGCTCTTCTCCCATGGAATCATCTCCTCCTCAGCTAAGAATTGCATCAACCCTTGGTAATTTCAAATATGGTTTTAAAAACTGTTGTTTCATGAACAATCTATTTGTACTTGTTTTAATTGACTTTGTCTAGGTCGTTCATGTATTCACTGTTTTTTATCAACTTGGAATATTCTGTAAATGAGACTTGTTTCTCACAGAACCCATCCTGTATTTTATGTGATTTTTAATAATAAATAAATAAATAGATATATGCATTTGAATATCAGAAATTTAGCCTAGATGCAAGCCATTATGACATCCTGTTTTGGGAGCCATGTCTACCCAGTGCTAAATGGCTTAGCACTGGGCCACAATGACCCTATATTCAGACTTAATAGTGCCAGTGCATTATTCAGCTGAATATAGTATTTTTGGACAACTGTGCAACAGTAAGTCGGGGCCCAAATATTTGCTCTCTTTTTTCCCCGGGTTTTGAATATCGGGTGTCTGGTGTGGAACCACAAATGGAAGCTGATGAACCTGCAATGAATAAATATCCAGTTTTCTTGCACATGGCTTCAGGAATAAATAATGGGATGTAGAAATGCAGTACTAATGTGAAATATAAGTTGAGTAGTGTCCAAATACAATGTTTTTCAGAGTTCTTTTGGAGGTGTCAGTTGCTTTTTAAGGGGATGGGAAGCAATGCAGCATTCTGTTTATATCTACTTATATCCCATTCTCATTCTATGTATATATCTCTCTTGTTTTCTGCCTCCCTGGTTTTGAAGCTAGCTCTGTATGTAGCCTTCTTTTTCTGCCATCAAAGGTGCTGCAATTAGTGACATCATTAGTTACAATCGGTCAGAGGCTCCTGGTGCTGATACTGCTACTTACGTATGTTGCTACTTTATTGAAAACTGAGCACATTGAGCCGCTTCATTTTTATCAGTGTAGCAGCCCATGCAAGTAGACAGTAGCAGTATTAGCGGTAGGAACCACTGACTGATTTTAAATAATGATATCACTGGTTAGAAAACCAATAATAACATAATCATGGGAGCTAAGTGCAGAACTGGTTTCACTGACCAAGAGGACAGAAAGCAAAAATAGTGAGGCACACACAGAAAGAGAATGGAGTTTACAGTGTTAATGTGCTACCAAGTAAAATAACCTGTGCTGTACTTTTATATTAGCCATGATATTTGAAACAGGGCATATAAATAGTAATTTTGCAGCATTGAGTGACTGAATTTATGTTGTATTTAAAATGAAATTTTAAATTGCAACTGTATAGGTAATATTGCCAGAACAGTGTAATAATGGCATTGTAGATACTGTGTTGTATTAGACTGTAGTTTATTATAATATACTGTTCTTACTGCTCCCCTTCCTGTTCCCCCAGGACACATTTGGAAATGAGCTATTACCAGTTCAGTACGCTTTTCATAATAAAACACTTTTAAATAAATAGAGGCACATACAGTAATTCTTTGAGTGAGTCAACCTAACGTGTTTATAGCTGAGCTTTTGACTCATCGCTTCAAAATGTATTCCCACTTTCCTCGAATCTTAAACTTTAATAAAGGTCTTGAATAAATGTGTTTCAAGTACATGAGTGATACTGCAGATTACATTTCAGTTTAATACATTGTTTAAAATTAAAAACAGATGTGATATTACAAAAGTATGGGAATTAAATAGCTGGCTGAAATTATGTTTAAAATTGTTTCTGTTTGATGAAAGTGTATGTTTTTAGGAATGTTGACAAGTGTAGGCCAGTTCTTCATATAAGTTGGTCTGGTTTCAGATGAGAACCAGTTGTAGCAGTCAGTGCAGACTGAGCGTAAATTCATTGGGTTTCTCCAAAAGCGTTTTAGTATTAGCAGGATGCTAACTCATGCACCCCCATTCCCTAGCTTTTAGTTTGGCATATAAAATATGATCTCAGTGCTCCTGACTGCTGATTATTTGTTACAAGCAATCAAACAGCCATGAATTCTGACCCTTGAACTGTAATAGCATCTATAAATAGTTAGTAAAACATGGGTACCATGGGTTGTAAGACATTGTTTAACTAAAATGCTGGAGAGCCCCAACAGTATAGTTAGAACTTTCAATGATATCTTGCCATTGCTTTTGAATTTAGCCAGTGCATATACTGTACTCTTGTCATAGTCTTACATTGTCAGATTTAACTTAAGTAGCAAAAGGAAGCAAGTGTCTTTAAAGCCCACAGGCTTAAGATTAGCTTCTGCAGTGCAAGTCAAACATTTTGATTAGACAAATGCTTTATGTCTCTTTACACTTCCATTATACCCAATTAGAGTATTTAATCATCATCTGGTCTTTCTAACTGAATATACTGCAGCCATGTAATGCTGGCTGACACATTTAAATTGTTATACTGATCTCAGTGTTCAGGCACGGTGGCTGCTCAGAATCATCTTACAGTAGCCATTAGTGCAATCGCCCTCATCAAAGGAAACATGCTTCTATTAAAAATGGAAATGCCAGCTACACTTAATTATTTGCAGAAATGTCTTCTCATACATTACCGTTCACTGTCCATTGTGATTCATAAGTTAGGTAGTTTTGACTGGCATGATGAAGCCCTCAGACTCTTACCCCACTGTTACTAATCATGTGCAACACGTTTCAGATTGAAGGCATATTTTCCTTAGGTTTGTTTTTCTTTTTCTTGGGTATTTTTTTCTGTTTGGTAGTTGTATGCTGTCTCATAGAATATAACAAAGTAAAAGTAGACAGACTTTCAAAGTTTCCACTTAACAGTTTACATGTGTCTCAAGTGCTTTTCATTTGAAGTACTATTACTTTATTTCTTGACACCAACAGTTACAAGTTACAGGTAATTGTATAAAAGACAGTGATTCAGGCCATCATGGTAACATAGAATAGATACTGTAGATATAGACAGTAAAAGGTGCTGACAGAAAAAAAACTTGCAGTTTATGAGGTCTGTTAATGGTATTAGGCATGTATATTTCTGTTGGCCTAGTGCCTAAAGGACAAGAATTTCAATTCCCCTCCCTCTCTCCTCCCCTTTTCTTCTTCAGTTCCCTAAATCTTTCCCTCTCTACTATGAACCCATGTATTGTCTCTGCCTTCACAACCTATTTTGGTAATTTATTCCACTGCTCTACCACTCTCTCTGTGCAGTGACTCTTCCTGTTGTCCCTCATAAACCTTCGTGACTGTAATCTCCAATTGTGCCCTCTCATGACTGCAGTCACATTTCTGGTGAATAATTCCTCAGTGTCCACCTTATTGATACCCCTTAAAAACATGGACATCTCCAGCACATTGTCACTTTTCCTGCTGGCCTCCAGTGACTAGACAGTCAAAAAAGAGAAGCTGACGTTGCACTACAACCAGAGGAGTGCTCAGTATAGTACTGCGCCCCCTAATGAAGACCTGTTCAAGTTGAAAAGCCAGGGCCATGTTAGCATGTCAGCATTTCAGCAAACAAACTCTTGATTTTTGCTGCTCAGCACAGTTCCTGCATGCTATCATTTATCTAGAGTGCAGTTTTGTGTATGTCTACTCAGTACAAGGGCAGCCAGCCTTCGATACAGTACCATAGACACCAAACTGTCCTGGCACAAAAACAGGCACACAGCAGTTTAAGTGCTGAAGTGCAACATTTTCTTTCTATAAAATACAAGCAGTAAAGACACAGGACTTGTCCAGTACTCCAGCACTGAGCTCTACTACTGAGGTTTGTCTTCTGCAGGGCATAAGAGACAGTGACCTCATGTTATACTCCGATGAGCACCATGTGGCATGTTACCATATTGTGGTGAATACATCCCCCCAAGTACCATAATAATCAACGTATGAGTGCCACACAAAAATAGAGATTTTCAATAATAAAAAAAATTCTAAACCTGCCTCATAAAGCATAATAACATTCATAATGCATTTTTAAATTTCCATGAGAATTTCATATATTTAAATGCTGCCTTAATGAATGATGGTATTCTGTTAAAACCAAAACACTTTGTAAAAGTTGTCATGCATCACCAGGTAATGAGAGGAGAGAGTCAATCGTACTGGATGTATTAGCCATAATATGATAACATGTCACATTGTGCTTACTTGAGGATAAAATTAGGTCTCTGTCTCTTATGCCTTGCCTATTGGAGAAGCTCTGTTGCCGAGTGAGGCAATGGGGCACCTGGTAAGTCTTGTGTCTTCATTGCCTGTACTTTGCACTTCAGCACTAAATGTTTTGTGTATGTATTTGTGCTACAGACTCTTTAGTGTCTCCAGCGAATATATATATATATTGAGGTCTGGAAGTCTTTCCCCCATATGACTAGCCTTACTGTCCTTGGATCATCCTGGTGGTCCTCCTCTCTACCACATCAACAGCTTTGTTGAACTCCAGGGTTCTGCTTGTTACATGCTTTGTTACTCACCTTTTGTACTCTTCCAGGTTGTATCAGAAAATACAGATCTAGTTGCCTAGTGTGCCTTACTTGATAAACAAAAAACAAATAAATAATCTACTGTGTTAGTATGATCACAGTGTTATGAACAGAACACTTATTTGCACAGCATACTGACTTGTGCCTTCTTGTGAAGCAAGGAATGGGCATGATGAATCCTGACTCCGTTCCAACCTGTACTATTTCACAATGTCACTGGTGGCTATAGGTTACCATTTAGTTGACACATATGGATATGGAATGTTTTGAACACTGGAACATACATGATTATCAGGGTTCTATAGAATTTTCAAATTCTGGATAGATTTTGAAAAAATTCTGACTTATTCCTTGGAATTCTTCCAGATACAGAAAAACAGATTTCTGAAACAAAATGTAATGAATTCCACAGTTTTGCCCCCAAATTCTGCAGTTTCCGTATTTTTCCACAGAACACATTTCCTTGAGCATTATTTTATATGGGAAATCCATTGAAACAAGTGGCTGAATGGTATCAGAAATGCACCCACTACCTTCCTGAAGTCCTTTAGATATATGCAGGTGATTTTAGACAATGTTTTTATGTCGTGTCTCTGTTTAAAAACTGTTCCTGAAATTTGCAGTTGACATACTCCTCTTTTAAAAATTGCATGCAGAATACAAATCCGTGGTTTAAATGAAAAGAACTTCAATCCCTCTTCAGATTTCCACATAATTTGCCAAACAAATCCAAAAAGCATATTGGAAGTGGAAATGTCCACCGAAATTCCACTAGCAAAATTCTTCAGTCCATAGAGTCTTAATGGTTCTCACAAGATACAGTATCCAGATCTTACATAGTAACATATAAATTGATAGCAGATAAGGGCCGCTTGGCCCACCTAGTCTGTCCATATTCCCTTCTTGCTGTAATACTGCAGACCCTACTTGATCTCCGGCTTTATTCCCCCTTCCTACTTACCAAGGTTCCCTTATGCCTATCCCGTGCATTTTTGAAGTCTAGTACCATTTTGCCCCATCACCTGTGCTGGGAGACTGTTCCATGCATTCACCACCCTTTCAGTGAAAAAGTACTTTCTCATTTTTCTCCAGAGTCTACCCCCCATAGCTTCATATCATGACCCCTTGTTCTTGAACATCTTTTTCTCTGAAAAGTGCTTTCCTCCTGTACCTTATTTATACCCTTGAAGTATTTGAAAGCCTCTATCATAACCCCCCCTTTCCTTTATGGTGTACATATTGCGGTCCTTCAGCCTCTCCTCATTGGTTTTGATGCAGACCCTGCAGCATTTTAGATGCCCTCCTCTGGACCTCTTCCACTCTGTCTATGCCCTGCCAGAGATGTGGTCTCCAGAACAGGACACTAATCTAGATGAGGTCTCACCAATGATTTATACAGCGGTAGCACCACCTCCTTCGTTCTGCTGGTGATACTTCTCCCTGTGATCCCCAGCATCCCACTGGCTCTTCCAACTGCCTTGTCACATTGCTTGACCACTTTTAGGTCATCAGATATGATTACCCAAAAGTCCCTTTCCTCTTTAGTGGTTGCCAGTACTACTCCCCCATCCTGTACTCCATCCCTTGCACTTTTTCACATTGAAACTTAGTTGCCACACTTTTGACCACACCTCAGACTTACTTAGATCTCTCTTCATTTTGTCTACCCACCCTGGAGTGTCAACCCTGTTGCAGATCTTTGTATCATCTGTAAAAAGGCATACCATCCCTTCTAACCCCTCTACAATGTTGCTAATAAAGACATTAAAGAGGACCAGTCCATCTTCATACAGGATACATATGTCAAATACCATTTGTTTTTCAAAAAATTGTAACATTTTAATTTAAAGGGGCACTGTCAGCTTTGGTCGTCCGTTTTTGTCTATATGCATGTAATGTGCCTCTTGGCACACAAGTATTAAAGACTGAGTCAACTATGCCCTGATACATCACACACTGATATAATTTAGCCAATTATGCTTCTATTTTAAAGATTTGTTTGCCAGTCGGGCTGACAGAAACTCACTCACCACCCGGAAGCACATGCTGGATGAAACTGCTCGTCTGGCACAAGCGCAGTCCTGAAGTACAGTTTTGGGACACGCAGCATGTAAAATCAAGATTATCATCACCATTGTGGTCTTCACAGTGTGAAATAGCAGCAGCAGTGGTAGTGTTTATGGTTCACTGCCTTGCACCACAGAAGAAGGTGTTTGTCAGAGTGGCACCTTAGTTTGTCACTGCTCCCTTCCCAAGGGATCCCCCACTTCCCCCAAGAGAGAGAAATGGCACTGGAGAGATCCACAAGAACAGACAGCCATGGTTGTCCACCCCCCATACCTGCTGATGATGTTGGTAATCCCCAAGACATGTTCCAGGTGCTAAAGAGAGACAGACAGACAGAGAGAGAGAGAGAGAGAGAGACAGCAGCACACCACAGTGTTGCAACAGTGGAAACAGAAATGCACTACCGAGCAGCACAGCGGGGACAGCATGGTGCCCTGCTACCTCCCTAAAACTCTTGTTGTGCTCTCTGTTAGGCTAGCTGTTTCATGGAGAGAAAGAGATGCAGCAGCAGTTCTTGAGTGAGTTAATGTGTCATTTATTTATTTATGTTTTGTTGCAGTCCTCAAACGGCAAAGGAGAGAGAGAGAGAGAGAGACAGTGAGTGGGAGCAGCTCACTGCAGTGCTGTGAGAGTGAAAGAAAGGAAGTGAGAGTGGGACATTCATGTCTGCATTGCTACCTATTCATGTATTGTAGCCCACTATGGTATTGAGTTATTCTGCAGTTATGTATAGTTCATCGTGTATTGTCCCAGGTAAGATGTGGATCTCTTGCTATGTTTTGTATAGTTGTTCACTATCTGCTATGTATTTAGTCCTACACTAGTCGAATCATGGTTTAAGCAAGGAATGAGACACAACAAGGTGTCATTTATGGACTGATAAAAGCACACCTGAGGTGTGTAATGAGGCACTGTTACAGTACATGTTGAGCTGCAGTGGGAGAGAGTCATTTCAGAAATTGATATGTGTCAAGGTGACGTGTTTTGCTTGGCTAAGTATTAGCTAAGTATTACCATTTGCCAGTATATGTCCCGATAAGAATGGTAACTCTTGGCCAATCAAATACAGGAAACTTTCTACCCATTTTATAAAATGTGATGTCAAGTTTTTACTTAAATTTTGTTAAGCTGCATGTATCTATTATACTCTTTATTTTGTATGTAATCTCCTGGGTCATGCTTGAAAATAGATATTTGTTGGCTCAGTGCACTTACCTGGTCAACAAAAACTACATCCATACATACTGTCTGAGGAACTCGGCTCCTCTGTCTCCACTTCAGTAATAAAAACACAGTGAGTTGTGTTCAGGATAAACTAATTTGTTGCTTAAAATAAAGACAGCAGCAAGATAAAAGATCAATTGTGGTGTTTTAAAAATACTTTTAACATATTTTATTTGCTTACCATGACAACAACCACTCTATATATATTGCCAATGGTGTGCAAGAATGATCATTTCTCGTTCTCGGATGGTATTTTACTGCTTGTCTTTTTTGAATGTTTCACAGAAAATCCCTCAGACATTTTCAGACTAGCTGGCAGAATCTTAGGTGAGTGCTGATATCATTCAAGCAACAATGACATCATTTTACATAAGAATATATGAAGAAGTCAGCAGAAGAAGGCCATCTGGTCTATCAAGTCTGCTCGTATTGCAGGGTGCACAGCTTGAGCTAATGTCCCTGCCCTCCCTCCCCACTCTTCCCATCCTCCCTACCCATGATCTTTATTGTCCACCTATGCCTATCCCTGCCTCTCTTAGAGCTGCCCACTGTCTTCAATGAGATGACCTCTTCCAGCAGTGCATTCCAAGTGTTTACCACCCTCTCTGTGAAGAAATACTTCCTGACCTCCCTCCTAAACCTCACACCCTCCAGCTTAAGACTGTGCACTCTCATGTTTTGGTTGCCATTCAGCTCAAAGAGACTCTCCTTATCAACCTGATTTATCCCTTTCAAGTATTTGAAGGTCCCAATCATGTCCCCTCTCTCTCTCTCTCCTGTCTTCCAGGGAGTACATGTTCAGTGCCCTCAACCTCTCCTTGTATGCGTTACCCTGCTGACCTGCTAGCATCTTTGTAGCTCTCCTCTGGACCTTCTCCAGCAGGTTAATGTTCCTTTTGAGGTGTGGACATGAGTACTGAACTCCACACTCTAGATGCGGCCTTACCAGTGACCTGTACAAGGGCAGTATAACCTTCTCTCTCCTACTACTGATTCCCCCCCTAGATATGCAAACCAGCACCTTGTTTGCCTTTGCTGCTGCTTTCTTGCACTGTGTGAAGTGCTTCATGTCTCTAGTGAACATCACACCCAGGTTCTTCTCCTACTCTGATGCAGATACTCAGACTCCACCCAGGTAGTACTATGTCCTTGGATTCTTGGCTCCAATATGCATAACTTTGCATTTCTTGGCATTGCAGCCAAGCTGCCAGGTTGTGAACCAATTCCTAAGCTTTTCCAGATCTTCCTGTAGGTCCTGTATCCCTTCAGCTGTGCCCACTCTCCCACAGAGCTTGGTGTCATCCATGAATAGGCACATTTTGCCCTTAATGCCATTCCCCAGTGTCATTGATGAAGACATTGAACAACACTGGCCCCAGCACCGAGCCCTGTGGGCCCCCCTGGTTACCTCTCTGGTGCCATATAACTCTCCTCACACAACCACCCTCTGGAATCGGTTCCTCAGCCAGTTTTATTTATTTAATTTTTGTTGACCGGGTAAGTGCACTAGACAAATCCTGCCTATTATCAGGCACAACCTGGGGGAAGGGGATACAGATGAATGACAACTGACTTTGAACCAGATTAAGCTGTTGGTGGTATTTTTAGTGAATGAGGGAAACTTGGCCAGGACACCGGGGAAATTCCCCTACTCTTGCCGGTAGGAGGATCTCTGGTCTACGAAATGGAGACCTCAGTATGTGCTCAGTCGTGCTTGGGAGAGGTCACGGATTGCACTGCTGCGCTGCCATTTGCAGCAGCTCCTGATTTAGTTTCAGTGTCAGAGGAGTCGCCTTCTATGCCTATTGAAGTGGATAGACCGCTTACTCCGACTGTGTTACGGGATCCCTCCTTACCTGCATGACAACGAATTCCTCTAGTTTCATTGGTGATCCCCTGTTCAGAAAAGCAGAACCAAGTTTGGAGAATGCAGCCTGTGTTCCCAGTGTTCTTCCCCCTGCTGTTTCCGGTGAGGGGTTCAGGATAGCTTGCACGGCTTCAGAGTCGCTTTTGGGAGCCCACTGACAGACTGCACCAGCGGTTTCTTTACCAGCTGTTTCTTCTGCTGCCACTACCACCTCCAAGCTTATTAGTGTGCACTTTGGTTTGCCTGATGCTCCAGAGACAGCAGCACCATCCTGAACTGCATCAGATGAGCTGTTTCGCGCTGGCTGGACACGGACTGCTTTGGGCACCTGGACACCGGATTTGTCCTGGGACGAGGACAAACATGGAGTACTGTTTTCCCCACACAGGCCTGCACTGCCCTGCAAGAGCTCCACTGAGGTGCCTATTTTTGGGGACACTATTCCCTCTGCAGACATTGTTGTTGCAAAAACTAATGCTTTATCTGGGAAGGACTGGGGATATTGTTGAAACTGCAGAATTGGAAGATGTTATGCATGTCTCTGATATGGGGGGGGGGTCTTCTCATGAGGGGGTGAGACATTGCACCTTACCCAGGGAAACTGATGTTTTGACTGTTTCACCCCCTTCTGTCCAGCCCCCCCAAACGAATGTGCCTATCATGGCGTTGCCTGGTTTTTGTGCTGTTTCGCCCCCTTCTCCTTTGGCCTCTTCTAAACTGGTTACAGTTCCTCCTGATGCACCCACACAGGCATCTGCTTTGGGCCCAACTCCTTTACCATATATATCACATCACTCCCTACTAATGTTTTGGCACCCTCCCCTCCACTGGATGACCCAGGGGAAGGCTCCTCAGCCCTACCTCCACCCTCAGCCCTGCCTCCACACTCTGGTAGGGGTCCTGTTCTTTCTGACCTCTTTAAAATAAATTGGAACAGAGCCCCAGACGTAATGCTGTTCGCCTCCGCTATGGGGGGGTGGGTCTTACTGAATTTCTGGACTGATATTATGTTGCTAGGACTTTGCTGAAAGGTTCTATGCATTTTCAGGCCTCAGAAATATATGCATTCATTCACATTTCTGGTGAAGAGACTTTCAATATCAGCTTTAAAACTAATATGGGGTTGGATAGTTTTTGGCACAAATATGCGACTTTGAAACACACTCCTTTATGGATGCCCTTTTATGTGATTCCCTTGACAAAAAAAGGAGTGCATATTGTCGCTGTTATGTTTTGCAGTGAAGGTGTGAGTGTTAGCGATATTTATCATTGGTTACAAAATAGGTGTATGCTTTTGTCCCCCCCACGAAGCAATTATTGATACAGAAGGTCTGTGGACTGGTGGGTGGAAATTCCGGATTAAACTTTTCCAAGTTAACTCAGAGGTGGTACATCTCCCCAATAGTTTCTTCTTAGGCAGGGATAGAGGCATTTGTTTTTATGGGGGCCAGCCTAGGGCCTGCTACAAGTGCAGTGCCCATACACATCTAAGTAGCACCTGTGATATGTTGAAATGTAGTTTATGTGGGGAATATGGACACCCTAGCATGTCCTATGAAAATGTTTTCCAATGTAACCTATGTGACGAGAAAGGCCATGCCTACCATCAATGCCCCTGGGCTAGTAAGAATCGCAATGAGGGTTGGAATCCTGACACTTTAGTCCAGAAGGCACAGGACAAGGCACAGGAAAAGATCCCTACCCATGTCTCTGTCCTAGACCCCACGGAAGCCCCTCCACTCCCTCCCTCCCAACCACCTCCCATATTCACTATGGCTCCCCAAGTGGAGTTTGACCCCCCGCCACGGATGTCTCCTCACCTACACAGGATGTGGTGGATACCATATTGCACCCTACTACTACTCAGACCTCTGACTTACCTCTTGGGACCTGGAAGGTTTTACTCAATGCAGACGGATTACTAGAGCAACTGCTCGCAAATCTCAAAAAGTTAGGGAGGTGCCCATTTCTAATGCCTTTTGACTGTTTGAAGGGGGGGAGGGGAGGACTCTGATGGGGATTCAGAGACCTCCGTTTTACCCTCAGATATGGAAGTCTTTGGTTCCAGCCTCTGGATGTTGTCCGTAAAAAGTTAACAGAACAAAGAAAGGGAGTAAAAAATGTAAAAACATGACTATCACGGATGGGAGTGGCTGATTAGTTTCTGACTCTGGCTACCATTCGGCTTTCCTCATTTAATGTCTGTAGTCTGAAGAACTACAAAAGACGGACTGCTTTTTTTCATTTTGCTGCTTCCCTCCATACTGATGTTCTCTTACTCCAAGAAACTCGCTTGAAGTCTATTTTTGACATTAAGCAAGTTAAAAGGGGCTGGGTATGGGGTCCCTCGTATTGGACTTTTGGTGAAGATTAAGCAGAAGGTGTAGCAATCCTGTTTACATCTACAGCTTTTTCCATCTCACGCATTATAGACATTTTTCCAGGTAGAGCTTTGATTCTAGACTGCACTTCTCAGGGCCATTCCCTTCGTATTATCAACCTTTATGCTCCTCAAAACCAAAGCTGCCAGGATCAGTTTACTTGACCTAATTAAACCTTACCTCTGTACCCGTAAACACATTATCCGGGGTGGTGATTTCAACTGCTCTATAGACATTTCCTGTAGGACAGCAGCTGGGAAAAAAAAATATTGTGACTCTCGTGCTTTATGTACTTTAGTGAAGGATGCTGGTTTAACTGATGCCTATCGTGCTCTGAGATCTGATGCTGGATATACTTATTATAGATCCATTTACCATACTAGGATTGACTATTTATTTTCCTCACACTATTGTATCCCGCATTAGATTTCGGTTCACCCCTCTGAGCTTTCTGATCATCATTTGTTAACTGGGACATTTTCTCTGGGGTCTGCACCTCTGTTTTTTTTATCGAACTCAAACCTGTGGAAACTTAACAATTCCTTGTTTTCCCATCTTACTGTTCAGGCCCAAGTACGATCACTTTTTTGGGCCCGGATTTCTGTCCTTTGTTGCTCTGATTCCGTATGGACATGGTGGCAGGATACAAAACTGGACTTACGGATTTTTTTTCAGACTAAGGGCAGACGTATGGCCAGGGACAAATAGCTTACATATTTGGATTATAGAAATCAATTATATAAACTCTTGTCATATTCTGTTTCCTCCCCTATTGATTATTCTTCACAAATCAAAAAATTATGTCACTGCATGTTTACACATCAATATGATAGTGCCCGCACCTTAGAGTTTTTTTATGAGAGTTGGTACTTCGGTTTCCCCCTCCGCAAACCCTTTTTTCGCTTATAAGGAACAGATACATGCTATGGTTATGCAGGGTCTTTATGACCCAGTGGGTAACATTGATTACTCTATTTCGGGCATGCTCTCCATTGCTACCTCCCATTTACAGACACAGTTTGGTGATACGCCCTGTAGTCCGACTGTCTTGTCTGAGGTTTTTTCGGCACCTGTCCCACAGGTCTCTGCACATCATGCTATGGACTCTGTAGTCTTAATTACACAGGAGGAAGTGGCTTGTGCCATTTCTCAGCTTAAATTAGGAGTAGCCCCTGGTTCAGATGGCCTTACTCATGAATTCTATAAAACATTTCAGGAAGATTAGGTGGAAGCTTTGACACAGGTATATAATTATGTATTACAGGAAAGGTACGGGACTTCTGATTTTGGGTTGTCTATTTTGAAATTTATCTATAAAAAGGGAGATAAATGTTCACTACTGAATTGGAGACCACATCATCTCCTTAATGCTGATTATAATATTTTGGCTAAACTACTTAGTACTTGATTACAACACCTGGCACCTGATGTTAAAGACCTTTCACAATCTTGTGCTATTGCTGGCCGCTCTAGTCACACAAATCTGTTCATGTTAAGACAAATGTTTGAGGCAAAACAGACAAATCACCTTGCTGGTTTTGTTCTCTCCTTGGATCAATTGAAGGCGTTTGATTCAGTGCATCACTCGTACTTATTTCAGATCATGAAGTTATATGGTATCCAGGATGTAATTCTCACATGGCTTACTTGTTTATTTTCCATGGCTAGTTTTACTCCTTTAATTAATGGATATTTGGGGGATAATTTACCCCAGAAAGTTGTGATACGACAGGGCTGTCCATTAAGCCCTTTATTATATATTTTTGCTTTAGACCCCATTCTTAGTCAAATTAAATGGGATTCACAAATTGTGGGGTTCACACCCAGTTCTGCTTATTCCCAGAAAAAAATTTCTGCATATACAGATGATGTGGTTTTATTTGTTCGCAATAAAGATTCTGGAGATAGGGCAGTCCGGATCTTTCAGAATTTTACTTCTGTTTTGGGTGGGACCCTTAACCTCCAGAAGAGTGTGTCTTCCTTTAGATATGGATTCCACCTCTATCCCAGTGGTAGGTGGAATTCGGACAAGCACTGACCTGCAACAGATATTGGGCATCTGGTTCAATGTTGCAGATGTGGTGACATATAATTGGGACAAGCAACTTCTTATTGGAGAGCATAAAGTACAACTATGGAAAACGTGGAAATTGGGGAAGAAGAAACGAGTTTTGATAGTTAAAAAATTTTACTTCCTACTTTTTTATATCTCAGTTATGTGTATGCCCCCCCAACACTTAGAGATGAGACTATTTAGTATTTTTTTCAGATGATATGGGGTAGCCAACTTAATCCTATAAAAAGGGACATCACGTATTTACCCATACAACAAGGGGGTCTTGTGATGGTTCACCCAGTAGCTTTTTTCTTTCTTTCTTTTTCATCTCTTTCAAAGCGTTCTTTACACATCCAACACTTGTGATACATGGGTCAGCAGTGCTATACTATCTGTTATGGATAAATGGGATGCTTTCCCACCCAGACATTCCCATAATTTATATATTCCATCATATGCCATAGACAGTTTCCGTAAGTTACGATTCTGGAAATTGCGAAAATCATCTAACCTGATGCTCACTAGACGACAACTCTATAACACCTTTTTAAATGTTACGAAATCAGTGTTGCTGTTTCCAGAATGTACCCCTTCCAGTATGGAATATGCTTCATTGTTTCTTCGTGATAAGAGAATCCCACATCATATATGGGATGTCACCTGGTTATGTTGCCATAGCAGGTTAAACGTCCGAGGCAATTTTAAACATAAGTCTTCTCAAGAACGATATTGTCCTAAGCCTTCTTGTTTTCAGATAGAAGAAACAATGACTCATTTCTTTTTTGAATGCACAGACACTTGTTTGTTTTGGAAAACTTTAGCAAACAAGTGGAAATGGCCTTTCTTAAGTAGAATCACCTATCAAACATTGATACTAGGTGACTTTTCTGGACCATGGAACAAATTTCATCACAGTACTTTGAGGGTTATTTTTTCCATGTGTAAATATTATTTGTGGCAAGCATGCTGTCAGTATGTTTTACAGCAATTTCGACCTTGCTGCATTCTATTATACTGCAGATGGAAACAACTTTGTTGAATCTAATGGAATTGGAACATCATCGTCTTTCTCTACAATGCTTTCAGTTATTATGGAAACATATTAATTTTTTGCACTGATGCTGTATATATATGCTGCTGTACTCTGTTGACTGTATTTGTTTTTTTTTCCTTCCTGTTATGATTTGTTTTCAGTTGATATAATGATTATTGTATGATTATTGCTGATTTTATTCTGTTTGCATTTCGCTTATATGCTTGATGTTATGTTTTCTTTGCTTAATAAAATTCCCCTGCTCTTTTCAATAAGTGCCATGGGATCTTTAACATCCACCTGAACTACCATCAATCCAGGCAGATAGGACCTCGGTTTAACGTCTCATCCGAAAGATGGCACCTTAGTGTCAGTACTGGGATATTAACCCAAGTGCTACCCATCTAGCCATTTTTTCCACAGAGTCAAAGGCCTTGCTGAAATCAAAATAGAGGATATCTACTGCTTGGCTCCTGTCTACTGCCTTAGTGACAAAGTCAAAGAAGTCAGTCAGATTAATTTGGCGCTGCTTGGCCCCTGTCTACTGTCTTAGTGACAAAGTCAAAGAAGTCAATCAGATTCATTTGGCATTACCCCCCCATAAGCCCATGCTGTCTCGCATCCTGGAGACCATGCTCCTCTAGATATTCCACCAACCTTTCCTTTAGTATGGTCTCCATGAGCTTGCCCACAATATAGATCAGACTTGACTGGTCTGTAATTCCCTAGGTCATCATTGGGACTGCTTTTGTGGGGTACTACATGTGCTGTTATCCAGTCCTGTGGTACCACACCTGACTCTAGTGAACTGTTTAATAGGTCTGCCAGTGGCCCTGCCAGCTCCTCAGCTAGTTCCTTTAGTACCCTTGGATGTACTCTGTCCGGACCTGGTGATTTGTCCACCTTCAATGCCAGCAGCCTCTCCCTCACGCTATACTCCTCTATCACTACATTTGTGTTCCCTTCCCCCTGCTCCTCTTTTCCCTCCTATAGGCACTGGTCCCATCCTTTTTCCCTGGTGAAGATGGAACAGAAGTATTCATTTAGTATTCCTGCTTTTCCCCTATTATCCTCCACTAATCCAACCCTTTCAAGGATCTGACAGCTCAGTACATCATATTATGACATTCAAAATACAGTCTTTACTTCCAGTTTTCTGGTGGTGGCCTGTATTAATCAAATTATTCCAGTAAAACATCATGAGTAGATATCTATCAGTTTCCCTAAATTTATCAACACTTTGTGCTCTGTATCACCTCCCCCCCCCCAAAAAAAAAAAATATCAAGAACATGACAGGCTCTTAACATGAACATTTTTGTTTCCTTAGTTCTCTTACTGCCCTGAATGAAACACATCTTCCTCCTTATTTCAAAGTATTGTCCCCTAAAAATTACTGATTAATCTGTGAAACTAAATATTTATCTGTAATGCTGTACTAATAAAATTCCATTGGCAAAGGTCCTCAGACATTTGAAATTAACATGAGTTGTTGCCATTTTACAGTCTTGTGTACATTAGTGCGTGCATGTGTGTGTGTGTGTGTGGCTACTGAGCTGCTAGGACCTCGAAGAAAATGACATCATTGTTGCATGAATGGAATGAACATTCACCCAAGATTCCACCAGCTGGTCTAAAAATGTCTGAGGGATTTTCTGTGAAACCATCAAATAGTGGAGCATTGAAATAGTAACTGTACATTACAAATGGCAATTTCTTCATTTCATATGTAACAAATAAGGCCTGGTTATCCTTATGTTAGGGAAAAGAAGTAAAGTTTTTAATACGGTTATAATATATCTGCAGTTGATCTAAAAGGACTGCCCCTCCTACAGATAAACATTTTCACGCCTCAGTAGGCACTTTTTCAAAGTAGACAGGTGCAGGGTAGGTGTGTGTTTAAAAAAATGCATACATACATACAAACAGAAATTTTGGGGAAAACACATTCTTTCATAACTTGTGTGTCAATGGCACTAAAGGGATCAGAAATGTAATATTATTATGATATTAAAGACATTTTGTGATAACCATGCGGCATTTTACAAAAAATTAATGAGACCACACAGCTATAAATATTTCAGTTTTTTTTTAAATTGTACACTTTCAAAAGTGTACAATATTCTTATTGAAAAACTAGTGCAACATTACCAAGTAGTGCTTTCTTGAGGAGGGAGGCTTTTTCCGATGATTCTTCATTGGCTTACATCAATAGTTCTCAGACTTTGTCACAGTGAGCCTCCCCAAATCCATGGAAAAGATTTTGAGCCAACCCAAAAAATGTAAATAATTTTGGGCCTCCCCAAAGGAAAAATAATGTACTGTACTTTGCGCAGTACACCGTGAATACATTGAAACCCCTTTGAGTGCGTGGCTCACATTTAGTTCTTTGTCTTATACTGACTTGGAACTTTTGAAAAAGAGGTCCAGTGCTCAAAGGCGTTATCTGAATAACAAATAAATAAAATAAACAAATATTATTATTCAGCTTATTGTAACCCCCCACCCCCACCCCCGGGCCAACCTGCCTGCTCTGCTATTTTCATTCTTGAACCATTGTTAACCCTTGTTGCAGTACCTTCATGGGTCAGACTACTTCCCCTGTTTCCGCTCTATATGAAATAACCTTCCTACATACTTTGCCTCTCCCCCTCCTTCTCTGCTCCTAAGCAACATCTCAGGGATTACTTTGCTCCTTCCTGCTATTGCTCTTAGCAGTTCCATGCTCAACCCTTTTATTTGGGCTCTTCTGCCATCAGTTTACAAATTGATCAATTCCCACCACTCATTATTAATTTAATGTTCATATTTATTTGCAGTATTGCTCATTGTATATTTCTTGTTTGTTTTGCAGTTACCTTTTGAAATGTATTCACTCCCTACCCTTCCCTGGGTACACCTGAAATGAGCATTGGCTCATTCATCTTCTCTTGTCACCTGTTACTAAATAAATACATAACATTCACCTATTATTATTATCCTCTTTCAGTTTGCTTCATCTCTTCACACAAAATATATATAACCCAAAATTTAAATACAGTAATTTTTCAGACTTGCTTGGGCCTTCCCTAGAACAGGTTGGGGCCTCCCCAGAGAGGCTGGCCTCACCATTTGAGAACCCTTGGCTTACATAGAGCATGTTTCAGTGTTGGTGGGCTGTGTCTTTGTAATTTAGAGAAAGCTGTTAGAAAAATCAGAAATGCAGAGCTGCAATCTAGATCGTGCTTTGAAAAAACTGTTTTCAAAATAAATGTTTCTATTATAATCTGCCAGATATGGCTTGGTAGTCCATTTTTAGTGTTATTTTTAAATTGCCTTCAGTTTATAGGTTTCATTTAGGCAGTTTTCCTTGTGCCATAGTAAAGTAAATAAGAAAGAAAAGAACAGCGGTAACATTTAGCATACATTCCATAATAAGGACTTACACCTAGAGGTGTACAATGTTTCCCAGCTTTATGAAGTGCAAAGTGACACTATACTGTAAAGTTGCTTGCAAAGTTTCACTTTGTGTATTTTTTTTTAGCATAGTGAAGAAGCACTTTGCTTGTGAAGAACAATGCCAAAATGTCATGTTGCACAAAAAAGATCCCTTTTAAAGTTTTTGGTTTTTGCAGTTAAACTTTTTGTTGCAGCTTATTCATTTACAAACAAACTGCAGGATGCATTAGACACATTCAGATACATACCAAATGTAGTTATGCAGTCATGAAGAAGGCAATGCAAACTTCCAAAGCATATATGGCGTGCCAGCTCAATCGGTTCTTTTAAAGTATTTATAATCCCCCACCCACTCTGCTGTCCTTATATAAGTAGACATGGTCAGTAGAGAGGAGTGTTTTATTTGGCACATAGGTGGGGAGAAGGATTAAATTTCGTGGGCCTGATTCCCAAAAGTGGCTTAGAGTGGCACAAGCTGTGGTAAAAAGCAGCTTGCACTGAAGCCCAGTGCACCAAAGGTCCCACGCCAGATTCAAGTAGAGGTGGGGTCCTGGCACCTAAGTCCCCACACATGTGGCAACCACTACCATGCAACAAACACCTGGTGCATGGGAGGGGTGTGCAGAAAGCTCCTGCAGCAAAGGCAAGCATCCTTGCCCCCTTGTCTGGTGGCCTAGTGGCACTCCCTACTAAATCCCTGATAGCACATGTCAGTATAATAATTAATATTGTCCCTGACCTGTCCCAATCCCTGACATAACCCATATTTGTAATATTTAATATATTCCCTGAGCTGGTGGTCTAGTGGTCCCCCCTCCCTGATCCCCCCATTGCACCCGTTATTAAAATATCATATTGTCCCTGTTCTGGTAGTCTAAGTGGCCACCCCAGCCTGCTTGCTGGTAGTGCTCTCCTCCTGCTCCCACCCCCATATCCCGAATGTTACCTGCACATCTCACACTCACCTCTGTGGTCAGCTTGCTGGACTGAACTGTCAGTCAGACCCTGTATGGGTACACACTCATGAATAATCATGAGTGTGTACACTATAGAGTATGCGCTGACAGTTCAGTCCAGTGGCAGGCAACAGAGGTGATGATGGGCTGTGCCAGTGGCGATATGGGGATGGGAGCAGGGAGGAGAGCACTACCTGCTAGAGTGGGGGTGGGGTGGGGGGTCACTAGATCACCAGAACAGGGACAATAGGATATTTTATAATAACAGGTGCTATCAGGGAGGGAGGACCACCAGGTTAGGGAAAATATTAAATAATATAATTACAGGTGATGTCAGGGATTGGGAAGGGGGGATCACTAGACTACCAGGTCAGGGAAAATATTAAATAATATAATTACAGGGGATGTTGGGGATCGGGCAGGGGGGTCCACTAGACCACCAGGATATGGATGATTATTAAATAACATGGACACAGGTACTATCGGGGGATTGGGTAGGAGGGACTCTAAACTATCAGGGATTTATTTAAGGCACAGAAGGGGGATAAGGGCAGGGGTGGGGTATGTGGCACATTGTCACAATTCTCCTGTCACCCAGAGGGTAAATTTCTAAGTACCCTTTCACCAGCCCTGGCTGGTCTCAGGGTGATTAGAAATTATTTGTGTATACTGCTTGGGGGGCACTTACAGCCTGCAATTGCTGCAAGCCCCTAGCCCCATGGCACAGCCCACATCTGAGTGCACAGGTGGCCCAAACCCCATTTGGAGCAGGCAGACTGCGGTTGACGCAGGCTGCCTTTGTGAATAGCTCAAGGGGGCAGTATGTGATGCAAGGTGCACTTGTGCCATTTATGTTTGGCGCAGGCGCCTTGCGTCAGTCCAGGGCTATGTGAATCAGGCCCAACAAGTCTAAGATGAAGCAGCATTGAACTTTGCTGGGAGGGGGAGATTTTTGTGTGCAGAGGGGAGGCAGGGTAAGTTGGCTGCAGTAAAGAGAATGGGCCTACTTGTTTATGGATGGTACAATAGTCTGGAGAATTATATATATTTTAAAATGTTTATGGAAAAAAAATGTGTGCATTATTGATGCAACTGATGGGAATGTCTGAAAGTTTTCATAAAATGTGAAGTTTCTGACTTCACACCAACTTAGCTAGCAAAGTAAAACTTTGCAACGTATGCATCTGTAGTGAAATTTGCCATACAGCAGTAGCCCCAGCAGAAACTGTACAGAGACATTATGTTAGCAGCTGTATATTAAAAGAAAAATTGTGTGTGTGTGTTTTGTGATTAACCAGCAGCAGTATAACTGCCCCACTTAAGGAGGACCCACATTATGCAATGTAATTCCAATGCGGTCAGGAGTTAAATTTACTATATTGTAGTAATGCCATCATAAACTGTACATGGAAATTGTACTACCAGCTTCATATTAAAAGGAAAAAACATATTTTTTATTGTTGTTGCTTTGTGACCAACCAGAGGAATAATTTGCTGAAATTAAAATTGCACAAATGCATAATTTGCAATTTAATGCTGTTTCGCAAGTGTAATAAAACTTTTGCCCAGCACTAGAAATAGTTATGATACCAGTGCCAGAATTTACGAAACTTTGCCCTGGTGCAAACTTGGTTTTGTGTGAGCAAACTGGCTTTTGCACTGAGTCTGTATACACAGAAGCCTGGTTTGCATGCTCAACCTGGGTTTGCGCTGGGGCAAAGTGTGGAGAGGGGTGCATTGCAAATGAGGGGGAGGGGTCCTGAATATCAACACAGTCTGATTCACAGAGCATTTGCTGTATGCAAGGGCCTTTTGTGTGGTCCTCTTGCATGGAGAAAATGCTGCCAACCAAGACCTCTTCTTATGCCGCACAACCCTATTGATTGGCGGAGGTACTATGGCATCACACCCCCACCACAATCGCTGATCCAAATACATAAAAATATGTTTGAAGCCAGAAAGGTTTATGTACAGAGAAGCTGTAACAAAAGTGAGGTCAGCACTTAAACTCAATAAAGGGATCTTAGAGAACTAGCAAGTTCTGAGGATGACTGCTCATTCAGTTGTTACAAAAGCTTTTCAGGAAGTGGTTTGGTAACTGGCCTGCGTGGCACATTACACACCTGAGTTTCAGTGCTTTTTGGTGATTTGTGGCTATGTGCACACCTGGTATACTTGTTTAGGCTTTTTAGCCACAAGAGAAAGTTTTCAGTTTGAAACAACTTTGGAGTCAGCATTTTTTTTGCACCAAAGTGACTGGGAGGACTTGTTGGTAAAGTAAAGCATTACTTTTGCTTTTGCAGCCTGTTTACATCTGTAACCAGTTCCTATATTACTCTCTAGCACTGTTTTGGGGTTACATGGTTTTTCAGCCAGTGTTTTATTGTTGTTTTTTATAGTTTTGTTAATAAAGGTGATTTATGTTTACAACTTGCTAGTTCTTTAAGATCCTTTTATTAAGTTTAAGTGCTGACCTCGCTTTCGTTACAGCTCTCTGTAAAAAAACCTCTCTGGCTTCTAGCTTGTTTTAGCTCTGAGGTATTGTGCAATCCCTTGATGCAATATTTTTGGTCGTTAGTAGCCCCTCTGACACTCTCAACTGTAAGTAGTCTACCATATTTTCTTTTTTTAACAGATAAAAATATGTTTTCCTGGCACTTTGACCCCCCCGCAATTGCCGATTACCAGACCAGTGTGGAAAGACATCCTTTCAGGGTGGCAGTGGTTCCCATCCCTGCACCCATTCCCAACATTTATAAAAGTATTCCCTGGTGTCCAGTGGTCTCTCCCCCCACCTGTCACTCACCCAATATAAGATAATGGTTTCCCTGGTGTCCAGTGGTCCCATCCCCCACCTGGTAGGCACAGATTCAGTCTGCGGTGGTTAGTGATCCCTCCCCCCACTGTATCACCTGCTCAATACAAGATAATTGTTTCCCTGGTGTCCAGTGTTCCTACCTGATCACCCACCCAATAATATAACATTTCCCTGGTGTCCAGTGGTCCCTCCCCCACATGATCAGTGCCCCATCCCCATAACCTGTGTCCCTGGTGTCCAGTGGTCCCTCCCTCTGCCAATTGCTGGCCTCAGGTACCTGGTGTTATGGGCCAAATGCCATACATATCCTCCCCAGGCTGCCATGGCAGACAGAATTGGGGTAACACATGAGTTAGCCTGACTGGCATCACCCCACTGGTCTGGGACTGGTACTGTCATCCCTCAACCCTGTCCTTAGTTAAACCCTGCCCTCAAATCCAGTGATCCCTGTTATAGCAGACCAGCCACCACCAGTTCCTGGGTGATCAGGTGGGGGGAGGGACCGCTAGTCACTGGAGACTGGATCTGTGTCTTTCAGGTGGGTCTTAGGGTGGGATGTGGGAGTACTGGACACCAGCAAAACCATTATCTTATATCAGGCGGGTGATCAGGTGGGGGGAGGAACCACTGGACACCAGGAAAATGTTATTATATTATTGGGCAGGTGATTGGTTGGGGGGAGGGACCACTGGACACCAGGGAAACCATTATCTTATATCGGGTAGGAGAGGGACCACAGGACACCAGGGAAACACATGGCATATATCGGATGAGGGATCAGGTCAGGGGAGGGACCACTGGTCACCAGAGAAACAGATTTCCTATATCGGGCAGGGCATCAAGTGGGCTACTGGACACCAAGAAAAATGTATATTTTTACATACAGGCCAGTGATCAGTGGAGGGGGGATGACTATTAGCACCAGGGAAACATATATTTTTACAATCTAGCTGGCAATCAGCAGTGGGGGGTGCACTCTAAACTCCGGTGCAGCTTATGTAAATGGGCTCATAATGAGCATACAAAAATCCATGTAGTGCCTTGCATGCCCAGTGGGCTCATTTACATGACTGCTTTTGTGAATTCCAAATAGCTCGCCTGCGATGTTCATTGTGGAGCCATTCTCCAGGATGCATGTTGGTGCAGCATAATAGGGTTAGCGCCGAGTCATCCTGGCCCTATTTACAGTTGGATAACTGGCAAACTGGAAACTGACTGAGCAACAGGACCCAGAGGGTTGTGGTGAAAGGAGTTCAATCCAAAGAGAGGGGGTGACCAGTGAGATCCTGAAGAAATCAGTGCTTGGACCAGTCCTCTTCAATATCTTCATAGGCAACGTTGCAGAGGGGCTGGAAGGGAAGGTGTGTCTCTTGGCAGATGACACAAAGATCAGCAACAGGGTTGATACTCCAGGAGGGGTAGAGGAAATGAGAAGGGACCTAAGCAAGCTTCTGGAGTGGTAAAGGGTGTGGCAGCTAAAATTCAATGCAAAGAAGTGCAAGATCATGCACTTGAGGCACAGAAATGCAGGGGAGTAGTACATGATGGAGGGTGGAGGTACTGACAGCCACCAAACAGGAAAGGGGCCCAGGAGTAATCATATCTGATAATCTAAAGGTTACCAAACAATGTAAGAAGGCTGTGAGGAGAGCCAGTGGAATTCTGGGGTGCATAAGGAGAGGTATCTCCAGCAGAAGGATGGAGGTGGTGTCGCCACTGTATAGAACATTGGTAAGACCTCAACTAGAGTAATGTGTCCAGTCCTGGAGGCCACATCTCTGGAAGGACATAGAGTAGAAGTGATTCATAGGAGGACAACAAAAATGGAGCAGAGGTTGCACCAAAAGTTATATGAGCAGAGACTGGAGGATCTCAACATGTATTCCCTAGAGGAGAGGAGAGTTAGTGGGGGGATATGACAGAGACTTTCAAATACCTCAAGGGTGTAAATAAGGTACAAGAGGGTAGCATCTTAAAAAAAAAAAAAAAAAAGATGTTCAAGAACAATGGGCCATGACATGAAGATAGACGGGGGTAGACTTTGGGGTAACATGTGAAAGTATTTCTTTCATGGAAAGGGTAGTGGATCCATGGAACAGCCTACCAGCAGAGGTTGTAGAGGCAAAAATGATAGGGGAATTCAAAAACACATGGGACAGACATAAAGGAATTCTAATGATAGGAAAGAGAGGGTAAGCCACAGATCATTTAGGATCTGCCTCATATGAAACAGGTAGGGAAATATGCAGACTAGGTGGGCTAAGCAGTCCTTATCTGCCATCAAATTCTAAGTTTCTATGGTTCTATGGATATTGCAGGTGGGTTATCCAACTGTGAATAGCAACCTTTGACTCCTGGGCAATCGCAAAGCACAGCACAGACGTTTGAGCTGTGCTTTGCAATTTATTTTTTTGTGAATCTAGTCCCAGGTGTAGGCAAGCAGGCAGAAGAGATGATGTCTGCCGTACAATGATCATGTTTTCATTCTGATATGCACAAATAGAAAAAAAGGGAAAAATAACATTAGGACATAGTAAATATAACCAGAAATGTGTCTGAACGTGTAATTGTTTTGAAAGTGTTCCTAGATAAGTCAGGGATTCTTTAAAACAACCTATATAAGAGGGTTATCAGATCAGTTAATTTTTATGGTTACTCTTTTGGAGAAAATATTAAAAGTTCACTGTTGAAATATTGCTGCTGAATAAAGGTCAGTTAAAGTAACAGAATATTTTAATATTTAAAGCGGAATGATAACAAATGGAAGATACAGATAATGTAAAAAATATAACCTAGCTAAAGCAATTTCTGATGAAGATAATATTTTGTACTTAACAAAGATCATCTCTTCTTTTGTAGGTTGAACGTCAGACAAAAAACAGAATGAACTTAATGTCAGTTGTCATTTAATGAACTGATGTTTGACAAACGATTATGGTTTGGTGCGTACTATTTTTCTTTACATTTTTTCATACTGTATTGCTGTTTACTTCACCTATGATCTGGGGTGCTACTTGCAAATTACTCCTGCAGCTTTGTGCACCCCCCACTCCATTGCCACCTCCCAGTCTGGACACCAGCTTCAGCATGGTACTAGAGTTTATGTGGGGCCATCATAAGCCTGGGTGCCAGGATTCTTTTTGTCCATGTCTTCTTCCTCCTCTCTTGTTGTCTTGTGGCACAATGGATTGCATCACTGCTGCCTTTCCTAAAATGTAGTGTCTCCTGAGGACAGAGACAAGATCTGCTGCCCACCACAGATTTTGCTAGTGCCATGATTCATGGTGCAATCCCTTCCTGATCAGGGACATGTTGCTGCCAGCATCCTGCACTCAGCCACATACAGTATGTAGATGCAGGCATCCAAGGCAGGCTTGCTTGCAAGCTCAGTACTAGGTGTAAGCTTGTTTATATTGCCACATCTGGATTGTGGTGATGAAATATGGCAAGGCTTTCACATAAAACATGTTCAACTTTACTATTCTATACATATCATTTGGTTACAATTGGGCCATACTTAAAGAGCTAGAGCAGCACTTGTGTTGAAGGGGCTTTCTATTACAGCAACCAAAGGGCTGCCATAACAGGTGTGCCCCCCTCTGAACTGGAGGTCTCGTGGCAACAAGACACCCCACAGCCATGACCCCTGGCCCCTCCATGCCAAGAAATTTTCAAACAAGTTTATAGGGGACATGGCCCAGGTCCATCCCACTGGCAAGCTCCAGCCCTTGCATAGATCTGCACAGCTGTGCATCAGGTCTATTCAAGGGTCATTCATACTGTACCAGATCCATGCATCTTGTTGGTCTGGATACATGGCCCACAAGTGTGTGGCACTGTACGCACCCCTTTCAGTGCATACTGGGCATATTTGTTGGTAGGGCCCAGAGATATTAAACTTCCATGATACGTTACTGTATTGTAAACTCCAAACTATTTTTCACTCTAACTTTTGCCCTGCAGTCACTGGTTATTGTATTATACGCATAGTAAATTGTTGTTCTTATAGCACAGCCATTCGCACTGTCTTTATGTATGCTGGAGCTTAGTCTCTGTGGCTGCAATCGCTAGCTCTCAGCTTGTGAACTAGTTTTTCTGATTGTAATACCCTGGTTCTTCATTACTGTTACTACTACACTCTCTAAACTCTTGTGTTAAGTTGTCATATGTATTGTGTACTGTCACACTCCGTAAGTACTCTATGCCCAATCCAACTAATGTAACTACTGTATACTCCTGCCATTCTATGTAACCGCTGTTGTAACTAATCCCAGGTGGCTCCTGAAAAAGGGACCTCTGGTCTCAGTGATCTTGCCCGGTTATCAAAATTTAAATAAATAAATAATATGCTGATGTTATTGAAGTACCATTACAGTTGTAACCCCACCGAGTTGTGCTAAAAGTAAGCCTCTTATTATCGAACACCTTTACCTGGTAAATACAAACAAAATAAATAAAAACTGCAGCTAATAAAAACAAAATAAATCAAATAAAATGGTCATTTTCCTTTTCGGTGAGCGTGTGACAGTGGCAGTTTTCAATTTCAGTTTGACTGGCTGACACCTACACCGTAATAACTGGCCACATTCTGTAACAACTGGATGGTTATTACAGCTTTAGAAGGTGGTATCAGTCCAGTCAATAAATGGGCTGACCAATAATTATATATAAAACTGGATATGGAAAATGCTAAAACCTGAGTTGCTGTATTACAGTATTATAGTATTTCATCCAAGGTCCAAACTAATTACCAGGATTTGCTATATCCCAATACCTGCAGGTCAGTTTATAATTGTGCAAATGCAGTTCATTATGTAGTATATAATGGAATATTAGCCCTTTGCAGAGGGAAAGCACTTGTCTTTGCCTCATACCTCACAATGCACCCACGGTTATAGTATTCCATACCCTACTTGATATTATTGCCTAATTTGCACTGCTTTGGTTTTTACATTGTATGAACAGTGTGCAAAGCAGCTACATGATTTGTTTACTCAAAATAAAATAGTAGTGCCACTATATTGTATTTAGGGTGGATAAGGAATGCAATTTGTGACTGCTTATAACTTGAAAACCTTTTGATTATGGTTCCTCAAAAGTTGCATGCCCACACTTTGTTGCAGGATCTGCACACCAGACACATTATAGTAAATGTAGTTTTAAAGCTAAAGGGTGTTGACAAGTGAAAACATCAAGTGGACACTTTTTTGTTAACAGTAAATGGAAAAATGGTAACAATTTGAAAGCTGAAGCAATCGGGTCCCTTTGATCATGTTACAATGGTAGTGCTCTTATGATATGCACAACAAAAAATGGGAAAATAAAGCTGCGCTTGCACTATAGCATATTTCATGGATTTAAAATATGTTTTTTCCGTATGCCCATTATCACATTCCACAAATAATTGGAATGCAGTATTGAATGCACAACCATTACAACAACCTCTTTGTCTCATTACCCTAAATTATCTTCTGTCTCTGGAAGCTTAGCCACTGTGCTGCTGACCCGTAAAGATTAAAGTCCATCAGTGTGAGTCCATTACAGCTCTGTGTGGTGTTCCTAGGGTTTGAATGAGTGCATGAAGCAACATTTGCATAATCCCTATCTTCAGCACTGTCTCTCAAATCATTGGTGTTTAAGAACATGTCCTTTCTTAAAGGACAGTGCAGAAGTTAGTGTCATGCTCTCACTGCTTTGCGTAATAGTAATTATTATAAAGGTCTCAGAAATGCTGCAATCTTATTGGCTGTCAGCATTCCCAGAGTCCAATGTTAATCTGCTTATTAACATACCAGTACAGCCTGATTACAGGAGCACTGATTTTAAAATATTACAGTTCTACTTACCTTCCAGTAGTCTATGTCTGGAACTTAAGGACACTATTACTTGTTAAATTACATTTTTGTCCTGTTGAGTTTCTGTACATTCTGTCATGTCTTCTGTAAAAGCTTGCTGCCTCACTCCCCCAAGTGCTGCTGTTTAATCCCTGTATTTCTGCTGGTCTCGGGATGCCCACACATATCTGGTACTCTCCCCTGTCATGGCTAAACCTGGTAAGTCATCCAGGTTGTTACAAAAGCCACTGCACATTGTAAAAACAGAAATGGGAGAGTCAGTCATAGAGCACACTGGCATGTGTAGGAACCATTGGGTAGGTGGGATCATGTCAAAGCCGTGGTGTGACTAACCAACAGAGAGCGAGCAGCTGGGTGGCATGCACAGGATGATTGGATCGGGGTGTAACATAAAAGCTGCTGTGTAGCCGACCTGGTGGCACTGAGGGTTGAGGCACTGGACACCACACCTCATGCCACGCAGGCGACCTGGGTTCGGGAATGAGCCTGGGCCTCCGGGGGTCAGTGGGAGAAGAGAAGATCGAACATCTAGAGTAATGCTGCCTTCTCTTGGGGTGAGGGTCCCACATCGTCCTGCTCACTGATTGCCCTCTGGTGGTGACTGGATGGCAATATGGGTTGGGAAGTGCACTCTGATGTAGTTACGTCAGTAGGGAGGGGGGACAGGAGAAAACAGGAGGAAAAAGGAGACTGGCAGGGCTCCATGATGGTCTGCCATACTGAGGGATGACCCCGGCTTCTGGATTGGGTCTGCAGGGAGGGGAGGTGACACCTCCCTGGCCCTCCCCGGGGGTAAAGCCATGGGGGAATCTCCAGGGTCGGTGAGAGTGGTGCAATGGGGACCTGAAAGAGTGTCCCTCCTCCAGAGGGCCAAAGCCCCTGCCAGGGCTTGGGAAGCATAAACAACTAAATAAAAAAAAAAGTTGCTGTGTTGCTCACGAACGCAGAGCAAGTGGCTTGGTGGAAGGTGGGGTTAATTAATGGACACAGGAAGAAAGGAGACCAGCAGCTGCTGTATTGTGCTGTTTTTCATAAAGCATAACTCCCAGCACTAACAAAAGTACTGAAGACCATGCAGCACTTCAATTAAAAAGACTTCTTTATTAATAAATCATTAAAATTCTTGCTTAAGATGTGTACAAATTTCAGTCCATCCAAATGCAGAAAATGGTGAAAAAACACACAAAGTCCTTACAGTGTTATCATAAATCAGCTCCACCAACCCACATAAGGGACTGGCACCTGTCCCTAATGCGTTTCACTCAGTAATTGAGCTTTTCCATTATTGGAAGTACTGTACATTTATTGATTGATTGATTTAAAAGTTTGATAACTGACGAAGGAACTAGAAGGGGGACAGGATCAGATCTACAGTACAGTAGCTTCTTGTTTTACATTGTTTTTCATGGATTTTACTTGGTAGAATGTTTCTTTTCTTTCTTACTACTAAGGGGCTAGCAGGGTATTGTTTGGGGCTGTTGGAATTTTGAAACCTGCTTTGGTAGCTATAAGTGGGCTCATTTGTTTGGTTCACTGTGGCAGGCTGCATTTGTAGAGGCCTATTTCTTCTGTTTTAAACATAATTGGTGTAATTTAACTGGGTCTGTTTCTTTGAATTGGAGACCTATATCTTCTAATTCCAAGCCTATTTTGATGTATTGTTGGGGAAGCTGTTTGAATTGGTGTCCTGTTTCTTTGGGTAGCAAACCTATTTTGGGGGCTTTGAGTAGAATTGATTCATTGTTGCTGGCTTCACTAGCTGCAAACTTTGAGTGCACAGTGGGGGAAGGGTCCTAATTGTCTGGCCAGGTCTCACTCAGTAGGGAGGCAGAGCTGAATCAGGTGTGGAGTCAGTGCTTTGGCTTCTCAGAAGGAACTAGAAGGGGGACAGGATCAGATCTACAGTACAGTAGCTTCTTGTTTTACATTGTTTTTCATGGATTCTACTTGGTAGAATGTTTCTTTTCTTTCTTACTACTAAGGGGCTAGCAGGGTATTGTTTGGAGCTGTTGGAATTTTTGAAACCTGTTTTGTAGCTATAAGTGGGCTCATTTGTTGGTTCACTGTGTGGCAGGCTGCATTTGTAGAGGCCTATTTCTTCTGTTTTAAACATAATTGGTGTAATTTAACTGGGTCTGTTTCTTTGAATTGGAGACCTATATCTTCTAATTCCAAGCCTATTTTGATGTATTGTTGGGGAAGCTGTTTGAATTGGTGTCCTGTTTCTTTGGGTAGCAAACCTATTTGGGGGCTTTGAGTAGAATTGATTCATTGTTGCTGGCTTCACTAGCTGTAAACTTTGAGTGCACAGTGGGGGAAGGGTGCTAATGGTCTGACTAGAAGCCTCAGCTACCTGATTGTTTCTGGAAGACTTGGGCTGGTCCCACCCACCCCTGGTCCATTATTTCCTTTATACTAGGGGTTCTGACATCACTTCCTCAAACAGGCAAAGGATATGCACCTGTCATAGCAGAAGCAGACATCCAGGAAAGAAACAGCAGCAAGTGAAGAGGTGACTGCTTTCTCAGTGGAAGGGAAGTAAATGCAAATCTAGGAGCTTTATTATTACTTCTTCACATTGATATTGCATTGGGAAAGGAGTAGGAGTTTGAAGAAGGTTGTGCAATGGCTACTTAAAGTCTATTTTTGAGTGTGGATAGGAAGGATAGGAATATAAAAAGCAGTTGCTCAATATACCTAAACATGTGCAACAAAGGAGGTAAGGGAAATAAAGAAAATGTTTTGCACTGATAGAGGGGGGGGAGACTTGGGGAGTGTTTGGTATCCTGCATCTGGAAGGTGGGGGTCGCTGGTGAGCACGACAGCAATGGGTAGGGTGGTAGGCTGCAACAACTGCGGTGCACCAATCTTTCTAAACATTGCCTGGAGTGTGGGAGGATGTTTAGTGTGCAACCACATAGAAAAACTTAGAAAGGAGATTGAGGGTCTGCAGGAGGAACTAAGACAGGCAAGGCAGATTGGGGTGGTTTAGCCCATACTGGAGGGAGGAAGAAGGGGAGATGAGGAGGGCAATTTAAGCCAACAGTGGTGAGGAGAGGGTCAGAAGAAGGGAAGCAGAGACAAAGGGGCCCAGGCCAGGAAGAACGATTGCCAGGGAAACCAGGTCAGGAGACAAAAGTCAAATGGAAGGAGGCGATAGGGACTTGTGAGGGGAGGCGAAGAAGTGGCAAAAGTCGTGGAGTGGAAAGGAGAGAACAGGTTACTATGAAGAGAGAGGGAGTGGGCATTTGTGAAGGGTCTTCAGAAAACAGCTCTGTACTGCTAGAGAGGAAGAAAGTGGAGCAGGGAAATGATGAAATTAGAGGAGTAATTGATAAATGCCTGGACCAAACTGGAGTGGGGGGGGCGTTCTGCTGGGAGAACTGCAACAGGGGTAAAGGGAAATAATGTGCAGGAGGAAGAGGCTGGAAATGAGGAGGAGATGAATGGAAGCAAGCAGGGAGTAAGAGGGTGGAATCATGGTGCTGGGGACTCAATACTAAGAGGTTAGGTGGGGTAGCAGGGGAGGCATAAAGCATTTGGGTGGGCCATGCCAGGAATGACAGCGGAAAGGGTGGGACAGTCTGTTCTGAAATATGCTAGAAGGGTAGAGACAAGCCTCATTTAATTATACATCTTGGGACAAACGACCTGGCTGACAAGACAGTAGATATAGTCCAGAGGAGGTTTGAGGAACTAGCACAATTATGTGAGGGGGCAGGAAGATCAGTAACTTTTTCCGAGATACTTCCGGTGCCAAAGGCAAGCACAACAAGAAAGCTGAGAATAGAGGAATTTAACGGATGGCTAAGAACCTGGTGTTGTGCTAAAGGGTATGGGCTGTTGGGGTGGTGGGGAGGGACCTGGGAGGACAGTAGTTTCTATGCCAAGGACAGACTATACTTGAGTGAGGAGGGAAAGAAAGTGTCGAAACAGAGGATGGAAGAATATATAGAGGAAGTTGGGAATTTAAACTAGGAGTGAGGGGTGGCGGTTGGGGAAGAGATATGCAGAGACCACAGGTTGGGAAATCATATGAGCTTACCCCCATAACAGTGACAAAGGACAAATGGCAAGTACTACTGGTGATACTAGGAAAGGAGGGCAGGATGGGGAAGGGTGGAAGGTGGTTACCCTTAATGCTAGGAGCCATGGGAGGAAAACTGCAGAGTTACAGGTTCTCATGGCAGAGGGAGAGGTGGACATTGCAGCCATCACGGAAACATGGGCCACCCAATATAATGACTGGGACCTGCCTGTACCAGGGTACAGGTTATTTCATAGGGACAGGGTGACTGGGAAAGGAGGGGGGTGGCATTATATGTGAAGGAAGGACTGAAGTGTGTAAGGGAGGAAGGGGAGGAGGGTAGTACAGAGTCACTTTGGCTGCAAATCCAGGATTCCAAGAATAGGATTCTTAGAATGGGAGTGGTGTACAGGCCACCATCTCAGATGGAGGAGTTAGACAGGGAACTAGTAGGACAGATCAGGAGAACCTGCGAGAAGGGTAGTGTGGTGATTGTGGGGGACTTCAACATGCCAGGAGTGGACTGGAGCACCCCAACAACCAGGAACAGAAGGGAGCAGGTACTGCTGGATGCCTTCCAGGACAGCTTCCTGCTGCAAATGGTCAGTGAACCAACCAGGTTAGGGAATACCCTTGACCTTGTGCTGGCAAATGGGGACTTTGTGAGAGAACTTACAGTGGAGGAACTGCTGTCGGGGTGACCACCACTCAGTATGGCTCACATTGGATATGGGCAAGGAAGGAGTGGAATCTGGCACAAGAGTGCTGGACTTCAGGAGGGCTGACTTTGGGAGGATGGGGGAAGTGGTAAAAGGGTACCTGGCCAGAATTCAATCTAGTATGGATACTAACCAGAGATGGGTGCTCATAAAGCTGGGGATAGTGGAGGCAACCAAAACCTGAGTTCAAGAGGGTTTGAAGGCACTGAGGGTGAACAAGGCGCCAGGCCCAGATGGCATCCACCCCAGGGTACTGGCAGAGGTCCTTGCAGGACCTTTGGCAGACCTATTTAATGCCCCACTACATTCGGGGTGTGTACCTCAGGACTGGAGGATGGCTCATGTGGTGCCCCTCCACAAGAGTGGCCCCAAGGATGAACCGGGAAACTACAGACCAGTGAGCCTCACATCCATCGTGGGTAAGCTAATGGAGACTATCCTGAAGGAGAGGCTGGTGGCCTCCTAGAGGCCAAAGGACTACAGGACAGCAGACAGCATGGTTTGCTAAGTGGCAGATCCTGCCAAACCAACCTGGTCGAGTTCTATGACTGGGTAACTAGGCAACTGGACAAGGGCCATGCAGTGGATGTCCTGTATCTGGACTTCAGTAAGGCATTCAACTTGGTGCCACAGGAAGGCTGGGAAGGAAGTTGCGTAGGCACAGGCGGGTGCAAAGCTGGTGAGATAGGTAGGAAACTGGCTGCAGGGAAGGCAACAGAGGTGGTGGTGGGTGGGGAGCTCTCACACCCAAGGGCAGTGACGACGGTGTCCCACATGGGCTCAGTGTTGGGACCAGTGTTGTTTGGGATATTCATTGCAGACATATCATGGGACATCAAGAGCAAGATCAGTCTGTTTGCTGATGATACCAAGGTTGGCGCGGTGGTGGATGACCTAGGGGATGGCAGGGGTTGCAGGATGATCTGGCAAAGCTTGAAACCTGGTCAGACACCTGGCAACTGGGCTTTAATGCCAAAAAGTGCAAGGTGCTGCATTTTGGGGTGAAGAACCCAAGGAGGACTTACAGCTAGAGGAGTGCAGCTAGCCCAGACAGAGGAGGAGAAGGATCTGGGTGTGCTCATTACAGGGTCAATGAACAACTCGGCACAGTGTAGGAAGGCAGCTGCAAAGGCCAACAAAATGCTGGGCTGTATTGCAAGGGGTATATCCTCGAGGAGGGAGGAGGTGATTCTGCCATTGTATAGGTCATTAGTTAGACCACACTTGGAGTACTGCGTGCAGTACTGATGTCCGTATCTGAAGAGGGACATTAAGTTACTGGAGGGGATGCAGCGCAGGGCGACAAAGATGATCAAGGGTCTGGGGGACTTATCATACGAGAGGAGGTTGAAGGAGTTGAACATGTACTCACTGGAGGAGAGGAGAGACATGGGTGACATGATTGAAACCTTTAAATACATGAAAGGAATAAACAAGACAGGTACAGAGGGGCTGTTCAAAGTAAGGGAGGGGAGGACCACCAGGGGCCATGATATGAGACTGGAGCAAGGAAGGTTCAGGAGGGAGATGAGGAGACACTTTTTTACAGAGAGGGTGGTGGCTGGGTGGAATGCATTACCTGCAGAAGTGGTATGCAGTAGAACAGTGGACTGCTTCAAACGAGGATGGGACAGGACAAGGGGGAGGGTTAATGAAGGGGAAGGGTGGAAGGGAGGGGCAGCTGCAGAATAAGGGATGCTAGCTGCACATTCAAGCAGACTTGATAGACCTCTAGGCCTTTATCTGCTGGCAAATTTCATATGTTCGTAAAGGCACACGGAGCCAAGACTCATTTCCAGGTGTGACCCAGGGGATTAGGTATACAGGCTAAAATAATCATCAGAAGAGCAGTAATGGCAAAAGCAAGTGCAGAATACAATTGGCAACAATGTCAAGCAGCAGATATATGAGGATTACAAAGGAACTGAGAGGCATACACTAAAACTTGTAGGTGCAAAATCGTGTAGATAAGGTTGGGTGAAATTTTCCTCACTCAAGAAAGTGAACTGAGGGCAGAATTGTAATGGTATATGGTATATATGATATATACATATGGTATGTTCAAATCATGAACGAATATACACTGGTTTTGCTTTAAGCAGGATTGTATGGTGCCAAATGACCTCTCGTGCAATCTAGATAGGCTGAGAACAGATGATACATGCATGTGTTTTATCTTTCTCAGGGCTCATCAGTGTATCTTATCTGTATCTCAACCCAGAGGAAGGGGAGACTAGTCCTATGACGGTGTACATCATGGTGAACCTTAAACAGCAATGTAATATAAAGAGACATAGAACTTCATCCCAAAAGCGCTGAGGCAAGGGTTGTCTGGTAAGGGCATTGGCAAAAAAAACAGGTTTCAAAGAAGCACAAAATTGCACCATGCCCCAATAATGCAAAATCACACATACCCCAGTAATGACATACTGTCATGGTGATTTGCATGTATGATTCATAGGATATTTACAAGCCTATTAGACGATTATGCCCATATTGGCCTGCCATTTCTTAATGATAATAGCCATGTTTATTATTACTAGTGCAAAATTCACCCTGTGCCTTTTAGAAAGTTTACACGCTTTCACACTCTACCATTTTTTCATACTCCAGAAGGGAATTTTCATTGTTAGGGTATGTGGATTTTGTATTTCTTTGAATCCTGGTGAAGCTGAGTGAGGCCAGTGGGCACTGTTGTATTGATGGAAGCCCACAGATCTGCTATGCAGAACAATAGGGATAAGTTTATTGTTTTCTAGTTGGCATTAAAGTACACAACACATAGCACAAGAGGTACACGATTAATATAATTTTACATATAAGCATAGAATTTGATGGCAGATAAGGACCACTTGGCCCACCTAGTCTGCCCATTTTACCAACCTAATTCAGTACCACTGACCTTAACTGATCTGGGGCCTACCCATTCTTCCCTATCACTAAGGTACCCTTATGGCTACTCCATGTATTCTTGAATTTCCCTACCATTTTTGTCCACATCACCTCTGCAGGGAGGATGTTCCAAGCATCCCTACTCTTCTGTGAAAAAGTACTACCTCATGTTGCCCCTGAGCCTACCCTCTCTATCCTCATGTCATTCCCCTTTGTTCTTGTACATCTTCTTTTCTGAAAGAGGCTACCCTCTTGTAACTTGTTTATACCCCTGAGGTACTTGAAAGTCTCTATCATATACTGCCTCTCCCTCTTTACCTCCTGGGAAAACATATTGAGGTCCTCTAGTCTTTCCTCATTTGACTTCTAGTGTAACCCTGCACCATTTGTGTTGCCTTTCTGTGAACTGCCTTTACTTTGTCTATGTGCTTCCAGAAGTGTGGAGTGCATATTCACTTACCATTTAAAACATATTTTACAACAGGAACCACTAGTAATTTCTCACTTTGATAAATAAAACAGTATCATGTGTGTCTGATTTTAATATATTTGTGAAATACTGAAAAGAATGCCTATAACTGGAAGCAACTTGAAGTAAACAACACTGCATGCTGCAATTTGAAAGTGCTCTTGATTTCTCTTCTCTTGTGCTTTTTATATGATTGTCTGGATATTGGAGAGAGGGAACAAGACTGGGACCTTCAAGTAATTGAAAGGGATAAATTAGAAGGATAAAGAGAGTCTCTTTGAATGGCAACCATAACACGAGGAGGCACAGTCTTAAGCTGGTGGTTTAGGAGGGAAGTCAGGAAGCACTTTTTCACAGAGAGGGTGATGAACACTTGGAATGCACTGCTGGAAGAGGTGATCTCATTGAAGACAGTGGACAGCTTTAAGAGAGGCTGGGGTAGGCATGGGGGGAAGGTAAGGATCATGGGTAGGGAGGATGGAAGGTGTGGGGAGGGAGGGCTGGGACAGTAGCTCAAGCTGTGTACCCTGCAGTATGAGCAGACTAGATAGACCAAATGGCTTTCTTCTGCTGGCTTCTTTGTATGTTTGTATGTTCAGAAAATCTTTATCCATGGCTAGGAAAGAGTAACACATCATACCTTATGTAACTATCCAGTTGGTAAATATATAGAAATACCACTAGTGGTCTTCTTTCAAATAGCATCATCATCTGAATAGTTTGGAGAAGCAGAGATGGGACTGGGTTTCTTACTCTAGGCTATACCATTTCATGCTGCTGATTTGATTTCATAAATGTAAGCTACCACTGTGGCATTGTGGAAGTGCTAACCACCCACCTTTGATTTTGCAGAAACTTTGCTGTACTATTGGCATTCTGTAAATTGAGCACATATGTTTTAAATTGATTTGTGTTGCTTATGAGACAGCTTCCTTCAGCTGTTAAAGACCATCAATTGTGTTAATTTCAAATATCTATTTTGCAGTCCCCACCAGTAGATCTCCCTGAAGTCCCCCACCAGTAGCTTACTTGCACCCAAGTTGAACATGGCAGGTTTTAGAATTTTCCTATTTTTAGATATTGAAGGGTACAGGACCTGAAATCCTTGCTTGGAGGAGCTGGCAGTTTATTTCCTTCCCCTTCCTAGTCCCAACTGAGAGAAGTTCCTCCCTTTGCTATGAATGGGGGCACCATTTACAATGTAAATTTTTATATTTTAGAGGGCCACTGGGGTTATGGAGTCATAATAGAGCCACCAGTCAACTAAGAAGGCACTTTTTGATATGACCCCAGTGGCCCTCAGAAATATGTATATATTTTAAACAACACTCTTATTCATAGCAATGAAGTATGCCCCTGTGCTCTACAAACTCTGACATCACAAAACATTGGAGCAAGGGGGCAGAGCTTCTCTCTGTACAAAAGCATCATAGTTAAATTTAGTTTTACCTGCCCCAGCATCAGCATGTATAGCTTACATGTTCAAGTATTATACACACTACAAAGTAAAGACCAAAGCTGTAAAAATGAGTCAGTGTTAATTTACATGGCTTTAAAAAAGGCATTTCAAAAATCTGGACCTTGTTACATAAACTTGCTTACTGAAAAAAAATCTTTAGCATGTCCATCAGAAAACTATGATTTCTTTTATGCAGCACTAGACATACATTTTCCATATAGGTCAGACTGTCTAGAAGAGGAAACAATTGAGGACTGACGATGAGATGCTCTATTTCACACACTTGCCCTCCGGAAGGACTGGCAAAGGCAGTCACTTAAATTAAGGCCAGGTCATCTGATAGGCTACCTAGTCTATTCTGGAGATGGGTGATTTCAGCAATCCAAATCCCCATGGTCTTTCCAATGACACAGGAAAGTACTTCCTTATTCACCTCTGTCACTTCATATTAGGTTCATGTTTGTAGAAGAAACTAGATTGTTACCATTTCTCTTACATAGCTAGGGAAGTGCTCTGATTTATTTATAAGTTCCTGTACTAATCTCATGTGAAAATGGTGGAGTTTAAAGTCCTTTTGAGACTGACAGTACTTGAAAGACTGAACTGAGTTTTAAATTAAACAGTTATGTTTTATATGTTAAGAAACATTTTTGCCTCAGACTCATTTTTACTAACATTTAATTTAAAAAAAGTATTTGTTATACTGTCGTATTGATAATTGCATATGGTAAGGAGATACAGTATATTTGAAACATTTTAGCAAAATAACATAACCATAGTATCATGTTAGCTACTCCTTTATATACTACTCTGAAGGTATTGTTCCCACACAGTTATTGAACAGGTACATTGTTACTGGTTACATAAAGTAGGCACTTGATTACACGGACATGTTTGATCCCCACCAAAATGTGGGCTGTTTATTTGTCAATAACCAAAACTAAGAAAACCTCACAAATGCCATTCACAAAGTTACAGCCAAAGGGTAACCTTAATAAAGTGACCTCACAAACGCCCTTCACAATTATATAGCCCAAAGGTGTGCTTGACAAAGTGACCTCACAAATGCTGTTCACAATTTTGTAGCCCAAGTGTGACCTTGATAAAGTGTTGGTTAGGACATAAAATGGCATTTGGGCATTTTTTCTTAGCTGCAGGGATGTTGTGATACTAAACAATTTACACAATATTTTTGTAAGCAATGAATAAAAAATACATATATAATTTTTATGTGCACATACTATTCAAGTTGGACTATTTGTCTTTCTGTAGGGCAAGTATGACTTTTCTGTTTTTGGCCTGGTGTTGTGCTCAATGCACCATCACTACATGGACAACTCCCTCAGCCTTTGTGTTCTTAGTTGTGAAAAACTAGCTTTACCAGATTATTTTTGTGAATGATACGTGACAAAGGCTTCTACAGTGGCAAAATGGTGTTCTATGCCTCCGGGATTGGAGGCCTGTCATTTTGCACAGTTTACACATTAAGCAGACAGAAAACTTGGATCATTTTGCAGCCATTACCAATGTGTTTTATCCCTATATTGATGAGTGCTGGCTTTCTTCATGACTAGCACATCATTGTTACCTGTTAAAACAGGTGAAGAAATGTAGTATTTGAGTACTTAATCAGTGAGAATGTATAACTGTGTAAGAAATGGTACTTTAAGTACATGGTGAGACATAAAGGGGGAAACAGTCACTCATTTAAATGTTTAATATTGTATTACATGGTATAACTATAAATAGAGGTTACTTACATGTAATGTTAGATCTACTGCTAATATTCAGTTAACGTCCACACTTAACTAAAATCCACTGAGCTTGCTTGATATCCAGACATGTTCAGTCTTGGCTGTTCCCACCACCTGTGGTGTTGTTCTTTGGATCAGCACAAAAGGATGTTAGATCTGCATGCTGGAAACTGGAATCTGAGCAAGTCTCGCCAGGGGAGATCCGCTGGGTCTCAGAATCTCAGAAGTCAGAGGAAAATCCTAGCTGGGTGCAATTGTCCAACCTGAAAAATCAAACAAATGAGGAAATGTCCTCCACACAGTCTAAGGATAAGCAAACCCTGGGTTGGAGGTAGTCTAATGCTACTCCAATGAACAGGATACCCTGCTACAGTACCAGTTCTGACTTGGCCAGGTTGATCATCAGGCCCAAATCCCTGAACATCTGGATGTCCAGATACCTGGCCTGTTCCAAGACCTCCCTTGTGCTGCCCTTCATCAGCTAGTTATGCAGGTATGGGAAGACTAAGATGCCTCAGTGACCAAGAAAGACCACCAGAACTTGACAGACCCTTGGTGAATACCCTTGGTGCTGTTGATAGGCCAAAGGGTATTATCCTGAACTGTCAGAGGGTACCATCCACCCAAATGTGGAGGAACTAAAGATGCAATAGATGGATTGGAATACAAAACTACATGTTCTCAAGAGCCAGAGAAAAGACATAAGTTATTGGCTCCAGGGATGGCATTATCTGGTTAAAGATGGCCATACAGAATTTTGTCCAAAAAAAACCTCTTTACGATGCTCAAGAATGGGGCCTCATTCTAAGTCACAGTGGATGGCTATGCAAAATGGAGGCAAATAGTCATCCTGCTGCACCAGCACTTAGTGCAATATACACAAGCAGAGCATAATCTAATGCAACTGAAGGAGCCAGGTGTTAGTAGGCAGACAATGTGAAAAGGTAGTAAGGAGGGCTGGGGGGAAGCTGGGATGCATAGGGAGAGTCATCACCAGTAGAACATAGAAAGTTGTCATCCCTCTGTACAGACAGTTGGTGAGACCCCATCTGGAGTACTGCATGCAGTTCTGGATACCCCATCTCAGCAAGGATATAGACAGGATAGAGGCAGTCCAGAGGAGGGCAACTAAAATGGTGCAGGGTCTGCACCAGAAACCGTATGAACAGAGACTAAAGAAGCTTAATATGTATATCCTCAATGAAAGGAGGGAGAGGAGGTACATGATAGAACCTTTAAGTACCTCAAGGTAATCAAGAAAGTCCAAGAGGGTAGCATCTTTCAGAAAAAGAGATGTGTAAGAACCAGGGTGCACAATTTGAAGATGGGGGGGGGACGGCTCAGAGGCAATGTGAGGAAATATTTTTTCACAGAGAGGGTGGTGGACACATGGAATGGCCTCCCAGAGGAGGTCATGGGGTCAAAAACAGTGGAGAAATTCAAGAATGCATGGGACAGACATAAGGCAATTATGGTGGGGGGGGTAGGAGGAAGTAGGCTGTTGGTTAACTAGGATCTGCAGCTTATTCAATAGGTGGAGAAGTAGGCAGACTGAGTGGGCCAAGCGGTCCTTGTCTACCATCAACATTTTTGTTTCTGTGTTTCTATAAAACAGCATGTTAACATGCTGGCATGCCACTCATACAGTTGCAGTGCAGCATAGTGCCAGTCATGCTTACTAGCTGCTGCATGAACTGGACTTGTAAATAGACAACTAAGCGTTCACTGTTATGTATGCATATTCATCAGAGCTGCAGTTTCCAGTTTGTTGACCTTTCACTACAGGACAGTTAAATGACATTTTTGCATTTTAACTGAGCAAATCGGTTACAACACCTTTTATTTGAAACCACAGAGTTTTTATTCTGCATTGTTTGAAGCACAAGTTTGTCAGCATGGAGGATCAATTCTGAAAGACAAAATGCAATGATTCTAATGGTAGGCCATGGCTTGTTTGCTACATACAGAGGGTAAAACAAAAGCATACAGAAAATAAAAAATAAAATTGAAAATATAAAAAAATTAAGATCAATTTCCAGAGGCAACAATTTTATCATCTATGCTAAGGACTGTTTAAGCTGGCTTGTTATGATTTGGCAATTAAACAATTTGCACAGAGAACTGGCCAGCTAAATCTGAACATCTAGCTGCTGTTATTTGGGAAATAGTATTAGCTGAGGTCAAAGACTCAAACCTAAGGATTAAGTAATTTCTGATCTTCCATTGTATCTCTATGGAGCCAAAAGCATGGGACTGGAAGACAGTGTCAGAGCCTCATGGGAAGATTCTGCAATGAGTGCATCACCCATGTCAATTTGTCTCTGTGCACATCAGTGGCAGAGTTACTTATTATATAGGCAGGCAGCATGTACTTCAAATATTTTTCTTCTGCCATCATGAGAGTGAACGTCAGACCAGCGGAAGCTGTTTTTGTCACTAGTTTTCACCAACAGAATTTCTTTCTTTTTGGTAACTACTCTTTCAGTTTATCAACTGCCAGTATATGTCATTGTTGAGTAATATGCTTTTTCATCAATGTCATTGCAAGAAGCCAGTTTATGGAGAAGATGCGCATTAGCTGTGCATTTGCTGCCAAGACAGGTTTAAGGATTTGGAGCATTTTTTTTTTTTAACAAAAAATGGATCTGGGTTAGGGATACTTAAAATGTATCTTCTTTCAGTGGGATTATGGTGAAACAACCTTTTTGCTTTTGCGAAATTTTGCCAAAAGTAATATTTTTGTTATTTCTACCTAATTGAAAAGTATTCATCCATACTATACCAAAGTTTGTATGATGAATTTTCCAGTCAACATGGAGAGGTATGACAAGTCTCAGATCTATATCCTAAAAGGTAACTGAGGTATAAACCTCTAAACATTGGGAGTTTCAAAATATGTAAGCCCCCACCTGCCCCCATTTAACTAGCAGGGCTGCTCCTCTCACCACATAGCATCTAGGGGTAAAAGAGGGATGTGGATTTACAGAACAGTTTATTTACACATTTCTCTGAGCCTGCTATTGCAGACAAGCAACCAAGTGTGGCAGCTACCTGGCACAAACCTGGTGGGACCATTTACCATGGAGAGCAACCCAGGTCCCTAGGTCACAATTATGCTAAGTTTGTACTTCTGGACAGGGGGACCCAAGTAATTCCAGACACAGTGGAAGCAACAACAGTACTGTCCAAACCAGATTGGGATTCTAGAGTGTGGCTTTTATTTACATACACAGAGACTAATCACAAAGTGAAGATGGACCCCCCCCCACAGGGTTACTCCTACTGGTAATGCAGATTACTGAGGTGCGGAAATTCCTGAATTTCCCATTTAACATAGGCATACTGAACACACACAGTGAACTCTCAGGTTCTCAAATGCAGGTTGGCACACATGGCCAGTTACTGGTACATTTCCTCTCTACTAGGTACACACGGCCAGTACTAGGACACTTTTCCCATATTTCATGAGGAATACTGGTGGCACACACGACCACCAAAGAGCACATACAGGCTCACAGAGAATTCAACCCATGTCTGGGTAACTATTTCCATCAGGCACTGGCCAAATGCACTGACTGAAAACACAGGTGCCCAAACTGAACCCAGAGAGGTAAACTTGTTACTCCAGATGGGGGTCTCCAACCTTTTGCTTCCCAAGTTTATACTTAGCCATTCATCTGGTTAATAACACCCTCACAGAAACTTGTAGATGCTATTTTGAAATGTTTTTCACACTTAACATACTGTGTGGCACACCTCTGAGGTGTCAGAAAGTTAAAAGTTCTGTACTTGGACAGTCTCTCACTAGACTCTAAACGTAGGCAGACACTTTTAAAACATAAACAATCTAGGTGTCAGGATCCCTTTGTCAGAGAAATACTGTGCAACATAAGGAATCCAGGTGCCCCAGGGCTAATCCACACAAAAGTCACAGGTACTCACAGTTCAGAAGTTGTACAAAGGCAGCTTCACCAGACAGACTGGATTGAGGGGATTACCCCAAACCCTTAAGATCTCCCCCATCCCTCCTGGGTTGGGGCAAAGGAAAACCCACTTGGCAAGGTCTCCACCACTTCAGTCACTGTCTTCTATGTTCTTCTTTTAGGGTGAGAACAAATTACCTAAAACAAAGAGGTTGCTCTCTGTCAGAGCTAGGTGAGGAGCTGCACAGCAAGCTGCAACCTCCTCCTGGAACTCCTGCTCAGGACTGACTACACTCTAACTGAACATTCTAAAGCTATCTCCCTCAGCTGCTAGCTAGTGTGGCTTATGCTGCTGCTACAGTTCTAAGATTACATCACCCTCCAGCTCAGCTGAGACTGAAACCAGAGTTTGACAGTATGAAATCCATTTAACTGGTATTTCACTAGCTGCCTTTCCCTGCCTGCCACTGGTTCTAACTGGGATTCTAGCAACCTCTGGGAACAAGTGGGTTGCAAATATACTTCCCAAGTATGTATATTGTAGAATTTTAAGGCCCCATAAATTTAAAACTAGAAAATGGAATATCACCGATTTTGTTAGATCATTGATGCTTAAAATAAGGATCTGTGTGTCAACTCCCTAATCTTTTGTTCAGCAGCTGGTCAAGTTGCAAACAATCACAGATTGCAAAATAACATCAGTAATTAAACACTGAATTTTATGAGCTTATGTAAAAATTGTGGAATTTTGTGTACTTTTGTTGAAGCCATAACTATACATTTTGCCCAGCCATACACTTAAGCTGCCATTGTGGAGGAAGGAAAGGCTGGGCAGAGTGTCAATAAGGTACAATTCAACAGAGGCTCCATAGTCAAAGTATCATGCTGCCCACCATCAGATCAGTATCTTGAGGGAAGAACCAGGAGGAATAGTCATGGACATCATTTTGCACTAGCCTGTCTTCTTGCAATATGCTAGCTAACTACTAGGGCTCACCAACTAAATGCCTTCTGGAAGCATATGCATGACAGTATTGTTTCTGTGCAATGCCATCTGCTGACCCTTTAACAACACTGTGGATAACAGTGTACTGTATATTTGGAAAGAGTGGCACCGAGTTGAGGCCAAGCATTACAACTAGTTGTGAATGAGGCCATTGTGAAAAAAGTGTCTGAATATCTTTAGTTATGAAGGACCATGATGCTGGGTATCACTGTCACAAGGTCATGGTGCTAATGCAGGTAATATGATTAGCCTGCCTGCAGTACAAGTCAAAAGTATTTGATCAATAGCCAACCGTGATGGACTGAAATTCTACAAAGAGGGAGAGGGAGAGGGAGAGGGTATGGTCGTGTCAATGGAAAAGTAAGTCTCGGGGATTTGAACTATAGGATAGAGTAGGTAGCTAGTACAGTGGTCACCAGTGGCAGAAGTTAGGTACATGAGTTATCCCAGGAAATAACAGCTGGGCTGACTAGCAAGAGAATAGTACAATAGACCACTAGTTGGTGCAAGAAATTATATATGTACAGTTCTCACTTGACAGTAGAACAGATGGGAATCACACCCTGGAAAAGTGACTGGAATGAGAACCAAATACACTTGAAAGTGAAGCACTTAAAGGAACTCACAGAGACCTGATGGGAAAAGAAAATGACTGGGAAACATGAAGGAGAAATTCTAGCTACACCAAAGGGATATGTCCTATAGGGAAAGGAGTAAGTGGCTCTCTTTTGAAGTGAGCTTGTCTGTGAAAAAAAGATCAGTTTGACAAGGAGAACTACAGAGTCCATCTGGTGAAGCTCAGAGAAACAAAACAGGGGTGACAAAATAATCACCCAAAAAGGAACTACAGGACTGCAGACAAATCAACACAGCTAAATGGATTCAGTGGTGGTAAGTAATTTGTGAAAGTTTAATTCCACAAGTGGAAGTATTTGGTATTGCTTATTATGCGTCCATGAACTGTTGAACAAATGTTGCCAATTAGTCCTTTCTGAAATGTCCTCAGTAAATTTTAACCTATTAAACATCATTTATCAAGCTGTCTTAGATTCCAGGACCTATGCAGATTGCGTATCCATGCCATATTTTATGTGTGTACTTGTAATAGCAGCAGGGCTACAAGCATTCAACTATTTTGAATATGTTTTGCACAATTTAACAAGCAATTTTTTTTTGTAAGTATGAATTTCTGCAAGTTGCAATTTATGTAACCAGCTGCATCCCTATTGAACAGTTTCTAAGACTCTTCCAAGAAAGTATGCATATCATCTGCAGTTCTCTAGTTGTAAGCAGAAAAATATTTAGAGAAATTTTCACAAAAACAATAAATAAATTGCCAGATTGTGAGCCACTACATGTTCCACGATCTTCATCCAAACATCATGAAATGTTGCATCCCTTTAGGACATTTTACAAACAATATACATGATAAATATCAGGTCTCTAGCTGTTAGGATGCCTGAGTTATGTCTAATTACATAATTTCAAATAAATGCGCAAACTTTCTTGAAAATTCCACAAAAGGTGAATTTGTTAATTTTGTCCAGCCCTAAGAAGGATTCTGCAATACCTGACAAATTGCCAGAACTATCAATGTCATAGTCATAATGGCAAATGAGGCCCATTGAAATTGCCATGCAAGTCGACAATGAGGTCACCAATGAAAAATGGCACCTGATCTGAGTTGTCTTCAACCATGGAAAGCCACTCATTGGCTATCCAGATCCCCGATCTCAGACAAATCTGACTCCTGTCTGCCATTGAAAACAGACATATTCAATTTCTGCAATGCCACAATATCATCCTGTAAAAGGCTTGGATCCCATAACTATGGCTTTGCAGCCTTCAGCATACACCATTGGAACATTGTCACTATGGACCAGCTTTTTGACAGCCAGCACCATGGTGTCCATGGCCATCATCAAGCCCCTGGTGCTCTCTTGAAAAAGTTCTCTGATTTAATAAGGATATTATTGCTGACACTGATGCTGATGCTGTTGCTGGTCCAGGCTGTTCTGTAGCCACTGGCACAGACACCACTGACTAGGACTGTCATACCTCCTCAAGCTTCTCCTTATGGATCTATGACTCCTTTGCCTCTTTCTCTTGAAGAGGAGTAGTAATATAACTCTGACCTCCAAGATGAGAAGATTGCAAGGATAAGGATCCAGATCACTTCTGCCATTTGCATCAGGAAGACAGCATTCTCTTTTGCATTCTCTAGTAATGCAGACACTTTGTACAGTCCTCATGCTCCTCCTGAGAATCCCACTTTTTAGGCGTTCATGCAGAAGATCCATGAGACCCTAAACTTCTCATTGGAGAGAGAGAGGATTCTTCAGAAAAGAACCTCTGTGACTTTCTGGAAAAGGAAGGAGCCACATCCATGGTTCTTTCTTCCATTCATGCTGCCCTGCAGGATGCCATCTTCACTGTCTGGCACATGGATACAATGCTAGACAGTTCCTTGAACTAGAAATTTGGAGTTGTGACCATGTCACTGCAAGGATTCAGGACTGTAAGTATGAATTGATAGGTCATTAACTTGTGCTCACAGTTCTGAATCCATGCAGTTACATAGTCACAGCTCTAAATTTCTAATTCCATGCTGTCCATACAATGAAACAATACAAAACACAGTTTACAGTTTTAGCTTTTATTCAGATACTGCTATATATGGATCCTTTGGGGTAGCTACATTTCATGCAAATAGGAACATTGCAAGCAGCTGAACATGCACACATAATTTCTATCCCCTTTGATTTATTATAATGATATGAAGTTCCTGTAGCATATTCACGCTATTGCCAATGCTAAAGTCACCAAGGTTTCTTTGACATGACTCACAGCAAGGAAGCTGCAATGACCTGCCACAAATACCACATTAACAGTACTTCCAGAAATGTTTGGTATGGTATATTAGCTTTTGCAGATAAAAAATAAGTCATCAGTTTCATAATAACTCATTCTGGTAAGCAAGAATCTTAAAAAAAAAAAAGATGCATTTGAGTAAATAGTTCTTAACGGTTCTACTGGTAAGATACTCCTAGAATAGTTTTTTTGCTGCAGTGAAGATTTGTTTGTTGTATTTTATTTGTTTGTCTGGGACTCATTAATCATAATAATGCAATTTCTGCCTGCCTAGTGCAGTACTCACTGAAGTCATTCATGCTAGCCCCTGCATGCCATTCTCAGCTGTGTTGCACTGCTTTAGCATATTTGAAAGACTGTAAATGTAGCTAAAGAAGGAACATTAGACTATTTATTAGAAATCTGTTTTCTTCTCCATCTGGATCCCCTGCCAAGAAGTTCAGAATACTGTAGGAAACACCTAAATAAATCATACAGTGTCATATCCCTTTGTTGCTTTTCCTTCACTGGCTACTTTAAAAGAGTAGGTAGATAGGTAAATATTGTTCAGACAATTTTTGGCTATTACAGTTGATTACATATGGGAATAACATTAATATATAGCAACATCTCATTTGATTCCTTAAAATCAATCAGTTATTTACACATTAGACTAAAACAAAAACATCATGTCATCTTAAGTTGATTTTCCCAGTCTTAAATTAATGAGGTCATCAATCCAACAGGTAGAATGAACTTAAAAAATATACACCATTATTTATATTGGGGAGCTGTGTCAGGCAACATTAACTAATGTGGCAGGAAGCAGACATATAAATGAGGATTTAAACCATCTCAAGGAGGAGTGCATCTCTTCTGCATTTAAGAGTCACTGCCCAGTGCCATTCTGATGGTCCAACAGTTGCATGTGGAAATACCTTGCTGGTGACCTAGTTTAGGGAGTGAGTTTGGGTCTTCAAGGTGCTGCCAATTACAACATTTCCTATCCAGGGAGGGAGGGAGGAGTTCCAGTTCCACTTCTGAAGGGGCCCCTGTGGTGGGTAAAGGACATAAGTTTTCTACTTCTTTCACATAAGGTAGCCAGAAATCAGGTTGTGTTTGTAGTGCAAGTATAAGCAGGAAAAGAATGGGAAAGGCTGGGTGGACCAAGCATTCCTTTATCTGCCAACACATTTTATGTTTCTAGAAGGCCAATGCAGATGTGAATGCCTTGGGGGTGTAAGGATGGTGCAATAAATAGGGGCATAAAAATCTACCACCATCCAAATGATGGCAATCAGTTATCTCAGATCCATCTCTAAGGTTGTAGCTTTAATGTGATGTCAGAGCTGGGAGGTTTCAGGTTAAAAACCAATATTGTGGGAGAAGACCTTAGGATCTATCAGATTTGCCCAATGTGGAGGTACATGCCCCTTAGAGGTTCATGTCCATCCAACCCCACATCTTAGTTCCCCTCACTGGCCCCCATGCCTATCATACCCCTTCTTGAGGTGCAGCAGAGGTTTTGCACTGACAAGAGCTTCTGTAAGCTTATGCCACCCTTCCGCTATCCTTTCCATAAAATGATTCTTCTGGCATCCCTCCTAAATCTATCCCCTGCATGTTTGCTGCAGTTTTTGCTAGTGTCTTTATTGCTACTGGTTTTCAACAGTTCACTAGAATCCACCTTATTTATGTCCTTCATGTATTTAAATATCTCAATCATGTCCCCCCTCTCCCTCCTGGTCTAAAGTGAGTATATGTTTAGACTCTCCAGTCTCTGCTCATTTGTATTCCTCTTCTGACCCTGTATCTTCTTGGATGCCCTTCTCTAAACTGACTCCAACTTGTTGATGTTCTTCCTCTGGTGAAAGCTCCAATACTGGAGACAGTACTGCTGCAGGATCCTCCTCATTTATCTCCCTCCAGGCCATGAGGGGGAATTCCTGCAGGAGGTCACGGACTTTGTCACTGACAGGGTGTTGGAGTCACCTAGATGGTTTATTCTGGGGGACTTCACTGCCTGGGTCAATGATGAACTCTCGCATTTTGGGAAAGACTTCCTCCAGATGATGCCATCACTGGGCCTCAGACAAGCAGTTGATTCTGTGACTCACTGCCACAGCCACACCTTTGGACTTAGTATTCTCACTGGGGCTTGAGATCACTGACTTCAAGATTGATCTGGTCTCTTGGTCAGATCACTGCCAGTAGAATTCTTGTTCAGGCCCCTCCCCCATTAGTCCTTCCCCTGTTGAGATGGTCTGCTATCACCCTTTCAGGTGTCTATCCTCAGAGCAACTGTTGGCAGTAGTGGATTTTTCTGGTGTGAGTGCTACATGTGCAGTGGGGTTGAATGAGGTGGTGGCAACTTATAATAATGCTGTCACCAAGGCATTTGACACCATTGCACCAATCCATATATGACCCAGGTCTTCTCACTTGAGATCCCCATGGTTGATGGGGCTGTCAAGGAGATGAAGACCACGGGTCAGACTTTGGAGCATTGCTGGAGGAGAACTGGGGCTTTGGACAACAAACTGGCTTTTAGAATTCACTACGGTGAATAACAAAGTGCAATCAACTGTAAGAAGGCAGAGTTCCTGTCCCAGGAGATTGCTGCAGGAAGGAACAGACCAGCTCTGCTCTTTCAGACTGTAGACAGGTTACTTCATTCAGCCTGTCTGCAGCTGAAAAGAGTGTTTTCAATTGCACAGTGTTAAGAGTTTGCTCAGTTCTTTTCTGACAGAGTGTCCTCCATTAGAACCAGGATATCTCCAGCTTTGCATGATCTGTACTGTAGTATAGAGCCTGGTAGTGACAGAAGCACTCCGATTGTCTGGGGTGAGTTTTGTCTGATGTAGGTGGCTGAGGTCATTGACACTATTTCAAGGCTGTGACCCACTCTTTTTGAATTGGATCTGGGCCCAGCACTTCTCCTAGTGGGATGTGTTGAGTCCATTGGCCCAGTGTTCACAGAGATTGTCCAGTGCTCGCTCCCAGGGGGCCTTTTCCTGGATGCCTTGAAGGAAGCATTGGTGAAGCCCCTACTGAAGAAACCATCCCTTCACCCTGACATCTTAGCGAATTACCGACCTGTCTCCAGTTTTCCATTCTTGGGGAAGGTAGTAGAGAAAGTGGTGGTTTTGCAGCTCGAGGCTCACCATATGGCCTTTGACATTTAGAAGCCACTCCAGTCTGGATTTAGGAGAAGGCATAGCATGGAAACAGCGTTGGTTAGACTGCAGAATGATCTCCTCAGGGCAAGAGACAGAGGGGAGCGGTCAATTCTAATTTTCCTAGATCTCTCCTCAGCATTTTATACCGTACACCATGTGGTGCTGCTTGATCACCTGAGAGAGCTCTGTGGACTCACCAGCAAAGTCATCAGCTGGTTTGAACCCTTTCTAACAGGCAGGATGCAATGAGTTGTGATGGGGAATTTCTCCTCTGGCTCGAAGCCCCTAACCTGTGGAGTGCCTCACGGCTCAATCTTGTCGCCCATGTTGTTTGTGGTGTACATGCTTCCCCTGGGTGACATCATTAGGCATTATGGTCTGGGTTGTCACTGCTATGCAAATGATACCCAGCTGTATATGTCCTTTGCCTGGAACATTGGATGCTGTGGATGTGCTAAATAATTGCCTATCTGAGATCCAGGACTGGATGTCCTCTAACTGGTTCAGGCTTAACCCGGATGAGACAAAGGTACTAGTGATTGAACCTGGCTGTTGGCAAGACGTGGTCACCATTGACGCAGGAACAGGGTTGTTCCTGGAGTCTATCCTGCTGGTGGCAGCCGCTAAGGTGCAAAATCTGGGCGTCATCCTTGATGATGGTTTGACACTTGAAGCTCAGGTGTCTGCTATTGCCCAGAGTGGTCTTTACCATTTAAGGAATGTCACCCAGATTAAACCCTTAATTGTGCCTGATGACCTGACCTCACTGGAGCATGCTTTTGTTACATCAAGACTTGATGACTGTAACACTGTATACTTTGGGGTCAGTGGAGGTAACCTGTGCCAGCCGCAGCTAGTGCAGAATGCTGCAGCCAGGTTGTTGATGGGCCTTTCGAGATCCACACATATAACCCTTGTTTTGCATGAACTGCACTGGCTGCCAGTCAGATGGATGATTATCTTCAAGGTGGGTTTGCTCACATATAAAGTCTTATACAGCTTGGGTCCAGGCTATCTGAGCTCCTGACACCTGTCCGCTCGGTGCGCTCACTATGTTCTTCCACAAAGGGCCTCCTTGTGGTCCCTAGGGCATGGTTAAAGTCATCCGGAGATTACACTTTTGCAATGGCTGGACAAACATTATGGAATTCACTGCCATGATCATTAAGAGAGATCCCTACCATGGAAACTTTTAAGTAGGACGTTAAGGCACATCTTTTTAATCAGGCATTCAGTGTGTCCACAAATTTTAATTGAAGCTGAAGGAGTTGTTAATATTATTTATGGTTGTATCTGGGAACCACTATATGTTTTATTAATAGTATGAGTGCACGTTTCAGCATTCCCAGTACTTCCTTAGCTGACTGGTGTACACAAAGTCAGGTGTTCTGACCTGTGTTTTTCAGACACATTATTTTTGTTAACCTCCAGTGGCATTGTGGGTTGGTGATATGGGAGGGAGGGATGGGGGATCTAAGGGTTGGGCCATGTTTATAATGTAACTATGTTTTCTGGACTTGGTTATGACCTCTTTTTCTTCCATTGTACTTCCAGGATTTGTTATGACTTGTGTATGTTGTTACTTCCTTCCTGGTTTCAATAAAGTTTATTCAATTTGAAAGAAAATATTTGATATCATTTATGGTCACTATTTATTGTATGTTTTAAGAACATTTACTGACCCTGACTTAAAATGTATTTTTTGCTGTATTGCTTGTTTGTCACCTCTATGTAAAGTGCCCTGAGCCTCTGGGATTGGGCGCTAAAGAAATGAAATTAACTTGACTTGACTACTCCTGATGTGATTTCACCAGAGTTCTGTACAGAGACAGAATGACCATCTTTTTCTTACTCCTGAACCATGTAGCTATGCAGCCCAGCATCTTGTCTGTTTCACCCACTGCTTTATTGCATTGCACAGATGTCTTGAGGTTGCTTGAAATCTCTAACCCATTTCTCTTCAGTGACTGCCATAGGCCCCAACCTATACCAAACTGCAGGCTATTCCTACCCACATGTATGAAGTTGCACTTTTGGCATTAAAGCTTAGCTGCCAGATTCCCCTGGTTGAGGTCTGAAGGGGCAAGATAAGTATAGACACATTAAGTATTTTCCACTGTTTCACAGTGCCTTGTGTTACAATTATGAATAATTGTAAAATTCATGTAATATCTATCAAATAACAGTGTATCATTATATGATTTTAATGTATATTTGTTTGCAGAAGACTTAGATCAAACATGAAAATGCGCACTTGAAGCTCATAGGCCTACCTGATTTTAAAAAAAATGTTAAAAAAGCACCATTCATAGGGGTACCCATCTAAAAAACATTATCAGCTGTTCAGTGCTAAAACCATTTTAATAAGCATTCTCACCACCATCTAATCATTTAAAGAATAAATCCTGCAATAGTGCAAAAAATAACTTATTTTGGAAGGAGAAAGACAAGCAATATCATGAGCCTTTATGACTTGTAGCAGGTGGTGTTTCTTTTAATGAACTCACCATTTTAAAAACAAGGTTTTATGGTTGAAACCACAGCTTTTTGTTCTTGTACATTTTTGGAGAGTTTCAGCAGCAACTTGGAGAGAGCAACATATCTATATAATCTGTAAGAGTATGAATTCCAAAATGTGCAATTTTAAGTGTTACTGTAATTGTACAGACAAGTTCTTGTATTTATTTATTTATTTCAGTTTGGGATTAATACCTTTGAGTCAGTGACTCATTTTCAAAGGTTCCAAGTCTGATCAGTAACAGAAACAAGTAGGATACAAATACAGACAACATTGCACATTACTAGAGTACAAAAGAAGTTACATTGAGGTTGTACATACGTAGAGGTTAAACTATACAGAGAGATCTAGCATTACAACTATCATCATAACATGCAGGAAGATTAACTACTTAAGAATGCGTTGGGGGGTAACAGTCAGGGAGGGTACATGGCTAGGGCAGTCGGGGACTGTAGGGAGGGGAGGTGGCCATAAGTAGGCATTGTCAGTAGAGTGCATCAGAGGTAGCCAAAGGTGGGAGAGGAGCTGAGGAGGGGGGCTAAATCCATTATGTAGTGGTGGTGGGAGGAGGGTAAATAAAAAAAAAAAAAAGAGGGTAATAAAAGTTCTCATTTTGGTCAGGCTTATTTTACTTCCCCAGTTATAATGATTTCCTTAGTATGGGAAGTTTGACTGAGGTCTTGAAAAAAATCACAAATGTTTCAAGAGAATCTAAGTCATATACACCTAGGGCAGGATATTCAGAAGGGTTGTGCATGGCTAAATTGTACCATGCGCAACCCACTGATGCTCCCCAGTGCGATATTCAAATGGAGATTGAGCCTGGCACAAATCCCGATGCGCCAGAGCGCATCAGTAATGTATGCAGTGCAGGTTGGGGGGGCCATGTCCATGCATACTCCGCACATTCCGATATTCAGCCCGGGATGTGCTGAGCCCATACATGTGCAACCCCTACCAGCGCTGCACACAGGTGAGCCAAAAAAAAAAGGAGCAACAGATGAATCCATTCACATATCTGGACTGTGTAGTATGGTATGGGCTGCATGCCCATTGGCTCATGCTGTGGACCAATGGGCGATATTCTACCATAATGTGTGTAAGTCGGCAGGTGGCAGTGCAAGCGGGTGGAGCTGCCGCCCGCTGGACCGGGAGTGGGGGCAGTGGGGCTCAGTGGGTGGGGGAGGGGGGTACTGCTAGACCACCAGGGTTGGATTCATGGCATTATGTTTCACTGACACCTGTGATTGGGCTGCGTGTGGTCCACTGGACCACCAGGGATATAGGACTACTATGTTTCCTACATATGCCTGCGATCCGGCTGCAAGCGGTCCACTGGACCAACAGGGATAGAGTTAACTGTTTGTAAACATACCTATGCCTGCAATGAGGCTGTAAATGGTCCACTGGACCACCAGGGATATAGGACATGTTCTCCATATACACATGTCCACGATCGGGCACTGGGGCACTCTGACGTGATGTGCAGGTTGCATCGGTCCCTAATGGCTGCAGCCTGGCAGGGTGCCAGGCGCAAGTCGTTGGGGATCAGTGCCTCTGCAGGCAAATGGTGCCATAATGACATGCAAATGGCCCCATTTGCGCCTTGCATACATTATGGCCCCATTTGCATGTGCACTTTTGAATAACGCGGTTGTTGTGCCTAGCACATCCCCCTGCTGCACTCTGGCAACTTGCGCTGGTGCAGTGCCACTGTGCCATGTGAACTGCGGGAGGCCAAGGTGCGATATTCAACTATGCTGTGCCATGGCGCAGCTCCGTTGAATATCACCCTGTCAACACCCCTGAACAGCCAAGTTGTGCTGTGCACAAGCTTGCGCCTCAGCCTGGTGCAGTCTAAATATCCCGCCCCTAGAGTAAGTAATGCTTTTTTGTAATTTTGTTTTCCTTAGTGTATTTGGGTCTGATGCAAAATCTGCAAATTATTTTAAACTGTAAACTAATGTAGTTTGTTATTATTTTGACAGTTCTATATCAAGTTTGTATTCACAATACCGTGGATTATTTACATGTGGCATTGCAGTTAAAGAACCCTCTTTTGCCAAAGTTATGCTTTAATCTGATTTTGGAAAAAATATTGTTTGAGAATATTGTATGAACATTGTTACAAAAATTGCAGTTTTTAGATTGGTTTTCCTATTTGTGTAAATGACCAGTTCTTCCAGCATTGTTAGAAGAAACTGAAATTGTGTGTATTTTATTGTTTCTCTGTATTGTTTCTTTTCCCTGATAAAATCAGCATGTGCCTTTTGATCATTAAAGGTGAATACCCATTCAAGTAGTAGCTTGTGAAAAACCTGAAAGCCTCTGGGCAGCTCAGCTTGCCAGGTTTGTTATGAGTAATAGAACCATCACAATAAATTGGATAATTTTTAACATTTGTGCATTTTTCTTCTTTAGCTCTTAAATACATCTAAAGCTGTTGATGTTTACATGTTTGATGGTTGCTTCAGAGAACATTCAACGCTGTCGGTGAGTTTGACATAAACTGAAACCATCGACCGTTGATTGTACCCTACAGCCAACCATCATCATCCTTGTGGCTGTTGTGCTTGGTTTCAGGCCTTCCTCTGTCAACGGTTACTATGTGGAGAATAGATGTTTTTCATGAAGAAAGTTCTAGCAAAGGTCACAATCAACATTCATTGCTGTCGGTGGGTTTAACTATGTGGAAAAGCTCACTGAACGATGAATGCCACTGTGGCCCCAGTTTCGACGAATGAATTCAAGATGAGTTGAACTGTTCAGTAATTTCAAATAACAGCATTCCGAAAACTCTTTAAGAAAGAAGGCTGTGATTTAATTGTACTATGATTTTTTTTTCTAGAGTTTTAATAAATCTTTATATCTGTTGTAAATAAATCTACGTGTACTAAAATCCTAAAGTATGAGGCAAAATGTGTGTTTACTGAAGTACATTAAAAGAAGTAGTCAGTGAAGGGTCTGTTAAAATAAGAATCTCTTATCAGATCCTATCCATATGTAAAGGTAATAAATTAAACATTTTTCCTACTGTGTATATATTTGAATAGCATGATTGTTGTTGTTCTACTTTGAAATTAAAGAGAAAAGGAAGAAGACAATTGTTCTTTGTCAGTAGTGTTTTGCTTTTGCCCTCGATTTTACCACCACAAGCACTTTTTGGGTTTTCCCAGGTTCCATGCTGAATTTTAACTTCAAGTTAAACACATTCTTGTCTGCAGTTTATGCATAACACATGTTCATTCTAATGAAGGGAACCAAAATGGAGTACACATTTTCAAGAAATTGTTACATTAGCATTTTACCAGTCTTTCATTTCTCGAGGCATTTCATAACTGTTCACAAAGTACCAAGAGAACATGCAGTGGAGATTCAAGTGAGGTGTAGTCTCCTGTTCTAGAATAAGCCAGCCAAGGCACACAAATTCACAGGAAGGAGATGTACTCTAAGTCCAGTTGAAACCAGTTAAGATGCTGAATAACTGCAAACAAAATTAATTAATTTCTGAAAAGAGTCTCCTACAATCAGACAAACAAGTAGGAAGACATTTTTGGTGTCTTAAGTTTGGCAGTGAAGAGCAGTCTAAACAAAACAAAATTCATATATGCAATTAAAGTGCAGTTTCCATTAACAGACTGATAACTAGGTGCATAATGGTGCAGAGTTATTGAATGAATATACATGATTTAATGAAGACTTTGTATAACCCATGGTCTTCTGATAAATTTGGCAGCCTTAACTACTTGTGCACTATTTGCAGTTGCACCAGTATTAGGTGTGATGAAGTTTGGGGAGAAGTCAGTCTTTGAGTACCTGAATATTTCAAACAGTGTTAGATGCTGCTTTCATACTTGACATGCAAAGTGTTGCTTGGTAATAGTTATAAACTCTAATTAGGGGAGGAGGTCTGTCAGAAGGACTAATCTTTCTATGAGTCCTAAGGGCCTGATTAGACACAAAGCTTACCCCATGTATTTGACACATGAGGCCAGATTTTCAAAAGAATTTGTAGTGTCTGTGGCAATCCTTGCGGCCTGACTGTGTGACAACACAGATGCTCCATGACTAAATGCCACACATGCACCTGAGTTTCTAATATCAGACAGTTACAGTATTTAGACCTGCTTTACAGCAGTGAGTAGCTAAGATTGGCTGCAAGCTGCTACTGGATGCATGCAAGAGGTCCCAGCATTGATGCATGCTAGACCACTGGAATATTGTCTAATGGGTGTCTAAATGATGAAGGGGATAGAAAAACCCATTATTGTGCCCCAAGTCCAATGCATCATGTATTTGATTCACTCAGGAACTGTGGCACAAAAAGAGATTTGAAAATGCAGCTTATGTAGTCGGTGGTCTGGCCACTAGTCCACATTAGTAATGGCAAGGCCAGGAAACTTCACTTTGAGAAGAACTACACAAAGTTCTGCAATACTGCACAGTATAAATAATCATTTTTTGTGGCTCATTGCCTGGCAAAGTGGACATGTCACTGGGCAAAGACTTTATATGACTTCATGAAGTGATATTTTGCCATGAAAGTGCAGCTGTGCATGGTGCTTAATCCAGGGAAAGAGGGAGTCGGTGCTGGCTCAGTTTGAGCCTTTTAAAACAAAATAGAAAAAAATCCTCCTCCACTCAGCCTTGACCATTAAAAAGACCCTCTCCATCCACCAACCATTGTAACACCAATCCCACCCTCCTCCCCAGCCCCTGCAAAGTAATTTAAATATGCCATAAAGTATCCATAGTCCATATCCTTTCCTCTTCACCTTTATAGTGCAAGCTTCAAGTCCCAGTAGTTTTTCACCATCCTTCTCTTAACTTCAACCAGCTGGAAGATTGTAAAACCCCATCACTTCACGAATGAAGCATCCAGTCCCACCCTCCTCACCTCATGCCACCCTTATAGAGGATACTGATAGGTAATTAAGGACTTTCCAGCATATGATGACTGGCACAGACACTACAACCACCTTGCACAGTTGCTGGCTGATGAATGAGGGTGCGCACACAACAGTACTAATTAGCTGATTACTGCTGTTCACGATCACTTACCTTCCTCCTTAAGACAATGGCCTACCAAGTTGGTGAGAGGCTCTGTGGTTGTCACCCTCGGCTAGATGATCCCTTAGTCAGTTATCAGTATTCTTTACAAGGGTGGTGGTAGGGGAGAATGGTGCCTCAAGGGTGGGGGAGAGGGACTATTACTATGTTCTAAGTGGTCAAGGTGAGGAGGGAGAGATACTGCTGAAATTTGAAGAATGCACTGTCGGGGTGGGGAAGGGTATGGAATACAGATGCTCTTTGACATACTTATTTAATTCATTTCACAAGGGCTGGGAGGTATTGGGTTTCATCAGAGTGGAAGGATGAGGGTCTTTTTTAAGTTTGGGGCTGGTAGGAGTTGGGTGATTTGGGTACTGTGAGGTTGGGGGATAGTTTTTAGGTTTTGTGGTCATGCAAACTCTTTTGTGCATTTTATCAAGTTTAAAGTCATATTCAGTGTGAGAGATTTAGCTGCATGATGTCACTGACAATGTCAGTGAAAGGGCTTTGCTTAGGGTTCCAGACATAAGCCAGTCTGTGTTTGATCACCTGTATTACACATTTTTTTTCTCACTGTAATTTTTGTTGTATGAGAGAAATTGTTAACTGTTATTGCTGCTGTAGTGAAAAGCTTCAGAAGAGCTAGATAGCAGATTTTCAGATAACTGAACTTAGTTCTACAGCATGTCATCACTGTCAATTAAATTAGTCCCAGCTGAGGCTTGCCTAGGTTTCAGTACAATTCAAGTCACTTGTTATGCAGATTATGGCATAATCTCCACAACATAGGACTGCAACTCACTTACCCATAGCTCTGTTGCACACTGAATATGTGTTTGCTTATCAGGCAAAGGATCAGTAGATCAAATTCTGGAAGAGACAATTTTTTTTAAGTTGGAAAATCACTTGAGTGGCAATTCATGGTAGTGTGGAGTTGGAATATACATTATATGAGAAATACATTTAGTTAAAAATAACAGTTTGTGAAGATAAATCACCTGCTGGGATTAAATCCCCAGTTGCCTGTTTTGAAGGTTGTGATATCATCTGTTCACCATAGGAAAAGCAGATCAGTCACTTGCAGCTCAATGGTAGACTGAATGTGTAGTTGCTTAGCAGGCAAAGAGTCAGTGGTTTTAAAGCTAGATGGACATATTTTGACTACAGGGAGGGCCTTTAAGCATTTTTTAACTATTTTGTAAAATTGGGACTCATTTCATTAGTGATTTGTAAGGGGTGTGGAGTTAGAGTGAAAAATTATACTGTATAATTGCATTCAGCTAAGAACAACAGTTTGTGAAGGTAAATCACTTGTTAGGATTAGATCCCCAGTCTTCTGTTTTGCAGGTTATAACAAAACCCCAACAACTTAGGAAATACAGTTTGCGTACCTATAGCTCAGTAGCACATTGAATGTGTATTGCAAGGGATCAGTGGTTAAAATGCTGGCAGGGACTTCTACACTTTGCTTCATTTTTTTCTGTTTGTTAGCTAAGAACAAGAATCTGTGAAGGTAAATCACCTGCTGGGATTAGCGCCCCAGTCAACTGCTTTGCAGGTTGTGACAAAGCTGCTACTTCAATGGAACTGAAGCCCACTGATCTACAGGTCAGTAGTATATTGACTGTGTTTTTTTGCTTAGCCCACAAAGCATCAGTGGTTCAAATCCTAGCAGAACATAAACATTCTGTTTTTCAAATGTGTTTTATAAGATGGAAACTCACTGGAGTGGCAATGTAGTGTGGAGGTAGAATAGTAAATGATATGAAAAGTAAATTCAGCTACTAGCAAAACAATTTTTGAAGGTAAATGTCATGCTTTTATTAGATTCCCAGTCACCTGTTTTGTAAGTTGTGACATACCTCTACACCATATGAACTACAGCTCATTGACCTGCACTTCAGTGGCACAGTGTGTCCACTTAGCAGACAGTGTGTCAATGATTCAAATCCTGGTATGGACTTATAAATTTATTTCAGTTTTTTTGAAGATAGAAACTCATGGTGGTGGTGGTGTGGAGTTAGAATAGTAAATTAAATGAGAAGTGAATTTAGATAAAAAACAACAGTTTATGAAGTTACATCACCTGCAGTGATTAGATCCCCAGTTGCTTGTTTTGTAGGTTGTAACATACGTCTACACCTTAGGAAATGAAAACTCACTTACTAGTATCTCAGTGACACATTAAATTTGTGTTTGCTTAGCAAGCACAAAATCAGCAGTTCAAAACCTGGTGGGAACTTAAACATCTTTTTGTAAGAAGGAATTTCACTTGAGTGGTGATTCATGGTGGTGTGGAGTTGAAACAGTAAGCTATATGAGAAATAAATTTAGCTAAAAACAGCAATATGTTATGGTAAATTGCCTGCTAGGATTAGATCCCAGATCCCTCGTATTGCAGGATGTGACATACCTCTACACCATAGGAACTTCAACTCACTTACCTGCAGCTCTGTGGTACACAAAATGTTTGTTGGTTTAGCTGGCAAAGGATCAGTGTGTCTATTTCTGGCAAGACTTATACAAATGTTTCAAATGTTTTGTAAGATGCAAACTCACTTGAGTGGTGATTTATGGTGGTGTGGAGTGGTAACAGGAAAGTAATTGAGAAGTAAATTTGAGAACAACGCTTCGTGCGGGATATCGCCTGCTAGGATTTGATCCCCAGTTTTCTGTTTTGCTGGTTGTGACATAACCGCTACACCACAGGAACCGCAACTCGTTTACTTGCAGCTCAGTGGCACAATGAATGTGTGTTTGCATAGAGGCAAAGGATCAGTGGTTTGATTACAGGCAAATACACAGCATTTTGTATTTCAATATGTAATTATTTCACATTTTACATACTTTTTTTGGCACCATTAGTACCATTGATATTTTGATTATTTTTTAAAGAAAACTTTTTTGAGCAAAAATGACAGTGGGCCACAAAACAACTCAATGTTTTTTTTTTTAATGCAAAGTGGTCCACTTTGCATTAACTTCACCAGTAATGTTTCAATTTGCTGCACTATTATTCCACACTTCAGTGGAAAGGTTAAGTTGCAGACACCCATGACTTGCTCCTATTATTGAAAACTGGTGTACAGATTTTATTATATAGTTCTGGCATTAGCTTAGTTGCCATCAAAGTGCAACTTGGCCACTGCCATTTTGGGACAACAAAGGCATAAAAATACTGAAAAACATTTTCCTCATCTAGTGATTACAGGGTACAAATCAGCAGAAAAACAATGAAGTGGAGCACCAGACAATTTACTGTGGTGCTCATTTTGACCAAAAATAACAGAAGAAGTAGTAAGAGCACCCACAAAAATCAGGGAGCACAGGACTTTGATGAAATAAATGAAGTCCTTTTACAGGCCTATTAGACGGACATCGGTGGTCAGAAAGGTGATGGATAGTATTGTCAGGAAAGGTTGGGGGGCTTACTGGAGCAAACTGGGTACTTGGACGATAGTCAGCATGGCTTTGTCACAGGAAGATCAAGCCAGACAAATCTTGTTGAGTTCTATGACTGTGTGATGAGGGCCCTGGACCAGGGTAGGCCAGTGGACGTCCTCTTTCTGGATTTTAGGAAGGCATTTGATTCAGTATCCCACAGTGTCCTGCTGGCTAAGCTGAAGGAAATGGGGGTAGGGAGACAGTTGCTAAGATGGATAGGAAATTGGCTCTCTGAGTGTACTCAGAAGGTGGTGGTTGGAGGGTTAGCCTCATCCCCAAGGTGGGATACTAGTGGGGTACCCCAGGGGACAGTGCTGGGGCCAGTCCTGTTCAACGCCTATATCTCAAACATCAGGAGGGGGATCAGGAGTGGGATGAGTCTGTTTCAGGTGACTCAAAGTTAGGTGCTGTGGTGGATGGGGAGTAGGGGAGGGTGGCCTTACAGGAGGACCTGGAGGCTCTGGAAAGTTGGTCGGGAAAATGGAAACTAAAATTCAATGTAGTGAAGTGCAAGGTTCTGTACCTGGGAGTCAGAAATCCAGCCCAGGGTTATACCCCAGGAGTCGACATGATTCAAGTCATGGAGGGTGAGAGGGACCTGGGGGTAGCAATAGATGTCAAAATGAAGAACTCAGACACCTGTAGGAAGGCAGCGGCAAGGGTAAATAGGATGCTGGAATGCATTGCCAGGGGAATTACTTCCAGAAAAGTGGAAGAGATCCTTCCACTGTACAACTGCTTGGTTAGGCCACACCTCGAGTATTGTGTACAATTTTGGAGACCACATTTAAAGAGGGATATTACACTCCAAGAGAGGATCTGAAGGAGGGAAACCAAAATGATATGGGGCCTGGGGGAGAGGACCTATGAGGAGAGGGTCATGGAGCTCGACATGTACACCCTGGAGGAGAGATGGGACAGGGGGGACATGATAGAGGTCTTTAAGTACATGAAAGGGATCAATAAAGGAGGCCCAGTCGGGGTGCTCCAAAGGATGTAGAGTGGGGCAAAGAGAGGTCATGGGTGTAAGCTGGAAGGGGGCAGGTTCAGAAGGGAGAGGAGGAGATGTTTTTTCACTGAAAGGGTGATGGAGCAATGGAATGCACTGCCCAGGGAGCTGGTAGAGGTGGACAATGTGGACAAGTTTAAGAGGGGATGGGACAGGTACAGGAGGAGGGTAAATCTGACCAGGCCCAATACAGGTGGAACATCTGGGATGGAGAACAGTATAACCCAAGGGGGGGGGGACCAGAATCGGCCCTCAGTGTGGGTGCTGAAAATCGAGCAGACTTGAGAGGCTGTTAGACCTATTCTGCTGGCATTTTAGTATGCTAGTATGTATTTAAATACAAAACTGCATGTTACATGTACACCAAGTCCTAAAAATAAGTGATAAAAGTTGTACCAATACTAAAGTTCCCCCTGACCACTGTCAGGCATCATCTGAGTGAATCTAAAACATCACTACAGTGCCTCCATATAAATAGTGACAAAATTACTTTACTAATTAATTCTAAGTTATCATGAACTAAAACAGTTTAGTTGTATTATTAAAAGCAGTTTTCAATTAACAACACTAGTAACCATTAATTCAGACTTGAAATAGCACCAAGGTTTGTGTGGAACTTTAAACTGCACATTTAAATCACACTGTTGTCCTTTACATGGGTTGTTGCATCACCTCATTTTATTTCATATTGCTACCTCATATTTCATTTAAATATTTCTAGCCTACGAGCCATATAAAGAATCTAATAAAACTGTGACTAGAGGACAAAGAGGGTGCAACTACAGCAGATGTTTTAAGCTGACTATTTGTTGTGAGGTTTGAATAAAAACTATGTTGGGCTCCAACCCATCTGTTTAAATTGCACTATTGCCATTTAAAACTAAAACAATGACCATGCTCATGTATTGCTGTTGCAACACTTCATTATATTGTATTTTGCTACCTCATATTTTATTTAAATATTTTTGACTTACAATCCATATACAGAATCAAATAAATCCATAACTGGAGGAACAAAGAGGGTGCAACTACAGCACACGTCTTGAGCTAACTATTTATTAAGAGGGTTAAATGGAAAACCATGTCAGGCTCCAACCCATCCATTTAATATATAATGTTCAACAAAGTTACTAATAAATTATTTTATTTTATTTCCCTCAAATACAACCCCATTTTATGAACCATGAAACCTTTGCAGTTACAATACACAAAAATGAGTTGCTATTACAGGCACTGCACTTAGTGTGTTGAGGGTGCAACTATGCTTTGCAAAATTAATATGCAATATCCACAAAATATTTTTTGTATTTATTAACCTTTGTACCTTAATCCAAAACAGAAAGGTCACCATCACCTGTCATGTTGCACCTTCAGTCACAAAAGAACTGGACATATATGAAACATTCACCCTAACTTCATGGTATACATTATTTCTTCCTAAATGTCTTTAAAAATGATACAAGATCAATGGCATCATTTAAACCCTGTCCATAACTGCTCCCCAGTTCATAAATCTAAAACTGTTCTTGTCTGCCAATCATTTGTTCATTGCCCCCAAACCAAGTCTAACCACTTCTATGCCAACAAAGTTAATCTTGTGGTTCACTCTATTATTACCTTTTATATGCTGGACTATGGCACAAGTCATGTCATTTTTAACTAGGACACGAACATGCTCTTCTACCCTTATTTTAAAACTTATTGTCCGTCCCACATAATAACTCCCACAACTGCATTGAAGTAAATAGACTACACATTTGGTGTCACAATTAATAAAGTCCTTAATTTGTACATACTGTCCTGCATGTGGATTAACAAATCCCTGACATGTGTGCATGTATTTGCAGTAAATGCACCTCCCACATTTACATGTGCCCTCGGGGAGGGGGCAGACTAAATTGCTTGCGTAAATGTTCTAGACTTGGAATGGAGTTAGTTACCAGTAAATTGTTTGGAGTTTTACTCTTCCTGAATACTATTTTAGAAACCTCCTGTACCAATTCTTTTAATCTCAGCTCTAATTGCAGCATGTGCCAATTATTACTTACAATTTCCTTTATTTTGTCACTTTGTTTGGAATATATGGCCACAAAAGGCCAGTGAGCACCTGCTTTTAACTTTATGCTCCTATCTCTATACTGCAATGTCTCCTCATGTTTCATAGAATTTACACTTACTATGGCATCTACTATACTCTGCTGCTGTACCCTCTTTCCTTAAATCGTTTTACTTGTGTTGCACATTTTATTTACTTATTTAATTTTGTTAACCGGGTAAGCCCACTGGGCCCCAAAGGTCCTTTTTTCAGGGGCGACCTGGAGGTTGTTACATATGGTTTGAACATACAGACAGGTTTCATATGGTTTGAACATACAGACAGGTTTCACAGTGTCAGACATATCGTACAGGGTTATTAGGACAGTATACAATTTTCCAGTTTTTGTGTTAGAGGGAAGGAGGTACCTGATATTAGATGATACGGTAGTAGTACAGTGCAGTGCGTCTGATACAGTAGCACATCTAATACAGCAATACTGAACAGTACATGTTATGCCGGAGGTATATTACACTGATGAGTACAGTATGGCTGAGTAGTACAGATAATATGGGGTTATGATACATCTTACATTTTCTGCAGAAGAGGCAGCAAATACATTACAGTAGAGTACAGCAGTGATGGCAGATGGGAGTGAGGGTGATATGCTTTGAGTGCTTACGGGGTTCCAGAAGGGTGAGGTACCACAGTCAGTCATTAGTCGCTACCCTTTGTAGGGAGCAAATGTCTAGTCGGGTACAAATTGACACGAGGTGTAGTTATCTTAGCTATTGGGGCAATGGCAGGGGCTTAGTTTGATAAAGTGAGCATGCAGCCCCCTTTGAGAGAAGGATAATGTTGGTGCCTCCTGGAGATGGCTGGGGAGATTATTCCATGAGTCTGGAGCTAGGTGAGTAAAGGATTTATTCCCTGCTACCGTGCAGGTCAGGGAAATTTCCAGGAGTTTTTTGTTTGAGGAGCAGAGTGGTCATCTGAGCAGCTTTGGGTCAAGTAGTCCATTCAGACCTGCCAGAGCATGGGCATCTAGGAGCATATAGGTCCAGCTTAGTAGAAGGTACTGAAGCCTATTATACAAGGATGGCCAGTTGAGCGTCTTAGGGTAAGATTTAGCGACAAAGTGAGATATTTTGTGATATAGGGTCATAAGTCTACTGTGGTCCGTTTTAGCGATGCCGAGCACAATGGGGATGGCATAGGTTAAGGTTGGGAGAAGGATACTTTGTCAGATAGCCAGTCTAGTCTCTGGTATCATGTTGTGGCTTTGGCGATAGAGAAGGCCCAGTTTTGGTAGATGTTTTTTGTTACAGCATCCACATGGGGCTTTAGGGTGAGCCCCTGATCTAGTGTGAGGCCAAGGTATTTGACTGATTGTACCACATCTATTTTGGAGCTGGACAAGGTAGAGAGTAGCAGAAGATGGTCCCTGGAGAGGCCCAGGGATTTTGGCCTGAACAGCATAGCCTTAGTCTTGGTGGGGTTAAGGACCAGGCAGTTCTTAATTAACCATGTCTCAGGCTTGGTGAAGTCATTTTGGAGCCAGGGTCCTAGTTCGAATGGGCGATCCTCTGTTCTGTACAGCACTGCATCATCTTCATACTGTACTATGGAGCTGCCCCCACAATGTCCATAGAGATCATTTGTGAATAGGGAGAACATAAGCGGGCCTAAGACTGAGCCCTGTGGTACCCCCTCAGTTAAAGGTAGTGGTTGGGAGGTGACCCCTTTCCACTTGACCTGTTGAGTGCGGTCAGTGAGGTAATTGCAGAACCAGTTGAGAGAGTGCTGATCCAGCCCCAGTTGGCTAAGCTTGGTTACAAGAGTAAGTGATCCACCAGGTCGAAGGCCTTTGAGAGGTCCACAAACACAGCCCCAGTGGGGGTACCATTGTCCCAAGCTGTCAGGACATCAGAGATGAATTTGATGAGGGCAGTATCAGTCCCATGCTTTGGTCTAAAGCCGTGTTGTGTGGGGGCCAGTAACCTGTTGGCTTCCAGGTAGTCTCTCAGTTGGCCGTAAACTAGCCGCTCCTGAATCTTAGCCAAGTGACATAGGATGGAGATGGGCCTATAGTTGCCTATAGGTTCCCTAGCTCCGCCCTTGTGGATTGGGACTTCATGAGCCCATTTCCATGTTAGTGGGACTGCACCTTTCTGCAGGGATCTCTTTATTAACTGTATTGTTGCCCTTTTTTCGTGCATACGTTAGACCACATTTAGAATATGCCTCATAGCTTTGGAATCCTTATAAAAAATCTGAATGCCTGTTACTGGAAAGAGTTCAAAGAAAATATACAAAAAAAGTTTCTGGGCTATTCGCAGTTCCTTATGAGAACAGATTAGACATTTTAAAACTTATGCCCTTATCTACACGTCAACTTCGTGTTGATCTTATGTTATTGTATGATATTATTCAAGACCCTTATTTATTGTGTGAACTGGGTCTAGAATTTAAAAACTGTAGTCATAACATCAGGGGCCATCCCTTACAATTGGTAAGAAAACCTTTTGTTAAGTCTAGCCGTAAATATTTTTTTAAAGTCAGAGTTGTTGGCCCTTGGAACAGGCTACCACTAAATGTTGTAATCAGTGAAACTAAAAGTATTTTTAAAAATAGATTGGATAGTCTTATATGTAATGGGTATGACCTCTCCTATTATGTACTGGATTAGTATAAGAGCTTCATGGGCTTCTGCCTTCTTGTTCTTGCACCTAACCTTAGTATGAACCTTAGAGTGAACTGTGTTACAGGCAATGCGATAGCTGGGGCAGCAGCCCTTAGCAGCCTAGGATCCAGTCCCTCGGGTCCCGGTGACCCGCTGGGATTTAAGGATTGTAGGAGGGTCAGCACCTCTTTGGTTCGCACTATCTGCAGATGGAAATTGGCAATCGGAGAGTTCTCGGTTTCAGTGACCATTGGGCTCTGCGAGCTGTGTGTGGGGTTGGGTCTGAGCACCCCCAGGTCAGTGAAGAAGCGATTGAAGGCTGTAGCGACCTCCACTCCATCCATGAGTGTGGTGCCATTATAGGTTATGTTACCCTGCTGGGGCGGTTTAGTACCTTTTATCAGGGAGTTGATGCTTGTCCAGCAGAACTTTAGATCAGTTAGTGTTTGCCTCTGTAGGGATTTTATGTAGTTCCTTTTGGCATTCTTAGAGCTTCTTTGGCACTGATTCTGCAGAGATCTATAGGCAGAATAGTCTGCGGGGGTAGTGGAACTCCTTGCTTTTTTCCAGGTCTTGTCTCGGGTTATCATCATTGCTTTCAGCTCACACGATATCCATTTATGGCAGAGGTCCTTGGCTTATCTGGTCCTAATTGGGGCATGCTTGTTTGCCACTGCTGAGAACGTGCTCTGGAAAAACTGCTGCCTCGTCCGTGCTCCCTAGGTGTCTCACCGGTGACCAGTCTAAGTTTCTTAGGGATCTCTGGAATGCCTCAGCCATAAATCCAGAGAAGTCCCTGGCCACTATGAGCTTGGGCGGGATCCTGGAAGGCTGGTTTTTCCATATGCAGAAGGTGGGTGAGTGATCGCTTAGGGCATCCAACATCACGCCAGCCACTTGTATGTTGGTGGGTTTGGAGGTAAGTATCCAATCCAGGATAGAGTGATTCCCTGTTTTTTTTGGTTATGCCTTGTGACCTCAGTGATGACCTGGGTCAGGTTAGCATCTAGAAGTATGGTCTTGTAGTTTTGCTTGGTGGTGGGTTCCCACTTAAAGATAAAGTCCCCCACGACCAGCAGCTCCATGAGTCATGCCCCTGCTATTGGGATGACAAGGCTTTGGAGTGCGGCAGTACCCCTCCGTGGGAAGGTTGTAGATACATCCTATGGTGAGGTGCTTAGCACTGCCCAGGACAAGTTGGATGAATATGAATTCAAGTCCTGTTGTGTTTGGCATTTCAACAGGGGACAAGGAAGCCACCAAGGAGGAGGTCACATAGATAAGAACTCCCCCACCTTTTATCCCTCCTCTATCCTTTCAGAAGGAGTTGTAGCAGTCTAGCTCCACTTCATGAGGGAGTATGTGAGGCTTCAGCCATGTTTCGGAAATGGCTAGCATGTCAGGTTTGTATGTGTCTACCCATGATTGCACCTCTGGCATCTTAGGTCGAAGGCTACAGATGTTCATGTGGGCTACCCTTAGTCTCTTGGTGTGACACCATGTGGGGTCCCTGGAGGATCCCAGGATGGAGTTTGCTGGTAGGGGCCCAAGGTTGGGGTCGATGTCACCAATCCTCAATATCACTATTAGTAGGATGAGGTGGAGGACCCCCTGCCGGGTAAGGGAATGTCGTTTTGGTCGATCACCTGTCACACCAGAGAAAATTAGATAGCAAGCACCCTTGTGAGTAAATCCGTGCTTGGTAACTAGTGCGAGCGGGATTGAGGGCATAGGGCAGTGTGTGAGGTGTGGTAGGTGATGGTCCAGTGCCCCCCTCTACAGGTTAGAGTAGTGGCAACCACTTATTTTGGCATCCACCCATCCTAGTGCAGCTATGTGCAGAAGTAACACTGCCGGTAATCCAATGTTTGCCGGGTGCAGGTTCAGCTGCAAGCATCAATGCTGCTGGAAGAGTGGTTGGGCTACTCTGCTGCGAATCATATTCTACCATGTCTCCATGCCCAAGCAGTGGCACTGAGGTAGCAGGGTTCCCTACGTTTGAGCAGTTCTGTCATCCTTTTTAGGTGCATCAGCCTGCTATGTTGTATCTTTTGTTATCTGGTAAGATCCCTGGCACTAGCCCCAGCCCCACCCTCCTGTTATTCCCTATATTGATACGGGCAGTTGTTGTGCTGAACGGCAGGAATCAAATACCGGGCTGGAGGATCCTTTAATTCTGTTGAAAAAGCAGCACTGGTAGGATTAGATTGGCAACCCAGTTTAGGCAGCCTCTAGTGGCAGCAGATGAGAAGCTGCAAATGAAAAAGTGAGCTGATAGGCTCACGCAGCCATGTGGTGCTCAGTATATAAGTCAGAGCCCACTAAGGGTGGTGGCGGGGGCGGTGGAGAGCTGACGTGTAGTGTCAGTGGGGCCTAACTGCTATCGGGACCAGCAGCCTTTGTCTGAGCCGTGTGTTCATGGCATTTCTGCATACCTGGCAATCTCTGCAGGGAGGGCTCCCTTAGTAGGCTCTCATGATCTGATCTTCTTCCCTTCAGGGAAGGGTGTCTGCGGCGTCCTCGGTGGCCTGGGGATCTGAGAAGCACAAGAAGAGAAGCGAAGTTATAGCAGGTGAGCGCCCTTGTTTCTACACAGTGGGAGGGGGGAATATAAGAGGGAGGGCAATTGTTGCTACAGTGGGAGGGGGTGAAAACAAGAGGGAGGGTGTTTATTGCTGTATTCTTGTTTTTTTTTTTATACAGGAGCAAGCAAGTCGCTAACTATCTTTGGCCTATTACTTTTAAGTTGCCTTACAGCAGGGACATGCAGTTGCTATATTAGCTGTGGCCTATAGGTTTAGGTGCTTTACAGCAGGCACAAGCGGGTCGCTAAGTTCTTAACAGGGAGTTAATGCATTCACATATATCCTTTAACAAATTTCATTTAAGGCACTCCTCCTTGGTACAGTTACACAGCTATTATTAAAGGCAATTAAGGTGTCCTGCATTTGTCCCAATAATCTATGCTATTGGAGGCAGAAAAAACAATTTCAAAAACTATCAGCACTCGTGTGGGGACAATTCATTTAAATTCACTGTCCTTCATGTAATTTCTTAAAGTACATATTAAATGGCCCTTAGGAATGTTGCACTTAACATGGTATGGATGGCAACTTTCAAATTTTCAAAGACTATTTCGATCTGTTTCCTTCTGAAACAATGTTGTACCTACATCACCATTCATATTCATATAAATTTTCAAATCCAGGAAAGTAATCTTAGACGAATGTATTTCATACTTGTAACGTAAACTACTACTTGTATTTTACATCCACTGCACAAAATCATGAAATTCTTCTACTGCCCTTCTCCACACTGCAAGTATATCATCTATAAAGCACCGCCACAAATCCACGTTATCTAAGAATGGATCTGGGGTGGTGTCATAGAGATGCAAACATTCCCAATGCTGCACATACAGATTGGCATAGGATGGGGCCGTTGTGGCTCCCACTGCAGTCCCTTTTATTTGGTGGTAAACTTGTTGCTGAAACAAAAACACATTGTTTTTAGCACTTTGTCTGCAAATTGCACCGGAAGAACAGTAGGAACTTTCACTTGTTGTATTTCACTTCTAGTGTTTAAAAAGTACTGCATAGCTGCCAAACCTTCACCATGTGGTATTACTGTATAAAGGCAGTTTACATCAGTAGTTGCAAAGTACCGATCTTTGTCCATATCCAGGTCCTCCATCAATCGTACCACCTCTGTCGAGTCCTGGATATAGGACCAAAGATTTTGCACTAGAGGCTGTAAGTGTTGGTCCACAAAACTTGATAGTGGCTCAGTCAGCCACCCCTACCTGATATAATTGGCTTGCCCAGTGGATTGGTTAAACTTTTATGGATTTTGTGCAAAATGTAAATAGTGGAACTAATGGGATGGCTGACTGTTAGAGATCTATATCCAGTATCAGATATGTAACTTTCCAAAAACCCAGAGTTTAATATTTTATCAGTGTCATTCTTATAAGTGGAAATGCATTCCCTGTTCACCCCCTGATAAAAATCAGTATCAGAGAGCTGCCGTTCAATTTCACAGATGAAGTCTGTGGTGTTCATGACCACAATAGCTCCTCCCTTGTCAGCTGATTTTATAGTTATAAATTTATTTTCTAAAAGGCATTTAATGGCCAAGAACTCTGCCTGACTACAGTTCATGAAATCTTGCACTGCTCCCATATTATGAATCTTTTCAAGGTCTAACTCACATTTTTTGATGAACATAGAAACTGCAGGGTTTGTTTCAGGGCAGTACAAAGAAACAGCCTGGAAATTGCTCTGAACAACATTGGTTATCTCCTCTGTGCCATCTAACTCTTCATTAGCTTTCTCAGAGTACAGACATTTGAGAGTTAAGTTCCTAGAAAAAATATGTAAATCAACATTATTGTTGAGAAAAATTGACATCAGAAGTTGGACTGAATGAAAGTCTTTTACTAAGTACTTTTTCTTCATCAGCAGACAACTCATAATCTGAGATGTTAATCACAGGTTTCTTTTCCTTGGGGGGAGGAGGAGGAACTAACTGATTTCATGTATTGATGTACTAATAGTCTGTTTTTCTTTTTCTTCCATGCCAGATCCCCCTTCCCTTGGTGGTTGAAAATCCTGAAAATGGGTCATTCGTTTATTACTTCTTGTATTTTGCAAATTCTGCAACCGTGGTGGGCTTTGTTGTGTATCACCCAGATCTTCCTCTGCTACAGGATCTGTTTCTGATCCATCAGTGTCTGAAGGCCCAGTAGTATAATCTAATACAGTGTTAGTGTCCCCTTCCTTGTTGTTCATACCAGCTCCCTTTTTCAATATAGATTTAGGGCTTTTCTGTGTTCTTTCTTTTACATGCCAATCATAAACTTATTTTTTTTTATAATAAAAATTTTTATTAGGCATGAGGTTCAGGTACAAGTCTCTACATAGAGTTAATACAAAGTCAGATGATCCAGTTTACATTGACATATGATAGACATCACATAGTATAGGATACAGTTATGATCAGAGGGTTCCAGAAAACAATTCACAGTCTTTTAGCACCCACATTAATTAAATTCAAGGTATAAAATCAGAGTATGTAGTTAACTGGTGCAAAACCATTTTCTCCACCTGAGGTCAAATATTTCTACTTTATCCCTCATTCTAGCTGCCATCCTCAGCAAACCATATGTTTTTCTCATCAGAGCTAGCCGTGTCCCTTTAGTTGGTAGTTTTTCCATTCCCCGGAATCTGGTTATTACCTTTTTTGCTGCCAATATCATTAGGGCGGTTTGTAGATATGTGACTTTATCTACTTTTAACCCAAATGGAGTTGTGGCAGTTAAAATGAACCCATGTATAAAAAGATTAGGGCTGTCATAGATTGCCACAAGTTCCTGGACAACTTCCCTCCAGTAAGGGCCCAGCAAGTCACATTCCCACATTACGTGAGTCTGATCCACCTGAATGGCCCCTCAGTTCATCCAACATTTTCCCTCTGGGTCCCCTGTAAATTTAACTACGACTGTGGGGATGCAGAAGTATCTGTATCTTAACTTCCATGCGTACTTCCTCCAATAGGGAGATCCCAAGGCCTTCATCATCAGCACAGAGGTGAACCTCCAATTGAGTTCTGGGACATCTACCCCTAGTTCCTGGGTCCAACAAAGATGAATGGCTTCTGTGGAGTCCTCAGATTTCTCACCCAAGGCTGTATAGACAGCTCTGATGAGGTGTTCCATATTGGTTCCCCTCATTTGGAGATGGAGTAATTTTATTATTTGTGGGGGGTTCTCTGTTATTGCCACTAGGGCCTCTTCAAAGGGCTGCAGATATGATTTTAACTGAAGATATTTAAGGTATTGGCCATGTGGGAGTTTGTATAATAACTGAAGTTGGGCAAAAAAATGTATGCTTCCAGGGCCTATTAGCTGTGATACATATTTAAGTTTATATTTATACCACTGCAACATTGATCTGTCAATTGCATTAGGGGAGAATGAGCTATTAACCACCAGAGATCTGAGATATAAGGCCTCCATCGGAGTGAGCTTTTTTTGAGTATCTGTAACCATTGTTTAAAGAGCTCAGCAGTGCATCGAGGGAATTTTGTCAGGGGAAGGCAACTAGGAGGATAACAGAACAAATAATCTGTTAAATCAAAAATATCACTCCAGGTCATCTCAAATTGTTTCCAGGATGTATCATAGGTAGGATTAAGCCAAGAGAGGAGTACTCTCATATAGGATGCCTGGCATATTCCTGGAGGTTTGGTAGGTTCAGGCCTCCCCAGTCCCTGGGCAACTGCAACAGAGTATAATGAATTCTGGGGGCTTACCATGCCAAATAAACCGAGATATTAGTCTGTTCCAAGACTGAAAATAGATTGAGGTAGGCATGATGGGAAGGGTCTGCAAGAAAAATAATATACCTGGAAATATGTTTTGCTTAATAGTTTCTATATGTGCCAGGAAACTTAGTGGGATATGGGACCATTTTGTAAGATCTTCTGTGAGGCCTTCGATTAAGGGTTCAGAATTAGCCATGTATGAGTGAATCAGATTTTTAGTTAAATGGATTCCTAAATAATGCATTGATTGTTTATACGGTTTGTACCACTTAAAGGGATAGTTTCTTTTTAGAGAGGGTGGAGGGGTGTAATCACATAGTAATAATTCTGTTTTTGTTGATTAATTGTATAGCCAAACATTTCCCCATAGAGTTTCAGTTGCTCCCATAGTTTTGGGATTGATTTTTCTGGAGATGATAGGGATAGAAGAATGACATCAGCAAATAATGACATTTTATATTTTGCCTCCTGTAGGTATTCCTTGAATCCCCGGGTGCTGTTGAATTACCTGAGCTAATGGCTCAAGGTAGAGCACAAATAATAATGGGGACAAAGGGCATCCCTGGCGGGTGCCTCTCTGAAGAAGAAAAGGGTCCGATAAGGAACCATCTAATTTTAGATATGCTTTGGGATTGTTATATATGCTTTGTAATTTTCAGATTAATTCTTATGGAAATCCAAGGCAGGACAGGGTTGCCCACAAAAAAGGTCAGGCAACCCTGTCAAATGCCTTTTTGGCAATGCTAATGGGATAAATCTTCTGGCTGCATATTCTTTAAGGAGATATATGTGGTGGACCACATCATGAGCTTGCCAGCTTTTAATAAAGCCTACCTGAACAGGTCAATCAGTGAGGGGAGGATATTTTCCAGGCGGGAAGCTAGTATAGACATATATACTTTGTAGTCAAAATTTAGCATTGAAATTGGTCTATAAGATGATAGGTATTTGGGGTCTTTATCTGGTTTTAGAATTGCAGAAATTACTGTGTATTGCCAAGAGGGTTGGGGTGGGGGGTGTCCCCAGCCTGTATCTCATGCATGGCTTTCAAAAGTGATGGCACTAATTCCTCTTGAAGTTTTTTTATAGAACTCTAATGGATAACCATCTGGTCCTGGTGCTTTTTGTGTTTTGACTTTTTGTAGTACTCTCTCAATCTCTGGTGAAGTGATAGGGGCATTAATAGTCTGCACATGTGTTGGGGTCAATTTTGGAAGGTTTAATTTATATAAGTAGTATTTTATCTGACCCACCGGGATGGTTGGGTCTGCCTTTTATAAAGTTTGGTAGTATGCCGCCATGATTTGTCGGATTGCCGATGGGTGATTTTCTAATTTCCCTGTTACCGGATTTTGCATGACTATTATGCAGGTTCTAGTCTTCTGCATGCTAAGCTTATGAGCTAGAGTTCTTGCTCCCTTTGGGCCTCCCTCGTGTGCTGCTAATCTCAAATAAAGCTGTTGCTGTTCAATTTTTTGATCCATAATCTTCTGTATTTTTTGTTTTAGCAACAGTAGCTGTGGCATTACTGTTTTGTCTCCCTGGGCATACTGGGCCTGCTTTTCTTTTAATTCTGCCTGGAGTGAGATCATTTGGGCTCTCCCTCTCCCTATGTTTTTTGGAAGAGTAGGTAATGACCTCCCCTCTGATTACCGCCTTGAGGGTGTTCCTCATCATTACTGCGGAAACCTCCGGGTTAGAATATTCCTTAAGGATATGAGGGACTCCATTTTTGACTAGCTGTCAGAACCCTGGGTCTCTGAGGTGCATCAAGTTGAGGCGCCAGAAGCCAATCATAAACTTGATTTCATTTATAATCATTTTCATCCCATGTAAACTTTTTTTGTTTATGCTTTTTCAGTTGGATGTCATATCGTGTTACTTTATCAAATAAAAGTTTATTGTCTTTGGCAAATTCTTCGGTTGTAGTCTGTGATTTCAAATCACTTTCTGCCTTAGCTATCTCTGAAGTCAATTGTTCCCGAGCTGGTTTAGCATAGTCCAAAATTAATTCTATATTTTTCAAAGATGCCTCCTCCATGTTAAAATGCAGTGCCTGCAATAGCAGCTCATTTTTGTGTATAGTAACTGCAGAGGTTTCATGATTTATAAGATGGGGTTGTATTTGAGGGAAATAAAACAAAATAATTTATTGGTAACTTTGTTGAACATTATATATTAAACAGATGGGTTGGAGCCTAACATAGTTTTCCATTTAACCCTCATAATAAATAGTTAGCTCAAGACATTTGCTGTAGCTGCACCCCCTTTGTTCCTCCAGTTATGGATTTATTTGATTCTGTATATGTATCATAGGTCAGAAATATTTAAATAAAATATGAGGTAGCAAAATACAATATAATGAGCTGTTGCAACTATCATTGCATCAGCTTGGTAATTGTTTTAGTTTTAAATGGCAATAGTGCGATTTAAACAGCTGGGTTGGAGCCCAACATACAGTAGTTTGTTATTCAAACCTCACAACAAATAATCAGCTCAAGACATCTGCTGTAATTCCACCCACTTTTTCCCTGTATTCACAGTTTTATTAGATTCTTTATATGGATTGAAGGCTAGAAATATTTAAATGAAATATGAGGTAACAATATGAAATAAAATGAGGTGTTGCAACTAGCAATGCATGAGCGTGGTAACACATGTAAAGGACAACAGTGCAATTTAAATGTGCAATTTAAAGTTCCACACAAACCTTGCTGCTATTTCAAGTCTGAATTAATGGTTACTAATGTTGTTTATTGAAAACTGCTTTTAATAATAAAACTAAATTGTTTTTTTAGTTCATGATTGCTTAGAATTAATTAGTAACATAATGTTGTCACTATTTATATGGAGGCACTGTTGCGATGTTTTAGATTCACTCAGATGATGCCTGGTTAGTGTTGGTACAGCTTTTACCACTTATTTTTGGGACTTGTAACATGCAGTTTTGTATTTAAATAAAAGGACTTAATTTTTTTCATCAAAGTCCTGTGCTCTCTGATTTTTGTGGGTGCTCTTAATACTTCTTCTGGTACAAATCAACAGCAGACCACCCAGTTAGCTTGGCAGTCCAAGGACGTGCATGTGGATGATATATTGCTAACTTTTCTGAGAACTGGGAAAGAACTTATGCTAATGCACCATGTGAGAGGAACATGGTAGCAGTCAGGACATATGCTCTAGAATTTTGTGAATGGAGGAGCTTAAAAGTTACTCAAACTACTGCAAGAGACGTGAGTGGTGTATAACTTGCAGTGGTACTGAGTTGTAATTTGTAGAAGGGCTGTTTAACTTGGACCAGCAAATGGGGAATGTGAGGGATAACAGTGTTTTGTAGCTAAGGTTAAGTATTACTGTTAAGGAAAAGGTGTTCTAATTCATTCTTAAGGGCAACAAATTCTGTTCTGAAGAAATTTAAGTAGTACTGTACATCTATAAAGGTGTCTGCATTCTCCTAACTAGGGCATACTTGTTTAGTGACTTCAGAAGTACGAGCAACACATACATGCATAGATACATAGATAGTGACAGCAGAATTCAGCTTATCAAGGCCTGCCCATGCTTCCTAATTACGCTGCACTACCCTAGCTGTCATACGTCTCTTTATTTCTGACATCCCTTTCCTAACTAGTCCCATGTGCCTGTCCCATCCCTTCTCAAAGCTGCTTGCTGGTTTGGTCCGTACCACTTCCTTTGGCATCTTGTTCCACTTGTCCACCATTCTTTCTGTGAAATGGTGTTGACAGGTGTCCCTTTCCCTCTTGCGAGTTTACCTGTTTGGGATAATACTATCCAGATGTCTGTAGTCAGGGATTTTTTTTTGTAACACAGCATTATTCAAACAAATACATTATAGTACAAATAATGAAATCATTGAGTCAATACATATGAGCTTTCATGACAAAAAAACTTTGAAAGCAAACATGAAAAAAGAGTTAATGAGCATTCATGTATAAATGACAGTAAATGCAATCATAGATGCTTTGTGACTAAATGTCCTTTATTCCCTTCTCCAGGTATCCCTCTGGGGAGGGTTACAATCACTGTGGTCCAAACCAAATCATACCAACTAATGGCAAAGCCCATAAGTGGGCTCAAATATAAGTGACATGGAGCCCTGTTAACAGGAGCCACTACCCTTCCCAGGGAGGAATCGGGTAAAAATATGATAACGTCATCAGTTGTCCATAATTGTCTTACTGATGTAATTGTCACACAGTTCCCAGAGCTTTAAGTGTTCTCTCTGGAAATTAATATCTGATGTTAGTTTCTGCAGCTTTCAAATGTCTGTTATCTTTCTCCTCCAGGAGGCCAACTGAGTTTTATATCGGACAACCAGTGCAATGTGATACATTTCAGTGCAGTGCTTAACAAAATTTTAAGTTCAGGCATTGGCTTCTCAAGCTATAAATGACAAGTAGCATAAAATGACCCAGAAGTATAAGGGACCCTGGAGTGTGAGGAACATAGAGCAGGATGATTGCATCTGCAGGGCCACATAGGAGGACAGTCTCTGAATGGCATCTGCAGGGTAGTTTTCAGGTTTGCAGGGCTCCCTGCCCATTTAACCGCCTAGTCCAAGGAAAGAACCATTTGATTTCACCCACTGAGGGTAGTCTATAATATCAATATGTGTACATTTATAAAGGTGTCTACATTGTCTTAACTAGGGACAAACTTGTTGTTTAGTGACTTGGGAAGTAAGAGCAAAACATAGATACATAGACAATGACAGCAGAATTTGTCCTATCAAAGTCTGTCAACCATATCAAAGTACTCTTTTGGTATTGCATTTGTGTTTGAGTGTATTGTGTGGATGCTTGTTTAGGAATTAAGGTAAGCGAGAAGGGTGTTAGAAGGTGTATTGGGAGGTTTCAGATTATTGTGGGTGGGTTTGGGAACACTTTGTGGCACCACGTGTGTTGGCGTTCAGGCCCCTAAACTTAACTGTTCCCCATCCTAGCTGTGTGACCTCTGCCTCTTCAATGACCTCTCCCTGTCAGTGATAGAATATAGGTGCTGCATGGAGGTGGGTATCGTATGGATGCAGGACGGTAGGCAGTGGAGAGTGCTAGTAGGAGAAGGTTTAGGTTGCTGAGGAAAAGGAGGCAGCCAGGAACAAAATGAGTGAAGCCAAACATGGCTGGTTCCCTTACCCTGGGCTTCCACTGTACGAAGAGGGTAAGTGACCTTTAGGCCAGCAGCTTCCACTCATCCCTTCGAGCAGTGTTATGCAAAGGCAGATCAGTCAGAAACAAGACTGCTAATATGGCAGACTTGATTTACTCTGTCAGTCTGACTTGCATTATGAGATTAGAGTGGGTGTCGATGCTGGTCCAGATCAGTCCTGAGATTTTTAGTCATGTCTTGAAGGTGACAGTCCCAGCCAGATTCTCTGTTGTGCAATGCCCACAGAGGGATTGCAAGGGATAGGGAGTGTCCATCTACTTTAGATCTGAATTGAACTTTTTTATGCACCCAGTTGGGGAACACTCATTGCCTGAATGTGTGTCTGTATGTGGGGGTCCAGCTGCAGATTGCAGGCTCCTTCTCATGTACTGTCCTCTGGGGCATTATAGGAATTTCCTGTAGGAGATTGCAAACTTCAGTCATTGAGAGGGTATCAGAGTCACCCAGATGGTTGGTTCAGGGTGACTTCAATGCCTGAGTTGATGATGAACTCTTTCATTTTGGTCAGGATTTTCTCCAGCTGATGCATTGTTAGGCCTAGCACAAGTAGTTACTTACATACTAACATACTATTTGCCAGCAGATTAGGCCTTATGGTCTATCGAGTCTGCTCGAACCTAGATCCTTAGTTGGGTGCCGAGACCCTCCCATCCCTTGTTCTCTAGAAACCCCTATCATCCATCCCCACCCCCCCCGGGACAGGCCATCATCTGATACATCCACTTTCTGTGTCTGTCCCACCCTCTCTTGAAGCCCTCCACTGTGGATCTCTGAACCAGCTCACCAGGCAGTGCATTCCAAGGGTCCACCACCCTCTCGGTGAAAAACCTCCTCCTCTTTCCCCCTCACCCTTCCGCCTTCCAACTTCAAACCATGCCCTCTGGTGATACCTCCCTGCTTTAGTCTAAAGATCCCCTCCATGTTTACCCTATTTATTCCCTTGAGGTACTTGAAGACCTCAATCATGTCCCCCCTGTCTCTCCTCTCCTCCAATGAAAACAGGCAGAGCTCCTCAAGTCTGTCCTCATAAGTCAAATCCCCTAGCCCTCGTATCATCTTTGTTGCCCTCCTCTGTACCCTCTCCAGGAGCTGTATGTCTCTCTTCAAATGTGGTCTCCAGTACTGTACACAGTACTCAAGGTGTGGTCTAACCAGTCCATTGTACAGCGGCAGAATCACTTCCTGCTCCTAGAGGTGATCCCCCTTACGATGCATCCCAACATCCTGTTTGCCTTGCTAGCTGCTCTCCTGCACTGCTCAGAGTTATTCATACATGTATCCACCATGACCCCTAGGTCTTTTTCCCCTATTGAGGCCTCCAGCGCCTCCCCTCCCAGGGTGTACCTGTGTTTGGGTTTCTCAACCAAGATGCAACACCTTGCACTTGGTGATATTGAAATTTAATTTCCATGTGTGAGCCCAGCTTTCCAGGGTGTCCAGGTCCCTTGCAGGGTCACCCTCCCTCTTCTCCTCAACTACTGCTCCCATCTTGGAGTCATCCATGAAGAGACTCATTTCACACCTATACCCTCCCTGATGTCTGATATGTATGCATTAAACAGGCTCGGACCCAGGACCGAGCCCTGTGGTACCCCACTACCAACCTCTCTAGGGTTCGAGAGCTCCCCACAGACCACTACTCTCTGAGTGCGTCCAGCTAGCCAGTTTTCAATCCATCTGACCATCAAAGGGCCTACCCTAACCCCATCAGTTTCTCCACCAGACCATTGTGGGGGACAGAGTCACCTTGCTGAAGTCCAAGAATAATACATCCACAGGCTTACCCTGTCCAGTTCTGATGTTACCCATTCATAGAACTCCACAAGGTTGGTTTGACATGATCTACCTGGCACAAACCCATGTTGCCAACTATCCAGACCTCCCACCTCCTCCAAGTACACCCCCAATCGTTCCTTTAGTATACTCTCCATTAATTTTCCCACCACCGAGGTCAAACTGATGGGTCTATAATTACCTGGTACTTCCCTCTACCCCCCCTTTATGGATTGGTACCACATGTGCCTCTCGCCAATCCCTAGGTACCCTCCCTGTCTCAAGTGACCTGAGACACTTCTGTGACCCACCAAAACGGACACGCCTTTGACTTATTCTTTTCACTGGAGCTCGTGACTAAAAATCTCAGGGTTGATCTGGTCTGTTGATAGGACCAAAACACAGTGAAGTTCTTTTTTTGGGCCCTCCATGTAGTCTTCCTCCTGTGGAGATTATCCAATACTGCCTTCTAAAGGGGTTGTCCGCAGGAGGACTCCTGGTGGTTATGGATTTCTTGGGTGTGATGGCTACTTGTAGGATGGAATCGGAGGAAGTGGTGATAGTACATAACAGGGCCATCACTTCAGCCTTTCATTAGGTTACACTGGTACATATATGACTCTGGGTTTAGTGCCTGATATCCCCATGGTTTGATGGGGATTCAGGGAGATGAGGTCCATGGATCAGAGTTTGGTGTGGTGTTGGAGGAGATCTAGGTCTGAGGAAGACAAACTAGCCTTGAGAACTTACTGCGGTGGTTATGAAAGGGCCACCTCTTGTAAGAAGGCAGCTTTTCTGTCCAGGGCAATTGTAGCAGGGTGGAAGAGACTGGCTCAGCTCTTTCAGACTATAGACAGGCTGCTCCATCCTGCCTGTCTACAGCTAATGAGAGCATTTTCATCTACCAAGTGCAAGATTTCACTCAGTTCTTCTCTGTTAGGGTGTCTTCTATTCAGGCCAGGATATCACTAATTGGGTTATTACTGCCCAGCAGAGGTTAGCTGGTTGTCAATAAGGACTCTCCTCTGGTTTGGGGAGAGTTTAGATTATTTTCACTGGAAGAGGTTTGTGAGGTGATCTTGGCACTCTGGTCCACCTGTTGCAAATTGAACCCAGGCCCAACAGACCTTCTAGTAAGATGCGTGGTGTTCCTGGGCCCAGTGCTTACCAAGATAGTTTAGTGCTTCATTTCCTAGGGGTCCGTTCCTAGTTCACTGAAAGGTGCGCTGATGAGGCCCCTTGTAAAAAAACAATCATTAGACTCTGACTGCTTGTATATGGACCGGTCTCCAACCTTCCTTTCTAAGAAAAGTTATTGAGAAGATGGTGGCTCTGCAGCTTTAGACACACCTCACAGGCTGACATCTATGAGCTTCTCCAGTCCAGTTTTAGGGGGAGGCACAGGATACAAACCACATTGGTCAGGGTGTGTAATGACCTTCTTTGGGTGAGAGATAGAGGGGAATGGTCAGTACTTGTTCTATTTATAGAATCTGTTGTCAGATAAGGACCTGATGGCCACCTAGTCTGCCCTATTTTTCCCTACCTTTAGCCACTCGATCTCTCATCACCTTTGACATTATGGACCAGGGGTTGTTGTCGGACCACCTAAGGAAGTACTGTGGATTTACCAGCATGGTGATCAGCTGGCTTGAATCCTTCCTCAGAGATAGGAGGCAGAGGGTGGTGTTGGGGAGTTTCTCCTCAGACCCAAAGCCCCCGCTCTGTGGTGTACCCCAGGGGTCCATCCTCTCTCCTATGTTGCTCGTGGTGTATATACTGCACCTGGGAGTGATTATTAGACAGTACATGCTGAGTTGTCACTGCAATGCAGATGATACCCAGTTGTAGCTGTCTTTTGTACCTGAGACAAACATGTGGTAGAGGTACTAAATTTGTGCCTTGCTGAAATTCAGGACTGGGAGGTGGTTCTGTGGACAAAACCCAGTATGTTTCCGAAATCAATAAATAAATAATAGAATTCCCATTATGTTTTCCTTTTTCTGGTGTTTTAACAGCTCTTTGAACCCTATGCATATTTATTATTGGGTAGCACTCTTTAACAAATGATGGCTACACAGAAATACTTTAGAATTAACAAATTGCTGTCATCAAGCTGGTTAAAACTCAGCTCAGTTAAGACAGAGGTACTAATGAGTGATTGAGCCTATTCAGAAAGTGATTCAAAGTCAGCTCCATAGCGTCAATCAAAGGGGCATCGCTCTGGCATGTTGTCAACCCGTGTTCACGACAGATCCCAGCTGTTAGAAGTGGAGGCTTGCAGGATGGGATTCAGAGCATCCTTTGGAAGCTTCCCTCCTGGGGAGGGGATGCCGTGGGCAGCTCCTGGCATTGGCTTTGTGGAGGTGTTCTTGGCAGCATGGGTGATCACACACTTCCCCCCAACCCAGGATGCCGTGCAGCAGCATGCATGCAGGAGGTGGGTGGGGCCCCAACATGAAAATGAAAAAAATCCCGGCTGGCTGGATGAGGGTCACCAAGTTACCCCCTCACCACAAAGTCCCTCAGCACATCACTCTGATCCCCCCACCCCCTATGCTCTCAGAGGCTGTGAAATGTTTCACCCCTCCCTTCTTTGCCTTCCTCGGGAAGGGTGTCCCCCAGCAGGGATATGCTGGACTTCTGAGGTGCAGACAAGCCTGGGGATGGTGGAGATGGCAACAGGTACAGGTTGGTGGGAAATGGGGCCAACGATATGTGGCCCGAAGGAGGGGTCAGTGAGGAGACAAGGAAGGAGCAAAAAAAAAAAGGATGTAGAGGCAGCTGGAGTGCTTGATCTTACCAGTCTGGTAGCCTCTACTAAGGTGAAAGATCTGGAGATCATTCTGGATGATAGGTTGGCATTTGAGGCTCAGATGTCATCAGTAGTCCAGAGTGGCTTCGCCATTTTAGGAATATTGCCCAGATTAAAGTCTTGACCCCTCCAGAAGTCCTACCATCTCTAGTACATGCTTTTGTGACATACAGACTCGACTACTGTAATGCTCTTTATCTCAGGGTTAGTGGAGGTGTCCTATGATGTCTACAGCTAGTGCAGAATGCTACAACCAGATTTTTGACAGATCTTCCAAGGTCCTGTCACATTACTCTGGTTCTGCACAATCTACACTGGCTGCTGGTGAAGTAGCGCCACACCTTCAAGGTCAGTTTGCTGATCTATAAAGCTCTGTATAGACTGGCAGAATTCAAAGGCTGGGCATGCACCATGTATGCAAAAAAATAAACTGTTTATTTGAATCGCATGACAAACTGGGCTAACACCACTATGTATCGGCTCTGACACTGAATGTTCCTCATGGGGTGGAGTCAGCCCTGCAACTTATCCCCATTAGATACCCCAAACAATTGCATAATTAATTTGAACGATCTGTACGTGGTCAGAACTGGTGCAAGTTGCAAAAGAGAGCAGAACTATGTTTTAACAGCATTACATTCTGTGTAAGGTAACAAGCACTTTCCATATTGACATCATAGCATTTATGTACAAAGGTGACAAATACTGGCCTACCGGTAATATTCACTATTCTATCTCCTCCCATGTGTGATGCAGCCCCCCCATTTTGCTTCATAAAAACTGAGGCGAAGCACTCATTTAGTACCTCAACCTGCTCCCCTGGGTCTTGTGCCCATCCCTCCCCTGTTTTAATCCTGCTAATCTGCCCCTTCATCCTCCGCTTTTCCCCAATGTATCTAAAGAATCCCTTGTTTTCTCTCCTAATTTCCCTGGCCAGGTTTTGCTCCTTCCTTGCCTTAGCCACCCTCACCACCCTAGTGGCCCTTCTGGCCATCAGCTTGTACTCCCCTCGATCCCTTTCACTTCTTGAGCACTTCAAATGCCTATAAACCACCTTCTTTCCCCTCACCACCTCCTTAACCTCCCTGGTCCACCAGCAGGGTTTACGGGCCCTACTGCATTTTCATATTGCTCTTGTACAGGTGCTGGTAGCATCCTGCACCCCCCTCCTGATGATTTCCCACCTTCTGTCAGTGTTCATGTCTGGCCCAATCCCATCCAAATGCTTCTTAAGGATCCTTCCCATTTCCTTGAAATCTGCCCCCCTGAAGTCAGTTACCTCCATCTTTGTGCAGCCTTCTACCCCTCCTAGGTTCAGGCAGAACTGAACCGTGGCATGGTCGTTCCCCGCCAATGGGTCCCTTACCTCCAGGCCCCCAATCTGGTCAGTGTCTGTCAGGACCACATCCAGTATCCGCGCCTCCCTGGTCGGTTCCCTCACCTGCTGAGTTAGGAAGGCGTCCTGAAAAACATCCAACAACCTCTGTTCCCTGGCCACTGAGGATGTCAACAGTCTCCCAGTCTATTCCTGGCATGTTTAAGTTCCCCAACACCACCACCCTTCCCCTGCCCAAACTGTAGTGTCTCCCAAGATCTGCCACCAGACTCTCCTTCAGCTCCTCTGCCAGTGTGGGTAGTCTATACACCGCTCCTATTTTTACTCTCTTGCCCCCTCCTTGCTATCAAGGTGACCCAAATCACCTCCACAGTTTCCTCCACCTCCTCCACTCCTCCTATGCCAATGCAGTTTTTGACTATTATTGCTACCCCTCCTCCTTCCCTCCTCCCGTCCTTCCCGAACATGGTGCAACCCTCCAGGTTCAAGTCCCAGTCATGCCCTGTGGTGGCCCAGGTCTCAGTGACCCCTGCCACATCCACCTCTCCCTCAGTTAGCATCGCCTGGAGCTCAGGCATTTTATTGCCCAAGCTCCTGGCATTTAGTAGGACTACCTTCCACCCTTTCCGTATACTTCCATTTCCCCTGCTTGTGTTCCCATGGGGATTCCATCTTCCTCTGCTCAGTGCCTTACCAGTCAGCCTTTTCCCGCATTCCTCCAGCTCCCAAGGGGGGTGGAGACAGATTCCCTCCTTTATTGGACCCCCTCAACAGCCTTTTCTCCCATCCCTCACCCTTCAAAAATTTAAACCCCACCTTTCACCAACAAACCCCTCTATTTTCAACTTAAGGATTTCCCTCCCTTCTAAACTGAGATGGAGCCTATCTCTAGCATATAGCCCCTTATACTCCCAGGTCTCCCCCCATCAACCCATACCCTCTGGCCCCACACCACTCCCTGAGCCACTGGTTTATCTCCCTAATCTTCCTCTTGTGTTCCCCAATTAGCCCTTGGCACCGGCAGGATTTCCGAGAAGGGAATCGCGTATCCTATGTCATGGCAGACCCTGGCAAACTCCCTGAACCTTACCTGTATCTCTAGCTCACTATTTCCCTCAATTTCATTGGTATCCAGGTGGACCAGTATGTCCGAGGAGCCTCCACAATCCTTTGCCAGCTGATATACCTCATGCTTGGCCCTGTGCACCGTTAGTCCAGGGAAGCATTTTGTTCTAACCGAGCAGGCTTCCCCCTCCCTATCCCATTTGATACCCCTGATCATGGAATTGCCCAACAGGAGCACTCTGACTACCCCTTTTCCTCCATTCCCCCCCCTTCCATGTCCCTCATACATTCTACCGGACCCTCCCCTCAGCCGGCTCCTTGCTCCTCCCCCTATCTGGGTGTTACCTGCCGCACCCTCCTTGTTCACCCTGGCCACCCCTTCCCCTCCGATCCTGTGCCTCTCCTTCTCACAAGTATTCTTCTGTACCCTGTTACCCCCATCACTGCTTGTGACTGGTCCTTCCCCCCCATCTGCTATACTTGCCTGGCTCGACCTCCCTTCCTTCCCATCCCCGTTCAGCCCCTCCTTGCCTGTCATGCTCCCCTGGCCTAAACCCTCAGCTCTCTTTGCTGTATCCTCCTTGTACTTCTGGTCCCTCTCCTTGCCCTTTCCTCCCAACTGGTCCTTCTCCTTACACTTTCCTCCCTCACCCCCTCTTCCTCCTGCTCTGATCCCCACTCCCCTCATTTTCCCACATTTCAAGTTCCCCCCTGTTCTTCCTGCTATCCGGCCCCTGCCTGCCCCACTCCCTTTCCATCTCTAACCACCCCGTCATGGCTACATCACCCCCCTCATCCTCAAGCAGAATAAGATAATTGAAGCAGTTACTGAGCTTAAGGTCCGATCCACCTCCCCCCATTTCTTCCTTCTATCCAGCCCCAACCATCTGCCTACTTCCCTGAGAATGTCCTCCCTTTGCCCCCCCTCTGTGAGGGTCCCTAGATACCTGCCTGCTTCCTTGGCAGTGTCCTCCTTTTGGGCCCCTACTGTCAGGGTCCCTGTGCAACTCAAGAGTACTCTCCTGCACTCCTTTCACTATGCCCATGCCCCTAGTGCTTTGTGCAACCCCATGGGAGAGCCCCTGCCCTATTCCCCAACCATACCTCCCTTCTCCCTCCAGCTGTTTCCTGATCCCCTTAACCTCCTCCCTAAGCTGTGCCAGCTGGTAGCACACTGGGCAACCACCGAACTTCCAAGCCCAGTCCAGTATCATGGCGGCCCCATACCCTGTGTACCCCACCACCCTCCCAAAGATGCCAGCCCTAATGACATGTGGTCCCATCCCCTCTAAGTAGGTTTCCTTGGGTGAACCACCAGGTTCCCCACTAGTCCAAGATACAACCCTACCCACTAATCAGGTCGCCCACTAATCCTAGATACAGTCCCACAGTAAACAGGTACCCCCATTACTAGGTGCAGTACTACACAATAAACTTATAGGAGAAGTATACAACTCCCTAAGCTCCTCTGTCCCAGCCTTTAAACCCAACCCCCAGTGGCTAGAACTACATGAGCTGCACCTGAAGCCTTTTCCTCCAATTGTAGGGCAGGTGTTCCCTATAAATGAGCTGAGCTCTGGAGAGGGAGGGGTGGGAGAGAGTGGGATAAGTGCCCACACCCAGCTCTCATGAGAGTGTATCAGCCCTGTGTCTGCCTCTTACTGCACCTTTAAGCACTACCAGCTAAGAAAATATTTCAAGTCTACTTACTCTCCCAGCCTCCAGCTAGAAGCTTATTCCCCCTTCTCTAACTGAAGATTGACTGAGATGGCTGTCACACCTTGCATTCAAACAGCACTAATCCCCTGTAATATGATGCCTGCACTTACAGGCCAGATAGCAACTTTTAAACACGCACAAACACCAAATTCTCTGTTTGAATCCCTTCCTCCTGCCCAAACTAAATGCAAAAGCAATAAAAGGCTACCCAAACTAAATGAAAAAGCACAATACATGGCAGTTCAGACCAGTCCTCAAATACAATTACAAACAAACAGAATACCAGCTAAGAAAATCTTTCAAGTCTGTTTAGTCTCCCAGCCTCCAGCTAGAAGCTTATTCCCCTTCACTAACTGAAGACTCATACTTGGATTTTGTCTGTAGAACCACCTCCTAATAGAAAAAGTCTTCCAGTGGTGTGAGATTTCTCTGAAGTTGATGAAGGCAATATCGAACTTGGAGATAATTAAAAAACTCAGAATGAGGGAATTTAAAAGGGTCTTGTAGTTGAGCAAAGGACATTATTCTCCCCAGTGTAATACATTGCAGAAACCTGGTTACCCCACTCTTCCCACCCTTTGAAGCCCCAATCCTGGGATGGAGGTGTGAACTCTCAGTAAAATCGGATCAGTGTCACAGACCTCAGTCCTATTGGAGTATTAATCCTATTGTGGAGTTGTCTTAGAATTATTAATGAATGTGAGACCCATGAGTTTCATCTACAGAACTGCACTAAACTACTCATCTTAGTGCTGTCCACCTGCACTCCCCTTCCAATGCAGTTTACTTCTTTTTTTTCCCCTTTTTAGCAAAACATCACTCATTGGGTATTAATTAATAGTTTTAGTTTCATTAACATGTGCTTAAAACTAACGTGTTTTTTTTTTTAATCTCCTTTTGTTTGAACATTAAGAGTCCAAAGATAGTTATATTACAGTCATTACTGAAAACAATTTGTGTTTATATATCACTTCATATCACTTCATTTGTACTTGATTGCAAAGTGTTTTTAACAGATGTACTTTACCCTACTTCATTTATGGCAAGCTGTTTCCTCTTCATGGCTCTATTGCCTATTCCAAACTCTCTCCATACTCATTTTGTTTGTTTTATTTCTTTGTGATTGCACCTTTCATTTGTATCCATTGCACAAAATTTAGAGAGCCTACTGTTGCTCACAAATGCTTGACATTCTGCTTATTTGTATTGTTTAGCTTCTTGTATCATTACTCCTTTTTTTCTGCTTTGGACCAGCCAGCCTCCTCGGTGCTTCCTCAATTAGATGATAGCAATCACATTCTAACGTGCTGATGTTTTGGAGAGTAAATCTCCATCATCAGAGCTCCATGTGCATGCACTACTGTGTCGCCGAGGCCCCAGGAAGTAAGGGTAGGAAATGGGAGGAAACAATTGGTGGAACTAGGGCACTAATGATGCCCTGCCAGGAGCACCAAGACCTGCCTCACTGGACCACCAATCGGAGGACAGAGGAGGTGGATTAGGTAGGTGGCTGACCAGCTGCACCAGGGGACAAGACTGATAGCCTACCAAGTTCTAGCCAGGAGGCTAAAAACCTTTATAGAAAAGAAAATATCCTCCTGTAACTCCTGCTTGTGTTTTGTCTTTTTCCGCTTCACCCAGGTGGAATATTGTATGATAGCACCTATGACCACCACCTTTAGGCTTTCCCCTCAATTGCCACAGTACACTGTTGCTCCCTATTAGAGGTCAAATACACCATGATCATGGTTTTCAAATGCAAAACAAATTCAGGGTCATTTACAAGTCCTACATTAGTCTCCAGGTTGAGCTTCAGGGTAGAGCTACTGTTTCCAAATCTAAAGTTATGTAGGCATAACAGATGATGTAAAATTATGAATATGGCACTGCACCACTTGACTCATCCATATGAACAAGACAAAAACGTTATCAGTTCTAGAATATGAATCATATCTAGTGGAGTAATACATATAATCTTTGTCATGTCAATGTAAATAACATCAGACTTCAGTTAACCTCAGTTCTGTGGCAGTCCTTGACAACAGTCTTCCAGCCCTAACATCTTCAGTTTCCTCTCTGCCCTGTGTGTCCATCTTTTTAGATATGATAGAATTATCCCCCAAAAAAAAAAAATATATAACATTGTTGGGTGAGGTAAAAGTTTCCAGAAATATTTTTTTGAAAAAGGCACTCAGTCTAATATTAAGTTAGCATATATACAGTATTTGAGAGTGTACATCCAAAGTCCCTGTACTGGCAAAATGCCCTCACAAAGTGGCCTTCTAGGTCCTGGTTTACCTTGAAAGTTGAATGAGTGTATTTTTTCTAATCCAAATGGTTGTGCCACTCTGATGAGAGTCGCATCCACATGGCAGCATCCCCCCCACCCCTAGGAGGCAGTATATCACAGTGGGTTAAGGCTCTGAGCTGCAGATCTGGGGACCCAGGTTTGAATCCCACAGCTACCTAGGTGCATACTGTGTGATCCTAAGCAAGTCACTTAACTTCCTTGTGCTCCCAGGTTGCATCTTATTTATTTATTTATTGAAAATGTTTCACCAGGAAGGGCACACTGAACAAGTTGCTCATCTCATGGTGCATCCTGGGGGAGAGGGAACAGGGAGATTTAAGATATACACAAACAATCAAAGACTACAGAATATAACAGGGGTGCTAGTGAAACAGCATATACATGCTTAGACAGCATGAACAATAGTGACAGCAGTGTACAACATAAGTGTAGTTGTCACATTTAGTTCATTAATTCTACTGCTTTAGGATAAAAGTGCAGATAAGAGCAGGCAGTGGTCCCAGAGTAGGCAGTAGGAGGAGGAAAACAAAGCTGGGGGTGGATGGGGGATTAGACACAGGTACAGTTGACTGACAGGAAATGTTGAAGGGCTAGGGTAATGGAGTGAGGGGAGGAGGAGTGACGAATCTGGGGGGGGGTATTCCACAGTTTGGGAAAGTAAAGAGAGAAGGCTGTCTGACCTATGGCAGTAGTCTGACGAGGGACTACCAGGAAGCGGGTGTCAAAGGATCTCAGGGATTAGGCAGGGGGAGGAAGGGAGGAAGAAAGAGAAGTAAGGTATGGGGGGAGAGATCCAAAACAGAATTTTGACACAAATTTAGAGACATGGAGGTGACAGCGATTTTCAAGTGAGGAGAAAGCCAAGGAGTGGTAGAGATGATAGTGATGGGTGCAAGAGAAGGAGTCAAGAGTGAACCGACAGAAGGAGTTAAAAAGGGTGTCCAATCTGGATAATGAAGACTTGGAAGCATCACTGTAGACTACATCACAGTAGTCAAAAATAGGTAGGATCATCTTCTGGACAAGTTCACGTCTAGCCAGTAGCGGGAGACAGCTATGGTTCCTACAGAGCACACCAAGCTTGGGATGCAGCTTCTTCAGGATGGCATCCTCATGTCCAGAGAAGTTGAGGTGTTGGTCAAGCCAGATCTCCAAGTACCTAAAGGAAGAAGTTTCTTCAAAACTGCCCCATCAAGCGTGTGGAAGGAGGGTAGGGTGGGGAACCTGGAGAGTCTCTGCCTAGTGACGAAGATCATAGAGACTGTCTTCTTGGTGTTAAGGGAGAGTTGGTGAGCGGAAAACCACTGCTGGACTGTGCTGAAGTCATGCTGAAGTTTGGTTTCAGTGTCCACAGAGTAATGGGGCCTGAGGTGTAGAGGACCATGTCATCGGCATACATGTGTATGGAGGAGGAGGAGCAGACTGAGGGCAGGCATTTAAGAATACTGAGAACAGGATAGGGCCCACTACGGAGCCCTGGGGTATGTCAGTGTTGATGGGAAGGGAAGGGGACATGCAGTCTGCTATTCTGACTGACTGGGTTCTACCTAATAGGTAGGCTCGGAACCAGCTATTGGCAGAGTTGGTTAAACCCACTGAGGAGATGGAGTCCAGTAGAAGGGTATGGGAGACAGTGTCGAAGGCCTTTTTCAAGGTTGACAGAAATAGCTGAAGTGATTTGCCCACTGTCCATTCCAGAGAGGATGAAGTCAGTGAGTCTAATCAGGGAGGTAGTGGTGGAATGGTTCTTCTGGAACCCAGATTGGAACAGAGTGAAGAAGCAAGAATTGGAGAGATAGGAGGAGAGTTGAGATAGGACCAGGTGTTCTTGGAGTTTAGCAAGGGTTGGTAGGAGGGCTATAGGGCGATAGTTGGCTAGGGAGGTGGGATCACCAACCTTGGGTAGTGGTAGGACAGTGGCATGCTTCCAGACAGAAGGTACAGATGCAGTATCAAAGGATAGGTTCAGGAGTGCAGTTAGCAGAGTGGTGATTGCAGGAACTGTAAGGAAGAGCAACTTTGGATCCAGCCCATCCTGTGAACTGCCTTTTGAGGGATTGAGAGGATAGAGTGTGTCCATGGCGATAGCTGGAGGCATTTTTGAGAAGGAGAATGTGCTAACAGGGGTGGATAGGCAGAGAGGAGAGGAGGTGATGGGGATTAGAAGAGGGGGTAGGCAGGATAGGAGGGTAGAGGCACAGGAGATGAAGTACAATTAAATTCTGTGGTGACACTAAGGTGATCAGAGACTTGAATGTTGTTTATAGTAAGCAGCAGGGTGGGGGTGGGGGAGAAAAGGGAGTGAATGATCTTCCAAAATTTGGATGGATTACCAATGTTGGATTGGAAGGTGGAGCAGAAATATTCTTCTTTGGCAAGATGAGTGGCTTTAGCACACTTATTACATAGGGAGTGGTATACTAACATACTAACATACTAAAATGCCAGCAGAATAGGCCTAACGGTCTTTCGTGTCTGCTCGTTTGGTCAGCCCCCACCCTGGATGCTGACCTTGCTGTCCCCCTCGCCTTCTCTGGCTTCTCCCTTCTCAGTTCCGGATATTCTTGCTGCATTGGATTTTGCTTCCTGAACCCTTCCCCTGTACCTGTTCCACCCCCTCTTGAACCCCTCCACTGTCTCTGCCTCCACCAGCCCCTAGGTAGTGCATTCCATGGCTCCACCACCCTCTCAGTGAAGTAGCACCTCCTCCTTTCTCCCTGAATCTTCCCCTCCAGCTTCCACCCATGCCCTCTAGTGGCCCCTTCCTCCTTCCTTGAAGCACCTGACTGTTCCTCCCCTATTTACCCTCTTCATGTACCTGAAGACCTCTATCATGTCCCCTGGTCCTTCTCTCTTCCAATGTGTACATATTTAGCTCTTGAGCCTCTCCTCATAGGTCCTGTCCCCAAGCCCCAAATCATTTTGGTTGCCCTCCTCTGGACCCTCTCCAGGAGGTTAATGTCCCTCTTTAAGTGTGGCCTCCAAAACTGCGCAGTACTCCAGGTGCGGCCTCACCAAGCAGTTATACAGAGGGTATCACTTCCCTCCTTCTGGAGTGATCCCCTAGTGATGCATCCCAGCATCCTGTTGGCCTTGGCTGCTGCCCTCCTACAAGTCTCAGAGTTGTTCATCTTGACATCCACCACCACCCCAGGTCCCTCTCAGCCATTGAGACTTGTAGTATTCCCCCAGGGTGTACACTTGGCCTGGGTTTCTGCCCCAGGTGGAGTACCTTGCATTTCCCTGCATTGAACCTCAGCTTCCACTTTCTAGACCATCTTTCCAGAGCCTCCAGGTCCCTCGCAGAGGCCACCCTCCCTCCTCCCATCCACCACCGCCCCAGTTTGAGTCATCTGCAAAGAGACTCATCTCCTCCTGATTCCTGTCCTTATGTCGAATACGTGGCGTTGAACAGAAGGGCCCAGGACTGATCCTGTTGGACCCCACTAATGACCCTCATGGGGATGAGACTATCCCAACTTCGACCCTCTGGGTCCGGTCCTGGAGCCAATTGCCTATCCATCTGATCATCTGGTTCCCACCCCATTTCTCCTAGCTTATCCAACAAGCCCACGTGAGGAAAAGAGTCAAATGCCTTGCTGAAGTCTAGAAAGAGGACATCCACTGGTCTACCCAGGTCCAAGGCACTTGTCACCCAGTCATAGAACTCCACCAGGTTTGTCTGACACGATTTCCTGGGATGAATCCATGCTGTCTATTCGTCCAGGCACCTGACTTATCCAGGTCCTCCCTAGCCTCTCCTTGACAATGCCCTCCATCACCTTGCCCACCACTGATGTCAGGCTGACAGGCCTGTAGTTCCCTGCCAGCTCCCTTGATCCCCCTTGTGGATAGGCACTACATGTGCCACCTTCCAGTCTTGGGGCACCCACCTGTCCTCAGAGATGGTGAAAAGCTCTGCCAGGGGTTTCGCTGGGACATCTGCAAGTTCCTTCAGCACTCTAGGATGTAATTTATCCATTCCAGTGCTTTCTCCGTCTTAAGGGGCTGAGGCTTCCCTCACTCTCTGCTGTGATTTCCACTTCTGGTACCTCTTCTCCCTGCTTAGCCCTCCCCCACCTGCCAGTGATGCCCCTCTCCCCAGACCTGCCGATCGGTAAGGGTCCCCCCTCCTCATTATCTCTGTCTCCTCCCATGTATGATGCAGCATCCCCATTTTCCCTGGTGAAAACTGAGGTGAAGCACTCATTTAGTACCTCAGCCTGCTCCCCTGGGTCTTGTGCCCATCTCTCCCCTGATTTAATCCTGCTAATCTGCCCCTTCACCCTTCGTCTTTCCCCAATGTATCTAAAGAACCCTTTTTCCCTCTCCTAATTTCCCTGGCCAGGTTCTGCTCCTTCCTTGCCTTGGCAGCCCCTCACCACTCTAGTGGCCCTTCTAGCCATCAGCTCGTGCTCCCTCGATCCCTTTCACTCCTTGAGCACTTGAATTTCTTATAGGCTGCTTTCTTTCCCTGCACCACCTCCTGGACCTCCCTGGTCCACCAACAGGTTTTGGGCCCTACCGCATTTCGTCTTACTCTTGCACAGGTGCTGGTAGCATCTGCACCCTCTCCTGATGATTTCCACCTACTATCAGCGTCCATGTCTGGCCCAATCCCATCCAAATGCTCCTTAAGGATCCTTCCCATTTCCTTAAAATCCGCCCCTAAGTCGGTTATTTCCATCTTTGTGCAGCCTTCTACCCCTCTAGGTCCAGGCAGAACAGACAGTAGCATGGTCACTCCCTGCCAATGGGTCCCTTACCTCCAGGCCCCAATCTGGTCACTGTCTGCCAGGACCACATCCAGTACCCGTGCCTCCCTGGTGGGTTCCCTCACCTGCTGAGTTAGGAGCAGCGTCTTGAAAGACATCCAACAACCTCTGTTCCCTGGTCACAGAGGATGTCATAGTCTCCCAGTCTGTTCCTGGCATGTTTAAGTCCCCTAACACCACCACCTTTCCTCTGCCCAGTCTGCAGTGTCTCTAACATCTGCCACCAAGACTGTCCTCCAGCTCCTCCACCAGGGAAGGGGTCTATACACCACTCCTATTTTACTCTCTTGCCCCCCTTGTTATCAAGGTGACCCAAATTGCCTCCACAGTTCCCTCCGCCTCCTCTACTCCCCCTATGCCAATGCAGTTTTTGACTATCATTGCTACCCCTCCTCCCCTTCCCTCCCCCCGTCCTTCCTGAACATAGTGTAACCCTCCAGGTTCAGGTCCCAGTCATGTCTTGCAGTGGCCCAAGTCTCAGTGACCACTGCCACATACACTGCTCCCTCAGTTAACATCGCCTGGAGCTCAGGCATTTGTTGCCAAGCTCCTGGCATTTATGAGACTACCTTCCACCCTTTCCCTATAGTTCCATTTCCCCTGCTCATGTTCCCATGGGGATTCTGTTTTCTCCTGGTCTGCACTTTGCCAGTTGGCCTTTTCCTGCAATCCTCCTGGTCCCCAGGGGGGTGGAGACAGAGTCCCTCCTTTATCGGCACCCCCTTGACAGCCTTTTCTCCCATCCCACCCCCCTTCACAAGTTTAAACCCCACTTTTAACCAATGAACTCCTCTATTTTCAACTTAAGGATTCCCCTCCCCTCCAAATTGAGATGTAGTCTATCTCTAGCATACAGCTCCTTATCCTCCCAGGTCTCCCCCCAATCCCCCATCAACCCATACCCTCTGGCCTCACACCACTCCCTGAGCCACTGGTTTATCTCCCTAATTTTCTTTTGTGTTCCCCACTAGCCCTTGGCACTGGCAGAATTTCTGAGAAGGAAACTGTGCATCCTATGTCATGACAGACCCTGGCGAGCTCCCTGAATGGTATGTGCTATAGTCATGTGGGAGTTTGGATATTTTATGAGCTTTCCAGGCTGAGTCCCTTGCCCTTTGACAAGTCAAGAGTTCAGGGGTGATCCAGAGGAGATGGTTGCCCCTAACCCTGGTACGCCGCAGTGAGGCATGAATATTCCAAGTCTGTAAGAATTTATTGTGAAAATAATTGTAAGCCTCATTGATGGACTTAGATGAGTCAATTGGGTCCCAGTTTGTGGTGGCAGGGTCCTGAATGAGTGGGCTGAGATTTAGTGATTTATATGAACAGAAGAGTATGGTTTTTGGAGGGGTCCTGGGTCGATGTACTTTGCAAACCAGGAAGGTTATGTGGTGATTGCTTAAGGCATCTGGTAGAATGACGGCTTTAATTACCCTGTGGGAGTGTGAAGTGAGGGCCCAATTGAGTAGGGAGTGGTTACTAGTTTTGTGGTGTAGGCGGGTTGGCTTTAGGATAAGTTGAGTTAGGTTATGTGCCGAGATGTGGGTAAATGCTTTATTGAGAGAATGGGACAGACAATTTTGATTGAAGTCACCCAGTATGTATGTCTCACCAACGGAAGTAAGGGAGACAAAGGATCTGATGAGATCAGTGATAGCTGAAGAGGGGAGTCCGGGGTGACAGTAGGCTCCTGCCATGAAGATGGGGTGGAAAAAGGAAGGGATAGTTTGAGAATGAGAGCCTTGTATGCTTTAGAGATTGAAGTGGCCATGATATTTGTAAACTGAATGGCTGCAGAGACATGTATTGCTATTCCACCACCTCTGGAGGGTGCGGTCTTGGTGGGTTAGGGTATAACCAGGGATGGAGAGAGAGGGGTTACCTATTTTGTTATTGAGCCAGGTTTCAGATAGGGTGATTATGTCAGGTGCAAGTGACAGAGCTAATGGCTGGAGTAAGTCTAGCTTAGGGAGGAGGCTACAGATATTTAGATGTATGATTTTTAAGCCCCTCAGTAGAATGTGGGGGTTATTCGAGGTGTAACCTGGATATGCAGCTACAGGTGCAGCCGCTGGGGTAGGGGTGACTTAGGGACATGGTCCAGGGTTGGGGTTTATATCTCCAGAGAATAGGAGCAGGAGGGCTATAATCGTAAAGTGTATTTTTGTGCTCTTGTACTGGGGGGATCTAGTTTGGGAGGAAGCATGGGGAGGGGGTGATGGGAGAAAGAGGTTGGAATTTTATTAAGTGAAGCAGGGTAAAGTAGGAGGGTAAAGATAGGAGGGTAGTACAGGGGCGGTAACAGTAGTGTATCCAGGAAGGAAGGAAGGAATGATGAGAGGGTCGAGACATAGTTATAGCCGGGGGGAGGGGTGAGAAGCAGAGGGTAGGGACAGGCAGGGTAGGAATAGGAGCCGGGGGTTAGTGAGAAGGGGAAGGAGAGTACAAGGATGGAAATGGAGAGAAGATAATGACAGAAGTGAGCCTTGGTGGGTGTTGGAGACATTGGGGGCTGAATGGTTAGGAGTAAACAGTGTGCTGATTTAGGAGTACGCAGAGAGCACGGATTGTAGTTGTAATGCTTGACTTAGGGCAATCGAGCTCAGAGCTGCCAAGCTCTCAAGAGGGGATGGTAGCTAAGCAGTAATTGGATGAGTGAATACTGAGGGGAGGAGCTCAGAGCAGCAAAAGCGCATTTAAAAGAGTGGAGGGGTGGGGGAGGGTGGAGGGGCCAAAAAATTAGGAAAGCAAACATTAAAAGGGTCTGTAGTGAGAGCCAGGAGAAGGATCAGACAAAAATGGGCTGAGCTTGCAGTCCAAGTAGAAGAATTCAGGCCAGGAATTCTGGAGCCAGTCAGGCTGCTCTGAGAATATCTAGCAGCCAATCGAAGCACAGGAGGAGCTCGGGCTCCACAAATTTGAAAAGGCCGGTTCCCCAGTTTATAGAATACGTACCTGCTAGCAGAATTTCCTAGGTGGCCGGAGGCATTGCGGGTGGTGGTGGATTCAGCGCCACTCCGTGGTGGGGAGATACCTTGTCAGGGGCTCAGGAGCTATGAAGAGAGAGGCAGAGATCAGGTTGCTAAAAATACAGAGCAGACAGGGAATGGGGGGAGGCAGTGACTGGGGAGTAGTGTGAAAGTTGTTAGGAGGTGGGGCAGAGACTGGGGACTCAGCAGGTGGCCAGTGGCTCCAGGGGAAGGACAATAGAAGGATTAGGTCAGGGTAGTTAAAGAAACTGAGTAGTTCGGGAAACTGAGAGCTGGCAGGGGGCAGGGCGGGTTAGCACTGGGCCAAGGGGGGAAAGAAACAAGTGGGAAAAGGCAAATACAAAATAGAGATTCACAATTCAGTTACTCCCAGTGAGTAAACATACATTGAATTTAGACATTTGCAAAAAAAAAAAATACAAATTGGGAGTAAACGGCAGAACTAAGATTGTAGCAGAACCCAGTTAAGTTGTACAGTAGGCTAAACAATTGCCAAATGCTAAATATATTTGAAGTCCTATGCTAATATAGCAGAATACAATAGTAGGTGAAAATTATGAAAGCAAGCTTTAAAAGGGTCTGAAGTGAGAGCCAGGAGAAGAATCAGCCAAAACTGGGCTGGGCTTGCAGTCCAAGCAGAAGAATTCAGGCCAGGAGTCCTGGAGCCAATCAGGCTGCACTGAGAATATCTAGCAGCCAATCGGAGCACAGGAGGAGCTCGGGGGCCACAAATTTGAAATGGCCAGTTTCCCAGTTTGTAGAGTTGTGTACCTGCTAGCAGAGCTTTCTAGTCGGCCGGAGGTAGTGCGGCCGGCGGTGGATTCAGCACTGCTCTGCGGTGGGGAGGTATCCTGTCAGAAACTCAGGAGCTGCTAGCGGTTTCCTAGGCAGACGGATTTAGTGCGGGCAGCAGCAGATTCAGCACTGCTTCATGGTGGGGATACCCTGTCAGGGGCTTGGGAGCTGCTAGCAGAGCTTCTTAGGTGGCTGAAGGCAGTGCGGGTGGTGACGGATTAAGCGCCGCTTTGCAGTGGGGAGATACCCTGTCAAGGGCTCGGGAACTGCTAGCAGAGCTTCCTAGGTGGCCAGAGGCAGTACAGGCAGTGGCAGATTCAGTGGCACTCCACGGTGGGGAGATACCCTGTCAGGGGCTTGGGAGTGGCTAGCGGAGCTTCCTAGGTGGCCAGAGGCAGTGCGGGTGTCAGCAGATTCAGCACTGCTCCATCATGGGGAGATACCCTGTCAGGGTCTTGGGAGCTGCTAGCAGAGCTTCCTAGATGGCTGGAGGCAGTGCGGATGGCGGAGGATTCAGCACTGCTCTGCAGTGGGGAGATACCCTGTCAGGGGCTTGGGAGCTGCTAATGGAGCTTCCTAGGTGGCCAGAGGCGGTGCGGGCGGTGGCGGATTCAGCGCCACTTCACAGTGGGGAGATACCCTGTCAAGGGCTCAGGAGCTGCTAGCAGAGCTTCCTAGGTGGCCGGAGACAGTGCGGGCAGCAGCAGATTCAGCGGCGCTCCACGCTGGGGAGATACTCTGTCAGGGGCTTGGGAGCTGCTAGCAGAGCTTTCTAGGTGGTTGGAGGCAGTGCCAGATTCAACTCCACTCCAAGGTGAGGAGATACCCTGTCAGGGGCTCGGGAGCTGTGCATCTGGAAAAAAGCTTCTGCTTAATGTGCTACTCCTGGTTAACGCAAAATAAAAAAAACGCACACCTCAACCTTCAGATCCAAGTCTACATTTATTTAGTAATCAGGCTAAAATTGCCCAAACAGCATACCGCACAGGAGCATATGTGATCATCCAAAAGAACCCTGACCAGTTTCGTAATCACTATGTCCTAAGGTTGAGGTGTGCGGTTTTTAGTTTTGCGTTCATGAGATATAGTAATACACGCATCCTCTGTGCAGTTGAGCCGCTTTTGCTACAGAATTTACTCCTGGTTAAACAATGTTCCCCTTCCCCTTCCCACCCAGGACCTTCTAAGTTTTTTGTGGTCTGCCTATGTTAGATAGGATTCCTGAATGAATTCAACTGTTGTCCCTTCTCTGTTCAACTCCTGTAAAATCCTCCCCTTTATTATGGGATTGTTAGCCCCACAAATGTTATAGGACACAACTCTGATATCACCTTTAGACTCCATGGTAAAATATCTCAAGACCTTTTTGAAGATGGGTCTGCCATCTTTCCATACCCAGCCTCTTACAAACACACTACCCAACATAAATATGTAACTGTCTATAAAAGTCATGAAACTGTAAACAGTATGGCCCAACAGGTAGCCAACTTGACTAGAAAAACAAATATGGTAATAAGAATGCAACTGGAAAAAGGGGTATAAATAACACCTAATAGAATGAAATATAACTTACTCTCAAGTTCTTACTTCAGGGTGATCACCTCGAGAGTTACTTCACATATAGATGGTATACTGAAAACAATTATAATGTAAGATGGAATGTTGTTCTAATCCGATTTCCATCTCTACTGAGACACTGTTCTACCACAGTTAAATGGTCATGAAATGCGATTCTGCCCTTCTGTGGTAAAACAGCATTTTAGCAGATTTGGAAAGCGCACGAGGCATACACATTACAAAACATTCAGAAATGGCAGGATCAACCAGATAAACACTAGTGGTGGTGTCACGATCACCCAAACCAACAATTTGACCAGGATCAACAAGATATTCAAAAAATGAAGGATCAACCAGTTATACTCGCTTATTAAAAAAAATGAAACACAGGATCAACCAGATGCTTAAAATTACTTACAGAACAAAAGTCTGTTCCTCAGAGCCACATCCTCTCACTAAGCGAGAAATACAGCTGCCATTTAAAAAAAAAATTCCCTCCCACACCCGATTGACAACCAATAGAAGGCCACACTACAAATGTAGGGATACCTGCTCCCTAGCAACCACACATGACACACTAGCAGCCAGCCCTAACTCCCAGAACATGAAGTGGCCATGAACAATTTCTTTTTTTGTATTTTAAAAATAAAAAACTAGTCAGCCTGGTGGTGCCGAGGATTGAGGCACTGGACACCACACCTCAAGCCACACTGGCGACCCACGTTAGGGAATGAGCACGGACCCTCAGGGTTCGGTGGGGAGGAGACGATCGAGCGTCTGATGGACAGCATTCCATCTCTGGGGAAGGGGGTAACCTAGGGTCGGTGCACGCCTGATCCCTGGTGGAGGTTGGGGCTCGGTGCTACACTGCAACAAGACAAGTGGGGCAGGAGCATGGCAGATGCTTGGCGGGGCCATGCACGGGTGCGTGTGTGAGCCCACCGCAGGCATCATTGCACTCCTGGCTCCCACAAGGGGAAAGAAAAAGAGAAAAGACCCTGGTGGCTGATGGCTGTCCCCATAGTGCTCTGTCTCTGGAGGTAATGCCCCGAACTGGATCCTGTTGGTAGGTGGGGGTCCCCACTGATCCGCCACTGGGGTAAGCCGTGGAGGTTACAGGGGTGAGGGCCTGAATGAGTGGAGATGATGGATGGCAGCTGGACGAAGGCCAACCAGGGCCAGGGGTGGAGCACGGAAATAAGTAGCAAAAAAAATAAATAAAAAACTGCTAAAACTGCATTTAATTTATTTAGGAGGGACCGTACACTATAAAAAATACTGGATGGGTAACTCTATGCCCAACCAATGTGTTTTGCCACCTTGGTATTCGATTCCTACGAACTTCTCGAGCTTAGCTCTCAAGGTCACAGGGAATTGGAATCCCTCTGTGGTAGAACACACTAGTTGTGCATAGTTGCCCATCCAGTAATCTCTATGATGAGCCCCTCAGTTGGCCGTCCTGTATGCCTAAGACTGTACATGAGTGTCTCAAGCTGTGATATGCTAATGACAGTGATCAACAGCTCCTAAATTAAAGAATTATAAAAGCAAAATGTTAGGGCACAACATCACTGCAGAACTTCATAAAGAGGTATTGGGCCAGCCGCCAGTTGCCACTCCCAACTAGGGGGGAACCTCCAGGATCCCCCCAATGAAAATTGTTTGTAATAGGAGGGTAAAAGGGCCAGCATCTCCCACCCCACCCCATAAGACAGTCCTCAGGATCAGTATTTACTTCATGGAGATCCCCATTTGGCTGCTTATTACCTTCAACTTTGGGACTCTCATGTAGGTTCCAGCAATGACCCCCCCCCCATCACAGACTTCCCCACCCTCTGCATCTGACCATTGCAGAAACTTTCAGGCAATGTGCTGCTCACCAAACACCAGGATAGCATGGCACAGGGTCTGCATCACTCACTGCTGTTAATTGAGGCCTAGCAAGTGGGACTTTAAATTGGCAAGCAAGAACCTTGTTACTGTAGGGCATCTCCATCCTTGATACAAGCCATAAACTGCTTAGGCACTGCACCAATGCCATGTGGAGCAAGCCAGCATGCTCACTCCTCCTGGCACCTAGGCATCAGTGCTTTGCTCCGAAATAGCCCACCTTGGCAGTCACTCCACAGCCTGTTGTTTACCATTGCGTTTCCAGCACCATTTCAGTCAGGGAGCTCCTTCTCACAGTCAGCTTCTATTTCATGTGCAGCTTTTCAAGGGACCAGACTAGCCGGCCCAATGACACTGAGTGTTGAGGCGCAGGATGCCACACCTCATGCCATGCCAGCAACCTGGGTTCGGGAATGAGCTCGGGCCGCCAGAGGTTGGCAGGGGTGAGAGAGGATCAAGCATCTGGAGGACTGCTCTCCTCTCCTCTCCTCTCTTGGGGGGAGGGAGATCTGTCATCCTGCTCATTGACTGCCCTCTGGCGGTGGCCAGAGGGCAGTATGGGTCGGGAGACACATGCCGAAGTCATCATGTCGGTAGGGAGGAAGACAGAAGAAAAAGTGGAAATGGAGCCTGGCACGTTCCGTGATGGCTCTGGCATTCATGGGGGTTGGTCCCAGTGTCTGGAGTTGGTCTATGAGGGGGAAGCCCAGAGCCCTCCTCCCTGGCCTCGCTGCAGGGGGCAATCCATGGGGGATTAACTGAGGTCAGCAATATGGGGATGCAAGGAGCTGGAAAGTGAGTCTCTCCACAAGGAGAGACCACAGCCACCTGCCAGAGCTCCCAGGAGGAAAAACAGATAATAGAAAAATAAAGGACCAGAACACCTGCCCCCTTTCCATCAGTAATGTACTGTGATGGCATTCCAGTCTCACTTTGGGATAGAGGCCACAAGGACTGAGAGTCACTTATTCTTGATTTCTCATTACTCAGCCACACATTCTCAGGCCCCTCTCTGTCCCTTTTCCATCAGCCAATTCACTATATGTTTCAGCAGCCCACACCACAGAATTAAATTGCAAGCCCGCCTCAGTAAAATCATATTTACACCCCCTCAGCACACTCCATCCCAAACCAACAGATAAAACATTACTGTGTGAACATTATTAGTAACGCTACCAGATAAGTCATACAGTGCAGCAAAATTTAACAATATTTATACTGTGTTCCAGTCAATAATAAGTCAGGTAGTCTGCTGCTCTTGCAAGGTCAGTTCCTGCTGTCTGCCTGTGCTTGTCTGGATACTGCTATTTTCCATCTTTCCTTGAGCTGGAACCATGTCCATTTGAAGTTGGGAGTGACCCTTCAGTGATGTACAGCCTCTCTACTGCTGCCATTTCTGTTGTTCAATTTTTTGAATGTGGAGATGGTGGGGCACATGTGCGAGCTACACAAGGAGAAGAAAGCCTAATTTGCTGCTCTGGCAGTCACCTAAATAATTAGTTGAAATCCAACCACTAGACCACTTTGAAACATCGCATCTTGACATTATTCATTAAACATTAGCACAAATGAATTCCAAGTTTTCAAGCACTGGACTGAAGGGGTTTGAAAAACATTGTCATCCAACGTGTGACCCCTCTGAGACAGTCAGCAGGGAAGATGGCCAACATGGCTACACCATGAGCTCCGCTACTGGAAAGTGATGGTTCCATTCTCAAAAGCATGCTGCAGCATGTCCTGACAAAAATGTCCTGTTTCAAGACTTTGGTAGCTGAGCTCCAAAAAGAGTATGGACTTTGCAGCACAAGCAGCGAGACTCCAGGCATGAAGCCTGCATACAGAAGTTCGAGCAAATGTTGGGGCTATTGTGACACAGGGCTGAAGATGCTGAAGATAGGAGCTGATGCAACAATGTTCAGCTGCTAGGCTTTCTCTATGTTGCAGAAAATCTGACATGATGTCTTTTTTACAGTGGGAGCTCCCATAATTGCTGAAATACTCCTGGATTGTGCCTCGAGATCAAGAGGGTGCACAGGTCATTGGCACCCCCCAAAGCTGGCAACCACCCCAGACCCATTCTGGCAAAACTGCTTTGGTTCCCAGAGAAAGAGAGGATATTAGCATTAGCCAATGACAGTGGTCCTCTTTCCTGGGAGGGACACAGGATCTTAATTTTTAATGACTATTGACTGCAATTGACAGACAGAAGGAAGAAGGTCACCACTGTTCAGAAAGATTTTCAAGCCCTGGGCATCCCCTACCAACTACAGTGCCCAGCCAAGCTAAAATATCCTGGAATGGTGTGGCCAACAACTTTGAGACACCCAGTGATGCCTTTCAGTATCTACACAAGTGCTGACAGAACAAAGTCAAGAATTGAGACACCCTGGCAGGGAACCACAGCCCCAGAAAACTGGCATAGGCAGCCCCGAGCACACCTCGAGCAAACTGTCAGCCTCAGCTGTATAGATCACAACTTGTTGGGCAGAAGACAGCCTGACAGATGACCCAATGTAACAGGTCTATGTGAAGAAAGAAAAAAGTCAGGGAACATCCTTAAAGGACAGCAGGACAGGAGATGAGAGTTTGGTTCCTCATCCCATGACTCAAACATTTTGGCAGAACCTGTCCCCTAAAAGATCAGGTCCTGAAAAGAACCATAGGCTGAAGAAAGCCCCTCCTGCCAACAGATTAAATCCCATGCAGACCAACAAAGGTCCCCTGTAGCACTTGAAATCATGGGCCGACATTTAGAAAATTCAGCCAGATAAAACTGACCAGCCTTCTCATAACTCTCTGCACGCAGACTGGGCTGACAATTCTTTGGAACAAAACTGTGGACCCTAAATGTAATTGGAAGGCTAGGCCTGTAGTTCAAGGGGGGAATAGCTCCTTCCCCATTCCCTACAAAAGCCTTCAACTTCCATTTTTTCTGCTTAGCAAGTTGGACTCACTTCGGTGCTGCGTTCCTGTGGGGCTGGCTCTCTCTTCCTCTGGTGCCCCCCGCACCTTCCCTCCCATTGTTCATCTGCCCACCCCCTTGTTCTTCTGGTTCTCCTTGCCCTCATTCCTCCCCTTTTTTTTGTTTGTACCTGTTTTCTCCTGGTTTCCTTTTCCTTTTGGGGTTTTTCTTCTTGCCAGCCTCCGGGTCACCCGTGCTGTCTGTGCTTGACCACAGTGTCACTCCGGAGTTTGATAGCTCCATTCCATGCTCCTGGACTCCTCGCTTGCCACAGCTTCTCTCCAACTTCCTGCACTGCAACTCATTCTGCCTCCTTGCAGCCGACCTCGTCAACGGCCACCTTCCTCCTATATACTGATGCTGCTTTGCTTCCTGGCTCGAATACATTCTGGGCTTCAGCGCCCCCCCCCCACATGCAGACGGCATGCTGCCATCATGCCTTGCTTCCCCGCCCCTTCTTCTGCTGCTCAGTGGGTGGGGAACCCTGGATTGCCTTTTCTCTGGACTGCCATTCCTCCTGCAGCATGGCTGTATGCTGCTTGGACTCTGGATTCACTCTCCTCGTTGCCACAGTTTTTCTTCACTCTGCCACCAGTCCCTAACTTCCTGGGTCACAGGCCGTCTTCTTGCTCACAGCAACTCCTTCTCCTACCGTACCGCCTGCAGTTCTCAGCAGTTTTCTATGGATCACCTCATGCTTGCTTAGTAGGGCATCACTGCTTCATGGGACACTTATCTACACAGCGCTTACATGCTGTTTCCTCTCACAGTTCATGACTGATGAGCTGCTCAAACCATGCATGCTTGTACTGTGTCCAGTATACTGTAACCACTACCAAGGTTCTCTATTCATTTCATTTGTGCATCTGACCAGGGGCCCTGTGCCCACAATTCCTGCTATACCGTGCTTTGCAGCTTTTGTTACTGCCCAGAGAGTTCAGGATGTCACTCTCCATGCTGCAGGAACATAACCCTGACATTACAAGCAGCACTCCTTCTTATGATTCCTCTTACTGTATTGACTTCTCCTCACAATCCGCTCTGCAGCATCCCTTCTCCAACAGGCCTCAATGGCCGCTATACTACCTGTCTACCTCTTTCAGTCCAGATTGCCTGTGTGGAAGCATGGCTTGACTCCCTTCCACTCTACTTCTCCTTGGGCAGACCTATGTGTAGGTTCTGCCAGTCCAGCTACCTTACGTGGAGGCCTAGCTTGACCCACTTGCTTCTACTACTACTCGCTGGCAGACCTACTACGGGGGCCTGCCACCTCGCTAGTCCATGTGGGGACTTAGCTCACAACTCGATCGCCTTTCAACATGGCCTCTATGTGACCTCCATAGGGTCCACTGGTGTATTGGCCAGAAAACTCATTACACTGTGCATCATGTGCTTCCTTCGACTCATGTACTCCTACGGCTGACTGCACCTGTTTCTATTTATGGCCTGCTGCATTCCGTTCTGCTCACCCAGCCTTCTGCACGGGATTCTCCATGCAGCTCAGCCTTTATCGACATCTCGAACAGCTCATTCACCTATGCTTCCTGATGCACCCTGCCGACTGTGCACTGAGAGAACATCTACCCATCGCTCGCAACTGGCTCCATTATACAGGTGGTCTCCCTTGGGGTCTTGTTTCCCTTATGTTGGACTGTGCACTACTATGCTCTGACAGACCATGGGGTCCTACCATCCTTTACTCTGAAACTCTATACTAAGGTGATGGCGGACCACATGGGTTCCCGCCATCCTAAACTTACACCCCCACAAAGGGGCCCTTCTTCTTAGTTCAATTGTACTTCAGTCTCTAAGGCTGACTTACCAGGGGTTCACCCTGTTACTTGAGCACATGTTATTATGGAGCTGGCGAACCCACGTGCTGGTCTCACCATCCTGAATCCATCAAGCCTCAGGGCTTCTCCTTTTTCAATTGTTTCCATCTTCACAAATGCAGACTCATGTTGGGGTCTCATCTTCCTGCAGCTGACCACCGGATACCTATTCAGTCACTCTACCATTCGCTCACTGCTTACTTTGCGCCTCTAATGATCCATGCTCCAGCCTGCCCGGACCTACCCTGCTCATTGTCAAGTCTACTTCTACAGCAATCCATTCCTTGTCAGGTCCAGTTCCAACCTAGTATCTACACTGCCCATTTCCATAGACTGTTCCTGTATCTTTGGACATCCGAGGATGACTATAGCTTCCAATAAAGTACTCTATTGTAAATTGCCTATTGCTCTGGAATTACAGCACCATGCAAGCCTACCTTTCGCATAGACTTCTACCTCATCTCTGCTGCCCTACTGACATCACTGCCAACCATTTCACCCTCCAGGATTCCACATCCTCAACTATATTGTCAGCTGGCACTCATCTTCAACCATGCTGACTGTCCATAATAATTTGATGCTGTTTCATTAACAACTCCCTCGACTATGTTTAACCATCATCCTTCATCCAGATGTCCTTCTTAGTTGTTCTCTCCATCTGCCAAAACTGCATCTTCAGCATTGACTTCCTGCCCATCATCAACTTAAGCACTAGGACTTCAAATCTAACAAGGACATTTAGCTGTCTTCTGCATTTATACATTAACTGTGCGTAGATAGTTGTCTTACCTTCACCAGACTACTTAGTTCTGCTCCCCTTCAAGGAACACATTGACTGATCCTACTTCCACTTTCCTCTTGACAGAGTAGACGACCATCTCTCATTGTATAGGTCTCTGCCACTATGGCTTGCTGCTCTGGCCTATGGTCTTCATGTTATCCTGGACTCTACTACTGCCACCCAAAAAGAAGATTAGCTCATGCTTAATGCATTCTGTGTCACCTGGGCCAGCCTACATAGGGTCACCTTCATACTGTAACCTCTGAACTGGTGGACCAGGCTGAGTCCCACCATGTCTCTGGCTTCACCCTCATTGGACTTGGCTGCTCGTTCTTCCATTCCATCCCCTGTTGGCTGACCCATGTGGGGGTCTCGCTGTCTCTACTGGAACTTGAACTATACCAGACCACATGTCTGCCAGGTCCCTGCTTCACCCTGCTATGGGCCAGCTACATGCTCAATGCATTCTACTTCACCCTAATGGGGCCTGTCTGCTTGCTCACACTCCTGCTTTGCCCCGCAAGGGAGCCTGAAGGAGTCCTTCCACTTTGCCATGTACTGGGGCCTGGCTGCCTGCACACCGTATTTCTGCTTCACCTTGCAAAGGGTCTGGCGCCTTCTCTACTGGAACTATGTATATCAGATCATGTGGGATTTGCCATTCTCCTACTGTACCTCGCAGGAGAGCTTAGCTGCTTGCTCACCATAATTCAATACATTTTCTGCGACAGACTACTACTTTCTTTGCACTCCAGGATTGACCATCAACCAGTTCTACTTCTCTCCCTTCCAAGACGTTATTCACTGTTCAGCCTCTAGCCAAACTGCCTGACTATGCACAACCCTCACCTCTACACCTATGGATATTCAGACTTGGATTCGATAGCCTCTCAAGCAGTTCTCTCCGTGGTGGATTCTTTATCGCCAGTAACCATCTTCCATGAGTACCTGCCTGCAATCAACCCAAGGATATGCCTTCAACTGGCACTCTGGATTTAGTTAGAGGACAACTTAGTACTATTGTTTATTTTAGGATTACTCTCCTTTTAGTATGCCCAGAGGATGGGCAGGTCAGTAGCTATGGGTCCTCGGAGGTTTCCCCCCAAAGGGATTTTTCCTCTCCTGCGTGCTACTGGCCACACTCTCCGAGCTGGAGGAGGTAATCACATTGGTAATAACATTTTCTTTGGGCCTTCAATCCTACACTTACCCTAACATCTGCCAAAGGTGGGATATAGAGAAAGGCCAAAAGATAAAGCTCTTACAGCAACCATGTATCATCAGCTTACAGTTCTAAGCATCAAGCATTCTCATCCGGTTCCTATGTACTACAAGCACTAACTTACGTATCAATCCAGCTCTAATGTACCTAAGCACTAACCATATCTAACCAACTCTTAACTTACCACAAAGCACTGAGCAATGTACCACACATTGAATTGGAAGGTTGAGCCTATAGTTCAATGGGGGGGGAATAGCTCCTCCTCTTTCCCTAGAAAAGCATTCAGCTTCCGTTTCTTCTGCTTAGTGAGTCGGACTCGCCCTTCATCCTCCCCTGCCACCTCCTCATCTCCGGCATTCTTATCTCACCTTACACAGGGCCTTCAATCCTACACTTTTTTTTTTTTGAAATTTAAGTTTATTGATTTTACACATAAAACAACCATGAGATACAGAAGTATACAACTCGCAGAGAATACGTGGTATAACAAAGGAAAAAGAAAAAACAAAATTCCCCCCCAAACACAAACAAAGCGATAACACAAAAACCTCCTCCCCAACTCCACCTCCCCACAAACCCTCCCCAAGACCCTCCCCCAACCCTCCCACCCATCCGCCATCCGCCCCTCCACCCAACCCACCCCCTAAGCCAGCCACCCAACCCAGTCGAGTGTGCCAGGCAACTAGCATTTCCAAACTGGATATTTAACATAATAACTGTACAGGGAGTAATCCACTCCCCGAATTATTAGGTACAAAACCACCATATATAAAAACAGAGTACCATTACGGGCATAGGATGAAAGGCCAAGAACTCATTGGTGCAAATATAATGCTTCTAGCTTGCCCCATTTTTTCCGAAACAGATCCATGCGGCATCGCACACTGGCCACTAAATTTTCAGAATTGAGATAGGCAGAGAGCTCAGATAACCATTCGGCATAGGACAGTACCAATTGATCAGTCCAATGCCTAAGAACCAGTCTCTTAACCGCAACGGAAACCAAAGCAATATGGTATCTACGCTCCACACTGTCTATACTGGCATAATCACCCAGAATACAAATCTCAGGGGTAAGACAATCTGAGAGACCTAGTAGAGGATCTAAATTATCCCGGATAGAAGACCATAAGGGGGCAACTTTACTACAATACCAAAAAATATGTAGGGAATCCCCCTCCCCCTGCCTACACCTGGAGCAGAGAGGAGTGGGAAGCCTCTTAAGTTTGAAAAGCTTTTTGGGGGTATAATACATGTCATTCACTATATAATATTGAGTAAGCCTGAGTCTGTCCTGCGAGTGGTATTTGTGGCAATCCTACAGTTACCCTAGCATCCGCCAAAAGGGGGGATATAGAGAAAGGCCAAAGATAAAGCTCTAACAACAACCATATATTATCAGCTTACAGTTCTAAGCATCAAGCATTCTCATCCAGATCCTGTGTACCACAAGCACCAACTTACATATCAATCCAGCTCTAACGTACCTAAGTACTAACCATATCTAACCAGCTCTGACGTACCACAAAGCACTGAGCTATGTACCACACATTGAACTGATCCATGTCAGCTACCTACAATATGGTTGATAACCCGTTGCACTACAGCAATGCTCTCATATTAATAAGGATTGTATTTCTCTGGACTGAATTTGAACTCTAACAATGTTTTTCTTTTTGACAGTTCTTTTTCAAGAATGCCGGAGGAACTTTGGAGGGAGTGGGGTGGGATTGAGATAACAGGGACAGTATGGTATGTTTCTGCAAATTGCTGTACTCCCCATTGTCAAGATAAGACCTCAGCAGCCCCAGTATTTTACCTTTGTCTCACATGCCATACAATTTAAATTGGGCACCCCTAGATGAAGACATAAGGGGTAAGTCAACTCCCATCATTGCCAGGTGAAAGAAGTTGGAATGTCTGCCTCTTTCCCCTCTCCCAGCATCCCATTCTCACATAGAAGGGGACATATCTCTCAGTAACACTCCTTATGTAGCTGCTGGGGTTGCTCCAATTCCCCCCCCACCTTGTTCCCAGCTCTCTGTCTGCATCAGGAATTGGATGGGTCTTGATAACAGAGCTGGTGACATAAAGGTAGAAGCCTTCCAAAAGCATTTTGACCCGAGCTCTTAAATGCCCTCAAATGTAAGGCAGGGAACAGGGTGAGTAGCAGGAGTGCTTTGATGTTAAGATTCAAAATGGCAGTAACTTGGTGTGGGGTTGTGAGTCTCCCTTATGGTTTTCCCACTGTCATCCAGATAGGCAGGGTGTGTGGGCACTACCAACTGCAGGAGGTTCACAGTACAAGCCACCACCCTATAGGTTGATGAAGGAACACCCCCTGTCATTAAGCAGCAATTCAGCATGAAGGTGCAAATACTAATCAGCCCCCTCACAAGTCATCTGGATGGCTTCCTGCCAGTTCAAAAATGACAGAAAACAAGTGGAACCACGACTCGCTTACCCCCTTCCCCCATATTCCTGGTCACTCCTCCACTGTGGGAGTGGAAGAAACACACCCAAGCCTGACCTGAAGAACTCAAAAGATGGAAAGGAAAGTGGTGCCAATCACTTTCTCATGTTCAGCAGTTTCACACACACCCTATAGCTACTGGGTAAGCACTTGCAGTCCTTATAAATCACTCCTCCTGCTCATCCCAAAGGGTTGGTGGGTTATATGCCAGTCCTTGAGCAGCAATCCAGTGCAATCATGTAAATACAGATCAATCAGTACCCAAGTTATCTCCATGGTCACTAGTCAGATCATGAATCGTAGTCAGTATGTGAGACTGCACTTTGCAGACTCCACCCACTGTATTTCTGATCACATTCCTACTGTGAGAATAAGAGACAACTTCCCAGCCTGGCCTAAGTGACTCGAAGGAAGAACCCCACACCACTTACATCCCCACGTTCAGCAGGCTCATGTCACTCCAGAGCTACTGTTCAAGCTCTCCTAGTGGGTGCACACGGTGCACTATCCGTGGCCAGACCCAATTGCTCCAGTCTCACTCTCTACATCCCTTCTTCCTGCAACACAAATGGAGAACAGAGACAACACATATCTCATCCAAACAAGCCAACCAGATATAATGCCTTCTTTATTTTCCTGAATTTTCCCCATACAGCCTCCTAATCCTGACTGCATGTGGTATGTACCAGCTTACCAGTAGCGTAGTACAATCCCTGGCACAGGAATGGAGGGCCAGGCATCTCAGTGCCCTTCCTAGGGAATGCGCACTGCTCTGCATCAGGCACAGCATGGCTTCCTACGTGAAAATCTTACTATGACCACTGGCAACTATAGCTGTATTTCCCTAAAGGTACAGCTCAAGACAGCAAGTGCTGCAGATGATATTTCTGCAGTTAAATGACAGGGAACACCTGCAAAGGCATCTGCCGAACTCTTGCCTATCCCCCCCTTATCCACCCAAAAGAGTGGCCAATCTGGGGTGTGATACAGCACCCCTGAAATTGGACCCCAGGTATTTATGCCAATGGTCCCTAATAATCAACTCCAGAGCACCTCAACATCCTCCTTCCACCTACTCCTGACCAGGACCTATAAGGTGGAACTTCAGCACAGTGGGCGGTCTTGCACATGATGTGTGACTATGAGCATTGTTAACAGACTTTGCATCAGATAGACACTCTTAGCTTGGGGGGTGGGTTCAAGGCACTGCTACCTCACCCCGGACTCCCACAGCACCATAGAAAGGTATGTGGGACAAGAGCGGGCTGCTACGATTAGTTTGAAGGTCACCTTTAAAGATGTGAACTCCCCCATCAAATGGAGGAAAAATGTAGATTGTCTTAAGAGATTGGGGATGGGAATTGCTTTCCTCCAAGAAAAGCACCTCCTTTACCCTGAGGTGTTGAAACTTAAATCAGGCTGGGTTATTTATTGAAATGTTTCACCAGGAAGGCACACTGAGTGACAAGCCGCTCGTCTCCCGGTGCGACCTGGGGGAAATGGGTACAATAGGAATGAGATATTAAACATTTAAGTTACAAGATCAACATTAACATACAGTTGTAAGGCAGGTGTTACAAACAGTGTTGCGCATAGTAAGTAGAAAGAATGGACAATAAGTGCCAGGTTAATAAGTAAAGAAGTCCTTACATGAAAGAAATGGGGGAAAGGACAGGGAGGGGTGAGGTGGGGGAGAGGGAAGAGTCATGTCCCTGGAGACCCCTTCAGGATGCGAGGAACCCTGCAAGGGGACTGGGAGGACCAGACAGAAGGGGAAATGACAGTGTCCCAGACAGACCTGTTCAGGATATGGGGAACCCAGCAAGGGTGCTGTGGGGCTAGATAGAAAGGGGGATAAGGCTGTAGGGATTTAAAGAGGGAAGAGAGAGAAGGAGGAGATGTGACTTAATGCTAGTAGGGGAAATAGGACCAAACCCAAAAGAGGACCTTTCAGGAAACGAGGTACCCTGCATGGGGGTTGGGGTAGGTCAGTAGCTAGGGATTAAGAGAGTGATTGGAGAGGGAAGGAGTGAGGAATGAACCCTTGCGGGGAAGAGAATTCACACCTTTGGAGGGGATGGGGACTAATCAATAGTCCATTGGGATGCATTGGACCCTGCTAGTAGTCATGGAAAGCCAAGATGCTAAGAACCCTGCAAGAGGACTGCAAAGGCTAGGAGGACAGGTAGATGGGGAAGGGGGAAAGATGGGAGACAAGTCTAGATGAAGTAGGACCCCTTCAGGATGCTAAGAACCCTACAAGAGGACTGCAAGTCTAGGGAGGTAGGAAGGATGGTCGGGGAAGGGAGTAGATGAGAGGTACGAGCCCCATGGGAGGGTAAAAGAGGGACCCATGGAGAGAATTCGGGGTCCCTTATATTCTGATAGAGATCAAGGGAGGCCAGTAAGGGTGAGAAATTTGGGTGAAGGGGAGGAGAGCTAGAAATTTGGGGGAGTGGGGGTGCACAGGGTAAAATGAAGGTGGTGGTAGAGGGATAGGGTTTGTCCAGAGCTTAGAGGAGGGAATTAGGGAGGGACATGGCAGGAGAAGCTAAGTGCAAGGTAATTATTGAGGGCAGAGCTGATGGAGTAGGCAGAGGATGAATGCGGGATTTGAGGGGGGAGGGCATTCCAAGTAACTGGATTGGCCGATTTGGATGGATCTGCAGGGGACTACCCGGGTGCAGAAGTCAGTTGATCTAAGGGAATGGGAGGATGCGGGGTGTTATAAAGGAGGAGGTGTGGTTGGAAGGGAGCTCACCCAACCAGGGCTTGGAGGTGAATTTATCACAGTGGGAGAGTCGCCTATTTGCAATAGAGGGGAAGGATAGGGCACGATCAAGATTGCAGTGGTGAGTGTGATGGGGGGCATCCAGGGCAAAGTGGCAGAAGGAATTGAAGAGGGTGTCCAGTCTAGCCAGGGAGGACTTAGGGACAGCATCACAGACTATGTCACAGTAGTTGAAAATGGGCCGTACCATTTTCTGAACAAGTTCACGCCTAACCATAGGAGGGATGCAACTAAGGTTCCTGAACAGGGCACCAAGCTTGGGGTGCAGTTTTTTCTGGATGGTGTCAATATGTCCAGAGAAGTTTAGGTGTTGGTCCAACTGAACACCTAAGTACCTGTAGGAGGATGTGTCCTCAAGTAAAGTCCCATCAAGGGTGTGGAAAGTGGTCAGGAAGGGAAGTCTAGAGAGTCTCTGCCTTGTGCCAAAGGCCATGGAGACAATCTTTTTGGAGTTGAGGAAAAGATGATGTTTAGCAAACCAGAGCTGAACCTTGTTGAAGTCTTGCTATAAGCTGCTTGTAACCTCAGCAGGACAGGACCAGATGCATACAAGACTGTATCATTGGCATACATATGTAGAGCGGAGAAGGGGGCACAAACAGAGGGAAGGTCATTTAAGAAGATGGAGAATAGGAGGGGCCCTTAAGAAGATGGAGAATAGGAGGGGCCCTAATACAGAGCTCTGGGGTATGGCAGTGCTGATGGGGAGGGGAAGTGGCATCCATGATCTTAACTCATTGGGTTCTGCCAATAAGGTAGGCCTTGAACCAGTTTGTGGCAGAGGGAGATAGGCCAGCTGCCAGGAGTGAGTCAAGGAGAAGGGAATGAGAGACTGTGTTGAAGGCCTTGGCCAGGTTGACAAAAATAGCAGAGGTAATTTGGCCATTGTCCATCCCAGTTAGGATGGAGTCTGTGAGCCATAGGAGAGAGGTGGTGGTTGAGTGTTTTTTCCTGAAACCAGAATGGAAAGGGGTGAAAAAGGAGGTATCAGCTAGAAAAGAGGTGAGTTGGGAGAGGACAATGTGTTCTTGAAGTTTGGCAAGGGTAGTGAGAAGAGAAATGGGGCGATAGTTGCCAGAGGATGAGGGGTAACCCACTTTGGGTAGAGGGAGGACCACTGCATGTTTCCATGAAGAGGGGACTGAGGCAGTAGAGAATGAGAGATTTAGGATTATTGAGAGGGGGTAGGCAATGGCGGAGAGGGAAAGGAGTTTTGGGGCAAGGCCCTCAAGGGAGGCATCTTTAGAGGGGTTGATGGTGAGGAGGGCACTTAGGGCATCATTTGAGGTTACAGTAGTGAAAGAGAAGGGGAGGTGGGAGGGTGGTGGAGGGGGCACACAGGTAGAGGGTGGGGAGGGGGGTGGCTAGGAGGTGAGGGATTTCAGTAGCTCAGTGGCACAGGAGGTATAGTAGAAGTTAAATTCCATAGCTACAGCTGGTGGGTCGGACACTAGTGAGCTATTTACTTTAAGTACCGGGGAGGCAAGATGAGGGGGTAAATAGGGCATGGACAACCTTCCAGAACTTTGAAAGGGAATTTATGTTGGTGATGAAGGCAGATTTGAAATATTCGGACTTGGCTAACCTTGTAGCCCTGGTGCAAGCGTTACAGAGCATGCGATAGTTTGCAAGATCACTAGGATGCTGGGTAGCTTTATGACGCTTCCAGGCTTGATCTTTAGCCCTGAGGCAGGCCAGTTCAGGGATTATCCAAGGTAAGTGGTTACCTCTGACTCTGGTTGTTTGAGTGGGGCAAAGGTGTTCCAGTTTACAAGAAAGATTTCTTTGAAGTAGGCAAGGACCTTATTAACCAAGTGGAGGGAGGTAAGGGGGACCATTCAGAACTGGCAAGGTTAGTTAGGAGAGGTTCAAGGTCAAGAGACTTGAAAGAGCGTAGTTGTATGGTTTTATGTGGTGATTTAGTTCTGTGGACTTTCCTAACTATGAATAGTGAGTTATGGTCACTGAGAGCATCAGGGAGGATGCCAGAGGTGATGACGCGGTGGGGGTGGGATATAAGGGCCCAGTCGAGTAGGGAGTGTTGTATCTTGTGGTTTGAGCAGGTGGGTTCGGAGATCAGTTGAGAGAGGTTTAGGGCTCCAATTTCATTTTTAGTTTTGGTAGTTTTAAGTGACAACCAATTTATATTGAAGTCGCCTAGGATGAATAATTCCCCAGAGTGAGCAAGGGAAGTGATAGAGGTTAGGCGGTCTAGCGTGACTGAAGGATGGACATTTGGGCTGCAGTATATGCCAGCTACAAAGACTGGGAGAGTGAGGGGGAGGGTCACATAGATAACGAGGGCCTCATGGGTCTCAGGATTGGAGGAGGAGTAGAGGATGGAATATTAGATGGAGGCTAGGACATAAATGGCCACACCACCACCCCTGCCAGCATGGTCTTGCCTTAGCAGTGAGTAGCCAGGAATGGAGACTGAGTGGTCAGGGATAGTGCTCTTTAGCCAAGTTTCTGAGATGATTAGAGTCTGGTTTTAGAGTGCACACCATGATCTGAATCTGGTCTATTTTTTGCAACAAGCTGCAGGTGTTTAGATGTAGGATCTTTAAGCCCATTGGGAGGGCTGAGAGAAGAGAGCGGGGGGAGGTAGTAGAGGAGGAAGCACCAGAGGAGCTAGGGGCAATAGGGCCTGGGTTGGGGTCGGGTGGATATCCCTGGTGGAGAGCAAGAGGACAGCGAGTATGAGAAAGTGGAGCGTAGGGGATTTTGAAGGGGATGTCGAGGAGGTTGGGAGTTTTGAGGAGAAAGGAGTGGATGAGTAAGGAAGAAGAAGGTGGAGAACCACAGTGAAAGTGAACACTGTTATCAAAGCCGCATGAGGAATAGTGGTAGAGTGAGACCATATTTTAAATGGGGGGGTGATAGCATGGATGTGGGTAAGGGATTGGAGATAATAACTGATGGGGGTGGGAGAGTTATTAAGACTAGATAAGTAGTGAGCTAGTGGAGGTGGTAAAGAAAGAGATATGAGCAGAACAAGGGGAGAGAGGAGAGTAGGGGATGCTTTGTTCATAAAGGCAGAGAAATTTGTGAACAACTTATTTAGGAACAGGAAGAATTTGTAAGCAGTGAGCGTGGAGGTGGAGCTGGTCAGATGGAGGGGGTAGCTGTAGTTTAAGAAGGTATCTATATGAACAGCAGGCAGGGATAACTTTAGGTAATGAGTGTGTCCCTCTAGTGGCAGTACAATATAACTTGCTAATGGGAAAATGGAGTAGGCAAGAAGAGCAACAGCGGGCATACCTGATTTTCTCTGTGACGGGAGGCTGAGTATGGCTGATGGCTCCAAGGAGCGAGCCATGGCCTCAGGTCTGGAGGAGGGAACCCAGTCAAGGGCAAGTTTCTGTAGAGGGAAAAGGGAGAGAATTAGAAACTTTAAATGGCTGGAGGATTGGCCACTGGTTAACTGGTGGGTGGGACTAGTAACAGAGAAAGGGGAGGTGGAATTTGGAAACAAAAGGGAGCAGTAAATGGGTGTCTGTATCTAGGTGCCAGAATCCTGAATAGCAAAAGAAAATGCAATTTAGGTGAGATAGGGAGGAGGAGAGGGGAGAGATTAAGCAGAGTGCAAGGTAGTGAGTGGGGGAAGGGGGGATTGGAGCTGTGGATAAAAGATTTGAGAGGCTAGAGCAGAGGGGATGAAAGGAATACAATAGACAAATTTTAGCACTTTTAGCAATATAGTCTCAGAATATTAGCACACGAGCAGAAACAGTGCAGTATAAACCCACAGCAATTTTACACAGTAACCCACAAGCAGTTTCCCAACAAGCAGAAATAAAAAACAGTACCCTGCATAAAACACATTTACCAGTAATAGTTTGGAAACTTGCACATTTGCCCATATAGTCTGGAAACATGCAGATCCAGATATAAGGAGGTTAAGCAGTACAGGGTAGGCTGGCTAGCCAGCTAAAAGCTGGTCAGGGCACAGACTGAAAATAGCAAAAACTGGTCAATGAACAGCTAAGGTGCTTGCAAGGGCCAGTGTCCAAATGTCCTGCTTGAAGAAGGCACACTAACCAATGGCAGTCCAGTGGTTTCCAGAGGAAATTAGCCAGTGGGAAACAGAGGTTTGGATCCGAGTAAGCAAGAAGAACAACAGCGGGCACACCTGATTTTCTCTGTGGTGGGAGGCTGAGTAAGGCCGATGGCTCCAAGGAGCGAGCCACAGCTGCAGTTCTGGAGGAGGGAGCCTTATTTCTGTCTAAAAATTGGGTAGAGGCACCCAGCTCTTGGGTGGTGCAAATGTAGTCTTTAGCAGCACCTACAACACAAACAGCAAAGGAGTAGCCATCGTGATCCATAAGGACATAGCTTTTAAGGCCACCTCCACACACTCAGATCTGGAAGGCAGGTATATAACTATCACAGGACAGTTGTATGAAGCAGACGTTACACTCCACTGCATTTATGGCCCAAGCCAAGTAGATGTAACTTTCTTCACCACATTCACCCAGATATTGATGGAAACAGGTAGGGGTCAGTTCATTGTATGGGGAAATATGAACATGGTAATGGATTAATTTTTAGATAGGAACAAGGCTCCCTCAGATGCTAGGTCACCTGCATACCTCACCATCCAAATCCTAGCCTCTGGCATTGGCACACTGGATATCTGGAGATTAATCCATCCAAAAGGACATGATTATTCCTTTTTTCCACAACCACATGGTACCTTCTTATGGTTATATATGTGGTTTTCACTACCTGGGTGGGTGCCAGAGGTGGTTGAGACATGAATTGAGGTGATGGTTATATCTGACCATAGCTCAATTACCTTCTCCTGAATGCCACCAGGCCAACTGGCTGCCACTTTGTTGAAGTGGATGTTCAACTGTTCCTTTTGAAAGGCCCTCCTTCTGCTCCCAGCTCTTGAAAGATACCACTGAATTTCTTATACACAATAGCAGACAGCCACATCAGCTGCTGTGAGGTGGATTGTACTCAAACCCTTCATTAGTGATAAATGCATAGCCCATGCCTCCAGAACAAACAATACCACAAAGTGAGAACTCAAGGAACAGGAAGCCAGCCCAAAGGAGCTGGAGGCCAAATTCTGAGTAGTTGGAGGCTCAGAACAAGAACTCCTGGCATAGATAATAGGCACCCAGTTTAAGGTAAATATGTTCCTTCATCAAAAAGCCGAATTCTCACTTTTCAGATTACCACAGGCATTCTGGGAAGCAGGGAAAAAGCCAGGCAGATTGTTGGTATACCAAACAAAAAAAGAGGAGAAATCCAGGATCCGTAGCATTACTGCTGGGGACAGCACCCTGCTTTGAAGCCGAGAGGATGTAAACAAAACATTCCTTAGCTTCTATCAAACACTATGCATCAGAGGTTAGCCCTTCTGTAGAGCAAATGGACTCATTTATGTTCAAGCTGACTCTTCTATTCCTCTTTTCTGAACATAGAGAACTCTTGGATGCCCCGTTTATAACCTCTGAGCTAACCTCCGCCATGGCAAGTAAGCCAGTGGGGAAATCCCCAGGTACTGATGGACTTCCAGCAGAATTTTAAGCACAGTTTAAGTGGGTCCTGATGGCTCCATAATGCTGTGTTGGAAGCTGCACACTGGGTGTGCTACCTCCCTCCATGTCCCCTCCCCCGGGTCGTGCCTGAAAATAGGCAGGATTTGTCTAGTGCACTTACCCGGTCAACAAAAGCTAAATAAATAAATAAATGTGCGTAGCTCAAATCTCCCTCCTCCCCAATTAAGGGAAAGACCTACAAAAAATGTAGTAGCTACATGCCTATCTCTTTGATACCAGTAGATCAGACAGACTGAAGGCTGTACTGTGCAATCTGTTCAGCAATGATCAGGTAGTGTTCATGCCAGGATGCAGAACATCAGATAATACCCGGCACCTAATGAACTTAATCTGGAAGGGATCCAATGCCTACCCACCCACCCACAGTCCTGCTGTCACTAGATGCTGAAAAAGCTATTTGAATGGGTGAAGTTGAAGGTCCTGTTCCAAGTTTTCTGCTGTCTAGGTTTTGGACCCACAATAATCAGCTGGATCTCAACCTTCTATTCAGGTGCATTGGTTAACTCTAGTGGCCTCCCCTCCTCAGCTTTCCAATAGCCAGATGTACCCAGCAAGGCTGCTTCTCTCCCTGATCCTTTCCATCCTAGTTCTGGAGCCTGTCCTTCAGGCCATCTGTCAGCACCCAGCAAAAATCAAAGTAAACCTGCACTCTGGGAGTTCTATTGCTCAGAATAAGTTTTAGAGAGACATGAACGTAAACTGCTAAAGTGCATTTTATTGAACACTGAGCTAAGCAGTGAGCCAGCTAGGAGGTACAAGGAGACAAAGTCTGGTGCTTCAACCACAGGGGGTCTTCATCAGGGGGTATCAGCATGCCCAAATTAAAATGGTGCATCTGGTGAGAGGAAAAAAAAGCCCTGACCTTTGCAGAAACAGCATTATGCCTGCATATATCTAGTCCCCAGGAATTCATCACTCTGCTAATGTCTCTGATAGAAGAGTATGGGTCCCTGTCAGGATATAGAATTAATGTCCCCAAATCAGCCCTGCTTCCTTCACAAAAGTCAGTAACTCAGCTGCTGGGCTACCCCTGGGATATGACTGAGGTACAAGGCCAAGTCTAGCATATGGGCTTAGATTTATCATGAAATCCATCTAGTTTGGGGATAATCAATTTGAACACTCTTCGAGGAGCCCTAGAAAAAGGCTTATCAAGATGGAAACTACTGCACCTCTCTCGTCATAGAAACATAGAAATTTTCAGCAGATAAGGACTGTCAGGCCCATCTAGTCTGCCATATAGCCCTACACTTGTTTGCAGCCTCTGACCCTATCTGGTAAATGGCTTATCACCACTCCTTTCCACCTCTAAGGTTCCCTTAAGTCTTCCCCATGCTTGTTTAAATCCCTCCACTGTGCTCGCTCCCACCACCTCCTGTGGCAGACTATTCCATGTGTCCGCCACCCTCTCCATGAAGAAAAACTTCCTCACATTTCCCTTTAAGCTGCCTCCTTCCAATTTTATATCATGTCCCCTCGTTCTTGTACTCCTCTTATATTGGAAGACATCCCTTCCCCTGCACCTTGTTTATGCCCTTAAGGTACTTAAACGTTTCTATCATGTCCCCCCGATCCCACCTCTCCTCCAGCGAGTACATATTGAGGTCCTTTTATCTCTCTTCATATGTTTTCTGGTGCAAGTCCTATTCCATATTAGTTGCCCTTCTCTGGACTGCCTCCACCCTGTCAATGTTCTTGTGAAGGTGTGCTCTTCAGAACTGCACACAGTACTCTAGGTGAGGCCTCACTAGTGTTTTATACAATGGCATCACTACCTCCCACCTTCTGCTAGTGATACCTCTGCCTATGCACTCCAGCATTCCATTGGCCCTCCATGCAGCCTTTGTACTCTGCTTAGACACCTTTAGGTCATCAGAAATGACAACCCCCAGGTCCTTCTCCTCTCTGGTGACCATCAGCAACCCCCCCACCCCATAGCTCTCCAAAGGGTCCCCTCATCCCAGCTGCATTATTTTGCACTTCTTTGAATTGAACCTCAGTTGCCACAACTCAGACCATTTTTCAATCATCCCCAGGTCCCTTCTCATCTTCTCCACCCCGTCTGGAGTATCCACCCTGCTGCATATCTTGGCATCATCTGTAAACAGGCAGACCTTTCCCTCCAGCCCTTCCACAGTGTCACTAATGAAGATATTAAAAAGAACTGGTCCAAGGACTGATCCCTGCGGTACCCCGCTGGTCACCCCCCCTCTCCCCAGATTGTATCCCATTTACCATCACCCTCTGCCTCCAGTCCGTTAGCCAGTTCCTAACCCAGTTTACCACCTTGTGCCCCATGCCCAGGCTACAAATCTTGTTAACCAGCCTTTTACTGGGTGATTCTATAATTAGAGGATTTCAATGGGGGAAGTTGGGTGAATGGAGCAGATTGAGTGCATGCCTGGGATGACAGTGATGAAGTCTCACATCTTATATACTCCCTATCCAGGAAACATAAGGAGATCACACACATTGTATGCATCTGGGCACAAATGACCTTGTAGATAGCAGTCTCGAGGAAATGCAAGCCAGATTCATGGAATTGACAAGAGTCTGGAAGCTGGATAATAAATCTATCTCTTTTTTCCAGAAGCACTTCCAGTACCAAAGGCCAGCATGGATAGAAAAATTTGAACTGATGAGTTTAATGTATGGTTAAGGTGGTGGTGTAGTGAACAAGGGTTTGGACTGGTGGGGGGATGGGTAGGACAAGGGATAACACAGAATTATATCCTTCGGACAGATTACACTTAAGCAGAGCTGGCACAATGGTCTTGAGTGAAAAAATATATTACTTTGTAAGGGAAGAGTTAAATTAAAACTGATTAGTGGGGGAGCAGCAAGGAATAGCCTAGCTAGTAATCCCCCTTGTTATATTGTAGGTAAGTTAATAGGCCATAGTAAGAAGGTAGGATTTTCAGGGTGGAGAGGGCTGTATGTGAATGCCAGAAGTCTGGGAAATAAAATGGTGGACCTAGAGACAATGATGGTGGATGAATGCCTCGATATTGTGGCTATAACAGAGACCTGGTGGTCAGAGCATCACTCCTGGGAGGCTAGTATTCTGGGATACAGTCTGTTCAGAAGCGACAGGATGGGTAGAAAGGGGAAGGGGTGGCATTATAAGTCAAGGAGACCATTAAAGCAACTGAAGGACAGGATGAGCACAGTGAGATAGAATTGCTGTGTGTCACATTAGAAAAAAAACCTGGAGCCATAGTAAGAATAGGAGTGATATATAGGTCTCCAAATCAGGGGAGGAGCTAGACAAATAATGAACTTATTTCAAAGGGTGTCGGACAAAGAGGAGTTTGTACTACTGGGGGACCTTAATATGCCAGACATAGAATGGGGAATCCCAAAGGCAACATCAGCCAGGAGCAGGGAGATACTTGAAGCACTGCAGGGATCATTTCTATATCAGCTGGTTAAGGCATGCACAAGGGGGGAGAATATTTTGGACGTGGTACTCACAAAGACGGGAATAGTGTTGAAGAGGTTATTGCGGGAGACTGTCTGGGCACAAGTGATCACAGCACAGTAAGTTTCAAGATACAAATAGGGAAGATAAATAAGACCAGTATGAATATTCGGGAGTTCAGGAGGGGGAACCTTAACAGAATGAGGGAGATTTTCAAGGAGGAAATTAAATGCAGTGACCGAATAGAGGATATAGAATAATTGTGGGGATGTATTAAAGAGGCATTATTAAAAGCAACTGAACTATGCACAAGGAGAGTAGGAAAAAAACAAGAAAAGAATGCATCTTCTTTGGTTTAATAGGGAGGTTGTAAGGGCAATAAGAGATAGAAGGACAGCTTTCAGAAGTTATAAGAAAACAGAGTGTGATGAGAGTAAATTATAAGGAGAAACTGAGACAGGCTGGGGAAACAGATTAGGACAGCAAAAGCAGAAACAGAAGAGAGAATTGCTAAACATGTCAAATGAGCAAAAACTGTTCTTAGATATGTGGGGGAAAGAGGAGGACAAGACGGGATAGTGAGTTTGAGGGGAAGGGGGAACTAAGGTTGAGGGGGACTTAGAGAAAGCTGAGGTTTTAAATAGTTATTTTTGCTCTGTATTCACAGTGGAAGGGGATGGAAAGAGACCCGAGTTAAAGAAGAAGGGAGGAGATGAATGTGTGGTGGATCAAAGCCCATTAAGTGAGGAAGGAGTTAAGGAAGAACTTGGAAAATTAAAGGTAGATATAGCAATGGGGCTGAATGGTTTGCATCCAATGGTTCTTAGAGAGATGAGGGATAAGTTGGCAACACAGTAAGTAAAGTAATTTAACTTGTCCGTAGATACAGGGTGTGTTCTGAGTGACTGGAGGATGGCAGATGTAGTACCACTGCACAAGGGAGACTGCAAGGAGGAGGCAGGGAATTACAGACCTGTCAGCCTCACATCAGTGGTGGGCAAGGTGATGGAGGTGCTAATAAAGGAAAGAGTGGTAAAATACTTAATGGACAACAAACTATTAAATGAAAAGCAACATGGATTCACAAGCGGGAGATCTTGCCAAACAAATCTGATAGAATTTTTTGATGGGGTAATGAGGGTGATGGATCAAGGAGGGGCAATTGATGTTACCTACCTCTACTTCAGTAAGGCCTTTGACTCTGTCCCTCACCACAGGCTGGTAAATAAGACAGAGAGCCTGGGGGTGGGACAGAAAATAACTAGATGGGTGGAAAACTGGCTGAAGAATAGAAGTCAGAGGGTGGTGGTAAATAGTGTACATTCTGGGATAAGGAAGGTTATATGCAATGTTCCTCAAGGGTTTGTACTAGGACCAATGCTTTTCAGCATATATATTAGTGATATACCAGAGGGAATTGAATGGAAAATGTGTCTGTTTGCAGATGATGCAAAGTTATAGAATAGGGTCGACTTTGAAGGAAGGATTTAGGCCATGAGAAAGGATTTGAGTATACTAGAGAAATGGGCAGAAACATGGCAGCTGAAATGCAATACAAAGAAGTGTGCGGTGATGGGTGTTTGTCCCTAGGCTCCTCTCCTGCCTCGGAGCGCCTGGACTGCAGTGGAGCTCAGATGGTACAGCCCCACTCCAGCTGTTGCAGAGGGCATAAAAATAGACTGGCCAAGTACCCACTGGGGGGAGAGCAGATAAAGCAAACAGAACAGGAAAGGGATCTGGGGATTATAATATCAAGCAACCTTAGGGTTTGTCCACCTTCATGGCCTCAGTCCCTACTTCAAAGTCAACCCTATTCCATAACTTTGCATCATCTGCAAACAGACACATTTTCCATTCAATTCCCTCTGGTATATTATTAATATATATGATAAAAAGCATTGGTCCTAGTACAGACACTTGAGGAACACTGCTTATAACCTTCCTTATCCCAGAATGTACACTGTTTACCACCACCCTCTGACTTCTATCCTTCAGCCAGTTTTCCACCCATCTAGTTATTTTCTGTCCAACCCCCAGGCTCTCTGACTGTTTCCACTATGAATGGACTTGTGTTTAACTTCACCCCCAACCCTACCCCTTTCGTATCTGTTACCCAGCTGTGGTCCCTGACCCTCCTGCTCTTTTGTGAATATTGAACAGAAGTATTTGTTCAGTATTTCCGCCTTCTCCTGGTCTCCTTCCTTGCATTCCCCTTTATTCCCTCTGAGCCTTACAATCCCTCTCCTGGTTTTCCTTCTTTTGCTGATGTGCCTATAGAATGTGTGAGTGTTCCGAGAGTAGCTTTAAGACTGTGATGCTGGTGCTGGGAGCTGTAGTGATTACTGCTGTTTTTATGGTTGTTTTAGCTTTACTCTGAATGAGTGAGTTTACTTGCCTGTGCTGCTCCGAGTTAGGATGCCCGTTCCTTCCTGATGGCACATGCGGAGTGGGTCCTCTGGAAATTCCTTTGTTCCCTGTTTCCACCCTAATCATTTTCCTTTTGTTCTAATCTTTTACTTAGGCTCCTCTCCTGCCTCGGAGCGCCTGGACTGCAACGGAGTTCAGAAGGTACAGCCTCCCACTCCAGCTGTTGCTGCTGGCTTGGGGGTGTCAGTCCCATCGACTGCCAGCCAGCCCCCTCTGGAATGTCCCTAAATTTATAGGTAGCCAGGGGTCGCGTGATTAGTCACATGACCTCACAGGAGATTTTCTAACTGCCCATTTTCCCACTTGCATTTTGCACTCCTCTGCCACTAGGAGTCACTAGTGCATACCAAACCTTTCCTTACTTCCTAACCTTTCTCTTCAACTCTTTTTCCTTCGCCCCCTAGTGTAACCCACTATAATCCACCAATCCCCACCAATCCATTATTTTCTGACTTTTGCCTCTAGCCAGTTTTGAACCACCAACCCTTAACACTAAAGGCAGCAACCCTATCATTGCAGTATTCCTGCAGCCCTTCTGCCTACTAGGGTTGTCAGAACTTGTTTGAGAAAGATTCAAACCCTCCTCGAACCCTGGTGTTCGAGTTCTAATTTAGAACTCGAACACTAGAGGGTTCGCAAAAGGGTTCTTTTTTTTATTACTTAAACAGCACTGCAGTGCCACTGACTGCTGTTTCCTGGGGCGGTGAGGTTGACTCTGGACACTGACAGTCTGACACTGAGAGGGATGATGCAGGGTATAATTATGGGGGGATAAGGTGGCAAAGGTGAGCACATTTGTCCTGCATGGGAGCACAACATTATGCTTCCGTCATTTCACTCCCTACTTCTCGCTCCCGTTCCAATTCACTCCTGATCATTACGCTCCTTCAGCAAATTCACTGATGTGAAATGACAGGAGTGAAATGTCTGCTCAGATTCCAATCTGCAACTGTCCGCCCTACTCCCTCTCTCTTTGACCCAGAACACCACCCCCCCATTCACCAGCAGCTCCTGTCTCTGCACCATTAGGTACGACAAAATAAAAAAATAAAAAACAAACCTGCCGTTTCAGCCTGACAGTGCTCTGAGGAGTGTAGTAATATTTGTCCTGATGGGAGATTTGATTTCTTTGCATCACTTTCCTGAATCATTTTATTTACGGATGCATACAGTATTTTTCCACCATCTGACACTGACACCCGACAAATTGCTTAGTCAGTGACGGAATGCGAAGGCAGACCTTGGACATACATTTTTAAATTCTCCCATAAGCACGAATTTAATTTAGTCAAACACTTAGCGAGTACTGTAGATGGCATATTGTTTTAGACTTTTGTAATATACAAAGACCACCAACTCGGGCACCAGCAAAGTCTTTATTAAGCAGATAAACTGAATTGGCATTCTGCTTACTGTTAGTACCCATAAAGATCTCACTGGTTGGAGAGCAGAGAGGAAGGGGGATTGGTACAAGGATGGGGGAAGGGGAACAATAGTAGGTAAGCGGGAGTGAAATGTCTGTGAGTGAATCTGCATGGGGTGAAATTATGTGGGAGTGAAATGACGAGAGTGAAAGTGGTGGGAGCGAAATGATGGAAATGAAATGTCGTAGACCCGTTATGCCCAACACTCAGCCTCTTTTGCTGCTGCTGGTGCGCTAGGAGAGCCTGCCATTCCAGGGGGTGCTGGGTTTCACTAGGAATACAGACTGCTGGTGGCTTGAGGTGGAGGCTGCTGCTGCAAGCAACAACTAACTGGGAGGTAGGATTGACTGGTGGTGCTGCAGTTCGGTGGGTGGGGGTGAGCAGTAATTGGGGGGATAGCCAGCAACATCATCATGCTGTGGGGGGACTATATGCTTACTATGCTGTATGGACAACAACAAGACAAAGTAATTAAGCAGAGGAGGTGGTGGGAGCCAAGGGATTACAGTTTGCACAAGGCAGTTCTAAGCTGGCAGGTGCTACACACTAGTATTGGCCATTTGATTGGGTGCCAGTCAGGGTCAGGGAGCGCCCAGGAAAAGAAGCCTGCTGCAATCTAGGAGGCATTCTCTCTCCCTGTTGTGTCTGGAGTGGGTCAGTGGCTCTACCAGTGACCGTGACCAGCATAGTAATCAGCAAAGCAGCACAAAACTGCTCAACCTGAGCTAACATAGCTCTAGTCTGCAGGAAGGCAAGGGTAGGTGGTGTTTAATTATGTTTATTGGCGGTCTGCTCTGCTGTGTTGATCGTGTCTACTGTACTGTCTAAAGTCAGTGTCTGATTTAAAATGCTGTGCTGTCTAGTGTCTCTCCTGTGTACCACCTGAGCCTGACTACGTCTGCTTTGGTATGGGCTGCTGAGGGGGGATATGGTTAGCCTAGCATGCAACTCCAGTGTTTTCCTCTGTGTTACCAAAATTAAAGTAGTTAAAAAAAAAAAATCACCCTTACCCTGCAGGTGGGTGGAATGGCACAAGGGAGTCATTGTGGAAAGGAAGGGAAGAGGGAGAGAGAGCTATAGATCAAGTAGGCAGCACAATTTAAAAAATAGGGTTCGAGTTCTAAGAAGTTCTAAAAAAGATTAGAACCCTAGAACTTTTTCAAACGTTCTAGACTAGAACTAGAACCCAGAACTTCAGAGGGTTCTGACAACCCTACTGCCTACCATCTCTCGCCCCTACTTAAATTGCTGCCTCAACTCCAGGTCACTTACTTGGAACTTGACACTGCCCCCCAATGTTGGTGAATTCAATATGGGTTCACAACACTTAGAGTTCACATTGTTCATAATACTAATCGCATCTCCCACCACTATAAATGTTTCAGAAACAACTGATTCACTCAATGCTGACACCAGATATTTGTTTGTGTGGGATAAACTAAGTCTCCCAAGTCATACATACGTATGAACATATGAAGAAGCCCACAGAAGAAGGTCATTTGGTCTATCAATTCTGCTCATATTGCAGGGCCCACAACTTGAGTAATGTCCCTGCCCTCTCTCCCCACTCCTCCCATCCTCGCTACCCATGAACCTTACCTTCCCCCTATGCCTATCCCAGCCTCTCTTAAAGCTGCCCACTGTCTTCAATGAGATGACCTCTTCCAGCAGTGCATTTCAAGTGTCCACCACCCTCTCTGTGAAGAAGTACTTCCTAATCTCCCTCCTAAACCTCCCACCCTCTAGCTTAAGACTGTTCCCCTTGTGTTATGGTTGCCACTCAGCTTAAAGAGACTGTCCTCATCAACCTTATTTATTTCTTTCAAGTACTTGAAGGTCTCAATCATGTCCCCCCCCTTCCTCTCTCTCTCTCTCCCCTGTCTTCCAGGGAGTACATGTTCAGTGCCCTCAATCTCTCCTCATATGCCTTACCTTGCTGACCTATATCATCAGGCTACAAATGTCTCGATTAACAAAATACATCTACTAAGAGGTTCTCTAGTGTTTCCTTGTGCACACTACCTTCTGCCTCAATTACAAATTAATCTGTTCATCATAACTATCTAGTCAGGGTACACAAAGTTACACTGGAGATCCCATGCTTGTACACTTAAACTTCTGAAATGGCACGTTATAAGGCTTGCATGGTTACTCCTGCTACTATTGGGGAACATCCACCCTAACCCAGTACCCTCTGACTTCTATACATAAAAATTTAAATGACCTAACTATTGCCTCAATGAATATATGCAGCCTCATGGCAAAGCAGGACTCCCTCCAAGTCTGGATAACCCAGAACAATCCAGATATTCTATCAGTAGTGGAAACCTGACAAACACCAAAAATCCCAGATACAGCCATCCAAATCGATGGCTATGCCTCATTTAGACAGGATAGACTAGGGAAGTATGGAGGTGGTTGTATCATCAGAGATACCCTCCGGGCCCATGCACTATCCTGCCCTACCACCAATGGAAATTCTCAAATTCTGCCTGTCAAGGTCCAAATTGGCACCCAGGTTAAATGTCTCACACTGATCACTGTATATATTCCCCCAAAAGAGCAAACAGGTGGCCTCAAAGCTACTCTGCACTACCTCGCCACTATATGGAAAAGTTCAGAGATCATGGCCTTTGGTGACTTCAGTCTTAACTGGTCATCAAATGAAGCATCCCCATTTAAGGATACCATCTCCTCTTTTGGCATGTCTCAGCTAGTTCAAACAGCAACCCACAATAACTACTGGTTTGGCACTAGTACACTTCTTGATTGTCTGACAACAAACCATCCAGAGAGGATAACCGGAACTACTGTTCTCCCTGACAATATAAGTGACCATTCCCCCATCATCTGTAAATGGTCTAACAAGTCCCTCCAAACCCCCCCAGAACAATATATTACAGAGTACTAAAAACAGAACAACTTGGCCTACTAAAAGCACACCTAGTGCAGCAAGACTGGTCTGCGTTATATCAAACCAATGATGTTGACTCTGCGCTTGAACACTTTGTCAACATCTACAACACCTCATGTAACATATATGTGCCCTTTAAAAAATGAAAGGTGAAAGGAACTCGAAACTCCTGGGTCTCCCCTGCCCTCCTCTGAGTAATGAAATAAAGAGATGATCTCTGGTTTAAAGCCCAAAGTACTGATCACACTCCTACGTACAAAATTACAAAACTGCCCGAAACAATTGGCACCAGAGCCATTTGTATTGTTAAAAGTCAGTTCTTTAAGAAGGTGCTTAATGACTCCTGGGGGCATAGTCTTAACTTCTGGGAGAATATAAAAATATTAACTGGCAAACCCAGCAAAACTCCCCCTTCCCTGCTCAATATTAATGGTAATCTTACGCAAGACACTACAGAAATCTCTAACTCCTTCAACAAGGCATTCACTGATCTCAGTAGCGTGCTTCCACCTAACTTTCTCATCCCCCAAGGTGACAAAACCCTCAAAGTGGAAGGCCATGATTGTGAAGCCCTCCACCCCCCTTCTATCTTAAGATCGTGTCAATCACAGAGGCAAAGAAAGTATATCTCAAATGTCATAGGGAAATCAAGAGCCAGTAATGACTCATTGGACCTAAAATTAATAACTCTCACACTTAATGAGATTATCCATCCATTAACCCATTTCCTCAATTTGTCCCTAATCTCTGCAAAGTTCCCAAAGCTGTGGAAAAGGGCAATGGTCACCCCAGTTTTTAAAAACGGAGATCAAACCAATATCTCAAACTACCATCCTATGTCCATACTCCCGCCACTTTCTAAAGTGCTCGAAAGAATAGTCAGCGACCAGCTTGTTGATTGCCTGGATAAATACAAGCTCCAATGCCCTGAACAACATAGCTTTAAGAAGCAGCACAGCACTATCTCGGCCTTGGTTGAGTTTATTAGGTTCATACATGACGCTATGGATCGGGTCACTTGGTTGGAGCCACGTTCATTGACCTAACCAAGGCCTTCGACACTGTTAACCATGGCCTCCTCCTTCAACAACTAGCATCTCTGGGCTTATCCTATGAGTCCCTGCAATGGTTTCAAAGCTACCTTACAGACTGTACCCAGAAGGTAAAACTACTAAGCACCATTTCTGACCACAGGTTGGTTTCCACTGGTGTGGCCCAGGGCTCCATACTGGGACCACTCCTCTTCAGCATATTTCTCAATGAGCTCCCTAAGGTCTGCCCAGGCCAAGCTCTCCTGTATGCTGATGATGCCATGCTGTTCTCAAGCCACCCTAACCCCACTGTCCTGGAAGAACATATGTAAACCAGTTTCTCCACTGTTGAAACATGGTTTCTACAACATAAGCTTCTCCTCAATTATAAGAAGATAAAGACCATGATCTTCACCAGCCCTCAGAACAAACACAAATCCTTTCAGCTGCAAATTCACAACAACAGACAAGAAGCTCTGGACATGGTCGAGATCTTCAAATATCTGGGCATCACCCTTGACTCCTCCCACACGTAAGTGCAGCACATCATCCTGATTGCAAAAACGGTAAGTTCCAGAATTGGTGTGCTATATAAACATAGAAACTGTCTCACAGAAGAAGCCCTCATGCTCGCCGACAAGCTCTGTCCTGTCAGTTATAGATTATGGTCAGTAGTCTATGGAGCTGCAACAGCACTACATAGAATTAAAATGACCCTTAACAAAGCCTGTATGCTTATCTTGGGGGCTAATCGGTTGACACACACACACCTGACAGCTATATGCCCATACAGAGCTGCTTAACCTGGACTGTAGGGTACAATACCAGACCTACCTACCTGCCAGAAAGTCCATCCTGGGTCTCACCATGCCAGGGATTCTTGGTCTCCTCTGGCCCAATAACTCAAACAGGAGAACTAGAAGTGATTGTTCTAACACTTTAAGAATCCCCTTCCAATGAACCTCTCAGGGTCAGCACTCCTTTGGGTACAGAGCCCCAAAATGACTAACTTCTCTCAGCCCTGACCTACAGTCCTGTACCAAGATAGGATTTTTTAAGGCAAACCTGAAGAGTCATCTGGTGTCTACTGGTATCACATCGCAACAGCAACGGGAATACAGCAAACACCATCACAGCGACATTTTCAGCAGTTTGCTGTGATGGTCTGCTAGGTTCCCAACACTGCTGCATCCAGGGTGTTCACCCCCTCCCCGAACCAACTCCAGCTTGGAGTTGGTAATCCTGAGTGCGGGGGATGTGGGGGGTAGAGCCCCCCCACATGGGGGGTATGGGGGAAAAGCCCTCCACAGAAAACATACTTTCTCCAGCAATGACACAACACCAATTGGCGGTGTTGTACCGTCACTGTACTAATGGTTGGCAAATTCCGTGTTGTCGTGGCATGGTGGAACCATGTGTACCAATGCCAAGTGTGACTGTGGCCTTTAACCCCTGGCGCAGCACTTCTAAAAGTCTTAACCAAGGCCCACCCAACAGCCGCTTTCTTTACTCTCTCCCTTCCCTCCTTTCCTCACCGCTCACCTCTATTCCTCCCCTTTTCCCCCTCCCACCCCCTTCCCCACATCTGTCATTGCTATCCTGTTGCAGCCCTCCTCCCCCCTCTACTCCTGACAATGCTACTCTGTAACTGCACCTTTAATGCCCCCACAGTCCTATGATAATGCTTGAGGCAAGCAGCCCTCGACAGTTCTGCCTGATTAAGACCTTAAATTGTTATTATGAACTCTGCCATCTCTTACTGTACATATTGTTCTACTGTTATGTTTTTTATGCACCTACTCATACTCTATATTTACCTGTTCAAATGTTTAATCCTCTCTGAAATTAATGTATTGATGTCTCTGCTATTGTTTGTCTGTACATTTTGCATTTACTCTGTTTATTGTATGATGCAGAACCTCTGTAAATGAGCTTTTAGCTCAAAGGTTTTAATTCTAGTATCCCCCCAGTTCTGATTAATACTTTTCCACTAGTTCTGAATATCAGTTTTCCACAAGTGCTGATACTGCTAATCATTCTCTGAGCCAGGGGATCCCTTCTACTGCTGAAATCTAAAACCTCTTGTGGGCTGCCTGTCATAGGCTTATACCTGACTGTGTCTTAGGTCTCTACCTGACAGGATCTTTTTGTTAACAAAAGTCCTGTGTATTCCCGGAGTCTGAGTGCTGCTGTAAGCCTAATCATGCAGGGAATCTCTGCACTCCTCGTATTGTTTATCCTTTCCTTCATGCCGGGGATGCTCTATGGGCCCAAACTCCCTCCACAACTTGGCGATCATGGGCTCACTCTTGAATGCCTACTGCTAAATAAGTCTAGCTACACATATCTTTGTGTGATTCTGCTTCCTCATCTTCCAGCTCACCACCAGGGTATTCCATGGGGCTGTACCTGTATTGAACAGTCCTTTCAAGCTATCCCCCCTAAGCACCTTGGCACCTGTCTTTCCCTGCAATTCTCTGCCAGAGTACTGGTATCCCTAGCCTTGGGTCAGTACACCCCTAAGGGAAGCGTCTGGTATTCAGTTATTGGCAAACCGCACAGGTGAACCATGGCTAAAATACTCAGACTAACTATTGCTACCCTTTCCAGGATACTCGTACTTCTTCTACTATGCTCTGGTAACGTTGAGTTGAATCCCGGTCCTCCTGCAGCCCTGTCATCTCCCTCCAATACTGCAAAGTTGAAAGGAATGAGCTTTTGGCATGTTAATGTCTGCAGCCTCATGAAGAAGTTTTACCTTGATCTAAGCATGGATTAGCCATATCTTGCCAGACGTATTGGTGGTCTCTGAATTTTGGCTTAGGCTGGCTACCATTGATAGTGAGATCAACATCCCTTCTTACACTCTCTTAAGAGCAGATAGATTGACTAGAGGAGGAGGAGTGGCAATCTATGTCAAGGATAAATACTCTGCATCCTGCCTTGACTCAGCTACTGTCAAAAACAAATTTGAATGTTTGACCATTAAGATTGAGATAGTCAATTCCCTTGTGCTCCGCACAGTAGGTTGTTATAGACCACCTTCAGCTGGGCTACAGCTCCTAAGTTATCTTGGATCTTTACTAGAGAAAGGTAACCTTGAAATAATTATTTTAGGGTACTTCAACCTCGACTGGCTATCTAAGATTTCGACTCCACTGAATACCTTATGTGACTCTCATGGGATGACACAAATAATTAGTGAGCCTACATGCACGAACAAAAAGAATCCGAATAATAGTACCCTTTTAGATGTCATACTGTTTAATAAGCCCCACCTATTCTCTCATTCTGGCACTTTTTCCTCTGATGTCAGCGACCATTGTTTCATTACTGGTATTAGATCAGTTCATAACACAGTACCGTCAGCTAAATTTAACACAAAAAGGTCACGGAAGAACTTCGACCAGTTTGCATACATCAATGACCTGAAACACTCTTTACTCTGGCAGGACTTCTCCTTAGCCAACATGGTAAATTTAGCATATGATATACTTCATGAAATTCTGGTCGGGGCACTAAACAGACATGCCCCAGTGGTAACAATTCATGTAAGGAACAAAGCTTGTTGGTTTTCAGCTGAACTGAAGGCTTCATTGCTATCAAGAGACAAACTCTGGAAAAAGGCTCGCAGAACCAAGTTGGATGCAGACTGGTGCCAGTTCAGGAAGGCATGGAACTTATGTACAAAAATGATCAGAGAAGCGAGATGCTTTCTCACCAGAATGAACTGGACTCACGAAATCCCCTCTAAATTCTGTAGTACTATTAAGGAAATGTCGGGCACACACCTGGCAACTCCCTACCTACAAAAATCTTTCAAGGAATACTACCATATGTGAGAAAAAGGGGATCCTTGACTCCTTTAACAATCATGTTGCTACAGCTGGTCTTGCGTTTGATAACTCTCCTGCATACTTGGCACGCTCTCAGTTAGGAGTACAAGACGATGACTCGGATGTCCCTGCTCCTGATTTCTCCTTCCAACCTGTATCTCTGAAAGAGGTAGAAGACCTCCTACTTCAGCTGGACTCGAAGAAAAGTGCTGTTGCTGATTCACTAGATCCCTACTTCATTATGATTGCATATCATGTTCTAGCTGTGCCAATCACTCACCTTTTTTAATCTATCTTTGTCGCAAGGGTTTATTCCCTCAATTTGGAAAATTGTGCATGTCATTCCTTTATTCAGACCAGGAGACCCTTGTGATCTGAACAATTGCAGACTGATATCTCTCTTGCCAGTTCTATCAAAACTTCTAGAAAAAATAGTGAGTACCCAACTCAGGAATTATCTAGAATCAAAAAACCTCTTAAATCTCTTACAATCTGGTTTCAGAACAAGACATAGTACTATTTCAGCACTTGCTAAAGTGACCAATGGTTGGTACCGTGATCTGGATAGTAAAAAATTCATCTGTGCCTTATTCTTAGTTATAAGCAAGGCTTTTGACACTGTGGATCACAGCCTGCTTCTCTCATCATTGAGTAGCATAGGTCTGGACACAGTATTACTGCATTGGTTCACTGATTACCTCTCAGGACGGTTCCAGCAGATTAAGGCTGAGGGTGAGCTCTTCCTACTAAAACCTCTCCAGAGAGGAGTACCGCAGGGGTCAATACTTGGCCCCCTACTATTTGCTATCTATATTAATAATATTGATGATAACATATCCAAGGCAAATATACACCTGTTCACAGATGACACGGTTCTGTACCTTAGTCGCCAGACTCCTGAAGCCGTCTGTGCAGACCTCCAGGAGGAATTCAACTGTCTTCAGAATCAGCTTCTCTTCAAAAAACTCCTGTTAAATGCCAAAAAAACAAAAGCGATGCTTTTCTCACCCCATAGTCGTGCTGTGAACCTGGTTAGTACTGGTGCATTACCTCACATCACTACTGTCCTTGGAGAACACCTGGAGTTTGTCATAAAATCAGAGCATATTGAGGACTTGCTTAAGAAACTAAGGCAGAGGCTGGGCCTCTTCTTTAGGATTAACCAGTTCTTAACTACAGATGCTAAAAAGTGCCTGGTCCAATCAACATTCCTATCACTGGTTGACTATGCAGACTTCTTATACAGTCAGTGCCCAGAAGCTTCCCTTGCTAAGCTGGACACACTTTATCACAGAGCTATCAGATTTATAACAGGCCTTCCTCTTTCTACCCACCACTGCTTGCTGTATACTGCCATAGAGTGGTTCTCCCTTATGTTTAGAAGAAATAGAAATGCAACGTTTTGGACTCTTAGAGCTGTCACAAAAAAGCTTCCCCTATATATCTTTGACTGTCTTCCGCTAAGCACGTGAGGAACTTATGCCTTAAGAAGTGCCTCATTTTTCACACTTTGTATTCCCAAGGTCTCTTCACACTTTGGTAGAGCAGCATTTAGCTTTGTACTGCCCACCTTTTGGAATAAATTTGAAAAAATCTCTGAAATTGAGCGTACCCATCAACTTGGATTCCTTCAAGACCTTATTTGCCCGAACTGTGAGGGAACACTGTAACTGTTTCCCTCGCTCCATAACCTATCCTGAGTCCTAGGCACCCAGCTCTCAGCTGCCTTCAGTGCAGACTAGAATACTGCTGGCCCTATGGATCCATCTCATGTTGTGAGTAAACCCTTTAATTTCTCTCTGCCCAATTAGGTTGCAACTGCACGCTAGCTACCTGTTTTCTGGCTTAGGTCCTCTGCCTCCCTCCTCCCTCCCTTATGCTGTCCAGTACCCACTATGCCCTCCCAGCTCCCCACCCTTACTGTTCTCTTCTGTTTTATTCTGCCGCTGCATTGAGCACCTACCTTGTATTATTTATGTCATATGTTGTACTGTCACTGTTGTATATAAATCTATTGTGTACTGGTATTAACCAGACCCATCCTTTAAATGAGTTCTGTATTTATTTGTTGCCTTAATGATATATTGTCACTGTTGTATGTAACTCAATTTTGACCATCCTTAACCAGGTCCATCTTGTAAATGAGCTTTGCTCAACGATGTTCATCTGGATAAAGATTTTGATTGATTGATTGATTGCTTGAATAAATAAAATAAATAAGAATGTCTTGTCCCCTTTCTTCACTGTCTGTGCTAATCTTTGTTCGGTCTGTGTCTTTGCACTCCTTACAAACTTCCCTGCTTCTCTTAGATTCTTTAGGTACACTTCCCTTTGAGTCTCCTTATATTTCCTGAAACTCACCCTTTTGGCCCTTACCCAGTCTGCCACTTTTCTTGAGAACCATCGTAGTTTCCTTCTTCTCTTGCCTTTGTTTACTATTTTGATGCATTGGTTTGTCACCTCCTCCATGGCTCCCTTCAGATGTTCCCACTGCTCCTCGACTCCCTCTCCTATCTCCCTCCTTGCCAGGGTCTCTTTGATACACTTCCCCATTTTAGCAAAATCTGGCCTCCTAAAATTGAAGACATTTGCCTTTGTGTGGCTAACTTGTGTCTCTGTCCCCATGCTAAACCACACTATGTGATGGTCGAAGGATCCCAGTTGGCCTTCTACCTGGACATCTGTGACTCTATTCCCCTTGGTCAGTACGAGGTCCAGAATTGACATGTCCCTGGTGGGGTCATTCACTAGCTGTCTGAGGTCTGCCCCTGTAGGGAATCCAGGATGTCACAGCTCCTGGATGAAACAGCTGCTGGGATGGTCCAGTCCACATCTGGGATATTGAAGTCACCCAGCAGTAATACCTCACCTTTGTTGTCATGTTGTGAATTTGATCCCCTAGATCCCAATCCCCCTCATCCTCCTGTGCTGGAGGTCTGCAGATCACCCCTGTATGGATTGCTGTGTCATTACCAGGCTCAAGGGTGACCCACAGTTCCTCGGCCTCCTCCTGTCTACTCTGCACCTATGTTGCTTTTATGCCTTCTCTTATGTACTGGGCCACTCCCCCCCCCCTTTTTTTACTCCCCTTATCTCTCCTGAATAGAGCATAACCTGGAAAATTTGCATCCCAGTCATAATTAATGGTGAGGTCACTGTTATTGCCGCTATGTCCAGGTCTGCCTCTACTAACATGGCCTCCAGGTCGGGAATTTAATTTCCCAGGCTGCGGGCATTTGTAACCATGGCATTCCATGTTTTGCTGCCTGTCCTCCCTCCAGTCTCGTGTTTGCCCTCCTGCCTTTTTCCTCCAACCCCATTTTTCTTTTTGTGCTGGGGGACAGCTTATGCATAAAAGATGATGGCCTCATCCAAAATACAATATGACCTTGATAAATTCCTCATGTGACTTGGCAACAAGCTGCTAAGAAGCTTTCACAAAATCATGCCAGACTTCTCCTGGGGGTCAGGCCATAGGCGCCTGAGCCACAAAAAACTTGCTCAGGAATTCTCCAGAGGTGGTGTGTATCTACCAGGCCTAAACCTAAAGAGAATGGTATAGCCCTTAAATCAAATAATATCCTTGGTCACAGCAGTGGAAAAAATGAGAACCAGCTGGCTGGGTGCAGTGGGCAGGTAATCATAGAAGTTATGGTTTTGTTCAGGTTCAAATCCATGTTGTTCAGCAGCTGCTCAGCTGTTTTGAGCACTTGGAAACAGAAAGCGGTGATTCAATTCAGAATTCTCCTCCCTTGACCTGCAGTGCACTGGCTGCACAAAACATATTCATTTGTCAGGAAGCAAATCTAAATATGTTTCTTGTCTCTAGGTATAGCTGTAGCTGTATCTGAGAACGCTGCTGGCCATGATCATGTATCTGATGCTTCTAGGTGGGCTTGCAGATGCGTAAATGCTCCATGCCGTGCACCATGTGGTCAGCCAGGGTGGGTCTCCTACCAGTGGTGGCCCCATGCAGCTGGCATCGAGGTGGACGAGATAGGAATATCCTTTCATGGAAGGCTGGGGTACACGTGTGAGTCAGAGAATTTAAAAGCATTTGGACAATCAGTCAAGTAGACTTGCACCCCTGCTTATCCCTGTCCTGCCAGCTGTGCAATCATACCATGTGTAAGGGGTCCAAAATGATGGACTTAAACAGGGTATCTTTTTAGCCTGTGGTGGACTTGGCAGCTATTCATCTGTGGCTGTTCATTTTAAAAGTTCAGTGAGCAGTGTTCCACTTAATGGGGTGTGTGCATTTTACAGTATTGCTCTTGCTGCTTAACTAGCACAAAAATCCAGATGGTAGGCTGCTGAACCACCAGAATTGAGGGATTCTTCTTTGTTAATCAAAACGGTTTTACAAATCTATGTCTTCTGATGTAGTTTTGCATTTGTATTATTTGTTTACCATTGCATGGCTAATTATAAAGCATTTTGGGATGGTTTTAGGTAAATGGATGATCCAAATTCATTGAAGGACTTTTGCACCGGGAAGAAGCTTTCCATGCCAAACCACAAGGGTGCCAGACAGTATTGACTGAGTCTTTTGATGGTATGATGGTGGTGGTGTTGTGGAAACAATGGCGACCACATGGCCATGGATCAGGGCATGTAGGTAGGGTGGTATGGTCAAGGGCTTCAACAACTCTTCCCCTGTTGTTCTTGGAGACAATATTGTTTAGGAAATATATCTTAGGGGAGGCATCAGTGTTAATATATTTGCAGGATTATCAAGGATAGGTGGTGCAATGGATGTGCATACAATGCTGCTGCAGCAGGTTTGACTGGGTAATGTTAATAAAAACTACAACTAGCAGTGAGTTGGGGGGATGATGACAACCATGTGGCTGGGCTGTGTGGTCAGCAGGTTGCAACAGCTCCCCTTCCCCCTTCGGGGTATGTGCACCAGGAAACATGCTCATCCTGTGGTGGCACAGTAGTCTCACAAGGTTTGCACAGAGGTGTTAACTAGGAATCAGGCATATCTGCAGGTGGAGCACCCTGAGGATGGCAAGAGGTGAGGGCCCAGACATTTGGTGTTTCCCATTCAAGGGCCAGTCAAGGGATAGATTCTTCTGGCATTTCCCACAGGTTACAGTGCCCTCTGATGGGGACAGAGCATCAGCACCCAGCCCAGAGTCATTCCTCATGCCCCAGAGGGAGGTTACATTATGGTGGCTTGTGCCCATTCAGTCAGCTCCCCGGGGGGGGGTAGCAGGGCAATTGCCATTATGTTGATGATTTGATTGATGAATAACTTGCCATGGCTTCCAGCTGTGCACATCACACCGACTTGGTTGTAAGTGTCATTACAGACTGTTTAATAAAACGTGGCTGTGGTAATTTTTTTTCAAAGTTTGTTGTATGTCAGTCTGTTCAGGTAAAGGGAAGGGTATTGTGACCTTCAATGTAAGACAATTAAGAAGCCTGCAAAAAATTGCAGCAAGAGGGGCATTGTCTGTGGGACCAGTTCTGATGGACACCTGAGCTGGCAGGTTAGTTTGGTAGGTAGACACTCACTAGGGACAGAGAGGCAGCTAGGAGTTTCCTGGGGGTACGTGGCTTAGGACTGGAGGGGCTGAGCTTAGGCAAATACATTTGCTAAACTAAGGAGACAATCTTTCTCTTGCTTCTTACCCTCCAGTCGGAACCCACCCAAACTCTTTATGGTAAAAGCAGGGTGTGGAACTGTGTAAGGCATCAGGGAACTCATTATCCCATTGTTGGTCATTTTAGGGGTCAAGAAGGAATTTTCCCAGCTTTTTCCCCTGTGTTTTTTTTTGGTTCTTACCTTCTCAAGAAAGGATTAAAAATAGTGTTAAGTAGAGTTAGGATTAGAATGTCACAGTGATGTATCAAGTGATGACATGGTCGTCTTACAAGGTTTGTACAGAGGTTGTAACAGGAAATCATGCATCTTTGCAGGTGGACAACACCTGAGGCTGGCAAGAGGTGATGGCCCAGATGGCTGGAGTTCCCCATTTGAGAGACAATCAGAGGGATAACCTCTTCAGGCACTGCCTGTGGGTTTACCTCACCATCTGACAGGGAGGGCACATTGACACCTGTCCCGAAGCCATCCTTCATGCCCCAGAAGCTGGTTACCTTGTGGTGGCTTGTATGCATTCAGTTGGCTGCACTGGGGGTAAAGGAATGGCCATTATGCTGATGATATGATTGATGAATGGCTTGCCATGACTACCTTGTTGCACATATCACACTGACTTGCCTGTGTCTGTCATTACATACTGTTTAATAAAACATGACTGTGGCCATTTTTCTTCAAAGCACATTGTCCATCTCAGTCTGTTCAGATGGAGGGAGGAGTAATGTGACCTATAAGAGAATAGGGCTTTAACTACTGCTTGTATTTGATGTTATAAGTTTGCTAGAGTCTATCACACTAATATTAAGGTGACTCACTTAACTCATCATCAATATCATCGACATTCAGCTCTTTCCTCTAACACTTTCTCATTGACTTCCAAATTCATCCATTGTCCCTCATCCTTGGTTCCTTCTGGCACTGGCCCCTCTCCAGTGGAGTGTTTATGATCCAGTGACTTTTCTGACTCAGTTTACCCAAATAAGTGCACTGAATGTGTCTCATTTTCCACTTTCTGGAAAGGTGGCAAACTGGCAAACTCATGTTGTTTATAAATAAAAAAATAAATAAAAATATCCACACTACCAACATAGGCTAACATATTGGACCACTCCTAGGCAAGGTCCTGATTTCTCTGTGGCAGTTTGTGTCTTTTTCTGTAGCAAGTCCCCCTTTTGATGCAAAACACCTGTGGCATTGGTTTCCTATTGCTGAACTTCTGTGGTGCCAGTTGGGGCCTTTGCAACAGCCAGGGACTCCACAGCACCCAGGTAGAGAATAAAACCTTCATTTTGGAGCTGGGGCTCTACAAACCAGTGCAGATTGTCTGTGAACTCCTGATTTCTTACATACGCAGTGTAAAGTAAAAAAAACACCCCATCCATCTTAGGTCAACTCTCACCCAACTCCATCCTGATAGATCCCAGTTTCACCATATTTGAAGTAATAATATTTTTATGAGTTCCCATACTGCACAGAGATCCTCATTCTTCTTGTTGCACCACTGCCAGTCCAGAATGTGAGTTTCTCACTCCAGCAGTGCTTTGTGCAGCTATGCACAAAAGACTTCTTGGACAAGAAACCAGAATTCAGGTCAGCAGTCAAATTAGAAGAATGAGGATTGCCGGACAGTATGGGAGCTGATAAAAATATTGCTATTTCAAATCAGGTTACTCCGGGAGGCTCTCATGGTGAGTAAGGAGGTAGGTGGGCAGTGCTGGGTGGGGGTAGGGGTTACCTTTTGTGAATGCAAGGCACTAGCAGGCAAACTAATGGGCAGAGGCTGTTACAAAATACTTTTTTTTCCCTGCAGAATTCAGAACAACAAACATCCTGTGGAATTTCATATGAACTGCAGAATCATTTTCAGTGCTTTACATGATCTATGGAGTATTTTTCCTTAGTTTGCATTGAAGAATCAATATAAATTGCACATTTTTCCACAGCTTGTATTGACTCTTTAGTTTACACAACCAAAAGCTATTCAGTTGTTTACATTATGTAAACCGTGGAATAATATTCTGCAGTTTATGTGAACTGCAGAAAATTATTGCACAGTTTACATTAAGTTTGATGGAAATCTCCACTACAGCAGAATTGCAGAAAAATTTGAGCCTTGCTCATAGGAATAACTGGGCACTAATATTCTTTTTCTTTTTCAGCGCATCTTCCCCCTGGTGTTCATTGCAATTCAGCTTTGTGTTTCATTCAACTTTTTTTCTGCCTTCAATTTGACTGTCCACTTCAGTCATCACTAAAGCATCCTTGAGCCGATAATCATCTCCACTTAAAGACCTAGTAGCACCACAAAATTGCATACAGAAATGTTAAAAATAGTCCCTTATTGTTTTTTATTTCTGAAGTGTTTTTATTTTTCTATTTGCTCACTAGATAGTTTCATTACCTGATAGCACTGGGTGGGATGTGAAAAGCAGTGCTGTACCTCAAAGCAGACTTACTTACTGTAGTTCTGTTCCTCACTCTACATCTTTAGCATGTTGTAACACCTTGGCTAAGGCGACTGTTCCACTGCTAAGTAACTGATATGCCGGTGAGTCACTAGGTTTGCTTACTTCTCTTTCCACCCACCACCACTGAATAATATGCATGGCTGACTTACTGACCACATAGTTGTACGAACCTGTGAGGGAGAGAAGGTACTGTACTAGACTTGCACAGGAGACTGCAGAACTGTGAGACATGGATACCTTTGAGGTATGACTCAGACACAGTTTTCAAGTGGAAATAAAGGTATATTTGCTGGACTGCTCTGCCAGTGTGAAAGACACAGCTTACAAAATAAGAAACAGCAACAGCAACATTCTTGCAAGTAACCTCTTAAGTTGACTGTAACTTATACTCTGTGAGCAGTTCCTTATGCTCTTTTGCTTCTTCCTTCAGGTCTGCACCTCCTAACCTTGGATACTGTAGGCTATACCTGACCCACCAGCCCTCTGCTGTTACCAATAACACAAGCACCAGGCCACCCCTCAGATCTCAGTTGCTGCACTTTCTCTTATGGATGCCTTAAGGGCATGCAGTTGCTACTAGGCCTATACCACTCTCCGCCAGCCCACTCACCTCTTTTACAAAGACAACCTTCCCTGGTATATAAATAATCAGCATTCACTTATACTGCAGATTCACATATACTCTATATTCCCTATACTCAATTGCATTTACTGTAATATCTGTAACATTTAAATCACATTTGGCTAACAAATACTTCTAGGAAAATCATATTCAATTCCTCCCAGTCTCATAGCAAAGACTCTTTAATTGCTGGACAATAGTACCATTGTAGCAGTGGGAATCACAAATCCCTGTATGGCATGAGTGACCCTTTTGAACTAGTCCAGCAAATTATGCCAATTTACTTTTGAGCTTTGGAATTTTGATGTCAAGATCTTGGACCCTCCAGAGACCTAGCTGATGGAAAATGCTGTGTTGAACTTGATGGATACATTGTGAAACTACTTAGAGGAAAGGTACCACTCACAGCAGGCAATAACTACTCTCTCTCTGTTCTCACTTACTGCCCTACTGACCCTGGCACTGGGATACGGGTGATCCCTTACCGACTAAGCTTACTTTGTGAGAACTACCTGGCTGTAGGCCTCTATAGACTGGATTCCCTCTGGACAGGAATTGATCCCTTTAGGTGGGTCTCCCTGCTGAATCTCCCACACAATGAGCTGTGTAGTTCATTGTACACTCCTGCAACATTCTGTTGTCCCAAAGATTTGGCCCAAGAGTGGACAGTAAGCTGATCCCACTCCTCTGCACCAATCACATCTCATTCCTTCCTGGAATCTTAGAGAGGAATCTTCAGTTCGAAATTACTGACCAGCTGCCTGAAAATTTCAAACCTGTGCTAACTGTTGATATGGATACCTTACTTTGGCATGTTGCATAACTCACTATAAAAACACATTTAAAATAAAAATAATCACTTTTTATTTTCAGTACCCTAGCTGGATGACTGTCTTCTCTAATTCTCCAAAGTTTTTTAGTAATTTTTCTGCGAGGACTACAAGTCCCTATTAATAAATGTTTCCCCAATAAACAACTGTAGTGTGTTGTGTAAATTTTAGCCATTAACTCTGAGGAGAAAACTGCTTACATATGACTTCTTTCTCCTTTAAATAACATATACCTCCTGTCTGAGACTGGAAATAATTTATTCACATGGTAAGTGGTCTGAATTCCTCCCAGGGGCTGTCCCAAGGGCTCCAGTAAATAACTGCTGCCCAAGACCACACACTCTTTCCTGTCATCTCTGTCATCTTCCCCTGCCTGGTAGCATGGCTCAAGAAGTGCAGACAATATTTTGTGATAACTTCATCTTCACAGGTCAGTGACTCCCCTTTTGACCACCTGAGACCATTATTTTAAAGCAAACCCTTCAAACTGTATTCATAGTGAGTTTGATGAGATTCTGACATAAAATTGCAAATTTGTATGTATTAGTAAAAATGTTGTGCATATTTTGAAAGCAATACGGCATGACAGGGGTGTGCACTGTGCTGAGATAACTGTCCACCCAAGGGTGTAGTGATGCATGAGGCCACAGGCCAAGTGCCTTCAGTCCCTGGAAATGTGTGGTTATCTCAACACAATGCATGCCCCTAGAGTGTTTTATTGTGCTTATAAAATGGATTTGTTTTTTAAATGTGTTTGTGAATTCAAGCAAACATGATTTTATAAGTAAAAACTAGGGCCAGCCCACCAGCACAACAGTAGGACTTCTGCTTGCGATGCAGATGACTTGGGTTTAGAAACAGAGCCAGCCGGGGGAGGAGGATTGAGTCTCCAATGGGCTGCACTCCTCTTCCAGTGGGGAAGGTTGGTGAGTGTCTGGAGTTTTACTGACATCTAGCAGAGGCCAGAGAGAGCAACTACCAGTGCCTGACTAGCACTGAGGTATGCAGGACATTTGCACAACACACCTCCCATGGGATATGAGCACCTAAGAAAAAAATCACTGTCTCCTTCAATGACACCCCACTCCATTGTCCCCCTTCTTGCCATGGCTCTCGGTCACTAAACTGAGCATAGTGTTCTGCTGGGCTTCGCTGCATCCCTTGGCCCTGTCCCTCGGGGACAAGCAAGGGAAGGCTTCCCAGTAATGGGCACCTCTCTTTCTCATGCAATGGAGAAATGCCGGCTTGGTGGCCACACCTTGGTGGGCAAGCCTTGGAGGATTGGTGCCAAGGTAAGTACCTGGAGGGTGGGAGGGAGGTCAGGAGTGGGGGCTGAGCCTTGGAAGTTCGGTGGAAAGAAAGACTAATAACAATACAGTAAATCTTATGTAACATAGTCCTTCCACCAGCTGGAACTTTGTTTCTTTTTGATCTGACAAAAGACCTTTGTCCTACTGAGCTTGCCTTGGTTATAGTTTTTCTAAGTACAGAGATCTTCAACTCCTGCTCACCCCCTTCCCACTCAGCCTCTGCACAGTCTGTCACAGATACAAAAACAGCTACTGTGCTTAGGCATGTGATTTAAAAAAAAAAATACAGGATTCATCATCTGTAATTCTGCAGAGTCACAGACACGGAGCCACATATTTTGCAGATCCCCCCCTCCACTATCCAGATTTTTCAGCTGCCCCCTCATCATCTGGATTGTCTCCCCCCCAGTACTTATCATCTGCAAACAAAGCCGTGAAACAGGCACTGACAGTAATTATAAAATAATAGAATGTTTGACTTCTTTTACTCTCTCCAGTTCCTGCATGTTATGCTGATTCAGGAATGTCCGGTTATCTTCTGTGAGAGAATTGGCATGATCCACATAAGCAGGAGAGAGTCAGGTGTGGTACACTGACTGGACGCAAAATTATGGGAGAGTGCCTGATGGCTTTCTTGCATCACTAGAGATGGGGGAGGTACCAGAGGAGGGCAGATGTGGTCCCTCTCCACAAGAGTGGAAGCAGAGAGGAAGCAGGCAATTACATGTCAGTAAGTCTGACCTCAGTAGTGGGGAAACTAGTGGAGTCTTTACTTAAAGAGAGGATTGTGAAGTTTCTGGAGGATAGCAGGGCAAAGCATCCAAGACAGCATGGATTCTCAGTGGGAAGGTACTGTCAGATGAATGTTATAGATTTCTTTGACTGGGTAACCAGAGTGGTAGATCAAGGAAGGGCAGTGGATGTAGCCTACCCGGACTTCAGCAAGGCCTTAGACACCGTCCCACACAGGAGATTGTTAAATAAACTGGGGAGCCTGGAAATGGGTCCTACGGTGGTAAAGTGGGTTGGAAACTGGCTATGTGACAGGACTCAGAGGGTGGTGGTAAATGGCATGAAATCTGAGGAGAGGAAAGTGACCAGCGGGATGCCAAAGGGGTCGGGGCTGGGGCCAGTCCTATTCAATGTCTTCATTAGTGACATTGCAGAGCATCTGGAGGGAAAGGTGTGCCTCTTCGGAGATGAAACCAAGATCTGCAACAGAGTAGACACCCCGGAGGGGGTGGAAAAAATTAGAAAGGAAAGTGGTCAAGTGTCTGGCAGTGGAGTTTCAATGCTAAAAACTTTAAGATCATTTACCTGGGTCGCAGGAATCCAAGGGAGGAGTACAGGATGTGAGGAGAAATTCTGGTCACCACAAGTTAGGAGACGACCTGAAGGTGACCAAACAGTGTGAAAAGGCAGTGGGGAGAGCAAACAGAATGTTGGGGTGCATAGAGTAGGGAGAGGCATAACAAGCAGGAGGAAAGAGCTGGTTATGCCACTGTACAGATTACTGGTGAGGCCTCAGCTGGAGTACTGTGTCCAGTTCTGGAGACCACATCTCTGGAAGGACATTGACAAAATAGAGGCAGTCCAGAGAAGGGCAATAAAGATGGTACATGGACTGCACCAGAAGACCTACAAGGAAATACTTAAGGACCTAAATATCTATTCACTGGAGGAAAGAAGGGAGAGGGGAGATATGATAGAGACTTTCAAGTACCTTAGGGGAATAAACAGGGTACAGGTGGAAAGCATATTTCAGAGAAAACTGCACAAAAACATGGGGGCATGATATGATGTTGAAGGGTGGATGGCTCAGGGGTAATGTTAGGAAGTACTTTTCACTGAAAGGGTGGTGGAGCCATTGAATAGCATTCCAGCAGAAGTGGTGGGTGTGAAAACAATACAGGGGTTCAACAGTGCATGGGATAGACATAAGGATACCCTGGAGATGTGCAGAGTAGGCGAGCCACAGATCAAATAGGATCTGGCGCTACAGCAGTGAGTAGGGAAATGGGCAGACTAGGTGGGCCATATGGTCCTTATCTGCTGACAGATTCTATGTTTCTATGTTGTAAAAAGTGAAAGAACAGTATGACATGGCACTGGGTTTCTGAATAGGCAGTATTTGTCATATAATTTGAAAGAGTCTGGTGGACGTGGATTACACGCGCGGCTCTAGCAGTTAAAACAAATCAGGTATTCTGGCTGACAGAGTGAAGTTCAGTTTTTAAATTAAATAAACATCCATGCTATCATTTATTTATTTATTTTTTTTATCGTGTGGTATATAAGACAAGTAGTGCAGGGGTAATAGAGAAGCAGTGAGAGTAAGTACATATGCAAAAGTAAATTGGGGCTATTGCGACCATAGAAATATAAGGACTGATTGTGACTGTGAGGGAAAAAAATGACTGCCATTCAGATTCTGAACATTCTGATTTTGTATGGTGATTTGTGAGGACTGTTAATACCAGGGTGACCATGCATTGTGCTATATTATTGCATGACCAGGTAACTAGTTTTAGCCAGTGAAGTGTATGACATTTTTGTACCTATTTTATAATGCTGCTTAAAATCCAGCTGACCTGTTTCAGTAACACTGTAGCTGTGCTTAGCTCTGTGTTTATAATTATGCCTTCTTGTAGTAAAATAGCTATATGATTCTATTCCTTAGACTGTACGCTACCATGTTGTGCCCTTGACCAATTATTTAGTTTTTTAGAGAAGACTTTTGTGTGTTTGCAGCATGCAGCTTTTCCTCTTGAGAACAGCCTGCTGCTGCCTAAGATGATGCCCATTTCATGAGCCCTGCCCCATTATGAAGTCGTATGTGTCTTTATCCTCCTACCCCCTCTGGGTTAATTATTTAATTGGCAGCCAGTCTGTATACATTTATTTACCTGGCTTTCGTTGCCTGCCATCTAACTGAGTGCTTGTCTTGTACTTAGGTCAGTGGTCTGACAGTTGAGAGTGCTGTGCTCGCTGATGCTGATGCTGCCGCAGGCCTCAGCCTATCTTCAGAATGCAGTAATGGTGTGTTTCACCCCAGAGTCAGTGTCTTGTGCAGGACCCACCCTCCAGTGTCTCTGCATGGTAGCACTTCTCTCGAAGCCTCCTTGGCTCACAATCACCACCCCTCTTAGGCACCTAGTGTTGTGCAGCTGCCACTCAGTATACCAAAGAGCAACTGCTGTAACTTACACAATAATGTGGCTACTAATGTTTGATTTATTTGGATTTTAACTGGGCAGGCTCACTGGGACTAGAAGTCCCTTTTTCAGGAGTAACCTGGAATTAATTACACACAGCAGTCATAACTGCCATAATACATACGATAACTACAAACACTGAAGTACAATGGATTTGCACATGAAAAGAGACTTTGCAAGGTCAGACAATTCAGTACAGTGTTAGGAGAGTACAACACAAGGTTGCAGCATATGAACATATGACATTTGCTATCAGAAAAAGGCCATTTGTTCTACTGAGTCTGCTAGACTTTGCAGCTAGCACTCCTATTCTGCAGCTGCCCATCCCTCCTCACCTCCCCCTTCCTTTATCCTCCTCTTGCCCTGTCCCAGCCCCTTTTGAAGTGGCCCACTGTTTTACAGGTTACCACCTCTGCTGGTAATGCGTTCCACCCTGCCACCACCCACTCTTTAAAAAAGTGTCTCCTTATTTCCCTCTTGAGCCTCCCCCCCTCCAATCTCATATCATGGCCTCGAGTGTCCCTCCCCACCCTTACCCTGAATAGCCCCTCTGTACCAGTCTTGTTTATCCCTGTCATGTACTTGAATGTCTCGATCATATCCCCTCTGTCCCTCCTCTCCTCCTGTAAGTACATGTTCAACTGTTCAACTCCTTTAGCCTACTCTCATACGGTAAGTACCCCAGTTCCTGGATCATCTTAGTCCCTCTAGACTGCACCCCTTCCAGTAATTTAATGTCCCTTTTCAGGTATGAACACCAGTACTACACACAATATTCGAGATGAGGTCTAACTAATGATCTATACAGCGGCAGATTCACCTCTCCCCTCCTCGACGTTATTCCCTTTGCTATGCAACCCAGCATTTTGTTGGCCTTTGCTGCTGCCTTCCTACACTGTACCGAGTTGTTCATTGATCCCGTGATGACCATCCCCAGATCCTTCTCCACCTCAGTCTCTGCCAGCTGCACTCTCCCGAGTTGGTAGTTTCTCCTTGGATTTTTTGTCAAAAATGCAGTACCTTGCACTTTTTGGCATTGAACCCAAGCTGCCAAGTGTCTGACTAAGTCTCCAGCTTTTTCAGATCTTCCTACAAATTCTGCCATCCCTCTATGTCATCCACCCCGCCCCTATCTTGGTGTCGTCGGTAAATATGCTGATCTTGCTCTTGATGCCCAGGGAAATGTCTGCAATAAATATCCCAAATAACACTGGTCCCAGCATCAAGCCTTGTGGAATCATGCTTGTTACTGCCCTTAGGGATGAGAGTTCCTTTTCCACCACCACCCTCTGCTGCCTTCCCTGCAGCCAGTTTGTCACCCATTCCATCATTTGTGCTCCCACCCCTGTGCCTTCAAATTTTATTCCAAGTCTCCCATGCGGCACCGAATTGAATGCCTTGCTGAAGTCCAGGCACAAGACATCCACTGCATGGCCCTTGTCCATCTGCCTAGTTTCCCAGTCATAGTAATCTACAAGGTTGGTTTGCAAGCAGTTTAAGCAGGACAGATATCAAGTCAGCAGTTATTTAAAAGAAGGGCCTTTTCATTAAAAAAAAATACATCTATTTATACAGTCTGATGAAACTGAGGGGGGGGGTCCTGGTGAAACATAACTCTGTCTTCTGATGTCCTGTGAGACTATTTTTATGAGAGCCATATGCACTTTTGTTTTTATAATAGATGAATATATGAATATTTTTCTAACTTCATAAGCCAGTGTATTGCCTTGTGGTGGGTGCTACTTTTGCTCTTCTATTTATGTGTACAGTTAATTATTTCCCCATCGGCTCATGGCTCTTAACAGTACAAGGCTGGTCACACTACTTTATCACTGGACCACCAGGGCACAGGTTAGCCATGGCAATTACTGTACTTTTACTAGCCCTTGGCTACCAAAGGTACAAATCATCTACTAACTGAGTATGGTGTCAGGCACCCTATCATTAATTCCAGCTATGTACAATGGGCCTGATTCACAATGCCTATGTGCCACATATCTCGGGTGCCTCGACACTCCTACACGTGAATGTCACACAGCAGAGGTCCAGTGGACCCCGGTGGCATTCACTATCAGTGCGCTGGCCAGATGTGTACTCGACTTCCCGGCTTCCTGAGCAGATACACACCATGGGAGGTTGAGGGGCTTGCCGGGGGTGTGCTCTCACTCCACATGATTCACAACAGTGTAGAGTGCCGAGCAATGCGGGACAGTACACCCTGGGGACTCTGCTGTAAGTGTCTGTGCACCCTCCAGTGGTCACTGGTGGGGCACGGTGGCAGTGGAGTCCCTCATTACACTGCTGGGGGCAGCTGTTTGAGCAAGTTTTCATGGTTTTAAAGGTCCTGGACCCATGCTGTCTCACACTGCCCTGTATCAATGTTGTATGGGATCCACTCAGGGACCCAGGATAGGCATCGGAATGGATGCCCACCTGCATTCCATATGCAGACCTGATCCAGCTGCATACCAGAGAGGTGGGGCCCTGCATAGACACCCTGTGGTTGCTTGCAGACATGACTCTACCCACCCTGCAACTGTCCTGGGCTGCGTAGGCACGCTGGCAAGTTACATGCTATTATGCATACATTCACATTTCATGAATCACAGCCAATGTTTGTGATGGTGTAGGCAATTGCTTCCCCCTTTTAGCTTAGTCTGTATGATATTAATGATATGCTCACAGGGTTGTTTTAATTGTATACAGTGTTTGGTCTCATATGTGGCAAGATCCCACCTTTCTCTGCTGGAAATCCCACCAGATGATCCACAACTACAAAGTACCAATAGTTTCTTGTGGAACAGCATTCCAAAACTGTTACAGTGTGACCTCACTCACTGTCACATTACAAGCCCTGCTACCTGATTGGTACCAGGTGTCACAAGTTAACAATCAAGTAGCAGGAGATTGGCTCTTCTTGATTACTTGAAATGTCTCAATCAATTAGGTCACAATGCTGGGGATGTATAGGGAGGAATAGAACTGACAATGTCAGCCTCCAAAAGTCAAATGAGGACATGGAAGCAGCATGAGTGGCTGACCTTGTGAAGGCAGGAAGCAAGATTCTACAGCCAGGGAGGGGGGAGACAAAATAAATACGAAGCAGCAACTGGGGGAACAAACCAAAAGAAATCCCAAATGCACAAGGGAAAGCAGCAAGCATTGGGGTGAGTTGGGGCTGACACATCACTAACAACTAGCAGAAACAAACTGGGACTGCAGTGGGTGATATGGCAGGGCAATATAAGAGCACCCTCCCCCCCCCAAAAAAAAGGAGAGACCAAGCAGGAACAAGCAAACCTTAATGGTCACAGCAACTGGAAAACAAATCTGCTAGAGCCATGAGGTGTAGCTCCAGCCAGCTTTCAAATAGTAAAAATGGGAAAAAACAGCATGAGACGTAGGAGTATTGCACAAAAAGAATTTATTGTGCAAACATTGTTAAAGTGCAAAATAACAAGAGTGCCCTAAGAGAATATGAAAGAGGTGCACCCCATAAAGAATAGTCGAGTACCTAGAGGCCAGTGGAGCACAGGACCCAAGGCAGCATGGGTTCACAGCGGGAAGGTCATGTCAGACGAATCTAATAGATTTCTTTGACTGGGTGGCCAAAGTAGTAGACCAGGGAGGGGCTGTGGACATGGCCTACCTAGACTTTAGCAAGGCATTTGACACAGTCCCACACAAAAGATTAATAGTCAAATTAACCAGCCTGGGAGTGGGACCCAGGGTGGTAGCCTGGGTAAAACATTGGCCGGACAACAGGACACAGAAGGTAATTGTAAATGGAGTCCATTCTGAAGAAAGGGGGATTACTAGTGGGGTACTGCAGGGTTCAGTATTGGGTCCAGTCCTTTTTAATGTCTTCATCAGTGACATTGCAGAGGGACTGGAAGGAAAAGTATGCCTTTTGCAGATGACACAAAAATCTGCAACAGGGTTGATACACAAGGAGGCGTGGAAAGGATGAAAAGAGACTTGGCAAGGTTGGAGGAATGGTCAGAAGTATGGCAGCTAGGATTCAGTAAAAGAAGTGCAAAATAATGCACCTGAAACAAGAACCAGGGAAGAATACACAATGGGTGGGGAGGTAATAACAACAACAAAAAGGAAAGGGACCTGGGGTAATCATATCAGATGACCTTAAGGTTAGCAAGCAATGTGAGAAGGCAGTAAGGAGGGCTGGGGGTATACTGGGATGTATAGGGAGAGGCATCAGCAGCAGAAAACAGGAAGTTGTTACCCTCTGTACAGACAGTTGGTGAGACCCCATCTGAGTACTTTGTCCAGTTCTGGAGACCCCATCTCCGCAAGGACATAGACAGGATAGAGGCAGTCAGAGGAGGGCAACTAAAATGGTGCAGGGTCTGCAAGAGAAGCCGTATGAGGAGAGACTAAAGGAGCTTTAATATGTATACCCTTGAGGAAAGAAGGGAGGGGGACATGATAGAAACTTTTAAGTACCTCAGTGGAATCAACAAAGTCCAAGAGGGTAGCATTTTCAGAAAAGAGACTTGCAAGAGCAAGGGGACACAATTTAAAGATAGAAGGAGGGCAGTTCAGGGCAATGTGAGGAAGTATTATTTCACAGAGGGTAGTGGATGCATGGAACAGCCTTCCTGAGGAGGTTGTGGGGTCTAAAACTGTGGGAGAATTCAAGAATGCATGGGACAGACATAAGGCAATTCTTGTGGGGGTAGGAAGAAATAGGGTGTTGGTTAACTAGGATCTGCGGCCTCATCCAGGGTAGGGAATGTAAGGCACTAGATGGGCTCATGGTCCTTATCTGCCATCAAAGTCTATGTTTCTATAACAACTTCAACTGGCCAGGAGGATCCTTCTGATGATGCTACACTAGCAACACCTGTCAAGGTTGTTCTGGGTTGCGCCCATTTTATACTCTCTTAGGGCACTCATGCTATTTTGCACTTCAGCAATGTTTGCACAATAAATTCTTTTTGTGCTATAGTCCTATGCCTGGTGCTATTTTTTTCCTGTGTTTGCTATTGTTAATGATTACTGGCAGAGGCAATATACTGTCAACCTAGTGCTGGAATAATCGTGCAGTGAAATGTGCACTGAGGAATAGTGTGAGTGAAAACAGCTACATGTGCAGAAGTGTGTGAGGATATAGCACTGTACATGTGTTTGTTTTCACTCACACTATTATTTTGTCTATCACATTCCTCCCCCCCAGACTTTCTCCCTCCTGGAGTTTAGAATAGTAAATCCCACACCCGACTTTCTCCCTCCCAACTTTCCTCCCCCTCGACTGCCTCCGGCCCAGAGTTTATAAAAGTAAATCCCACCCTGACTTCCCTAACTTTCATCCTCCCAGACAGTAACCCCCAGTGCGCGCGGTCATTAGTTACTGCTTGTGATGCGCAGTTGTTGCTGTCGGCATTTTGTTTGCATGCAAATTGACTGTGGCATTTTTGTTTTTGCGAAGTTGTGGTGGACCCATAAATACTTCAATGCAATCCAATGTAAATAAACGCTTGCATTTGGTGTTTAGATGTTTGGCATCGATAGTGCAGAGGCCATAGTTAACAAATAAATAGCGCAGGTTATAGTAATGAAATTGTCATGATTGGGAAATGAAAAGGTTCTCATATAATGTTGTTGTTTTCATAGGCTGTGATCTTGAACGTTCAAAATACAATTTTTTGACCCAGCATATGAACATGACAGGTGTCATTTATGAAATAAAACCCAAAACACTGTTTCACGGTATGTCTGCAAAAACAGGATTTAAAGAAGGATTTGTTTTTTGTAAACTTTATTTTGCGAAGCAGTCAGAGCAATAGATCATTGGCAGAAGTAATATCATCATTAGAGTTCACAGGATCAAAGTAATAATCTATTTAAAGATTAAAATAAAATATATGCCATATGAACTACGGCATTTACATAGACATGTTTTTTCATATTAAAACACTTCTCAAGTTCTTTCAGAAGAGGGGGAACCAACCTTGCTGTTGTTCCACTTCCAACGGACTCTGCATTTTATCATATTTGTCCAATTGACCCCTCACTGAAAACTGGGTTCTGTCCAATTTCATACATTCAATAAGGGAACCTATCCAAGAGGCAACCATTGGGATGCTTTTCGCCATACAATACAAGGTCAGCATACAGAGGCCCACCACTATACCCATTCACCAAAGCTTAGGGTTGGTCTTTAAATTTCCCATACCCCCCCAAAGGGAGTCCCAAAAGCACCTCCATTGGATCCATTCTTAGGGGTATATTAAGGATCCAAGACAGCAAGGCTATAACCCCACCCCAATACTCTCATATCTTCTGGCATTCCCAAATTAAATGGAAAAATGTACCCTCATGAACTTCACATTTTGGGCATTGGAGGCTAGTATGTCAATTTTGTGGGCCAAGACTGGTGTGAAGTAGGCCTGAGTGAACACATTGTATTGGATAGCCCTCAGTTTATTGTTAATCACACACTCTAGGAATTTTTTTTTTGGACATATGCCCTGTCAGTCACTCAGGGTAAAAATTGCTTTCCCATCCATTCTTGATTTTCCCCAGAGGGTCCTGGAGTGCTCCCATCAGCATCTCAAGGGTTTGAGAGAGGCATCCAAAGAGTACCCTATAAATAGTTCCTTCAGTGGAGAATAGGTGGCTGACCCCCTTGTGGCACTCTATCAAATGGGTTTCAATCATCCTCTGAATTCCCTAAGTAAAAAGAAGTGGGATGCCCGGGCCCAAATCTTTGGACACTTCTCAAAGGGTAGAAGGCACCCTTCTTCCCAAACCTGATGAACTAAGTGCAGCCCTGTCCTCCACCATGCTTTCAGCACTAGCCAGTCTTCTACCAAAGCCCTCGGGCCCCTGCCCATCAGCAAACTCAACTCAGTATCTGGAGATAAGGTTAACCTGTGCTAAAGAATGGAGTGAGACATTTTCCAGGACTTCAAGTAGTCCTGGTACATGGATTGGCAGGTTTGTCTGACCCCTCCTCACTTAAAGATCCCACTAAGACCTGATAGTATAGGGGATGGGATTCCGAGTCCTCAAATTGCACCCATCCAGGGTGGGAGATGCCCTCTTTTAAAGTATCATGTATATGGGCCAGGTGGGCAGCCAGATAATAATGTTTAACACTTGGGAAGCCTGGACCCCCCTGTCTAATGGGTCTCCACAATACTTCCTTCTTGACTCTGGGCCTTTTACCTTGCCAGAGCAATTGAGTGAGGGCCCCCTCAAGTGATTTAATATATTTGTTGGGTGTATTGACCAGGAGATGCCGGAAGACATATAAGAATTGTAGGAGAACACTCATCTTAAATAAATTAACACACCCAATCAAGGTGAGGGGCAGAGCCCTCTAGTTGGAACATTGTTCTCTGATTTTCAAAATCAGTGGTGTGAGATTAATTTTAACCAGAAGAGAGAATTTTGCTGGTAGCAGGATCTCCAAATACCTGTTGGATACTGAGGGAGGGACAAATGAACCTGCAATTATAATAGAAGTTTTCTTTTTCCCCATGGGCATCCATACACATTTGGATCAATTGATCTCATGGCCAGATAGTGGACCATTCACAGCAAATATCTGGGTCAGTGGGTACCTCCCACTCTGGGTTCTCCAGGAAGGGCAGAATATCATCTACATCCAGAGTGTTTTGGTCCCACTGCATTTTGGTCCTCTCTCATTCCCTGAAAAACTATAAATTGGCCTCTCCTGTGGCAGAATTGTCACCATTTAATTACCCAAGATAGGCTGCAACTTATGCAGTTTCAAATATTGCATACTTTATACTATTCCCCTCAGAAACTAGTTAACTTTGGCTACTCAGACTCTTCTACCTGTGTTAGAAGTTTACATGAGGAAGGTAATCTGCTTCATTTTTTTTGGACTTATCCAAAAGTAGCCAAACTATGGACCCTCATTAAGTAAAATGTGGACCCCCTTTTAGGCTTGAATGATTTGTTCAGTCCTGACATTTGTCTATTAGGCAATCTCTCAGAGGTTCATGTATTAAATCATAAATATCACATAACTTTAATGGCAATGTCAGTTAAGAAACTGGTTTTGAAGCACTGGAAAGACACAGCAGAAATTACCTACACAGAATGGTTAAGAGATCTTCTGGCTACTCTCAGGACTGAAGAGAACCATAGCAACCTTCAACCAGAGACTCAAAAGGTTTAACACAATCTGGGGCCCTTTACATGCATTATACTCATTGTAAAGAGTAAACAATAGTTTTTTTCTGTGTTGTGTAGTGGCTATTTGAAATGATTCTGTGCAAGGGAGGGGGGATTGGAATGGGTGGGGAGGTTAGGGAAGGGTGGGAAGGCATTTTTCCTCCATGTCTTCTCATTAAGTATATATGCATTACATTTATGATGGTTTGGTGCTCTGAAATTGTAAAAGTTGAAATTACTTTTAATTAAAAAAAGAATATCGTCTGCAAAGAGGGGAAATAATATGATCTCTTCCTCTCATCTCAGTCCCTTGATTGACTCACTACTCATGAAGGCCTCCACTAGTGCCTCTATAGTGAGGACAGAGAATAACGGGGATAGGAGGCATCCTTGCCTTGTGCCTTGGGAAAGTCTAAATGGACTCGAGAGGACATTATTTGTCAAAATTTGAGCATGAGGGGATCTGTACAAAGCCCGGATCCACCCCATGATATGTTCCCCCAGGCTGTATTTACGTGATACCGCTAACATAAAAGGCCATTCGACCCGATCAAAGGCCTTCTCAGCATCTAATGCGAAAAGGCCACCCTCCCCCCTTTTCTTGATGAGGGATTTGATAATAACACCTACATTTTCATTTAGTTGGGGGAAAAAAAACATGATTATGTTGAAAATGTGGGTTAAAAAGTAAAAATATTGCAAAGTTATGAGTAAATGTTGAAAAATATATGTTCATTATGTTTTTCAATTTTGACCTCAAATGTTCAGCATAGTCTTTTTATTTCACCACCCTATGAACATGACAACCCTTATTTATAAAATTATGTCCAAAATGTAATTTTGTGGCACAAGTGTAAAAAGATGTTTGGCAGTATTTGAAAAATAACACGTTACGTTTGTGACATAGGGTATAAAAATGGCTAAGTTAAAAATGCGTCGTCTCAATCTAGTAAAATAGCAATTCTAGAAGTAAACAGTGAAGAACTACAATTTTCTTCATAACTTTTTTTGTTTGTTTTTAGATTTTCACCCCAAACTATCAACACAGTCTCATTATTACCCACCTTATGAGCAAGACAAGTGGAATGTTTTAAATCCTGTCCAAAACACTATTTCATGGGGCAAAAGTGAAAACGTGTTTTGGAGAGTATTTAAAAAAATTACACCTGTTTTGTTCATGAGGTGCAGTTAAAAAGAAAGGCTTTGTTAAAAACATAGGGACAAAATCTAGAAAAACTGCAAAGTTATGAGAAAACATGAGTTATGAGAAAACATTGAAGAATGTTGTCTCAATGTTGCTTCATAATGCTGTTGTTTTTTAAGATTTTGACCTCAGATTTTCAAGATAGTCCTTTTATTGCCCCACCCTATGATCAAGACAAGTAGAATCCTTTAAATCCTGTATAAAAGGTGATTTTCTGGAACAATTGTGAAAACATGTTTCAGAGGGGTTTGAAAAACTACACCTGCCTTGTTCACGAGGTGAGGTAAAACAAGACTATGATTTAAATTTGGGGGCTTAAAATCTGAAAAAATAGTAAAGTTCTGAGTAATTGCTGCAGAATTTTAATGTGGCTTCATAATTTTGTAGTTTTTTTGGCTTTTTGTCCCCAAAATTTCAACATAGTCTTTTTATTACCAAGCCATTATTCAAGACAGGTGACAGTTTTTAAATTATCTCCAAAATGTGATTTTGTAGAGCAACTACAAAAACATGTTTTGGGGGGATTTGAAAAATTTCACCTACCTGATTCATGAGGTGGTGCTAAAAAAAGGTCATGTTGAAAATTTTTAGTAAAAGTATACAAAATGACAAAGCAATGAGTAAAAGCTCAAAATGCATTCAAAGCCATAAACTGAACTTATCTTTTTTCCAGTCACTTCCTGGTGGAGCTCCAAAGAAGTAGGTTATTCAAGAGGAGCAGCAATGGCCAGGATAGGTAAGTACAGGATGGGGGATGGCTGGTGGTTGCTGAGAGGGGAGAGGTGGGTAGTGGGGACTTAGGGGCTTGGGGTGGAAGTCATCGTTGGACCATCTTCTTGTTTTATAGGTTTATGGGCAAGGCACTGTGGGAAAGAACAGAAGGTGGGCAGGATACTTCACAGTGGGATTGTGTTTTTGTCTTAGATGGGGCATGGGGAGGATCAGGAGGTGGGCAGATTACTTGGCAGTGGGAGGGTATTTAATTTTTATGGACAGGGAACAGGGAAGGATCGGGAGATTGGCAGGACACTTGGCAGTGGGAGGGTGTTGATTTTTATGGATGGGGCACCAAGGGAAGGAGCAGTAGGTGGATGGGATACTTGACAGTGGGAGGGCATTTTTTTCTATGCACAAGGAACAGGGAAGGATGTGGAGGTGGTCAGACACTTGCTAGTAGAAGGGAGTTGTTTTTGTACATCTTCTCTCTGCTTAGTGATGGGAAGAGCAGGGAGCTGATCATGACACTGCACAGCTGCTATCTTGGTGGTGTCATGCAGATGAAAGGATCAAGCCGCGCTGTGATAAGAGTGACTTACTCCTTTCAACTACATGAAGTTTCTGCCCCACAAGCAGAGAACACTGTTGTGATCAGTTATGATGAACGTTGGGCTGTCACTATCAAGCCCCTTGTGGTCTGAGCTGCATTGAACCTGACAGTGACACACCTCTGAAACTTATTATTGTAATGATATGCTTGCTTAGTACATGCATAAGCAAACATAAAAAGGACTAAGTAAAGTGGCCAAGTACAAGTGCAAGTCAGTGCATAAATACATGCATGAAAAATAGATAGTGAATCTTTGTACACAATGCTCCAAATGAGAGAAAATATGTATACTGGCAAGTTGATATGCTGTTCAAGAATGGTTCACATAAAATTACTCCAGTGATAATCATACTGTGGTCAATAAAGCAAAACAATGCAATAATGAAGGCACAATAAGATAATGTTGTATTACACATACTCAGAAGCTCATGAATACAAAACATGTCAATAGCACAGTTGATCTACATTTTAAAAGATGAATGTGAATTATAAGGGATATGAACAAATCTTAATAAATAAAAAATCACCCAAACAATAAACTTAAAATATTCAGAAGAAGAGCCAAATGGATAATACATTTTTATTATCAGGGTATGCTTGTGTGCAAAAACATTAAAAGTACTGTATATGCTTACTAAAGCTAAGAAATGCAGCAGAGTGGTGTAGTGCATGAATAGTATCCCCCCAGATGAAACAAGGATGCATAGAGGACAAATTCTAACTGCCTGTTTTCAGGTCTCTAGCTGAAAGGATAGCTTTATTATGTGACCACATAATGGATTTCACAACATTTTGCAAAATTCTATGACATTTCACATAATATGTTATATAAAATGGTTAACTTTTGTGATATTTCCATGAAAGCAGAATGAACTGACTTTGCCCATCTCTACTTCCCATGTGTGGCAGTCTAAACACATTGCTCAAGACCTAACATTCTAATTTTGCTGTGCATCTCGTTAGTCAATATATTGTCCTGTTGGCTAGACAACAGGACGCAAAGGGTAGTAGTAAATGGAGTACACAGTGAAGAAAGGAGGGTTACTAGCGGGGTACCACAGGGTTCAGTACTGGGACCGGTCTTTTTTAATGTCTTTATAAGTGACATTGCAGAGGAACTGGAAGGAAAAGTATGTCTCTTTGCAGATGACACAAAGATCTGCAACAGGGTTGATACACAAGATGGAGTAGAAAGGATGAGAAGGGACTTGGCAAGGTTGGAGGAATGGTCAAATGTATGGCAGCTCAGATTCAATGCAAAGAAGTGCAAGGTAATGCACATGGGAAAACAAAACCCAGGGGAAGCGTACACAATGGGGGGTGAGATACTGACAACAGTAAAATGGAAAGGGACCTGGGGGTAATTATATCAGATGACCTAAAGGTGGGAAGCAATGTGAGAAGGCAGTAAGGAAGGCTGGGGGATACTGGGATGCATAGGAAGAGGCATCAATAGTAGAAAACAGGAAGTTGTTATCCCTCTGTACAGACAGTGGTGAGACCCCATCTGAGTACTGTGTGCAGTTCTGGAGACCCCATCTCTGCAAAGACATAGACAGAGTGGAGGCTGTCCAGAGGAGGGCAACCAAAATGGTGCAGGGTCTGCACCAGAAGACATATGAAGAAAGACTAAAGGAGCTTAATATGTATACCCTTGAGGAGAGAAGGGAGAGAGGGGACATGATAGAAACTTTCAAGTACCTCAAGGGAATTAACAAAGTCCAAGAGGCTAGCATCTTCCAGAAAAAGAGATGTGCAAGAACAAGGGGGCACAATTTGAAGACAGAAGGAGGATGGCTCAGAGGTAATGTGAGGTAGTATTTTTTTCACTGAGAGGGTTGTGGATGCATGGAACAGCCTCCCTGAGGAGGTCGTGGAGTCAAGAACAGTGGGGGACTTCAAGAATGCATGGGACAGGCATAAGGCAGTCCTAGTGGGGGGTAGGAGGAAGTAAGCTGTTGATTAACTAGGATCTGCAGCTTATCTGTTAGGTAGAAAAATGGGCAGACTAGGTGGGCCAAGTGGTCCTTATCTGCCATCAAATTCTATTGTATCTTAATCATCACCAAACCTCAGTTCCAAATCCCCAAGAATCAAGCATTATGTGAAGCCAAAAGCCAAGAACAATAAAAACTCATAGAGTTCCAAATTAAGCTTTCCTAAATATTGAGATAGCTGCAATATCAGGAGAACCTGAGTCACTACAAATTATTACATGTAAGGGCCAGATGCTCAAATGACCTAGTTTCTTTCATGGATCATGCCAAATAGTTCATACTAGTTATAAAATATGTGCCTGATACACAGTCACATGAAGTATTGAAGCAATTTAGAGTGCAGAGACAAGCCTACTTCCTATGCTCCACCACCAAAATCTGCCTAACAGAAGATTGTTTTGGTTACAACAGGTTGTCTCCCTGGCAACCATGTTCAAAAAACAAATGGGACCAACAGTTGTTCAACGGTGCAAATAAGGTATGTGCCACTGAACAAACCTGTATGAGAACCAACAGACCCAAACGGTATCTGTGTTGGAGGTTGTATAGAGGGCAGTGTGTGTGTGTGTGTGTATGTGTGTGTAAAGGCAGAAGGTACAAACACGCTAAAATAAGTGATATGATTGTAGAGGAGTATGCAGTGATTGGCATGTTTAATAGAATGAATACAAATAATTACATGTGAATTGTGTGTGGAGGAACTTCTAAAGTGGATAGCTTGTGGTTGTCTAAACTTAATAACATGTATGGTGCCATGGGGCATTAGCTAGGAAATAACACATGTCAATTAAGAACTGCTCATAATATGGGCACTGGATGTATTATATGGCAGTTAAAAATGTAACATTTTCTTGTATGAGCACCGGTATGTGTGGGGAATCAGCATTAAAACGAGAGACCTGATACATGCAGTACTACAATTTAGAGTATCGTATTTGTAACTGTCAACAATAGCTTACCACTTTGAGACACTGGCATGCTGCTACTACTGTAGATCTTAAGCAATTTAATTATTAAGATTGATTTCAACAATGTCATCCTCACTGCATTATACTGATTGCATGAGTGTGTCACTGACAGCACTAACATTTAATGTGGAGGCAACAATATGCCATTTATACTAACTGACTTGTCACTAGAAATGGTGCCATTCCATTTGATGAAGTTGGCGTGATATAGAGGATAAAGTATGTGCAACAGTTAACAACAGCACTGTGTATGCTTCAAGAGGTTGTCACAGCAACCTGATAGACCTCGAGAGCGTAGCTCGAGAGGTCTGTGGTTGCCATGGCAACCTCAAGAAGCTTACACTGCTGTTGTTAACTGTTTGCCCATACTTTATCTTGTATAGTGTATGATGCCAGAGAGGCAAGTTTTGGCATGGAAATGCTGTCTAAACCTTTGTTCGGCCCCCAGACACCCCTCACAACACACACACACTCACACACACACACAACAAGAACCTTACCTGGGCACGAAAAGATATCTAGGATGTAGCTTGCTTTTATTTAACATTACATCAAACATAGGACAGCAAGAAGTATTACGAAGATACAGTAACTATTTAAGTCCAAGGCATAGGACGATCACAGCGTGCAATGTTACTCGATGTTACAGGTCAAAGGTTGAGGATTCAATTACTTCCATCAGTTTCTGAAGATTTCAAGAGGCCACTTCTGGATGATGCACCCTAAAAGGTACCTGAGGAAAGGGGGGGACAGTCTCAGTTAGGAAGCTGACTAAATGTTTGAAATTGTTGTCTAACGAGATTGAGCATTAGCTGGCGCCTTCTGAGTACTGAGTGCATGTGATGGCATTCTGTTCTGTTGCACCATCATGGTGACATCCTCAGGAAGGTACAATACCATACTGACGTCACCACCATGGTACAACAACTGTATATTCCAGCTGAATTTAGACAACAATAACATTCCACCATACACTATAATAGTAAAAGCAACCAATCATATGAAAGACATTATTAGTTCAAGTACAAATACATACCATACCAGCAGAAATTGACAACATGAAAGCATGCCCACGAGATTTCAAACTGGCATGCCACATGCTGGAAATTATTACAGATAAGACTAATTAAATATTTATGAGCATAGCAAGGCTCCTGATTGACTACTGGATCAGTTTAATGTCTTAGAAATTACCCATCCAGCTGCCAACTGATGCTCTGTAGCATGAAATGCCTTAAATGTAAGATGTACATGTGCCACATGGGTCATGCCACACTGCTAAAATCAAAAAAGAAAGTAAATAAAACTTGCAAAATAGAAAGTTGTTATTGCAGTTACAGTAGTAGCCATAGACACTGCCAGCTATTTCCCGAAATTTCTGTGATATTTTCAGATATATCTCCTGCTTTCTCCATTTCCGCAGTAGGGCAGCAGAGAGAAACTCTTTAGAAATTTTGTGAAATAGCTGGCAATGTCTATGTCTACTACTGTAGACTTATCACTATAACAACCTCAAAGCTAGTCATTTCCTTCAGTTAATGGTGACTAAATGGAGGAATCCCTCGAATGCACCTTGGGCCACTCATCTGACTAACCAGCCATTAATCCCTCAGAAATTACCTGCTTCTCAGTCATTATTGCTTAAATACTATCCTGTGTCAGCAACTGCATGTAATAATTAGAGCTGAGTACAGTTCACTAGAGAGACCCCAGATGTGCCCGATATGCAACCATGCTCTTTAATGTTCCAGCAAGGCACACCAGTAGTTCAATGTTGTGGCACTCTGTTATTATACTGAAGTGGCACTCTGGAATATTTATGACTTCTGACACAGTGGCATGTAAGTAAACTGCTTGTCATTATACTGTATGTAACAACACCTTTCACAAATAATTGTTTTCTGTTTCATTATGATGCAGCACTTCTGCTCTGTGGCCAAACAAGTACAACTGGGATACCTTTTTATAGTTCTTAGTCTCTGGAATAATCCCTCTTGTGCCATGTATTGACAAGTAAGTGTTTATTCAGTAAGTGTGGCTGCTAAACCATTGTACAGTACACCAGTTTTTGGCAAGTTACTGGTTTTGTAGCAGTTTATTCATCCATGGGGCACTGCATGCTAGATCTTTTGAATTGTTTGGTTTGAATTTTAACATGCATTTATGTTGCTGGTTTATTGTAACTATTTGTTGATTTATACATCTTCTGTCTTTGGAGGACGAAGGCAGCTATAGGTGGAAGTAAGGGCATTTATGAATACACTGTATTGCCAAAAATTTGAAAAATATTTTGCTGTGCCATCCCTAAACATAGTATCATGAACAAAATGATATGTCAGACAGCATTACATTTATTTTGGTGTTTGACTGTGGTAGAATTATTTCCTGTGTTACAAAACCTTTACTATTTGGTAAACAGATTTAGAATTCTTTTGACAGAATGTCCATCAAATGTCAGTAGTGTGTAAGCAGAATTTCTAGTAAACCAAAATAGATGGTCCTTAGTTTATGGATTCTCAACCAAGTGTAACTGAGGTTAGTTTTGGCTCGATTTTACATTATGCAAATGTCAATATGTACATGAGTGCTAACTATTGGAATTTTACTGTGGTTTAGATTTCGGTCTCTAGATTTCACATTCAAATGGGTATACTTTAAATTAAGCATTCTGAATATGCAGATATATCCTTTGGGGGCTATGTATATTTGTTCCCATTGGTCTTGTTTGCAATAATCAGCAAACAAGATGAGAGTATAAAATACTTCTTCATATGTTGGCTCTGCCTTCATTACCAGTATGAGATGGCAGAGCCTAGAAGTCTGCCAGGCACTTAGCCATTATTTTTGCAGGTCATTAAGCATATACTTATGATGGTGCAATGAGGCCAAGTTGCTTGAGGGCCACTGAGCCTGTATTTCTAAGGATCACTGAGCCCACATTGTCAAATTGCATTAAGATCTCATTATTCATGTTACATTGAGTGCATGATATCTATGGATCATTGAGCCTATGAAGTCCAAATACCACTGAGCCTTGGAGTTTGACTGACTGTGATGGTCATGGTAATTATGGCATGGAATGAAGGGAATGTGAAAGTTCCTTTACAGAAAAAAACAAGTTGATATGCTGACAAGCAGTCAGCACAGCATGGAAAAGTTGTGAAGAGACAGAGGCTGCCAACATGGAAGGAATAAAGAAAAGTAGTGTCATCATCCATGGGATATGCAGCATGAGCTCATGAATGGGGTGGACACAGGGAGGTGCCCTTTCTCCCTAATTATGGAAATTTTAAGAATTTGATGTGAAGTAAGCTCATCCATCAAGAACGGTGTAGGAAGTCAGCTGAGCACAAGGAGTCACCTGGAGTGAAAAAAACCTGACTTCAGTAATCAGAGTCCAGGAGAGTAGGAGCAGCCAGTAGTTCATATTCTTGAAGCAGTTTTCCAGGGCAATAACAATTTTTGTTATTCATAAGGCAGTTTCTCAATTTTACTGTTGTTTATTTTTTACCAGTATTATGGTTTCATTCTACTTCTGAGAAAGCACTGCCCTTTACTAGTTAAGTAAAATAGCAGCAGGGGTAAAATTAAGCAAAATTAACTATTTAAGTGCTTAATAAATGGCAGGAGGGGAGTGAAGTAAAACTACACTAATAAGTGCTTCATGAATGCTGAATATTCAAGAATATGTGCCATTGGGCAGAGTTTCATGAAGAATAATGAAGAACCAAGCAACACGGCCACAAACCAGAAATGGAATGGCTGCAGGGAGACAGAAGCTAAGCCAGCCAAAGTCTTATAGTAGTGGGAGGGCCAACTTGCTGCTGTGTTTTCTGAGCCAGACAGAAAGCCTAATAGCAGAGCACAAATTCCTCAGGCAAAACAGGGGTTGATGGGCAAATCCCAAGCAGTGACTCATGAAAGACCATTCATAGAGATGCACATCTGCCTGAGTGTTTAATACAACTGATGGATCCACCACCAAGAATCCCAAGGGGTGGCAAGGACCCCAGTGACAGTAACAGTGAGTCACAGCCTCAAGAGTGACACAGGAGCCTAACATAGTGGAGATAAGCCTGAGATTGGCAGGGCAGGAAGTCCTACAAAAGAACTTTGGCATACAGAAAAAAAAACTAGTGGGATGCTTGCAATCACGGGTAGCAAATAAATTAATGGTCCAAAGAACCCATGCAACTGTCACTTTTATAACACTTGGGGATAGAGCATGAGCTGACCATTCTTCCTCAAAAGCACAAGACAAAAGTTTTATCTCATAAATTTGTACAATGTGTCTGCTACTTAGCCCACACTGCACTACTGAGAAACTTCTGGGATGTTCATATTACAGTTAAACAAGTACTATAGTCAGAATTTGCAAAAATATATGATGTGCTAAGTGTTTTGATTTGTATGTGTAGTTCTAGTGTGTCTTTCCCTTTGTTTGCTCTTAGGATTTTATTTCTAAATTTGCCTACTAATTTTATGGCCCCTAGGGATCCCCATGCTAGCATTTGTATTGCTGTTCTTGTTCTTACAATTCCTCCTATCTTATGTGACAGTGATGCATCTGGTACCATAGATTCTGCAAGTAATGGTTTTAAGTAAATTATACAACAGTAGGTTTTGATTTTAAGTAACTTTTCTTATTCAGAGAGTGTTAAAGGTTATATTTGTTAGTTTACCAAATACTTGCAGGATAACTGAGTGGGTTATTCTGTAAGAAAATAGCTAGAGTCTTCACTAATTATAGCATTGAAGACCAGATGTGATTTTTGCACTATTTATTGCTGTGTGTAGTTTGATGAAATGAAAAGCTTTCAAAACAAAATATTTACCCACAGTCCCTGGGCCTCACCTGTAGTCCTCGTTTCCAAGCTGGATGGCTCTTCTCACTTTTGTGTGGACTATCTTGGACTCAACACAGTCACAAAGTGTGACTCCCAGCCAATGCCACGGACGGACAGATTACTAGACAAGTTGGGAGGAGCGGCATACCCTACCACCATTGACTTGACAAAAGGGTATTGGCAGGTGGAATTAACTGCCAGAGCTAGGAAGAGGGTTAGTCAAATTCAGGGTCATGCCTTTTGGAATTAAGAAATGTCTCTGTCACTTTCCAAAGATTGGTCAGCCAGGTGTTGCATGACGTTGAAGAGTATGCAGTGGTATATCTGGATGATAGTATCATCTTCAGTTCCAGCAGGAAGGAACACCTGTCCCACCTGAAGGAAGTGTTGGGCAGGATACAAAGGGCAAGGCTCACTGTCAATGCTGAAAAGTGCCAGGTGGCTTTGGTGGAGGTGGCACACCAAGGCCATGTAGTGGGGCTGGGGCAGCTTCATCCAAAGCAATCTAAGATTGAGGCAATAGAAGCATGGCCCAGACCTGAAACACAGAAGCAGGTTAGGAGCTTCCGAGGGACCACCAGGTACTATTGAAAGTTTGTACCAAATTATAGTACCCTGGCAGCTCCCTTATCTGGCCTGCTAAAGAAAAGAATGCCCAAAAAGGTAAAGTGGGAGACAGCCTGTGAACAAGCCTTCACAGGGCTAAAGGAGGCACTGTGCAGTGCCCCTGTGTTGACCAGTTCAGATTATAGTAAACAATTTGTTGTCCAGATGCTTGAGATGTGGGGATTGGAGCAATCCCCAGTCACACCTCTAATCAGGGAAAAGATCACCCAATAGTGTACCTTAGTAAAAAGTTACTTCCCCAAGAGCAGACATATTCCAGAGTGGAAAAGGAATGCTTTGTGCTGGTATGGGCCCTGAAGAAATTAGAGCCATACAGCTACAGGAGATGCCTCGAAGTACAGACCGATCATAACCCCCTGGTGTGGCTAAATCAGATGGGAAAAACAAATGGTCATCTCTTAAGGTGGAGTATAGCCCTACAGGCCTACAACATGACCATTACACACAGAGCCGGATCAGCCAATACCAACACAGATGGCCTATCTCACCAGTTAGAACTGTAACTGAATTTGTGAAAACCTTACCATGCAGTAGGGGGCGTGTTCCCACAAATTCAGTCTAGGAGGAAGGGATGTGGTGAGCTATGCCACTGCCAGTCAGATGTATAGATATATGCTGATATATTCTGTTATATCCCAAACTTGGCATGTTTAAAACCAGGCTCTGACTCCATCTTACTGCCTCCAGCTCCTATGAGTGCCTCACCTAATCAGAATTACTTGCCACCACCAACAGCCTTGCCTTGCCACACCCTCATAGCACTTATCTCCTATTTTACCTCTGCTCCCATGACCCATCCCCTTCCTACCTCCTCCCTTCCCCTACCCACCCCCTCTCTCCAGCACTTCTCCCGGTGATGTCTGACAATTCCTCTGGCTGCTAATACTTCCATCTTGTCATCCCATTCCTCCTCCTCCATTGTTCTTTACCCCTCTCCTAGTTGATACTGCTCCGGTCCATTCTATGTTCTGAGCTCTCGAATGTGTTGCATCCTCCCTTAAATAATAACTGTATAATATACTGTTTACCTGCAATATTGTTATTTCTGTTGTATCCCTGTATTGTACTTCAACTGATGTGGAATCTTTGTAAAAGAGCCTTGGATCAAAGGTATTTGTAATCCTAGAACCAAACAAATAAAAATAAATAAAATATTTTGTGTTTGTATAAATGCCACAAGACTGTCAGCGTTAAGGAAATGTCTCATAGAATAGTGAGAGAGAGAGAGAGAGACTTGGCTTCTTGCCCAGCAAGCTTCCCCCTCAGGTCAGCGGAAGGTCAAACATCTTAAAAAGAAAGCCAATCACTTTAAGGGACAGAACTGTCTTGCAAAAATATTTAACATCCCTCTATGAACTGAGAATGACATGCTTTTAGTAGTAGGAAGCCTGAAATTATATTTCTAGGCGTGGAGATGCCTTCTGGCCTTAATTGAGGGAAGCAGCAATAATAAAATTTGTAAGAATAAGGAGGGAAGCCATCCCCTGTTGTAAAGTTGTCACCTCATAGCCCAGAATGTGTAAACATTATTTGAGGAAATAGCCATTCTTGACAGGACACTGTGAATTAGCTTACAGGATGGTATACTGAGACATCAAAGTTTTAACTCTGAAGTCATGTTCATGATTATTATATGTGTCAGAAAGTTGTGATGTCAGAACCTTAAGACAATTTTGGTAAAGCACAAGAGTGACATCTACTGGCCTAAAAGAGAAGGCCCCTTTGGGATTAGACAGCTCTTTTTCTTCAGGTTTCCTCCAGTTATTTAAGGAGCTGACACAGAGAAAACTCTATCATTTTTGATGAGCATCTACACGGGACAATCTTCTCCTGACAATACAAGAAGCAAGACGCCAGTACAAAGGAAACTGAATCTTTCATTCACATTTTTTGGACTTCAATTCACTACAGACTTAAGGTAGACTTTACATAGCAGTTATAGTGCAGTTTGATGTATATTTTTCCACTTTTATGTCTGTTATTCTGTAACCAAATTAGTGCTTCTTTTAGTTGTACCTGTATGATTATTATTTCAGTATTTTAGTAAAAACTTTTGTTTTTAAGAAAACTGCTTGAGTGAGATTTTCTAAATTGTGTGTGAATTGTGGGGCAGTTATAACTTATCTGTGACAATCTGTTATTGCTAAAGAGTGCCTCCATAAGCAACCAATCAAGCATGGGGTTGTAAGGGACATCTTGGTAGAGATAAGGAGAATACCAAAGTCTCAAAGAAGAGACTGTAGGGATTTTGAACCAGACTGTTGCATGTCCTGTTGGGGAAGATGAAATCAGAAGCACACTGTTATCCCAAAGAGAGCATGATGCCTGAATCCTCTCCATTTGTGTAACAAACAAGAAGGGTTTCTATTTGGCTACAATAATCAAGAATGGTATTGTGCCCTTATCCAGAGTTTAGAGGGATGCCCTGGGTCTTCATGGCAGGTTTTCAGTCATGATCTTGGTGAGCATTCTGAAAGGACTGGAGGAGGGTATCCTTGCCCCCCCTCCCCCCATCATGGATTGCACTTAAGGGTGGGCACTGTGAGCTCAGTGGACCTGACCCTCAGGAATAGGTTTGTAATGGGGATGACTATCCCCGACATCAGATACCAGAATATATGAGTGAAAACTGATGTAAAGAATGTTGGAAAATCACTTTGAGATGACTGGTAGTTTAGAACTGCATTGCATACAGTCACAGAGGGAACAACATAATAATAATAAAATGTATTTAATTAAGCGCCTTTCAAAATCTCAAGGCATTGTAGAGCAAATACAAACACATATTCAAATACATTCAATATAAAATCAGAATAAAACAGAAAATGCCTTTTCCCATAAAAAAGTCTTTAGTGCCTGCTTTAAACTCCCCACCGTCCTGCACTCCCAGAGCTGATGGGGCAGAGAATTCCAGAGGGTAGGTGCAGCAAATCAAAAGGAACGAGCACCAGATGACTTTAAATTTACCCTCGGAATCTCCAGCAACCCCTCGTCAGTGGAGCGGAGCTGTTGCAGAGGGGTGTAAGGCACCAGGAGCTCTTCCAATTAATTGGGACCCAAACTGTGTAGGGCTTTGTAGGTCAGAAGATCTTCTTTAAAGGTGATCCACCACTGTATTGGCAGCCAGTGCAGAGTGCACAGCACAGGGGTAATGTGTGATCTTCTGGAAGCCCCAGTCAGCAAACGTGCTGCCGCATTCTGCACTAACTGCAAGCAGCAGATATCAACCCCAAGAAGCCCTAGGTAAAGGGAGTTACAGTAATCAAGGCACAATGTCACAAAGGCATGGACCAAGACCGGCAGGTCACTGGGTGGGACAAGGTGCCTAATCCTGGCAATGTTCCTAAGACGGAAAAAGGCCAGCTTGATGACTGCAGACACCTGATGTCAAAGGGTTAGACCAATGTCAAGCTCCACTCCCAGGTTACGCACCCATTCAGAGGTGAGGATCTGGTCCTCCCCCAGGACTAAACCGAAGGGAAGCCCAGTCCTCAGTCCCTTTACCCTATGACCTGGGTCCACAACCAAACCCTCAGTCTTTCCTGGGTTCAACCTTAAACCGCTGGAATTCATCCAATCTTGGATTTCTGCAAGGCACTTGTTCCGTACCGAGATAGCACCAACCTGGTCAGGTGCAAAAGACAGGTAGAGCTGGGTATCATCAGCATAGCAGTGAAACCTCAGCTCATACCATCTTACAATGTCTCTAAGGGGTAGCATGTATACTGTGAATAACATGGGGGACAGCACTGAGCCCTGAGGCACCCCACATGGCAAAGAGAAGGCCCCGGATGAAAACAAACCCGAGACCACTCTCTGCATTCTCCCTGCAAGGAAAGATCAAAACCATCTGAGGACTGTACCCGACAGCCCACAAATGGACCTCAGGTGTTCGAGCAGAACCCCATGATCCACAGTATCAAAAGCTGATGATAGATCAAGGAGAACCAAGATAGAATGGTGTCTCCGATCTCTCACCATCAGGAGATCATTGCACACCCAAAACAGAGCAGTCTCAGTACTATGCCTCTTATGAAAACCAGATTGGAGAGGTTCGTATAAACTATGGATGGTTAAATGATTATCCAATTGAGCAGCCACAACTTTCTAAATAACCTTCCCCACAAAAGGGAGGTTAGAGATAGGCCTGTAGTTTGCTAGGTTCTCCAGGTCTAAAGAAGCTTTTTTCAGAAGGAAGATCACCACCCCCACCTTCAGGGAGCTAGGGAACACTCCTGTATCTAAAGAGCACTGGATAAACTGAGCTAAGACCAGGCCATTGATCTCGCTACAACCCAAGATCAGTGAAGTAGGGCCGGGATCTAAACTACAGCACGTGGGACTCATCTTCTGGACAATCCTCATAGTATCTATGAAGTCTGGCAGGTCAAAGGCATTCCAGGAAACTCCAGGCTCTGCGACAGGGCACTGATCAACTGCCACCCCCTTAGAGTGAAGTTGAAGGCATTCCTTCCTAATGTCTTCAACCTTATTCGCAAACATTCGAGTGATCTCCTCACAATCAGTTTGAGTAAAAACTCAATGGATCTGCTGACAGACTGGATTGCACAGTCTGTCAATGGGTCTGAAGAGCTGGGCAATTGATTCCGTGTGACAGAAATTTCCCTGGACAGGAATTCTGCCTTCTTATGGGAAATTTCTGTTTGGTAGAGTTTATAATGCTCTAGCAAAATAAAGTGGTCGGCATCAGCGGCCGTCTTCCTCCAACGACACTCTAACCTATGTCCCATCGTCCGCAGCCCTCTCAGAGCTCCATCAAACCATGGAACGCTGGGGCAACATGGAAGGGGGTGAACATGGACAGGCACAATCTGATTGAGGGCTGCCGATAAGGCTCCATTATAGGCCACTACCAACTGCTCAGGATGAGTGCAGAACTCATCCAACAACGAGAGGTCAATAACCGCCATCAGGTCTTCAGGGACCATGTCCCGCAATGGGTGGTACCTGACCAACTCCACAGGGGCCCACCTACCCAGGGGACCTCAGAATTGAACCCAACTGAGTAGTGATCAGACCAACTGACTGGTTGCACTACCGAATCAGAGGCCTCAATCCCCAGGAGGAAGACCAGGTCAAGAGAGTGATCTCCCTTGTGTGTAGCAGAGGAAACAACCTGTGTAAAGCCCAAAAATGTCATCTCCTGGAGGAAATGTTGACCAAAAAGTGAAGATTTGTTGTCGACCCAGGCATTGAAGTCACCCAGAACCATCAGTCTGGGCGACTCCAAGGCCATGTCGGTGGCCAAATCTGCTATTTCCTGCAGAAAAAGCTTCTCTTCACCTGGTGGACGGTAAATGAGGGCAATCCTGCACCCTACACCAGCTTCCACAGTACATTCAAATGACCTGGCCTCCTCAACTGGTACACCAGTTAGGCCCAGTTCGGTCTTGAAACAGACCACCACCCCCCTCTGCGATCCAATCTCGGGCGATGTATAACTGAGTACCCGGTGGGAACAGCAGCCTCTAAAAAAGGGGCCGCATTCCCGTCCAACCAGGTCTCAGTAATGCAAGCCAGATCTGCCCTCGCAACAAAATCTGAAATAAGACCAGTCTTGTTGCAGACAGATCTGGCATTGCATAACAACGCCCGAGTTGGATGAGGTTGGCGAGTTGTCCCTACCACTTGCCCTCCCAAACTGGATGTGCCCTTGAGTATGGGAACCAGAACAGAATCACCATGTTCTAGATACCATTTTGCTTCAGGGTGTCTTCTGGATCTAACCGCCCCTATGGGAGAGCCACACTCGCTCAGCTGTCCAGCCCCCACCCACTCTGACTCCCCTTTGAGCAATCCCCAGTGCCCGGCAATGATGGTAAACATGAACAGGCGGGGGGGTGAAGAGAAGGGGTGGAGGGCATGGAGAGTGGAGGCTGAATAGCGCAAGACAGGAGAGGCAAGCAGGCACATCTAGCTGCTCAGTTTATAACACAATAAATATAATAAAATCACAAAAACACCACCAGTCCTAAGCTTCTCTCAAACTTCCTACAACTAAAATTATACTACTTCAAATTATAACAAACAACTAAAATTAAAATGAAACTAAACCAACTCCCTAACACATAGTCTTATTTATTGATTAAACCCAAAGGTACTCTCACAGCCTGGGAGGTCAACCAAAGACAATTTTAAATTGCTCCCAGGTCCTCTCACTACCTGGTGCCTACAAAAAACTAAACACTCTCACTACTAATTTAAACAAAAAATAAATAAGCAACAAAATAATAATAACTAAATAATAATAATAACCAAAGGAAATAATTTAGAAGCCACCCTCTGGGAATCTCTTACAATACCGGAAAACAGGTGGATTCAAGGATGTTATAGAGCACTCTCACTGTTCACATTATTTCCACTAAATAAATAAAAAGAAAAAAAAAATTGCAGTCAGCAGAGGTCCCATCTAGCTGTGAGTATTTCCAAACACAGCTACTACATAAGCACAGGATACAAAAGTCAGAATACCCGCCCTAATGTCAGCAAAAAGCAACAAGCAATATAAATCCAGTCTTCAGATCTCAGATTTCAAATTCCACATGAAGAATGTGACAAACACATTCATGAATCATGCCATTAGAGTAAGACATCAGTTCTTTTTTGGCTCACATTGGATGCTGGCCATCTATTCAGCAGAAATAGACATGCCCAGAAATGTGCAGCTAACATCTATACTAGACACTGAACTAGAGATATCATAGCATACAATATTTGCATGGCAAAAATACTGGAAAGATACTGTCCATGCTGAACAACAGTCACATTTATTTTCAGTATTAACTGGGATATCTGTGGTTTGGAGACTGTCTTAAGCAACGATGAGCATATGTGCCCATGGGAGGTTTAAAAACCTGATACTTAAATAGTGCCATACTGTTCTGATTTATAGATCAGGGCAAGTAAGCATACCCATGTACTATAGTCCTGTAGTTGCTAGTATTACAAACTAATGCCTTGTTGTTCCATTTTTTCCTATGATTTTTGTGGCACCAAAGTGTGACTCAAAACAATATTATGGAAATAATGCACCTTATTTTGTGCCTTCACTGCAAATAACTGACTAACAATGCCTCAGCAAGCTTTTTATGTTTGTTGACAACTTGTCTTCCCATTTTTCTGCAAACAGTTTATTAAAAGTACCATTCATGTACACACGCATGGGGAAGAATGTGTTCAGCTACAGAGCTGTGTCCTTCTGGAAAACCCAACCATCTTTAATTACAGAATCTTCTACCTCCAAAGCCTTCTCTGCTAAATGGAAAGATCATCTTCAAAAGTTTAATGTTTGCACGTGTTTTATATAACTTACCAGCAGTGCTTCAGATAAGTCTATTTTGGACATATTTTACGTCCAAAAATTCACTCAAAATGTCCAAAAATGTAGTGTCTGGAGTCACTGATGTTCACACATCACTTCACTTGCTAATAGTGACATCCATTTTTCATTGTGTGGACGTCACATTTTTAAACGTTTTTTCTATCCTGTGGATGGGTTGCCAGCACTGCAGTTGCCATGGCAATTCTGTCTCCAACAATTCTGCCCCTGCCCCCCCGCCATAGACCCATTCCAGGACTGCACCTGAATTACCAAATGTGACTGGTTGAAGGTAGACACTGGTAGCTTTATTATCCCTATACTGGCTGCTGGAGGCACGAGACAGAGACTGGCATCTAAAGAGTTGCAGATATGGCAGCACACCTGAAGAAGCGAGTTTATGAGGAGTTCTCAAAAGTGGTTCAGGTAAGTGGGATTTCTGAAGCTGCTGCGGCTAGAGACCTCACTCTCGAGTGCTGTGTGTATGGTTCTACATGCGACTGCCTGACTCTGACCCAAAGGGGTGTTACTCGACTCAGCTGTAGTTGCAGGAAATCCCCCCTAAGCCTCTGGCCTCAAATGAGTTTAGAGTCTAAAGCAAAGTGGTGAAAGCATTTATTTTCTCACACTGTTAGTACTGTAAGGAGTGCTGGGAAGCCTATTGCAAGGTTGGCTTTTTATTTCTCTCTGTTTTTTGTATGCATGTGTGAAGGGGGGGAGTAAATAATAGGAAAAGGATTTGGGGATTGATTTTTTTTGGTTTGTATGCTGCGGGAATGAGGAATTTATGTTTTTTTTCCCAGTTTTACTCTGAGGATTCACTACTGGCAAATTTGAGATGTGTCATGTCAGATGCGGGCTATATTGGCATGTTATGTTCAGTGGGATAACATCAGGGGTTTAGCCCCAGGGATATAACAGATCCCAGCAGTCTTTCTTGTCATTGTGTAATAAGAGTCAGGGGGTTACTTAAAGTATGTCCACTGTGAGACTTGCAATTGTTTTAGTCAATTAAATAAATGTTTATTAAATGAATTTACTTAAATTAAGTACTCTTTTGTTTACGCAGAAAAGGTCAGAGCCAAAAGGCTGGCCTTCAGAAAATATAAGGGAACACAACGGGATGAAGATAGGGAGGCATACCAAACTGCCCTAAGGGAAGCAGGTAAGGCAGTAAGGCAGGCAAAGTCCCAAACTGAGGAAACACTAGCACAAACAGTAAAGGAAGGTGACAAGACTTTCTATAGATACATTAGTGAAAGGAGAAAGTCCAGAGGGATGTACTAAGCTTAATGGAGAAAAGGGAGCATGTGAGGAGGAGGACCCTGTAAAGGCATCTATCCTAAATAGATACTTTTGCTCAGTATTTACTGAAGAGAAGGTAGGGCAGGCCCACAGCTCAGCATCATGGACACAGGGGGAGGGAGGTGAGCACTCTCCTTCACAAAGAAAGGGTCCTACAAGAGCTTGCTAAGCTCAGGGTGGATAAGGCAATGGGACCTGATGGCATACATCCCAGGGTACTTAAGGAGCTAAAGGAGGAACTAGCAGAGCCATTAGCAGAATTGTTTAGTGAGTCTCTGAGCACAGGAGAGGTCCCAGAAGACTGGAGAAGGGCTCATGTGATTCCACTCCACAAGAGTGGTAGCAGGGAGGAGGCGGGAACTACAGACCGGTCAGTCTTACCTCAGTAGTGGGCAAGATTATGGAGGCACTCCTTAAGGAAAGGATAGTGCAACACCTGGAATCCATGGGGCACAGGATCCAAGACAGCATGGGTTTACAAAGGAAGGTCCTGTCAAACTAATCTCATAGATTTCTTTGACTGGGTAACCAGAGTGGTGGACCAAGGGAGCAGTTGATGTCGCCTACCTTGACTTCAGCAAAGCTTTGACACTGTTCCATAGAAGATTGATAAATAAGCTAGGTAGGCTCGGTGGGTCAGAAGTTGGTCAACTGGGTGGCAAACTGGTTGACTGGCAGAAAACAGAGAGTGGTGGTAAATGGTATACAGTCAGAAGAGATGCAAGTCACAAGTGGGTACCTCAGGGATCAGTCCTGGGGCCAGTCCTATTCAACATCTTCATTAGTGACCTCGCAGATGGACTAGAGGTAAGGCTTGTCTGTTTCTGGATGACACCAAGATCTGCAACAGAGTAGATGATCCAGATGGGGTGGGCAGAATGAGAAGAGATCTGGATAAACTAGCAGAATGGTCAGAAGAGTGGCAACTGGGATTTAATGCAAAGAAGTGCAAAATCATGCACATAGGGAAGAGAAACCCTGAAGCCACTTATAGGCTGGGAGGGGAGTTGCTAGCAGTCACAAAGGAAGAAAGAGACTTGGGCATCATCATCACTGATGACCTAAAATCATCCAAGCAGACCTCTAAAGCAGTAGGTAAGGCTAGGGGGGTGTTAGGGTGTATTAGTAGGGGTATCACAAGTCGTAAGAGGGAGGTAATAATCCCTCTGTACAAGACATTGGTTAGGCCCCATCTGGAGTACTGCGTGCAGTATTGGAGGCCACACCTTCACAAGGACATTAACCAAATTGAGGCAGTCCAGAGAAGGGCAACCAAAATGGTGCAGGGACTGCATCAGAAGACATATGAGGACAGATTAACGGAGCTCAATATGTATACCCTTGAGCAAAGGAGGGAGAGAGGTGATATGATCGAGACATTTAAACACCTTAAGGGCATAAACAAGGTGAAAGAGTCTAACATGTTTAAATATAAGAAAAATAGCAGGACAAGAGGACACAGCATGAGATTAGGGAGGCCGATTAAGGGGATGTGAGAATTCTTTTCACAGAAAGGGTGGTAGATGCATGGAATGGCTTACCACAAGAAGTGGTGGCTATGAATACAGTGCAGGGCTTCAAACAGGCATGGGATAGGCATAAGGGAGCAATACAAATGACTATGAATAGATAGGTCACTGACAGAGCAAAGGCCGATGGCACATTTATAAGGTAGAAAAAGAAATGGGCAGACTGGATGGGCCTTGCGGTCCTTATCTGCCGTCAACTTCTATGTTTCTATGTTACACTGCAGTGCATTTGACGTGTGATTGCCAAAATTAAGTATAATGTGTATGTTGTGGCTCCTTGGCACACATTGACTGCCCATGTGTCTCCTGAGCCGGTCAGGACTGAGTATCACTGGTTTAGATACTGTCGCAGTGAGGAAGCTCCAAATCCCAAGTTCATTCATAACATAGAAAATGTGACCTTGTTATCTGATTACTGTTGGTTTAAAATTATGTGTTTTTTTAAATTGTGAAACAAATAGTTCAGTAAATATAATTGAGTGAAAGTTAAGTCTGCCATCCTAATGACTTAGTCAGGTCTCAGTGAATTTCATGTGTTTCCAGAAAGTGCATTTTCCATGTGTCATGATAGTGATTGGCCATGGTGCCTTACTGCCTTTATAGAATTTTAGCAGCAGCCTCTGACCCCCTCTAGCCTTCCTCCACTTATTGCCGTATGGTTTTGACCCCTCCTCCAAATGTGTTGCCTTATGTTTTTAACATCGCCCCCGTGATGGGGATGCATTAAAACGACAGGCAGTTCTATCCCTGTCTGACCTATGACTGGTTGTTTTAAGGCCAGAAATTGGCACCGGCTACTAGCTTTTGGTACATTTTGTGATGGGCTAGTAAACAAATTCTTTAAGGCAAGGGCAAGGCACTTGTATTTATAAAGTGCTGTTTCCCAAGGGCTCAGAGCACTCTGCATATTAAAAGAAACAGCAAGAGTGCAAAATGAAACAATTTAGGTGTAACTCTAGCTAACTAGGGAAGGCTTGCTCGACATTTTCAGTGGGCTTTTAAAAATCTCCACAGTGCCTGCCCAGTGACTACTTCCTGGAAGGGAATTCCATAAGATAGGGGCTGCAACCTCAAAAGCTCTGTCCCCAGATTGTTTTAGATGGGATAAGGGGGATCACCTGTAGGCTAGCATCAGTGGAACGGAGGGGTCTGGTTAGCATAATGAAGTTACTTAATGATGGAACTGCAAGGACGATTCATGAAATAAACCCATTTCTGCAAATGATTACTGTACTGCTTTCATTTTCTAACATTAAGGAATGTATTTATGTGGATGTAGCATGGATTACAGTGAGGTATTCAGAAGGCCAGTGAGTTGACTTGTAAAAGTATGGGACTGGAAGTATTTTGACTGCCAAAAAATTGACAGCTGGAGTATTTTGACTCCAGTAAAACTGAAATGACTTCTATATTTCAAGCCATGGAAGTATTTGACTTCAACCCCAAAAAAATAATCTGAAGCCCTGCTTACCAGTTTTTGCTGGTCTACTTTACGTATTTGAATTTTATACTCTTGCACCATATCACTTTATTGTGTATTATATTCACTTGCAATATGTTTCACTGTCTTGATTTGTACTCTTCTGTACCTGGTCATGCATGAAAAAATGTGCCTTGGCAACAGTGCACCTACCTGGTTATGAATGTAATTAAATAAATTACTCAGCATCTTTATAGCACTGTATGCACTTTTGGTTTGCTGCATACCAGAAATGTAATCAGTAATGACCGGGAAAAGAGGCTTTGCTCAATTCCTTAAGTCTGTCCTTTGTTAAAGTCACACCCACTAAAGACACATCTAAGCATGTGGAAGTGACAGAGATTTAAATCCCATTTACAATAACCTAGACATGAGAACATATGTATCAAAATGAATAATTGTCACATAGTTGACTGCTTCAGCCCAAGTTTTATAGCCCCAATTCTACAATGAGATATGAAAACATTTTTGGAAAGCTGAAGTTTCTGAGAGAATGTCATCTTGTGGTGTGCAGGGGAAATCTAGGGAAAAAAACTGAAGTATGATGGGTACAGCTAGTTAATTGCAAAAAATGCCAAAAGTTCTAGGCAACAGTTATTATTTATTCAAGATGGCTGTAGCCAAACTGATGTGATCAACATTATGCTGAATAAAGCAAACGCAAAATGGTCTAGAATAAGGGTCACAGAAAGGTGCAAGGCAGTGGTCATGCAGTATTTCTTTAAAAATTGGTTAATGAGCAAGAGGAACATCGACTCACAGGAAATCATTACCAGTTCAAATGAAAAACATTTAAAATCAAATATGACCATCTTATTTTAGGTGGTACTCTGCTGCATTATTAACATAGCTAGAAAAGGCAGTCCCAATGGACCTCATGGGCTGTTTCTACCTAAATCCAAGTGTAATCCCTGTTATGCAATACGTGTATGTCCCCAAAATAATACAGATATGTCAGTTATCTCACCCCCAAAAATGAGAGAACAGATTAAATGAGAATAACCATGCTGTACTGTACGCACATTTTCCTGTTTACTTCATTTGAAACACTGTTGTCAATCATTTAACTACCAGACTCATTTCTCCCCCTCCTAATCTGCAGCACCTGAACCTTGACTTCAGTTTTATTCTGCACTTTCAATTTAGTCAGTACAGTCCCAGACACTGCACAGCCACCCACTCGCTGCCCAGCACAATACACACACAAAAAAAACAGATGCTAAATATTGGAGTGTGCCTCTTTTTTAACTAAAATCAAAAGTTCTCCAAAAACAATGTACCATAGCCTTCAAATGACAGTACACAGTCAGGCAGACAGTTTACTCCATACCTGCTCACTCCTGCCCCCCTCATGACACGTCATCCACATTCCAATACATGGAACAGTGCTGCACACAAGAAAAATGTTTTTCATGTTACCTTTCTTGTTAGGCACTAGTAGCATAGCTTTTAACATCTCTTGTGGTCATGCATACTTCTTTTTGCATTTAGTCAAGCTCAGGATTACCTTTTGTATAAGTGAATTGTCATGTATCATTTTGCAAGAGTGAGCTGCTGTCAATCAGGGTAGACAGAAGGCTGACAGATCTGCCATCCTGTAAGACTGGCTGGCTGGGGAGGGTTGATTGATAGCTTGGGGTGACACAGTAAGCAGCTCTGAGCCTCTGAAGAGTTACTTCGCTGTAGTTTTCACTGTGGCCTCTTTACTGTCCTGTCTGCATTCTTACAAACAGCTGCTTTCCAACCAATCTACCTTAGCATGGTGGAACAGATAGTTATTGGGTTTCAGCACATATATTTTTTTTACTGGTGTTTACATACTGTGAAAGAATGTGCACCTGTTCTTGGTAGCAAATAACTGATTTTACATGGAATGCGTAACATGCAGGCAACTGAGAAATATGTATTTCCTCACCTTTCAGAGTGAAAGCAATGAATATCCGCCTTTAGCCACATTTGGTTAACTGATATAAAAATTACTTATTCTCTCAGTTTATGTTTCACAGACTAGCGTGGCGTGCTTTACCCCTGCTCTAATTGGGTGCCTAGAAATGTGTACTGTATTGTGAATAATGCAAATCCTCTATCTCAGGTAAATTATAAGTGTGGTGACCCCCACCATTTATGAACATATTCAAGTCCTTGAGTACCTTTGTGTTTGCTGTGCAGTATGAATATCTTAGCACTTTATTACTGATCAGATTCTGTGCTCCACTGATCAGCTGTTGTGATCTGGTGGTGGTCTTATTTGAAGGTGAAGATAAGCTGTCATCTAAACAGCTGATTCCTGTCAGGACTCATCATATGATATCATGACACTGGTTCTGGTAGAGTAATTATACATTTTGAAATAGTAGCAGCTATTTTTCATACATGGTCAGCTATAAAATTAAAGCTTATATCTAAATTTTGCCCAAGTACAACTAGGTCTTGTATTTTCTTTTCTCCTGACCACTGAAGCTAATCAGTAGTGTGTAGCAGTCAACCATGTTCCACACACATCAGGCATTCTACATAAATGTGTTGAAAGACTGCATGATAACACATACTGTAAGCATACCTGATTCACAGCTGTGCACACTCGCTTGCTTTGAAGAATCACTATTGCAACCAAATATGAATAACAAAGCCAAGCAAAAAAAAAACAAGTCAGAGGGCTGACACATCCCCTCAGCATAGAACTTTATACACAGCCCCCATTCAGAATGGCACAAAAATCCATAGCAGCACTAATCACAGGGATAATGATGTACGGAAATATCTGTTGATTAAGCACAACAAGCCAAAACTAAATAAAAGTCAATCGGCACCAAGCAAAAAATAAATATTGTTGAGTCTTCTCATCCTCCCCTGGCAATCTACCACAGACATCTCAACAAGTTCCTTACTGGACAGTCCTGCAAAAAAAGTACATTAACAAAATATGTCCACAAAACTCCAGTTAGACCTGCCCTGTAATTAGTTTTGCAAAAAAAAAAGCATTCTTCACTATTGTGGTCAATAAGAATAAGCTGCCTTACATAGAAACATAGAATTTGATGTTAGATAAGGACTGACAGGCCCATACAGTTTGCCCTTTTCAGTGCTTATTTACTATGCCACAGATTCTACTTTATCTCTGGCTTCGCCTCCTCTTTTAAACCGCTATAATACCCCTATGTCTATCGCATGCAGTTTTGAATTCCCCCACTGTCTTTGCCCCACCACCTCTGCTGTGAGGCTGCTGCATGCCTCCACTACCCTTTCTGTGAAGAAGTACTTTCTCACATTGCCCCTTAGTCTACCCCCTTCTAGTCTCATGACAAGTCCTCTTATTGTTTTAAAGCATCTTCTCTTTTGAAAGAGGCTGCCCTCACATACCTTAATTCCCTTTAGATACTGGAAGGTCTCTATCATGTCTCCCCTCTACCTTCTCTCCTCCAGGGAATACATATTGAGTTCCACCAGTCTCTCCTCATACTGTATGACTGTTGGTGTAGGCCCAGCACCATTTTTGTTGACCTTCTCTGAACTGCCTCTACCCTGTTTATGTCCTTTTGGAGATATGACCTCCAGAACTGGATACAGTACTCCAAATGCAGTCTCATCAATGACTTGTACAGTGGCATCACAACCTCTTTTCTTTTGCGGTGATACCTCTCCCTATATACCCCAGCATCCCACTGGCTCTCCCCACTGCCTTGTATATTGTTTGGCCACCTTGAAGTCACCGGATATGATCATCCCCAGATCTCTTTCCTGTTTTGTGGCCACTAATATCTCCCCACCCATCATGTAATCCTCCCCTGGGTTCCTGCACCCCAAATGCATGATTTTGCATTTCTCCACAGTAAATCCTAACTGCCACATTCTGGACCATTCCTCCATCTTAACTAGATCCCTCCTCATTTTCCACACCCCTCCTGGACTGTCTTCCCTATTGCAGATGTTTGTGTCATCTGCAAAAAAAGCATACATTCCTTCCAGCCCCTTTGCAATGTCCCTGATGAAGATATTAAACAGCACTGACCCAAGAACGGATCCTTGTAGTACCCTGCTGGTCATCCTCCCTACTTTGGATTTAACTCCATTTACCACCACCCTCTGCATTTTATTCCTTAGCCAATTTCCAACCCAGTTCATCACCTTGTGTCCCAATCCCAGGCTGCCCAGCTTGTTCACAAGTCTCCTATGTGGAATGGTGTTGAATGCCTTGCTGAGGTCCAGGTGGGCCACATCCAGGGCTACCCCTTGATCCACCTCCCTAGTCACCCAGTCAAAGAAATCTATCAGATTAGTTTAACATGACTTTCCTGATGTGAATCCATGCTGCCTCAGATCTTGTGCTCCACTCAATTCAAGATGCTCCACTATCGTTTCCTTTAACAGTGGTTCCATAATTTTACCCATCATGAAGGTCAGGCTGGCAAGTCTGTAGTTCCTAGCTTCTTCCCTGCTCTCACTTTTGTGAAGAGGGACTACATCAGCCCTTCTACAGTCCTCTGGAACAACTCCCATCTCCAGTGACTTATCGAACAGGGCTGCTAGTGGTGCTGCCAGTACCTCACCCAACTCCTTTAATATTCTAGAGTGTATCCCATCTGATCCCACTGCTTATCCACCTTCAGTTTTGCAAGTTCTTTTAGGACTCTCTCCTCTTTAATTGGACTGTTATCCACCACCCTTCCAGTCCTGATTTTTAACTGTGGTCCCTCTCCTTCCTATTCCACTGTGAAAACTGAACAGAAATATTTGCTCAGGATTGATGCTTTATCCTGGATCCCTTCTACCCCCACTTCTTCCTCCCCTTTTAGCCTTACAGTCCCCCCTGGTCTTTCTCCTTTCACTATCATACCTATACAAAGTCTTGTTCCCTTTTTATGTTTGCTTGTGCACATGCGCAAGAAACATCTTGGGGCAGTATGGCATTTTAAAGGTGAGTGAGTTTCTGCCCAATGCAGTTGATGCTTTATGGGGCTCATCCCTCAGGCACCAATGAATTGGTGAGCTGTCTATGACAGCAGTCTGAGAGAAAAGGTCTTCACTTGAAAGAAAAGTGCCACTCCAGTCATGGATGGTTACGAGTTGATGCTTTATGGGACTCATCCCTCAGGCACCAATGAATCAGCGAGATGTCTATGACAGCAGTTTGAGAGAGAGGACTGCACTTGAAAGAAATCTGCTGCTGCAATGAAGGACAGTTTCTTCATTGCAGTGGGACCTTCCCCCTCCCTCGGAACCAGGCACACAGACATACCTTCTCTCTGTTGGCAGCAGCTGACAAGACTCTGGGCATGTGCATTACAGTGCACAGTAAAGTACATGGCCAGAGTTACTGTTCTTGTCAGCTCCTGCCGCTCAGCATCTTGTTTGTTCAGTGTGCCTTTCCTGGTGAACCATTTCAATAAATAAATAATTGAGCCATGGCATGGCTTTCCACATTGGTGGCTCTGGCTGCCTGCCACACACTCCCCGGAAAGCCAACATCAGAGTGCCCAATCCCCATGCTGGCATGTATCCCCCCTCCCCCCTATTAATGGACACACTGGGAGCCCACCCCAGAGTGCCAAAATAATTTTTTATTTATGTTCCTGACACTGGGATGCCCACTCCTGGTGTCAGATAACCCCCAACCCACCCGAATCTTTCAGGTGCCTACATCAGGGTGCCCAATGCCCATGTCAGCATGCCCCCTACACACACACACACACACTATTGTTACACACTGGGAACCCACCCCAGTGTGCTTAAATATTTTTGGTAACCTGTAAAATAAAGAAAACCATCCCCAAAGTCTTTTCTCCCCTGTAAAATAGAAAACAGTCCCTCATCATCTTCCCATTCCCCCTCCACCAACCCCACCCTCCTTCTACTGACCCACCTCCCTGCATCCCCCTTACCCCATACTTACATCTGGATGTGATCTTCTATGGACTGGCACAAGTCTGCACTCTTCAAAGCCAACAGGCAAAACTGAAGAAATGGTAAGCTGTATAATGGGAGGCAATGGGAAGGGTTCAACTTTGGTTGGTATCTCAGCCATTTTTAGTAGTTTTGGCCCCAATTTTTTCAACATAGGGTTCTTGGGACTCCTCCTCATAAACACTGGCATAGTCATTTGGTTACTCCATCCAGAAAGGTGATTTTGCAGTTGCTGCATGGAATCACTTTTCAGGAATTATTAATGAAATGACAGCACCACTGGTCATGAGGTGGGGTCCCAAAAAACCCATGTTGCAAATCTGGCAAAAAAATTCCCAAAACTGACTGCATTACAAGCATGCATTGCATAGTATCTATGCACACTTGTAACTTTATCAATGTTTAATATTTTCACTCCAGATTTTTTCAACATTGCCATTTTTTCTCACCTCCTTATAAGCAGTACAGCTGTCATTTTTCACATCCTGCCTGAAATTTGTTTTCACACATGTGGAGCAGAATGGTGCAGTCGCTGTGGGAAATCAACTTTCGAGACAGATTAACAAAATTACAGTGCCACTGTTCATGAGGGGAGGTCTCAAAATGCCCATGTTAAATATTTGGTGATAAAATTCCAAAAAATGATTACGCTACAGGCGTGTGTTGTGCAGTTTCTATGCACGCTCGTAACTTCACCAATTTTTCATATTTCACTCCAGATTTTCAACATTGCCATTTTTTCACACCTTGTCATGAACAGTACAGCTGTCATTTTTCAAATCCTTCCCAAAATATGTTTTTGCACCTGTAGCACATAACAGCACAATCACTGTACAAAATCACCTTTCGGGATTGAGTAGCAAAATGCTAGTGCTGCTGTTCATGAGGTGGGGTTCCAAAAAGACCATGCTGAAAATTTGGATTGAAAATACCAACAAATGCCCAGGGCATTAGGGTTTCCAACCATAATGCCCCACTCCGTAGAGACTGGCAGGTGTCGGGGGTGTGACTTAGGATCATTGGCCATAATGCTCATGACATTCCACCCCACCCCCACCTTGCAGCCAGTGAAAGGCATTGAGATGTACCTTGGGGTCTTCAGCCCTAATGTTCACCCCATCCTCCTCTACTGCACCCATCTCAGCTTATTTCTTTACGGAATGGGTTGAGCATAAGGGCTGAAGACCCCAAGACACACCACAACACCTATTGGTGTCAGTAGCATGGAATGAGGTGGAATGATGTGAGCATTATAGCCAACAACCCAAAGGCACACCCCCAAAAGTCTGTCAGTCTCTGCAGGGTGGTGGTAGGGGTTGGCGTTAGTTTAATACTTCACTGCCATTTCTATTATGCATCTCTCTCTAACTCCTACACTACCAATGCCAGTACTAGCAAGCAAACATTCAGCATCGATGAATGCTTGTTTAACTTCTTTTGCTATATTTTCCTCTGTCTTTGCCTTTGCACCCCTGACTGCCCTCCCTGCCTCCCTCTGCTATTTTAGATACACTGCTCTGTCTTCATCCTTCTGTGCCTCCTTATATTTCCTGATAATCACCTGCTTTGCCCTTATTTTCTCGGCCACTTCCTGTGAGAACCATAGTGGTTTTCCTTTCCTCTTGCCTTTGTCTACTTGCTGAATACAAAGGTTTGTTGCCTCCACTATGGCTCCATTTTAGGTGGGCCCATTGTAACTCGACTCCCCTCCTTTTCTCTCCTCTTGCTATGGTCTCCCTGAGATATACCCCCATGCTATTGAAATTCACCCTCCTGAAGTCCAGAACCCTCTCTTTCATGTGGAATGTCCCTGATGTAGTTATCACATTCAGCCACACTTTGTGAAGATCACTTAACCCCCAGTGTTCACCCACCCTGACATCTATAATTCTGTCCCCGTTGGTCAATACCAGGTCCAAAATTGCTCCTCCTGGGTTGGCTCAAGCACCAGCTGCCTGAGGCATTCAACTTACAAGCTTATAATGCTTGTTCTAGCATGCTTCTAAAATAAATAGGTAATTTATTTAAAAACATCTTTCTAAGAACCAAGGCATTTTACACAATCATATAGCAAATCAAATATAATAGTAACAAATAAAACAATACCACAAAATTATGATACAAACCAATGAGAAAACCACAACTATTTCGGTCTTTGACTGAACAGCCAAGTCTTAATTTTATTTTTAAAAATGGTAACAGAGCAGCATGAATATCCCTGGGTAAACTGCTCCATAGTAAAGGGGCTGCTACAAAGAATGCTCTGTCACTAGCTGATTTTAGTCTTGATTTTAACTGCCTATGGGATGAGAAAAACTGCCAGTCACCATCTTGTTTTAAGTGTACATTTTAAATTACTAAAATTATTTCAGTCAATCAGCAAGCAGAGCTACTGTACCTATTATCCATGTACAGGGCTCTATTGTGCAGGAGCACTGGGAGGGAGTGCTTCACTTCAACATCAGAGGGAGGATGGCCCAATAAAATAAAAAAATAAAAAAGCCTGAATGTATTATAAATCACTCAGATTAAACTTGCTATTTTTTAGAACTATGTGGAATATAAAATTCTGCCTACAGAATGCTTGTGGAATGACCATTCCAATTCCATGGAATTTTGTAGAATTTTCATGACAACTCTGTGGAATTCTGCCAAATATTAAAGTTCAGTTATTTCATGATAATTTTAAAAGTATGCATCCAAATAACACCAAATTTGCAATGTAAATAGTAATAAATGCCTTAAAAAGTGTACCAAATTTCAGATACATAGGTTGAAAGGGGTGGTGTTATAGGTGGCCAAACACTTAATCAAATCTTAATTATCTTTTGTTTTGAGATCATTTTAAAATGTCTTATCCAAATTTCTCCACAATGTCAGAAGTTTGAGAAGCATTCAGCATGGGTATATTATCCATGTTATAAACCTTAAGCTTCAATGGCAGCTCTGAGTTATAGGTAGCCAAACATTTTGCCAAAATTTAGATTTTTGTAATTTTAGCATAATTGTGATAGTATTCATTAAAATGTTATAAGATTTGACAGGTATACAGGTTATCACCACATTTGTATATGTACCTAGTTTCATTTTTCTAGCTTCAAATGGAACTGAGTTATAGCCTGCTAAACATGTTCCCAAAATTTAGATTTCAGTTATTTCCGTATAATTTTAAAACAATAATAACTAGATTTAACCAGAGTTGAAACATTTAAACTAGTATACCACATAGTCATTTTTGAAAAAGTTCATATTTGCAGCTTTAAATTGGATTGAATTAAAAGTAGTCAAACTTTCACAACATTTAAAAATGAAATTTTGCAAGAATGTAAACTACACATTTATAAACCCCAGAAACTTTAAAACTAAAGAATGCAATACCATTAAATTTGTCAGGTTCTTAGACCTTGCAAGGAGATTGCTTGCTGCCAAAAATTGCAAAATAACAACTGTACTTAAAGTCAATCCCGTGAGTGTTTGTTAAAATTGTAGAATTTCATGAAACTTCCATAAAACTGGAATTTTCTAATTTCACTCAGCCTTATCTGGGGGATTCTAATTAAAAGATAGGGGTATAAGAGGCAGGTAGTGCAGGGGGTCCCCAGGTTCAGGAGTTATATGTACAGTTTCACCAAGAAATGGACAGCTGAGCTTGGTAGCACAACAGTGGTTGACCCCCAGGCTCGAGCAAGGAAGCACAGAGTGTCAACAATTCCAACCTGAATGCAGGATATTTAAGGATCACATCTAGTAAATTTATAATCCAGGTAGCTTGATGAACATGCAGGTCTGGGACTTAGAGGTACTCAAAAAGATGTGGTGGGGGAAGACAATGTCTGGGGAAGCAGGAAGTAAGAACTCTGGCTATTCCAACAGGGTAGGTTGATAGAAAAAGGAGTGGGTGACTCACATTTTTAGGGAGTTTGTCACTGTAAAGAACAAAGAAGATATCAGCGGGATCAGTAGTTCTTCTGAGTCAATCTGGCTATGCCAAAAGAAAAGGGGGAGGGAGAATAGTTGCCAGAAAGGAACAGCAAGACAACACAATGCTTAGCTCAGCTTATCAAATGAAGTAGTCATATGTGCATTGTTAATATTAAATTCCACAAAAATAATTCTATATACTTCATGTATACTGTATGCTACCATAAATATGTGAGAAAATGTTACCAATATTGTTTTTCTACTGCAAATTTTAAATTGCTAAACACATTTATCTAGTTGTGTTAGACACCAGGATACACTGAGTATGGATATGCATGTCAAATGTTAAGTCCATGCCTGCAAGAGCAGAGAAGTTACAAACATACACATTTTGGATAGTTTTCACAAAAGTTTGCAAATATTTAAATAGTACACTTTTCAACCCCTAAAACATGAAACTCTAATCCAATTCTCTCCATATTTAGAAAATAGTATAAGCATTACAAAAAGATTATTCATGCTAATTTACACATGTTGAGCTCCAAAGGTGCCTGAGATATATGCAGATGAAATTGTTTCACATTTCCAGCAAAAAATAAAATGACAGATTTTGAACACATATAATTTTGAGATGATGCGTCATATTGTCATGAAATCTGGCACATTTTTAGAACACCTATCATCCAGGAATCATGCCAAATTTAAGATCTCTGACCCAATAGATGGCTGAGGTATATGCAAAAAAAAGTTCATAAAAGTTTGCACAAAAAATAGAATGACATATTTAAGCACCTATAATTTTGAAACTACCTCTCCAAATTTTATGATATTTGGAACGTTATTTGCCCTTCACCCAAAAAGTGAACTGCCAAATTTTAGAGCTGTAGTGTAAGTGATGGCTGAGTTATGAACAAATTATTAAATTTAAAAAAATTCCACAAAATTCCAACACAATTTTACCAAATGTCATGGCATTTTGAGAAATTTAATTGAAATTCCATGAATTAAGAATGTTCCCATTCCACACAACTCTATAATACATTCATAGCACCTCCAAGAAATGCCATAGTACAGAAAATGTTAGTGCCCCCAAATGTTAGTGCTTTGACCGAGAGGAACCTATCTGCGGTCTTTTATTTATGCGTCAGTGCTAATGACTTGATGTTATAGCAATGAGGTGTTTAATATTAGCGCGCCTTTAATAATAACCAGTCAGTTGGTCCCACAAAGAATGTGGGATTAAAAAGACAGTGAATATAACTGAAACTAAAGTATCTTTTATGGTATGAGACTCTTCTTCTGAGGTTTGGGGAGACAGAACTGCTTAACTTCACTTTGTATTCATCTCACTCAAACATAAAGCTCAGATTCTCTTTTACCATAAAAGACACCCACAAGAGACCCTATTAACTTATAAAATTGGACCACCCCCTTGCCAAGCTAATTGTGTTGCCTTGCTGGTCACCACATAAATAAGAACAGACCCACTTATACTTTGAAGGAACAAAAAAGCAAGGTGCTGCCTCAGTATGTGGTCTGAAAACAAAACAAAAATGTTAATATTAATTACACGCTGAAAATAGAAAATAGAGTTAGAATCAACATTTTTGACAATAGGTCTTTTTCAGGAATTATCTAAAAGAGAAAAAAACAAAGTTAGTGGACAGGCAAGGAGAAATAAGGGATCTATTATGTGAGGAAAGAAAATAGGGGAGGCTGAAGGAAAAAAGTGAGGCTTCAATGTAATAAAAGAATCTGGAAAACAGAATGGTGATGATGGGTATGAAAAGGCATAGTAGGAGTAAATAAGCTGAGGAGTCCTTAAGTGGGAACTAATTAATGGGGCTAAGTTTGAAAGCTGAAAGGTGGACAATGTGAGGGAAGGAGACAGAGAAAGAGACATCTGTAGAAAATGAAAATAGATGTGCACACATAGCTGGAATGCCCATGTGAGTCTGTCCATCCCACCCCCACCCCACCGCCACACACACTGGATGAATGTGTGAGACATACTCACACATGCAAATATACCATGCACACATGCAAACAAAGATGTGATGTGGGTGGGGTAAAAAGACAGACTGATGTGGCAAACTGTAAGATGGCTGAAAGATGTTAGTAGAAAATTAGTCTGCCATTTAAACCAGAGGGCTGCTTGGAGCCTAGACAGATGATCTACTCGGTTTCCTTGTTTATCCTTGGGTCAGCATCCCAGAAGCCCTGCTGAAGGATAGCAATAGACAGATCATTGACATTACGGACCCTGGAGGTAAAGTGGGATACAATGGGATTATCAGTGTCTTCATCCTGACTGCCCTGTAATATTCCCTGAATCTGCCAGCCAGGCATCTGCCAGTTTCTCTGATGCAGATAACTGCATACTTCTTGCAAACAGTACAATATATGACATTACTGAAAGTGCATGAAAACTCCTTGTTGATGTGAAAAACACTTGTGGGACCTTGAATTTCAGTGACACTAGGAATAAATTTGCAGGTATAACAGTGAGTTCTGTTGAAGGTATTGGTACCTGATAGGGATTACAAAAAGCAGTGATTTGTTATGTTTTCTTGCTGTCTACATCTCGGAATCCACATATCTGACCAGAACAAAACTTGGCACATAAGGAAACCTACTCCATAAGATGACACATGCAAAACTGTGTTTAAATTTGTTGAAGGGTTTCAAATATATTAAAGTGAAAATTTTAACACTACTACCATCTGCAGGATAGTCACTGAATTACTCATGAGTTCCACTATAAATTATACACTTACCTTGGCTAGAACTGATCTCTCCTGCCATCTGTGGGGCAGTCACTGAATTATACACATAGATTTCATAGATGTATTCAAGCAAACAGACTTGCGTCCTTAATGCTTACCCTTTATTGTTTATTAATTGATTTAGAACTTGTATACTGCATCCCCAATATGTAAATCCAAGTTATCCTTAAACTGTTTCATATTCTCACTGTTTACTACTGTTGCCGATAAAGCATTCCATGATATAACCCCCCTTTGGCTAAACCAGTGCCGTCTTGAATTATGTTTCCAACTAGATAGTATCAGCTGTTTATTATGTCTTCTGCTTCCATATTCATCTCTCCTTTGAATAATTCCCAAACCAATCTGCCAGTTGGCATCTCCAATTTCTTTAAACAGTAGGCACATATCTCCCCTGAATCTCCTATATCCCAACAAGTATAGATTTAGGGACAGCAATCTGTCTTGATATGTTTTCATTTTCAACCCATTTATTGATTTAGTGAATCTCCTCTGGACAGACTCTAGCTTATTGATATACTTCCTGTTTTGAGGTGCCCATACCTGAACCACATACTCCAAATGAGGTCTCACCAGCGCTATATAAAGTGGGGTCATTACTTTTGCATCCCTTCTGGCAATGTATCTTAATATACAATTCAAGTTTTGGTTGTTTTTTTTTATTTGTTGTTTACAGTGGGAACTAAACTTGAATTCAGAGCTAATTTTTATACCCCAGGTCCCTTTCTTCATTAGTAACTGTAAGTTGTGAGTTAGCTAGAGTGTAATTACTATGTTTATTTGATTTACCCATGTGCATTACTTAACATTTGTTAGAATTAAGCATCAGCTTGTTGCTAATAGTCCAGTCAGAAATATCATTTATTGTGTTTTGTAATTCCATTATTTCTTCCTGAGTATCAACCACTGCCCCCACTCTGCAGTCGTCAGCAAACTTATACATCCATATACTAGGATTATTTAATTGTAGGGAAGCTATATATATATGTTAAATAAACTAGGTCCCAAAATGGAACCCTGGGGCACACCACTAGTGATTGCTGACCATTTAGACAATGTATCCAAAATGGAAGCCCTTTGTTGTCTCCCTTGTAACCACTCTGCCACCCAGTTACAAATATTTGGATTTAAGTTAATATCCTCCAAAAATTTTATTAATTCTATATGAGGCAATTTATTGAATGCCTTTGTAAAGTCCAAATAAATCACATCAACTGATTTTCCCTTATCCAGTTCCCTATTAACCTTTTCATAAAATGCAAATAAGTTGGTCTGGCAAGATCTAGCTTTGGTGAATCCATGTTGTGAGTGGTACTCTAGACCCTTATCCTCCAAATGATTTATGATCAAATCCTTGATTATACCTTCCAAAATCTTATCCATCAATGATGTTAAACTCACAGGTCTAAAATTTTCCGATTTGGATCTAGCCCCCTTTTTTAAAATGGGAACCACTATAGCTGATTCCCAATCCCGGGGTACTTTTCCTTGATCCAATGAGGTCTGAAAAACATGGGTAAGTGGTTGAGCTAGAACACATGCCATTACCCTTAGCATCCTTGGATGGACATCGTCAGGACCTGGTGATTTAACTACATCTAATTTTAATAACCTATCCTGTATATCCTTGACATTGATAGTAATTTGTCCTGGACTTGAACTGTTTTTCTTGCATTTTTATTGCTAACGTGAAAAACTGAACAAATGTAATTATTCTGAATATCAGCCATCTCCTCAGGAATAGCTACCTGTCCCTTAGTATTTATAAAGGGTCCTATCATATTATTTCCTTTTCTTTTATTATTTTTATATGAATAAAAAGATGTCTTACTGTCTTTAACTCTATCTACCAGTGTCAATTCAAAATGGGCTTTTGCTCTCCTAATTTTTTGTATAGTCTGTTTGAGACATTCTCTATATCATTTATAATGTAATGGTAAACCATAACTCTTATACTTTTTAAACAATCTGTTTTTCCTATTTATAATTTTTTTAATAGATCTGTTCATCCATACCGGCTTGTTCCTTTTAGAATTTTCGTATTTAAGTTTGGTAGGTATAAATTTCTTAACTAACTGTTTTAACTTGGTTATCAGTAAATCCCACATATCTTGAATAGATGTGGTATTTAATTATCTTTGCCAGTCCCAATGAGCAAATTCACTTGTTTGTCCTACAAAGTCAGCTTTACTGAAATTCAGCATAGATGTAATAACTGGAGTATTTGTGGAACCGCGGGCCCAGTGATGTTGAAAAACACAGTATAGTGGTCACTGTTCCCTAACAGGCTTTTGACTGATACATTACTAATTGTGTACCCATATTTGTAAAAACCAAATCAAGTGTTTTTGTCCTAGTGCTTCCTTGCATTACTTGTTCAAGACCCAGCTGTTCAAACATATCAAGGTACCTCCTGTTTATACTACCATTAGCCTGCATGGTTTTCCAGTCGATATTAGGCAGGTTAAAATCCCCCACCAAAATTGCTCTACCCTGGGATCTAATAAACTAATTCTATTAAGTATCTTAATATCATCCTCAAGGGTAATGGAGCTCTATACAAAAGCCCTAATATGATTTCGGTACTATTTTGAGGTAACAGTTTAATCCATATCAATTCCAGGGTAGATGTATCCCACTGTATTTCCTCACATTTGATGGATTCATGTACAAATATAGCAATTCCGCCTCCCTTTCAATGAATTCTTGATTTTGAAAATGAAGTATAACCTTAGATACTTTTGTCCCACATGTCTTCACCGTCCCACCAAGTTTCCATGATCATAGCCAAATGTACATTATGTGTGTATAACAGTAATCTAAATTCATAAACTTTTCCCACCAGACTCCTTGCATTGATAAGAACACCATTCCTTTCTAAAGATGTTATATGAGCAGGCTTTGTATCTAGTTGTGTATTGAATTATTTAGCCAGAGACCCCCTTTACCCAGTTTAAATGAAATTTTATAACTTCATTCACTTTTTTACATAGGGTAATTTAGGTGTAAACCATCTGGTTTGAAAAGTACCTTACTGTTAAAAGTCATGAAATTATCCATGAACCCTATATTTTCAGTCTTACAAAAGTGCCTCAACCATAAATTAACCTCTGTAATTAACCCGTTTTTGTATGATTGATGCCCATGAGTTGGTAGGATGCTGGAAATATTAATTTCCCCATTTCTTTGCTTAATCTTATTAGATATATTTTATAATCTGATTGAATTTTTTCCATGCTAGTTCTACCCACATCATTAGTACCAACGAGCAAAATCACAAGGGGATCTTCTGTATTCTTAAGAAGTCCCTCTATCATAATGGAAACATCCTGAAGTCTAACACCTGGCAAGGTACTAACTGTGGTGGTATCTTTGCATCCATTACACACTGCTGTGTCTATTCCTCTAGTATGGAATCCCCAATAACCACTATGTGCCTGTTATTTTTTTCTCTGTACTAATGAGCTGTTCATTAATCTGACTAATAGTATCTTCATTTGGGTTAATATCTTCAGTTGGTGATTGTAGATTAGTTACTCGATAAGTTACCTCATTATCTTCCAGTAAACAATTATATTTATTAGTTAGCTGGAGTGGTGAAATCAATATTCCTTGGTTAAGGTCTTTCTCCAGTACATTTAAACTCCTAGTAACAACCTTTCTTTCTCTTTCTTCCATTGTATCAACTTCTCCAACCCGCCTAGTATCATTACTTTCATGGGTATTCTGACTAATATTACAGACCATTTCATCAACGTAATTCTCTAGTTTCTCAATCTCGATCTCTTTCTGGGTTTCTAGTCTATTAAGCAACTGCTGAATTTCCTTTTGAAGGGGATTCAACTAGAAGGCATTTTTTACATGTAAAGTCCTGTCCTACTGCTTCTTCTGTAAACATTTAGCACTGAGTACATACTTTCTTGCTCTTCCCCGTTTAGATTTCCCTGTGCCATTTACACTCTTTAAACAGCAGTACGTTCTTATCTAAAATATGTGTACTTGTCTTACTTTTTCTCCCACCAGTCCACTAGTTTCCACAGCAGACACGCAATGCACATGTCTCTGCATGCATCTCCGTGTGCAAATACGGGCTCCATTCGGCTAGCTCCACTCGCCGACAGCAGTGTTTTTATGAGCGGCAGACCCGAAAGTGACTCCCATACCGCTCATTTTCTAAGATGCCAAATTTAGTTTTAAATGTCCTAAAACAGGCTATAGATAGTCTTGCTACTTCTCAATATATATATATGTAAGCCCACCAAAATGTTTTAAAAACAGATTAAACATTGTTTATTCAGACTGTAGTTCAGATTACCATTTACGGAACTACTGAATCTCTCTTCCTGGTTCCGGTCTTTACATGAGTTCTATTATAAATTATACTCTTACCCCTGGCTAGAACTGATCCCTCCTACCATCTGTAAGACAGTCAGTAAATTATATGAGTTCTGTTATGAATTATACACTTACCTGGCTAGAACTGATCCCTCCTGGCATCTGTAGTGCAATCGCTAAATTATATATGTGTTTGATTATAAATTATACACTTAACCAGCTAGAACTGGTCCCTCTTACCATCCAGCCACTGAATTACATGAGTTCCATTTAAGCAATAATGCATGACAGGTGGTGTGTTGTGAGATTTACAATCACCTAATAATAAGTCTGGAACAGATTCAAACCAGTGAAACCAGTGAAAAGCACATCTGTGAGCCAAGCCCTTTCTACCCTGAAAATGTCAGACCAAACCATCTGGGTGCAAGGCAATGACAAAAACAATCAACAAAAAACAGCAATTTATTATATTATTTCACTATCTGTATATTGAAATTCACACATCTGACCAGAACATAACTTGGCACATCAAGAGAACTACCCCATGAGACTGAGCATGCAACATTTTGTGCAAATCCATTGAACAGTTACAAAGACATTAAAGCACATAATTTAACACTCACTACTGCCATCTATAGGGTAGTGGCTGAATTACATGAATTCCATTATAAATTATGCGCTTGCGCTGGCTAGAACTGATCCCTCCTGCCATCTGTAGGGCAGTCAGTAAATCACACGAGTTCCATTATAAATTATAACATGAGTAGAAAAATTGTTAAAGCTGTAAAATTAAGAAAAAATAATCATAAAACTGCTTTTGAAAACATTATATAGAGAATAATGGCTGGGCAGAGGGTTATAACAAGATTTTATAAACACCCGAGGTGTGGGATGCCACATAAATCCCAAGAGCGAAGCTTGAGGGGTTTAGGGTGGCATCCCATGCCAATGGTGTATGTAAAATCTGAGTTTTACACATCTATACAGCCTTTATTTTATATAATTGCTGGACAGCATTTTTTCACCACAGCAATTATATAAATATAAATACACCAGCCTTGAGCCTCAGTCTGTTGGAATGAATGGTGGTCCACGGTTCAGCGACTGCACAGAGCTTTATGTTTCTTTTTTGTTTAAGTTTAAATGAAACAGTTGAAATTCAAGAAGTCTGTTGTACAAACCGAGAGGCTAGTTTTTTCTTTTCTTTCAAATTTACTTACTGCCAGTGCTGAGCGGTAGTGGTGATGGAACATCCAGCTATGAAGAAGGGAGGAGCGGCGGCTTGTGCAAATGCAGAAGAAGGGAATCCTGGTGTGTGTTTGCCATTAATAATCAGCTAGGGAAATATGCTGGCCAGTAATTATAATTTATTATTGTAACTGCATTTGGACATACAGTAGTTCCTCTTTGTTAAATCAATTAACTCTTATTTTGGTAATGGTTAAAGCAATATAACAGCTAATAGGCTGATTAGCAAACAGCAATGAGGAATTCTTGGTGGATTATAAAGTTTACTTACATTTTTCTGACTCAGAGGTGAAGTCTCCTATTTTAGTAGTGGTGACTACAGTATAGCACCTAATATGTAGACACATAACAAGGCATTGTGGGAACAATATGAATTTGTCTTCTGTTTTCCTTACTGGGAGGCGCAGTCTCCTATTTTTGTAGTGGTGACAATATAATATCTCAGATTTTTTTTTTCACAGAAATGAAGCATTATGCATACCGCATATAGCTGACACAATTTCTTTACTGAGAGATATGGTCTCCTATTTCTGTAGTGAGTTTGGAAATATTTAGCCAGTTTTTTTTTAATTCCCTCAATCTAGAAAAAGGGTATGCAAATATGATCATGATTATTCATGAGCTTGGCTTACACTGACATTTTTGAAAACGTGTGGCACATAAGGAACTGTTCTTGCAATGTGAGCAATGAAATAAAAAATAAATTGTTGTAAACAGTGATTACAAACAAACAAACCTTCCTCAGGAGGTATAGCTTTTAGTTTTCATGATTTTTCAAGTTCTCTCAATTTAAAAAAATGGAAATGGAAATGAGCTCATTATTATTCAAGTGCTCTGAGGTGACTTAAAATTGCACACATGCATACTTTAACATCTTTCCTATCACCAGTGTTATGATATTTATTTACAAATATGTTTCTGTGAGGGGAAGATCTTAGTTATGAGTGCCTCACACTATTGTACCTTCCCTAAATCAGCCTTCCATTATACCAAGTCTGTGGCTTATCATTGCTTTAGAAATAGCACCAGCTGCAGGTGACTGAAATGCTGTTGCTGAGGCCATGCACTGAAGTAGTCTCACATTTATTATATATTGTACACATCTCAGCTTCTTTAATGATGGAATGGGGGTGAGTGTTAGGGTTCATAACCTCAAGGCACACCCCACACTTGATTTATGAAGATCCAGGAGAGGTCAACTTGTAATAATTTTGCCTGTTGCTGCCAGAAGGGTGGGGATGGGATGTTAGGGTTGGGAACCCTAATGCCATATTTCCTTACTTTTGTCAGTTTAATCCTAACTAGTGCATTAATGACTTTTTTTACAATTTATATATGTGTGTGTGTGTGTATATATATATATATATATATATATATATATATATATATATATATATATATATATATATATATATATATATTTATATTGTACTGGTGCAGTAGTGCCAGTATATTAGGTTCAACAGCCAGGTCTATGGAAAACCCAATATTTTGCACTTTAATAACTTTGCAACTGTTCTACCGATGATTCCCATGAACTTTTGCATACACTATTGGGGACCAACGATCTCTTGATGTATCAAGTTTCATTCCAGTTGAATATGCAGTTGTGGAGATGCGGAATGCCAAAAAATGGGAAAATTAAATTTTTTATGCAAATTCTTTGTTCTGCCATTTTTCCAAAACCGCTTGGGGGTTTGGTTTGAAACTTCCAGAGTATATGGAGTTTGGGTCACAGATGTGCCTTTTGAAGGTTTGGTGAAACCATATTAATCCATTCAAAGTTATTAAAGTTTAAAGTTCCCATTATTTCCTATGGGAAAAATTAGATGTGCTGTGGGAAAGTAGTTCTGTTGTCCTGAAAATAGGATTCTTTCGCACTTTGTGCTTTAATGACTTCGTAGATGTGCTTGCAGTTTGCACGAATGTTGGCAGGTTCCTTCATAGAATAATGGTCTCTTGATGTGGCAAGTTTCATTCTAGTTGGGTGTCTGCTTCTGGAGATATGTAGTTCCAAAATGTGTAGATCACTATTTTTTGCCAATTTTTTTCATTGATACTTCTGCATTTTGCACTTTAATAACTTTGCAGCTATTCTTGTAATTTGCATGGAACTTGGCATGTACCCTCAGAGACTTATGTTCTCTTGATGTGGCAAGTTGCATTTCATTTGGGTGTGCACATGTGGAGATATATAGTCCCAAATATGTACATCACCTTTTTTTGTAAAATTCTTTCTATACTTATATGTTAAAATTAATATTTTGTGAATTAATGACTTTGAAACAGTTCAAGTGATATGCATTAATATGGCATGCTCCGTCATGAAGCAGGTATGTCATGAAGTGGTAAGTTTTCTTTTAGTTGGATATGAGGGTGTGGAGATATAGAGCCAGAAAATGAGTAGATTCTTTTTTGTCAAAATCTTTCTTCACTGTTACGCTAAACTGAATATTTTGTGCTTTAATAACTTAGCAACCGTTCAGGTGATTTACATGAAATTCTGCATGCCTCATTAGAAACTAAAGGTCTCTTGATATGGTAAGTTTTGTTCCAGGCAAATGTGCGGGTGTGGAGATATATGGTCCCAAAATGTGTAAATCACATTTTTTTTGTCAAATTCTTTCATTTCTATGCTACTCTGAAAATGTGCTTTAATAACTTTGCAGCTGTTCATGCGATTTGGATGACAATTGATGTGCACCATCAGGGACCAATGATCTGTTGATTTGGCAAGCTTTGTTCCAGTTGGATAGGAGGTGTTGAGATGTGGCATCTCAAAAATGTGTACATTACCATTTTTATCAAATTCTCTGTCATGCCACTGTGCAAAATTGGCTTGGAGTTTTGGTCTGAAACTCTCAGGGTGTATAGGTCTTGGGTCACAGAAGTGCCCTTTTTTATTTATCTGTTTGATCTCCATTGCCTCCTCCCACCAACTGGCAATGGGAACACATATTTTTTAATGTATTTTCTCCCCTAACCCCCTCGAGGCCCCAGCACACAGCTGTGTGAGTGTGTGGTGGCACACTTCACACCCTGTGGTGCCAGCTCAGCTCCTTCCACCTCTCAATACTTTCCCTCCCCCTCTTTACCTATGCTACCCACTGGACCTAACCCGGTGGGAGCAGAACTACAAGGGATGCCAACCCACACTCACCACCCTCAGCAGAGGAGAGTTGCCCCTCAGCATGCTCAATCCTGCTCCACCCAACCCCCACTCACCACCCTCAGCAAAGGAGAGCTGCCCCTCAGCATGCTCAATCCTGCTCCACCCCCACCCCCACTCACCACCCTCAGCAAAGGAGAGCTGCCCCTCAGCATGCTCAATCCTGCTCCACCCCCACCCCCACTCACCACTCTCAGCAGAGGAGCGCTGCCTCTCAGCATGCTCAATCCTGCTCCACCCCCACCCCCACGCTGGCACCCTGATGACCTGAAGTCATTTCTGAACCCGGGTCACCCACGTAGTGTGAGGTAAGGCATCCAGCGCCTCAAACCTCTGCATGTCCGGGCAAGCTACAGATGTGCCCTTTGAAGGTTTGGTGAAAAAATATTAATCTGTTCAAAAGTGATTAAAATTCAAAGTTTCCCTTTATTTCCTATTTGTGCAAAAGTACTGTTTTGCTTTCGTGAAAGCGGGTTTTTTTTTCACAAATGTGCAAAATAGTGTTGAGATCTTGTTTTCAGTTAGCAAGGCATAAAAAATTATATAATTTCAAAACTACTACCACTTGATAAACACCAACACTTGTGTTTACCTAATCGGGGCCCAAGAAACACAATGCTGTGATTAGTTTTTCTTTTTTTTTAAGTCACCAGAAATATGTTTATTTTGATTGTCCCATTTTTAATGCCACTAATTTCCATCATTATGCAGCAGTTTGTGGAACTACTTTTGTGAAAGTACTGCAAATTGCAGCACTATTTTGCTAAACACCCACGGTAAAACCACAAACTGTGGCACAATTTAGTGAAAATACAGAGTTATGCTGCAAACTTGCTACACTACTTTGCCAGATAAGACTGTTTCATTGTCACTTCAAGCAAACAAATGGTTTGCACTTATGGGTTGAAATGTTCAGAGTACAAAGGGCTTGCCCCACAGATGTACCTTTTGCTGCTTTGGTCATAACATTTTCATCTACTATGTAGTGATAAGACTTTGAAGTTTAGAAATTTCCCAAAGGATAACATTGCAAGGGTTGGGGTACCTTTTGGCAACTTTATCTTGAAAATGCTTTGAGATATGGACTCACTGCGACAAGCAGCTTATTACATCTTTATGTGTACTAAGCTGTTATACATGTTTCCAGGTCTTGTTTACAACTGCGGGAGAAATTTTTATGAATGGGGCTAAGGCGACTGTGATACTGTGCTGTTATGGACTGATAAGAGTGCAGGGCCCTACACATAAATGAGAGATGGATAAACTTATGGACTGATGGCAGTGTGCTCCCACGGGGTGATGAGGGTTAATTTCAGTGGGCCCAATTCTAAGGTGCATGTCACAACTCATGACATATGCGAGTTGTGACATACGCTGCTATGCCAGGGACCCTGCACCCTATTCCAAGACACACCAGGTGTCCGACACTTATGCCCTTCAACTTCTGGCAGCCACAGGGTTGTGCCACAGGAATGGTGCAATGGACCTGGGTGCTGCAAGCCACTGACCATGAAGAACAACCCCCCTGAACTCCCCAGCCATGAAAAAATCTGCAAGCCCCTGTGGGCAATGGGAGAGGTTGGCAGTGTGGCAGAGGTGCAAGGGTGGCACCAGAAAAAATGGATTCAGGTGCCAGCAGGTGGCACCCCGGTAATGAGATGGGGGTGTCACAATGATAAGAGGTCCATGGGACACAGCTGTTTGCATGTTGTGGCACTGCGGGGGCAACCACTATTTGTTCAGGATGGATACCCCTTAGACCAGCTAACCGCTGTAAACCTCAGTAAAAGACTGTACAGATCCTTCTGGTTATGTCATGAAATACCTCAACAAGCTACGATTCAGTCAGTATGAGGTGGATAGGCAGCAATGGATGGGATGGGAAGAACAGCCAAAAGAACTGACACTGCTGTGTCCTCCTAAATTTTTTTTAAATACTATTGGTTATACTAAAGCTATACATAGAAACAATGAAATATAAAATTTGCCGGCAGATAACTACTACTTGGCCCACCTAGTCTGCCCATTTTCCCCTGCCTATAGTATCACCACAAATAAAATCTTGCACTTATGGGCTACAGTAAAACACATGTGCTAAAAGTGGGCCAAGTAGAGAGGCCCCATGACTTCATTAATTCTGCTGGGGGCCCCCCAAACCCTAAAGCCGGCCCTTTTGTTAATGCACCATTAGGGTTCTTTATTATTATACTTTCTCAAAAAGTAGGGAAATTCTATGCAAAAAGCTGAGTTAATGCACCATTAGGGTTCTAATGACAAAAGTTGGAAGATGAGATGTTAGGCTTCCCAACCCTGAGACCCCACCCCCAACCTCGGTTTCCAACCCCAAGACCTCACCTTCACCCTGCATGCAGAAACAAGTGTGAAGATATGTTGAGGTTGTGAACCCTAATGCACACCCCATTCTCTTATCCTATATCAATGTTAGCTTACTTAGTCTTGGAATGGGGTGAGCATTAGTGTTCACAACCCCAAGGCACACCCCTCACACCTGTTCCTGCATACAGTGTAGGGGTGGGGTCTTATGGTTGGAACCTGTGGGTGGGGTTGGGGTCTGAGGGTTGAGAAGCCTAAGATCTCATAAATTTAGTTTTGTGCATAGAATTTCCCTACTTTTTGAGAAAGTATAATCATAAGGACCCTAATGGTGCATTAAGAAAGCTTTTTGCAGATAATATATATATATATATATATATATAATATACCACAACAGCCATCCATCATCATGTTTCACCAACTGTATCACTTCTGCTGCCATCCCAATCTCTTGGGTGCATATACCCTTCTGCATAACAGCATAATGTAAGTAGTATAACACATGTATTGGTGGGAGTGCAGGGCCGCCAACTTGCCCATTTCTGCATAACAGCATAGCCCCATGCCCCCAGCAACTTGCCCGTTTTCTGCATAACACCATAATATAACTAGTAAAACACATGTATTATTGGGAATGTGGGACACAGCCCCACCAACTTGCCCATGTCTGCATAACAGCATAGCCCTTTGTTCCCACCATGTTGCCCATTTCTGCATAACACCATAATATAAGTAGCAAAACACATGTATTGGTGAGAGCCTGGGTCCTTTCAGGCTTCCGCAGAACCACCAACTTGTCCAAAATTACCCATTTCTGCATAACAGCATAATATAAGTAGTAAAACACGTGTATTGGTGGGGCTACAGGGCACACCAACTCACCCATTTCTCCATAATAGCATAGCCCCATGTTCCCACCAACTTACCTGTTTCTGCATAGCACCATAATATAAGTAGCAAAACACATGTATTGGTAGGAGCATCTCACATGCTTGTAGAGGATGTCAGTGTACACACCAAACAGACTGGGATGGCAGCAGAAGTGATACGGTTGGTGAAACATGATGATGGATGGCTGTTGTGGTATGTTTAAGAAGTTGTATGTTATTTCTGTTGCATTATGGTGTGTGTCTGTGATTGGTTGTCTTGCCTTGTACTGCCCCCCAAGTTGTGTGTTGTGTATATGTGTGTGTGTGTGTGTGTGTGTGTGGCAGTGGGGGGGCATCGGAGTTAGGGTTGAAAACCTTAATGCCGAATTTCCTCACTTTTTTCACTGTAAAAAGCCTAAGTGTTGTATTAATGCAGTTTTTTGCAAAGAATTTCCTTACTTTTTGAAAAAGCATAGGTAACTACATTGTCACCCAAGTTGGTGGGGCCCCACACTCCCACCAACTTGTGCATTTCTGCATAGCATCATAATATAACTACTTAACCACATGTATTGGTGGGAGCATGGGGCCATTTGGGCCCCGCACTCCCACCACATTGGCCAGTACTGCATAACAATTTACATCTGCCATACTTTTTGAGCTGTCCTATACCTTACAATGGAATCTTTCTTCACACCCAAAAATATGCTCACCACGGTTTTCACATTGCACTTATGGTATATACTTCCCCATTAACTATAGTGTGCACGTGCCACAATTCAGCAACTGTAACTACCACTGACATGAAAATTGTCAAAATTGAAGACCTATAGTCAATCTATCTACATTCCAAATTTCAGACAAATTGGACTAATGGTTCAAAAGTTATTTTAGTGGAACAAACTAAATTTTCATTTGTCGGAGTGACATAATTCTGCACCCATTTAAGTTTTACACACCAAACCTCTGAAAGTCATTTACGTGGCACTAGGGCTACCTACCCTATAAATTGCAAGACAGTACCAGCATGCATAATCCAATGAGGAAAACATCAACTATGTCATTTAATATCTCCCCAGCTAGTTAAATTTCCAGCACCTAAGCAGCATAATTCACAGCTGTAAGACATTACCTCAACACCCTCCAAATTTCAAGCAAAAATACCAAACTATTTAAGAGAAATTCAATTTTAAAGTTTGTACACCTTTGAGAATTCTTTGACTGTGAGAATCGGCCATGACTGCTACAAAATGGTGGACCTCACAGTCAAAAATGCACTAAAATGGCAGACCTGGTGGCTGAATATTCTTTGACCACAGCAGGGAATTCAAATGCTTATAACTCTGGAGCATAACAATATGTTTTCACCAAACAAAATGTGACATGGTCCTGCAACAAAGGGCTTTCTACATCCCAAGTTTCAGACGAATCAACCACACAATGGCTGCACAGCACCACAGGCAACACAGTGCGCAAATGTAGCAAAAACTGCATTTTTGTCACTTCGCTGCACAAAAACCGTATGTCCAACTGAAATGAAAATTGGTAAAAGAAGAGATGTACCATAGCAGACTGTCTGTCTCAAATTGTGTGGACAACCATTCTACGGTTGTACAGCGCCACAAGCAAACAACTACACAGGAGTGTCAAAAAGTACATTTTTGGCACTTTGCTGCACAAAAACCCTACGTACAACTGAACTGGAAATTGATAAATCAACAGCACTACCATACTAGACCAAGTATGCCACATTTCAGGCAAATCCATTCAACAGTTGCAAAGTTATAAACGCACAAAAAATGTGACGGTTAACATTAAAGTGCTAACTGAACCCTAAAGATAGGGCTGCTATTACGGTAAAACATACATCTGTGACACCACAATTTGACAACCAGGTCATACCAGACCAAGTATTCCAAATTTCAGGCAAATCCGTTCAACAGTTGCAAAGTTATGAATGCGCAAAAAATGTGATGGTTAACATTAAAGTGCTTACTGAACTCTAAAGATAGGGCCGCTATTATGGCAAAATACACATCTGTGACACCACGACTTGGCACCCAGGAGATATGGGCCCAGCAGCACAATGAAATGGCACAACATAGTCTCAGAGAAAGAAACACCCTGGACAATACTTTGTAGACATGTTGCTGCACGAGCAAATCTTTTCACACTGAACATATATATTTTCCCATTGACTAAAATGGTAGAGAAAAAGTGGCATAACTGTTCAATGGAGCAATATTTTTTCATACAATCTTCAGAAGGCAGCACCATAGCCCAGGACCCATGCATATAAACCAATCAGAACCCACTCAAATGGATTCTTGTGTGCAGAAAAAAATGTGATTGCATTGTTTTCACAATGCACATATATACTTTCCCATTGACTATAATGGGACAATAAAAAATGGCATAACTTATGAATGGAGCAAGATTTTTTCACAAAATCTTCAAACTGGAGCACCACAGCCCAGCACCCATGTACACAAAACAATCTGAAGGCTGTCAAATACATTCTTGTTGTGCACCAAAAAATGACATTGCCACTGTTTTCACAATGCACATATATATTTTCCCATTGATTATAATAGCAGATGAAAACATGGCATAACTTTGGAACGGAGGAACATTTTTTTACGAAATCTTCAAAGGGCACAGCACAGCCCAACACCCATGCATACAACCCAAACTGAATCCACTCAAATGAATTTTTCACTGCTGTTTGGGTTGGCCCACACTCCCACCAACTTGTACATTTCTGCATAACATCACAATATAAGTGCTAAATCACATGTATTGGAAAGGGCCCCGTGCTCCCACCACATTCCCCAACACTGCATAACAATATACTTCTCCCATATGTTTTGAGCTGTCCTATACCTTATAATGGGATCTTCCTGCACACCTAAAAATGTGCTCACCATAGTTTTCACAATGCACATATATTCTTCCCCATTAACTATTATTAGAATGTGCCACAATTTAGCAACTGTAATAGCCACTGACAAGAACATTGTCACAATCGAAGATCTATGATAAATCTTTCTACATTCCAAATTTCAGACAAATCGGATGCATGGCTCAAAAGTTATTAACGTGGAAAGAACCAAATGTTCACTCGTTGGAGTGGCATAATTCCACACCTGTTGAAGTGTTACACATTAAACCACTGAAAGGCACCTCCATGGCACTAGGGCTACTTACCCTTTAAATTTCAAGCCAATAGTACCATGCATAATTCTATGGGCAAAATGTTAAGTACATCACTCAAGATCTGGTCCAGAAAAAATCTGGACATCTCATCGGGAAGTTGAGAAAGAAACTCATGAATGAAAACGATCTTGCGACCAAAGAATTTGCAGGCTCACAGTCAAAGATCGTTAGCGAGCTGCGACCAAAGATTTTCAAAGTTTAAAACTATTTTTTGACAAAACTGAATGAAACCACAGGCATGGGTAGTTAGAGGGAGGCCCCCTGAGCAAAACCCATCCTTCCTTTACTTTAGAAGTCACCCGTGGGCTGAGATATTTGTTTTTTTCTGACCACAAACTGAAAACAGGATGGCAGCCATCGCGCCTGATAAATTTCTCACGACCAAAGATTTTTCGACCATGAGCCTGCAAATTCTTTGGTTGTGAGGATAGACCAGATGACCAGAACCCCATTCTTCTTTTGCACATCACATGGCAGCCCACGCAGCAGCACAGATGAAATCTGAAAAACTGCCCACAGAACTGGCAAAAAGTGCATTTTTGAATGTTTTGCTGTGCAAAAACTGTATATTCAACTGAACTGGAACTTGGCAGATCAAGAGATCTACCATGCCCCACTGTGCATACCAACTTTCGTGCAAATCCATTGAATGGTTGCAAAGTTATTAATGTGCAAAATGTCAAGTTTAACATTAAAGTGCCTGCACCCCTATACTATACATATATATATATATATATATACATACATATATATATATACACACACACATATATATATTTATATATATGTGTGTATATATATATATATATATATATATTGTGTATACAAAAAAACTTTGTTAATGCATCATTTAGGGTTAAAACACAAAAAGTCATGAAATGAGACCTTTAGGGTTGCCCCATCCCCCTCGTGGACCCACCCATCATCCCATGATTGACAGCTGATGGGGTGTGTCATTGGGATTGTGAGGCCTAAATGTTACCCCATTCCATCTGTAATCATATTCACAAGCCACAATAAAGAAGAATGGGGTGATATTTAGGCCTCACAACCCCAATGATACACCCAGTCAGCTGTCCATCTTGGGATTATGGGAGGGTCCATGAGGGGGGATGGGCAACACTAAAGGTCTAATTTCCTGACTTTTTGTGTTTTAACCCTAAATGATGCATTAATGAAGTTTTTTTTGCATAGAACTTCCTTACTTTTTGAGAAAGAATAGAAAAGTAGAAAGTTGCACAAGTTAGTGGGAGTGTAGCCCTTTGGGCCCCGTACTCCCACCAACTTGTAAATTCCTGCCTAAGATGAGAGTTCAAGTACTGAATATCATATGTATTGCTGGCAGTCCATATGGTTTGGAGTGTGGGGCCCACCACCTTGAAAGAAAGCAAGGTGTCAGTCATCAGAGTGGCATAATTCAACACCTGTTTACATGTTGGATACCTAACCACTACAAATTACCTCCATGGCAGTAACGCTAGGCACCCTATAAATGTGAAGCCAGTGCCACAGTGCAAAATACCATATGCAAAACATAAAGTGTGTCATGGGTGCAGCAAATGAATTTTCCAACACCTAAATGCCATAATTCACATGGACAGCACATCCCCTCAACATGCTCCAAATTTCAATGTAAAAGACTAAACTGTTTCTGAGATATAAAATGTGAAAGTTTCAGGTTTTCATTCATCACACTGGCAGAATTCTACACCTATTAACATTTTGCACACCTAACGACTGAAAAGTACATCTATGGCAGTAAGGCTAGTTGCCCAAGTAATTTAAAGCCACTACCACCGTGGAAAATGCTGTCCGCAAAATGTAAACTGCCCCACGCAATATTTCCACAAAAAATGTATTGTCTGGCACTGAAGTACTATAATTCACATCTACAGGACATGCAGTCAACACCTTCCAAATTTCCAGTTAAAAGACCAAACAGTTTCTGAGATATTTAATTTGAAATATTTTTAAAATTGTGCTATCTGGTCCCTCCCAATCTGGCCATCCAGTCCCTCCCTCACGGTCAAAGATCACGATCAAAGAATCTCACAATCAAAGACTTTGCAGGCTCACTATCAAAGAATTTGCAGGTTCATGATCAAAGAATAAAAAATGTTAAAACAATTTTTAGAGAAAAATACATGAAACCACAGCCATGACTCAACAGAACAAAGGCCCCTGAGCAGAACCCACCCTAGTTTGCCTTTAGAAGTGACCCCTGTGCTGAGAAAATATAACTTTTTATGTGACCATCTAGTCGTGCCCTCATCATCAAAGATCGCGGTCGAAGAATCTCAAGATCAAAGAATTTGCAGGGTCATGATCAAACAATAAACAATTTTAAAAGTTAATTCTTAGGCAGAAATACATGAAACCACAGCCATGCCTCGATAGAACAAAGCCCTCTGAGCAAAACCCACCCACATTTGACTTAATTAGCCAACCCTGATCTGAGAAAATAGATTTTTTTCAAGTGGCCATCTAGTCATGCCCTCGCGATCAAAGATCACAGTTAAAGAATCTCACGGTCAAAGAATTTGAAGGCTCTTGATTAAAGATTGTTAGCAAGACACAATCAAAGAATAAAAAAGTTAAAAACTCTATTCTTTGACCATTTTGAAAGAAACCACAGGCATGGCTCGATAGATGCAAGACCCCTGAGCAAAACCCACCATAGTTTCTCATCCGAAGTACCCCCGGGCAGAGATATTTGAATTTTTCCAGACTGCAAACTAAAAACAAGATGGTGACCATTGTGAACAAAGAATTCCTCATGATCTAAGATTCTTTGGTCATGAGCCTGCAAAATCTTTGATCGTGAGGTGGGACTATATGGTCAAAACCCCACTCTTCTTTCACAAAATAACCATATAAATTTCCCCATTGACTTATAATGGAAAATTAAAACTTTAATAACATTTGAATGGATTAATATTTTTTCACCAAATGAAAAGTGCCATGTTCCTTGACGCAAGCTCTTTCAGCTGAGCAAAGTTGCAGAGCAGCACATCACATGATGGCCTTGCAGCATCACGGACAAAATCAAAAAATCTGCCCACATAACTGGCAAAAAGTGCATTTTCAGCATTTTGGTGTGCAAAAACTCTAAGTCCAACCAAAATGAAATTTGGCAAATCAAGAGATCTACCATGTTCCACCATGCATACCAAATGTCATGCAAATCCATTAAGTGTCCAAAGTTATTAACGAGCAAAATGTTGAGTTTAACATAAAAGAGGCTTCATAACCATAAATATAGGGTCATGACCACGCCCCTATAATATCTTCCATGACCGAACATGTTGACATGCTACGGTAAAGGAGAATTGGGGGAGATTTAGTCCTCACAACCTCAATGACACACCAAGGCATATGTCAGACTGTGGAGGATTGGGGTGGTGTGTGTGAGGGGGGTTAGGGGTTCAACCCTAATGTCTCATTTCCTGACTTTTTTGCTTTAAACCTAAATGATGCATTAACACAATTTGTTGCATAGAATTTCCTTCATTTTGGAAAAAATGTAATATAACTAGTAAAAAACACGTGTTGGTGGGAATGCAGAGCCCAGCTCCCACCAAGTTGCCAATTTCTGCATAACAATATGCATCTGGGCCCACACTCCCACTTATGCAAAGCTACAGAGCCTTGCAGCAGCACTATAGGGCACCAAACCCTTGTAACTGTAATTTGCACATATCTTGGGAACTGTAAGAGCTAGAAAAAAAATTCTAGCATCATTGTAATCATGACAGTAAGTACTTCACACAACATTAAAAGACCATACCCATGTCTCACATCATTTCTGAGCTATGGGCACCAAAAAGCACTGGACAGGCACTCTTTCAACCCTTGTGACAGTACTTTCACAATATCTCATGAACCGTGCAATGTACGAATAAAATTCCACTGCAGGCTTACTCTACAATGTCAAATCTTTTTCTTGCAGCTAGATCTAAGCCACCTGTAGTGAAAAGTCTGTAGCTGTCTTCATTTCCGAGATAACTGCACTGAAAGTCATGATACAGACTGCAATGTAATCCTATGGGAAAAATGTCAATTACGTCATTGAATATCTCTGCAACAAATTATTTTCCCAACATCTAAACAGCATAGTTCACATCTCTATGACATCCCTTCAATGCCCTGCAAATTTCAAGAAAAAAAACAAACTGTTATTGAGGTATGGTCATCTCAATTTGGGCCATCTGGTCTTTCTCATTAACATTCCAAAAATACATATACATTTTCCCATAGGATATAATGGGAATTTCAAATTGTAATAACTTTTGAACAGATTAATATTTTTTCACCAAACAAAAAGTGGCATGTTCCTTGGCCCAAGCTTTCTATATCCCAAGTTTTGGAGCAATAGCTTACACAGTGTCTGTGCAGTGCCACCAACAAAAATGTGCAAAAGTGGCAAAAAGTGCATTTTTTGGCATTTTGCTGCACAAACACTATATGTCCAACTGAAACAGAATTTAGTAAATCAAGAGAGCTACCACACCAGACTGCGCATTCCAAATTTTGTGCAAATCTGTTGAATGGTTGCAAACTTATTAACGTGCAAAATGTGAGGTTTAACATTAAAAGTGCCTGCCACAATGCAAAATGCTATACACAAAATGTAAAGTGCATCATGCAGTATCTCTGCAGCAAGCTAATTTTCCAACACCTAAATACCATAATTCACATGTAAAGGACATCCCCACAATGCCCTGCACATTTCAGTTTAAAAGACCAAACCGTGTCCAAGATATAACATTTTGAAGTTTGAGATTTTTGTTGGTCAGAGTGGCAGAATCCTGCACCTGTTTACATTTTACACACCTACGACTGAAAAGTATGTCTATGGCAGTAAGGCTAGCTGCTCTATAATTTTCAAGCCACTACCACAATGCAAAATGCTGTCTGCAAAACGTAAACTGTGTCACACCATATCTCTGCAATGAATGTATTTTCTGACACCTAAGCACCATAATTCACATCTACAGGACATCCCAACACTCTCCAAATTTCAAGTTAAAAGACCAAATTGCTTCTGAGATATTTAATTTTAAATGTTGTTAAAATTGGGCCATCTGGTCCCTCCAAATCAGGCCATCTAGTCCCTCCCTCAGGATCAAAGAATCTTTGATTGTGAGCCTGCAAATTCTCTGATTGTGAGGAGGGATCAGATGGCCAAAACCCCATTCTTTGTTCACAAAATAACCATATAAATTTACCATTGACTTATAATGGGAACTTAAAAGTGCTATAACTTTTGAATGGCTTAATATTTTCTCACCTAACGAAAAGCGACATGTTCAGCCATTGAAGCTCTTTCAAACAAGCCATGTCACAGAGCAGCATGCCACACAATGGCCGTGCAGCGCCATGGACAATATCCCCCAAACTGCCTCCAAAACTGGATAATTTTACATTTTTCAGTGTTTTCGTGCTCAAAGGCTGTAAGTCCGACTGAAATGAAATTTGGCATATCACAAGATCTACCATGCCCCACTGAGCATACCACATTTCAGGCAAATCCATTGAATGGGTCCAAGGTTATTAACGCACAAAATTTTGACTCTAACATAGAAGTGACATCTCAACCCTAAATATAGTGGTGCGCCCGTGCCACTATAATGTGATAAGTATATATATATATATATATATATATATATATATATATATATATCTATATAGGATACATGATGGGCATGAGTGTGATATAGCAAATATTGTCACTCCTGCAGAGTGAGATATCAAGCTCACGATGCAGGAGTGACAATATTCATAACACGATCTACCATCATGTGTCATTCTCTAATAAGACCAAGAGTTTCAAGTTTTGTTATACTGTCTTGTGTTCTGTTCCTGTTAATGTGTTTGCTCATTCTGTGTGTGAGCTTCTCTGGATGGGCTGGCAGTGTTATAAACTCTGAGAAACACATGAGTGTGTTTTGCAATGCTAAATGAGATAGTTTTAGATAGGAATGAGAAACATACTTTTGTGAAGCTGTATTGTTTAGCAGTCTGGCTGCAGTGAAGTTAAAAGCATCACATTAATTGTAATGAACTGAGAGACAGAGTGTCAGAACAGCTGATACTGTTTTCAGTGGTAATTAAGTTAGCTGCAGGCAGAGTGCAGAGTGTTCTGTGAAATTGTGCTCTTTAGGATTCTGGCTGCAGTGAAGTTGAAATTGTCACAGTAATTGTAATGGGTGAGAATCAGAGTTTGAGGAACAGGTGAGAGTGTGTTTCACTGGCAGTTGAGTTAGCTGCAGGCAGTAGTTTAGATTGTTCTATGAAGCTGTGCTGTTTGGAATTCTGGCTGCATCAAGTTGAGAGCATCACAGTAATGAGCTGGAAGTTGGGGGGAGATATGTGTGTTTTGTAATGCTCACTGAGTTAGCTGTAGGCAGCAGTGAGACCTCTCAGGTAGTTCTGCATTTGTGTCTATGGTAATAGCACAGGTGTTTCTTGCATGCTGAGGGGAAAGCTGCCTAGGGTGATGATATCAGTGACCTTTTGTGACCTGTGTGTGTAAATGTCTCATATCATCACAGTAGAGCAGAGGGTAAAATATCACACTGCAGTGGATGATCGCTGTTTATCTCACTCATTTACCACTCACCCCTATTGTGTGTGTATATATATATATATATATATATATATATATATATATATATATATAACAAAATATATGTGTATATATACAGTATATAACTATAAATATATATATATATATATATATATATATAATAAGTAACACAATAGTTGAGGTTGAGTACCCCATTTAATGTTAAATGGTGAAATTTTGCACCTTAATAACTTTGCCACCATTCAATAGATCTGCCTGAAATTTTGTCAAACATACAGCTGCAGAGTTATTAAGTGACATTCCGGGGTACATTTACATTTTTATGCGCATTCTTTGCTCATTCCTACAGGTCGCACGGTTTGTGTGACTGGTCAAAAAAAGTTAACAAAAAGTTCTACAGTGTCACAAGTGCAGTTTTTAGTGTTGCAAATGACCCCTGTAGTGTCATGATTCAGCCATTTTTTTTTCAGTTAGTGATTACAGAAATGCTTGGCATTTAAAATTTGGGACCCTCTAGGAACACAATTTTTTCTGTGTTCACCTAGTCGGACCCTAAGGATGCTAGCCACATCTTTATTTTTGGGGATAAACACGCCAGAAATATATTTTTAAAATTTTGGGGAAAAGTAGTGTCCCAAAGTAGTGTCGCACCTGCAACACTTTTGTGATTATTTTTGAGAAAGTGTCGTGATTTGCGACACTAAAATGCGACACTATGGGGAAAATAACAGCACTTCTTTATCACACTGCTGCAAACTAACGGTTTGGTCTTTTGAGATGAAATTTGGAGGGAGGAAAGCCAACATCCCACAGGTGTACCTTCTTGTGGTATGGTCAAAAAATATTACAGGGTGGAAAAATTACGGCACTCCAAAATTGATGCTTTTCCCCATAGGATAACATTACGGTGTCCGCCACATTACAGAATCCTTTGCCACCCTGCTGCAGAATAACGGTTTGGTATTTTGGGCTGAAATTTGGAGGGAATAAAGCCAACATCCCACAGATGTGCCTTTTTGTGGTTTGGTGAAATAATATTACAGGGCAGCAAAGTGATGACACTCCAAAATTGATGCTTTTTCCCATAGGATAATATTACTCATCCATCACACCTTTTGGGCCCATATCTCACAAACGGTGCGAGATACGGACTTTTCATCACAAAAATGCTTAGCCCCCAAAGCAGGGGCTAAGTAAAAACCTAGCCAAGAAAGTCATAATTCATGTGAATTTTTTTTTCTACATCGTACGGTTCCTGAGATATAAGCAATTTAGTATTCCAAGTCCTAATTTTCTGCTCCGAGGCCCATTATTATGCATACATTCTTTGTTTTCACTGTGTTTTTCAATGCAGTTTTTGGAGAAATGAAGGGTGTGCCCTTTCGTTACTGTGCCAGTTAACGTTTCCAGTTGCATTTCTGTTACCGTTCACATCACCGTTCCCATCTACGCTACTGTGTGTGTTACGGTTTGCATTTTCATTTGCGCTTGCGTTTGCATTTCTGTTTCATTTGGCATTATTGTTGCTGTTACTATTACCATTTGCATTTGCAATTGCAGTACCATGCCCGTGCATATTACGGTTTGCGTTTCCAGATGCGCTTGCATTTGTGTTTGCGTTTCTGTTTCCTTTGGCATTATTGTTGCATTTACCATTACCATTTGTGTTTACAATTGCAGTACCATGACCATGCACATAACGGTTTGTGTTTCTGTATGCACTTGCATTTGCATTTCCGTTTCTGTTTCCTTTCATGTTATTGTTGCTGTTACAGTTACCATTTGCATTTACAATACTGGTACCATGACCGTGTGTGTTACCAGTTGTGTTTCCGTATGCACTTGCATCTCCATTTGCATCACTGTTCACTTTGGCATCTCTTTGTGCCTGCTTTTCTATTAACGCTTGCTTAACAATTTACATTTGTGTCACCATGTGTGCAACCATTGCCACTTGCATTGCTGTTACCATTACTATGTCACAAAAAATCACGTGGTGGGAGCATTCCATTCACTATTTATAGCCCTCATTCTCAAAAAGAAGGGAAATTAGAGGCAAAAAAATCCATTTAATGCATCAGTTAGGGTTGTTCCACAGCAACAAAAGTGAGGAAATTCGATGTTAGGGTTGAAAACCCTCCTCGCAACTGGCATCGGGGTGTGCATTGTGGTCATCGATCCTAACTCTCACCCCATTCTCTTATGCCTCATCTTGTTCATGCATGTGATGGGGTGAGATTTAGGGCTGATGACCCCAATGCACACCCCAATGCCGGTTGGGGTAGCAGGCTGAGGGGGTGCAAGGGGGGTTTTCAACCCTAACACCAATTTCCTCACTTTTGTCACTGTGGAACAATCCTAACTGATGCATCAAACAGAGTTTTTTTGCCATATATATATATATATATATTATTACTATAGTTAGGGTTGAGTACCCCATTTAAGGTTAAATCTTATATTTGGCAGCTTAATAACTTTGCCACCGTATGATGGATATGCCTGAAATTTGGAATGCATGGTCTGGTATCATAGCTCTCTGGATCTGCCAAGGTTCAAAACGGTCAGATATACGATTGTGGAGCCACAGAGCGCTGAAAAATGCACAAATTACACATTGTTGCACATTCTTTGCTCATGCCTACAGGTTGCATGGTCTGTGTGACTGGTCCAAAACCTTCAAGGAACAAGCATCAGGGGTCCCTGATGTGCCTTTCAAAGATTTCATGAAAAAATATTAGATGGTTCAAAAGTTATTCAAAAAACAATTTTCCCATTATGGTCAATGGGAAAAGTTAACAAAAAGTTTGACAGTGTGGCAAATGCAATTTTTGGTGTTGCAAATGATCCCTGTAGTGTCACAAATCCACCATCTTGTTTTCCATTGGTGGTTACAGAAATGCTTACCATTTAAATTTGGGACCCTCTAGGGACACAATTCTTCCTGTGTTCACCTAGTTGAGTCCCGAGGATGCTAGCCATGTCTTTTTTGAGGGGTTAAACACCCCAGAAATATGTTTTTCAAATTTTTCTAAACAGTAGTGTCACAAAGTAGTGTCGCACATTTGACACTTTCATGATTTTTTTTGTGAAAGTGTCTCAAATCACAACACTATGCCCAAAACAATAAGAAATCTTTACCACCCTGCTGCAAAAGAACGGTTTGGTCTTTTGGGCTGAAATTTGAAGGGAAGAAAGCCAAGATCCCACAGATGTGCCCTTTTGGTTGTTTGGTGACAAAATATTGGTGGGATAACATCACAGTAATACTTTCTTCGGGGCCCATATCGAAAATGCTTGAGATATGGACTTTAGTCAGAAAAATGCTTAGCCCCCCCCCCCCAGGAAAGTCATAAATAATATGAGATTTAATTTTTTTTTCTACATCTACATTGTTCAGTTCCTGAGATATAAGCAATTTAGTATTCCACGTGTTGATTTTCTACTCTGAGTCCCATTATTATGCATACATTCTTTGTATTCACTGTGCTTCTGACCATTTGGGGAAAAAAAAGGGTGTGAGTTTCTGTTACTGTTACAGTTAGCCTTACCACTTGCGTTTCTGTAACCATTTGTGTTATCACTCCGGTTTACATCACCGTGTGCATTATCCTTTGCATTTCCATTTGCGCTTGCATTTGCATTACTGTAAACATTTGCATTTCCATTACTGTTTTTGTTTGCTTTTCCTTTTGCATCACCATGTGCATTACCATTTGCATTTGCATATGTGCTTCAGTTTGCATTTCCATTTGTGTTTGTGTTTCCTTTGGCATCATCATTGGTGTTACCATAAGCGTTTGCATTTCCAATTGAATTTCCTTGACCGTGAGCATTAAGATTTGCATTTGCATACGCACTTGCTTTTGTGTTTCCATTTGTGTTACTGTTCCCTTTGGCATCATCATTGGTGTTACCATAACCGTTTGTGTTTCCAATTGCATTACCATTACTGTTTGCGTGTTCGTCACTGTTTGCATTTCTGTTGGCCTTAGCATTTCCATTTTTGGTACCATTTCCCTTGTCGATTTCATTACTGTTTGTTTCTACATTGCCGTTGCCATTACCATTTGCATTTCTGTTTGCGTTTCTGTTACCGTTTGCATTTTCATTACCATTTGCATTTGCATTTCCTTTACCATTTACATTACTGTTTTCATTAATGTTTGCATTTTTGTTGCCGTGAGCATTTGCATTACTGTTTGTTTTACCATTCCTGTCTTCATTAACGCTTGCGTTTCTCTTACCGTTTGCACTATCATTTACATTTGCATCACCATGTGGGTTACTGTATGCGCTTGCATTTGCATTACAGTTAGCTTTACTATTTTATTTTACCTCACTGTTTCCATCACCGTTTGCATTATCATTCCCATTTGTGTTTTGCGTTTGCATAGTGCAGTGCAAAATATTATGCTTTTGCTATTTTTCTGCACTGTCTTCTGTGACACATAGCACAGCCAGTGTGAGGCTGATTGGTCTGATAGTTTGCATATAGAAAGACATTTGTTCAAGGAACATGGCAGTTTTTGTTTGGTGAAACAATGTTGTTCCATTCCAGAGTTATGGTCATTTGAAGTTGGCCCACTTCACAGTCCACCATCTTACTTCATTTTCGTCTGTTATCAATTTTCATTTCAGTCGGTCATACAGTTTTTGCACAGCAAAGTGACAAAAAATCACATGGTGGTCCCAATGCTCCCACCACCACATTCCATTCACTATTTATAGTGCACACTCTCAAAAAGAAGGGAAATTCATGGCAAAAAAAATCCATTTAATGCATCAGTTATGGTTGTTCCATGGCAACAAAAGCGAGGAAGTTCGGTGTTAGGGTTGAAAACCCTAACTGTGCATTCCCCCTTCACCCCCACCACCAACACACACACACACATACATACATACAAGTAGGAGAAGGACCAAGGCAACACAACCAATCACCAAGGCCACTGTTTTTGGTTTTTTACTGGAAAACCTGGTAAAATTCTGGAATTAGGGCTGCCTGAAGACTGGTAAAAACAAAGATTTCATGGAATCTGGCATTTTATATCAGATCAGTATATCTACAAAACTTGTATTTTTCTTATAATCCCTTCCTGTACTATTTTCAGTTTGCTTTATTTAATGCTCTGTATATGAAGCCTTCTTTAATTCTGATTATTTATGCACGTACTAAAAGAATGACAGCAAAATCCTGGTAAAATTCAGAAATCAGAGTAACAATCATCGGTGCAATTCCGGAATCTGACGACTTGAAAACAGATTTTCATTGTTTTAATCACCGTAAATCAGTGGCCTTGCCAATCACACACAACTATCAGCAGGTAACAGGAATAACATACAGCTATGTAAACCACAAAACCACACACCCATGCTCCCATTGGGCTGTGTCATGCGGACATCACTGCTGATTCTCATCCTGGACATGCCACGCACCGCTAAACACATATCACTACAGACAACTGGACATCTTTGGTCAAACGCTGCCACCAACACATAACACAGATGTGTTTATGGTATATATTGTATTTTGGGGTTTGCAAGATCCAAAACAGGATTTTACACATTGCCTGAAATACTTTTGAAAATCACTTTCGCAAATGTGAAAGTATCGTGCTATGACACTTTTGTGTTTTCAAAAGCGTTTTGTGAAAGTATGCTCCTAATGACTGCATGTCATTGCCATCATCCTGTAAGCAAATGGTTGGGTCCTTTGAACTGAAATATGCAGGGTGGCAAGAGCTGGTCCCACAGATGTACTTTTTCATCCTATTGTGCTAAAATACTTAAGGATGACAAAGTTACACTGTTCCACAATTCAGCAATTTGCCATAGACTAACACTGCGGTGCCCATGATGCCTTTCACCACCCATATGTTGAAAACGAAGTGAGGTACACTATTTTCACTACTGCCAGCTTGGTTTACCTTTATGTGAACTAACCTTGAAGAACAACTTTGTAAATAATGTACGATATCTAAAGTTGGATTTCTCCACTTCCTATAGTAACACAGGTATACACCTCCTGCTGGATGTGTGTGATTGGTTGTGTTGTCTTCATCCTTCCCCTACTTACATATGTGTGTGTGTGTGTGTGTGTGTGTGTGTGGGTGTGATGGTGGTGGGGGTGGGGGGAATATGCAGTTAGGGCTTTCAACCCTAACACTGAATTTCCTCACTTTTGTCACTGTGGAACAACCCTACCTGATGCATTAAATGGAGTTTTTGCTATGAATATACTATATATTATAGTATATATATATATATATATATATAGAGAGAGAGAGAGAGAGAGTGTGTGTGTGTGTGTGTGTGTGTGTATATATATATATATATATATATATATATATATATATATATATATATATATATATACACACACACAACACATGGATGAAACCAAATCCCATTATGAAAACCATCATTTATTTTCCCATATACGACACCCCTGAACGTGATATATGATAGCAATTAAACTGAAATGCTACAGCTAAAAACCTCACCAATACAAAAATCCCACATTCAAGATATTAAACACCTACCTGATTAAAACAAAAATGAATTAAAGTGATTGAATAAAATAAAAAAAATCATAGTACCTGAAAGTAGATGAGCAATTAACACAGCATGTTAATGACTACAACTAACTACCTAAGCAGCCATCAATGAAAATAATTGCTGTGCAAATGAAACAATAAATACTGCTTGTTGTAGGGCTATGGGCATGAAACATAGCAGTACACAGGTGATAAGGTGGAAATACCCTTAGATGTATGTTTATTCAAATAATAAGTAGAACAGAAGGCAACACTTTGTTCGTTGTTGTCAGGATAGTTTTTTTTTTTTTTTGCAAAAGAAAGCCACTTGAAAAAACAACAAGGCAGATTTCCTTCCTGCTTGTAATGTCTGTCTGGCTCTTTGAGGCTAAGAACCTTTTCCTTGGTTACTGTATATTCTCCTCTTGGTGAGTTTTCACTCAGCTTTCCCTCCTCCAGTTCAGAACTCAGGCTGGAGATCCTCCTGCTTCACAGAGTGGCTTCATACTCTCTATAACTCTTTCTCTAGGGCTGGGTGGTGGGGGGACCACAAGACTACCAGGGAAAAATACTTTCATTTATTTTGCATGGGGTTGGGATTCATGCTGGGGGTGGGGTGACCACTAGACTACCAGGGAAATTATTTTTTTCAACCTGGAATGGGGGTTGAGATACATGCTGGGGGGGTGGGGGAACCACCAGATGACCAGGGAAATGGGTGTATAATAGGGGGCACATATGCACGGGTGCATTGTATGTACCCATACCTCTTGACTGTCTCTGATTGTCAGGGACGTCCCTGATGTCGATTCCATATTTTCCTCTGTCCATCATGAAAGTTGATGTTTTGTGACAGAACAGTAGAGAATAAACTCACACAACAATTGTTGAACATTAAAGTTACAGACCTGTTCTTCTTCTGAGAATGCATCTTCTCACAAATCCCCTTATTCTATCAGTATTCTGAGTGAATAGTATCACTTTTTAAGATGTGTCCCTGATTTTGGGTCTTTGTCTCTGATTTTTTTAAGACTTATCACTGATTTAGAAGACAAGGGGTTGAGAGGTATGTATACACCGACTGTGTCTACCAGCACACAGTTCCTGCTGCTTGTAGCCTGTGCTTCCATTCCAACCAACAGGGATGCTGCGGGCATGCCTTGGCCTGCAGTGTCCAGCCTGTACTTCCATTCTGACCAAAAGGGGGAGCTTTGTACTCCATGCAGTAGCACCGGGCAAACTGCATGGTAATGTATGCTGAGCAGCAGTTAATGAGATACAAATGTACCTGTTTGCCCACAACTTACCTAAGTTGGCTCATTTGCATGGGAGCTTTGAATATAGTTCCCATTTGCCCCAGGTTAACCAGTTTGCACCAGGATAAAGTGTTAGCACTGTGCAATCAGGTTAGCCCCGGGCAAACCTCACTTCAGCATAGCACAGTTCTGCAGTGTGTGGCTTACATTGTTGTTTGCAGTAGATGTGACATCTCTGTGCAATCACACACAATGTTCTCCACCTGCAACACTAAATTTCTCCAGGGTCTAAAGAGCTGCAGTAGCAGTGTGCACTTCCCTGTTGCTATTTTCAGTGCTGTCATATTCCCAGGCAATTATTGCCCTGCACTCCTGGCCCCATTTGCCTGGCTTCCTTTGCTTGCTATATTCAGCTGGTTTTGCTCCGGGCTATTCCTTTTGAATATAGCTTGCTTTTTGCTCTGGGCTTAGTTTGCTCATCTGGCAGTGCTAATTTAGCCCCGAGGCAAAGTTTTGAATATCTGGCCCATGATGTCATAACCTGAATTCATGGTCCAGCCCTCCCTGTCACCAACCTTATATGACCTGTTTCTCCAAAGTTCAAGAAATTGTAGCTGTAGTAATCATTAAAAAAAAAAAACAACATACAGTAGGACTGACTGCAGTATTTGCATTTCAAGAATGTTCACATGCATGGTACTGTACTTTAGAATGAATCAGGAGGTGGTTTTGGAATGCAGCACTGAACCAAGGTATAGAATGTTAAGGTGATGCACAATTTTACAATGTTGGGGGGTACGTGCAGTCTCAGAATGTGACAGGGATGCACCATCTCAAAATGTGGTGGGACACTTGATCTCAGAATGCAACAGGAACATACACTGAGGAATCTGGCATGAACTGGCAATTTCAGAACATAGTGGTGATGCACACTGTCAGAATGTAACAAGACACACCATTTATTCTGAAATGGCTTGTCCCTTCCACATTCCAGAATTGTACGTACCCACCACATATCAAAATTGTGTAGCACATTCCCACTGCATTCCAACACTGGGCATCCCAGCCACATTCTAAAATTGCACATCCCAGCCAAATTCCAAAATTGCACATCCATGCCACATTCTGAAATTGTGTCACAGCCACATTCTAATATTGTCACTGCCACATTCCCAAACTGTGCATCACTGCCACATTCCGAAACTGTGCATTACCATGACACTCCAAAACTGTCGTCACTGCCACATTCCAAAACCGTGCATCACCACTATATTCCAAAACTGCCTCATCACCACATTCCAAAGCTGGGTATCACTGCCACATTCCAAAAACTGTGTGTTAATGCCACATTCCCAAACTGTACCTCACCGCCACATACTGAATGTGTGTCACTGCTGCATTCTGAAACTGTGCATCACTGCCACATTCCGAAACTGTGCATTACCACCACACTCCAAAACTGTCATCACTGCCACATTCCATAACTGTGCATCACCACCATATTCCAAAACTGCCTCGTTACCACATTCCAAAGCTGTGCATCACTGCCACATTCCCAAATCTGTGTGTTAGAGCCACATTCCCAAACTGTGCCTCACTGCCATATACCGAACGTGTGTCACTGCTGCATTAGGAAACTGTCTATCACTGCCACATTCGGAAACTGTGTGTCACTGCCACATTCCAAAATGCATTACCATCACATTTCAAAATTGTTCATCACCAGCACATTCCAAAATTGTGTGTCACTACCACATCCTAGCATTATATTTTCCTGCCACATTCCAAAACTGTGTAAACTTCCACAGTTCAGAATTGCCTGTCATTGTCAAATTTTGAAAATGTGCATCACCAGCATATTCCAAAATTGTTCATCCCCACTGCATTCTGAAAATGAGTGTCACTGCCACATTCTGATATTCCATTTTCAAGTCAGAATCTAAAATGACACATCCCTGCTTCTTTCTGAAAATGCATGACAACCACATTCTAAAACTGTGTCACTGCCATGTTCTGAGATTCTGTGTCCATGACATATTTTGAAATTGCATGTTGCCACCTCAATCTGAACTCAAGCATCCCAACCACATTTTGAAACTGTGCATCACCAAGACATGCCAAATTTATGCATCCATGACACATTACAAAATTAGATATCCCTGCCACCTTCTGCAACTATGTGTCCCCAACATTTCAAAATTGTGTATCTCTGCCACATTCTAAACATATATAATACCACCACATTATAAATGTTTGCGTCCCTGCCACATTCCAAAATTATGTTTCCCAGCTACTTTCTGAGATTGTGTCATTGCTGCATTCCATAATTGCAACCTGGTGACATTTCAAAATCTCATACCTCCAGTATTCTAAAAATTGCACACAACTTTGTCATTCTAAAGCCATGTTTGCCACTGCATTCCAACCTGCCCATCACATTCTGAAGTACTGTACCTGATATCTGCACATTATGGAAGTGCATGTGCTGACCCACTCAGTGCCGGTTTTCCTTTTTCAGATGTTTACTACAACTACAGTTTTATGTAACATGGGAGTATTATGTTATATAAGGTAGCTTGCAGAGAGGACTAGGCTGTGAGTTCAGGTTATGACATCATCAGTTGCTCTTATTTGAAACTGGCTTTTTTGAACACAGTGAATTAAGGGTTAAAAAATTACTTGTAACTTTAAAACAAAGTAACTTAGAGATCTGATTTTTTGGCATGAGGCTGATTGGGGATATGCTGATCCAAATTTTGAATTTATTGATGCCATAAATTTTGGCCGGACTCCCTCTCTAATATATTTCAGTAAAATGCTTGTAATTGATGTTTTTCTTATATTGCATGATCATTGTAAATGCCATAAACAAATAAAGCCATTAATAATAAACATGTGAATAAGTAATTGTTATTGAATTTTTTGGTACACAGGATGACTAATGCAGCTGCAGCAGTAAAATGTTTAACATACAGGTGGGTGGGCCCACAAGCTTATATGCTGCTTATCTGCATGCACCTGTGGGTGGCTACTGTGTTAAAAAAGATAAGAAACCACATAGCTATAGTCACATCTCATATGATCCTTTTTCTCCCCTTATGCAGAACAGGTTTACTTTGTTTTTGTCCCTCATTTCACATGTATTACATTGTCAGCTTTTTTTTTATTTGCAATGCTATTAAAACATGGCTTTGGCTCCAAGAAAAGATTAGAACCCTACTAGTTATACAGCAGATCCAGAACCCAAAACTTCACAGGGGTCTGACAAATGTAATATCAGATGCACCCACTGATATCTGTCTTTCTCATTTATATTATGACTTTACATAGAAACACAGAAATAGTTGGCAGAGAAAACTTATTGATATATCTAGCCTGCACTTGTCCCTACCTAACCAATGATTCTGAGTCCCCTGGTGGCCACTCATCTCCCATCTCCACTCACCTCATGTTTCTCACCAATCTGATATGCCTCTCCCACATACAGTATGCTTGAGCCCTTCTACTGTCTTTGCACATGGACGCCACCACATTAATCAGTCTGTTCCACTTGCACACTACCCTCTGAAAATAAATATTTCCTGATATCCTTTCTAAGTTTGACTCCTACCAACTTCTTCACGTTTTCTCTTATATTCATATTATGACACGGTGAGAAAGACAACTGAGGAAATAGAACACACTTCTATTGCATATAAATGGGTTCAATCCACACAACATTCTAAAAGGGCCTTCAAAACCCATTTGTTTATCATTGTGTGTGACACCTGATTATGATGTTTATCTTAGGCTATCTAAAAACTGACTTATTGCTGCAATCATACACAACCCTTGGCACAAAATATCTCAAGAGGAAAAACATCACTTGCTGACTCACTACAGTGCAAAAAGTATTGTATTTATTGAAAGCATCAGTGGACGAAGAGCAGATCACAGGAACTAGTAACAAATAACAGGAACAATATTTTGCACAAACTCCATGCACTTTGTCAAGGACTTTGTTCTGTTGATGAGATGTTTTGTGCCCAGTTTTGTAGATAAGTAAACTGAGTATTTACTGAGAGCACTGCCATGCCTAGATGACCCATTTTGTTTGCAACACTCATTATTGCTGTAAATTCTGTGTTTTGAGCTGAAGTGATAGTTATACATTTTATTTATAATGCATTTATGTAAAGCTGTATGAAATTAATTTCTATGACATACATTTTTCTTCTGTATATGTAGTTTTTCTTCCATCTGTTCCTAGCTGTGGGAAAGATATGTTAAGGGTTAAACCTAATGCACACCATGTGTGTGAGCATATGTGTGTGTGTGTGTGTGTGTGTGTGTGTGTGTGTCTTAGTCAGGACTATTGTGTAGAAAGAACCAAAGCTACTGATTTACTGAGGAGTCCCTGCAGAACATCATAAAAAGGCCAAGATAGCAAGTGAGCTTTGAATCCAGACCCTGACTCTCCAAGACAAATGCAAAGGCTGACTACAATTCTGACCGGTTTGTTGTATGCAAACCCAAGTAAGGACCTGAGATGTTAGGGTGGTAGTCTGATCCAAATGATTCAGAATGGAGGGGGCAGGCATGTCAACACAAAAGGAGGTTTGACACACAGGTCAACACTCTGATGTAATTGAAGGGGATGGGACAGAAAGATATTTATTCTGCTACTCCAGGCATCAGAGTCAGAGCTCACTGGAGTACTGCAGAGTTCAGAAACAGACACCCTACAGATCAGACTGAGGAACTAATTACTGAAGGTTCATTTTTTTTGGCCTGTGTGAGATGAGTTTTCATGGTATGCTGTCTCTACAGTGACATCGGCACAGTGACCCCCCCAACAGTGAAACCCCTAATGCACCTACAGTATATCAGCAGTGATGGGGATTTCACTTTGATGGACTATGCAGCAATGGGGGTATATACCTAACTGCACTGTATGTGCAATGTGGAGTTAGATATCTAAAGTAGGGGGGTGCGGGGGCACAGCCCCCCGCATGGGTGTGTGGCGGGGGCACAGCCCTCCTGCATTGAACATTGCGGTGTTGCCGGTTATTGAGAGGACACATCAGTGTTGGGGATATTGATGGGATTCCAATGCTGTCAAGGACATTGCTGTGGGGAATGTTGCACCTGCATCGTGGATCCAGTTTTCATGAGGGAGTTAGCTAGGTTTCTTTCTGTCTGTAATCTGTCCTATGGTTTAAACACATTTTATTTATTTTTGGGGCAGAAACCGTATACCATTCTGTTCTTTGTAAGTCCTGTACATATTGTATTTCTCAATTTATTTTAGTAAATATCTCTATTTTTTTTGCAAATGGTAGCAGCGCATTTTTATGCTAGGTAATGGTCTCCATTGGCAAAGATATATCCATTTGATCCATGTCCAAAGAATATCTACCAAAGTGTGTTAGGGCTGGGCTGATAAGTGTTTCTGGGGGTCTAGAGGGAAAGGCTCTTTCTCTAAAGAGGCTGGGCACTAAGAAGGAAGTGGCCTAGGTGGGTCTGTGCTGTTGCCAGAAAGGCACAATTAAAATTAAATGCATTCTTCTCCTTTAAATTATAGAAATGGGGTGACTCCTTTATGTATAATGCGAGAAGGTAATAGTGCAACAGTTTGCCCCTATTTTGTGCACTTCCCTTTATGACTAAGAATTGGATTTCAGTGCTTAATAAAAGTTTTTCCTGTTATGGGAACAGAACTCTGAATCTTCACTTGAAAGTCCAACATCAAAACCACTAGACTACAAAAGACTGATTGAAACATCTTTGACAACTGCTGGGTTATAAAACTATAAAGCATCCCAATCAGTTGCATATACTGGGGGTGCATTGAAACATGCAAAAGTTGATTGGCATTTACCATTAGGGGCTGTAGAGCTAAAACAGTGTGCATTTCCTAGTTTGTATCCAGCTCCATAAATCCATATATTTTTGCTTTTAATAGTAAGAGACCCCTATCATAGACTATGATCAGCCATTGCCTTTGAATTTGAGGTCAGTCGGCTAAAGTCTAATAAAGATAAGGAGGCAGTATAGTTTAGTGGTTTGAAGCTCTGAGCTACAAACCTGGAGACCTGGGTTTGCATTCCACAGGTCCCACTTGCATACTGTGTGACCCTGAGCAAGTCACTTAACTTCCTCGTGATCCCAGGATGCAGCTGTAAACAAGCTTCAGCTTAGTGTGTGTCTCTCCTGGTTAAAAAAAAAAAAAAAAGGTAATTCATCTAAGGGACCTAAAATACATAATTAGTTACCTGTTTGTTTTAGACCATGCTGCAGGCAGTTCCGCCTAGCTGCATTGACAACAAAGTTGTCAAAATGTGGCTTGGTAATGGAAACAATGTCAACAAGTGAAATTTCACCTGTCGACATTGAGTGTTTTTTTTAATGTGAAGGTCTTCGCCCTTCACCCCGCTTCTTAAAGATAACAAACTCCAGGTTAGAGTTTATTCAAATGGGGGGACACTTGAAATCAGCAAAATTTCACCATTGGGTACAGTACAGAGAAATCCTTGAGGTTTTCATTGTATTGGATTTCGATGCCAAAATGTTGACATTGTAATGGAATATGGCTGCAGGCCCATCCCCCCACCTTCTTTTAGCAGCCTTAAAAAATGCTCTGTTGAGTGGATACTGAAAACACACAATGGTTGTTGGGAAATAAAATAACATTACTTGGAACCGTGGTTGATAATGGAACAATACAATGACTGAAGAAAAATGTTATGTGCAATAATAGACTTGATAATTTTTCTATACATATTGATATTGTGTAATTACTTATGCAAACTATTCTAAGCTATTAGAATATTTGAAGTTATTGTAGGAAGCCACCACTGTGAATAAGTATAATAGTGTCCAGTAATCCATCTGTTATGTTGCTGCAACATCATTCAGGGGTTCTGTGACATCATCCACCTTGAGAGTGAAGCTCAAATGGTATTTGATGTCTTGGTACCCTGACATGGTATTTCAGCACAGTAACAGATGGATTACCATGCACTCTTTTCTGTAGTATGTATTTTTCAAATAGTTTTCAGTTTGTGCAGTCACTGAGCTTTTTATCAATTTACCTTTTGTAAATTTCACTCTCCCCATGGCAAAAATGCCGGCCTGCCATTTTCATCAGTCAGCACCGATGGTGGTCGGAATTTCCTTGCCACCATTTAAGTACAGTTGCACGCACAGTTGTCTGTAAAGTTCTAAGTCATAATAGCATTGCTCTGACATCAGGTTGATACTGTTATGGTTCAGAACCTTACAAACTAGGACTGCTACAGGTTTTCAGTTACTGTGATTCTCAGTGGGAAGAAATGCTAGTAAAACCCCCAAAGATAGGTTCCCTTTTAGCAAGCCCCAGTGTCCCCAGTCAGCCCCAGTAAAGTGTCCAGGTGCCCCTGTTAGTTTATTTGCCAGGAGGAAGTTAACAACGTGCAAGGCACTAAACAAATCAAACTGTATGTCTGCAGTTTAAAGGTTTTTTTGTGCATCCTGCTCAGTAAGGGCATGAACATGTTCCAGTCTCTACTTGTGCTGGACCACTGACTTCCTCCCTGGCTGTTAGGGACTCAGCATCCCAAATGCCAGTGAGAGTTCTGTCAGACCAATAATGGCCATTTTTGCAGAGTTGAGTCTGGCCAGCAATGAGTGAGGTTGGGGGAGCACTTTCAGATGCCCCAAAGAAGAAGAAAGAAGCCAGAAGAAAGAAGTTTCATGGCCAAAAGGGAGAGGGGGATGCAGGGAGGTAAAAGTTTAAAGGACAATAGTACCTGCAGTCCTCCTTTTGTCCCTCCATAGTTGCAGCAGTCTCTTCAGTGTTGCAGTGTTCCTTCAGTGATCTGCGGGGCCCCAGTACAGCAGCAGCAGTAGCAGCAGCAGCAGTCATCCACTCATGTGTGGGCTCTGTTCGGCCCTATTTGTTGTTTTATTGTAAAAAAAATAAGGGGGGTTAGGTCCCTTGGCAGTGGCGCCAACCAGTGGGGCCTTATCTTGATGCAGCAGGTGTTGGGAGAGCGTTGGGCACAGCAAGGACCCAAGGAAAGACCTCTGATTGCCTGCAGCCAGCATCAGCCTGCCAGGACCCCAAACCCCTCCTCCTTCTCTTTACTTCTTTCTGGGCCGGGGCAGTGAGTTGGCAGCAGCACCATTGGGCAGGTGCTGTCTGCTTGAATTATATGTGTAAAAAAAAGAAAAAACGACACAGTGAAAGATGTCCATGGCCATTAGTGGGGCTAGGGCAAGGCCCCAAAGTAAAGGACCACCTGAGGGCAAATCTATTTAAATTTACTATAATCACACTCCAGCAGGATAGCATAGGGCAGGGGCATATATATTTAAATCAAGAAGCTCCTGGATGTGGAGCCTAAGGTGGCCCTATACATATTTTAATTTATTTAAATCAATATGAAAATAAGCTCCAACAGGGAGCAGGAAGCACAGGAGCACAGATCCATTAAGTTTAATTTAAATCACATAAATTAAGCTCCAGAAGACAGAGTAGAGGGCAGAACAGGCCCTGAATTGAATAGCAAAGGGCTCCAACCAGGAGCAGGGGCAAGGCAAAGCCCCAGTTAAAGAGATAGCCAGGTGGGCTACTGAACAAGGGCTAGAAAGCCCAATCTTGATTTTTATTTAAAATAAATAAGAAATAAAGTCAGGGTAAAGAATGTCCTGTTAAAGTTGTAGCCAAGCTAGCCAGCTGGTCTAGTGAATAGGATCTAGTTAACTGAAAGATTTTTTTTTTTCAAAGAAATCACCAGATTGGCCAGGTAGGGGAAGCAAGCCCCAAGTTGTAAAGGGAGAGTGCCCCAGAGTGATAAGGGTACCTAGTAGCCAAGTCACCACCAGTAGCCAAGCTAAGGCTAATGTTGTAAAATTGTAAAATTCTACTGATTTAAGTGCACTGGTATCCGGCCATGAGCAACGGGAAGGGAGTGGGCCAACCAGTTAGCCACTACAACAGCATAGTAGCCACAGTCCTACCCAAGAGCTAGTAACTTGAATAACTGACCCATAGCCCCTAAGTCAGAGAGGGACAGGTAGCATGGGATCCTAGTGTGTAGCCTAGCCAGATTACCTTGGCCAATAGGTAATCCTCATGCTAAGATCTTTTAACCCAAGTAAATACCTGTGAGATGGAGTATGTACCTCAGGGTCCCCATGTAGCTATGTATATCCAGCATTTGTCAGGTTTTCCCCTTATATATTGTCTCTTCTAGTGCAACTGCTATAGAATAATAAACTGTTTTGAAAGTGAAATGCTGAATTGCATAAGAATTGTGAAAAAGGGCAAAACTTTAATTGACTTGAAACTGCATTTAAAGGGACAATGCCTAAACGCAATAATGTAATTGCCCTGCATGCACCAAATTGCCCTTTATGCCTGAATTTGCCTAATTTATTCTGCAGACTATTGGATTAACCCACAACTTGCCCTGCATGCACCATATTGCCTTTCTTGCTTGAATTTGCCTTGTTTATTCCAAAGACTATTGGATTAACTCAGAACTGCCCTGCATGTGATAAACTGTCCTGTATGTTGTCAAACTACATGCGTATTTACAAACATCTCTGCCTAATTCCTTTTATCCCATTCAATAATTACTTAAACAAAGACTGTCACTAACAGTGACCACTGAGAGACTCTGCCAGCCATCTGCCTATAGAAAATTTGGGGACAGTCATCAGTATAGGAATAGTGCAGACAGCTAAAGAATTCCCTGTCACTTGCTTCTTCATCAGATCTTCAGGCCAACGCCTCCCTAACAGTGAGGTAGGTAGCGCAGGAAACCACACCGGTTCACAGATAGGGATCCATTGCCCAGTGGGTTGTGGATTTTGTTGCAGGTCTTAACCATTCAGAAGTTCTTTAGTGGAAATGTTCTAGTTTTCCATGTCATTGTATCTTCAGCTTCAGTTCTTCAAGTTTCCTGGGTCAGTGGTGATGACCCAGAGGTGTTCTGGTGCTACAGTTCTTCAGTTCATCAAGTCTTCAGCTTCATTTCTTCAAGTTTCCTTGGTCAGTTTTGATGGCCTGGAGGTGTTCATGTGTTCAGTTCTTCAATCTTCAGTCTTTAAGCCTTTTTCCAGGTTAGTGGTGACAGCCCGGAAGTTTTCAGTTTGCATAGGTCCTTTGAAATAGTAGTGTGTTTGCTTTTGTCGCTGGGTTTGATCAATGCCCAGTGGCCAGGTTTTTACCTCACCTGCTCTACAATCCAGCCAATGGAAGCACATACGCAGAGGTTTCTTGTTGTGCATTCTTCTGCAACATCCATGTATGGTGACCCATTAACTTAAATATACTCTGGGGTGGAAATTGTGTAGATATCATGTATTAGAGTCTTAGAATCTTGCAATAGATCTATTTAGGAGTGGTAGTAATCTTAGTAATTATACAGTAGATATAGTATTGATTCCATAGAGTTATAGTAGCAACAAAAAGTGAATGTTGTATCACTTCTTTTATCCTGTTCCGAGTTCTGTGGTCAGTTGCTGAATAAATGGGTTCTTTTTGTGAGTTGTGCCTTTTGCCTCTCCATTTGGTGAAATTAACACTGTGTAGCCAAACAGGAAAAGAACCACCTTACCACCCTGTTGGGTTATCTGTTCTCTACCAAAGAGAGCAAGATCTCAACTCAACAACAATATCATCATCTTCCATCTTCTCAGCTCACTTCACCTGACATCATGGGCAGGATACTTCAATTTGAATCCAAAGCAGGAAATGACTCAGCAGAGATGGAACCCAGAAGGCCAGGAACTGTGGAAGGAGGAGCTGGAGAAGGGGCGTGACTGAATCTGATTACTGTCCTGTATGACTTTGGGGCTCCCTGGTTGCCATGATTCTCTGGAGATCCTCCAGATTCATCCACCATGAACTTGGGAGAATTCCAAAGCAAAATGTATTCCATATTCTGACAATTTGAAATTCTAAAGTGACAGCAAGTAGAAATTTTGATTGGGCAACTCACTGGTGTAGCCCACCATGAAGTCAGTGCTTGGTCAGAATGTGAAAAGTCACATGTAGAACAGATTTTTCACAGGTTGTGCAGAATGTTTGATACTCATATGCTGTTGCACCTAAATATGGCATTTTTCTTCAGGGGGCAAGGAATTAATGAAACCTTATGAGAATATGCCCTCAGTTCCATGAGAACCTCAGGGCAATTGAAAGGTTGGATCCTCATGGTCTCCATGACCCTGATGAATTGTTAAAGGAAGGATACATAGAGAGAGCAAGGAACAATACTTTCTGCAGAAAATTAAGATTATTGTCCAAACAGAACCCGGACATGCAGGTTTTTAAATTTCAAAAAAGAAGCTATTGAGCCTTTGGGGCCAGAACACCCCTGCATCTGATTAGCTCTCTACCAGTGCTGTGGAATGACAGCATAGAGATGCTGGATGGGCATCCGGTCTGCTGTCAAACTTCTGTTATGAATAACCAATCTGAGTGGATGCCAAAAGAGGCTCAGACATGAGAATTCCTGGGAGGACCACAGGGGTCCTACAGTTATTGATACAAGAGAGTAAGGGATATGGATGTCTCCACACCAAGAAGCTCCAGTATTGAATCAAATAGAGAGGGACAGCAGCTCCCAGAGACTGAACTATTCACCCTGTTGTGGCAGGATATGAAGAGAGAGCTCCAGAACATTAGAGAAGACTTAAGACTGGAAGTGAAAGATCAGTTGTCTAGAGGACCCAGATGATGCCTGTCAAGACATCCAGTAACTAGTAACACAGGGAGAAGGCTATCTGACCAGTTCAATTTGAATTGCAAACCCATTCTGTATGCAGGAGGTGTGGAATTAGTGGCCATGTTGAGAAGAGATGCACTCAGGAGGCAAGCATGCCAGCAGTGGCTTTAAACAGGGAGTCCCTGGGGTGGCATACTGAACCTCAGGACAGTCAGCAGTAGGTCCAACAAGAAGCCCACTTCAAGCCAGATTTGTTGGACATTGCCTGACAACAACCATGAAAGTGAACAGAATTGAAATGGAAGCCCTCTTGGACACTGGCTCTCAAGTAATGATCCTACAGGGCCAAACTTTCTATGGACATTGGATGAGAGAGCAACTAGCCCAACTCCCTAAGAAGTGGATGAATCTTGTTGCTGGCAATGGCCTGAATATCCAGATTATAGGTTATATGGAAGCAAGTATTAAGTTGCGGAAGACCAAACACCCAAATCAGGGTGTCTTGATTAGCAATCTCTATGATGACAACTTACCACCTGTGATCATGGACATGAATCTGCTTCAGCACTTCCAAGAGGACCTGATACAAGTTCCCATGGAACAGACCAGTTCACTTCCATGGAGAGAGAAACAAGCCTTGCAAGGGATGATTAAGCTGCTCCAGTGTCATCATTGATTTGTAAATGGGAAGGGAGAAATAGAAAAGTTTGAGTAATGGATGAATGACCAGTGTAGCTGAAACCTAGGGCTGAGACAATATTGTTGTGCAGAGCCAAGGTGGGACTTCAAGGCAAAGGCTACACAACCTTGGTGGAACCAGATTAGGTCAGAGAGAAAGATCCAATTATGGTGACTTAGAGCCTGGTCATAGTGAAGGATGGCAAAGTCCCTGTCCGTCTGCTCAACTACGGCACCCAGCCAGTGATGGTGTACACATGACAGGCTGTTGGGCAGCTCATGAAGGTTGATTGGGAAGATGTAACCCCAGATGAGGAGGAAGACAAAGAGGATTGCTTAGTCAGTACCATAATGACACTGCAAGAGGCTATAGTTGACAATATGAACCCAGGTGCATGGACCCAGGAAGCTTGACATAGGGAAACCTGAGATAATGGAAGAAGAAATTTTGAAGCTGCTGAAAGTGATCAAGTGACAGTCAGATGCCTTCTCACATGTTGCACTAGATTTTGGCTGTGCAACTAATGTGAAGCACCACATTCTTACAGAAAATCACCCACCCATTTGGGAATGGTTCCAACCCATATCACCTGCTCTCTACCAGCCAACCAAGCAGTTGCTGAAGGAAATGTTAGAGGCAAACATTATAAGCGAGAGTCATAGTCCATGGGTGGCACCAATCATTTTGGTCAGAAAGAAAGATGGACAGATCCAGTTTTGTGTGGACTACTGTAAACGTAACCAAATCACACACCAGGATGCCTATCCACTACCCCACATTGAGGATGCCCTCACAGCACTAAAATCAGCAGCATTCTTCTCCACCATTGATTTAGCAAGTGGCTACTGGCAAGTACCCATGGTGCCAGAGGAACAAGAAAAGACTGCTTTTGTGACCCCAGGGAGAGTGTATGAATTTTTTTGGTTGCCCTTTGGTTTCTGTAATGCACTGGGAATGTTTTAGCACTTGATAGAACAATGCCTAGGCAGTGAGAATTTTGACACAGTACTGCTGTAACTGGATAATATCACAGTCTATTTGAAAACATACAAGGAGCAGTTGAAGCACATGAAACTAGTTTTCAAGTGCCTAAAGAAATATGGACTAAAAATCAAACTGTCTAAATGTAATTTCTTGAAAGAGAAAATGAATTATTTGGTACATGTATCCTCGGAAGGGATATCCCCAGACCCAGAGCAAATCAGAGACATGAAGTAGTGGCCTCGTCCTGTCACCATCAGAGATGTGAGCCAATTTTGGGGATTTGTTGGCTATTACTGAAGATTTGTGCAAGACTTTTCCAAACAAGCAGCCCCTCTTCATGAACTGTTACGTCACTTGAAAGGAAGTAAAGTCAGCAAACACAGTAAGATGAATTGGACACCTGAGTGTCAAGCCGCATTTGACCACTTGAAATCAGTGCTCACCATAGTGCTGGTATTGGCCTACCTGGACTACCAGAAGCCTTTCCACCTCTATATAGATGCCAGTAACAAGGGGCTAGAAGTAGTATTTGCCCAAGTACAGGAAGGAAAAGAGCAAGCAATTGCCTATGAAAGCAGAGGGCTGCCGGATTCTGAAAGGAATGATGAATGATATAGTTCCTTCAAGCTAGAGTTCTTAGCATTCATTTGGGCTGTGACACAAGAATTCCAACACTACCCAAGTGCTTTCCTATTCCCAGTATGCATAGACAATAACCCCTTGGAACATCTTGACACAGCCAAACTTGAAGCATTGGAACAGTGATGGGCATCCAGGCTGGCAAACTTTAATTTCATGATTAAGTATTGTTTAGGAAAATCAAGTTGTAATACTGATGCTCTTTCTAGATTGCTGGATCAAGATGAAGAGGAGGTAGCTGAAACTGAGGAATAAGATTTAGAGATGCCACCATTTCATTAGAATACTTGCAGAGATAATACAACTGTGTTGCCAGTACCCAAAGAATGTCAGCCCCTCCTCAGATGCAGTGCCTCTGTTGCCAGAAGATAAAAGAGCAAATCTATGGACACAGTTGCAGGACCAGAACCCATTGATCCATGAACTCAAGGAGGTCTTCAGATCTGGAATGCACAAAACAGAAAGCCTTTGTCCCCAGAGCAGATTAAATTGCTGAGGCAGTGAGAATACCTCAGTCTGGAAGGGGGAAGAATTGAATGGAAGATTATAAAGTGGTGGAACTGCCTCCACCAATCAGAGAGCAGCATTTACTGTACCTCATATAGAGCGTACAGTTGTTGCCTCACACTGTTCAGAACAGCTGATTCCCACCGTGGCATACCTCACTGGTTAGTGTATTTCTTCCTGTCAGAGAAGTTGCAGCAGATCATCTGTCACAGCAAAGCATTTCAAGGCCAAAACTCCCATTCTGCGAGTGAGCGAGTGTCAAAAGTACTTGGAAGTCAAAACTGGGAGAAAGGTAGACAGCACTTATTTAAATTAGCAGCTGTGTGTCAAAAAGAAAGGAATTAAAGAAAAGCAGTGCCAGTCAGGCTACCGATAAATACAGAACTGCCGTTTATTGTCACCCTGTCAGTGCTATACTCGGAAATGAAAAACGACATTTCTGTATTTATTGGTAGCCTGACTGGGCTGCTCTTCTTTAATTCCTTTCTTTTGGACACACAGCTACTAGATTAAATAAGAGCCATCTACCTTTCTCCCGGATTTGACTGCAGATCCAGCACACAGGGTCCCAGTCATTGTAATCCGTGCCTACCCTACTCCTGGTCAGTATGACAAAGCACAGGCAAGCCACGGCAGGCACCAACTCTTCACACACATCGGGGAGAGTCGATCACAAAAATCTTAAAAAATGGAATGAATCACTACCAATATGTAAGTTCTTGCTGAAGGCAGTTCCACCACTTCATAATATTTTAATATGTATACTTTGGGTTGTCTGTTATGAGATAAGAAGGTTATGCCATGCTGGTTTTGGCTGACAGAACTGCTCAGCTTCACTTCACAGTCCTCTCACCTAAACCAGCACAAGATAACCTTCTTATCTCATAAGAGACAACCCGCAGTATACATATTAAGATATACTAGAGATCCAAGAACCCCAGAAGAAATTGTCTGGATCCTCATTCTGCAAATGGAAGCAAATACCATGTTGAAGGCCTAACACAATGGGTCAGGTCATTTTGGACACCAGAAAACAGAGAAAATAATAAGACAAAGATTTTATTGGATTGACATTGGATTGAGGAGGGGACAGATGATGCTATCTCCGCCAAAAGGGTGTGGTTAGCCCTCAAGGCCCTAAAGAAATACAAATCTCCTGGTCCAGATGGCATTCATCCGAGAGTACTATGGGAATTGGTGGACATACTGGCTGCACCCCTGGCGGAGCTCTTCAACAGGTCACTTGAGACAGGGAGGGTACCTAGGGATTGGCGAGAGGTACATGTGGTGCCAATCCATAAAGGGGGGTTGAGGGAAGTACCAGGTAACTATAGACCCATTAGTTTGACCTCGGTAGTGGGACAATTAATGGAGAACATACTAAAGGAACGATTGGGGGTATACTTGGAGGAGGTGGGAGGTCTGGATAGTCGGCAACATGGGTTTGTGCCATGTAGATCATGTCAAACCAATCTTGTGGAGTTCTACGAATGGGTAACATCAGAACTGGACAGGGGAAAGCCTGTGGATGTATTATTCTTGGACTTCAGCAAGGCGTTTGACTCTTTCCCCCACAATGGTCTGGTGGAGAAACTGATGGGGTTAGGAGTAGGCCTTTTGATGGTCAGATGGATTGAAAACTGGCTAGCTAGATGCACCCAGAGAGTAGTGGTCTGTGGGGAGCTCTCGAACCCTAGAGAGGTTGGTAGTGGGGTACCTCAGGACTCGGTCCTGGGTCCAATCCTGTTTAATGCATACATATCGGACATCAGGGAGGGCATAGGGTGTGAAATGAGTCTCTTCGCAGATGACTCCAAGATGGGAGTAGTAGTTGAGCGAGAAGAGGGGAGGTTGGCCCTGTAAGGGGACCTGGACACCCTGGAAAGCTGGGCTCACACATGGAAATTAAATTTCAATATCACTAAGTACAAGGTGTTGCATCTTGGTCGGGGAAACCCTAAACACAGGTACACCCTGGGAGGGGAGGTGCTGGAGGCCTCAATAGGGGAAAAAGACCTAGGGGTCATGGTGGATGCATGTATGAATAACTCTGAGCAGTGCAGGAGAGCGGCTAGAAAGGCAAACAGGATGTTGGGATGCATCATAAGGGGGATCACCTCTAGGAGCAAGGAAGTGATTCTGCCACTGTACAATGGACTGGTTAGACCACACCTTGAGTACTGTGTACAGTACTGGACACCACACTTGAAGAGGGACATACAGCTTCTGGAGAGGGTACAGAGGAGGGCAACTAAGATGATACGAGGGCTAGGGGATTTGACGTATGAGGACAGACTTGAGGAGCTCTGCCTGTTTTCATTGGACGAGAGGAGGGGACATGATTGAGGTCTTCAAGTACCTCAAGGGAATAAATAGGGTAAACATGGAGGGGATCTTTAGACTAAAGCAGGGAGGTATCACCAGAGGGCATGGTTTGAAGTTGGAAGGTGGAAGGGTGAGGGGGGAAAAGAGGAGGAGGTTTTTCACTGAGAGGGTGGTGGACCCTAGGAATGCACTGCCTGGCAAGCTGGTTCAGAGATCCACAGTGGAGGGCTTCAAGAGAGGATGGGACAGACACAGAAAGTGGATGTATCAGATGATGGCCTGTCCCAGGGGGGTGGGGATGGATGATAGGGGTTTCTGGAGCACAAGGGATGGAAGGGCCTCGGCACCCAACTAAGGATCTAAGGTTCGAGCAGACTCGATAGACCGTAAGGCCTAATCTGCTGGAAAATAGTATGTTAGTATGACATGAGAGACGATATCCAGCAATGGTGTGAGGACTGCACTGCCTGCAACCTAAAGAAAGAGAGGGACAGTAAGCAGAGAGCACCCTTGCACCCGATTGTAACCCAAGCATCTTTGGAATTTGTTGCTCTGAATCATTTAAAACTAGAACACAGCACAAGTGAATCCTAATACATACTAATGATCACTGACCACTATACAAAGTTCATGGTGGCGGTACCTGTAAAAGACTTGTCAGCCCACCACAGTTGAAGATTTATGGAAACTTTGTGTTTGCCCAAATGGGTACCCATTCCAAATATTGACTGATCAAAGTGGCGCTTTTGAGTCAGTATTGTCCAAAGAACTGTGTTCCATGTATGGCAGTAAGAAACTGAGAACAGCCTCCTACCACCTGCAAACCAATGGGTTGTCTGAACAAGCAAATTGTACATTGCAAGAAATGTTGAGAGCAATGCCTGAGCAACAGAAAACAAAGTGGCCTGAATTGCTTCCTGTATTTTGCTACCTTTATAATAATACTGTTCACTACTCTACAGGGTACATGCCCTATTACTTAATATTCTGCAGACATGAAAGACTTCCAATGTACATGGTTCTGGATATACAGTCAACATCCAAAAAAGATGGAAAAGCCAACCAGAGAATGGATAGAAGAACATCAACAGTGACTTAAAGAAGCAGCTGATATTGTGTCAACCCAGAAGGAATGCATACAACAGAGTCAAAAAACGACAGTATAACCGCAAAGCACATGCTGTACCTTTGTCAATAGCGGATAGAATTTTGCTAAAGAACAATCAAACCAGAGGTCAAAAGCTTGTAATCCGGTTGGAACCTAACACCATTTGTAATTACTGAAATTCCACACCCAGAACTACCAGTATACAGAATTAAATCAGAAATGAGAGGACACACAAGTAAAATAGTGCATCGAAGTATGTTGAAGCCTTGCATGTTTCAAAGTACTGGTCTGGACAATGTTTAGGCTAATGAAGAAGACAGATGGAAGAGGCAAGAGCACACCATGACAGGTATGGCTACCCCTTGGGATTCAATAGTATGGACTTAGCTTTCAGGTATCACAATGTTTGGCCCTGTTACTGCCATATTGACTGAATATTCTGTACATAAACACTCATGTACAGACAAGGGTATTCCTCCCAAATTTGGGGTAGAAGAAATCCAATAATGTTGCTAAAGGTAACCTATAAATACAACTACAGAACACAGTTAGAATTATCTTATAGTTAGAATATAGATGTTAGAAATGCTAAATGATAGAAATGTTAAATGGTAGACATGTTAAATTATAGAAGAAATGTCAAATGTTTGCAGTTAAGAACATTTAAAATGTTATTATGTCCTCACAAATGATTTAGGAGGATACCTGGGGATATGTATCTTTTAGCAGCACTGAATGTGTAATACCCCCAGAGATGGGGTCCCCAACAGCAAGCACCAGTGTCCCAAGTCAGCCCCAGTAAGATGCCTGGTTCTCCTGTTAGTTTAGGTGGACAGGGGGAAGTTAATAAAGTGAAGGGCCCCCTATAAATCAAACTGCACGCCTGCAGTTCAAAGGTTTTTTTTTGTGCAGCCTGCATAGTAATGGCATGCACCTGTGCCAGCCTTTAAGATCCAGTTCAGGCTGGACTGCTGGTTGCCTCCCTGATCCTTAGGGACTCATAATCCCAAACTCCGGAGAGAGTTCTATGTGGCCAGTAATGGCTGTTTTTCCAGAGCTGAGTTTGGCCAGAAAGGGTGTGGTTGGGGGAGCACTTTCAGGTGCCCGAAGAAGAAGAAGAAGAAGAAGAAGAAGAAGAGGAAGAAAGAAGCCAGAAAAACAAGTTTTGTGATTGAAATGGAGAGAGAGGATGCAGGGAGGTAAAAGGGTAATAGTATCTGCAGTACTTCTCTTATCCCTCCATAGTTGCAGTGGTCCTCCAGTGATCAGCAAATCCCAAGTACAGCAGCAGCAGCAGCAGCAGAAGCAGTTGGTTGATCATGTCTGGGCTCTGTTCAACACCATTTGTTGTTTTATTGTAAAAAAAAAAAGAAAAAAAGCGTTGCAGTCCCTTGGCAGTGACACCTACAAGTGCAGCCACATATAGATGCAGCAGGTGTCGGGAGAGCATCAGGCACAGCAAGGCCCCAAGGGAAGACCTCTGACTGCCTGCAGCCACCGCCAGCCTGCCAGAACCCAAAACCCCACCTCCTCCTCTTTACTTCTCCCTGGGAAAGAACAGTGATTCAGCAGCAGCACCATTGGGCAGGTGCTGTCTACCTGAACCATATATTTCTAAAAAAAAGAAAAGAGTTTCTATTTTGCGCGGCAGATGGCACAGCAAAAGATGACTACAGTCATTTGTGGGGCAAGTGCAATGCCCTAGAGTAAAGGATCACTCGAGGGCAGATCTATTTAAATTTATTATAATTGTACTCGAGCAGGGGATAATAGGGCAGGGGCAAGCATATACAAATAAAGAAGCTCATGGAGGCGGAGCCTTAGGTGGCCCTATACATATTTTAATTTATTTAAAAACAAGCTCCAGCAGGGAACAGAAGCACAGGGGCGTGGATCCATTAAGTTTAATTTAAATCACATAAATTAAGCTCCAGAAGGTGGAGCAGAGGGCAGAACAAACCCTAAATTGAATAGCAAAGGCCTCCGTCCAGGAGCAGGTGCAAAGCAAAGCTCCAGTTAAAGGGATAGCCAGGTGGGTTACTGAACAAGGGCTAGAAAGCCCAATGCTTAATTTTTACTTAAAATAAATAAGAGAGTCAGTCAAGGCAAAGAAAGCCCGGGTAAAGTTGTAGCCAAGCTAGCCAGTTGGCTAATGAATAGTGACTACTTAGGCAAACTTTTTTTTTCTAATTTTTATTCAGAGAAATCACCAAATTGACCATTTAGGGGAAGCAAGCCCCGTGTTATGAAGGGAGATTGTCCCATAGTGTTAAGGGGGATTAGTAGCCAAGTGGCCACCAGTAGCCAAGCTAAGGCTAATGTTGTAAAATTTTACTAATTTAAGTACACTAGTACCAGCTCCAGCAAGTAGCAAGTGGAAGGGAGTGGGTCAGCCAGTTAGCCACCCCAGCAGCATAGTAGCCACAGACCTACCCAAGGGCTAGTAACCTGAGTAACTGACCTGTAGCCCCCTAAGTCAGAGAGGGACAGTTAGCCTGGAATCCCTAGCATGTAAGCTAGCTAGATTACCCTCAACCAATGGGGTAATTCTCCTGCTAAGCTAATTTAACCCAAGTAAATACCTGTGGGAGGGAGGACATACCTCAAAGTCCCCCGTGCTACTAGATATATCCAGCATTTGTCATGCTTTCCCCTTACATATTGCCTCTCCTAGTGCAACTGCTATAGAATACCGAACAGTTTTGAAAGTGAAACACTGAACTGTATGAGAATTGTGAAAAAGGGCAAAACTTTTTTTTGACTTGAGACTACATCTAAAGGGACAGCACCTAAATGTAACAGTGTAATTGCCCTGCATGCACCAAATTGCCTTTCTTGCTTGAATTGCCTAGTTTATTCCAGTGACTATTGGATTAACTCAGAACTGCCCTGCATGTGATAAACTGTCCTGCATGCCATCGAACTGCCTGCATATTTATGAACTTCTCAACCTGATGACTTTCATCCCATTCAATAATTGCTCAACCAAAGACTGTCACTAACGGTGACCACCCAGAGACTGTGCCAGCCATCTGCCTATGGACAAATTGGGGCTGGTAGTCAGTACAGGAATAGTGCAGACAGTTAAGGAACTCCCTGTCACTTGCACAGATCTTCAGGCCAACCCCTCCCCAACAATGAGGTCGGTAGTGCAGGGAACTACACCAGTTCACAGAGATGGATTTGTCACCCAGTGGGTTGTGGTTTTTGCTGCAGGTCTTAACCATTCAGAGACTGTTCTGTGGAAATGTTCCAGTTTTCCCGGTCATTGAATCTTCAGCTTCAGTTCTGTCAGTTTCCTGGGTCAGTGGTGATGGCCTGGAGGTGTTCTTGTGCTACAGTTCTTCATTTCGTCAAGTCTTCAGCTTTAGTTCGTCAAGTTTCCTGGGTCAGTGGTGACAGCCCTGAGGTTTTCTTGTACTACAGTTCTTCAGTTTGTCAACTGTTCAGCTTCAGTTTTTCAAGTTCCCTGGGTCAGTGGTGATGGCCTGGAGGTGTTCTTCTGCTACAGTTCTTCAGTGTTCAGTCTTCAAGCTGTTTTCTGGGTAACTGGTGACAGCCTGGACATTTTCGGTTTGCGTCAGTCCTTTAGAATATAAGTATGCTTGTTTGTATTGCTGGGTTTGATCAACACCCAGTGGCCAAGTCTTTACCTTACCTGCTCTACAAGCTGGCCAACGGAAGCACATGAGCAGAGTTTTTTTTTGTTCTGCATTCCCCTGCAATATCTATTTATGGCTCCCAACTAACTTAAATGTACTCTGGGGTGGATATTGTGTAGATGTCATTTATTAGTGTCTTAGAGTCTTGCAATAGATCTATTTAGTGATGATAGGAATCTTAGGAATTATAATTATAGTACTGATTCCACAATTATACTAACAATAAAAAGTGAATGTTGTATCACCCCTTTTTTCCTGTTCCTAGCTCTGAGGTCAGTTGTTTAATAAACTGGTCCCTTTCCTGTGCTGTGCCTCCTGTCTCTCCATTTTGGTGAAATTAACATTGTGTAGCCAAATAGGAAAAGAACCTCCTTACCACCCAGTCGGGTTATCTCTTCCCTAGCCTAGAGAGCAAGATTTTGACTCAACATCATCATCATCTTCTTTCTCAGCTCATTTCACCCTAACCATGTATTAGAGTGCAATGCAAATCAGTTGCTCATGGAGCAGCCAGGTCACAGACCATACAGTTTTAGCAATCCCACTAAGTCTAGGCACACATTTGTCACACCACCTTCAATAATAACAGTAAGTTAAATTTTAAATTTAAATTTTAATTTACTCAGTATGAGCACTGATGGTACTTACAGACAGAAGCAGTGACTAGCCAATGCTTTGCGCTGGAGCATGTGCTTTGTCAAGGTCTGATAGTTCCCCAGCAAGGTAGTGATTATATGGTACATTCAATAATAAAGTGCAAAAATGCCAGTAATTGAAAAAATTTGAAAATCTCCTAAACCAATTATTGCTCATGTTAAAAATACAATTTAAACTTCCATACAAAGAGAAATCAAAAACAGACAGTACATACTATTTTAAAAAATAGGTATTCCTTATTTTCCAGATACTGAAACAGTAGTTAAAAGTTAGCTGCATCATGACATTTTGAATAATTGAGTCCTGATTAACCAAAACATATTTTTCTCTATAATTGGACTTCCTTTCCATTTTGTTTTCATTTGTCATGGTAATGTTTCCATTCTTCAGCACAAGCAGGTCTGAAAGTAGTCACTGCAAACAACAGTGAGGGGTGGGTGCTGACAAAAGGCAGCCAGCCCAAAGCATATACACAGATCCAAGGTACAGCACTCCCAAGCAAATAATCAAATCACAAATGCCAGATGTAGATAAAACAAGCATTTGTCAATGCTGAATGTTGTCTCACTGGCATTGGCATTGGTAGCGCTGAAGTTAGAGAACGCATAATAGGAATGGCAGTGAAGTATTGAAGTGATGTCAACCCCACCCCCACCCTGTAGAGACCGACAGGTATTGGGGTGTGCCTTTGGGTTGTCAGCTGTAACACTCATGGCATTGTACCTCACCCTACCCTGTAGACACTGACAAGTGTCGTGGTGTGCTTTGGGGTCTTTGGTCATTATACTTACCCCATTCCAGAAGGAAATAAGCAGAGGTGGGTGCAGTATAGGAGAATGGGGTGAACTTTGTGGCCGAACAGTGCAAGGCACACCATGATGCCTGTCACTGGCTGCAGGGTGGGGGTGGGGGTGGAATGGCATGAGCATTATGGCTGATGATCCCAAGTCACACCCCTGAAGCCTGTCAGTCTCTACAGGGTGGGGTGCTACAGTTGGAAACCCTAACACCGTAGGCGTGTGTTTGTATTTTCACTCCCATATTTTCAACATGGGCTTTTTGTGAGCCCACCTCATGAAAAATGGCACAATCAGTTTGTTAGCTGAAAGGTGGTTTTGCACAGCAGCTATGCCACTTGGCGACACAGGGACAAAAACACATTTTGGGCAGGATGTGGAAAATGACAACTGTATTGTTCATGAGGAGGCATAAAAAATGGCAACGTTGAAAATCTGGTGTGAAAATATGAAAAATTGCTGAAGTCATGACCATGCATAGAAATTGCACAACACATGTCCATAACCCAATTATTTTTGGGAGTTTGTTAGCCACATTTTTAACATAGGCATTTTGGGACCTCCCCCTCATGAACTGTGGCACTGTGATTTTGTTAATCTGTCCCAAAAGTTGATTTCCCACAGAGACCACGCCATTGTGCGCCACAGGTGTGGAAACACATTTTGGGCAGGATGTGAAAAATTACAGCTGTACTGTTCATAAGGAGGTATGAAAAAATGCCAGTGTTGAAAATCTGGCATGGAAATATTGCAAATTTTCGAAGTTACAAGGGTGCATGCAAACTGCACAATGCACGCTTGTAAGACAGTCATTTTATGGGCTTTTGGCATCAAATTTTTGACATAGGCATTTTAGGACCTCTGCTCATGAACAGTGTCACTGTCATTTCCTCAAACTGTCCAGAAAACTGATTTTGCACAGCGACTGCGCTATTCTGCGCTGGACTGAAAACACTTTTTGGCCAGGACATGTAAAATGACAGCTGTGCTGTTCATCAGGAGGTGTGGAAAAATTCCAATTTTGAAAATCTGGAGTGAAAACATTACATATTCATGTGAGATTACGAGCGTCGTGGAGACAGCACAACACAATCAAAACAGTCATTTTCGGAATTTTTTTTCACCAAATTTGTAACATAGGCTTTCTGAGAGCCCCCCTCATGAACAGTGGCACTGTCATTTCATTACTCATTCCCAAAAGGTCATTCCATGCAGTGACCATGAAATCACCTTTTGGGATCGAATAACACCATGACAGTGACAGAATTCATGAGGATGGGTCTCAATAACCCCAAGTTGAAAATTTGGTGCAACAATTCCAAAAAATGCCTGAGATAGGCACCAAAGTTGAAAAAACCCTATTTATGCCATTTTACAGCTTACCAGCATTTCTTCAGTTTGTGGTCAGCTTTGAAGAGTGCAGAAGTGTTCCCGGACCACCGAAGATCATCACACCGGACTCCGGAGGTAAGTATGGGGTGAAGGGGGGTGTGGGGAGGCAGGGTGCACAGAGGGTAGGTGCAGGTTGTGGAAGGGGGCAGGGAGATGGCGAGGGACCATTTTCTTTTTTCACAGGGTTTAAAAGGAAAAAAACCTTGCAGGACGGTTTTTATTTTTCAGGGTGATTTGGCATGCTGGGGTGGGCTCCCAGTGTGCCACCTAAGTGTTTTGGGGTGGATGCTGTAGCCGACGGGGGATTGGGCACCCCCATCGGCAAACAACAAAAGCAGGGGGCAAGAGCCGAGAGGGATTGGGCACCCCCTCAGCACATAACCAATGGGGGGGTGCATGATGCCGACAGGGAGTGGGCTCCCCTGTCGGCACATACATTTTAACAGGGCATGCTGACAGGGGGATTGGGCACCCCCGAAGTCGGCATTATGACAGGCAGTGTGCCGCCATGTTATGGTACTTGTTTCATCAGGGAAAGCACGTCGGGAGGTCCGCTGTGTATGATGAGCTTTGCTCGCATTGCAGTGGACCTTTCATTTGATGTGATCGCCACATTAAGTATTCATGGTGTGGCACCGGCATGCAGGCTGATTGGGGAATGAGAGATGCACCTACTGATGTGTGCCCTGTGTCCACCCAACAGTGACCGCGCCTCCAAATCTGCTACTACCACAATATGTTGGCTGCGCATTTGTGAGCCAACATAAAAAGCAAATGCTGAAATTTATTTGTGGTATAAGCTAGAGATAAGAAAGAGCCAAATTACCCCAGTGCTTTGGCAAACCACCTTTGTCAGGGTGTGTGGCTAAAACAGGATACACATCACTTTTATACTACCCAGAGAGAGTGTTCAGGTATGATTAATTACAAAAATTTAAAAACATTGTGAATACAAAAGTGGATACATCTCTACATCATTACCAGCTGTGTTTACAGTTGCCATGCCAACAGTGTCTATGTTGAGATCAGAAACTGCTTTTTAATTTTGTTGCTGTATACTTTGGGGTATCCATTCCTCAAGACTGATCCCCCTTTTATCAGTCCTTTTTATGGTGATGTAATGATTATTCCCCAGTGTATTCATAGCCTCAACTTCTTGCTAAGGAGAGAATTCTTGGATGAAAAAATTCACAAATGATATCCTGCACTCTGGCGTGTTCTCAATTTATTACACCCTTGTTCAGAAAGATTCTTAAATATCCAAAAAGTGGAATTCATCAGGGGTTGGAATGTTGACATTTCCCCAGCATATTCTAGTCTCCACAGGGTCATTATTTTCTTTGTTATTTTCAGCATAAAATGCTTTCAGATAGAGCAGCCTAATGAACTTTTGGAAGTCTGCTTCAGTTTCATAGTCACTTGGATTTCTAGTGGATAAGAATTCATACCTTTTTCTAAAACAATACTCTGCTGTGGAAAAATGGCAAGAAGAAATATTGGTCACATTACTACTAGACTGTGTTCTCGTTGTAGCTAGTATTGTGGTCCCTTGGTTTCACTGTCCATTCATTCTCCAGTTGCCTCTTACATCTCCTCCTGCCCCTTCTGGTTCGTTTCCTCATAGGTTAAACCGTATCAGCCATGGGCTCCTTCTTAGCTGTCTCTGCCCGTGAAAAATGCTTCCATCGTCAACCCTGTGTTGTTGTAAAGGACACTCCTCTACAAAAGTTGAACTGGATGTTACAGATCCCCTTTCTGTTTCTGAGCCAGTGGTGGTCATACTGTCATTGGTAGGTGCAATATTTGGGAGCGGGGGGGGGGAACCATCATGTCTTGAAAAAACACACACTCCCACATGAAATTCTGGCTATTTCCTTCTTATATCTGTAAGTACCATTGGTCCTTTTGTTTATTTATTTATTTACTTTAAATTGGTAACCAGGAGCAGCTCAATGCGCCAAGGCTCATTTCCAGGTGCAACCCATGAGAGAGGAATAGGAGGGTCAGAAGTACAATACGGAAATGACATGTCAAATGTTCAAATATTTGGTAAATACGTTGGTTCAAAAATAAGTTGATTAGAAAAATACAAGTGCAGATGCAGCACAGTATGGAGTGTCTGTTCAAGTGCTCAGGAAGATGGCAACAATACACAGCATGCAAATACTATACTGACAACAGTCTGGAGACCTATAAGACAAACATGTACCTAGCCCTGTGGTGGAGGAAAGAGCAGAGTTGGAGTGAGAGTGAACCCAGTAGACAAGTAGTGGAGACCCAGACTGGATGAGGTTGAGGCTGGAGAGATGTCAAGAAGAAGGGTATTAGGAGCAGGTGGGGATGTGAAGGAGTTTCAACTGGTGCCTGACTGAGCCTGGGGAGGAGGAGAGGCTAAGGGATAGGGGAGTTGGCTGCAGAGTGAGAGAAGTTGAAAGGAGAAGACAGGCTACCCAACTGAGGAGCGGGGGTGAGGAGTGATGAATGTGCAGTGATCCCTGGAATGGAGGGAACAGGGGGCAAGGGGGATTTGGGAGAGTAGAGAGAAGAGATAGGAGGGAAGGGAACTGAAACAGTATTTGGAAAGGAAGGCGGTACTGTGAGCCTGGTGACATAAGGTCAGGAAGATGGCTTGGGAGGAGCAGAGGGGGCAGTAGTGAGTAAGAGAGGGGAGTTTGTAGCAAAGTGGAAAAAGGCATTACAGAGGGTGTCCAGTCGGGCAAGAGAAGTGGAGGTGTGGTGCCATAGACCACATCTGTGTATTCAAGGACAGGAGCACCATTTTGGTAACACGCTCTCTGTAGACCTGTGGGGATAAACAATAGTTTCAGTACAGGGCACCAAGCTTGTGATGAAGGTTTGCATGGATGGCATCAATGTGGGATAAGAAGTCAAGTTTACTGTCAGCCCACACCAAGGTACTTTATTTATTCCATTTATTTATTGAAATCTCGGATTACAACCTTTCAGCTGGAAGCTCATTTACAAAGGTTCCACATCATGACAAAACAGGGATACAGTAGTTAAATTATACAAGTCAAAACAGTGTTAACAAAGAAAACAAACAGGCAATTCAGATACAGCCATTTAACATGCAGGATTATAAAAGTACAGATAGTATGGTACAGTATATGCAGCGACAAAATCACGTGTAACATAAGTGCACTAATAATGCCAGGCAAAAAAAAAGGAGAGAGGACCATGGATGGGAATGGACTGGTAGCAGGGATGAGGGGAGGAAAGGTATAGTGAAAGAAGAACTAAGGGAGGGGATGAGGGGAGGACTGGAACAGTTAAGTAGGCCTTGTCAAAATTTAATGTATGAGGGGAGTAGAGAGGGGGGAGCAAGGGGGGATGGGTAGGGTGTGTGTAGATCTCAGCAGGGTGTGGGGGAGTTGGAGGGACATGGCTGGGGAAACTGAGGAAGGCATGGAGAGAAATATGAAGGCAGGGAGAATGTGGGAGGGGGGAAGTGGAGGTGTTGATAGGGGCTTGAGCAGGTTGAAGGCAGTGGTCACAACATCTTAGGGTTGTAAGATAGTCATGAAGCTTACCTTTGAATGGGTAGAATTTAGTATTGGATAGAATGTCCATGCTGAGAGAGTTCAGCCAGAGGGGGCATGATATAAGAAGGAGCGATGGCCTTGGGCAGTGTGGCAGAAAGGGACTTTTAAGGTCAGGATGTTGGACCCCCTAGTGGTGCAGGTATTATCAGCAGGGGAGAGAAGGCTTTGAACACCAGGAGATGCAAGCCCTAGCATAGACTTTTTAGCTAGAAGGCATACCTGGTACCAAATTCTACAGTCCAAGTTTAATCACCCTGACTGCAAATAGAGGTTACAGGTATGTGTTATGTGTGGCGCATCAAGGACAAGCTGGCAGACTTTGTTGAGGGCCACTTTGACTCTCTTGTGGGTTGTATCAGTGACAGCACTGTATACTACCAGTCTGTAATCAATCATAGATAGGACAGAACTGGTAATGGCTAGGTTTAGGACACCATCTGTTAGGCAGTGCTTGTGCCTAAATAGTTAGCCAATACTTGCATTAGCTGCTTTAGCTACTAGGTCAATGTGATACCTGAAGGAATGCACTGTTTCAAATCAGATGCCATCCAGTGTAGTGAACAGCTACAGTGAGTAGCTTTGAAAGCATGTCATATCTATTGGCAACAAACTACTTTGCAGGTATACTTAATAGCTGGATGTGTGCCACGTGGGTCTATGTGATAACAGAGAACGCCTAAAGGCGATCTCTGTTATCGCACAGTCAGAGTGCCGAAAAGCTTTTCGGCACTCTGACAACACAGGCGCACAGGCGCACAGGACAATGGTGCCAGAAGATTTTTTTAATGCTTTCCATGGGGTCTGTGGCCCCCACACCCCCCTCACGGGGGGGGGTCACCCCCCCACTTAAGGATTCTCAACTCCAGAGGGTGCATGTTGGGGGAGTGAAAGCATTAAAAAAAATAAAGGTTCAGGCCATGTGCAATAAAATCACACCAGTGCCTGGACCCAAACCCGATACCTCACCCACCCTATCCACTAGCTAACCCCCAATGCCACAATGCAGCTCGGCCATCCACCACAGCACCACCCTCTACAGCCCTTCTGCCCTCTCCCAGCCCACGCTCACCGTGTTCGCCCCCCTGTGCACATGTACACATAGCGACATCCTGTCACCCAGTTCACCCGACCCCTCATCCAGTCGCCCTACCCTCCCATCTCCATGAGGGATTGTGCCAGGAAGGTGTCACCATTATGGATGGCACCCTTCCTCATGTGCCCATCTCATGGGTTACCATGCCATGCAGCGTAAGAATTTTAAAATTGATCGATTGGTAAAATTTTATTTTATATAGGAACAAACATTAGGTATGAAGTCCCTATTTTCAACAAGATACCCTGTACAACCACAAACAATACATACATTTACATAAAGAACTGTTTACACAATGTTAAAAGATTCTGTTTTTCTCAATTGTAGCATTTACAAGTTGTTAACAAGGATTTCTATAATGGAGTCTGAAATTCATTTAAAGAATGCTTTGCCTTTAGCTCTGTTGGCACTAGGTTCCAAGAGTTGGCCATACTGATTTGTAAAGTAATATCACTATATTTGTTGTGAACTCATAAGTAAAAAAGGTTCAAAGCATTTGACCTCAGTTTGTACTTTTTGTCACTGGGTTGACCAAAATTACCTTCATTTGGTACGGATAGAGAATCACTTATGTGTATTTGGAATGAGGGCCCATTGAAAGGTAGTGCATTGCTAATTGAAGTTCTATTAAAAGACTCACAAACAGAAGTCCAATTAAAGCTATAAGCTAAGAAACATGTGTTTGCTAGCTTTTTTTCTGATCCTGAATATGCTGCCTATTTAGACGACTTGAAAAAAGAAACAGAATTTCAAGAAAAGAAAATGAAGGCAGGTCAGAATAAAACATTTATTCATGACAGAAATGATTATGAATCAGACTAGAATTTCAATAGGCATAAAAATGGTCAAGCCAATACACCATCACTACCTAAACCAATTTTAAAGAGCATTTCCACCTCTAATGTCAGAGGTGATATTGATTTGAATTATTTCAACAACACAGTTTTTTTAGAGCTCTCCCCAGAGCAAACTACTCCATGGAGGAGCCCACGGATTGATTCATTTCCAGCCAGACCAAGGAGGAAGAAGACAGGGAGTGTTCACACACAGGGAAGGAGGAGACTCCCCCTGGGAGAACATACAGAGCCCAAACATGAGACTGCAGACTGGAAAGAGGGGAGGTCAACAGATAAGACAGTACCAACATTCATCACAACACAAATGGCCCTACAAGAAACAACTGGAATATTAGTGGTAAATGTTTCTTAATATACTCCTACCGCACAAGAAATTTCTGTATTACAGAAGGGACTTTCATTTGTTCCCACGATGGACAATAATACTGTATATTTAATTGCCTGACTTGTATCAATTCATTAAAAAGCTAAACCTTAAATATAATTTTTCTAAGAACAATCCTATACTGGGAGGAGAGACAAGGTGATGGTAAATATAAATGATTTGAACAGGGAAAATAAATGTAAACCAAAATCCACCTTTTGTCCCCCTCTCCCCTCAACTGCTGTTTTAGCTTTTGAACAAGTCTGTGAAATGGTGTTGCAGGAGCTCTTTAATAATAATGAGAGGGTCCATTTTGTGAACATGAGTAATGTAGCGAAAGCAGCTTTACATAATTTGGAACAGAATGTGAACATCACATTCAAACCAAAAGATGAGGCATGGCTTGGTCATAATTATGGACACGTCTAAATATATAGAAGAGGTTATGAGACAACTAAGTGAAGAAAATTTGTATAAAACTGAGGAATGATCCAACTAGGGAGTTTAAATCTTTGATTGGTGCACACCTTGATGAATCATGCAGTGGTATTATTAGTAGGGAAGAAAAGAGTGTTCTGTCAGTGGAACATCCGGTGCTTACCACTTTTTATGTACTACCTTAAATACATAAAAATCTAGACAATCCTTTGGGATTCCCTATAGTGGCAAGCATTAGGCGCCTGACTGAAAATCTTAAGGATATGACTGAGTTGCTGAGGAGATTGAAACCAATAAAATTGGCTTCTAATTTCTTCCCTGTTTTATTTTTTATTTTTATTTAAAATGTGTTAACCGGGTGAAAAAAGCACTGGGCCACATGGACCTTTGACAGACTTGACCTGGATAGACATTACATTAACACAAACATGTATATGTAAAAAACACATAATATACATCAAAACCATAATATAATACTAAACAATTTGTTAATGTATACAACAGTTTCACTAAACATATCTTATTAGCACAAATTTGAAGTGTGCACAGATTAACATGAATAGACAAACATCGGCAGCCAAAACTGTTCTGTTTCCAGAATCTATATTATGTACAATTGCATTGGGTCCTTGTATATAAAAGCTTTCTTAAAGATGATTTGAAGTTATTTATGTTTTGTAAATTGCGTAATTTTTCTGGTAATCCATTCCAAGTTTTAATTGCAGTCTGTTTGAAGATTTCTGTTTTTTTTCTGTAGTTTTACATTGTGGTATGAGCAACGAAATTGTATTTTGTGATTTAAAGAAGTTTGACAGTGGATTGTTTGATGAGCAGTGCATTAGACTGAATATAAAGCTGGATAGTTGTAATGTAACCCTATGTTCTACCAGTAACCATCTTAATTTATCATACAGGTTACAATTATACTCCCTAAATCGAGCTCTAAGAGCACATCTGCATATAGTGTTGTGTAAACAATTTCCTTGTTGCTTGATTTTCTCTGATACTCCCCCCCCCCAAATCAAACTCCTGTATTCAAATGTTGGTACTAGCGTGGTCATAGCTATTGTTCTTCTTGTTTCATCTGTTAAATAGTCCCTAACTGCATATAATGCTCCTATTTTCTTATGTAGTTGTTTTGTTATATTGTCAATATGTAAATGAAAACGTAGTTGATTACTTGGTTACTATGGATGTTACATCTTTATACATGAATGTACTACATGCTGAGGGTCTGTCCTCAATACAATATTTTCTGAAAAAATCAGGGGAGCATGAAAAGGTATTGATTTTTGTTTTGGTACATTGTGCTAAAGTGGTGTTACCATGTAACTATTTCATATTTCTAGAGAAACATTACTTACAAATACATTGGGTAGTAATTGGAGCATCTTTGACCTCCAGTTATGTTCATTTATATATGGGTCTCTGCAAAAAGATTGCAGTATTGAATCCTGATGTTAATCCCTTCTTTCATAAAGTTGTATCCTATCATAGGTTTGCTGATTACCTGTTCTTCATCTGAAAGAGAACAACGGAGGAATTATTTGCTTTGTTCAAGTGCCTAACATGCTTCAAATGGAAATCTGAAGTTACTTGTAATGGCATTTCAATCAGGATGTCATATCTTGTTATTGCTATTGAAAAAACAGATAGGGGTATCATAGAAAGCAGTTTATTTAGAAATCACTTGGACAAAAATTCAATTTTACAAGCATCTAGTATGCTCCCTAGGCATATTATATCAAGTATACCAGGCAGTCAATTTCTACAACTGCAAAGAAACTGCAGTATGCATGAAGATTTCCAACAGAGGGCAGCCAAATTGAGATTGAGGTTTAGAGCCAGGGGCTGTAATTGTGGGGCTGTGGATGATGCTATGAATTGGTTGGAAGACCAACACTGGGACAACTTCAAATCAAATCTTTTATTGGAAAGCAAATTGAGAGTACACTCTCCTTTACAATTGTGTCCAACAATTAACATTAAAACACATATGATACAAACAAGTTGTAATAAGAGTGAACATACATTATTCTTAAAATTCTTTCAAAACAATCACACTTAAAGGTTGTGAAAATAATAAGACAACTTAATTGTGGAGAATAGGGACAGAGCTCAGGGAATTAAAGAACCAGATGATAGGGTGAAATGTATAACATTTCACATCTATAAATTGAAACAGATCATGGATATTATTATCCACAACTGGAGCATTATCAAAGTGGACTCAGTATTAGGTCAGGCTCTAAAAAATAGACCCCCACAGATGGTATAAAACAACACAAAATTTGCAAGACAAGTTAGTACATTCATGTCAGCCATCAGAAAAAAGAATAGTCTCACTGTTTTGGGCTTACCTCCCTCCACTGGCTGCAGTATTTATGTACAATGTAAATTCTGTAAGTATATTAAAAAGGGTAAAACCTTTACATATCCAAGGAGGTATAGGATATTTGCGATAACAATCTTGATTCTACGTGATACACTGGCAATTGTATATATGGCATCTTGCACATGCAGCATCTTTTACATTGGCAAAATGTTAAGACAATTTAAACAGAGACTTGGCAAGCATGTGCGGGATATGGTTAATGAAGATCTAACTAATGTTGTGACTGCCCATGCAAAATTTGCTAATCCCAAAATAGAACATAGTTGGTCATACAAGAAGATTGAGAGAGAGTACCTGGGCAAAAGGGGATGAGATTTGGATAAATTACTCTTAGAACAGGAGCCAAAGTGGATGTGTATTTTGTGGGCTCTAAAAGCACCTCGCTTAAATGGATGGTTTGAAATTCAACCTTTTCTGTACAATGTATTTTAGAATAAAATGTAAAATTAGAATAAAAAAGCACTAAACTCCTTCTTGAGTTTCTTGCAAAACAGTGAAAAAAATGAGGGGAGAGGTACTGACAGCCAATAGTCAAGAAAGGGACCTGGGAGTAATCATATCTGATGACCTAAAGGTAAGCAAACCATGCAAGAAGGCTGTGGGGAGAACCAGTGAGATGTTAAGGTACATAGGGAGAGGCATCACCAGCAGAGAAAGGAGATGGTTATGCCACTGTACAGATCACTAGTGAGACCTTATCTGGAGTATTGTGTCCAGTTCTGGAGGCTGCATCTTTGGAAGGACATACACTGTACATAAAAGAGGTAGTCCAGAGAAGGGCAACAAAAAATGGTGCAAGGACTGTACCAAAAGTCATATGAGGAAAGACTAGAGGACCTCAGTATGTACTCCCTGGAGGAGAGGAGCGAGAAGGGGATATGATAAAGACATTCAAGTACATCAGCGGTATAAACAAGATTCAGGAGGGTAGCATCTTTCGGAAAAGAAGGTGTACAAGAACAAAGGGGCATGATACGAGGTTAGATGGGGTAGGCTCAGGGGCAATGTGAGGAAGTACTTTTTCACAGAAAGAGTAGTGGATGCTTGAAACAGCCTCCCTGTGGATGTGGTGGGGACAAAAGCAGCAGAGGATTTCAAGAATACATGAGATAGACATAACAGTACTCTAGCAATAGGGAAGAGAAAGTAAACCACAGATTAACTAGGGTCTGCAGTAATGCATTAGGTAGGGAAAAGGGGCAGACTAGGTGGGCCACACGGTCCTTATCTGCTGTCACTTTCTGTGTATCTGTGTATGGTGCAATATTTTCAAAAGACTGTGATGTTATGACTGATTTGGGTTTGTAAATATTGAGGTAGTGGTCTGTATATAGAGGTATTCAATTTGAGTAGTTTGTTTTTACATTTGTACATTATTTTATGATTACTTATTAATGTTATTTTCTTTTTTCTTGATTAGCGTATGTGGGTCTCTTCTATTTTCCTTCTCTGACAAGTGAGGGTGATTGACTCCCATATAAAGATGTTTGGGATTTCCATCTCTGCAGCTGTATGTAAGAGAGACTAGAGGAGCTTAATATGTATAGCCTTGAGGAAAGGAGGGAGAGGGGGGACATGATAGAAACTTTCAAGTACCTCAAGGGAATCAACAAAGTCCAGGAGGGTAGCATCCTTCAAAAAAAGAGATGTGCAAGAACAAGGGGGCACAATTTGAAGATAGAGAGGGGACGGCTGAGAGGTAATGTAAGGAAGTACTTTTTCACAGAGAGGGTTGTGGATGCATAGAATGGCCTTCCATAGGAGGTTGCTGAGTCAAAAACAGTGGTTGAATTCAAGCATGCATGGGACAGTCATAAGGCAATTCTAGGGGATGGGGGTAGAAAGAAATAGTCTGCTGGTTAACTAGGATCTGCAGCTTATCCATTATGTAGGGAAATGGGCAGACTGGGTGGACCAAGCGGTCCTTATCTGCCATCAAATTCTATTCTAGACTGTAAATACAGTACTGTGTGGACAAAATTCATCGCATATAAAATTGACATGGTGTGCCGACTTGGCTAAAGAGAATCTATTCAAGCGACATTTGTTCATCTTTCCTTGATGACAGAAGATCAATTATAGTTTCAGCATGAAATGGACATGTTTCCCTGTTAATACAATAATGAATTTGCTGTGCTATTATGTAATATAAAATGGGCAAGGAAATCCCTGTGTCCTGATTAACTAAGACTTGGTTCTAGCCATGACAGTAAGAGAGCACTACCAATGGCTAAAAACAAGTCCCTACCAACCAGGGTATCTCACAGAATTCATAAGCCACTTACTTCCAAATATCCATCACAAACATGGCTGCAGCCTTTACTCATATATAAAAAAACTTCAGCTAGACCCTACAAATAAAAGTCCATTCAAGTAAATAAAGTAAGTAAATAAGTTGATGTTAATTACACTCATCCCCTCCTGCCCCTACCACTTTGCCAGAGAACTCCCTGTTCCTTACCTGGCAACAGATACAATTTGAGGTTCTGGCTCCACTTGAGGCCTGTGTGTGTGTCTTTGTATGTATGGCAGTGGAACTCTGAAGAATTTTGAAATAATGTATTCCATGTTACCATTCTGTGTGTGTGGGTTGGAGGGGGCATTCTACTGCTGGGATAATGCAGAGGTTTGAATTATTCTATTCCATGGTAAACAATCACACAATGTATTGAGTGTGAAGAAAGACAGATGACTGACAGGTGTAAAACATCTGTGGAGGGAGTATTTTACATTATTTAGCAACATTTTATTATACTTTTTGTTGCTGTGAAAACTTTTGGAATGTTCTTTTTTTAAAAGTTGCCTACTGGCTCATTTTATATAGCAATAAAACATGAGTGGGTGTTGGTAGTACTAGATACCTGCACACCCAGAGGCTGAAGGCACTTGGCCTGCAGCCTTGTGCCTAACTACACCTCTGGGTGTGCGGGTATCTCAGTACTACCAACACCAGCCATGTCTTATTGCTTACTTATGTAACCTGGTCTTGATCTTAAAAGTTTTTTTGATGATGTTATTTAGTGCCTGGTGCCTCCATTTATATAACCCAATACCTGGTGAGTCTGGGTTCGGGGAGAAAACATTCACTCGGCATCAGGGCTAGGTTTGTACTTCTGGACAGGGGCACCCAAGTACCTCCGGACACAAGAAGCAAGAACTGTGAATGTCTAAACCAGGAGTGGGATTCTAAAGTGGGGCTTTTATTCACTTATGCACAGGAATACAAAGCAGGATGGACCCACACGGGGCTACACTCACTGGTGGTACGGAACTATAGAGGTCAGAACGCATTGTCTTCATCATCACAACAACTTTTCCCTCAGGATCTGAACACACTGGGCTCTCAGCCTGAACTGGTACTCTCTCTATCCTGGATTCCCTGGCGTGGCTCTCGGCCAGCACTGGTACACACTTTCCATATAGAATGGACATTTCTGCTGGTGGCTCCCTCTACCACCCATGAGTACTTCCAAGCTCTAAGGGAAAACACATATCCTAATCCCACATCTGGGTACTTTCTGCGAACACTGGCCAAGTGCCAAGGAGAAAGCTATAGGTGCCCAAAGTGAATCCGTGGAGGTAAATCTGGATTCTCCAGATGGGGAGTCTCCCACCTTTTGTCCCCAAATTCATACCCAGCCATTCATTTAGAGTCAACACCTTTCCTTTGAAACTCTCTGTTTGTAGATTGCTATCTCAAAATGTATATCACATTTAACAACTATTGTCTCTGGTAAATGGTGTCCTGACTTGTAACATTCTTTAAGTGGCTAGGTCAATCCCTGTAGATCCCCACTGATTAGATGCATTTCAAGCCATACACAAACTTAAGTACTGTACTTGGTTGTCCTTTCCTGACCCACAGTAGCAGATACTTAACACAACAGTCTCCGTGAAACATAGGTTCTCTGGCAGAGCAGACTTACCCTTGTTCGCAGGTGCCCACAGGCTTCTCTCAGGAAAAAAACAGAACTTACTTCTCGGTGCCTCAGCACAAATCTTCTTCACAGGCAGCTTCTCTTCTTCCTGCAGGGCCAGGGGAATTGCCCCTGAAGAGCTGGTCTGGTTCCTCCCCATCCCTCTCAGGGATGGGGCACTGGAACAACTGGGGGATGGTCTCAACCACTTCAAAAAGTACTCTTCTGTGTCCTTCTCTAGGGCGAGAACACACACCCACTTCAGAGGTAGCTCTGAACAGAGCTGATGGCTCTGAGGGATTGCCAACTGCAGTGCACCTCCTCCCTCCACCACAGACTGCACAAGACTGACTTTGAAAACCCCAATGTTCTAACCTAACTCCCAGCTGCAACATTCCACTGTGGCATATGCTACTGCGAGAATTCTATACGATGTCATCCCTCCAGCTCAGCTGAGACTGAGGACAGAGTGAGACAGTGTGAAACCCATTTAACTGGTGTTTCACAGGCTGCCTTCCCTGCCTGCCACTAGATCTAAGTGGGATTCTATTAACCCCGGGTGACGGGGGGGGGGTTACACTTATGTGTAGGAAAATGTCTATTTGTAAGGCATAAGGCTGCTTTCTTTGAGTTGTGGAAAATCATGTATTTTAAGTTTTTCTGTTTTATAATTGTACTAAAGGGGGGTTTAATTTGGTTGCAATTGGTGATGTTTTGTGATGATGTCATGCTCATGGGACTATATAATGACGGTCTCTTCATTGCAAGCCTTACCCTTGATAAAGTACCTGTGGGATGTGAAATGGTGTCAGGAGGCTTAGTGGCCACTTTTGGAGGCTGGTATACTGCTTTGACTATTTGCATTCTTATTTTGTAATATATTCTATTGCTTATTATTAATAAAGACTTTTTTTAATACTAAAATATAGTAGAGGCTATGTGTTTTTGCAGCTGGTTTATGGATGCAGATGTGAGGTGTAGGATTCCTTGACTATTTCAGTTTGGCTACTGTATGCACTACCTAGCTTGGGGTGACCCTTTTTACAGCTGCAGTGGGCACAGCCTGCAAGCGTTTTGCATGTACAAAAGGGCTGATGTCATGTTTTCTGTCCGTGGAACTGACCGATGGTGTAAATAGTCTCCTCCGCCTTACCCTCCTCCAAGAAATGTTTTCCACCCTCAAATAAATATGCTTTCATGTTAGTCAATGGTTGCAGGGCACTATTTTCTTTCTTAAATGGTAAGTACAAGAACTGGAACCTGAGTAGTGAGAGGCAGCATTAGTTTTTTTTTTTTGGGGGGGGGGATATGATCTACCCCCACCTCTATCCAAGAAGCTCCTAAAGATCCACCCCACCTTTTTTTTGGTTCATGTGGGAGGGGCATGAGGTGGATCTATCATGTTGGAACAACTGACTATCAGAGCTGCCTGGGCAAGTAATTAAGGAGTGCCTGAAACTGCATCTGGGCATATCCCCCCACACACACATAGACATCATGATTTTTTTAACTCTTTGTATGTCAATATTTGGCTCTAACAGTGTGGGCAAGTTGGGCATAACAATAAAATAGAAAAAAGGATCAAGCAGGTGCCTTTTCCTTTGTCAGATACATGCAGACAGAAGGTCACAAATCCTGTATGACAAGTTCATTATATGGATGTTTTCCATGTAAAACAAATTTTTTTATTGTCATGTCTGTAACATCGTTTGTAGCCAGTAAACTCTTAGTTATGTAGGCACTGTAAACGACAGGTTTTAATTCAGAAATCCAGTCTTGCTAAATTTGTTTTTTAGCAGTTCTGTAAGATTTATGTCTCTCTGATGTAAGAGTACATCGCACATAAATGAAAGGGTTTGCCTAATTGATTGTTGTTTGCATGAGAAGTGAGCGTGACAGTGGCATGCAAGAGTGAAGTCTAACAATTGTTTCTTGGCCATTCTGGGACCTGAAGTTTAACAGTAATGTGTGAAGAGGATAAAGTCTTGTGTTTTGTGCATTTGAATAGGTTTAGTGCGTTGAAGTTAAAATATATAAATATATAAATATATATATATATATATATATATATATATATATATATATATATAGATATATATATCTATATATATATATATATATATATATATATATTTATAGTGGCATGGGTACCTGAAAAGGAAGGTAATACTACTGAAATAAATGCTAGTCTGATGATTTATTTATTTATGTGTAAGATGTTAAGTGTAGTTTTGCCTAGGTCACACACACATAAGCTATGAAAAGTACATTTAAGGATGGATGTATTAGTCAAAGCTTGTAGTAGGAAAATAAAGCAAGAAAAATAATATATTGTGTTTTTTTTCTTTTGATTGTTTAACCAGGAGTGGCACACTAAGCTGAAAGCTTGTTTACAGGGGCAACCTGGGAGCACATGGAAGTTAAGTGACTTCCTCAGGGTCACCCAGTATGCAAGTGGGGGCTGTGGGATTCAAACCCAGATCTCCAGATTTGCAGCTCAGAGCCTTAAACCACTGTACTATACTGCCTCCCTAGTTATGGCAGTCATCTGTTTTATGGTCCATGATGTTCGTGTAGTAAGCAGCGGTACATTGCATAGCAGATGTAAAATGTCAATAAGTAGGTCATGCAATAGATGTGCTGAGCAGTTACTGAAGCAAGAAATGTATTTAGGATAGTAAAATATTCCTGTTTGAAAACTGATAAATGTGTGACATGTGCATCTCAATTTCAAGGAGGTCCTTATGGGATGTCAATGTACAATTTAAAGTAGTTATAGTTTTCAAGTTGTCTGAATAATTGCTTTGTACTATCACTGTTACTGAATTTAAATTATTCTATGAAGGAAATTAAGTTTATGTAACTGTCTGTAAATGAATTAAAAACCATTACTTGTCCTTATAATGTAATGCATTAAATGCTGTTTCTATGTTAAGAAGTCACATAACACCAATAGAGATGAAAACAATGGGATTCATAGGAATTTGGAAAAAGTATACAATAGCAGGAGCAGTGTCATGACTTCACTAGTTTTTTTATAGTTTCACTCTAGATTTTCAACATTACCATTTTTTTACACCTCCTCATAAACAGTACAGCTGTCAGTTTTTTAAATCCTGTTCAAAATGTGTTTTTGCACCTGAGGTGCCAAATGGCACAGTCACTGTGCAAAATCACCTTTCAGCTAATGAACTGATAGTGTCACTGTTCATGCGGTGGGGTCACAAAAAGCCCATGCTGAAAACTTGGAGTGAAAATACCAAGAAACGCTCATGGCATTAGGGTTTCTGACCATAACACCCTGCCCTGTAGGGACTGACAGGCATCAGGGGTGTGACTTGGGATTGTCAACAATAATGCTCATGCCATTCCACCCCATCCCCACCCTGCAGCCAGTGACAGGTATCAAGGTGTGCCTTTGACTCTTCAGCCCCAATGTTCACTCCATTCTCTTATACTGTACCTATTTCAGCATATTTCCTTATGGAATGAGGTGAGTGTAAAGTCTGAACACCCCAAGGCACACCTCGACACTTGTCTGTGTCTGTAGGTTAGGGTGAGGTGAAATGACATGAGCATTATGGGCAATGACCCAAAGGTACACCCCAATGCCTGTCCATGTCTGTGGGGTGGGGGTGGGGTTGGGGTCACTTCAGTACTTCACTGCCATTCCTATTCTGCCTGTCTGTCTCTGTCTCTGTCTGTCTGTCTCTATCTATCTATATGCCTATGTAATTATCTACCTATCAATTGCATATATCGCTATTTTTACCTATTTCTAAAACACACCTGCATATCACATTTGCCTGCACTCTGAGCACATACTTATGAAACTGTGCATACATGTACTCTACGTCTGCATAGACCTCATACTTTCCTAATATTCCCATTATCACAAGCACAACTACCTTGCCCTTATCAAAACCGACCCTCTCTGAAAGTTATTATCACATTTTCTGTGCTAACAGTCCATCATGACACCTGACTTCCTGACATCAACACATTGCTTAAATATATCTTACATCACCTCATGGACAAAAACCCTGTTTCTCGGAAAAAAAAAACTGTGTAAATAATCCCAAGGCTGAACATATGCCAGTCCTACTTTTTCATGTACTGCCACCTTCTGTACCATCATTGGGAATTTGTATATGTTTCCCATGATGCTTTGCATTATTGGGGTATGTGCAATTGTGTTTTCTTTAAAATTTGGTTGTCTGGCCAGTATCATCTGGGATAACACATACCTCAGTGGCATTTGCTCTGGGGTTCTTATGTAAATCTATATTGATTCCTATTCCTTCCATTAAAATGTACACCTCCGTATATTTTCCTAATAATGTGTATGCCTTCCTTAGAACAGAAACTAAAACAAATCTTACTACTTACAAATCATTGTGTTGTTTCTCCTTACCTCCTTGACAGTTCCACACAACTTCACTAACGTTATTATGCAGCCGTGGTGGATCTGACCAGAATTTGTTTCTTAGTGTGGATGTTGAAAGGAGAAGGCAGACTGCCCAGCTGAGAAGTAGAGGTGAGGGCTGATGAAAGTGCAATGATCCCTGGAATGGAGGGAACAGGAGGCAGAGGGGATTTGAGAGAGTAGAGAGAAGAGATAGGAGGGAAGAGAACCAAACCAGTATTTGGAAATGAAGGAGCTACTGTGAGCCTGGTGACATGAGGGTGGGGAGATGGCTAGGGAAGAGTAGATGGAGCAGTGGTGAGTAAGAGGATAGAGTTTGTAGCATACCCTTGAGGGACACCACTATGCACCTCTTGGGGACTGGATAAGACCCCCACAGTATAGACTATTTGAGATCTCCCAGTGAGGTTGTTCCTGAACCATGCCATAGGCCCTGTCAAGAAGCCATAGGAGTGGAGTTTACCAAGGAGGATATCATGATCAGGTATGTCAAAGGCCTTAGCTAGATCAATGAAGATGGCACCAGTAAGTTTGCCTTGGGCTGAGTTCCTCAGGACGTGGTCAGTAAAACAGGCAAGTGCATAAAATGTTAATAACGTGTATTTAATTGCAAAAAAAAAACCAGGCAAGTGCAGTGGTTGTACTGTGACCCTTTCTGAAGCCATGCTGGTAGGGGGATAACAGATTATTCTTTAAAAGATGGCCAGATATTTGTTGGTGGACATTTTTTTTCAGGATTTTGCTTACGTCGGAGAAGGTGGACACCAGCCTATACTTTTACAGTAATTTTGGATCACCTAATTTGAAAATTTGGATAACCCTGGCCTGCTTCCATAATGAAAGGATGGCCATGGAGGAAAGGGATAGATTAAATAAGGTGGAAAGGAATTTGGCAATGAGGTCAGCTGTTAATTTAAGGAACTTTGGGCAGAAACTGTCACTGCCAGTACTATCAGAATTTGGGGGGTCCCTGAGGAGATGCCGGACCTCAATGGGGGAAGTGGTCTTGAAATGAAAGGCAGGAATGCCACCCATCTCCACTTGCCCCTCAACAGGGGTGGGCAGGGCATCCTTTCAGTAGCCCAGTAATCAGGTTGGTTAATTTGTGGTTCAGAACTTCAGCAACTTGAGTGGACTTGGTTATGAAACCGGCATTTGTGAGCAGTTTGATCTGACTCTGCTTGATGCCTGGTTTAATTAGGGAATTCACTATGGCCCAGAACCTCTGGGAGTCACCCAAGTTGTGGGTCTACTGATTTTTGAGAAAGGAGGCCTTGAGTGACTTGGATTCTTGTTTACAGAGATTCTGGAGCCTCTGATAGATGTTCCAGGTGGCAGAGGATGGGGAAAATGCATAGGGTATCCATAGGGCATTCCTCCATTTTTGCGAGTTCTTTTGTCAGTCACCTGGAGTTCTCATCTCAGACTCTCCAGGTGATGCTAGGGAAGTGTTTGTCTTAGACTGAGGACAGGGCATCTGTGAGAAACCCAGGGACAGAGTCCACATCAGTTTGGGTGTGCAGGGCTGACCAGTTTACAGCCCTAATGTCTGAACACAATTTGCCCATGTTACATTTGGAGAAATCCCTGAGGGACAGAAACTTGGGTGGGGGGTAGAGGCACCAGCATGACCACATACAGAAAGTGGGAGAGTGGTCACTAATGAAGTCAGACAGCACCCCAGATTGAAGGATCCTGTCCTCTGTTTCTTATAATCCAGTCAAGGAGGAAGTGATTGGAGGACTAGGGATTGAGTCTCATGGGGAGGAGATAATTTCGGTAAATTTTAATTGTTTTAGCTGCTCCACATACTCAAGCTGATGACCATTCAGTCAGTTTAGATTGAAGTCCCCTACCATTATAAGGTCTCTCATGGGAGAGAGGCGGATGATACACTGGATAAGTTGTACAAGTCCAATAAATCAGCAACCGATGTTTAGTTTCTTTGTGGACCAAAAGGTCAGTTCAGTTATGATCCATTCCAGAAGGGAATCTTCAGTGTCACTGCATGAGATAACTGAGGCCTTTAAGTGGTCCTTAAAATACAAGAGCACCCCACCACTTGTTTTGTTTTTTTTACTTTGTCTGTCCTGCCTGAACACGTAATAGCTCTTAATTAGGCAGTTAGAATCTGGGATAGAGGGCTTCAGCCAGGATTCAGTAGTGCCAAAAATATCATGGCTGTAGAGGGTAGTCCAGGCCTCCAGCTCAGGAATCTTGGAAAGGAGGATACATACATTCATATGTGAGATCTTTAACCTGTGGCTATTTGCCAAGAGGGGAATGGAGTGATTTAACAAGGGGGTAAGTGGTCCTAAGTTGTTTTCAACGTCATTCACCACCCAGTAGTAATAGCAATAGGGGGTCAGGGGGCTCTTACCACCCCATCATGATAGTGACTGGTGAGTGGGGCCAAGGGAGAAAATGTAAGCACCCTTAAGATGACAGTGACACTTCTCAAAAAAGATTAGACATAATAGGTGATGAATCAGGGAAGATAAGATGGAGGTATTGGGTGGTTCACCAAGGGTGCAGTGGAGTATTTTGTTTGAGATGCTTGACCCCTGGACAAAATATAAGTACAAGAGTCACTGAACAAATTGAGGCCTAGGAGGAGATAGCATATGGTGGATCTAGTCAAAATCAAGTAAATTTCAGGGTGGTGCCATGTGGCAATATCTGGGGAGGTTGTTGCCAAGTCACTCAGTTTTGGAGAACAAGGTACTACACTACTGGTCAATAAAATTTGGCCTAGTGGGAATCTTGCTAGGGTAGTATAGGCCAGGGACTAACTTCCAAATATTTTGATATAGATAGAAAGATTGACAACATTTGATCCACAATATATGGTACATATTTTGAAGCACTTGTCTCAACCCCTATACACGTACTCTATCTATTTAAAATAATATGTTCTACTCCGAGGTGTTCCTGTTTAGGGTTCTGAAGTTAATATTTCACTTTCTTATAACAGGAAAGGTTACTCATTCTAGCATTACATTGCAAAGTACCTATAGGGTGGGTGTGTGTGTGTGTAAATATATTTATACAATAGGAGTCAGCAAGTAACTCATTGTATAAAAACATGTATTCTCACTGCAGTGGAATAAATTCTGGAATAAATCCATTATTTTCATTGTGGTGACATCATCAAACCAAAAACACAGCAAAAAACACAGTCCTATTGTATCAATTCAATCAATCAATCAGTCAATCAATCAATCAAATTCTTTATTTATCCAGGCAAACACTATTGAGCAAGCTCATTTACAAGATAGACCTGCAATTGGATACATTATTGCCAGTGGTGAAATACACTGTATATGTAAATGAGTAGAGAGTGACTTCGGCTACCATCACTCATGGCTCTGCTCTGCCACTCGTGAGGCTATCCAAGGTTACATTCCAATATATTTATACTGTAAAACTGTAATATAGTAATGTAAAAATATTTGCACTATGTTCGCTGACTCTATGTGCCTGCGGAGTTACTTTTGCAGCATACAATGACAGACGTTAATTAAATAAGTAGCATTTATTGATCAGCACCACAAACAAAAAAACGCAACCCCCCATAGGTATTAAAAATATCTATCCATCCTCAGATGTAAGACTTTTGACATCTGACATAGTCATCCTTCACTGATCACTTGTCAGTTATCACCAACTGTACCTGCAATGGGAAATAAATGGGAAATCAAAACCGGATCACATATTCTTTAAAATATGGTCTGCAACAGTCCAAGGATGAACTTACATTTTTTTTCTTTTCTTTGGGACTCGGAACTAACTCGAGATCATTCTCAAAGATGTACATTAGCTCCAACACTCCTGACACCTAGGACACTTGAGAAAAGTAAGCATGAGAGAATCAGTTCAGGGGGATTACTTGTACCTGTATTTTATTGCTTTTTTGGTTTGGGCTTACAAAGTGGTCCAATGCTGTCCAGGCAAGTTTCATGGGCTGCCTGTATCCAAGCCTCCTGGAAGCCACACACACAACGCTTTTGGTGTATGCCTATATCCAGTGTTTCACAGCATTCATAACATCATTTGTAGCCCAATGTTTGCCAAGCAAACTGATTGCAGAGCGTGAAGTTACATTTGTGTGCACAGATCTGAGGAGACTAAACTGCGAACTTTTGTTTGCATTCAGATTAACAGTTTTACAGCATATACACACCTGCCTGGTAGGGCAGGTATACTTAGGGTTGCGCAGCCACTTCTTTGTTGAACCCAATTTTTTGCACTTTAATAACTTTGCAACCATTTGTCCAATCTGCTTGAAATTTTGTATGTATAGCGTGGTACCATAGATCTCTGGCTCTGGAAATTTTTGTTGTGGTCACATTTTCAGTTGTGGAGCAGTGGAACATTGAAAAGTGTGAATAATCCTCAACTTTTTTTTGAATTCTTTGCTCACCTATACAGCCCGAACAGTTTGTCTGACTGGTCCAAAATGTTCAGGGTATATGGTGATTGTGTCCAGGAATTGCCTTTTGAAGATCTGGTAAAAAAAATATTAATCTGTTCAAAAGTTATGAAAGTTCAAAGTTTCCCATTATAGCCTATGGGAAAACATATATGTTTAGCTCGAAAGCTTTTAAAAGCTTTTGTGAAAGCCAAAAAAGCTGTTGAGTTATGCCAGTTAGCTTTTGAGCTGCTGCCATCTTATTTGCAGTTAGCAACAGACAAAAATGGTTGTGGTTCAAATTTGGCTGGGTCTAGGAAAACACTGACAGTTGTGTTTACCTAGTAGGGGCCTGAGCTACACAGCACAGTATTTTTTTTTTGGGGGGGGGTAAACCCCCCAGAAATGTGTTTTCTGAGTGTTTGCCCATAGTGTCATAAAACTGTGACAGAACGGATGTGATACTTTCGCGAAAGTACTGCATTTTCGTGACACTACAATATCCAAAAACAGAGGAAATCTTTGTCACTCCACTGTACCTAAATGGTTGAGCCTTTTAAGCTGAAATTTGCAGGGTGGTAAGCCCTGGGAACACTGATGTGCCTTTTGTTGGTTTGGTCCTAAATCATTCAACACTGTTTTACTTACAGCTTTCCGAAGTTGAGAAATTTCCCCTATGGTAACATGGCAGCGTCCGTGTTGTGTTTTGGCACCCGTATCTTGAAAACGATTCAAGATATGGATTTTTCTCTACAGCCAGCTTAGTTTATATTTAGGTGAACTAAGCTGGTGAACAAGTTTCGAAGTCATGGATTACACCTGCAGTGGAATTTTTTTCATGGCTGCTATGGTTACTGAGATTTTGCCAAGTTAGTGTTCCATGGGTTCATTGACATGTTTGTAGGCTTGTGTTATGTCCTTGTACTTATGTGTAAGTGGGAGTGCAGGGCCCAGAGGTCTCTCACTCTCACCTTTCACATACCAGTATGCAAATATTTCAAGCGTTAGGGGAGTGCAGTGCCCAGAGGGCCCATGCTCCCACAACCACATACCAGTTACATTACCTTACATTTATAATGGTAGCATTGTAAATCTTTCCAGTAAAGTAGCAAAAGGCAACTATGGAACACATTACTGACATATCGCTGTCTGTACCGCCTTTTGGCACCCGTGTCTGGGAAGTGGGTAAGGAAAGTGCTAGTTGTGTTGCAGCACTACCTTTACTTTAGAGAAAGTACCAGTAGTATTGTGACACTACCACTACCTTCTCAAAAGTACCAGTAGTGTCATGGCACTATCTTTTCTTTCGTGAAAATGGCAGTGGTGTTGCAACACTACTCTTTACTTTCTCAAAAGTACCATTAGTGTTGTGACAATATCTTTTATTTTGCAATAATGGCAGTGGTGTTGGGTTCTATGTGACAAGGGCGACTGAATGTCTGTGACTGGTCATAAGGGCACACAACTACATGGGCGACTGAAAAACAGTATGTTATTTAATGCGCGGGGCTTCACCCCCCCTTAATTAGGATTCCTACTTTGGGGGGGGTGCAACTCATGGAAAGTGGTGAAATCCAAGGTTGCCCACATTGTTGGCATCATTGTGCAGTAGCCCTTATGACCAGTCGCCTTCATTCAGTTGCCCACATCACAGGCTACCTGGTGTTGCGACACTACTCTTTAGTTTTGCGAAAGCCATGTATGTTAACCTATGGGGGTTTTGCAAAACTAGAGGAATTTCGCAAAATTAAAGTGCCAAATGAGCCTGTTTCTTTGACATTTCATAGCAAACAAATGGCTAGCACTTTTTTGCTGAAATGTGCGGTGTGGCAAGGTGGCCTGGACCCACAGATGTGCCTGTGAGTGGGACTGCAGGGCCTGGAGGGCCCTCACTCTCACATATGCATATCATTGGGCAAGAAAATGGCACCATGAAGGGAGCTCAGGGCCCAGAGTGTCTGTGCTCCCACGAGCTCATACCAGTTACCAGGTACATTACACTTTGTCAAACAAGTAAGGAATTTCATTGCAAAAACTTCATTAATGCATCAGTTATGGTTGATGCGTGAAGGGTTGAGATGTGAATTATGCTGTTTAGGTTCAAATATTGTCATCGGTTCCATAGATATGCCATTACAAAGTTTACATTTTTCCCATAGGATAACATTGTGGTGCCCATAGCACTTTTTGGTGCCTGTATCTCAGAAATGATGCAAGATACAGATTTAGTTCATGTGTCTCGTGTAGAGGTTTCCGAAGTCATGTTTACAACTGCAGTGGAATTTTTTTCATACCTGCTACAGTTACTGAGATATTGGCATATTAGTGTTAAAAGGGTTCCTTTTTTAGCCCTATATGGCTGCTGTATGGCTCCATAGTTCCCATAGATGCATAACTTTATGCAAAACTGGGCAGCTTGAAAGGAACATGGGCCTGGAGGGCCCACGCTGCCACCAACACATACCAGTTACTACTTACATTATACTTTCTCAAAAAGTAAGGAAATTCATTGCAAAAAACATTGTTAATGCATCCGTTTAGGGTTGCTAGCACAGTGACAAAAGTATTGAAATGCGATGCTAGGGTTGTCACCCCTACCACTCCCCCCACCCTCTACATACCAACAGACATCGGGGTGTGCCATGGGGTTGTCTGACCTAACTCTTACACCATTCTCCTACACTGTAGCATGTCAGCTTGCTTACACATGGAATGGGGTGAGAGTTGGGCCTGATGACCCCATGGCACACCCCAACGTCTGTTGGTGTGTGGAGATTGAGGGGGGTGGGGTGATAGGTGTGGCAACCCTAATATCACATTTCTACACTTTTGTCACTGTGCTATCAACCCTAACTGATGCATTAACAAAGTTTTTTGCAATGAATATATATATATATATATATATATATAGAGAGAGAGAGAGGGGGGGGGAGAGAGAATTCTTAAAACATAACATCACAAAATAAAATGTTGGGGCCCAGTCATACCACACGTTATATGTAAGCTGTAAGACGTGATGGGGTGTGCATTGAACAGATCTGACTGCATGCTTAGGGCCATAGTAGGGTACAAGATCGCAGGCCAAGTGTCTTCAGCCTCTGAATATGTAGTCAGGTATGTTCAATGAACATCCCAGAGTGTCTTGTTGCACTTATGAGATGGGCTTTATTTTTTAAAATATCTTTCTGAAAGTAAATAAACATGCTTAGAAAGGTGAAAACAGCTAGAATTAGCTGAATTCATTGTAAAACAGTCATTCTGCATAAAAGAAAATGCTGACTTCTGTTTTTCCTTGAGGACATTTGTCCTGTTGTGGTACCCCTACTTGTAGTTTGCAAGAATGTGGCTGAGTGGCTGCCCCACCCCCCACACACACACTGTGCAGTATACTGTTGTGGAAAGTGCCAAAAATCTGCCATACTCTTTTTATGTTGCTTGCACGCATGTGCAAGAAACATAGTGCCATCATCCAAGTTTTCAGAGGTGTGGCAGCCCTCTTCCAATTCAGTCAGTGTGTTTGCAGGCACGGCCGCAGTTCTCCAATGGTTGCTGGAGCTGTCTATGACAGCAGTTGAAAATGCAGTGGAGTACAGTTGAGAGGGGGAGCTACTCTTCAGTGAGCAGCAATAAGATATTGACTGCTGATGCGCACCCCCTACACACACACACACACGCATGCATACTGCGTGCTCACCCCCCATGCACACACTGTATAGCCAATGGGGTGCCCAATCCCCTGTCGGCTCCACTGTTCCCTTCCCGAGAGTACAGGGTGCCATGCTGGGAGCCTACCCCAGCGTGGCAACAGATGCTATTGCTGACAGGGGTGCCCAATCCCCTGTCAGCTCCATGCCCCCCAAACAGCTGTCCTTGTGCCACTCTGGGAGCCCAACCCAGCGTGGCAAACATCCCGCTGTGGTCGTCCTTTAAAAAAAAAACCTGAAACACAAAATGGTCCCTGGCTGTCTCTGCCCCCACCCGTGCCCACCCACTGCGCACCCTGCCTCCCCACACCCCCCTCACCCCATACTTACCTCCGGACTCTGGCGCGATGATCTTTGGTGGACCAGGAATACGTCTGCACTCTTCAAAGCTGACCGTGAACTGAGGAAATGCCAGTAAGCTGTATAATGTAATAAGTAGGGTTTTTTCAACTTTGCTGCAAATCTCAGGCATTTTTTGGAATTTCTGCACCAAATTTTCAACATGGGGTTTTTGGGACCCCTTCTCATGAATGCTCTCACTGTCATGGCGTTAATCAGGCCCGAAGGGTGATTTCGCAGTCACTGTGTGAAATCACCTTTCGGCACTGATTAATGAAACAACACTGCTGGTGTTCATAAGGTGGGCTCTCAAAAAGTCTATGTTGAAAATTTGGTGGAAAAATTCCTAAAAATGACTGTTTTACGAGCGTGCGTTGCACTGTTCCTACACACTCTCGTAAGTTCAAGAATTTTCAATATTTTCACTCCAGATTTTCAACATTGTCATTTTATCACACCTCCTTATGAGCAGTACAGCTGTCATTTTTCACATCACGCCCAAAATGTGTTTCCATGTAGCGCACAATGGCGCAGTCGGTGTGCGAAATCACTGTATGGGACACATTAAGAAAATCACAGTGACACTGTTCATGAGCAGAGGTCTTAAAATGGCTATGTTGAAAATTTGGTGAAAGAAATCCTAAAAATGACTGTTTTATGAGCCTGCGTTGCGCAGTTCCTACACACACTCGTAAGTTTGTGAATTTTCAATATTTTCACTCCATATTTTCAACATTGTCATTTTACCACACCTCCTTATGAGCAGTACAGCTGTCATTTTTCACATCTCACCCAAAACGTGTTTCCGCCCATGTAGCACAAAATGGTGTAGTCGGTGTGCTAAATCACTGTATGGGACACATTAAGAGAATCACAGTGACACTATTCATGAGCAGAGGTCTTAAAATGGCTATGTTGAAAATTTGGTGACAAACTTCCTAAAAATTACTGTTTTACAAGTGTGCGTTGCACAGTTCCTATGCACGCTCGTAAGTTTGCAAATTTTCAATATTTGCACGCCACTGACTTCCAAATACCTACACAGCACATACAAGCAAGCAACATTCAGCATTGACAAATGCTTTTTTCCCCCTAACTTTGTGCATGATTTCAGTTATCTAGAAGTAGTGGCAATAAGTGTGCCGGGTGCATGTGGGGGACTGAGGATGGCACTGGAAAACAGATCCTAAAACAAATAGATGTGCCCAGTAGGAAGCACTGTGGTGAACTATGTACTCAGAAAAAGAAGCTTGTTTTTTGGAGCTTCTTTTCTTTTTTTTTCCCCCTCAGATAGTTATGATCGGAAACAGAGAGTGACCGTAGTCTGAACAAGTGAGCGAGTAACTGGTGTGCAGTGGCCACATGGGAGGGGGGAAACAGTTATTACAGGCAAAACTGGGTAAAATATTACAAAATTAAAAAAGTTTAAATTTTGTTTGTTTTGCAGTTTACAGGATTTTAGTTGTGTTTAGGTTGGCTCCTCACTTTTCCATTTTTCGTCGGTAACACAGAAGAAAAAATGAAGGCATTTTTGAAACAGAATGGTCTAGGCACCTTCATTTTTGTCGAAGTGCACCCTGATTTTGGGGCGCTTGTTTTTAACCTGTGCATTGAACAGATTTGATGCACAGGTAACAACCAATCAGGGTGAGGTAATTTATTCATTTATTTATTTATTTAAACGTTGATAACTGGAAAAGGCATGCTGAGCTGAGGCTCATTTCCAGGTGTGACCCAGGGAAGTGGAGATGTAGGGGGAACAACTTATAAAACAGAATATAGATGCAGCTTATATTACAAAATACAAAATATGGATACAGTCAAAAATTCAGAGGCAGCAGTAACTGACAATTACTTAGTATAAAACTACATTCATATAGCACTGCAAAAAGCAGATAACCATGCGTGAAAGTCAGATGCACAGTGCATGTTGGGGTAGGGTCAGTGCTGTAGACATCAAACAAGTAGAGGGTCGGGGAGAGGATAAGAGCTTAGGGAGGCAGTAGACAGGAACAAGAGGGTGCAGGAAGTTGCCTTAGTAGATGTCCAAAGGCAAGAAGTGAAGGGGAGAGGCAGAAGGGGGAGGGGAGCAGATTTCAGCAGGAATGGAGGTGGTGCAGAAGGCAGCTTGCCCAGCAGAAGAAAGAGGGTGGGGAATGCAAAAGGTGTGGGAATGCCTGGAGTGAAGAGACTACGATGAGTAAGAAAGGGGGGAAATCAGTGAAGAAAGGTAGGATGAAAGGGTCCAAACCAGTATTTGACAGTGATGGAAGTGCAGCGGGCCTGATTACATGATGGCAGAGGGATGATGGAGAGGCAAAAGTAGAGGGAGCAATGATGGGTATGGAGGGAGGAAGGACTGGTGGTGAAACGGCAGAAGGCATTGTACAAGATGTCCCATCTGGCAAGGGAGGAGATGGGGCAGTGCCACAGACTATGTCCATATAGTCAAAGGCTGGGAGAATCATTTTCATTACTAGTTTCCTGCAGATATGGAGAGAGAAAGAGCAAGAGAGAGGCAGTATTTATTTCAGTTCAGGGCACCTAGTTTGGGATAGATGGCATCTATATGGACAGAGAGGTAAAGCTTTCTGTCAAGCAACAAGCCGATGTACTTGAAGGCAGAGACCACCTTCAGATGGGTGCCATCTAATATAGAGAAGGCAAGGTGACCACAGCCTGACCAGTTTCTGGCTGGGACTGAAGGTCATAGACACTGTCTTCTTGTTATTGACCTTGAGCTGGTTAACATGGAACCAACACAGTATGTTGTGGAAATCCTGCTGGAGTGGCCCAACCTCTGATGGGACTGAGGGGCCAGAAGTGTAAATGAATGTGTTGTCCTCATACATGTGGATATTTGAGTAGACACATAAAGTGTGGAGATCATTAAGGAAAATGGAGATGAGAACAGGACCCAGGATGGAGTCCTGTGTGACTCTGGCTAGGATGGGGAGTGGGAGGACAGTATGCCTTCCACCTGCAGTGACTGTTGACCGCCCATGAAGTATGAGCAGAATCATTCAACAACAGTGGCTGAGAGGCTAGCAGAGCAGATTGTTAATGAGGAGAAGATGGGACACTGAGTTAAAAGCCTTGGCTAGATTGATGAATATAGCTGAGGTGATGTTGCCCATATCCATCCCAGTAAGGATAGAGTCTGTTACACATATTAGGGAGGATATGGTGGAATTGTACTTCCTAAAGTCAGTCTGGAAGGGGGGGAGAGGAAATCTGAGGATTGGAGGAAGTTGGCAAGTCTAGAGTAGATGAGGGTCTCCAAGAGCTTAGCAAGGGAAGGGAGGAAAGAGACAGGCAGGATGTTTATGAGGGAGGAGGGGTCACCCCTTTTATGCAGGGGAAGCATCTGTGCTACTTCCCAGGCCTGGGGAACAGCACAGAGGGAGAAGGAAAGGTTCAGCAGGTGAGCTAGTGGGGAGGCAGTGACTGGGGTTGAGATACATAGGAGTTTGGGGTCCAACCCATCAGGGCTGCACTTAGATTGGTTGAGTGAGGTTACAGCAAGGACGCCTTTATGGGGGGAGACAGGGTGGAAATGGAAGTCTTCAGGTGATAGTGGAGGATGGGAAGCAGAGGAGGACTAGTGGGCAGGCTTAAGGATGAGAGGGAGGCAACAGAGCAGGTGATGAAGAATTTATTAAAATGAGTGGCAAGAGAGTAAGTGTCAGAGATCAGTGAGCCATCCACCATGAGGACAGGGGGAGTGCACTAGGCGGGGGGGGGAGATGGAGTGAATAAACTTCCTATAATTTGCAGGATATTGAGGCTGGGCTGGAGGTTATATTTTACATACAGGTCCTTTGCAGAATGGACAGATTTAGTGCCACCATTCCTGAGTGACTTGTAGTATTGGAGGTCTGGCACAGATTGGAGAGATTTAAAATGAGTCCATGCTTGGTCATGGGATTTGCACAAAGAAATAAGGCCAGGAGTGATCCAGGGATGGGCACGTTTCACCCTCAATTTTCTTAGAGAGGCATGAATGTTCTAGGAGTTGGTAAATATGGCTTGGAAGTGGGAGAGGGCAGTATCAATGTCAGGGGCATAGTAGACATGAGTTCAGTCGGATGCAGCAAGATCATGTCGAAGGGCGTTTGTGTCGATGGACCTGAGTGATCTGGACCAAATGTATTTGAGGCAGAGTGGATAGGTCTTACATTTCTGGTACAATAGGTCATGTTGTGATCACTGAAGGCATCCAGTAATGGGACTATTGTAATGATGCCTATCCTTTTTATAAGCTATAATTAATCTTTTGTTAAAGCTACAAGTCTACCCTTACTAACTAAAATGAGTTTTAAAATAAAATCTGACCTATTTTTGTGCAGACTAGGTTGACCATACCATGCTAATACCATTTACTGTGCATGGGTGGCTGGCTGTGGAGCATGTATTGCATCCCACTACCCAGTATTGTTCACAATCGTCAACCTGTCCTTTGCTGTGTATACTATCCAATGTAAAGTCTATAAGATACAATAAACTATCACTTACCACACCTGTCATTCTGGCCAAGCATCTGCATTTTTACACACCTTCCTCTCCATATCCACTGTCCATAGACACGTAAGCAATAATACCTGACAGGGTAGCAGTAATGGGGAATACCAGACCGCCAGGGGCATAAATTCAGTGTCGGGCCTTATAGCCCCTGGAAGGTCCAGTATTTCCGAATACTGCCCACCCTGGAGGGTATTATTGCATTTAGAAAATGTCCCACTATATTACATGCGTTTGAAAAAAAAAAGATTTATATTTCTATATAAAAAATCTTATGTGTTTCAATTATTTTGTAAAAAAAATTCCTCCACCTGCATTAGGCTTGTGTTTTTTTTTTAAACTTTGTTCTTATTAGAGCTCCTGTAGTTGTATGAACCTGGTTGCTATGGTTAACCCCCCCCCACACACACACACACACAAACACGGGGCTTACTAAATGGGCAGAAATAGTTTTAACTAGTTTTTGGGGGCTTGAATGCAGTCCATTTCTTTATTTGTTTGCAGTTTTATGAACTGTTGTTTCTTTTCCCTGACTGACAGCAAGAGACCAACAGGAGAGTGGTATGTGCTGTTTCAGGCAGTGACATTTAGGTACTCACTGCGATTTTATTTTTTCTACGTGTGTGAGAGAAGAAATGTATAAGGAGGCACTCGCAGGCTCAAAAATATTGCCTTTAAACTCGCAACTTGCATAATGAGTTGAGTGAGTGCTGAGCAAGCAAGACCACGAGTGTGTCAGCGACAGCGAGTGAGAGACCACTAGATCTGCAGTAGGGAAAGTCAAGAAACTACATGTCCTTTAAGCAGATCTAGCACTCCCTGTCTCGCACATCTTAGCTTCCGATTGTGCAGGCGATCGTAAAGTTGTGTGCCTTTTATGTATTTCATTCCAGTGGGGTGGGGGAGATCAGTGGCTAATGTAGGGCTCGCTTAGCGAGAGAATAAAATGGCGTCTAAGGATTTTGAAAATTTGGGGTGCCTAATCATACTGTCGGTAATGGGGTACCCCGACTTGGCACTTGTTTTACATCGGACGTCTATTGAAAAATAGACGCCTGAGTTGGGACTTCTTTCAACCAATCAGGTTTCACTATCAAATCTAGCCATTTTCTAAGTAAGGATTATGCACATGCATACAAGTTTACAAAAAGGTTTAGCAAGATATTCACCTAGCTGTACAACAAGAATAAGGGAACTGTATTTGCCATTCAACGTAAGTTCCATTCTACAATAAGTAAACCCATTGGCAATCACACATCTTAAAGAGTTAGCTCTGAAAATGAGGGGGAAGCAGCAGACAATGCATCGCCAACAAGTTCCTATAGTGCCAACTTTTCAGAAAGCACTAGTAGAGGCTGCAGTGGTTCACTCCAACTAGGGAGTGTGGAGAAGTTGAGTTTCACATCCATGGCCATCCCTGATGTGTATGGCAGACAATGAATGAGTTTTGTGCACCACACCACTCTCCCACCATTTATATAATTTAGCCCACGGCTCGCATCAGCCAGAGTTGCCACTCAGTAATGGGAAAATGGTATCAGATTCCCTCCCTCAACAATCTATCTCAGTGCCTCCTGCAAAGGCAGGATGGCTGATCTGTTCCTGGGCTGTGACTTGACCACTGGACTGAGCACACCTGAAACACCATCACTGTCAGGACAGTGAGAATTATTAGAAGCCTGTTCAGATTTTGACTTGTTTAAAGAACAACTCATGTTGCTACAGCAGTAGAGTTATTTAAAAAAAGGGAATACATAAGAAATTATTCAAATGCACTGTGGGTACAGTAAGAGTACAGTAGCTCAACTGAGTGCATTAATCTAGAGGCCTTAAACTTCTAGTAATCACTGCTCAGCATGATAAAGAGGGAGTTATTTTCCCTGGAAACATTTTCTAGGGCTTTGGCCATAATTGTAGTGCACTTCACAGCCTCAAACAATAAGCAAAGATAACTGTTGGATGGAATTTGTGCATTTCAAAGTGCCTTACTGGGTGGTGAAGTGCCAAGGATAGTGGTAGTGGGGCACATTTTTTTTGCTTCAATCCATGGACAACCACCAGTAGTGCTGCAGTAGCATGGGGCACCCTTACAGAAATAATTATATGAAAAGTTTTCATGCTGCACACATAAAACTACCCATGTGATATGCATGCTGCAAGCATGATTTAAATGTTAAATTGGGACTGATTGCATGCATGTGGCATGCGTGCAACAAGCACATGTAGAAAGCATCATTTTTATGTTAAATTGGAACAGATTGCATGCATGCACCATGAGTGCAAAAAGCAAGTGGTCACTGATAACTGCACAGATAAAAGTTAAGTGACTTGCTCAGGATCATACCATATACAAGTGTGGGTTGATGAGATTCAAACCCAGGTCTTCAGGTCATCGCTAGGTCTCCTGGTTTGGACTTCAGTGCCTTTAGCCACTAAGCTATACTTATCATTTTTTTATTTTTTATCCTTGTGAGCCTGATGAGCAAACTACACATTTTCACAGGTGACAAGCTTGGTTACAAAAAACAAAGTACATAATAAACAATAGATAACATTTAACAATACCATTAAAATACATGTAATGCAATAAAGATACTGCCTGCACACATATGGTTCGTTGGTACTTCAATGCAAATCTGCATACATCTGCATGCATGCGGCACACTTGTAGCCACAGTTATACTTTAGTTTTCTTGTCCCCCCTCAGCTGCACAGCTGAACTGTAGCACACATACTAATGGAAACACATGTGGTTCTTCCCACCCCCAATATACACACTTACCCAAACAACTACGTAATAACTTCTGTCTTGCCTGAACTCCTACTATTTTCTCTTTCCATAGTTTTGAATACTTCCACACAAAAAGAATTAAAGGGGCAAAAACAAAAGTAGCAATAACTTGACATCCCCCCACCTACATGGCCAGTCCCCCCTCCCCATGTACACACACTGTAGTGTGTGCAACCATGCTGCTACAGATAATCCATCAAGTATAGATATAAATCGAGAGTCTCTTACCTGAGTGCTAGGGAGAAAGAGGCAGGAGTCTTTAACAGATGATGCCAATGAGTCAGAGGGCTGGGGCATACCCCCTTGAAATAAATGAAGTTATTTTTTATTACTATTTTATACATTATGATGGCAAGTTGGAGAATAATGAAGGCCACTATTCTACTAAGAAGGCCCATGCTAATCACCATCATTAATCTCCAACTCTCCATCAATAATGTATAAAACAGCGATAAAAAAATACCCCCATTCATTTCAATGGTGCACAGCCCTGTAGTTTCCCCTTGTCCTATGTCATAATGTGCCTGAGCATGGGGATGTAGAGGTCTGCTTCACTGGGGGGGTGATAAGCCTCACTATAGTGGGGCTCTAATAGTCTATGCATGCCATACCCCTCAACTGTCCCTGAATGCAAGAGACAGCCCTCATTTTACCCCTAAAAACTGCTCTGCTCCTCATCCAGCCCTCATAGAAAACATGCTGCTCACATAGAGGATGTCCTGAAAATTTAAACTTTATGGCAGGGGTGCCATTTCAGATTTCAGCAGGGGGAGCCAATAACCAGTGGAGGCCAGGTGCTAGTTAGCCCCTAGGTGGCAAGCTCTAGAATGTCTGGAACATCTCTAAAAGGTAAAACATATTTGTTGTGACTGAAAAGTGATATGCAAATCAGGAGAAATTCAAATGGGCAAGATTCATCTGTCTATACCCTGGAGCAGTGCATCAGATATGGGCTTAAACCCACCTAGTTACTAACTGCTTTTTTTCTTGGCTTAAGTTCTGAACCCCCCCCCCCCCCCCCAAAATAAAGTCCAGATTTCTCTCCCCAACTCCATTCCATTCAATACCCATCCCATATAGGTCATGAAGCTGCCTAAAAGCACAGAAACATAAAATAAATCAGTATTTCAGCCCTTCTTCCTTCCCCAATCCCCCTGTAAAAAAAAAATTACTTTTACTTACCTGGCTGTCTGGCCAGAACCAGCAGCCTGACCCAGCATGCCAATAGCCCAGTTTTCAGTCCGTTTCTTCTCTGTCCTTCTGCCAGAAGCTGGATGCTAGAATCAACCATCCCAGGTACCCAGAGTGGTCTATGATGAAGTCATCTCACCAATCGAACCCCACCAAACCTGTGTTGTTTGCTTCTTGTTTGGCTGCTGCCACACTACACTGATCAAGGTCTATAAAGGCCACCCACAATGCTGTCACAGCTGCTGCTAGGTCTAGCTTGCTACCGCAGGGGGCCTATGCTGTTTTCTTTGTGAGGTGAGCCTAGCAGAGTAAGTAGGTAGTCTAGTCCCCAGTTAGCTTCTAGCTCATCCTCTGCCCCTTCAACCACCAGGGGAGATGGAGACACACTAAGAGTAGACCAACTACAGTATACTACCACAACACTGCTGTTGAGAGTTCAGTGCTCACTGTCTCTTCCAAGTTGTAGTGTGCAGCCTGTCTACTCTGTGGCATGAAAGACAATGCCGCACTCACATGATTCATGCTTTTGCTTGGCTGGAGCGCCTCCATGTCACATGCGATGGCACCGCCACTAATAGGTAGCTATAGTGGACAATGCAATACCAAAACAGTTGAGTCAGGAGTACACCTGCAGCATGAGCACACATAGGCCTGGGGGCATTTACTGTACAAAGGATTAAATCCAAATTTAATGCCATTATTGCCTCACCATAAGAACAACATAGGCACAAATGCAGGGGGGGGGGGTAACTGCTCTCCTCTGCCCTACCTAAATGGCACCCCTGATTTATGGCTGAAATTCATTCTCAGGTGCCAATATTGGTACAAGTAAATACAAGGGTTTCCACTGTGTTGCGAGGTACTGTATATATCCATGTTTCAGGATGTGTCCTGATCATTGTGAGGGTTAGTGTCCCTCATTGTTCCTCATTTTGAGTGTCCATGTCCCTCATTTCAGTGATAAAACGTGAGGAATGGTGTATGTTTCCAAGACCTTACTCAGCACAAAAAGTGATGAACATGGCCATAGTGTATATGCTCCATATAGAATGACAAAGGAAAAGTAAGTGCTCCAAAACAGTAATGGAGAAACACATTTGTTGCACTAAATATGCATAAGGGGATTTACATGGCCCAAAGGAAAAAGGTCAAGCTTCACAACATAGAGGTCTCTCTTTGCACATCTGGAATGGGGGATGTTGGCTGACTATATCTGAGGCTTTTAATGCAGTAAGCAAACAATACTTAACAAATTAATGGCAATTTGATGACAAAATTAAAAAAAAACATTAAACAACTTGCAAAAGGATCAACATTATTTGAGTTTACCTAATTTTAATGGGAAATCAATGAAAATTGTATTTTAATGGTTCTAATTGCTAGCAGTAGTATGAGAAATAGACACTGATGTGTTTTTTTGGATGAGATTCACACCAGCTTAGTTGCTGCACACATGGCAAGAGTGCAGCATGTGAACCTGATGTGATTTTTAAATGATGTTCACACCAGCTTAACTGCTGCACTCATGTCAAGCATGCAACACATGAACCTGATGTGATTTTTAGAAGATGTTTGCACCAGCTTACCTGTTGCACACATGTAAGCTTGCAGCATGTGAACCCGATTTGCTTTTTAGACCTGGTTCGCTTATGTTCACTTTGTGTATTTGAACTGCATGCAAACATTGCACAATTAAGCATGTGGCATGCATTCTGCATGTACACATATAGAATAGTGGATGGGTGACCATCCACAACAAGGCTGTGTTTCCATCAAGGGAGTCGATGGCATCATGGAGACCTCAAGAACAGAGCTCGAGAGGTCGCTATGATGCCATCGACTCCCAAGATGGAAACACGGCTTTAGTTGTGGATGGCCACCCATCCACTATTTTGTATAGTATATAGTGACCCAAAATGTTGAAAGTGTAACTTCACAAGGTTCATACCTTGTGTTCACAGTGTTCCTGCATTGGTCCTCGGTACATTGATTTCACTATGGAGGTCTCCACTGCTGTCCCTGAAGAATCCAGTCATTGTCAAGTACCCAAAGTTACTAGTTCTCTTCACCAGTGCTGTAGTCCCCCTCTGCTCCAACCATAATTGCGCCAGTAAAGAAAAAAATATGAAGCACTGAAAACGGATAGTTTGGACACATGGAGCCCATGTTCAAACTGCCAGTGAACTGTTGGCCCGACCCGCTTACTAATCACCACCACCACCATTTAATCCTGTATTTTTTTAAGTCCACATTGAATCAGCCTATCAGGTGGCAGGACAAGTCTGAAAAGTTGTTGTACTATCAATGTGATGTCAGAATCATAGTACAACTTTTTTTGACCTTTGGACTGTCTTACAACAAGATTTTGAAAGCCATGGCTTTCTATCCATAATAAGCCCTAACCATATACTAAAGCACACTTATATTTCTGTAAGGGCAGTACAGTGGTTGCATTTAGTGATGGTGGAAGGGGTGTGGATGGAACTATTTGTGCAATCTGCGGTAAAGTGTGGGGTTAGGAGCAGGATGCACAGTAAAGACTGGGAGAACAATAAGGGCATGTAATTACTGCTGCATGTCATGAGCAAGGAGTGAGTGTGTGTGTTTGGATACATAGAGGGGGTTATCTGAATGAAGATCTGTGATTGGCAGAAGGCATGAAAAGAGCTCCCTTTACCTCAAGCACACACTAATTGATTTAAAGACTGAGTGGTTACCATGTTACCATGCATGCCATGTTTCTTTTTTTTTAAATTGAACAAATCATCCTTACATATGTTGGGGTGCTAGGTGGTGGAAGGTGTTTTGGGAAACACATTCCCTACACTGAATGCTTAGTGAGCGTTGTAATCCAACAAAACATTTTTCTTACACTGTCAGTATCTTACCTTAAAATTAAATCATATGTGTCTTATCGCCACAAATAACATATCATCAAGTAAAATCAATGAAACAGATGAGACACTACCCCCAAACCTGCGTATCCACATACGACCATGATATACATGGGCAATTGATGTAAGGTAAAGCTGTTCTGTTTGGGGAGTTTTTTATGTCCACCACTATTTCACTCAGGCTGAATGAGACCAAGCAAATCACTGTTCAGCTTCTTATACCAGCTATTCGCTGTCACACTGTCAGCCCCTCTACAATTTCTCACAGTATGCTCAAAATAAAATAAAAAAATCGGACCCAGCTGGGTTGTTGTGAACAAGGCTGATGTCGACTCCCCCCCACCAAAATATAAACACACAGTATTGCTGTGACCGGTTTAACTATTTATCCCTGTGTCCACCCAAAACCATGACTGGGACCTGGTAGTTCCAGGGTACAGATTACATCGACATGATAGGGAGAAGAGTAAGGAGGGTGGTGCTGTACAAAAAGGAAGGATTAAAATGCATAAGGGAAGAGGGAGAGGAGGGAGATACAAAGGCTCTGTGGGTCCAACTCCAGGATCCCAAAAATAGATCACTAAGGTTGGGGATGGTGTACAGGCCACCCTCCCAATCTGAAGGGAAGGACAGGGTGCTGGCAGAGCAGATCAGGAGGAACTGTGAGAAGGGGAGAGTGGTGATAGTAGGGGATTTCAACCTGCCAGGGGTGGAGTGGGAAACTTCTACCACAATGTGCAGAAGGGAGCAGGTAATGCTGAATGCCTTCCAGGAAAGCTTTCTGGTGCAGTTGGTCAGTTAACCAACTAGGGAAGGGAACACCCTTGGCCTCGTACAGACAAATGGGGGATGGTGAGGGATGTGAAAGTTGAGGAACCACGGGGGGTAGTGACCACCAGACAGTATGGTTCCAGTTACAGATGGCTAAAGAGAGGCAGACACCTGCACAAGGGTACTGGATTTCAGGAATGCCAATTTTAAGAGGATGGGGGAAGTGGTACAGGGGTTCCTGGACAAAATTCAACCAAATATGGGCACACACCAAAGGTGGGAACTGATAAAACAAGGATTAGTGGAGGCAACAGAAACCTGCTGCAGGGCCCAGACTAAAAGGGCTAGGGGGAAGAAACTCAGCTGGATGAGCAAAGGGGTGCTAGACAGGGTGAGGAGGAAAAGAGCAGCATATAGGTGATACAGAAAATCAGGGAGAGAGGAGGATAGGGAGGGGTATCTGAAAGAAGTGAAGGAAGTGACCAGGGAGGTAAGGGCAGACAAGGAGTCAAGGGAACTCAGGCTGGTGCAAGGCATAGAAAAAGGGGAAAAGGACTTCTTTAGGTACATCAGGGAGAAAAATAGCTGTAAGGACCAAATTGTAAGAATTTAGAAGGCAGGGGAATGGGTGGAGGAAGGGGTGAAAGGGCAGGAGTACTTAATGACTTTGTTCAGTCTTTACTAAGGGGAAGGGGGGGCGGTACCCATAGTAGGAGGAAGGATAGAAACAGACGGGGGGGTTGAGAATGGAGAAATCACAATGGAGAGGGTGCTAGAGGGGTTAAGTGCACTGAGGGTAGACAAGGCATCAGGACCAGATGGAGTGCTTCCAAGGGTACTGAAGGAGCTGGCAGAGGTCCTGGGAGGCCCCTTGGCAGACTTATTTAATGCATCTCTAGACACAGGGTATGTACCGCAGGACTGGAGACTGACTCATGTGGTTCCCCTCCACAAGAGTGGATCCAGGGATGAACCAGGGAACTATAGGCCAGTAAGCCTAACATCCATAGTGGGGAAGCTAATGGAGAACATCATAAGGGAGAGGCTAGTGGCACTGCTGGAGGTCAATGGGGTGCAGGATGAGAGGCAGCTTGGCTTCGTCAAGGTAAATCATGCCAGACCAACCTAGTAGAATTGTATCACTGGGTGGCTAGGCAAATTGATGGAGACCATGTGGTGGATGTCCTGTACCTAGACTTCAGTAAGGCCTTAGATTCGATACTGCATAGGAGACTTGGAAGTAAACTATGGGGCACAGGGGTGGGATCAAAACTGGTGGGGGTGGTGGAGAACCGGCTAAGGGATAGGCAGCAGAAGGTGGTGGTAGGAGGGGAATTCTCATCCCCTAAGCCTGTGACAAGTGGGGTTCCACAGGAGTCGATGTTGGGTCCGGTTGCTGTTAGGCAAATTTATTGCAGTCATCTCAGAAGGCATCAGCATCATGATCAGTCTATTTGCAGATGACACCAAGATGGGGGTGGAGGTAGATAACCAGGGAGGTGGCAGGAGCTACAGGAGGATCTGGCAAGGCTTGAGGCATGGTCTGACAACTAGCAGCTCGGGTTCAATGCAAAAAAATGCAACGTGCTGCACTTTGGAATAAAGAATCCAAGGAGAAGCTACCATCTGGGGGCTGTGCAGCTAGAAGTAACAGAGGAAGGGAAGGATCTGGGGTGCTCATTATGAGCAATGAACAACTCTGCACAATGCAGGAAGGCAGCATCAATGGCCAACAAAATACTGGGATACATTGCAAGGGGCATAACCCTGGATTTCCAAATGTTTGACAGTGGATCAAGCACACCAGTTCAAGTTGGCTGCATGTTTTATGTGGTACACTGTTTTTGTTCATCTACAGGTACTTTGGTCAGGTGTGGTTATATTTAGCTCATAACAGTCTTACCCAGGCAGTAGATAGCAAAATAAATAACACAGCACTCAAAATTAGCCAAATGTGATAGTATGTAGAGGAGTTCAGCACCTGTATCTGGATCTCTCAGCAGAACTTGCCTTCTTCCTGACGCCTCTTCCTTCAGCTGTCCTGGTCCATCCCCAGATAGATGGTTAGACAGGTATCAAGAGATCTAGTCCAGTCACTGTTGTCACTGTAGCTGGCAGCTTGCATCCATCTGTGACTGCAGATCTCAGGAAAGTCCCACTGTTCCCATACAGAGAATACAGTTAAACAGCTACTCACACAAAGCTTGGCACCAGACAGTAGGTGGGTAGTGGTCTAAAGATATAGCCAGCAGACCTGAGCATATGGTTCTGTCAGAATCATGACAAGAATGCCCAAGTAGGGACTTCCTTGCAAATGAGATGACAGAATGTGCCAAAGAAAGGAAAGGGACACACAGACTCCTGGAAAAAAGGGGCAACTCCATGCTACCAGACAGAGAATTGATTAAACTCGTATGTTAACCATGTCCCTCTTTCTTACATTAGGGAAGAATAAAGGGGAACGTAGGTGCATGTGGAATTGCAGGACTGGACAGCCCAAGGGAGTCAAGACGTGTACATTTCCCCAGACATCCCAAAGGCCGTTTGTTAAGGGTCCTATTCATAAAGTAAAAAAGGCATACAAAACAAAAATAGTGTGATGCAGTCAGAAGAAAGATTTCATCAAAAATGACCTTCTTTTTCTGCAACCACAGGGATGTACCCTATGTAACAGCTAATGTGGTGGATCCAAAAAGGTACAAGCACCTCCCACATGCAGTGCAGTTGCCAAGTGGAGTTAGATTTGATAGTGCCCATGGACACATGTTACATGTAGCGACTAAAAGGGATATAACCACAGAAGGGATATACCCCAGGCAGGATTAAGGAGGAAAAGAATGAAAAAGGAAGGGAGGAAGGAGTCATCTTCCTCAACAGCTTTTTTTTTCAGTTTGTGCAAGTGGTCCGAATGACACTCACCTAATTTTCTACTTTTTTTTTTTTAGTGACAGCGGGCTCCCAAAAATGGACCAGCTCTCTTTTTGTGTTTTTTTAACAAGAAAGGGAACACCCCTAGGGAGTGTGTGACTGGGGAGATATCCAGTAGAGTGCTCATGGTGCTGCCAGCACCAAGAGGGTGAGTAGAACAAAGGACTTGGCAACAACAATGGAATGGTGCTCCATGCCAGAGGTCTGTGGTGCATCTGATTCAGGGACATGCTGTTCCCCTTACAAACTGGAACCACAGTAGAACAATACGCTCAAGCAAGGCAGACTAGGCATAGCAAAATCCTAAAAATGTGTCTTTACTTTGCTATAAATAGCACAGGCACTTCAAACAGAAAACAACAGGTCTAAGGCTAAAACCCAGGACTTCAACCAGGGGTCTTCCTCAGGGGGTCAATTTTCAGCTCTTATTCCTGTGCTTAAATACTTACTGGGCTGCTGACATCATAATGATGTCATCATTACAGGTGCAAATAACTTTTCAGGACTTGAATAACAGCCCATGTTGTATTTAGCAGAGCTAATCCCACACACATCTCCTAGACAAACAACTCAGTGTGAATAGTTCAATGATTACACCATAACAAATAAATACACATTACAAAATATCCTTGTGACATTGCACAGAGGCCCTGGCTTTGACTGAGCAGGGGTTGGTGGATGGGGCGTGTGAATCAATGGTGAAGATATTCTGGAAGATCAACAGCTATGGTAACTATGTAATTTTCATATCTTCAAGGAATCAATCTTCACCACTGATTCCCAATGATAGGTCCAAGTAACAGGCTTCCCTTTCTATGAGGTTGAAGCAGGCTCACCCAGAAGGAAACAAAGATCCCTCAGCCCTCTGTGTGGGGGAGAACACATGAGGGCAGGGGCCCTTTATGGGTCTGGAGGGACCTGGGACAGTCTGAATCAGGCTGAGGCTCCTGAGGTGCAGTAGGGCACACCAACAGCCACCACCTGACTCTGTAGGAGAAAAAATTAGCCCCTTGGAAATGTGAGTTCAGCAACTTATGCTGGGCCAAAGGTGTCATCCTGGAAAGATGAAGCCATGCCATATGCCTGATGCAGACTGCAGTTCTTACAAGCCTGAAAGCCACCTCACTGGCATCATATAATGCCATTGACAGCTCCAAGCCTTCAGCAGAAAGGCAAACTACTTGCCTGGCTAACTCACTAGGTGGCAGTGCATCTAGAAGCTGGCCTAGCTGCAACCAAAGACACCTTCTGAAGGTTGACTGGTATGCCTGATGTAGAGCAATGCACATCATGGCACATTCCAAGGAAAACACTTTCCTTTGTAAGGCATCTGGTTGGGTAGAGTCAGCTTTGGGAGGTAGGTCATGCACTGGTTGTTTAGGCCCTGTTGGGGTCTTCAAGACATCAAACCCTGATGTGGGGTGAGATACTATCTCTGCAGATCCTGTGGGTGCACATTACCGCAGCTGAAGTTCCCTGGAAACTGGATGGCAAGAGAAAAGATTCCTGCACACTGCCCTTGATGATTTCTCAAAAGCCCTAGGCCAATGAGAATAGAGAGGTGTATCAAGAGAAACTGAGGGAGGCAGGGAAAGCAGTCAGGAGCTCAAAGGTGCAAACAGAGGAGAAGATAACACAGACAGTAAAGAAAGGGGATGACATTTTTCAGGTACAGTATTTCGGTGAAAGGAGAAAGACCAGGGGAGGGATTGTAAGGATTGTAAGGCCACCAGACTGTCCTCCAGCTCCTCCGCCAGGGCAGGGGGTCTATACACCACTCCTATTTTTACTCTCTTGCCCCCCTTGTTATCAAGGTGACCCAAATCGCCTCCACGGTTCCCTCCGCCTCCTCTACTCCCCCTATGCCAATGTAGTTTTTGACTATCATTGATACCCTTCCCCCCTTCCTCCCCTGTCCTTCCTGAACATAGTGTAACCCTCCAGGTTCAGGTCCCAGTCATGTCTTGCAGTGGCCCAAGTCTCAGTGACCACTGCCACATCCACTGCTCCTCAGTTAGCATCACCTGGAGCTCAGGCATTTTATTGCCCAAGCTCCTGGCATTTAGCAGGACTACCTTCCACCCTTTCCCTATAGTTCCATTTCCCCTGCTCGTGTTCCCATGGGGATTCTGTTTTCCCCTGGTCTGCACTTTGCCAGTTGGCCTTTTCCTGCAATCCTCCAGCTCCCCAGGGGGGTGGAGACAGAGTCCCTCCTTTATCAGCACCCCCTTGACAGCCTTTTCTCCCATCCATCCCCCCTTCACAAGTTTAAACCCACTTTTTACCAATGAACCCTCTATTTTCAACTTAAGGATTCCCTCCCTCCAAATTGAGATGTAGTCTATCTCTAGCACAACAGCTCCTTATCCTCCCAGGTCTCCCCAATCCCCCATCAACCCATACCCTCTGGCCTCACACCACTCCCTGAGCTACTGGTTTATCTCCTAATTTTCCTTTTGTGTTCCCCACTAGCCCTTGGCACTGGCAGGATTTCTGAGAAGGAAACTGTGCATCCTATGTCATGACAGACCCTGGCCAGGCTCCTGAATCTTGCCTGTATCTCTAGCTCGCTATTTCCCTCAATGTCATTTGTACCCAGGTGGACCCGGTATGTTTGGGAACCCCACAATCCTTTGCCAGCTGATATACCTTGTGCTTAGCCCTGTGCCAATTAGTCCAGGGAAGCATCTTGTTCTAACTGGCCAGGCTTCTCCCTCCCTATCCCATTTGAGACCCCTGATCATAGAATCCCCCAGCAGCAGCACTCTGACCACTCCTTTTCCTCCATTCCCCCCTTCCATGTCCCTCATCCTTTCTACAGGCCCCTCCACCCAGCTGGCTCCTTGTTCCTCCCCCTATCTGGGTGCCACATGCCACCCCCTCCATATTTACCATGGCCACCCCTCCCCTCCAGTCCTATGCCTCTCCTCCTCCTGAGTATCCTTCTGTACCTTGTTAATTCCCCCCTCACTGCTCGCAACTGGTCCTTCTCCCCCATCTGCTAAACTAGCCTGGCTCATCCTCCCTTCCTTCCTGTCTCCATTTAGTTCCTCCTTGCTCGTCATGCTCCCCTGGCCTAAACCCTCAGCTCCCTTTACTGAATCCTCCTTGTACTTCTGGTCCTTCTCCTTTACCTTTCCTCCCAACTGGTCCTTCTCCTTGCGCTTTCCTCCCTCTTCCCCCTGCCCTCCTGCTCTGATTCACTGCTCCCCCCATTCTCCTGCATTCCAGGTCCCCCCCTGTTCTTCCTGCTATCTGGCCCCTGCCTCCTGCCTCCCAGCCCCACTCCCTTTCCGTCTCTAACCACCTCTGTCATGGCTACATCACCCCCCTCATCCTTGAGCAGAAGAAGAGAATTGAAGAGGTTACTGAGTGTAAGGTCTGATCCACCTCCCCGCCTTGCTTCCTTCTGTCCAGCCCTGGCCATCTGCCTACTTCCCTGAGAATGTTGTCCCTCCGTCCCCCCTTTGTGAGGGTCCCCAGTTACCTGCCTGCTTCCTTGGTAGTGTCCTTTTGGACCCCCTCTGCCAGGGTCCCTATGTGACCCCTGAGTATTCTCCTGCACTCCTTTCCCTATGCCCCCCCCCAGTGCTTGGTGCAACCCTGTGGGAGATTCCCAGCCCCCTTCCCCAACCATACCACCCCCCTTCCCCAGCTTTCTCCTAATCCCCGCAACCTCCTCCCTAAGCTGTGCTAGCTGGTAGCACACTGGGCAACCACCGAACTTCCAAGCCCAGTCCAGTATCATGGCTGCTCCACACCCTGTGCACTCCACCACCCTCCCAAAGATGCCGGCCCTAATGATGTGTGGTTCCATCCCCTTCCAAATAGGTTTCCTTGGGTGAGCCACCAGGTTCCCCCCTAGTCCAAGATACCCCTACTGCCTAATCAGGTCACCCACTAATCTTAGAGACAGTCCCACTGTACACCAGTAACCCTGTTACTAGGTGCAGTACAACACATTAAACTTATAAGGGAAATGAACAACTCCCTAAGCTCCTCTCTCCCAGCCTTTAAATCCAACCCCAGTGGCTAGAGAACTGCATGAGCTGCACATGCAGCCTTTCCTCAATTGCAGGGTAGGGTGTTCCCTATAAATTCTCAACTTCTGGGAGGGAGGTCCTGGGCAGACACCTGACTTGAGAGAGGTGTATCAGCCCTGTGTCTCCCTCCAAGCCCAGCAGCCAAGAACCAGGCCCAAGCAAATCCCACCAAATATGTTTTAAATCAGAAGAAATAGGCCTCTACCAGCGCAGCCTGTTACACAGTGAAACATCCACAAAATGAGCCCCACTTACAGGCACCAAATCAGTTTACAAACATCCAGCAGTCCCCAAAACAATACCCTGCTAGCCCCTTAGAAGTAAGAAAGAAAAGAACTAACCTACCAAGTAAAATCCACAAGAACCCTGTGAAAACAACAGCAGCAGCTACTGTCCTGGAACACAACTGATCCTGTCCCCTTCCAGTTCTTTCTGAGAAGACAAAGCAGCTAACACCTCAACCTGATTCAGCTCTGCCTCCAGTCAATTGGCTGAGTGAGACCTGGCCAGACCATTAACACCCCTCCCCCACTATGAACTAACCTTTACAGCTAATGGAGTCAGCACAAGGAATCAAAATTCAAGTCAAAGCCCCCAAAATATGTTTGTTGCCAAAGAAAACAGGTCTCCAATTTAATCAGCTTCACTAACACCACATCAAAATAAGCTTGAAATTAACAGATATAGGTCTCCAATTCAAATAACCATCTCCAAGCAAATCCCACCAAATAGGTTTTAAATCAGAAGAAATAGACCTCTACCAGTGCAGCCTGTTACACAGTGAAACATCCACAAAATGAGCCCCACTTACAGCCACCAAATCAGTTTACAAACATCCAGCAGCCCCCAAAACAATATCCTGCTAGCCCCTTAGAAGTAAGAAAGAAAAGAACTAACCTACCAAGTAAAATCCACAAGAACCCTGTGAAAACAACAGCAGCAGCTACTGTCCTGGAACACAACTGATCCTGTCCCCTTCCAGTTCTTTCATAACGGGAGTTAATAGGGATTTAACTCTCACTAGAGGGCAGCGACTGATTAGCAACTGGAAGGGTCATTTGATTTCAAAAAGAAAGAGGGTGATGTTAGTTAAGATGCTCCTCACACCTGTATTTTTTTGTATATTAGTTATATTTTTCCACCTCCTTTTTCTGTCTGGACTAAGTTGCTTAGTATCTACTTTCAAGCATTTTGGGGGTCTAGGTTAAACCCTATAAAGAGAAATTTGATCTATTTGCCTATAACTGAGGGGGGTGTGAATATGATCCACCTGATTGCTTTCTTTTCAGTATCTTTTTAATGTATAATTTTGGGTCGGTTTTGAGACCGGGAGAGCTTTTGTGGAGACCTCTTATGGAGCACTGGTTGTAACTCTGTATGGGTTGCTGGCTGGATAAGAAACCTAGGTTATTAGCTAGATTACCCACTTTGCCCTCATATGTAATTGCCAGTATGAAACAGGTCATTAAATGGAACATTACTCCTCATCTCCTACAAACCCCGGATGGGGAAAAGCTCTATAGGTGTATTCTTTCTGTTGATAGTCACACTGAGGTAATCTTTCCTGACTGTCCAACTGATAGACAATGGGACGTCTTGAGACTCCTAGCAGATAAGAGAATCCTCTCTTATGCCTGGGATTGCCTGTGGCTAAGTAACTATGGGAGGCTGGGGGTGAATGGTAACCATAAACACAAGCAGTTATCAGAGCGGTACTGTCCTAGACCTAGTTGTGTTCAAATACTTGAAACCCAACAACATTTGTTTTTAGACTGTGATTATACTAAGCAGTTCTGGGTTTATTTGGCAGGTGTTTGGCATGAAGCTGAGTTTGGGTGCATTGATTAGCCCACTTTGATGTTTGGGCCCCTGAAGAAAACCTTTTCTAAATATCATAGTGATACGATTTATGTGGTCTTTTGTATCTTAAAATATTACATTTGGCAGTCCTGGTGTCTTTGGGTCCTTCAACAAAAAGAAATGACTTCTGTTGAATTATTTTCTAATATTTATAAAGCTGTTAAATGTTTAATGAACTTTGATTTTGAGACTGGTCTATGTGCTTGACCACATTTGTGGATCCATTGTGCTTCATGGGTACTTTGCTTTCTGTATTTGTATTTCTATTGTTTTGTATGTAATGAAGTCCAATTTCTCAATAAAATTCCCCTACTCTTTTCAAGAAGTGCCATGGGATCTTTAACATCCACCTGAACTACCACCAGAACAGGCAGATGGGACCTCAGTTTAATGTCTCATCTGAAAGATGGCACCTCAGGAATGCAGCACCCCCATGCTGCACTACAGTGTCAGTATTGGGATATTAACCCAAGTGCCTGGTGTGGAGATAGAACCCATAGCCTTCTGATCTCCTGGCCTCAGAGGTGAGTGTGCTACCTGCTGAGCCACTGACACTGACACTGACTAATGATCATGGATAAGAAGGTTTAGGGTCATATCTATTTACAAGTCACTTCACAGTGTTTTCTGTTTCTCTAGGTGACAAGAAAAAGTGAATTGAACCCTGATAGTATATCTTTAATATATTAGGTGGTATCCAAGCAGATCAAGTCTGGTGCTCTCTTAAAGGAGTTAGTACAGCGTTGAAAGCTTTTCATTTGTTTAATACTTCTGGGCCAAAGTCAGGAATAACTTGTAAAGTGAGACCTCTTACATGGTGACCTCTCTCAACTTGGGCCTTATTCAGAATTCTCTCTCTGTCCTGAAAGTGATGTGACTCGATAGAAACAGACCTTTATTGTTTTTCTTGGTAGTTCAGATTTGAGGCTGCACTATGTGCTCAATCAAGCTCAATTGGCTTGGCATTTTGCCCATCTATGATTTCTTCGGAGATCAGGTATTGGAAAAAAACTAATGGATTTGACCCCTCTATCCCTTCAGTGATAGCAACGATTTTTAAGTGCTCTCTCCTATTTCAGACCTCAAGCTCCTCCTTCTTTGCTTTTAATTCATTTAATTCTTTGGAGTGCTTCTCTACAATGGGTAGTAGAGGATTTAATTTGTCCTCCTGTGCACTAATTCCACCTTCTACCTCAACTATTTGAAGAGATAAGGACTCCATTTTTCCTGTAGGTGAAGTAATTGCATCTGTTTGCATACTGACAGTTTGATTTATTTTTGAGAATCCTACTCTCACCTCTTAACGGATTTGAGAGCAGTCTATCTTTTCTTTGAGAAAGGGCCCCTGTGATTCACCATTAATCTCAATTTGATTACATTTTTCTGCTGCTGGAGTTTATTTTTTCTGCTCTATAAGACTTTTGTATTTGCTATTAGGAGATTGCATGTCACACATATCATTCTCCTGTTCTAAAGACTGACGTAGATCCTGCAAATCCTTATCATCTCTCCTATCAGTCTTTTGTTCCATTTTTTGCTCCATTTTGCTTTTATGTTTGCCCCTGGCCATAATTGTTGTATGACCCAGATTACTATTAACAGCTACTGTATCTGTTTCTATGCGGTGGGACATTTCCATTAGATTCTGAATACATGTCTATTTCAGAGCTATTCAGCTCAAAAGTAATGTTGCTACTCAGTTCTTGTATATTTCCCAGATTATATTCTGTTTTCCCAGTGTTACTGGAACAGGGCAATGGACTATATTTCTGGTAACACTGATCTCTACTCAACTGTGGTGAGGTAGTAATATAGTGGTTATATGAATCAGAGTTAGGTGCTGGTTTAGATGCAACTTGTAGGTCTAAAGCTAGCTCAACATGCTAAGCTTCTGAAAAGTCCATGTTTTTCAGTATCATGTTCTGCAATAACTATTTACAGAGTGAGAGTCTTTGGGGCTGCAATTTTGATAATTTCTGATAACAAAGGAGGATCAATGGCCTTAGGTATGTATATAAATCGAATAGTGAATGGACACCGCTCTTCTCAAACTTCACCTGTTCAGCTTTCTTTTTATCTGTCTTTATCTTGTGTTTTCAGATTCAAGGACTCTTTTTTAGCATTAATTCAACTTTTTTTTTTTAAACTAGGGGAGTCAGTTCTTTTTGTTTTGTACAAGTATCCAAAGTCTGTTAATTTTAATTGTGCTTTTTCTTGCTGAGCAGTTTCAAAAGTAAGCCCTTCCTCAAAAGGAGAGGTCACAACTATTCCCAGTAGTGGGTGTTGTCTGAGACTAGATTTAATGGAATTCTGCTTTGTTTTTTGTGTTCACTTACGCCTGCACAAGGAACATCTTGCTACTATACAGCATTTTAGAGGTGTGTCACGGCCAGTCCAATTACATCTGAAATTGCAATGTGCTTGGCAGGGTACATTAATGTTGGTCATGACAGTAGTTTTCCTTGATGACGTGGCATGTCGTCTAGTTGAAAGAAATGAACTGCTCCAATAAGAGTGCTTCATTAATTTCTATAGACGTAACACTGAGCATGCGCATTAGAGGTAACACTAATGCTCATGTCCAAATTATGGTTATTGGTGGCTACTGCCACCTGCCGCACTCTCTTTCTTCCCACTCTGTCCTTGCTCCTCTGATCCCCTCGGCTTCCACATTAGCCACAGTGCGGCTTTACTTGTTTGACTGCTCCTGCTGCCTGCCACACTCTCTCTCCTCTGTCCATCCTCACTCATCTGACCCCTCCCAGCTTCCACATTAGCTGCAATGTGACTTTACTCACTGGTGGCTCCTGCCACTCACTGCACTCTCTCTCTCTCTCCCCCCCTGTCCATCCTCACTCCTCTGACCCCCTGGCTTCCACATTTGCTGTGGTGCAGCTTACCCTTCAGTGTGATACACTAGGAAGCCCACTCCCTGTGTTCCCAGTCATGTTTCCTAAAACCAGCAGTGTGGGACACTGGGGAGCCTACTCCCAGGGTCCCCTGATGTGTACCCCCCAAAATCACTAGGACACTGGGGAGCGCACTACCGGTGTCCCGTCATCTTCAGTAAAAAAAAAAAACTGAAAAGAAGAAAACATTCCCCCAAGGTCTTTTTTGCTTTTAACCTGTAAAAAAGAAAATGGTCTCTCATCTGCTTTACTTGTTGGAGGCTCCTGCCGCCTGCTGCATTCTCTCTCACCAGTCCATTCTTGCTCCTCTGACCCCCTTGGCTTCCACATTAGCTGTGATGCAGCTTACCCTTCAGTGTGGAACACTGGGGATCCCAGTGTCCCCAGTCATGTTCCCGACAGCCAGCAGTGTGGCATACTGGTGAGCCCATTCCCAGTGTTCTGACATCTTCAGTGAAAAACCTGAAAAGAAGAAAACAGTTACCCGATGTCTTTATTTTCACCTGTAAAATAGAAAATGGTCCCTTGTCAGCTTTTATTGTTGGTGGCTCCTGCTGCCCACTGCAATCTCTCTTTCTCTCTCCCCCCAGTCTGTCCTCATTCCTCTGACCCCCCCCCCCGCTGGCTTCCACATTAGCTGTGGTGTGGCTTTACATGTTGCTGACTGCTGTCGCTCACTGCACTCTCTCTACCAAGTCTGTCCTCACTTCTCTGACCTCCCCATTTCCACATTAGCTGTGGTGTGGCTTACCCTTCACTGTGGGACACTGGGCAGCCCACTCCAAGTGTCTCCAGTCATGTTTCCCACAGCCAGCAATGTGCTACACTGGGAAGCCCACTCCCAGTGTCCTGACATCTTCAGTAAAAAAAAAATGAAGAAAACAGTCCCCTGAGGTCTTTTTTTTAACCTGTAAAAAAGAAAACAGTGTCTCATTGGCTTTACTTGCTGGCAGCTCCTGCCACCCACTGCATTCTCTATCCCCCCCGGTCTGTCCTCATTCCTCTGACTCCCCTCAGCTTCCACATTAGCCACAATGCAGCTTACCCTTCAGTGTGGGATACTGGGGAGCCCACTCCCAGTGTCCCCAGTCATGTTCACTGCAGCCAGCAGTGTTGGACACTGGGGAACCCACTCCCAGTGTCCCCTGATGTGTAACCCCCCAAAACACGAGGACGTTGGGAAGCCCACTCCCAGTGTCCCAACATCTTCAGTAAAAAACCTGAAAAGAAGAAAACAGTCCCCCGACATCTTTTGTTTTTAAACCTACAAAAAAGAAAATAGTCCTGTGTCAGCTTTACTTGTTGGCAGCTCCTACCACCCACTGCACTCTCTCTCCCTAGTCCTTCCTCACTCCTCTGACCCTCCAGCTTCCACATTAGCTGCACTGCAGCTTACCCTGCAGTGTGGGACACTGGGGAGCACACTCCCAGTGTCCCCAATCATGTTCCCTGTAGCCAGCAGTGTGGAATGCTGGAGAGCCCACTCCTAGTGTCCCCTGATGTGTACCCTCAAAACCCTAGGATACTGGGGAGCCCACTCCCAGTGTCCTGACATCGTCAGAAAAAATCCTGAAAAGAAGAAAATAGTCCTCTGACGTCTTTTTTAACCAGTAAAAAAGAAAACAGTTCCTCATCGTCCCCATCATCTCCCTCCCCCATCCCCACCCTCCAACTAAGCACCCATCTCCCTGCACCCCCCTTACCCCATACTTCCCTCTAGGTGTTAGCGGCTATGATCTTCTTTGAACTGGGACACGTCTGCACTCTTCAAAGTTGAACTGCAAACTGAAGAATGAACGCAAGTGCCATATAATGGCTGTCAATGGCATTTTGAACTTATGTTGCTGTCTTAGCTATTTTGTAGGACTTTTTGAACCACATTTTCGATATGGGCTTTTTGGGACCCTACCTAATGAACACTGCCACTGTCATTCCATTACTTGGTTCCAAATGGTGATTTACTGTAGCTCTCACTATGCAGAATCACCTTTTAGGACTGAGTAACAAAACAACAGCACCACTGTTCATGAGGTGGGGTCCCAGAAAGCCCATCTTGAAAATTTGGTGCAAAAATACCAAAAATGCCTAAATTACATGCAGTTGTTGAAATTTTTCTATGCACGCTCGAAACTTTGGTGGTTTTTAATACTTTCACTCCAAATTTTCAGCATTGCCAGTTTTTCACACCACCTCATGAATAGTATAGCTGTCATTCGTCACATCCTGCTTGAAACATGTTTTCGCACCTGTGACACAGAATGGCGTGGTTGATGTTCAAAATTACCTTTTGAGTCCAATGAATGAAATGACAGTGGCAGTGTTCATGAGGTGGGTTCCCAAAAAGGCTATTTTGAAAATTTGGTGAAAAAAATCCTAAAAATGGCATAGTTACATGCGGTCATTGAAAATGTTCTACGCAAGTGCATAACTTTGGCCATTTTCAATATTTCCACCCCAAATTTTCAATACAGCCATTTTATTACACCACCTCATGGACAATACAGCAGTCATTTTTCATACCCTGCCCTGAACATGTTTTCATACCTGTGGTGTGGAATGGTGTTTTCCCATGGATTTACAAATTTTCATCTACGGGGTTCATGAGGTGGGGTGATAAGAAAACTATGTTCAAAATTTCAGATTATTGTTAGCTCCTGCCACCCACTACACTCTTTCTTCCCCACCCTGGTCCTCACTCCTCTGCCCCCCTTGCTTCTACATTAGCTGTGGTGTGGCTTCACTTATTGGAGGCTCATGTCGCCTGGCGCACTCTCTCTCCTCGGTCCACACTCCTCTGAACCCCTATAGGCTTATACATTAGCCACGGTGCACTCTCTCTCTCTCTCTCCCCAGTCCACTAAGGCCAGTGGGGCTGGCTTCTCTGACTACCAGCTCCTTGCTGCATTTACAGTGCAGCTTCCACCATGCGACACCTGCTGCTCTCAATGCTGCCTCCTCGCTCCTCTGAAGCCAGTACCAGTACCACACCACTACAAATACCTGCAAGTGAACATTTGGCATTGACAAATGCTTGTTGGTCAATGTTCAGACATGGGCACAAGCAAGACTAAGAATGAAGTTCCCTAATATCAGCAGTCCTGGGGAACCCCTTGTTTATTAACAGCTAAGTTGGGAGATGTTGATTTAATACTTTATAGGCTGTTAAGAATCACCTAATTTACAAGCAGTTGCATAACATAAGCCATTAAACAGAAAGAAACTTAGAAACATAGATTTAAATCCTTTAATGCTCACTGAACTTTCAGTTATGCCTGCGAATAGCAATCGGAAAAAATTTACAAAAAAAAAAAAGAAGGGGGAATATTTCTCATCCACGTGATATTTAATTCAGCCTACATGCTTTAAAAAAGCCATTGAAATTATTTGCTAGGCTGCTTCTTTTAATTTTTCTCTCCCCTTGGTTACCCCTATGTCCTTTCAGGACTTTCCTGTTTCATTATTTAATTATTGAAAATAGGACAACTTATAAACCTGCTTACATAAACTATGCCATGCTTCTCATGCAGTACTTACCTCCCCATCTGTGCTCCTCACGTTCACTTTTACATTTACATATTATGCTGCAGAAATGGCATCTAGGATAACATCAGCACTTTTTAAAGGGAAGGGTACAAATTGCTTACAAAAATTTGTGTACTTAACTTATCATTTTTCTTCAGAATGCCAAGTTTGCTGCAGAGCTCCTTACAGCACGTCTACTCTGTGGCCATCTTGGAACCCCCTCTTCACTAAGCATTAACCCCTCCCCCAGAAACTACTGTTCATAGGAGTTATGGACACAACCTATGCTTGGGCCTTCCTCCCAGAGTCCCAGACAGCAAGCTATAAGCAGTCTTGCAGATGGCATGCTACATCATGGAATGCAAGAGTGTGCCAGCTCATTCCATGCAATGCATGCCGGGCCTAACAGCCTCATCAGTGTTCACAGTGCCTCTGGTAAGGCTGCACATGATGACAACTAAGTGGATGCTCAGTACACAGCAATCACAGGCATCACACCCTCAAAACTATCCCAGTCAGGTGACCAAACCCTTGGTGAGGTTCCTGATGTGGTGGTTAGTAGAGGATAACCTCTTCCAGGGCTTCCTCTTCTCCCCACTGAAGCCAGAGGTGAAAATCACCACAGACGCCTCCATGCTGAGGTGGGGAGCACACTGCCATGGTCTTCAGTTACAAAGTGTCTGGAACCTATCAGAAACACATCTCCTCATCAATGTGATGGAGGTGTGAGCAGTTTTTTACAGTCTGAAAACCATAGTGGACTTGATTAGCTGAAAGACAGTTCTCCTCCAGACAGACAAGAAGTTTGTCATGTACTATATCAACAAGTAAGGAGAAGGACACTCTTACTCACTCTGCAGAAAGGCAATGAGAGTGTGGGAATGGTGCCTGAAGTAGGAAACCCTGCTCCTAGCAATCTAACTGCCAGGTGTCCAGAACACTCTGTCAGACAAGCTTAGTCAAACAGAAGCAGATCCTCATGAGTGATCACTTGTGTCAGATGTTGTGAGATTGCTACTTGATGGGGGGGCACCCCAGATGTGGACCTTTTTGCATCCCCACTGACTGCCAGCTGTTCCATTCTACTCCAGAAGTCCAAGACATGGCTTTTTTTTTTGTCACGATACATTCAAACTGCCATAGAAAAATCTGTTTCTGTATGCATTCCCTCCAATCCCTCTAATCCAAAGAGTATTGTTCAAACTGGAGGAACACAGAGGCAAGATGATCATAGTGGCCCCCTACTGGTCTTGGTAGATATGATTTCTGCTGTTAAACTGACTTTCAGTCAGCGAACCAAAAGCTCTGCCACAATGCACGAAATTGTTGACTCAGGTGTGGGTGGTACATTGCAACCTGTACTTACCTCCAGGCCAGGCTCTTGAAGTGATAGAAGTAAACAGGTACAAGGTATCTAAGACGGTCTCTGAAATACTTTCAGCCACATGAAAGCCTTTCATCATCATGGATTACTATCCTGAGTGAGCCTTGAATGTCAGACATACACAGCCAAGTGGAAAAGATTTTCAGTCTGGTACTCCAAGACCTCGTCAGCCCCCTTTAGATGTCCACCTGAAATGATTCTGGAGTACTCACTGGACCTTTATGATGCAGGACTGCAGTATTCCATTCCACAGTTAAGGCCCACCTATGTGCTATCTGAACATAACATGAACCTGTAGTTAACCTCTACCTGGCACACTTGCCACTGTTTAAAAGGTTCCTCAAGGGAATTCTGCACACAAGGCCTCACGTCAGAAAGACAGTTGCTCCCTTGGATGTCAGCCTTGTGCTGGATATGCTCACTCACATGCCCTTTGAGCCTACTGTGACTTTTTACTTGAAGTTTCTCACTCAGAATGCAGCATATCCAGTGGCTATCACCTCTGAATGCAGAGTATCTCAAATCCATGCTTTGGTCTCCAGTCCTCTGTATACTGTTTTCTGTAAAGATAAGGTAGTTCTTTGCATGCATCCCAGGTTTCTGCCTAAGGTGGTGTTGTGGTTCCATCTTAATCAGGCTATAAGTCTACCTACCTGCTTTGCCAACCACCAAAATGAGAGAGAAAAGACTGTCCACTCAGTGAGTGTTAAGAAGGTCCATAGGTTTTACCTGGACAGGATTAGGTTTTCAGACAGTAAAAACAGACCTTTGTCTCTTTTGACTCCAGTCAAAAGGGACAGCCTGTCACAATCAAGTGCATTTCTGCCAGGAATGTAAACTGCCTTTGCCACTGCTATGCTATGGCTCAGGTTAAACTGGAGGGCAAGGTACATGCCCACTCCACCAGAGTGGTTGCTACTTCCCTGTCAGAGATATGCTCTGTGACTGTCGGAGAGGTTGTAGTGCTACAGCTTGGAGCACAGTGCATACCTTTACCAAGCACTGTGCACTGAATATTCATCAGTGCATTTATATTTAGTTTTTCTAACCGGCAAACTGAAAATTCTTTAGGTGTTTTCAGGCATATCCCGGTAACAAAACTTGCATATAAACACACAGTTTGCCAGAAAACCCATGTTAGCCAGTGAACACATTTTCTGGATAAACTATTCCGGTAACACTGCATTTGCTGGCTAACGGTGTGCAAATAAACATACTGCATGCCAGGCAACATACCACCTTTGGCAGGACAATTCTGAATGGATTACTATCCTGAGTTAGCCTTGAATGTCAGTCTCCCTAGTCCATAGGACTTTTTCTGAGCTTGGTATTCTGACCACCTATGGAGAAGATTGGTTCTTAGAAGTTATGAAATTTACATGCTTACTGTAACTTGATTTTCCTGAATATCTTCTCCATACAGTACCACTCCCACCCAACATCCACTTGACTCATCCCCGTTTTGTTGTATTGTGGTCTTCACCCCTTTAAACTTTGTTTGAGCTGTGAGGACACTGGGTTCCTGGGTTTCATGGCCTTTCTTACACAGGCCACTAAGGATATCTTATGCTGTTCGGTTAAGTGCATAGGTTACTTGTTATGGTCATGCTGTTCAGCTCTTTGGTAAAAGAGGTACTGAGGCAGTTGGGGGCCGGTGCTGCTGAATTCAGTGACATATGCATGGGACCTACTTGCATTACCAGCTCCCACCAGAACCACTTTTGGCTCCTGTGAGGTCCTAGTGCATCCAGATCAGACACACAAGTGGTAATCTATGGCAAAGTTATTCAGGAAGAGCAACAGTGACGGTATTCATGTAACTTTTATTTCTATGTTTCCTGGATCAAGTGAGAAAATAGGAAAATTGTAAAAACAGATATGAGAAAGTACTGGTTCAATCAGAGAGTGGTTTCAATCTAGAATAGACTTCCTGAAAAGGTAGTGATGAGTTCATCTGTGGATAGTTTCAAGAGGTCATTGGATCTAGAAATGGGTAACAAACGATTTGCCATTCGGTAGTCTCTTGAATGGAGTCTCCTATGGCCTGTCCAGGCTAAGACTCATAACCACTTTGAAACTATGACTGCCAGACTATCAGTGATACATTTCCTGTTTCTACTGGGATTGGTTGAGGGGGGGCCACTGGACTACCAGGGAATTTTAGTTTTTATTGTGACTAGGACAGTGTGTGTGGCAGTGCTGGCAGGCCTTTTGCATGCAGTTAAAACATAATTTATGGAAATATTAAATAGCTCTGCCCATCAAGTCTGTTAGTGCTTCAAGGAAGCATTTAAGATACATTACCAGTATGCTCTGTATGCATTGGCAGTAGCCCTCATTTCCATTGGCACCTGTTTGCAGTTAGCATTTCTATACAAACAAATTAGCTCCATGCTAACAGAGTAGCACTGTGCTAACTGCATTTATTTATTTTTGTTTAAACATTTGATAACCTGGAAAAGCACACTGAGCTGATACTCGTTTCCAAGTGTGACCCAGGGGTGAGCAGGGAGGGAGTTGCAGCAGTATACATACATAGAATAAATACATAAGAATATTACATACAATTACATAATTTTGTACAAAGGAGTTATTTACATTCAGTTGCATATATACAGTTATTTACAATCAGTTTCATGAATACAATAATATACAGTACAGAGGTTTTGAAGTTTAAACTGTGTTCATTTGGCTAAAGGCAGACTAGTTGCAGTTACAGGTGAGTAAGGGGAGTTGATGAAGTTGAGATTTAATGGAGTTGTGTAAGGGTGAGTTTCTGAGGGGCTGGAGAAGCTGGTTCCATAGGTAGGGGAGACGGTAGGAGAAGGCAGATTTGCCAGCTGATGAGGATGGTTTAGGAAGGGAGAAGGAGCAGGAGTTTCTAGAGCACAGTGAGTAAGGAGAAAAGGCTGCAGGGGTTAGTTTCTCAGCTAGGAAGGGGCAGTAGGTCAAATCAAAATTTGGAAATAAAAGAAATGGAGTGAAAAACGGTGATGGAGAGGGGTGCTAACCTGAGGGAGGAAAGGAGTGTTCATATTTTTAAAAATAGCACTGCCCATACTAATGGGCTGTCAGTCACTCTAATGACAGCACCACATTAATACTGTAAGTCTGGTGCTATCTGACTAAAAATGCTAGCTATTCTCTCATAAGCTTCAGAAGGTAAACAAACAAGGGGTATCTTATCTTCTCTTTATGTGCTTTTATTTTCTCTTGTTTTGCTTGCACAACTTTTATCAAATTTCAAAACACTGTCATGTCACAAAAAATGTTTATAAGAACGGTAGTTAAAACAGCTTCTCCTTTCATCTGCGTCCTTCTTTCATTTACTATTAAAAAAAAGTGGTTTATGAAATTCAAACTTAATAATTCAGTCATAACATTTAAGCAGGGGTTGCACTAAAGCCCTGTATACACTAAGTAATGTGTTCAAAATCATTTTTAACAATGTATCTCACCTGTATTAGGCATGGTTGCCAGAGCATTCAGATTGCACTTTGTCATTGTGCTAGCCCAAGTGAGTTCCTAGGTATAATTGTGGCCCACACGCAAAGCACTGTGGGTACTTGTGGGTACTGTAATGCATGCTGGGATACTTGTGATTGGGTGTGGATGTGAGTTTTGGAAAAGTGTCACCTTTAGAATCAGTAGCTTATTGTGAGCTCAAGGACGTGTTTTTTTTCATTTTATAATAGCCAAAAACACATATTTTGGGTTGCTGTGGTTGCCTTAACCCATGTTTCAGCATGCATCACTTCTACACTGCTGTCAGCATGGGTTAAGGCAACTCTGTTGGTCTGAAACTGTGATCAAGCCTACTTCTAAGCAAAGTGTGAGCATGGTTTTAGAACATGGATTACAGCATGATTTTTTACCATGCTGCAATCTGGAAAAAAGCATTTAAAACCATTTGAAGAAAGTTGAAATGGTTTAAAAGCCCTAAGGCAGGATATTAAAAGCCATTTCATGCACACCAAATTGGTTAGCGATTCGCTAACCCCAATTTGCACTACTGAAGTAGGTGAGTATTGCAAAGTGCCATATTGGATGGCATGGTTAAGGAGAGGCTATGCCACTAGTGACTGGCCCTAATCCATCACAGTGCATCTATGCAAAGTAGCTAATAAAGCCTTGTATATAGGTATACCAGCATGCTTGCAGGTTTGGAGTGGCAGTAACTAGCCATTAGTGCAACACTAATTACTACTTCCCCAAACCAGGTCTTACAGGCACACTTCCCTACACTCTCCCCCAAATACCCGGCCATGTCAGGCTACCACTAACACTGGACCCTCCACTGGTACATAGCATAACTATCCCTGGTGTCTGGTGGTTCCCCTCACCTCCCTCCAATTGCATGTCTGGGTAATAAGATATCTGTTCCTGGTGTCAAGTGCCCCCACCAATCAGACTCTGAATCACTTGCCTGATGTTCAGTGGTTCCCCCAGTACCCCAATTAGCAGCCTGGTAAGATCTGTAATTCTTCTGTACCACGTCCCTAGTGTCCAGTGGTTTCCCCCTGCCCCCAAGGGACATAATAACTGCACCAAAACCATAGTGGTTGCAAGACCATCGTAAAAATTGCCAGCATCCATTGTTATGCCCAATGTCCCAAATTCAGTCCTCCCACCTAGATCCCAGGCAGATCCAATATTTTAGTGTAGCTGTGCTGCTGTGTGTGCAAGTCATGGCTTGCTTGTGCCACCTCACCTCTCACAGGCATGACAGTTCATTTGGTAGGTGGTTCACTACAAAATAGATGACACGCCATATGCGCCTACATGGGGGGGGCTAATAAATATGCATGCCAATGTGCAATGTGAGTGGCTGGGAGTGTAACCTGAGCTGGTGGGGCAGGAAGAGGGCGAAGAAGGCCAACAGTCATAGACTGGGGGGTGGCCCAAGCTACAGAATGAGTCTGGCAGGCTGCCACACTATAAGACAATCAGACAGCAGCAGCAGCAGCAGTCATTAACACACCATGGGGTCACAAAACAATCATGGGGCAATTGCAGACTAGAAGCTTGACATTCTAAAGTCTCCAGGAGATACCACCTGGAACGCTTAGTGTAACATGCAACACCATACTGGCATATTTTGGTTTCTGGTCACACAGCTCTGTGCACTTACAGCACTCCCTTAATTGTCACAGTTCAGTTTTTTTTTGGTTGAGGGTTTTCCTATTTTTTTTCTGGGTCACTTTTAGTCATTCTGTTCACCATCTTAAGCACTCCCTAACAGCTATGTACACCAACATCCTTTATATGTTTAAAGAAAATATTGTCTGTTTTTTAATTTTATTTTACTAACCTCTAGGTTGAACCAGGAATTGTGTTTCTTTTCTGGTCACACTGACACACATAACTCCTGCTTAACTTGATTAAGCATCCCCCCAACACACACACACATGCACACGCACGCACACACACACTAGTAACTTAATCAGAAACATTTCATTAAATCCTTTTAACTTAGTAGTAATATATGTTGCCTGAATTTTTAGAAGCATATTAATGCTCAGCTCTTCTATGTTCTTTGCTTCTAATAGAAGCTAATGAATGTCAAAGCCTGTCCAGGTTAAAAAATGAAGCAAGGAACATAGAACAGATGAGCATTAATATGCAACTAAAAAAAATAGGCAGCATTTACCCTTATATTACTAATAAGTTAAAAGATCAGAAGCAGCACTTTGTTTTGTACCTATATGCCTGTTGCAGCCTAAAGTATGCGGTTAAATAAAAAAAAAAATCAGACAGTTGAAGTTCTGTCTCAAGCCACTTGACTAAGCACCCTCACCCTTGAACCTGAGCATTTAGAACTGGAAATGGATACTGGATCTCTAGCATCTCAAGTCCTTTGTTAGCAAGTGGTGGTATTAAAGTGACTTTCATCTAAAAACAAAGACAGGCTTTGATAACATTACATTTTATAAATGGTTCCAGTTACAAAATATAGATTTATGAAACCAGCTCCAATCCTTTCAGACTTTTGAAAACCTTAATGTAACACAGTCTTACAGTAGGCACTCTGTGTTGTATTTACACAATATGAAATTTGAAAAAAATGTAAAAAGCAATCATGTTGCCTTAGCAATTAAAGAGAAAGCCCTGAGCTTGAAAGAGAACCCCTGCCCCACACTTGCACCAGTGCAGCAGTACTCTTTCGGAGTATACTGATGTTTTTTTTCTGTTTATGCTAACCTGCTACAGTGGATTTGTTTCCTGTTTCAAAGTGCAGTTCAGCGTTTATTCGGATGCTGCTCCTTCAGACAGTGAGTCCTGATGATGCAATGGCAGATGCCTCTTGCCTCTGAACTGACCTCTGACCTGGTGGTACTGGTGATGCTCAGAGATGGGTGACTGACCCAATGGGCTGTTGACTTGTTCCAAGCAGCAGCCTCAGCAGCTAGGACACTGACAGGATCACCATGCAGTGATTGTTTGGCGATTTGGGGTTGGGGCTGGACACTGCAGCTAAGAATCATAGAAGCTTGTCGGCAAAAAAGGACAATACCGGCCCATCTAGTCTGCCCTTTTTTCCCCCCTACACCTCCCCCAACCTGTCAGCCCCTGCCCTCCCCCTGATACTCAGCCCCATATGCTTGTCCCATGCCCTCTTGAATTCTTCCACTGATTTAGGCCCCACCACTCTGTCTGGTAGTCTGTTCCAGGGATCCACCACCCTCTCCATGAAGAAACGCCCTCTCATATTGTCCCTGTATCTATTTCCTTGCAGTCTGACGCTGTGCCCTCCAGTTTTGAACCCCTCCTTCCTCTTAAGTAAACCATCTTCTCCCACTTTATTGGGCCTTTTTACATATTTAAAAGTTTCAATCATGTCTCCCCTTTCCCTCCTTGTCTCCAGCATGTACAGATCCAGCTCCTTACACCTCAGCTCATATGACTTTTCCTGCATACCCTGCACCATCTTGGTTGCCCTTCTCTGAACCCTCTTCAACACATCTATATCCTTGAGGAGATGTGGTCTCCAGAACTGAACCCCATACTCCAAGTGAGACCTCACCATGGCTTTGTAAAGGGGCATTATTACCTCCCTCTTTCTGCTAGTAATGCCCCTGCCTATGCATGCCAACATTCCATTGGCCTTTCCCACCGTCCTGCTACACTGGATTCCTGCCTTAAGGTTTGAGGAGACCATGATCCCCAGATCCCTCTCCTGTTCTGTTACTTTAATTTCCTTCCCACCAAGGGTGTACCCTGCTCTTCTGTTCCTACTTCCCAAGTGCATCACAGCACACTTCTTGGCATTAAATTTCAGCTGCCATGTCCCAGACCATTTTTCAAGCGCCTTTAAGTCCTCCCTTATGTTCTCCACCACCTCTGGTGTGTCCACTCTATTGCATATTTTTGAATCATCAGCAAATAGGCACACCCTTTTTCTCAAACCCTTAGCAATATCACTGATGTAGATGTTGTTGGGAAGAGGACCCGAAACTGACCCCTGTAGCACTCCACTCTTCACTCTCGCTGTCCCTGAGTGCACCCCATTTACCACCCCCCTCTGAGTTCTTCCTGACAGCCAGGCCTCCACCCAGCTTGTAATTTTCCCTCCCAACCCCATGCTTTCCATCTTGCTCACCAGCCTCCTTTGGGGGTGCAGTGTCAAAGGCTTTATTGAAGTCCAGATAGGCCACATCCACTGCCCCCCCAGTCAATCACCTGAGTCACCCAATCAAAGAAATGAATTAGGTTTGTTTGGCAAGACTTCCCCTTCGTGATGCAATGCTGTCTGCTGTCCTGCAAGCCACCCTCCTCCAGGTAATCTACCACCCTCTCCTTGATTAATGCCTCCATTACCTTCCCCACCACTGACGTGAGGTTGACAGGTCGGTAGTTCCCGTTTACCTCCTTACTACCTCCCTTGTGTAAAGACACTATGTCTGCCTTCTTCCAGTCCTCCAGCACTCCCCCTGTATCCAGGGACAAGTTGAAGAGCCTTGTCAAGGGTGTGGCCAACTCCTCCTTCAATTCCCTGATCACGCTGGGGTGTAACCCCTCAGGCCCCATTGCCTTGTTCACCGTCAGTCTATCTAGCTCTGCCCTAACCCTATACACAGTGAATGGGCTCAGATCCACCCATTTGCCCTCCTTCCCATTCGACTTTAGCTCAGGTCCTCTACCATCCTCCTCCTCCTCCTCCATGAATACCAAGCTAAAGTACTTATTTAATAACTCTGCTTTTTCACAGTCCCTTTATAATTTTATTTCTCCCTCCCCCCTCAGCCTAGTAATCCACTGCCTTGCCCTTCTCTTCTCCCTCACATATCTGAAAAAGGTTTTATCCCCCTTTTGGCCTTTTTTGCTATTTTCTCCTCAATATCTGCTTTTGCCCTTCTGATCTTCTTCCCTGCCATACTCCTCTTTTCCCTATACTCTTCCTTATCTTCCTCGCTGAGCGTCCTCTTAAATTTTCTGAAAGCCCTCCTCCTTTCCCTGACTGCCCCGCAACCTCCTTTGTAAACTAAAGCGGTCTCCTCCCCGTTTTGCTCTTCCTAACCTTTTTTATGCACATTTCCACAGCTTTCAGTGCTCCTCCATTGAGAGCTTGCCACAACTCCTCCACTGCCCCTATATTCTCTGTACCCTCCATTGTCTCCTTTACTATCCTTCTCATCTTGTCAAAGTCTGTGCGTCTGAAGTCCATGGCTGTAATACTGGTTTTACTTGTCTCCCTCCCTGCCCCGACCCTGAACATTACTGTGTTGTGGTCGTTGTTGCCCCGCTTCTCCCACTTGCACCTCCTCCACACTCTCCCCATTTGTCAGGACCACGTCCAGCAGGTTGTTGTCCCTTGTCGGCTCCCTGACTAGCTGTTGAAAGAATACCCCCTGAAGCACAGCTAGTATCTCCCTGCTCCTTGACAATGCTGCATCTGGGATTTCCCAGTCTACATCTGGGAGGTTTAGGTCCCCTACCAGCAGTAGCTCTCCTTTTAGGACCAGCCTTGTGACTGCCTGAATTAACTGTTCATCACCATCCTCCCACAGTCCTTCTTTGGTAATCCTTTTCTCTGCACATTTTCTTCCCTCACCACCTTGCCTATTTCCTTTTACTTTACTTGGTATACCCCCTGTCCTTCTTGCTCTGTGTTTCCTTATACCTCCTGAATGCCACCCTTTTTTTCTTCACCACCTTTGCCACTTCTTTAGAAACCATAATGGTTTCATTCCTTCTGCTTTTGGTCACTTATATCATGCAGAGATTGGTTGTTTTAATTATGCTCTCCCATATTTTTCCCCACTGAGCCACTTCCTATCCCTGGTAATCCACCATCTAGGCAGTTTCTGAGGCACTCTACCATTTCTTAAAATCTGCCCTCCTAAAGTACAGGGATCCTTGTTTTCATGTGGTTTGCCACTTTTCCTGTCTTTATGTTAAACCACACTGTACGGTGATCACTGGTACCGAGGGGACTGCCCACTGTGATGTCTGCAATGCTGTCCCTGCAAGTAAGCACCAGGTCTAGCACTGTCCCATCCATAGTGAGATCTCTGGCTAGCTGTTTTAGAAAAGCCCCATGTAGGAAGTCAAAGATGTCTCTGCTCCTTGCTGAAGCCATAGTTGGAAAGTTCCACTCCATGTCTGACAAACTGAAATAATAAACTAGCAGCACCTCCTCCTTACTTGCTATTCAAATGATGGCTTCCCCAAGTCCCTTATTCAACTCCTCCTCTTCACGTAGTGGAGGTCTGTACACTACCCCAGTACCGATGGCAGCCAAAAGCCTGTCTCCAAGATGATACACAGCACCTCCAGCTCCTCTTTTTCTTTTAGGTGCCCCTGTACCACTGTGGACTTGATTCATTCCGTCACATATAATACAGACCTCCTCCCCTCCTCCTCTCCTCCCTACCCTGTCTCTCCTGAGCAGAGAGTAGCACTGTATGGCTATATCCCACTAATGGTGCTCAATCCACCAGAACTCCATTATGGCCACCAAGTCCAGGTTAGCTCCACAATGATGGCTTCCAGGTCTGGAAATTTGTTTCCAAGACGCCTTTCATTGGGAGACATTGCTTTCAACACTTTCCTCCCCCCCCTTGCCGCTTGCCCTGGTCTCCACTCCGATTCCTGCCTGTGTTGTTCCTGAAGCCCCCATGACTTACTTCTTCCACTTTGGCATGCTGATGTTATGGTGAAACAAATATCACAAGGACTATTAGAGCAACAAAACTCACAGTTCACTGTAATGGTCACGAGGTACATCAACACAGCTTCTCCGTGTCCCTGTGCCCCTTCCCTGAAACAACTCTGACCTGGAGTTGATTATTCTGAAGTCCAGGGTATGTATGGGGCAGAGCCATGGTGGGTTCAGGGGGGCACAGCCCCCCCACAAAAAAACATTGTTTTCCTGATGGCACAATGTCAACTGTCAGCACTGTGCCATTGCTGAAAAGGCAGTCGACAAGTTTCCTGTTGAAGCACTGTGGTGGAACCTTCCACTTTTAACTTCACCATTCCTTGTCTCCTTTAATCCTCTATCCTTGCTTACATGAGCTATACCCCCCTTTTCTTCTGTTTTTTTCCCCATCTCTGCCTTTCTGTGCCCCTACCCTATGGGAGTTTTCTCCCCTTGGGCCTCATTCCCTGATGCTCTATCATCCAGAGGGGCACAGTTGTCTCCGTTGGTTTTACTGCCTCTCCCCCTACATAGTTTAAAAGCTCATCCAAGTAGCATTTAACCCTCCCACTAAAGGACTGTGGTCCCCTTCCTGGAAGGATGCAGGCTGTCTACCTTATAGAGGCTCATATTCTGCTAGGCTGGTCCCAAGTCCTCAGTGTTCTCAAAGCCCTCCTCCATGCACCATACCTTTAACCAGTTGTTAAATGACCTGGTGCAGAGTACCTTTGCCTTTCCTTGGCAGTACATAGATAACACCTTGGGAAAAGGCATTGTGCATGCCACCTGTTTGAACCCACTCCACATGTCCCTGGAGTTACCTTGCAGTACTACTACTACCTTATACCTTGCCAAGTCATTCATCCTCAGATGAATAATGGTATCTATCTCCCTTCCAGTTCCTCCAAGCTTAAGCACTGCTCAGGAATGCAACCTCCTTATCCTCCCCCACTCCCAAGTTTCTCCACCTCACAATAGAGTACCCCACCAGCTGCTGCTTCATTTTGGGCTGAAGGGCTCTCCCTTCCTCCCTCCTTGGGGCCGACACTTCTGAGGAACCCCATCTCCTCCCTTCTTACTGCAATGGGTACCTCCTCTTGGATGCCCTTTTCTGCCAGTGCAATGAAGGAGTTCTGCAGTGGTATATGTGGAAGAGCATGCACCCTTCCTGTCACCCTCACTCTCCCAGAGACCACCATGGTCCATCTGTTCTGCCTTTACCTAGGCATCCTCTCGGGGAATGGTAGCAGACTTGTTGGCCCTTGAGTGGGGCAGAATGTCCTCTGTACCCTTGCCAGCTTGGTCTGGAGTTAAGCAACCTGTGCCCACAACCAAGGGAGGTGAGTACATATGGGGCAGCACATCAGTCTCCAGAAGGTTTCTTGAAAGACTTTGGACCAAGCACTGTATGGACACCAATAACAGATATCTTATTACCTGGGCATCCAATCAGGTGGGTGGAGGGACCACCGGACACCAGCAACAGATATGTCATTTATCAGCAGGGCAGTTATGGGATAGGAGTCCACTGGACACAAGTGAAAGTCTGTAGGTACTGATTTTTCTGGGTGGCTAAGCGGAGGTGGGTGCAGAATCATGGAACACCAGGGAAATTGTATGGCGGGATAACCAATCTTACTTGATGGCTAACTGGGGAAGACACAGGGACCACTGGACATCTGGGAATGTCTGTAAACATACAAGCAGGGTATTTAGGCGGAACCACTGGACCCCAGGTAACTGTTTTTTTTTCAGCCCTGAGTAGTGCCAAAGGAAGAAGGCACAACATGTGTCTGCTCTGGGCCTGTAATGAGGCCCTAGTGGGATGCAAATGATCTTGCAGGTGCTATGGGGTCATTTGCATATTAAAGTATTGATAAGGCAGATTGCTGCAGAGGAACAGATGCCATTAGTGGGCCCTAACAGCTAATAGCTTCTGAAGGTCCCTTAGCACACTATTGGTCACATAACTCCGGTGACCAGTAGGGGGATGTGGTTTGTGGGTGGAATCAAAATAGTGCCTGACTGTTATATTGAAACATGCCTTTAGCAGTCACAATGTGCCACAGCATGTGCCAATATATCCGTTGTTTGCTCCAGGCACTGATTTTCTCTTGGAGCAAACCTAGAGAGGTAAATTCAGGAGGATGTTCTCTCACTAGAAAGACCCACACTGTGACAAACTCCATCTTACTGTAAATACCTCTGATAGCTCCCATTGTTCCCTAAGTAGGCATATTAACACTTGGCTATAGTGAACATCTAGTATAGTGAACACCTTAGCTGGCCGCAGATGTATTCACTGTAGAAAAGAACCACTGCACTCTTCTTCACAGTAAGAGTGGTGGATTCCTGGAACAGCCTTCCAGTAGAGGTGGTGAGGTTCAAGAATGCATGGGATAGGCACAATGGAATCTTGGGGGACAGGAAGGTGGGAGGGATAACATAATGGAGATCAAATAGCATCTGCAAGGATACTGTATGCAGGGAAAAATGGGCAGACTATGTGGGACAGGTGGTCCTTATCCGTTGGCAAATTCTATCCTTTTGTTTGTATTTCACAGTCCCAATCCAGGATCTTTGAATATCCTGGTCACAGTGTGGGCAAAGCCTGTGTAGCTAGACCATGGTGGGCTTACTAGTGACAAGGGTGTAGGCAGGCATACTTACTGTACACATTTGTATACATTGTTTTAAGTACCTGTTCCAAACCATATGCCTTTGTCTTACCACTATCATTACAATCTAGATTATTTTAGTTAGTATGGGCTACTTAGTGTCTGTATCTGTTTAAACTTCTATTATTTAGGACATATTTAATGTGTACAGCCTGTTTAGAGATTAGATGAGTCATCTGATAATGTGATTTGTTTTGAAAAGAGGGGGCACAGAGGATGTGTAAATTTTTTAATAGGGGTCAGCAATTGGAGACAGTGGGCTCAATTTTCAAAGTGCTCTCAGAGCGATGCAAGTTGTGTCACTCCAGGGATGCAGAAATCTCTGGGTGCACAAGGGACTCTGTGCCCCATTCTGTAAATAACATGGTCCTGGTGCCAAATTCCCCAGGTTTGCCGCAAGTTGCCTGCTGTGCCAAGCAGTTGGTGTACCTGCTAGACTTGCTGCAGGGATCCACCCCCCCACCTGGCACAACAGTGCTGGACAGGAGGGGGCAGCATGTAGAAGGGGGCATGAGAGGGGTCACGGGGTGGGGGGTTGCAGCAGCAGTGTTGGCACCTGGCCAGGTATGTGTACATGAGACTGTATGTACAGTTCAGTAATTGTACCATGTGTAACGTAGGTAACATCCCTGGTAGTCTAGTGGCCCCCCCGATCCCCTATCACCCCCAACATTATGCATGTCATAGTCCCATGGACCCCCCAGCCCTGAAATGCCCATAAATGAACAAGTTAAGAAATTCATTCCCTGGTGATCTAGTGCCCCCCCCAAGCCCTGAAATGCCTGTAAATTAACATGTTCATAAAACCATTCCTTGGTTGTCTAGTGGACCCCCACCCAAGCAGGCAGTGCCTTCCACCCCGATCCCCCTCCCGAACCCTAAGACAGTGATTTGCACAGCCCTCCTCTCTCCATTATGGCTGTCCACCAACTGAGCAGTCACTGAGCGCTTACTGCATACAAATTTACTAGGGGACATAGCCTGCAGCTGGTAGGGGGAAGATTCAGGAGAGAGATGAGGAAGCACTTTTTCACTGAATGAATGGTGGCCAAGTGGAGTGAGTTGCCAGAGGAGGTGGTCTCCCTGAAAACAGTGGATAGCTTCAAGAGAGAATGGGACAGGGTGAAGGGGAAAGTTGCTGGTGGAGAATGGGGGTGATGGAGAGGGGGGACTTGAGGGAGGACATTAAGGAGGTCGGCCAGAATTTGAAGAGGGGGAAAGGTCCTTCTGCAGACATGGGGGCCTGCACACTCAAGCAGACTAGATGGACCATAAAGCCTTTTTTCTGCAGGCATATTTGTACGTTCATATGGTCTTACCTCATTGTGTGAGTGGGTGCCATGGATGGTGGTGCTGCGGTGCCTTCAGTGTTGTGGCATCATCATGTAGACAGAAGTTCTTTTCCACCCATTATTCCCATTTGAGTCAGAGCTGGTGGCATGCAATGGTGCACAGATAGACTGTGGAGATCATGCACATTTTCAATGCCTGTTCATAACTTTTAATTGTAGTGACTACTGCTGTGCCACCTACCCTCTACTAGATGGCAGTTAAGCAGCAGTAGACACTGTCCCTCCATCCCAAAGGATGAAATCCATCGATGGATGCTAAATCCTCTGTCCCCCCCCCCCACCAACCCTCATGCAACCCTGGTCCATTCTCAAACCCAGGTCAACAGTGTGACGGGAGGTGAGGTGACCAGTATCACAACCCTCCATGCCACTGGCCTGACAAGTTTACTGTAGCTCAGATTTACTTTGACAACATTGTTTGTGGCTCTGAGGGGGTGCTGACCCTGTAATGCATTGTTTTACAGTTCTTTGCTTTTACCCTCTGTGCCATTCAGCCAGAACTATATGTTTGGCAATTATTTCCCCTTTTTCTTTATTACTGAGGGAAGTGACATAAAAACAAGATTACTGTCCCTTGGACTTTATTAGCTTTGGTTACTTCGCTCCACATGACATCATGATGCTGTGTGTATGACATCATAGGTATCTCCACAACAACAGAGTGGGATGCCATAAACAGAACTGTGACTGCAGAAGTAGACAAGCAGACAGAGCAAATAGGGCAGAGGTCCTCTTTCCATGCAAATGTCTTTAGTAATAAACAAAAAGGTGACAATCACAAAAAGGAATGAAATATAAGGTAAACTGTGTCTAGCTATTATGTTTTAAGAGTTGTCCCAACAACATTAGAGGCTCTTTAAAGCCCTGTTACACTGTAAGCAAACATTCAGCATTGACAAATGGTTGTTAGGCAGTCACTATTTTGACCGAAGTTAGTAAGTGGTTTTCAGCTGTGGCATAGGAATGCATTAGGGGCAGGAACATGAAGAGTGCTTATGATAGTCAGCAAATACAGTGACTGGTATGCTTGCTAGCAGCTGTTGCAGCTCCCTGTAACACTTTGTAAGGATTCAGTTGGTTATGAGATCCACTGTGCATGAGATTCTCAGATTTAGGATCAGTAATTTCTGGATATGGAATTTCGCAAACTTCAGTGATATAACAAATATAATTTTAGTTAATTCCAGATATAATAGTTACAGTTTCTTATCAAGTATAAGTAAAGTGCATCAGTTCAGCTATACATAGTGCCACTGTGTATAGCATTCCAATGACTAGGATACTACAGACCAGTTACAAACAAATTACCATGGGCATTAAAATACATTTAAAGCCCTGTTTACATGATCACATTTACACCAGAGCAAAGTGAGCACTTGTGTTTCTCCAGCACAACGACAGCTGTGTAGACACTTACCAGAGCATAGTGTGTCACTCAGTTTGCCACTTCAGAATTTACAAGAATCCTGGGGACACTGACAGGAGTGAGAGGCTTAAGCAGCCACATGGACAGGCTGTGCTGCTCTCTTTGATGTAAAGTGAAGCAGCAGGTGAGCTCCCCAGCTTCATGGCCCATCACCAGTGCATCTTGCATCAACACTGAGAGGGGCCATGTAAATACACAATGCAAGCACAGTGGAAGGTCAGAGCAGCACAGGAGACGTGCTACAAGGTAAGCCATGTGGCTGTGTAAAAGCAGCTTAATGTTAAGTTTTGGGAGAGACATACTGATAAATGTGGGTGCTGAAAAAGTGGCTCCACTGTTTCTTCAGATGTATTTCAATGAATCTAAACATTTATTCTAAAAGCTGATTCCTTTTTGAAGTTATCCTTTACTGAATGAATCAGTGGTTTTACCAATGCAGGAACTCAGACAACCACTTAATGTGAAATTATCATGCCTGGAAATTAGAAGAGTAAGAGGAGATCTAATGTTTGTATATGACACATTGCAGGATCCTGAACTGTTGATCTCTCTTAATATAGATTTTAAATTAGACCATAAGGAATCCAGGGGACACTACTTCACTTAATGGAGAAAGAGTCTGAATAGAAAAAAGTAAGTACTGTTTTCCACAGATGGTGGTGGGAGAGTGGAACAGACTTCCAACAGATGCTGTAATAAATGACAACAAAGAAATATTTAAAAATTGATTGGACAAATAACTGAGCTCAAAACCGAACATCGTGTACTACTACTGATATAACGAGAGGGCAGGTTACTTGGACTCGTAGCCTTAATCTGCTCTACAATTCTAGTAATGTCTAATAATCTCTAGTAACCAGAAAATTGTCTGAACAGAAACAGCTGGGCTACAGCAAAGGTGTGAACTGATTCCCATTCACCTTAATGGAGCAATAGCATCAGTGCACTTTGGCCATTTAAATACTGTACCAGCAGTCTTGAGTTTATATGGAGTTAGAGAACTTTGAAATATATAGTTTCTAATAGCACAATATAACATCTCTGAAAATTGAAATATACAATCTTATCAAATTTGAAGGTCTTCAAGCAGGCCAGCTGATGCAGTGGTAGCGCTATGGCGAACTTGGGACATTGGGAGGACAGACAGTGGGGGGGGGAATTAAGCATCTGATGGACTGCTCTCCTCCTCTGGGGAAGTGGTGAAATGGAGTCCAGTGTTAGCCTGGACCCTAGCCATGGCTGGGAAGCAGGGACTATAGACAGCAGCGGAAGAACAGCAGACATCCGACATGCCACATGCAGATGCATGCATGGTGCTGTCATTAATTTCATTGCATGCATGCTGTGCTGTGCCACTGGGAAGGGAGGCCAGAAAACCCAAGGAAACTCCTTGGCTGGCAGAAAGACTCCTGGCCACCAATGGGCCCCACACCAGATGACCAGGCACCACTGCAAAACTGGATCCACTCTGTGGCAGTGGTTGAGGAATGTGCCAGCCCAGCTGAGGGAAAAAGCCCTGGGGAAGACGGGCTGACAGGGCTGGCATGGTTGGCATGAAGGGAGCTGCCCAGTCTTCAGGGGGTGACAAAAAAAGATTAACTAAAAAAAATGAAGATCTGCATAAAAAGTAAGTTTTCATAGATAGTGGCATAGATGTTTTTTTTGTTATAGATAGAAAAAAAAACAAAAGAACAGAAAATAGCATTTTGCATGAAATTTGATTCAGAATTGCAATTTCAGATATATTATCCAGTTTTAAACAATTATTGGGAAAAACAGCAGTGATTTCAGCAATATCTGAAAATCACTGACCCAACTCATAAGTGAGTTACAGTATAGACCTCTCAAGAATGCCTCACCACACTCCTCTAGATTACACTGCTACGGTTCTTGGCCAGTGAATGCAAATTCATTGAATTCTCTGCATGCTAACATATGGCCTCTGAATTCAGAAAAGGTACAGGGAGAGATGCCAAAAATGAACTGGTACTGTAATATGGCTGTCAGCAGTGGCAGGGAACATGATGGTCTCTCTCCTGCATGTATCTCCTGGTGCTCGAGCCCTACCCCCTTCCAAGTACTCCCTGGTAGTCCAGTGCAGATACCGCCTCCTCCCAGTTTCCAGCCCTTGAAACATTCCCTGGTGTTTAAGTGGTGTCCCTCTTCAACTATTCCCTGGTAGTCTGAACATAAGGGAGTAAAGCCAGTGGATGAATGACAGCCGGGGCACACACCACATGAGTAAGTGCTTTGCCATCACAGCATTTTAAGTGATCCATGTTGCCACCACCATGAGATTGTGCGATGTTGTGTGTATGTGACTTTGTGAGCCAGTGGAGTATTTCCACTCACATTCTGGCATGTTGCTGCCACTATTTTGTCATTGCTGAGGTGTATGTCATGAGCAAGAGATAGCACAGAGTGGAAGGTATGACCTTCTTCCTGTCATAGTACCATTATAATTTATTTAAAAGTTTTACCAGAAAAGGCCTATGGAACTGTAAGCAGCCTATTTCCAGAGGTGTCCTCGGGGAGGGTATATGGGGAAGCACATTAGACAGTTTAACAGCAAACAGACAATTCATATACAGTGAGTAGCAACAGTATACAATACTGACAGTAGGAATGGTGCAACAGTTAAAGCTTTTTTATTTATTTAAAAACTGGTTACTGGGAGAAGTACACCGAGCCAAGTTTCATTTCCAGGTGGGACCTGGGGAGGGGGAAGGGGAAACACAATTACAAAGACTACAGCAAGCCAGATAATGCAGTAACAATGTCAATGACAATAAAGTGCAATAGTAGAGTGCAGAACAAACAAGAAAGCAAGATCTTTGCATATGACAGAAAACAAATAAATTAGCATACAGTACAAGTCAGTTGTGCAATTGGACATGATCAAACAGTGCTTAATGCCAGAATGAGCAGACTGACCTATTCTTGAGGGAAGTAGTGAGACAGGCTGATTAAACTGCACATGAAATAGCTAAAACTACGGTTTTAGGAGAGAGGGAAGAAATGTAAGGGGATGGCAGAATCATGAGGGAAGTATAAGGAAGGGCTCAAGTAGAAGGCTGGTAGAAGCAGGGGGGGAGAGAGGGGAGAGGTTTTAGCTGGCACCTGACAGAGGGGAAAGAGGGGAAGATATGGATGGAGAAAGGTAGTTGGTTCTAGAGGGAGGGGAGGTGATGGGAGAATGCAGATTTTCCAGCTGAGGAGTGAGGGTGGGGAAGGGAGGGAGAAGGTGCAAGGATCCCTAGAGCATAAGGAGTAGAAGGAGGAGGGGATGGGGAAAAGGAATAAGGATAGGTATGGGGGAAGGGACTCAAGCCAGTATTTAATGATGATGGAAACACAGTGAGACTAGCGATGTGATGGGAGAGGGAAGATGTATAAAGAGAAGCATAGAGAACTGTGGTGGGTACGAGATTGTAAGTGGGTGTCCAGTCTGGTAAGAGAAGTGAAGGGGGGGTTCTAAAGACCTCATTACATTGTCAAAAACTGGGAGAACCATTTTGGTGACCAGCTAGTGGTGGACTGGAGGAGAAAGGCAGTCCTTATTACAGTACGGGGCACCAAGTTTGGGGCATAATTTGGCATGGATGGTGTCAAAGTGGGCCGAGAAGTCAAGCCTACTATCTAACCACACACAGAGGTACTTAAAAGTTGGGACTACAGCAAGGGCGGTGCCATCCAGCATGGAGAAAACAGGGATGAGGGAGAGCCTGACAAACTTCAGACTAGTAGCAGAGATCACTGACACTGTTTTTTAAGTGTTGTCCTGAAGTAGGTTGGACTGGAACCAACACAAAATATTGTGAAAGTCTTCTTGGAGTGAGACTTCCACAGATGCAGTCGAGGGACCAAAAAGTGTAAAGAACTGTGTCATCTGTATACATGTGAATATGCAAGTTGATTCAAGCGGAGGGGAGGTCATTTAGGAAGATGGAAAATAGTACTGGACCCATAATTGAGCCCTGTGGGACCCTGCCTGTATAAAGCGGGGTGGGGACAAGGCACTTACTACCTGTACTGACTGTTGACGGCCTGAGAGATGAACAGAACAAGTCGTCTGCATAGGCTGAAAGGCTGCAGAGCTCAGCTTGTCCAGGAGGAATGAATGGGACACAAAGTTGAAAGCTTTGGACAGACTGAAGAAAATGTCAGCTGTAATGTGTCCCTGATCCATCCCATAGAGGATGGAGTCAGTGACCTGAAGCAGGAGGAGATGGTGGAGTGGTACTTTCTAAAATCAGATTGGAAGAGGGAGGGGAAGTTAAATGAGTGGAGCAAGTCTGCAAGCCATAAGTAGATCAGTTTCTCATGAAGCTGTGCAAGACAGGGGAGGAGGGAGATAGGGCAGAAGTTGTCAGGGGTCAAGGGATCACCCCCTTTTTGGAGGGGGAGAACCTTGGCAATCTTCCAAGACTGAGGTATAGCACAAAGGGTGATTAAAAGGTGTAGGAGGTGAGTAAGGGGTGAGGTGATGACTAGAGCTGACTGATAGAGGAGTGTGGCATCCAAACCATCTGGAATAGATTTGGATGGGTTGAGTGAGGAAAGGGCAAGCAGGGTTTCCTGGGGAGTGATAGTTGAAAAATAAAACCCTAGGGAGGAGTGACATAAGGGTGAGGGAGGAAGTGGAGGAGAGGAGAGGAGATAAACCAGGAGGTGGGGAGGAGGGAGGGGAGAGAAGAACTGTTGAAAAACTTACTGAAGTGAGCAGGAACAGAGGGAGGATCAGATACTGGTGAGCCATTAACCATGAGGACCAGGGAGATGACTGGGTTGGGAGTCAGAAACGGAGTGAATCACCTTCCAGAATTGGCAGGGGAGTTAAAATTATGCTGGAGGCTGGTCTTAGAATGAGAGACTTTGTGGATATTACAGGTTAAGGTAGTGAAACGGTGAATAGAAAATGTATTTACAATGAGGAGCAGCAATTTATAATACAGACAATATAAACTGCAACAGTCAAATACTACTAGTTAGATGAGATGATGTGAGATGAGGTGAGGACAGAGTTATGTGCAGGAACAGAGTTGCATGGGCTTGAAGAATGAGCTTCAAGGAGGAAGGGGAGCATGCATAGTTGATAATGGGAGGTAGACAGGACCAAAGTAAGGGACAATAACTTGCCTGCGCCTTACCGGCACATAACAAGTATTACCATGTTACTGCAAACAAACTGAAATCAAGAGCCGTTGTACAAACGTAATGGGGGGCAGTGGGGGTTACCTACCCACTGTCACAAGAGTTGATGAGGTGCATTTTAACTTAATACTATTAGCATTTAGTGAAGTGGAGAGTGAGCTGTGTAAAAAAAAAAACACACTAAAAGAGGGTAGGGACATACTTAAGGAGTACATAGGATGGCACAAGGAGTGGTGCAGTACAATGAGAGTGGAGCAACATTGTTCAGAAGAACTTTCTGGGAACTGCAGTGCTGCCCCATTTGTAGGCACCTCTCTGGGCTGAGGGAGGAGATTGCCAGGATTTGAGCACAGTTGGCAGAAGTACTGGGGACCTTTGCCCTCACCCAGGAACCGCCATACCACCAGCCACTGCCACATAGGGTACTCAGTCAGAGGTCTGGATGGACTACAGTGGGCTCAGGGAGGTTGAGGAAGGTGGAGCTCAAGCACATCTCTCCCCACCTGGTACAACTAAAGAACAAATATGATGTTCTCAAGGAGAGGGAGATCTCTGAAAGGGGACCCAAGGTTATGACCAGGGTGAAGGGCAGACCCACCAGGAGGGGGGCACATGGGACGGGACCAGAGAATCCCAAGGGAGAAGGAATCTTCTCCTAGTGAGGGACTCAATAGTTTGGGGTATGGCGATAGGATCAGACATCAGGAGGGAGAGGGAGGTTATGTGTCTCCTAGGAGGCACAGCTATGAGTGAGGGGGATCAGATCCTAGTTAAGGGATAAAAGGGTCCAGCTGTGGGGGAGAACATGGAGGTCACAGTACGGGGGAGATGAAAGGGGAGGGTTCAGGGCGAAGAGTAGGGATGGCATTGAGGATGAGGGAGCTGTAGGTGGGAAGGGGGACAAGTGAGGTATAGAGTGTGTTAGGGGAAGGGGCAAGACTGGGGAGGTGGCTAGAGTAGAGTTGAGGGTACAGATAGGGATATAAATGTGCATGGCAGGGTGGACTCTCAGGGCAGGCACAAGGAAAGAGAGTTTGGGGGGGATGTGCTAGTGCTGGGTGACTCCATACTAAAAGGGGTCAGATGGGGGAGTGAAGGGGAAATACATTTATTTAACTTTTGTTAACCAGGTAAGTACACTAGACAAACACATGCCTATTTTCAGGTACGACCCAGGAGAGTACAGGAAATCAAAGAACATACAGAGTACAATTTGAAGCAAGTAGGGCAGATACACAGATGTCAGGAGAAGCATAACATACATAGTAAGATATCTCAGGTCACGACAGTAATCATAGTCAATATGCTAAGGTACAGCGTCACTGGCACAACGTCACCAGCAATATATACATACAGATATATACAAAATTTGCACATTTGCAAGATACATGGAATGAATACACTCAAGTATACTGTGCAGAGGACCAGGCTAATCAGGGAGAGTTAAGACAGTCACATACTGACGAGAGCTTCAAGTGGTTCCACAGGGAGGTGCATAGGCCTGACTGGGGGGAGGTCCGGACATGGACAAGAAAGGAGTTCCACAGTCTAGGGGCACATGATGCAAAGTCCCTGTCCCCCATTTTGGTACGAGTAGGAGGGACCTTAAGGATAGCAGGGCCCAGTGACCTTTGGGGGTAGGCAGCGGGGGCTGCTGGCACAAGGAGCTGTGCCAGTTCGGGGGGGTGCCAGTACCCAGTACCTTATTCATGAAACTGCCGAAAACAAAATTCAGATAATTGGGTGGGGAGAGCCAGTTGAGCTTACTGTACAGATCACAGTGGTGAGTGAGACGATGGACTCCAAGAGCAAAACGGCAGATGTTATTATAGGCAACAGTCCATCTAGAGAGGTGGATCTTAGAGGTATTGGAAAACAAAAGAAGCCCCTAACAGAGGGATGGTAGAAACATCCCTCTAGACAGTGCTAGATGAGCAGCCAGAGTAAGGTTATTCTTTGCCCTGTAAGCCAGACCCAATTTCCAGTTAACAGCTCTACACGAATTTTGGATATGCTGACCAAGATCGAGCTGTGGGTCAAGTGTCACCCCAAGGTATTTGACGGAATCAGTGATGAGAACAGGAGTGCCATCAATACCCGAGATGCACATAGGAATAGAGGAGGCCTTTAACTTGGCCAGGGAACCGAACAGCATGGCCTGGGTCTTTTTAAGATTTAGGACCAGCTTATGGGATGATATCCAGGAATGGACACTCCTGAAACCCTCACTCAGTTGGTGGTTAATGACCCCAATATCCTTTGAATGAGTGAGGATAACAAGGTCATCAGCACATAGGACAGCCCTTCAGGAGGCTGCCAAGGAGGGAAGATCATTGATGAAGATGGAAAAAAGCAGGGGCCAAAGGACTGACCCTTGGGGGACCAATGAGGACATGGGGTGGCGTCCAAGAGCATCTTACTATATTTGGTTAGTTGCTGCCTTCCATGAAGGTAGTTGGAGAACCAGCTCAGGGCCGTAGGGGATAAGCCCAAAGACCTAAGTTGAAAACATAGCAAGGCATGGTCAACAAAGTCAAAGGCTTTAGAAAGATCAATAAAGATGGCCCCAGAGAGTCTGCCTTGGTCCATAGCATCCCTTATCCCAGAAGTGACAGAGACCAGCGCAGAGGTGGTGCTGTGCCCTTTTTGAAAGCCATGCTGTGAGGGAGACAGAAGCTCATGAGCCTGGATATAATCCAAGAGTTGTCCCACCACAACTTTCTCAAGGAGCTTGCTGATGGCAGGCAGAATGACAATCAGATGATAGTTGTCAAGGATCCTGGTGTTGCCCTGTTTGAGCACAGGGACAACCCATGCTACCTTCCACAGGTCTGGGATAACTCCATTTTTTGTTTCCTTTGTTTCTATGGTTTTGTTCCCTAGACTCCTTACATTCAAGGAGACAACACTTTAAGATGTTCCCTTACACTCCTTACCCAATTTCCCACCATTCTCAGCCCCATTCTTTGATACCTGGGTAGAGTCTATACCTGGGTTGACTGCAGATAAAGCAGGACAAACTATTCTTAAGTGAGCAAAGAGCGGAAGGCATAAACCACATGTGGTGGTGCACATGGGTACATATGACTTGGCAAAGGAAGGGTAGGATAGATGAATTCAACAGCTGGCTGGGAAATTGATGTTGATCCAAGGGGTATGGGTTAGTGGGAGGCTGGGGCAGGGTCTGGGACAATAGGGATCTGTACGCAGGGGACAAATTACATTTGAGCAGGGAGGAGAAGGGAGTGCTAAAACAGAGTTTAGAAGAATACATAGAAACAAAGGAAACAAAGATGAATTCAACATAGTTGCATATGGGTAGAATCTGTACCTGGGTTGACAGCAGATAAAGTAGGACAAGCTATTCTTAAGTGTGCAAAGAGGGGAAGGCATAAACCACATGTGGTGGTGCACATGGGTACAAATGACTTGGCAGGGGAAATGGTAGTAGTGGTTAGGGAGAGGTTCATGGAACTGGGTAAGTTTAGTGAGGAGGTATGGAGCTCAGTGGCCTTCTCTGAGGTTCTCCCAATACCCAGGGCAAGTACGACAAGGAAAGGTAGGATAGATGAATTTAACAGTTAGCTGGGAAATTGATGTTGATCCAAGGGGTACGGGTTAGTGGGAGGCTGGGGCAGAGTCTGGGACAATAGGGATCTGTACGCAGGGGACAAATTACATTTGAGCAGGAAGGGGAAGGGAATGCTAAAACAGAGTTTAGAAGAATACATAGAAACAGAGGTTAATTTAAACTAGGCGGAGGGGGTGGCGACTGAGTTGCCTAAGGGAAGGCTCTCTGGAGAGGGGAGACAAACAAGCCTACCTTCCGTACAAACTGTGTTGGTAGCAGGGAGAGATCAAAGGATGGGGTTGAGAATGGTGGGAAATTGGGTAAGGAGTGTAAGGGAACATCGTAAAGTGTTGTCTCTTTGAGTGAAAGGAGTCTGGGGAACAAAACCATAGAACTACAGTCTTTGTTGGCAGAGGGGATGGTGGTCATAGCTGCCATCACAGAAACATGGGCCAACCAATACCAGGACTGAGACCTGATGATCCCAGGGTATAGAATTTATAGGAAGGCTAGGGGCAAAGGGAAAGATGAAGGGGTAGCGATGTACATAAGGGAAAGGATCAAGTGTGCAAGGAAAGAGGGGGAGGAAGGTAGGACAGAGGCCTTGTGGATGCAATTCCAGGACACGAGAAATAGGATTCTCAGGATGGGAGTGATATACAGGCCACTGACTCAAGGGGAAGACCTGGACAGGAAGCTAGCAGAGCAAATCAGGAAGGTGCATGGGAAAGGTAACACAGTGATCGTGGGGAACTTCAGTCTACTGAGAGTGGATTGTGGTACCCCAGCCACCTCGAGTGCTAAGGAGCAAATACTCCTGGATGCCTTCCAGGACTACTTCCTGGCACAGATGGTCACTGAGCCGACTAGGTTGGGGAATACACTGGATCTAGTTCTGGCCAATGGTGAGGCTGTAAGGGAGGTGGTGATGGAGGACCCACTGGCTGGGAGTGACCACCACTCAGTGTGATTCACACTTTATATGAGCAAAGAAGCAGTGGGTACAGGGACCAGGGTGGTGGACTTCAGACAACCTAACATTGGTAGGACGGGTGAAACCTTAAGGGGGCATCTGGAAGGAATACAGCCACACTGGGATGCAAATCAGAAATGGGAAAAAATCTAATTGGAGATATTGGAGGCTACTAAGACATGTACCAGATTGCAGAGCAAAAAGGGAAGGGCTAAAAAAATGAGCTGGTTAAGTAGAGGTGTCTTAGAAATGGTGAGGGCTAAAAAAGACAGCGTTCAAGAAATACAAGAAATCTGGGAAGGGGGAGGATAGGGAGGAGTACGTGAAGTGGTCCAAGGAAGTTACCAGGGGAGTCAGACCAGCTAAGGCCTCCAGGGAATTGAGGCAGGCACAGGGCATCAGGTATGGGGAAAAGGACTCTTCAGATACATATGGGAGAGAAGGAGCTGCAAGGACCAGATAGTGAGGATCAGGAAAGATGGGGGTGGGAGGGTGGGCAGAGAAAGGGTAGATTAGGCAGAAGAACTGAATGAGTACTTCTGTTCTGTAGTCATGAGGAGAAAGGAGGGCAGCTACCACAAGGGGTGGGCAGGGTGGGCAGAGGGAGAGGGGGTAACAAACAGAGTGATCACTGAGGGTAGGGTATTGGAGGAGTTAAGGGCTCTGAGGATGGATAACGCACCAGGACCAGACAGCATATACCCTAGTGTGTTGAAGGAAATGGCAGCGATCCTGGCTGGACCACTGGTGGAACTATTCAATACCTTCCTGGACACAGGATGCATACTGTATGACTGGAGGATGGCCCACATGGTGCCCATCCATAAAAGGTGGACCAAAGGATGAGCTGGGTAGTTACAGGCTGGTAAGCTTAACTTGCATCGTGGGGAAGCTGATGGAAACAATACTTAAGGAAAGGCTGGTGATCTTTATGGAAGACAATGGGCTCCAGGACAGTCATCAACATGGGTTTGTCTCCTTAAAATCCTGCCAGACAAACCTAGTTAAGAATTATGACTGGGTCACAAGGGAATTCGACAAGGATCATGCAGTGGATGTCATATACTTGGACTTCAGTAAGGCCTTCAATTCAGTGCTGTATGGGAGGTTGGGAGGGAAGTTGAGACACATGGGGGTGGGGACTACAATGGTTAAATGGATTGAGAATTGGCTGCAGGGGAGACAGCAGAGGGTAGAGGTGGAGGGAATCTCAACTTCAAGGGCTGTGACAAGTGGGGTGCCGTAGGGATCAGTACTGGAGCCAGTGCTGTTTGGAATATTCATAGCGGACATCTTGTATGGCATCAGGAATAAGACCAGTCTATTCACTGATGATACCAAATTGGGGGTGGTGGTGGATGATATAACAGGTTGGCAAGAGCTACAGAACGACCTGACCAAACTGTTAGAGTGGTCGGAAGCATGGCAGTTGGGGTTCAGTGTGAAAAAGTGCAAAGTCCTGCACTTTGGAGCAAAGAACCCAGGGAGGGGTTACCAGCTGGGAGGGGTGCAGCTAGGTTCCAATGAAGAGGAGAAGGATCTAGGGGTGGTTGTAATGGGGAAGAGGAATAATACAGAGCAATGTAGGAGGGCAGCAGCAAAATCCAACAGGATGCTGGGTTGTATCGCAAGAGGGATCTCCTCCAAGAGCAGGGAGGTGATCCTGCCTCTCTACAAGCACTGGTCAGGTCGCACCTGGAGTACTGTGTGCAATTCTGGTGCCCATTTATGAAGAAGGATGCAAAATTACTGGAAGGGGTGCAACATAGGGCAACAAAGATGATCTAGGGATTGGAGGACAGACCATATGAGGAAAAGCTGAGAGAGTTGAACATGTACTCCTTGGAGGAGAGAAGGGACCGGGGGGATATGACTGAGACCTTTAAGTATGTAAAGGGGATAAACAAGGCAGACACTGAAGGGATACACAGGCTGAGGAGGGAGAGGGACATGAGAGGGCACGTCCTTAGATTGGAGGGGGGAAGATTTAGGATGGAAATGAGGAGACACTTTTTCACGGAGAGGGTCATGGCAGAATGGAATGCTCTACCAGAGGAGGTGGTAGTCTGTAAGACAGTAGGTTATTTCAAAAGGGGATGGGACAAGGTGGGGGGGTAATTGGGAGGGGGGTTATGGGGCAGCTGCAAGGTGAGGGTGCTAGCTGCACACTCGGGCAAACTTGATAGACCAGGTGGCCTATTTCTGCTGGCAAATTCATATGTTCATGTAGTACATTTCCTGTATTGCATAGGAGACAAGAGAGGGAAAGCAGCTCCCTGCTGATGCTGTTGCATGAGAGGAAATTTCATTTCAGCCTCACTGTAGATGTTTATAGTCTGCCTGACTGTTGCTTTGTCCTTTGTGCTTCTTTGGAGCAGATGACATCTTATAACAAGCAGCTCTGTAGTGGTAATCCAACAGTTCCAGGTGCTATTATGTGAATGTTGTGATATATACATGGAGAGTAGATATTTATAGACATTTACAGAAATACAGTTTCAACTTCAGCTTAAACATACATTTGCATCATATTGTAAATGTTTAAAGTCACATCCATGATGTATACAGGGATGATGATGACCGTATTTAGTTGTATGAGGGGCAAATGCATATCTGTTGAGAAGGTAAAGGCAGATATGAAAGTTCTGAAATCAGCAGAGTGGGACCCAAGCACAAATGTTAATGTATCACATGACAACTGAAATTAACATCACACCACCCATCCACTGCAGCCAAACAAAGTACCCAGCTCCTGAGTTCTCCCATGCAAATGCACAGAACCCTACCTGCTGTTACCTAATGACCCACCTGCTTCTCCAGTTCCCCCCACCAACCCCACACAGACACAAACCCATCCACTTCTACCCAAGAAATGGTCAACCTCCTGAGTGCTGCCTTCCCCCTGACAACACACAAAAATCCAACTGCTGCTGATAAGCAACTAGTTGTCCAAGGTGAAGTTATGTCACCTGATTTGAATCAAAGGTACACTACCAAGGAGTCCAAACTGGGTCAGAAAAGGCTGGATATTAAGGGAAGCAGAATTGTGGACATGGCAAAGCAGCACTTTAAACCAATTCCTGGCCAGGACGAGAAAGAAGAGAGAAAAAAACAATGAAACAAAATGTATCAGCACTGGAAAAGCCTGATATTTCACTCCACTCCGACTATAATCAATGTCTCTCCCAATGCTGGTGCCATTATGCTGAAGCTCGAGATTAAACACAATGGTAGTGTCACTAGGCTTCCTCCATACTCTAACAGTTTTTCAAGTTTAATGGGATCTGACTGGGACCAGGATGATCCTGTGGCAAGAATGGTGGCTGCCTCTGCAATCCCATGTAAAAACAAAGCCCCCCCACCCCGTGAGTATTGTCAATGTTTTACTCACAGCAATAGAGAACGGCAGTCAAGAACTGGTGGGGATTTTGTGTGAGACAAATAGGGAGGGGCAGAATGCTGGGCAAGAGACTTGCAGGGGGGGATAATAATTGTGGGAGCTACACTTCCATCTGAACCTTTGTGGGATATTAACATTTTATCTGAGAAAATGAGTAATGATAAGCAACCTTCGCCCACTGATTTGTTTGCTGTAACTGAAACTGTGACTGAGACTTTTTTATGTACAGCAACAAATTTCTGCATTGGAGAATATTCAAAATCCCATGGCCTGGCAAATAAAAGGATTGGAAAAGTCACCAAAAGAAACCCAAATCAAACTCCTAGATCTCGAAACAAGAGCCCGTCGAAAACATTTAAGGGTTGTTGAGGTACCTGAATCATGGGACAGTAATGCTTTCTTGAGAAAGATGTTCAAAACTTTTCTAGTAGCTTATTTATAAACTGATTCAGGCAACGTATCTATGAAAGTGGACAGAAATTGAATACACAAGTACCAGGAGCAAAACAGATAGGGGGGACCACTTTGTCTTGTAATAGTGACGTTAATGTGATCAGAGGACAATGGAAGGAACATGAATCAAGTATAGAAGAATTCAAATGATGGGCGCTTCAGTTTTTTTTTCTAATTTATAGTTTATTAATATTTTCAGGAGCAATACAGGTCTCTCTGGTTATAGATGGCAGTCTATACATTAATAGCTGGTACAGGATGCTTGGATAATGCATAGTGATAAGTGATTTCTCATTGTGGTCTATAATAAAAATATTTACTAAACCCTGTGTTCAGGTAGATTCATTACAGTACCTCCTTGTATCTCCCCACCTCTATATAAATTAACCCCTTCATGGCAATATATCCTGTCTATGGTCCATATAAGCTAGATGAGCCAACCATTCAAGAACTTGGTAAATTTATCTTGCTTTTGCTGTATTCCTGCAATAAGCTTTTCCATTGTATGTATTTCTTCTACAATGTTTTCCCATTGTTCTCCCTGAGGTGACTTTTTTTTTATAGCCATAGACAGGTCACTGCCTTTTTGGCTGCTTTCAACCAAATTCCTTTTTGCTGTTTGTACAATATATTACATGGTCAGAAAAAAATTGTAGCAGTAGAGCCTTAGGTGTCAATGAGCCAAAATCAGGAATTAAACTGTTTAAAGCTAATTTTACCTCCAGCCAATAGTGTCCTAGCACAGGGAAATCCCAAAATATGTGCTTATGAGTCTCATGTGTCTGACCACATTCTCGACAGCAGGCTGTCCCCCTGGTTTTCTCATGATAAAATTGATCCATGATAAAAAATTAATTATAGACTTACAGCCAAATTCTCACCAGTTGAGGGAGGTTGTAATCTTGTGTTGTCTATGAACTAGAATATCATTCAGGTTCCATTATCCAGGGATCCATTTCCTTTTCCTATCTTTGGCTCATATGAGCCATATAAGCTCCTGACAGTGGCCTTATATGCCACTGAAATTAAGTGATCTGGGATCATGTCCCACAAAGCTGGAAGAATTAGTACAACAATGGATGGGCCAGCTTCCAGTCCCAGTATAATTTCAGTTGTGGTCCACATAGTGGCAATATTGCAAATATCTGAAATGGTCTGTGTGCCTCAGGTTATAATCATGCTGCAGCTGCTGAAATGACTTCAATGTCCCTGACTCATAGTATTAAAAATTATAAATAAAAAAATTACCTATGCCCAGTCTTAGAAGTGGCATCAGTACTAGCTGGAGTAAACTGAGGATCACAGGAAAGGACCTCTAGACATCTAAAGTCTTTCTTAATAGCTACTGCGTGAGTCAACGTGTGCCAATTATTTACAATTACAGCTGTTAGAGTGCTGGGCATCCCCCCCGAAAATATCCTGCTCATACTGGGTAAAAAGTGCACAGGTTAATGAGGATAAGTTAAGAAACTGTTCAATTTCATTCCAGTGGGTGCTGGTGTTCTCACTTAACCAGTGGAGTGAATAGTCAAAATGTGCCACTTTTGTAGTAACTCTGTAGGTTTGGGAGTGCTAAGCCTCCCCTGGTTTTGGGCAGCCAGAGAGTGGAATATGCAACTTGTGGCCTCTGACGTGACCGTAAGTATCTGGAGGTTAATTTATCCCACATAATAAAGTCATCTTTGGAAGGGGTATTTGGCAGGGTCTGCACAGATAGAACTACGATAAGAGGTTCATTCTGATAGTGGCTATCCTTTGTATAAGTGATACATGTAAAGGCAACCAGTGTATTTGGCCTTCTTGTATTGTTTGTTTGATGTTGTCACAATGTAGTGAGTAGATGTTTGACAGATGACCAGGAACAGTGATTTCCAAATACCAATATACAAGGAAATTATTGCTGAAGCTCTCTTGTAGGTGGAAAAGCAAGCTGTGGCACTTCTGTTTCTTCATCATTAAGTTTCTATTCTGTCAGCTACTCCACCTCATGCACCTGGTGAAGAAGAGCTGGCAGAGTTATGGTTGGATTAGGGACATCAACCAGTAGGTTGTCAGTGTAAAATGTCACTTTATGTTCTACTGTTGCCACTTAATTTCAGTGATGGTTTCACCTGCTCTGATGGAGTGTGGTAAGGGTTGCGCATATAGGACAAACAAAAGAGAGGAAGTGGGCAACCATGTCAGGTGCCTCTAGTGTGTGAACATTTATTAGAATAAGAGCTGTTTTCTTTAACTACAGCTTAGGAATCAGTATATAGAGCCTGAATTACTGCCTTAAATGGGTCAGGGAATTGAAAGTTAGAGAAGGTGTATTGGAAATATTACCACAAGGCTCTACTGAATGCTTTTTGTGGCATCTACACTAAGGATTAGGGTGGGGACTACCGTCTTAGTGACTATAAGATAAAGGGTCTTTTTAATATTATCTGATGTTTGCTTCTTAGAGAAAAATACAGCTTGAATTTTATGGATAACCTCAGGCATGAGTAGTTTCATCCAGGCAGCCAAAATGCCTGCAAACAATTTATAATCCATATTTAAGACTGAAATAGAGTGATAGGATTCACAGTTCAGGGGGTCTTTGTGGGATTTGAGAATCATGGAGATATTGGCATACCTCCAAGTGGTGTCCAATCAAAACTGCAAGCACAAATATGCGCAGTCATAACAGTGATGTGCAGTTTCAGAGTTGGTATATATAATCTGCACAGTTTTGGACCACGCAGTTTTGTATTAACCATGTGTCACTGTTATTGACAGCACAGTTTTTGATGTCACGGTCTTGATATAGCAACTCTCCATGGGGGAGGTGGTTGTCCTCCTATTATAATTCCATGAAATGTAGCATGCAGAGAGGAAAGTAACTGTGTTTTATTTGTTTTATAAAATTCTACTGGGTAACCATGTAAGCCTGCACTATTGTTCTTTTTAGCATTAGTAATGACCATAAATGATCGCTGTAGCTGCGATACTCTGACTCTCAGCTTCTTCTTGTTCAGTAAAAATGAGCAAGGTGAAGCTTTCAAAAAAGTGGGTATAACAGTTCACTGAGGGTTCTGGCCCTTGCTTATAGAGCATGGCATAAAACTCACGGAAAGCCTCTAATATCTCAGAGATGCCATAGTGAACCCAACCTCCATTTAAAAGTTTAGTTACTGTGGCCTGTTTTTGGTGTTGGCATAGCAGATAGGTGAGGATTCTGGAGGCATGAGATCATCCCGAATAATATTTGTGCTTGCTTGACGTATAGGAGAACTTGTTCTGTTCTATATGTTAGTAAATATTGAAGCTCCACTTTAGTTTTTTTTTTGTTTGTTTGTTTGATGCCATGGGTATGAATCCCTCTGCATATGAGCCTCTTGCAGAAACTGCAGTGTATCCTGCACTATATGTTGTCACTGTTCTCATTGTTTCTTTTTGTGGGCTGCATAACTGATGATCTCACCCCTCAGTACAGTTTTTAAGGGGTACTGAGGATGAAATAATTGGCACAGTTTTAAAAATGTCCTACTTCTGGCCTCTGACACACCATGAGTCCCATTGTCTGCCACTATAGCCACAATGTGGGTGTTAAGCAATTCCTGGAACTCAGGATCATGAAAAAGCAACACATTAAATTGCTATTCCAGGTGTCCTTTATCTGGAAGTAAACCCAGTTCTTCACTAATAGGGTCATGGTCCAACAGCAACACTGGTTCGATCATGGCTCTTTCCACCCACCCTCATGTTATTAGCTGATGCAGAAGTAGTCCAGCCTTGAGTAGTGAGCATGTGTCCCAAAGTAGAAAGCATGTGCCCTAAACTGTAGGTTAATCCTTAAGCTGCTGACAGAATTAGAATGTATTGGAATTCTGGACTAATATATCAGTCTGCAGCACAGCAAGGGTTAAAATGCCTCGAGATGTTGGTAAGGCCTAGGACTTTAATTAGCCTTCAGCCATGCTTCTGACCAGCAGTAGATCACAGAGGTTTGGGATTAGAGCTATCCTAGCTGTTATCTAGCAATAAGATGTAGTCCTCTCCAATAAGCAATGTGTCCTACTTAAATTCCACAGTTTTATCAAATAGGTACTAAATTGTTGAGGCATCAGCCTTCAGTGGAACATAAATACTTCCCATCATGATCAGTGTACCTTGTATGGTGCCAGTGGCCAGTGCTTATCTGCCCTCTTTGCCCACATGAGAGTGGAAGGCAAAGTGCTGATAAGGATCACAGTCATCCTCCAACACCCATTTCCATAGTCTGAAGCTATCACTGATGTTAATCCATATTTACTTTTTCCCCAATTATTTAAACAGGTGACATACACTAAGCTGAAAGCTTGTTTACAGGTGCAACCTGGGAGCACAACGAAGTTAAGTGACTTGCTCAGGGTCACACAGTATGCAAGTGGGGGCTTTGGGATTCAAACCCAAGTCTCCAGATTTGCAGCTCAGAGCCTTAAACCACTGCACCATACTGCCTCCCACTTGGTATGACTTGGTATGTTCCAACCTAGAGAGATGCATCTCTTACAACAGTAAAAACTGAACTTTATGTTTTTTTAAGGTTAGTGATTATTGTTGAATGCTTTACTGGGTTACTCAACCCGTTAACATTCTGTGAAACCACTTTGAAACCCATGAGAGGGCTCAAAATAGTCAGGTAAGAAATGCATATGGACCTTTAGGTAATACCCCCATGCCACAAGGGTACCATTTTAGGTACATTAGCCCCTTACCACTGTAACTGGAACCCTTTGCCTTATCTATTCCTTGCCACTGTAAAATCCCTGGAGTACATGTATCATCAATCTACAGTTCTGACAAAAACAAACACAGTAAACAGGACCCATTAAATAACCTGACAAAGAACTATTATGAAACAAGGGTAAAAATTTCAACCACACTGTACCTTGCTTCCGAATGGTCAGAGAGTGGCATAAATTGAAAAAGTATGAGGATAACTTTCAAGGGATGGGTGACATTAGCAACCACTATAGGTCATCAGGAGAACAGATAGATAGATTCCATAAGCATCCCAATTGGGTGGATATGTCAATAAGTAAGTCATTGTCATATGGCTCATATATGTAGCCATTTAGCTACTTAGTGCCTGTTTTACTAAGTGCTGTTGCTGTTTCAAGTAATTCAATTTAATGTATAAACTTATGAGATAACATGCTCTCAGCTTACGATGTTTCTAGCTTATTATAGTCTGTTGTTTTTAGCACAATTTTGAGCACACTTTTTAGTGTTTGAAACAAATTTCATTGATATCTCCAATGTTAAGGTGGGGTCCTTGCATGTTTCCAGAAGGGATTTTAGAGTCCCCCCCTCCCCTTTTATATTGTTTTAGTCATAAATGTTGTAATTAAATAGCTAAAGTAAACATCTGACTTATGATCTTAGTCATAGTTGGAGTTTTCCACTCATCCATTCCTCTGAATAGGGCTCCTGGCAGCTTCTAACAGCATCAAGTTGCTTTGCATTATTTCAAGTTGTCCTCCAATCCGTGAGTTTCCTCACCCTTCACTGCAGTCCACTGAGCCTATATTTGGTACTAAAATGACAGAAATCAACAGGCGGGTCAATGAATACACAAGTAGAAGAAGAAGAAAGAAAAGGATTTGGTTTACGCTGTGATTAAGGTATTGATTCAACAAGGAGTAACAAAAATTGCTGCTTTTATTCTCTTCACAGTCCTTCACAGTTAACTTATTACGCTCTTCATATGCCTCTGGTCTAGGTTCAGATGATTCACTTTTTAAGCCATTTTCAGTCGCTATGCGGCATCTCAAGTTCAGCTCAGCATGTGGAAAAAATGTAACCTATGTAAAGCAAAACAGAACTAATGCGGTCTGATACTTCTCTGCTGAGACTAAAGAACTAGAACTGTACTACTGGGACCTTCAATTTAGGGTAAAAATAAAACAAACAAAAAAAGAGTTAGTGTGTTTGTCTGAGTTCGCTGAAGTGAATTGTTATCTTTGCAGTTATCTAGGTGTTTGTCTGAGTTGGCTGAAGAACATTTTTAGCTATGCAATTATCTATGTGTAGAAGGACCTGTAAAGTAGGGGGAGTGGCTTATCTAGAAGGAAGCCAGGTGTGTTCAATTTAAAAACTAACCTAGATAGCTTCTAGCAGAGAACAAGCAGAGAACAGCAAGAAGGAGCTGCTGTTATAACTATACTTCTCTACTGAGACTATATTACCTTCCCTCCTTCCCTACCCTTAGCTAGCTCTACTTTTATAGGCACAGGATTTGACTGACAGCAGGAACTTCCTATTTGGGAGCAGAAAGGGATTGATCACAGAGCCACAAAAGAGTCACCATCCCAGAGGGAAAAGAGTAGCTCTCCATCCCTCCCTTGCTGCTGGAGGTCTGACTCTGAGCAAGTAAGGAGACTACTGAGAAATATAGGAACTTCTTGTCTCAGAACAGGAAGATCAGGAGCATAAAGGGCATGGAAGCAGTAAGTAAGTAGGGAGACAAAAAAAATAAATAAAAAAAAATTAAATAAACAGAGGAAAGAGTAAGTATTCAAAACAACAGTTAAGGGGCCAGAAATACAGTAAGACATGATGGGAGTGGTGCAGTGCAGTGACTGTGAGCAGCAGTCTTCCGGGAGAAATTCTGGAGAATGCAGTGTTGTCTGATCTGCAGACACCTCTCTGGGCTGAGGGAGGAGGTTGCTCATCTCCAGGCAGAGTTGGCCAGGATTTGGGGGACCTCCTCTCCTCTCCCACCCAGGGACCACCAGGGCCACCACCGTTGCTTCAGACGTTGCCAAAGAAAGAGGAGTGGTTGAACTCACAGTAGGCTCAGGGAGGGTGAGGGTGGTGGAACAGAGGTGCATCCCTCCAGTTGTACCTCTCCACAATTCATATGCCATTCTGGCAAAGTGTGGTTCCTCTATGGAGGCACCCACAGTGGAGACCAAGAAGAATGCTGGGAACCTCCACAAAGGAGACCCACAGGAGGGTGGCATGGGAACCCACAGGGGAAGGAAACAACTCCTGGTGGGGGACTCCATTGTTAGGAGGGTAGAACTGGGGGAGGAAGGGGAGAAGGAGGTAAGGTGCCTGCCTGGCACCATGGCATGGTGGGAGAGGGAGCGAATCCTCAGGATCGCAGGAGCACCTGCTGGGGGAGGGAGCTGGATGTCATTGTTCACGTAGGGACAAATGACCTGGCTGGGAAAGGGATCAGAGCAGTGCAAAAAGAGTTTGTGGAGTTGGGAAGGGCCTTAGACAAGTAGCATGCACAGTAACCTTCTTGTAAGTGCTGCCTGTCTATGGCATGGTTGAGGATAGGGTGCTCCACACCATGGAATTCAATCAGTGGTTCAAAAAGTGGTGCAGAGCTCAGGGTTTGGCTTCATTGGGGACTGGGGTCACTTGGGTGGTCTGAGACCTATACTGGCATGATGGTCTGCATCTGTCTGGAGAACCTTGATCCTAGGTAATAGGTTTCAATGCTTCATTGGCAAGCATTTAAACTAGCCAAGAGGGAGGCACTGGAAAGGAACAGGGAATTACTAGCCCTCCCCAAAAAAAACAAGGTAGTTAGTGAGGTAAACACCAAGATAGAGATGTCGATAGGGAAAAGGGCAGGGGTAAATGGAGGAAACAACAAAGGCAATAAGGACAAGGATGGGACAAATAGGTGTAAGGCCATCAAGAAATGGAAGGTGATGAGTACCAATGCCTGTAGTCAGGGCAACAAGATCCCTGAACTGGTGGCCTTGTTGGAAGAGGGATGCCTGGACATCATGTCAGTCATAGAAACATGGTATGCAGAGAACCATAACTGGGATGTTAACATACCAAGATACACAACCTACAAGACAGACAGGGAGGATAGAAGAGGGGGAGGAGTAGCTCTCTATGTAAGAGAAGGCATAAAAGCAATGGAACAAAAGAGTAAACAGGTAGGAGAGGAGGCACTGTGGGTCACCTTAGAGACTGGAAATGGCACCACAATCTGCACAGGGGTTGTATACCGACCCCCATTTCAGGGAGTGGGAATGGACAAGGATATGATAGAAGGCATCCTTAGGATGGCAAAGAAAGGGGAGACACTGTTGATGGGGGACCTGAATATGTCAGATGTTAACTGAAGTACCTTTGCTGCAGCCACATCAAAGAGCAGGGCCATTCTCGATGCACTACAGGGGGCATGCGTCAATCAGCTAGTGTTGGAACCCACTCGAGAGGGAGCAATCTTAGACTTCAATCTCTCAAATGGGGACAGTGAGAGGATCTCAGATCTAGAAGTGGGTAGCCATCTGGGAACAAGTGACCACCAAACAGTGTGGTTCACGATAAACTCAGCTGCAGAGTCAAGCCATACAAAAGTGAGGGTACTGGACTTCAAGAGGGCTGACTTTGGCAAAATGGGAGAGTGCCTTAGAAAATCACTAGTAAACAGACAAGAAGGAGGGGTGGAGCAACAATGAAGAAACATCAAAACTGCCATCACAGAGGCAACAAGCCTGTGTGTGAAGCAAATAAACAAATCAAAATGAAAACAAAAGCCACTATGGTTCTCAAAAGAGGTGCCGGGGAAGGTTAGGGAGAAGAAGATAGGATTTAGGAAGCATAAGGAAACACAGAAGGAGCAGGACAGATAACTGCACCAGTTAAGGCAGAAGGAAGCAGGAAAGGCAGTCAGAATAGCAAAGGCACAAACTGAGGAAAAGATAGCCAATTCAGTTAAGAAGGGTGATAAACCTTTTATAGGTACATTAGGGAACATAGAAAGACAAAGGAAGGGATAGTGAGGCTGAATAGGCACAGGGTCATAATGTCGCAAGACATTAGGCCGCATGGCTAAATCATGCTGCCAATACAGCATGATTTATGCCATGTGGCATAACTTTTTCTCCTGTGGGGGCTCTGTCCCCACACCCCCTTCCAGGAGGCTGCACCCCGGACCTCCACTAAAGATTCTTAACTCCAGGGGAGGTCCAACCCGAGGAGTGCACAAAATCATTAAAAACATAACATTTCTGGGACAGGGACTCAAACCCGGTCCCAGACGCAGTAACTGGATTCTGCTGCTGTGGCTCTGTCCAGTGAGCCATGGCACCTGCTCTGTGGAACCCACTCCCAGCAGAGGTCTTATCAGCTGCTTGGGAGTGTGTGAATGGTGTAATACTGCATTCAGCAGTATATGCGGTATTGTACCATTTGCTGTCCTAGACAGAGCTATTTCGGGTTAGCTATAATGTCATATGCTATTAAGCATACAACATTATGACCCAGTACAGGCGGAATAGAATGGACGGTGGGCAGGCAGAGAGGGACAGTGAAAAAGCAGGGATATTGAATGAATACCTCTGCTCAGTATTCACAAAAGAGGAGGATGGGGAGGTACCTAATCCAATTAACAGAAGCACTCTGATGGGGGGGGGGGTCAATCCCAGTCCTTTCACAGAAGAAAGGGTTCTGAAAGAACTCCTAAAACTGAAGGTGGACAAAGCAATGGAGCCTGATGGGATTCATCCCAGAATTCTAAAATAATTAAGGGGAGATCTAGTGACACCACTGTCTACCCTTTTTTATTTTTCTTTCTTTTTCTGGCAGGTCCATCCATTGGCCTTCTGCCCTGGTCACAGTCCCTGGGCTTCCACCAACTGTCAATTGCTCACAATCTCCCAGTCACCCCCGGCTTGCTCCCCGGAGGGCAGGACGTGGAACTGGTTCCCCTAATTCCAGTGTCATGGAACCAGTATCTAGTTGGGAGTGCTGCTGGTGATGGTGGCTGATTGAAGCCCGGGGAGGGCTTCACTTAGATGGAGGACCCACTCCCCCCATTTTCCATTTTTCCTCTGGGAGGCAGGGATGTGCAATGACATCCAGCATCCGCCCCGCCTCCAGTCCATGCTAGCGCCAGTAGCTGTGTGACTCCTGGCCTCTGCCAGGGGTCTGTCTCATGCTGGACATTTCCCAACCCTCCCCCCAGAGAAGCAGAGCAGTCCATAAGACACTCTATCCTTTTCCCCCGGCTGGCCCTCCATCGACCAGGGTCCATTCCAGAACCTGAGTCACCGGTGTCACAGGCAGACTGACTACCCTTTTTAACAAATCATGGGAGGATGGTGTGGTACCCGAGGACTGGAGGATGGCACATATGATTCCTCTTCACAAAAGTGGGAGCAAGACAGAGGCAGGAAACTACAGACCTGTCAGTTTGACCTCTGTGGTAGGGAAAATGATGGAATCACTTCTGAAGGAAAGAATTGTTGAGTACGTAGAGGCCAGTGGGGGACAGGACCCAAGGCAGCACAGATTCACAGCAGAAAGGTCATGTCAGACAATTCTAATAGATTTCTTTGACTGGGTGACCAAAGTAGTAGACCAGGGAGGGGCTGTGGACATGGCCTACCTAGACTTTAGCAAGGCATTTGACACAGTACCACACAAAAGATTAATATACAAATTAACCAGCCTGGGAGTGGTCCCAGGGTGGTAGCTTGGGTAAAACATTGGCTGGACAACAGGACAAAGAAGGTAATAGTAAACGGAGTCCACTATGAAGACAGGGGAGTTACTAGTGGGGTACCACAGGGTTCAGTACTGGGTCCAGTCCTTTTTAATGTCTTTATAAGTGACACTGCAGATGGACTGGGAGGAAAAGTATGCCTCTTTGCAGATGACACAAAGATATGCAACAGGGTTGATACACAAGGGGGCATGGAAAGGATGAGAAGGGACTTGGCAAGGTTAGAGGAATGGTCAGAAGTATGGCAGCTTGGATTCAATGCCAAGAAGTGCAAAATAATGCACCTGGGAAACAAAAACCCAGGGGAAGAGTACACAATGGAAAAGGATGTAATAACAGCAACAAAAAGAAAAGGGACCTGGGGGTAATCATATCAGATGACCTTAAGGTTGCTTAAGGTTGGCAAGCAATGTGAGAAGGCAGTAGGGAGGACTGGGGGATACTGGGATGTATAGGGAGAGGCATCACCAGCAGAAAAGAGGAAGTTGTTATCCCTCTGTACAGACAGTTGGTGAGACCCCATCTGGAGTACTACATCCAGTTCTGGAGACCCCATCTCCGCAAGGACATAGACAGGATGGAGGCAGTCCAGAGGAGGCCAACTAAAATGGTGCAGGGTTTGCAAGAGAAATCATGTGAGGAGAGACTAAAGGAGCTTAATATGTATACCTTTGAGGAAAGGAGGAAGAGGGGGGACATGATATAAATCTTTTAGTACCAAGAGGGTAGCATCTTTCAGAAAAAGAGATGTGCAAGAACAAGGGAACACAATTTGAAGATAGAGGGGGGACGGCTTGGGGCAATGTGAGGAAGTATTTTTTCACAGAGAGGGTGGTAGATGCATGGAACCGCCTTCCTGAGAAGGTTGTGGGGTCTAAAACTGTGGGAAAATTCAAGAATGCATGGGACAGACATAAGGCAATTCTTGCAGGGGGTAGGAAGAAATAGGCTGTTGGTTAACTATGATCTGCAGATTATCCAGTAGGTAGGGAAATGGGCAGACTAGGTGGGCCAAGCGGTCCTTATCTGCTATCACAGTCTATGTTTATGTGTTTCTAAACTCTTATTTATGTGCATAAAAAACACAAAATGGTTCCACACAGAATTAGTTAAATGATAAAACTCCAAAGGAACTCAGCTCTGTTCAATTCATCGGAGGACAAGCTGGTTCTATCCCTTCCCCCCCCCAAATTGGGAGATTGAAACTCAGCATCCTCTTGTAGTGGAAGGAGAAGGAAGGAAGGAAGAAAGGAAGGAAGGAGGAGGCAAAGAACAGGAAAGAGAAAAAAATAACATTTTCTGAAAATAATCTTTATGAAGCTTTTGAGTATACCCTCAGATTGATTTGCTGGAAGAAGGAGGGAAGGGGGTAATGTCAAAGAATTTTCATCATGCCAAGCAACTGACTGTTTGGATAAAATCAAGAAAATTAGAAAAGACAGAAACTGATAGTTACTGAAGTAATGAAAAAGTTACAGTAAATAACACAGTAAAAGACAAATAAAATTCAAAACTTAAAGAAACCAAAATTGCTGAAGGTAAAGTAAAGACAACAAAATTATAATGTACACTGTTAAGAATACAGTGACAGTCTCAGATTATGAAGAAGATATTGATGAATTTGAAAACACAATGACTAGACAGAAAGGAAATACTGTGACAACAAATCAGAAACTAAAACAGTGGCTAAAGCCAAAATAGGAAAGGAAGAAAGGGCAATACTAGTTTTGAAGGGAGAAACAGAAAAGGAAATCTCACTTTAACCTAGTAATACCATGTTAAAGGAAATGAGATCAAGGATTGAAGCAATGAAAACTATGTTTACTAGCTTAAATGAGTATCAGTAACAAACTTTGAATCTCTGCTTACCGAAGCCCTGGGGAGATAGTATCCTGTAAACAAAGTAATAATTGATAGAGCACATAGAGGTTTCAGAAGTAATAATTATAAAGGAGACTACTCAAGGTTTGTTTTATAAAACCACTGAAATACCAGGACAAAGAAAAACTGTTACACAATGCAGGAATAGAAAGAGGCTTACATGTTAGAGACATAATTATACATGTTTTTCCAGACCTACCCCCAGAGGTCAGAGAAAAACAAAGAACTTTTCAGACTATAAAAAAGCTGCTATGGAGGAACGACATCATATTTATAATGCTGCCTCCAGCTAAACCGAAAATTATAATGCATGGCAGAACTTGATATTTTACTTCACCAGTTGAAGCTGAGTCTATGATAAAATGTGCTTTGTTTGAAGAACAAAATGAATCTGGTACAAATTCAGTCTCATGTAGGAACCTAGTGTGGCTCACCACCTGTAACAAAAAGAAATCACGGGGAGGAGTCTGCTCCAGACAAAGCCTAAGTATCTATAATTTCTGGAGAAATGCACTCATTCATGACATATATGCTTCAATTTTCACAATTTTATTTAATAACTATTTGTCACAGTACTATGAAAGTTGCCTGCCAATGTTTCAAAGGAAAAAATCCCTCTTCTTCCAAGCAATGGTTACTGCCCAAATCATTTTCTGAGCAAAGCAGTTTTTCATGAAATCATCCTGGTGCCCTGTCAGGCAATGGCTGGCTTGTTCACCTTGCTGAGGCCGGGAAAGAGCACATGAGGAGACAAGATGTCTCTGGGTATGCCAATAAGGCTGAAAACATTTGAAAATGAGGAATTGGGATCATGTTATGAAAAACCTGTTCACTTTACTCAGAAAACCATTTGGCCAGTACCTGTTGCCCTGAAGAAAAAGAGTGATTTTTCCTTCGAAACTTTGGCAGACAACTTTAACAGTACTGGACCAATGGTTATTAAATAAAAATTGTAAAGATTGAGGAATATATGCGGTGAATAAGTCCTTTTCTTTGGAAATGGTACAGACAAATTCAACCTCATCCTTTTCTTCAAAAAGTAGAAATCAGAGGGGAAAATCCTCCACACTCCCCTCCAAAACAAGTCCAAGTCAAGAACAGGAAAAAGAAACTGCAACAAAAAATGTTACAGAAAATGTACAAGACAGGGATGACTGTACCTCAGAAGATTCTGAACAAATACATATCATGCATGTAGCACAAGCCCCCCCCCCCCCAGTCCATCCACTGTGGAGGTTGTTCAGTTCTGCCCACGGAGAGGGCTTTGGCCTAACGGATGTTCGGTTGTGCTGGCACCTCTGAAGCATTAAAAGCATGCACTGAGGGATCGGAGGCAGCTGTGGCAGCCTATAACATGGTCGTTGTGGAGGCCTTTGACCTTTTAGCATCAGTCTGTGTATGCCTGCTGGTGTCACACCTGGGCCCACTGTGGTTTGATGGCAAGCTAAGGGTGATGAAAACCAGGGGGTGAAGGCTGGAGCATTGTTGGAGGAGGTCCATGGCCCAAGAGGGGCAAACTGGTTCTGATGGCTCACTATGATGATTATCAGAAGGCAATCACTCGTAAGAAGACAAAATTTCTGTCTAGGGAGACTGCTGCTGGGAAGAACTGATCTGCTCAGCTCTTCCAGACTGCAGACAGGCTTTTACATCTGGCCTGTCTTGAGCCCATGAGAGCATTTTCACTTGTGAAATGCAAGGAGTTTGCTTGGTTCTTCTCAGACACAGCATCCTCCATTAGGGTCAGGATCACCCCAAAAGGGCCATCACAGATCATCACAGTGGAGCCTTGGAGTCAGAGATGCATTCAGTGGTCTTGGGGGGAGTTTCAACTGGTAACAATGGAAGAGATGTGTGGAGGATCTCTGAGCTGTGGTCAACATGTAATCTGGATCCAGGCCCCACACATCTACTAATGAGTTGTACTGGGCATCTGGGCTAGGTGTTTGCTGAGATTGTCCAGTGCTCCTTGTCAGAGGGGGTGTACCCAGTGGCACTGAAAATCGCATTGGTGAAACCTCTTCTGAAAAAGCCATAATTTGACCAGGATGTCTTGCCAAATTTCCATCTTGTCTCTAACCTTTCCTTTTTGTGAAAGGTTATTGAGAAGGTTGTTGTGCTGCAGCTCAAGGCACACCTCACTGCCATGGACATTTATGAGCCTCTCCACTCTGGGTTTAGGTCAAGGCACAGCACAGCAACTGCACTAGTTATGGTGCAAAATGACCTGTTCAGGTGAGAGATAAAGGAGAATGGTCCATTCTCATGCTCCATGATCTCTCATCAGCGTTTGACACCATGGACCATGAATTGTTACAGGACCGGTTCAGGAAGTATGCAGGACTCACCAACAAAGTCATCAGCTGGTTTGTATCTTACCTCAAAGACAGGACTCAGAGGGTGGTGTTGGGAAAGCTTTTCTTGTGTGTGATGGCCCTGTCCTATGGAGTGCCGCAGGGTTCAATTGTGTTGCCCATATATTTCACAGTGTATATGCTACCCCTGGGTGGGATCATAAGAGAGTATGGGCTTGGGTTTCATTGTTATGCTGGTGATACCCAGCTCTACTTGTGCTTTTCACCTTAGAGAGCGAGAGCGGTTGATGTTCTAAATAAGTGCCTGGCCGAGATTCAGGACAGGATGTCATTGAGCTGATTGAGATTGAACCCAGAGAATACTGAAGTGCTAGTGGTTGAGCCAGGTCAAAGGATGGGAGTGGCAGCTCCAAGGTGGGAGTCTGGGCTCCTGCTTTGCTAGGTTATTGGCTGCCACTAAGCTGAAAAATCTGGTAGTCATTCTGGATGAAGGGCTGACACTTGAGGCTCAGCTGTCAGCAGTAGTTTGGAATGGCTTTCATCATTTATGGAACATCAGCCAGATTAGGTCCGTGGATCCCTCCTGATGACCTAGCCACACTGCTACATGCATTTGTGACTTTGAGGCTTGACTACTGCAATGCTCAGTATCTTGGGGTCAATTGAAGTATGCAATGATGCCTGCAGCTGGTGCAGAATACTGTGGCTTGGTTGTTGACAGGCATTTCTAGGTCATGTCATGTGTCACCAGGGTTGCACAATCTGCACTGGCTGTTGGTTAAGCGGTGTATCTTCTTTAAAGTTGGTTTGCTGACTTATAAGGCCATACACATGCTGGACTCTGGCTAGCTGGTAGCGCTCCTACATCCTCACATGGGGCCATCTCATTGTGGAAACTGGTCCATCTTGTCATAGAAATGGATCTTTTTTGCAAGACAAATCCTTTTCCACCAACAGAGCAAAGGATTGGCAGGAAAAGATTGCTGACAAAAAAGGATTGTTTGTTTTTATATTTTTTCAACGGGTTCCACTTTGAACCCGTTTTGTGTCTAGTGGCATCACCCAACCCTACATGATGTGCTGTACCCTCCCATTTGTTTTATTTTACTTTTTAACTTATTGTTTCTTTTAGCTATTTTTTAAAACCCTACCCATTTTTTTTTCTGGGGGGGGGGCTTACTTTACTCCCGGCTTTGTCCCTCAAGTCTAGTGGTCCCCCCCCTCACCTTCCAATTTGTTTTTTTGGGTGTCTTTGGTGGTGTGGTGGAATCATCCCACCCTCCCTTTTCTTATTTTCTACCTCAAAATAAGAAAACTGTCCCTCAATATCTTCTTATGTTTTTTATCCCAGTAAAAAAAAATTTCCATTGCTGATCACGCCCTTACCCCCACCCGACCTCCCACTGTACACTGACCTTCCCCCCGTGATGTCCCCACAGACCCTCACTCACCTGAAGAGGTACCAGCTTCTAGACCCACTCTGCCGATCGAAAACAAGTCTTGCTGCTGGAACCATCAACTGCAATATGAACTAAGGTAAATGCACTTCAATGTATTTCAATGGGGGGATTCAACTTTTGGCCATAACTTAGCCGTTTTTTTTGTTATTTTGACCCCAAAGTTTCAACATGGTGTTATGGGGACCCCACCTCATGAACAATATGACTGTTGTTAGGCAACTCCTGCCAGAAAGGTGATTTCACAGTTGTTTGGCAAAATCACCTTTCTGGTGGGATTTGTATAACAGTCATATTGTTCATGAGGTGGGGTCTACATAACATCATGTTGAAAATTTGAGGTCAAAATAATGAAAAGAAGGCTATATTGAAAATTTGGGGTCAAAATTAAAAAAAAATTGCTGCATTATTACCATTCCTTGCAATCTAGCTACACAAGCTCATAACTTTGGAAATTTTCAATGTTTTTACTCCATATTTTCAACATAGATGTTTTATTTCTCCACCTCATTTATATGACAGCTGTCATTTTTCAAATCCTGGTCAAAATGTGTGTTTGCATTTGTGGTGCGGAATGGCATTCCAGTTGCTCAGAATTATGTTTTGTCAAGGATTTGAACATTTTCTGTACTAAGTACATGTAGCGAGGTGATAACAAGGCTATGTTGAAAATTTGGGGTAAAAATTATGTAAGATGGCACAGTTATTACTATTTGTCACAATTTCACTACACCTGCTCATAAGTTTTGGAATTTAAAATATTTTGAGCAACATTGTCAACATAGCCTTCTTATTACAGTGTCAGTGGCTCAGTAGGTAGCACACTTGCCTCTGAAGCCGGGAGATCAGAGGACTGTGGGTTCAGTTCCCACATCTGGCACTTGGGTTAATATCCCAGTACTGACACTGTAGTGCAGCATGAGAGGGGTGCTGCACTTCTGAGGTGCCGTCTTTCGGATGAGACGTTAAACCGAGGTCCCATTTGCCTGGATTGGTGGTAGTTCAGGTGGATGTTAAAGATCCCATGGCACTTATCGAAAAGAGTAGGGGAATTTCCCAGTGTCCTGGCCAAATTTCCCTCATTCACTAAAAATGCCACAAACAGCTTAATCTGGTTCAAGGTCAGTTAGCATTCATCTGTATCCCCTTCCCCCGGGTCGTGCCTGAAAATAGGCAGCATTTGTCTAGTGCACTCACCCGGTCAACAAAAATGAAATAAATAAATAAAACAAATTACACCACCTCATGTACTGTATGTCACAGCTGCCATTTTTAAAATCATGTCCAAAATGTGTTTTTGCACCTGTGCTGTGGATTGGTGTTGTGTTTGTGTGAAGTTACATTTTTGGTGGGGATTGAAAGGGTTTTTGCACCGGGAACATGAGGTTGGGTAACAACATTGCTATGGTGATAATTTGGTGGCTGTTGGGCTTTGACTGGAAGCACAGGGGCCAGAGGTCCCTCTGCTTCCACAGCTACATACATATATACATCTACGGAGGGACAGGAGCGTAGGGTCCGAAGGATACTATAAAACGATCTCAAAAAGTAAGGAAATAAATTGCAAAAACTTCATTAATGCACCATTAGGGTTGAGGCATCAAAAGTAGGGAAATAAGACCTTAGGTTTTCCAAGGCTAAGACCCCACTCCCACCCTCACCTTCCAACCCTAAGAACCCATCCCCACCCTCAGCTTCCAACCCTAAGACCCCAGCTCCATCCTGCATGAAGGAACAGGTGTGAAGGGTGTGCTTTGGGGTTATGAACCCTAATGGTCACCTCATTCCATGAGTAAGTAAGGTAAGATGGGTACAGTATAAGACAATGGGTGAGCATTAGGATTCATAACCCCAAGGTACACCCCTCACACCTGTTCCTGCATGCAGGGTGGGATCTTAGGGTTGGAAGCCAGGGTGGGGGTGGGGTCTTAGCCTTGGCAACCTTAAGGTTGTATTGCCCTACTTGTAATGCCTCAACCCTAATGGTTCATTAACAAAGTGTTTTGTAATATTATATAAATATATATATATATATATATATATATATATATATATATATATATATATATATATGCATATTTTATTTTATTTATTATTTTTTTTATTTTAGTCTATGGTAACTGGGTAGGCTCACTAGGCACAAGTGCCTGTTTTCAGAGGTAACCCGGGAGTGACCTTGTATATATAAACAATGCTATGGCTGGTCAAACCAACAATGTTGCTGTAAGTTTGCCTCATGGAATGTAAATGAAATGAGTAACCATATTAAAATGAGAAGAGTGATAAACTACTGTAATTCCAACTTAGTGGAAGTGTTAATATTACTGGAAACATGTTTTTGTCTAAAAATGCAAAATATTGCATGACTCTATTTAAGGCCAGCAGGTATTATACTATATTCAATTCACAATCAAGATGGGTGGCTATTTAAAAAAAAATTATTTAATACTATAATAGAAAAACAATATTGTAGACAAGGATGGGCATTACATAATAGTACAGATGCATTTCAAAACTCAAATTTTTACTCTGGCAGGAATCTATGCTCCAAATGATGATGATTCTCTGTTATTTTTTACTGTTTTTGCGGGGCTCTGTCTTAACACCCAGTTCACCAACTAGTAGCAGAAGACTTTATTCTAACATTAGAAACTACTGATAGATCATTGGGCAGTTCTGAAGTAAAAAAAAAAAAAGTGTAGCCGGTGAAAACCACATATCGATAACCGCGTATCAAACACTGTGAAGATAGAACAGTGGGAGCATAAACAGAGTGGTGTACAATTGAGTGTGTGGCTGGTTCAGTGGTTAGTGCAACTTGGAGTTAGTGGGCCCGATTCTCAAAGCTCAAGGGCGGTGCAAGGGGCTTGCAACCCAGTGATTGTCCCAAAGAGCCCCTTGCACCAAATGATGTCACAGGAGCGAGTCACAAAGGCAGCCTACATCCACCTCAGGCTGCCTGCACCCAACAGGGCTTGTGCTGCCAGTGCACCACAAAATGTACTGTGATAAGGTGCTAAGGGCTTGCAACAGACACAGGCTGCCACATCACTCTAAACAGTATTCTCAAAACTCACCCAGAAAGCAAATTTCTAAGGGTACCTAGAAATTCACCTTCTGGGTGAGTTGAGCACATTGCAGCAATGTGCCACAGTCCCCGGCCCCAGCCTGATCTCCCGATACAAAAACTAAAAACTCCCTGGTGGTCTAGTGGCCCCCCTCCTTGATCCCTGATCTTTGTTATAATAAAAACTTATTAGCCCCTTTACCCTGTTAGTTTAGTGGGTCCTCCCCCGATCCCCAATCTCTGTTAAAATAGAATATTAATAGCCAATTTTCCCTGGTAGTCTAGCGGTCCCCTTCCCCGATCCCTGATCTCTGTTATATTAAACATGTAACAGCCCATTTTCCCTGTTAGTCTAGTGGCACCCCTCCCCAATCCCCAGTCTCTGTTATATTAAACACATTGCAGCCCCTTTTCCCTGGTAGCATAGCGACCCCCTCCCTGAGCCCCAATGTCCCCAAAATTAATGTATAGCAAAACACCTAGTGATTTAGTTGACTCACCCCACCCCACCCCACAGTGCCTACAACCCTGCTCCCCATCACATAACTGAGATGGTGACTGGCACAGCCCACCATTCACCACCACGGTCAGCTGCGACTGAGCCCTCAATGAGCGTGTACTGTATATTGTATGTGCCCAGTGATTAACAAGCTGTCAATCACTGAGCGTGTACTATATACAGTAAGCACTCATTCAGAGATCAGTTGGTGGCTAGCCATGGTGGTGAGCAGTGGACTGTGCCTGTCACTGGCTCAGTTATGGGATGGGGGAGCGGGGTTTTAGGGCACTGTGGGATCGGGGTTCCACTAGACCACCATGTGTTTTGCTATTCATTGATTTTGGAGACATTGAGGTTCAGGGAGGGGGGCCACTAGACTACCAAGGAAAAGAGGCTATTCATGTTTTATTATAACAGAGATCAGAGATAGGAGAGGGAGGCCACTTGACTACCAGGGACAAGGTGCTATTAATGTTTTAGTATAACAGAGATGGGGATCAGTGAGGGGGGACCGCTAGACCCCCAGGGTCTAGAGTGGTGCACAGCTGCCCTGCAGCAAACCCTGCTGGTGTACCATCTGTTTGGCACCCAGCCGTGGTCACCACAAGCCATGGGACTTTGCCGCTGGGACCCTGTCCAATACAGAATCAAGTGCAGGTCCCTGGCACACTAAGCTTTGACGCAAGTTGCCTTTTTCGGAAGCTTGTGTCAGTCTTAGGGCTCTTTGAGAATTGAGTCAAGTATATTTAAGTTCTGGGGGGTCAGTGGTGAAGATCCCCACATATCATATGAAGAATTGATGTTGGGTTGTGGATATGTTGTGCTGTTGATTTGTTATTCTTTAGTGCCTTTCATCTAGAACTCAAACAAAAGAACAGAGCTTGCTGTATAAAAACTCTATTGTGTTCTTCCCTCTGCTGAGAAATGTTGTAAAGGTTTACTTCGATGGAAAAGTTCCAGTGAAGTTGCAAAATTTACCTTTGAAAATTACTTCACATGGAGGGTGCAGGAAGGGGCAAAGCCCTTTCCACCCACCCGAATTTCTGTCTCCCACCCAACTTGCCTTCCTCCCTCCCACCTGACTTGCTTGTGGTGTGGAGTTAAATTGCAAAAATGAAGTCTGCCCACCCACCAACATTTATGCACCTCAGTCGCAGCGCTGTCTCTGCAGCTGATATTTTTGCTCAGCACTGTTATGTTTATTTATTTATTGAATTTGGATTTACAACCTCTGAGTCATGGACTTATTTACAAAGGCACCTCATCGCAGGGAAGTTAGACATCAGTTGGCAGTGAGGTACAACAGTGGAGAACGATACAGGTGTAGCACAATAAACACAAAGCAATTCCAACATTACACTGATACACTGAGCAGAAAAGATGCTTACAAGTAGTTCCATTTGAGTCTGAAATACATATATATTAAGCTACGGCACTGGGGATTCCAGGAAGGGATACCTAGGGGAGGGGGTAGGGAGAGGGTATTGGTGGTGGGGGGAGGCAGTCCAGAGGACGTTGTCGAGTACAGAGGGCCAGACAGGAGCCCTATATTAGAGGCAGTCAGGGGCATTTACAGCTATGAGTCATGTGTCATGTTCTTATCCCTATGTGAATTTTGACTGCACTCTTATTGAAATGCAGTTTTCACCTAGAACAAAAAAAAAAGTACTCTACAAAAAAAATGGGATTTGCTAAAGATATTGGATTAGTTGACCCTTATAGGAATAGATCACCAGACTCTGAGGTTTACTCATTTACCTCAAATGCACATCATATATACTTGTGAATAGACTTTGTTTTGGTTTTGGCAAATATAGTCGATAGTATTAAATAATTCAATTATCATCTGAAAATAATTTCAGACCACACATCCATATTTTGGAAGATGTAACTTAAGGGAATAGTTCAGAGAGAAAAATTACGGAGACTGTATCAGATAATACTTGATGACACATACTTTGAGCATTTCATGAAAGCTGAACTACTGTGCAGTATATAACTATTTCAAAGAAAACTTTGCACATGGATAATTGTTATATACAGTGTGGGAACCATTAAAATCAACAGTAAGCATGCATGTTATATGTTACCTATCTTATAAAAATATAGCTAACTGTGCAAACTCCTGGAAGGTCAGATAATTAAAGAATAAATTTATTTGCAAACGTCCCTAGATACAGATTTGGAAAATATGTTGGTAACTAAAAATAAGTATAATCAGCTGACAGAAACTAAAGCTACAGCAGCATTAACCATATCTAACACAAAGTAGTACTACCTGAGATACTCCAGATAAATTACTATCCTGGCAATTCTTGTGCAAATAGACAAATCAATTAATAACACAGCTGCAGGACAATGATGGTATTATTTATGCAGACCATAAAAAGATTGTTCAATCAATCAATCAATCAATCAAAATCTTTATTTATTCAGTCGAACATCATTGAGCAAAGCTCATTTACAAGATGGACCTGAGTGGTCATACAAATGAGGATACAAGTATTATTACATAGACAAGAATAGAATAAATAGCAATACAATGGCATGAAATGATTATATACAACAATTTACATATATACAAGTAACAGTAGAACCATTTAGCCTGTAGGAAAAAAGGGGACAAAGGGTATAGCAGGCATAAAATATAAATTATATGGTCTAACTAGTTTTTATGAGAATATAATAGGTGATTCAGAAGAAAGAAATTGAATTAATATAATGAATGGAAAAAGGAAGGTGGGTCAGATAGGTAGGAGTTAGGCTTTATAAGAGCAATTGCACAGCTCTGGAAAAAGGGCGAGAACAATCTTTGAAGGATGCCAGAGGTAGTAGGCTATCTAGCTTCATGGATTTTTGGAGAGAGTTCCATGCAACTGCTAAGGAATAGCTGAAAGCAGCCCTCCCATACCGGGTGCAGGCATTGGGGACCTTTAATATGATGAGTTTACTGATCCTTAAGGTGTATGGCCTAGTTGTAATTTGGGTAAAGCAATCAGTGATATAGGTCGGTAGTTTGCCTGTTAATGCTTTGAATATCCAGATAACAGCATTCCTATTTCTTCTGTGTTGCAATGATGTCCAGTTGACTGCCATATAAAGGAGCAATGATGGGTGCTGGAGGGAAGGTCAGTAATAAATCTTATGGCCCTGTGATACAGGGTGTCCAGTTTATGTAAGAGGTGACTTGAACAATGGCAGTAGAGAAAATCAGCATAATCAATGAGGGATAGGAATGAGGCCTGAATTAACCTTTTTTTGGAATCACTGTTTAGGTAATGTTTTATTCTAAAAAATAGTCCGAGCCTCTGTCTTAGCTTTTTAAGTAGCTCTTCAATATGGACAGAATAGTCAAGCCTGTTATCTATCCAGACTCCAAGGTATTTGAAGTTATCAACAAATTCAACTTTCTCTCCAAGTAAGGTGGATAAATGTAGGGTGTTGGATGCTGGGGTAGTGGTAGTGCAACTCTTTGTGGCAAAGAACATAGCTTTTGTTTTTGCATTTAGAAGTAGTTTTTGTCAAGTAGATTGTGCTGCAGAATGGAGAATCAGGATTGTAACAGTTCACAGGCTTTGGAAGGTGAGGATTGCTGACATATAATACAGTATCATCAGCAAACAGATGAATGTTAGATTGAGTGAGGTTGGCATCAATATTGTTTATATAAATAGCAAAGAGGATAGGGTCAAGAATAGAGCCTTGTGGTACGCCCCTTAGCAGTGGATTTGAGGTGGATAGGTAATTTCCATTTCTAACCAGTTGTGACCTATCTGAAAGGTAATCCTTAAACCAGTTGAGTGATAGGGAATCCAGGCCTATTGAGTTAAGGGAGGTGATTAATAAGTCATGATCCACTGTGTCAAAGGCTTTACTCAAATCCAGAAACACAAGCACAGGTAAAATTTTTCTTGTCCAAGTTAGTCTGCCAATCGTTGGTTACCTTGGCTAAGGCAGTAATGGTGCTATGCTTTGATCTAAATCCAGATTGTGCAGAATTTAGAAGATTATTGTTATCCAGATAGTCCCTTAATTGAGAGTTTACTAGTTTTTCAAGCATCTTAGATAGTACTGGTAGGATGGAGATAGGTCTGTAATTGTTGAGATCCCTAGTATCACCAGATTTGAGTAATGGAACTACTTGAGCTGTTTTCCAAGTAGATGGAATGGATCCAGTAGTTAGGGAAAGATTGAAGAGATGAGTGAGGAGCAAATAAGACATGCGAAGCAATTTTCAGAAATAGGGATCCAGGAGTCTGCACCTGCACTCTTAGTGGTGTCTAAATTAGAGAGGAGATCTTCACTTCTTTCACAGATATTGGGATGAAGGAAAAGTTGAAGTGGCCATTTGTCCCACAGTAGTTTGCAGGTTCAAGGAAGATCTCAGGATATTTGCAGGTGATGAGTCAAATGCTAGGCCAGCAGTGGTGAAGTGAACATTGAAGGTATTTAAGATTTCTTGTTTACCTGTAATTTCTGTATCATTTAGTAGCAGTTTGGTGGTTAAGGCAGGAGTAGAATTTTTGGCCCAGAAGTCCTTTTATTGTACCCAGAGTCTGGATGGGTTATTGTAGGAGGCATCCAATTCAGCTGTATAGTAGGCAGTTTTGGCAGTTCTTATTTTTTGTACATGAATTCCTTGCTTTTCTGAAATTTAGCCAGTCTCTGGTGTCCTTTGTTTTCTTGCCTTTTTCCACAGCTTGTCTCTGGTTCTCAAGGTTGCTTTAAGCTCAGAGGTGAACCAAGGGCAGGATTTTACCTTAGTTCTGATACTGGTGATAGGTGCATGAATATTGAGAGCATTGGTGATAATATCCTTTAAAGTCTGGAGAGCTGTTTCAACAGAGGTTGTAAGATAGAAATCTTACCAATATATTGTAGTACTCAGGTCATGGAGGTAACCTGAGATATTGAAATTCTTTTTTGACCTTTTGAGGATAAATTCTGCAGGATTTGGTGGTTTGAGTGTGGATCTTATGCCAGCTATAGGGTAATGGTCACTCACATCACTCGGCAGTACTCCTGCATGCGAGTATAAGTGAGGTTTGTTTACCAACATAATATCCAAGAGTGAGCTGTTGCTGGAATTTCTTAGGTTGATCTTAGTTGGGTCTTTAATTAGCTGTGTGAATCCATAGGTGTCACAAAAGGTTATCAAAGGTGCAGATACATTAGACAGCCAGTTTAAATTCAAATCACCAAGGATGATGGTATCTTCAGGGCCTAGGTTGAGAATTGACCCTAGGTGAGAAAGCAGTTTAAGGCCTGCAGAGGGGCCTATAGCATCCAATCAGTTTAAATGAAGACGAATTAGGAAGGGATATTTTGATTGATAAACATTCAAATTCATTTGGCTCAGATGTGTTGATGAGGCAGGTTGCAGAGATGGTGTCCTTAATATATGGCCACCCACCACCCCTGGAAGGCGATCTGCTCTGAAGAGCTGGTAACTGGGAAGGTTTACAACACTGTCTTTTGTTGTAGGCCTGGCCAAGATTTAGAGATGACCAGGAAGTCTGGAAGAGTATGTGCCACCCAAGCTTGTATTAAGATGAACTTTTTAGGAGGCTGCAAGCATTGAAGTGTATGAAGCTTAGGCCTTTATGGTAGTCAGATCAGAGGGGAAGATAAACTTACGATGGGGCCAGGATTAATCTCAATGGTGCCAATGCATAAAAGGAGGTAGAAGATTAATTTGAGTAGGGCACCAAGGACAGGGATAGAGAGTGATCAGAGCATTCTCTTAGTCCTAGATGCCCACTGTGTAGTGGAGATGGTCCTGTTATACAAGTGTATCTTTATCATAACATAGGAGTCTGATGGACAGGCATAGTGGGTTTTATAAATCCAGGATACATGTAATGGGCTAGGGAGTGCTGGATTGTTAGAGAGGCTTTATGTGGGATACCCCAGGGTTGCAGTGTAAGAGTGGTTCAAAGTGAATAAGAATAGATGGTTGTACAATGTGGATGGCAGTGGAGAGCAGAACATACTCATTAACTTATTCGTCATGACAGGGGGTATAATATGATTATCATAATGGAATGGGGAGATGAGAGGCTAAGGAGCAAAAGGAAACAAGTTAGCATTGTGCAGGGTAGGTATGGGTTAATAAAGAAGGAAATAGATGTGGGCGTGGATTAGAGAAATGGCGGGAAAGAGTGATAAATACAATCAACCAAGGGGGGGGAGGGGGCGGCAAAATTTTCGCGGTTTTGCCCGTGGTTTTCACACTGGAGTCTCGCCTCCGGATCTCTGTTCGCTGGGGTCGCCGCCCACTGGCGGCTCGGAGCCCCTTCTGTGGCTGGATCTGGAGGGCTGTGCCGGCTGCAAGTCAGGGGACAGAGGAGAAGGCAGTGAGAAGGCAATTTTATTGCAGGCAATCTGCAATTAGGTGCAAGAAACAAGAATCTGCACAACAAAAAACATTACAAAAAAATTATCAGTCCTCATACACTGTGGAATATAAAACTACAGATGAACAGATAATTCAGTTTTTAAGTAAGATCAGCCTCCCATCAGTATTACACACACAAAGTCAGGAGACAAAGACTTAAATTACTCAAGAGGAAGTAAAGAATGGTATACATGATCTTCCAGAAACAAATCCCCAGGCCCAGATGGCATAATAATAGAATTCTACAAAAAATATGAACACATATGGCCCCTATTTTATTAAAACTATTTACTAAAGCTAAAGATGAGCAGACATTAACATCTTCTTTGATAAAGCTCATATAATGATCCCAGACCTGCAGGCAATAATGACAGAGGCTAAACTGGACATAGTAGCCATTAGTGAGACATGGTTTACCAGTAAACACACTTGGGAGACTTCAGTACCTGGCTATGTACTGTTCAGAAGAGACCGAGGTGCAAAAAGGGGGGGGGCCTTTATGTCAATGAAAATATCAAAGTTACAGAAATTCAGAATACACATAAGGAGCTAGAAGAACTGTGGGTCACCCTGGAAACAGGACATGGGACAGCCATACGAACTGGGGTTGGGTACAGGCCTCCAGACCAGGGGGAGGACATAGACACATTACTGTTAGACAGCTGATGGGGAGGCTCTGATAATGGGAGACTTCAACACGCCAGATATAAATTGATCAATACCAGCAGGAACATCTGCCAGAACTAGACACATGGTGGATTCCCTGCAGAAGGAGGGCCTCAAACAACTGGTACAACAACCCACAAGAGACAGGACTCTCCTAGATCTAGTACTGACTGACAGGGAAAGGATCACAGATCTCCAGGTAGAAGGTCACCTGGGTGCCAGTGACCATCGCATGGTATGGTTCAATTTGCCCACTAGAACAAAATCATCCCATTCCAAGGCAAAAATATGGGACTTCAGAGGAGCTGACTTTGATAAGATGGCCAACAGAGTTAAGCTAGCCCTGGCAAAAAGAAATACAGGTGAGGGGGTACAGGCAAAGTGGGCAAGCATTAAAGATGCAATACTTGAAGCAACATCCCATTGTGTTAGTGAGAAAAGGAAGTGCAAAAGAAGAAGGAAACCACTTTAGTTCTCAAACACAGTAGAAGAAAAGGTCAGAGCTAAAAGGCTGGCCTTCAGGAAATATAAGGGAACGCAGCAGGATGAAGATAGCGAGGCATACCAAACTTCCCAAAGGGAAACAGGGAAGGCAGTAAGGCAGGCAAAGGCCCAAACCGAGGAAACACTAGCACAAACAGTAAAAGAAGGTGACAAGACTTTCTATAGATACATTAGTGAAAGGAGAAAGTCCAGAGGGGGTATTGCTAAGATCAAAGGGGATAAGGGGGGTGTGAGGAGGAGGACCATGTAAAAGCATTTATCCTAAATAGATACTTCTGCTCAGTGTTTGCTGAAGAGAAGGTAGCACAGGGCCCACAGCTCTGCACCCTGGACACGGCGGGGGAGGGAGGTGTGCACTAGTCCCTTCACAAAAGAAAGGGTTCTACAAGGGCTCAATAAGCTCAGGGTGGATAAGGCAATGGGACCTGATGGCATACATCCCAGGGTACTAAAGGAGCTAAGGGTGGAATTAGCAGAGCCATTGTCAGAACTGTTTAGTGAGTCTCTGAGCACAGGAGAGGTCCCAGAAGACTGGAGAAGGGCTCATGTGATCCTGCTCCACAAGAGTGGTAGCAGGGAGGAGGCAGGGAACTACAGACCAGTCAGTCTTACCTCAGTAGTGGGCAAGATTATGGAGACACTCATTAAGGAAAGGATAGTGTAACACGTGGAATCCATAGGAGCACAGGATCCAAGACAGCATGGGTTTACAAAAGGAAGGTCCTGTCAAACTATTCTCATAGATTTCTTTGGGTAACCAGAGTAGTGGACCAAGGGGGAGCAGTTGATGTTGCTTACCTTGACTTCAGCAAAGCTTTCAATGCTGTTCCACATAGAAGATTGATTAATAAGCTGGGTAGGCTTGGGGTGGGTCAGACATTGGTCAACTGGGTGGCAAACTGGTTGACGGACAGAAAACAGAGAGTAGTAGTAAACGATATACAGCCCAAAGAGAGGCAAGTCACATGTGGGGTACCTCAGGGATCAATTCTGGGGCCAGTCCTCTTCAATATCTTCATCAGTGACATTGCGGATGGACTGAAGGGTAAAGTTTGTCGGTTTGCAGATGACACCAAGATCTACAACAGAGTAGATGATCCAGATGGGGTGGGCTGAATGAGAAGAGATCTGGATAAACTAGCAAAGTGGTCAGAAGAGTGGCAACTGTGGTTTAATGCAAAGAAGTGCAAGATCATGCACATAGGGAAGAGAAACCCTGAAGCCACCTATAGGCTGGGAGGGGAGTTGCTGGCAGTCACAAGGGATGAAAAAGACTTGGGCGTCATCATCACTGATGACCTGAAATCATCCAAGCAGACCTCTAAAGCAGTAGGTAAGGCTAGAGGGATGCTGGGGTGTATTAGCAGGGGTATCACAAGTCGGAAGAGGGAGGTAATAATCCATCTTTACAAGACACTGGTTAGGCCCCATCTGGAGTACTGCGTGCAGTGCTGGAGGCCACACCTTCACAAGGACATTAACCAAATTGAGGCAGTCCAGAGAAGGGCAACCAAAATGGTGCAGGGACTGCATCAGAAAACATATGAGGACAGATTAACTGAGCTCAATATATATAACCTAGAGCAAAGGAGGGAGAGAGGTGATATGACTGAAATATTCAAACACCTTAGGGGCATTAACAAGGTGAAAGAGTCTAACATATTTCAATATAAGACAAATAGCAGGAAAAGAGGACACAGCATGAGATTAGAGGGAGACCGATTAAGGGGTAATGTGAGGAAGTTATTTTCACAGAAAGGGTGGTGGATACATGGAACAGCCTACCTCAGGAAGTGGTGGATATGAATACAGTGCAGGGCTTCAAACAGGCATGGGATAGACATAAGGGAGCAATACAGATGAGTATGAATAGATAGGTCATTGACAGAGCAAAGGCCTATGACACATTCATAAGGTAGGAAAAGAAATGGGCAGACTGGATGGGCCTGCGGTCCTTATCTGCCATCAACTTCTATGTTTCCGTGTTTCTAATAAACTACCAGAGAAGCCAAATTCATATAGGCCTGTGTCACTATTAAATGGAGAGTATAACATCTTCTCAAAAATACTGGCAACAAGATTGAATGAAATAGTCCCATTATTGGTGAATAAAGATCACGTGGGTTTTGTAGAGGGAAGGAAGTTAACACATGTGGTCGGGAAAATTATATAATGGAACAAGCAGGAAGTCAAAATACTGCCTTGGTAGCATTGGATGCTGAGAAGGCCTTCGACAGGGTGGACTGAAAATGTTTGAGGTCCGCACTGTCTAAGGCTGGACTAGGTCAAAATGTGCTCACATGGATCAAAGTGATTTGCTATATATAACCCCTCAAGCTAGGGTCTATGTCAGTTCAATTCTTTGTTATCAGAGTCTTTTAACTTAAGTAGATGAACTAGGCAGGGCTGTCTGCTGTCACCAGATCATTTTGTACTTTATATGGAACCATGCATACAATACATACAAGATAATTTGCAAGGAATTAAGACTGGAGGGAATAATTATAGCATAACACTATATGCAGATGATATATTACTATATTTAAATGATTTTGTAAATTCAGGTGCTCACCTTTTAGAACTGGTTGATGAATTTGCAAAAGTTGCTGGATAAAGACTGTACTTGCAAAAACATACAGATGTTATGCTATTAAACAGAAACAAATCAGATGACTATTAATTTGTAGTAGAATCTCAAGAGTCATTCCAATACTTGGGTGTATTATTACTTAAAAAAAAAAGGCCAGAGAATAACGAAGGGTGCTTGTGTCAAAAACAACTGACGCAAGGAGCAGGATGCATCAGAATTTACATCAATTCTTTTTTTTAAATGATGCTTGCTTCAAAAACAGATCTGCATGTGCCAGACTGGCTTGTGCCATTCTTGCACCAAAACAATGCCTGTGCCATGTCAGAAGGGATGCCTGCATCACTGCAATAATGCACCATACCCTTATTTGGGATTTTCAAAGAATGTGAGTCCTGTCCTTGTGCCTAAGATGCATGTCACTGTTAGACCAGTCAGAGCTGGTCTAAGGAACACTGGAGCATATAAAGAGGCCCACAGCAGGTGGTCAGACTTGACTATACTATCTTTCAGGACCAATATTCCTCTGCAGGACTAGTTTAGAACATTTTGGGGCTTAGTCTTGGTCATTTCATTTGCTGTATTGTTTAACTTAGCTTGCATCATTCTCATCCTTTTTGTCATTTTTGACTTAACTTGCACCATTTTTTTCGACTCAGCTTGCACCATTTTTTGACTCAACTTGCATCATTTTCATTCCTTGATTCATATTTTTTTTACTCAACTTGCACCATTTTTTGACTCAGCTGCATTATTTTCAGTCATTTGTTTGATTTAGCTTGCACCATTTTTATTACTCAATTTGCACTATTTTTGTTTTGGTGCAACTTGCACCATCCTTGTTCCTTGTGTCATTTTGTTGACACAGTGGACCTTGTCATAGAGAACACTTTTCTTGCAAAATATGGTGCATGGGCTTTGGCGCACTGAGATCTGATGCAAGGAAGTTGTTTGACACAGTTTGCGTGGATCTAAGGGCCCTTTGAAAATCCTGCCCTTTAATAATATGTTTGAAATTAATTATGGGCCACTAAAAAAAAATATCTTATCTGATCTTGATCGTTGGACATTTTTGCTGCTTACAGTGATGGGAAGAGCCAATGTAATAATGACGAATGTGTTACTCAGACTTTTATTTCTGTTCCAGGACTTCCCTATCAGCGCCACTGCATCCCTTTTCTCTGAGTTAAAGAGGGAAATACAAACTTTTTTATGGCAGAATAAAAAGTCAAGATTAAAAATAAACAAATTGTACTTCTCATTAGAAACATTTACTGGGATACGTTTACCAAATTTTAAATGTTATTATATAGCTGCTCAAATAGAGGGCTTGTTTGACATATTCCATAGTGAAAACTCAAGTGTTCAATGGATGGAAATTCAATTACATATAGTACTACACAATTCGAAACTGTGAGTGCTGGCATGACTATTCCTATAAAAAATAATCTTCAATATGAAAGTATTTCAATGTTTGCTGGAAACTGTATCAAAATATGGAGGGAAGTTAACAAAATGGTGGCGCTTCAACAAACTAACTGACAACACTTTCTGAGTGGCTCCACACCCAAACTTATCACCAGCTGTGCCCTTACCACCAGTATTATTCACTTCTTGCTGTCTCTGTTCTAGACTACCTGTCTGCACTACCAATGTATGCTTTATCTCTCAATCTGTTCCCAACTACTGTACTAGCTTGTGAATACCAAACCTGTAACACTCCTATTGTAACAAAGATATAACTGCATATATCTACCTAGACGGTAACCTCAATGATGTAAAAGCTCTAACTGCAATGTGTAACTAAATGTTGTACTGTATGTGTCCTCTTTGTGATGAGGTACCTTTGGAAACGAGCCTCTGGCTCAAAGGTTGTAAACCAATGTATAAACAAATAAATAAAAAATGTTGGATCAGCAAACTACCATTACTAAGTATATGCTGATATATAGCAACCTATATGTAGAAATGAGTAAATCTAATCATATAGAGTGAGTGTGGTTTATTAGAGGACTGCAGAAATTTTATGATTTATACAGTAGGTGTGTTATGATGAATTTTGAAGAGGTAAAACTAAAACATAACTTAACCAATATATGATTATCTATCTTTTTTGCAAGTATGAGACTACATTAGAAAATATTGGAATTTAAGAACTGAAATACCACTGTCATTCTTGGAAAAGTGTTTTGCAAACATTGACAACCATAAAAAAAATTGGAAAATTATATAAAGTTTTAAAAAATAAACAGCAAGTATCTCCTACTGTCTTCATAGAATCTTGGGATAGAGAGAGAGCTGGGTGGAAAGATAAAGCCATTTAGATGGCAAAAAATGTTGTCATATCCAACTACAGCATCAAAAAATACTAAGCGGAAGCCAATAGAATTCAATTTGTTACATAGGATTTATTATACTCCTTCCAAATTACATAAATTTAATGAAAGAGTCTCTGAGTTGTGTCCCTAATACTTGAAAGAAACAAGCTCATTGAGTCACATGTTTGTTAAATGTGTGTTTTTGAGTGCCTTTTTGGAATAAGGTACAAGATGTAATAGGAAAGATATTGACTATGAAATTTTCCTTTGACTCTGGTGGTATTTTATTGGGTATTTACCCTGACAAAATGTCTTTTGTTAACTTTAAAGATGCTCATTTCACCAGTATGGCTATATTAACAGCAAAGAAATTAATTTTGCAAATGCAAAAAAAAAAAAAAAATATCCTTCTACTTACAAGAAGTAGCTCAACCTCATGATTGATACTTCTAAACTGGAACATTTCTGTTATTACTATAATCAAATTTACAGCAATTAAAAATGAAAACAAACAGCAAAAATATAAAGTTAGAAAACAGTGAGCTCAACTTGATAATTTTAGGATTTGAGACAATGATGGGCATTGATTACAAGATATTAAACTGAAACTGGTGATTAAATCACAGTCAGTTTATAGATGAAGGTATGCCCTGATCTAATCTCTAAAATAAATAAATAAATAAATCAGCCAATAAATAAACAAACAAACATTAAAAAGGAGGATCAGTCTGATACAAGGGGGTTCGATGCCTCCTTGAGGGATTTACACTGTCTAAAAAATCTGTGCAAAAATAAGATAATATAATTATAAAGGGATCAATAGAGTAGAACACATTTGTCATGATTGGTGTCCTGACTCCTTTTCATTCCCACTGCATTTGAAATATTATCATAGAGGCAAAACTGTTTGTATGGTAGGATGATAAGGGGGAGAGCACTGCAACATTTCCATTTGTTGTGGGGGAGAAGGTACACTGAATTAGATTCTTTACCTAAGGAAATTATTGTAGTTGTGCTTCTCAAAACCTGGAGCCCAGGAGTGAAGGACAGAAGTACAATAAAGGAATGGAACCAACACAAGGAATTCACCTCCTTGTGTCCTGATGGGTTCACTCTGTAGAATCATGGTACCTCATGCCATCTATTATATTGCTGATTATTATTGACATTGTTAATTTTATTGTAATATGTTTTTTTTTTCCTGTTTTTATCTTGTAAGGTGCCCAGAGCCTCAGGGATTGGGCATGTTATAAATAAATGCTTACTTACTTACTAAATTACCTAAGAAAAGTGTGCAACAGGTAGAATACATAATCCAAAAATGGAAGTCATAATGTTTGGTGACCAATATTAACCTACTGCAATGAGACATGTGCCAACATTTGTCACGGGACATCCTTTGTCAGTGTGGCTCAGTTGGTAGCACATCTGCCTCTGGACCAGAAGGTCATGGGTTCTCATCCCATACCAGGATTGGACTCATAACGTAAATGTTGGCATCCAAGTGCACTATTAGGGGGGTGCTGTACTGCTGGGGTGTGCTGTCCTTTGGATAAGATGTTAAACCAAGGTTCTTTCTACCCATCCTGGTGCTGTCCTGGTGAGTGTCCAGGTGGAAGTAAAAGAACCCATGGCACTCTTTTTAGGGGACATTCCTGGTCTCCTGGCCAACATTCCCCTTCCCATAAACTGGATCATGCAATTGTCCAAGCTATGTGTGGGTGCTGATGTGCAATATGGCCACCACTACACATTCAGTCACTTCACTGCCAGACTAGCATTGCTTGTAAAGCGTTTTGGGATACACTGTGTATGAAAAGTGCTATATAACTGCTGATTCTTCTTCTTCTTCTTTTTTGCAGTCTCCTATGCATAAGTTTATATTGTTCTGCTGCTCAATTTGTTTGTTGTTGTTTGAAGAGCTGTGAAAAGGGTTGCTTTACTTCTGTATATCTGCTGAAAAAAGAAAGTGGCCACAGTCCATTAAACCCAAACTCACAGTCCTGGTTTGGATAGAACCAAGAACATAGGGTCCTTAATATTTAAAGCTATCTGGAAGTAGACGTAACCTGGGATAGAATGGCAGACATAGACAATTGATATCCCCCTTCATCATGTGTTGTAAAAGTCCTCTTTTCAACTGGGAAGCCATCAAGAGGTACATCAGCGCAGGAGACTAGAATCAAGAGTTGGAAGCCCCCAACAATCTCCAGTTTTTATAAGAGACTGTACCTAGAGTAAACAATTAAAGGCCCCCATTGATTGATACCCCCTGATGTGGTACGTCTTGGCTGCTGAATGGGCCGCTAAGGATATACCCCACATTACCTGTCTTGGGAACACATTAGTCTGAAGGCTGTGCCCAATGAAACCCCTAAAAAGGAGGCATGAGAAAGGAGACCCCATGGAAAAGCCACTGTCCACTAACCGGACCCCCCTAGAGAACCTTGACTAATCTCAATAATGTCCCCAAGTGCCTGGTCAGGTATGTATGTATGTATTTTATTTGGGAAGTACTACCCCTGAATAAACAACGCTGAGGAAGTGGGCTGATCGGGCCCATCATGTGGTGCTTCAGTTTTAAATTTTCATGCCCTCCCTCTTGATTTTGTCACAAGGAGGGAGGACTGTAACTGGCTATGGAATAAACTTTGGTCCAAAAGATTCAAGTCATCAATGATCTCGCCTGCAAAACTGAGAATAATTTTGGATGGCAGAGACTGGTGTTTGCAACAGAAGTGGAGGATATCACTGAACTTAAGTTGAAAGTTCCAGGACTTTTCACAAAATAATATTTGTGTTAGGTTATTTTCCTAAAATCTGTTTAGTTTATGTGATCTTTTTATTTTAGGAATGGAGTGATTTCATTCTGTAGTGTATTGACTAGGAGAAAAACAAATCTTCTGGGAGAAATGTACTCAGTGGATCTCATTTTAAAATATATTTTCTTTGCTTTATAGTTAATTTATGAGTAATCAATGGAGTTGGATAGGGAGCTCAGCAAAAGGTTCCATATTAGCAGACCATAGTTTACTGAGCTGCTGAGTACATTTGGTAGGCATTATTATAGGGTTAACTACTATAAAAGGCATGCGGATGTGTGATGTGGGCTCATCTCTTTTCTTTTGGGGAATATGTAAAGATGATTGAGGGCAATTTTATATTGAGGGAAGATCTTACATATTTTATGAGATTCCTGTGCTTTTCCATTAATGATATAAATGGTGGACATGTCAAATACGGATAAAGTTATAAAATGTTTCATTTTCAATGTGAATGGAACTAATAACTCATTTAATATACATAATATTTGTTTATATGAGTGCAATCAAGGCAGACATAATAGTTTTACAACAAACCCATTTAGATGCAAAAGAATCAAAAAGGTTAGTGAGAACTTGGATTCAACACACTTTGGGCCCCATATTCAAAAGCCCCAGGCTGCATCACACAAGTACCTGCACCGCACAACTGAGATGCGCCAGCACCAAATAATGGCATATTCCAATCTTGCACCATAAGATGCAATCATGCATGTCTGCTTGAACATCCTAAGCATGCACAATCACGCAGTGAGAGACGCGTGGCTTGGCAGATGACCCGGGCCTGTGCGGTGCATAGGGAAATGTGGGATGCAAAGCCACTTGCGCAGTGTGCAAAACTGCAGTAGTCAGTTGGGATATGCAAATGACCTCATTGCACATTCTGAGTCCATTTCCTACATGCTCAGCTCATTACTGGAATGCATACAGTCCATTTGTATACCCAAGGCATGCGCAGTTCCAGCTTTGCAGGGCTGCCCCACCACTCCACAAAGGTGAACAGGCGGTACTGCAGCCTAGCAGGCAGGTTTGTTGGAATGTTTGTGTGTTGATGGGTGGAATACATTGGCCTGGGTACAGTGCCATTACCCATAGCCATGTACAGGGTCAGACTGGGGTACGGGGGCCTACCTGGACAGTGGCCATGGGGGGTCCATCTGGACAAGCAACAGGGGAGGGCACAGGGTGACAAGAACTGATCGGTATACCACATGCATGTGATACACCAGCTCCAAATGCAGTGTACAGTCACCTGCAGTGCCCCACACCCCTGCATATGACAGGAACATGGTGATAACTGCAAGGAATGGCAGAGTGCAGAAAGGTGGCCAGGTACCCACGTGGGTGGGTTCAACCAGTGTGCACCTATGCTGTACCACCATGGTTGTGTGCAATGGGTCAGTCCCTGGTCCATACCATGCTGCCACTAGTACCACCAGGCTACCTGGGCACCATTGCCCCAGACATCACTCTGTGAGCATGCCACCACCAAGTGGCACCCTGCAGGCCACATGGTTATAGGCCATGACCCCTGGTACATGTGCTGCAGTGTGATAATCTATTCCACCGATGTGCCTGGGGGGGTACCAAATAGCACTGACATGTGGCACCTGGGTGTCCATGTCCTGGGAGTGGTAAGGGGGATGGCTCTCTGGGCAGTGTCCATGGTGTGCTGGCACCTGTGGCTTTGGGTACATCCATCCTGGCATGACTGCCATATACAGGTGCCTGCAGCACATCCTGGTGCACCTCTAAAGGCTGTCACAGGATCACTAGTCTGCAGTTCTGCAGCCTGTCTGTGGGTGGACGGATGATTTAGGCCATTCCATGACATGCCTAACTTTGCACAGAGCATTCTTGGGATGCATGGCAGTTGCGCTGCACATTTTGGCTGAATATATGGATTCATGGCATATTCATGTACACGCCCCTTTTTTTGCACTGCACTGCATATATTATACCTGCATGATTGTGCATTTGGAAATGTGCAACACATCTCTCCCTTTCGAATATCACGGTTCCACGCAGTTTCTGGGATGTGCTATGCATCTCCATTTTGGGCCACGCGTCTCCATTGAAAATGCAGGCCTTGTTTTTATACCTGGAACAAAAAAAAAGAACAAGCATCACATTATTGATTAGTTAAAACATTAAATTTAACAATTTGTGTCAATAGTCTGATCATGAAGGAAGACTACAGCTTACTAATGGTATGATTAATGGTAGACCAATTACTGTTGATTTGATACATGACCCATTTGATGAATACTGTATGCTTCTTTTTTAGCTAAAATTGCTGGGGGAATGTTCAAATAAAAGATGAGAACATCATTATAATGGGGGACATACATGCATTGTCAATGCCTATACTGGACAATACATCACAGGTTTTTACCATTAACAACAGCATATCTAAAGCTCTACATCATTTTCTGGAGTGACATGAACTATTAGATCCTTGGAGAACATTTAGTCTGGTGGGGAAATAATACACTCATTTTGATAAACATGCAAATCCTTTTCTAACTTGATTATATCTTTTTTTTTATTTATGATGCCTCTACACGATAAGAATTTGATCATATTGATTTTATTGTCCGATGACACTGTAGTAGAATTAGAACTTAAATTTATCAAAATTAGAAAATCACCTATTCAACATTGGTCACTTCATAATGTATTACTTAAAAGAAAAGAATTAAGACATAAAATTAAACAAGTAATCTATGTTTACTGGTTATATAATTTCTCTTGTCATTGTTCTATAAGTACTTTATGGGACCTGTTACAGGTGGGTTCTACAGATAGACAATAAATGTACTCAGAGGCAGAGGTTTAAGCACCCGCCTCCCTGATCAGGTGACCAAGTATTCTTTCCAACATTAAAACCTATTTAATATATCCTCAACATTGGTCTAAACAGTAAATACATCTTTTATACATTTCAAAAAATCTCATAAACATTTTTATGTAACAAGGTTAGGAAATGCCCTTGACCTTGTGCTGGCAAGTGGGGACTGTGTGAGAGAACTTACAGTGGAGGAACCTCTGTCAGGGAGTGACCACCACTCAGTATGGCTCACATTGGATATGGGCAAGGAAGGAAGGAGTGGAAGCTGGCACAAGAGTGTTTGACTTCAGGAGGGCTGACTTTGGGAGAATGGGGGAAGTGGTAAAAGGGTACGTGGCCAGAATTCAGTCTAGTATGGACTCTAACCAGAGGTGGGAGCTCATAAAGCTGGGGATAGTGGAATCAACCAAAACCTGCTGCAAGGCCCAGAGCAAGAAGGCTAGGGCTAAGAAACCAAGCTAGTTGAGCAAGGAGGTCATGGAAAAGGTAAGGAGGAAAAGAGCTGCCTTTAGGAAGTACAAGAAAACAGAGAGAGGGGAGGACACTGAGGAGTACTTGATGGAATTGAAGGAGGTGACAAGGGCAGTAAGGGGAGCCAAGGCATCTATGGAACTCAGGCTGGCACAAGGCATTAAGAAAGGGAGAAGGACTTTTTTAGGTACATCAGGGAGAAAAGAAGCTGTAAGGACCACATAGTAAGGATTAGGAAGAAGGGGGGGGGTTGGTGGAAGAAGGGTGCGATAAGGCAGAAGCACTAAATGAGTATTTCTGCTCAGTACTTACTAAAGGGAAGAGGGGGTAACACCCAAGGGGGGAGAAATGGCAGAAACAGGGGGAGGGGGTGACAAATGGGGAAATCATGGAGGGCAGAGTTCGGGAGGGTTTGAAGGCACTGAGGGTGAATAAGGCACTAGGCCCAGATGGCATCCACCCAGGGTACTGAAGGAGCTGGCAGAGGTCCTTGCAGAACCTTTGGCAGACCTATTTAATGCCTCACTACATTTGCGGTGTGTACCTCAGTACTGGAGGATGGCTCATGTGGTGCCCCTCCACAAGAGTGGCCCCAAGGATGAACCAGGAAACTACAGACCAGTGAGCCTCACATTCATCATGGGAAAGCTAATGGAGACTATCCTGAAGGAAAGGCTGGTGGCCCTCCTAGAGGCCAAAGGACTACAGGACAGCAGACAGCATGGCTTCATATGGGGCAGATCCTGACAAACCAACCTGGTGGAGTTCTATGACTGGGTAATTAGGCAACTGGACAGGGGCCATGCAGTGGATGTCCTGTATCTGGACTTTAGTAAGGCATTTGACTCAATGCCACATGGAAGGCTGGGAAGTAAGTTAGTAGGCACAGGGGCAGGTGCAAAACTGGTGAGATGGGTAGAGAACTGGCTTCAGGGAAGGCAACAGAGGGTGGTGGTGGGTGGGGAGCTCTCACACCCAAGGGTAGTGGCAAGCGATGTTCCACAGGGCTCTGTGTTGGGACCAGTGTTGTTAGGGATATTCATTGCAGACATATCATTGGACATCAAGAGCTATATCAGTCTGTTTGCTGATGATACCAATGTAGATACAGTGGTGGATGACATAGGGTATGGCAGGGGTTGCAGGATGATCTGGCAAAGCTTGAAACCTGGTCAGACACCTGTCAACTGGGGTTTAATGCCAAAAAGTGCAAGGTGCTGCATTTTGGGATGAAGAACCCAAGGAGGAGTTACCAGCTGGGGGGAGTGCAGCTAGCCCAGGCAGAGGAGGAGAAGGATCTGGGGGTGCTCATTACAGGGTCAATGAACAACTCGGCACAATGTAGGAAGGCAGTTGCAAAGGCCAGCAAAATGCTGGGTTGTATTGGTAAGGTATATCCTGAGGAGGGGAGGTGATTCTGCCACTGTATAGGTCATTAGTTAGATCGCACCTGAGTACTGCGGCAGTACTGGTGCCAGTATCTGAAGAGGGACATTGTTACTGAAGGGGGTGCAGCGGATGGTGACAAAGATGATCAAGGGGCTGGGGGACTTATCATACGAGATGAGGCTGAGGGAGTTGGACATGTACTCACTGGAGGAGTGGAGGGACAGGGGGACATGATTGAAACCTTTAAGTACATGAAAGCAATAAACAAGACAGGTACAGAGGGGCTGTTCAAAGTAAGGGAGGGGAGGGACACCAGGGGCCATGATATGAGACTGTAGGGAGGAAGGTTCAGGAGGGAGATGAGACACTTTTTTACAGAGAGGGCGGTGGCTGGGTGGAATGCGTTACCTGCAGAAGTGGTATCCAGTAGAACAGTGGACTGCTTTGAAAAGGGGATGGGACAGGATAAGGGGGAGAGTCAATTAAGGGGAAGGGTGGAAGGAAGGGGCAGCTGCAGAATAAGGGGTGCTAGCTGCACATTCGAGCAGACTTGATAGACCTCTAGGCCTTTATCTGCTGGCAAATTTCATATGTTCATATGTTCGTATAACAAAAATAAGCTCTCTTAACAGAGTTTGAATAACAAACAGAAATTCTGAAGGTGATTGACAGCTTGGCTTGCTTAAAACTGATCCACTAGGGGCCGCTGATCCCCTATAGTGACCCTCAGTTACTTGTAAGAACCTTAAACAAACAGACCTCCCCTTTTATTTGACCAGGAGAAGACACAGAACATTTTACTTATAGAGCTTTACCTTTTTTCAGGTAAAATCTAGGCTGTATTATTTAATACGTTCTCCTTTCACAGAAATGCTTAAATAACCCCACCTCTTTCACACAAGGAATAGAAAACTTTTTAATTTTTATAAAATAGAAGCTGTGTTTTTAAGAAGGTTTTCAAGGAACAGGGGCATGTTTTGCCCTGACAAGCCATCTGGTAAACTTTCAGACTTAAAAATAGAAACTGCTGCAGTCCTGTCGTGGCATTCAGAGCAATAGAGCAACCACTCCTCAAATGAAAGAAAAAGCCCAGGACAGACTGTTTTTGCACAATATCCAGTGTAAAAGAACTAAATGAATAAGCTCTGGGGAGAAACAGTCTAGCCGTCAGCTGAAATTAACAAGCCGACGTTTGACACTTTTACTTTCAGGTAGTTTCATTTGGAAGCTGAAAGGGACTCTCCTGGCACATAGGAGAGCTTCAAAATGCCAGCATTTGATCAAGGGGCTAAGTCTCCTTTTTAGAGGCAATCTACAAGGCAGAAATGGATTTTTTTTAAATGGAAAAAACGAGCATTGCGCGATGGTGTGCACGATTGTGAGGGCTTTGCGATCGTACTAACAGCTGTGCTGGAACCAAACAAGCACTCGTTTCCTAACCCCATCGCATTCTCTCAGAAAGGGGTTCTTCTGACATTTGCTGGCTTTTCTTCTTATACACATCAAACATTTTGCTTAATTTAAGAACACCAAATCACAAAGCAGTGAAGGAAGCTTTTTTAAAAAATAAAGGGACAGGGGAATGCTGCTAGCATGGTGTTTATTTTATTACTTATTAGCAGATTACCTGCCCAAACACATACCACAAAACTGCTGGGAAGACTAGGGGAGACTAAGGACCTTGAAATATAAAAGAGAGGAGCATAAGTGGGGATAAGAAATTGTTGTAAAGAGGTGGCCTGCCTCCATATGGAAAAACAGGGACAGCAATAGGTAAAGTAATGATAGTGGTTGCAACCAGAGAATTAAAAGAGAAAAAGAAGGTCCAGAGTCTCAGTAGTAGGGACTGACCCTGTCACACTTACACCCCTTCTTCAGAGGGAAGACGTAACACAATATCCCCCCCAGACACCCGGGAGGGGGGTGGAACTCCCTCTCACCCACTCTCAAGAGTTCCAACCCAGGGTCCCTTAAGAACAGAAGTACTAATTCTGTTCAGGTTCAACTAGAACCATACACACCCTGGGACACAAATACTTCACAATACCTTGCATCCTGGTATTATTACATGTTACAATAAAAGACATTTTCTTCCATTCGAACAGGATGTATTTCACAGTCCAACACCCTTCTACTATTTTGGAGGTTGGAGGAGCTCCGGCCCTCCTACTCAGTGAAGCTCCATCCCAGGGTCCCATTACACCAGTACTAATACTAAAGCACATATTATTTCACATATTTCTATCTTTACCCTGGGATCTGTTCAATACGCTGATTATTACAATTTACTTGAACATGATCTTTACTTAGATACCCTTTTATTTGTGTCTGGTATCTCAAGTCCTGTGCCAAAATGTGATAGGAAATCAGTGTTGGTGTTTTCACTACCTTTTCTATGTGTGACAGTGAAATGGTAAGGTTGTAAAGCCAGATACCACCTCATAATTTGTGGATTTTTTTCCCTCATCTGTTGAATCCAACAGAAGGGGGTGTGATCAGTCACCACTTCAAATTCAGCTCCCCAAAAATAATATTTAAAAGACTCAATGGCCCATTTGAGGGCGAGGCATTCCTTTTCGACAGTAGAGTATCTATGCTCCCTCTCATGTAGCTTCCTGCTTTTATATATTATGGGGTGCTCTTCCTCTTGTACATATTGTGTCAGCACTGCCCCTATACTCACCCTGGATGCATCTGTTTGTACCACAAAGGGCTTGCTAAAATCGGGGCTTCTCAAAACAGGGTATGTACACAATGCCGCCTTAATTTGCCTAAAGGAGGTATCACAATCTGGGGTCCATGCTAACTTATTGGTATACCTTTTTTTTGTCAAATCAGTAAGGGGGTATGCCATAGCTGAAATATTTGGAATAAAGCACCGGTAATATCCAGCCAGTCCTAAGAATGCTCATACTTGCTTCTTAGTCTTGGGTGTGGCACAATCAGATACAGAGGATACTTTATTCATTTCTGTCTTAATAGTCCCATTTCCTATAATGAACCCTAAATACCTGGTCTCAGTCAGACCTAGGCAACACTTTTTAGGGTTGATAGTGACCCCTGCCTTTTTAATTACTGAAAATACCTGTTCCAGATGTTTTAGATGTGTCTCCCAATCGGGGCTGAATACTACCACATCGTCAAGGTATGCGGCACAAAATTCTGTATAGGGACTAAGCATTTGGTCCATGAAGTGTTGAAAAGTTGCAGGTGCTCCATGGAGACCAAACGGCATGGCGACAAACTCAAATAGTCCATTAGGTGTAATGAATGCAGTTTTTTCTTTTGATTGTGGGGCGAGAGGAATCTGCCAGTATCCTTTAGTAAGGTCCAGCGTGGAAATAAAAGCTGCATTCCTCAAACGGTAGATGATGTCATTGATTCTGAGCATAGGATATCGATCTAAAATAGAGGCAGTATTCACCTTTCAAAAATCAAGACAGAGACGAATACCCCCCCTTTCCTTCTCACAACCACTATAGGAGATGCCCATGCACTATGTGAGGGTATGACAATGCCCATTTTTTCCATCGTCCTTACTTCCTTAATGACTTCTTCCATGGTATGAATGGGTAGTCATAAGGTTTTTGATATATAGGGGTAATTTGAGTGATCCTGATGTCATGCTCCACCCCGACCACCCTGTCTGGGATACTTGTGCAGGTTTCCCCATATGTGTGTAAAAGGTGTTGCAACTGTTCTTGTTTCTGAGTGGTTAATGCTGGATTGACAAAGACCTCTTGTATTTGACCCCCCTCTGTTCTAACCTACTGTATGCTCTGTCCAGTTCTGAGGTATCAGTCTCAGTCTGTATGTAACAATTTATCTTGGGTGTCTCATTCCATTCATGCCATACTTTTAACAAATTAGCATGATGTATTTGCTTACTACTTCTTCTAGTGGCTATTTGAATCTCATAGGTGACTTGTCCTAACTTGTCTGAGTATAGTATATTACCCCTGCCATTTCATCAGCAGCTTGTTTTCAGTGGCTGTTAGAAGAAGTAGCACCTTTTCTCCTGTAGAAAACTGCTTCTGCCCCACCCCCTTATCATATTCAGTTTTCTGTTGTACTTGTTTTTCCAGCAATGACTGGTGAGCCAAGGTAACATACTTCAGGAGGCGTTTTCTTAAAGCGGTCATATATTCAAGTATCCCTTGCTTCCCTACATAAAGGTTTTCCTCCCAATGCTCTTTAATAACACCCATCGGCCCTCGGGGATTTCTTCCGTACAGAAGAGAGAAAGGGGAAAACCCAGTAGAGGCTTGGGGTACTTCACTATACGAAAACAGAAGGTAAGGTAGAAAGGTGTCCCAATTCCTCCCTTCTTCATTCACAAATTTCTGTAACATCCTTTTAAGTGTTTGGTTAAACCTTTCTACCAACCCATCTGTTTGCGGATGGTAAGGTGAGGTTCTTATGGCATGTATCCCCAGTAATCTGTACAGTTCAGTTAACATTACCTATGTAAAATTGGTACCCCCTGTCTGTAAGTATGACCTTTGGAATCCCCATTCTACTAAAGATTTTTGCCAATTCTTCAGCCACCCTGGATGCTGTTACAGTTCGCATGGGTAGTGCTTCGGGGTACCTAGTAGCGTAGTCACAAACAACCAAAATGAACCTATTCCCTTTGGAGCTAGTCTGCAGGGGTCCCACTACATTCATAGCAATATGTTCAAAAGGTTGACTGACTAAAGGTATATTTTGTAGGTGTACCAAATATTTTTTTCCTGTCCAGGCTACCTTTTGACATACTGGACAGCTCTGGATATATTCTGCTATTTGTTCATGAATACCCAGACAAAAAAATCTATGCAGAATTCTACTCAGGGTGGTATCCTTCCCTGAAAGTCCTGCCAAGGGTATATCATGTGCTAACTGAATTAGTTATTTTCGATATTTGAGTGGGACAACCAACTGTGTGACTATGTTTCCATTTCTGGGATTCCTACATTCCCTATACAAAATATTATTTATCACATATTTTGGAAACCTTCCTCAGGTTGCTTTCCCACCTGTGAAAAAAATGGGTTCATGTAACATCCTGTTTTTGCTCAAAGGCCATAGTCTCTGATTTAATATCTACAGGGCCCATAAACCTTTTATTTTACCAGTCTCTCTTTTCTTGTTTTTTGATGGACTTCCCCTTCCGATCTTTCCCTGGGGTCTCGTACAGTTCATCCGAGAATGGAAATAGTCCCCCCAGATTACTTTGTTGTTTTACTTGTGACTGAGTTGGCACTACAACAAGAGGTGAACAGTTCTGCTTAACTATTAAAGATGAAAAATCCGGATGATCTTGTTTATTTTATTACTTATTAGCAGATTATCTGCCCAAACACATACCACAAAACTGCTGGGAAGACTAGGGGAGACTAAGGACCTTTAAATATGAGAGAAGCATAAGTGGGGATAAGAAAGGGGAAGAAGGGTTGTTGTAAGGAAGTGGCCTGCCTCCATATGGAAAAACAGGGACAGCAATAGGTAAAGAAATGATAGTGATTACAACCAGAGGATTTAAAAGAGAAAAAGAAGGCCCTGAGTCTCAGTGGCAGGGACTGACCCTGTCACAGGACCCATTAAAGGTGGGGTTGCATGGAATAAGTGCTTACTGATCATGGTTTAATAATGACAAAATTAAGCAAGAACAAGAAATGTATTCAGCATTAAAGGAATCGGATAAATTGGTACTTCTGGAATTTAATTAATACTGTAATAAACGGACAGACCACAGACTGAAACTATAGTAGAAAATAAAGAATAAATCTGAATACAATATCAAAATGGTAAGGAACATCCAGTATCTACAAGGGAATAAAATGGGGAAGCTTACTGTAAACCTGCAGAACAAACAAATGCAACAGGATTTAATTTCAACCCTTAAAAATATGGAAGGCTTTTTTACATCCGATAAAGAAGAGATGGGGGAATATAATTAATTATTTCAAAGATATATATCAAAGCTCTGGCAACAGGGCTAGTGAGAATTTGAAACATTTCTTGAAAAATCAAAGCAACAAATAGTACAATTGGAGAAATAAATGTTTTCATTAAATGAACTGTGTAATGCTATTAATTTTCTGCCAAAAATAAGAGTCCTTGGGTCAGTTGTCTCACAAATTAAGTTTATTAAGCCTTTCCAGACGATCTGGCCTCTTGGATAATGAGAATGCTGCTAAAACTGGTGGATGGGGCGTGGGACATTCCAGAGTTCATGAGGGAGACTAAAGTAGTGCTTCTGTTAAAAGAGTGGAAATCTAAAGCACTTCCAGAGAGTTATCAACCCACCAACCTGCTTAACAAAGATGCTTAACACAGACTATAAAATGTTTGCCAAAATAATTACAAATAGATTTCTACCATTTCTACCCCTCTCTTATCAGCCTGAAGCAAAATGGATTGGCTGGCCAGGTGGCACTGAGGGCTGAGGTGCTGGATGCCTTACCTCATGGCACACCAGTGACCCGGGTTCAGGAACGAGGCTTGGCTGGCAGAGATCAGCAACAGGGGGGAGGGTGGAGCTGGATGGAGCTGCTGGCAGTCAACTCTCCTCTCCAGGGAGGTGTTGTAGCAACCTCCGTCTAATGGCTGCCTTCTGGTGGAGGCTGGGGACAGCACAGGTTAGAGGATGCCAGGCATTATGCCAATGGGATGGGTGGAAAGGGGTCATTACCAGGGCAGTAAGGCGCATGCGTACCTCCATGCGCTCCTACTCCTGGGGCCCCTGGGAGAAAATGGAGGAGAAAAGCACCGGTGGCAGGATGACGACCGATTCCCTGCAGGTGCTGCTCCTGGGCCAGACCTAAGGTAAGTCTAGGTAATTCAGGGTTACGGGGCTGGGGGTGGTCACTCAGATGGGGGGGCCGATGGCAGGCATGGAACATGTTAAATGATAAAAAGAATGTTTTTTTCCCTTGCAGAACTATTGCAGAGGCAATTAATAAGGTGCAATAATTATTTCAATATGTTTAGAATTCTGACAAGAAATATGTGCCTTAGCCCTGGGCATGAGTAAGGTATTCAGCCTTATAAATAGACAGTAAATGATCTGAATTTAAAGAGAATGGAGAATTCCAGAGATTTTTTTAAATATCATTATTCAATTATGTATTAGACTGGTAGTTAAATTATCTGTAAATGGTTCTTTAACTAATGAACTGGATAATGCAAATGGGTTAAGCAGGATTGACCCCTTTCACAAGTTCTTTTCATTCTAAGTTTAGAGCCATTACTGCAAGTATTTAGATTTAACACCAGAATAAAAGGAATATGTGTGGACCAAGAAGTCAAGCATATTCATTAATGACACCCTTCTAATTGTCAAAGAATTAGATTCATCCATACGAGCTATCATTAATAAAATTAAAGAGTTTTCCACGTTCACAGTGTATAAACTAAATCAGCAGAGGTCTAGCATCGTGCAAATATCTCAGTATTGGGTCAATATGCTGTATACAAAATGGCATTGTCAAAACCATGCATCACAGACAGTGCATATGGATATAGCGACAGGGTGCAAAACCACTAAAGGATGAAATGGTGTAAGCATGATTTTGCAGACTGTTGCTCTTGCCTGGGTAGATAGTCATGCAGAGGATAAGACCTCAGCTGGGAGGAGGGTCAACCAAGCAACTGCCATGGCTCAGCAAGATGAGCCAAAGGCAGCAAGGGAAATGGTGCGTCTGTGGACCTGGTCTCGAATCCTGGTCCCAGACGAATGGAACTTTTAGTTTTTTTTTTATCGATTCACACTTTGTGTGATATGGTTTTTCCCTCCCACCTGTGTTTCTCCTCATCCCTGTGTTGAATCCCGAGTTGATTATTTAAATGGGGTTCGAGGCACAGCCTCTGTAATGAGAAAAGGGGGGCTCTGTCCCCGCAAAAATAAAGAATTTCCACAGTTTTATGCTGACATTTAGTTTCAATGATATGGTTTGTCTAGCAATGTACCCACTGTATTGACAGCCTGGTACATTGCTGCACCGTTTTTGTGTGCGAGGTTATGACCCCATGCCAAATATCTCAGGGTGACAAAGACAGAGAGTATGAAAACTTAAAACTCTGTACTAAAGCTGATAGACAAAAATACAGTATGTTGGAACAATATTAACTAATAATTTTTATACTAACATTAGATAAAATGTTGGAATTGTAAAAAAGAAAAATCAAACATAAACTGACCAACAGGCAGAACCTTTGTCACTTTGGGGAAGAATCAAGGTGATTAAATTATGATTTTTCTGCACCTTATATTCATCATTCAGGCAATAGTAAGTGTTTTTCAGACTTAAAACACATTTTCTCCAAATGTTTGTGTTGCAGGGTGGGAGTGGGGGCTTTATTACATGAAGCCAAATGATGGCATTAAGAAGTGTCATTGGTTTGGGCTGTTCACATACATAGATATTCACACCTTTTAAGTAATTTACTGGCTTGGGTTTGGGAATGGGATCTTTTTCCCCAAATCATAACATACTATTTTACAAAGTATTTTTGTAAAGGAAGGAATAAATACTGAATTAAAAGAAAATTCTAAATGAGGCAAACTTGACGGATTTTAAAATTTCCCAATTGTTCAATTAAGTTTATATTCACTTTAGACAGGATAAGCCAAGCTTGAAGAGGGATAAAATACCTTTGTTTCATGATGGACTTATTACAGTTAATAATTGCCTATCTGGATCTGATGAAAGATTGAAGAGATTATTTGAAAGTAAAAATACTGCAAGTTGGATAGGCATTTTGAAACATGGCTAATTCCCTTCTTACACATAATTTAAGAATATGTTAGACTCTTCTGTTATTAGCACCTTTTTAATTTATGTGGCATTGTATAATAAATTCAAATTATACATGCTCAAAGCAGGAGCAAAAGGTCCAGACTATAATATAAGGATTATCCAGGAACAGCCTCTTCCTTGCAAAAGTTAGTATCCCAGATATGCAGATGTTTAATAGGTACTCATAAAGATAACAGAACTCAAACTGACAATAAGTGGAAGGAAGCGTTGGGTTTAAACTTGAATGAAGAACAATGGAATAGCAAGAGAGTGGAAGCAAAACTTTGTAGCAATTAAAAACAAATCCATTCAAACAAAGATAGTAGGTAGAGATGATATTACTCTGGTTTTACTGAACAAAATTACTCCGAACTATAGTAATACATGTTATTATAAAATGGAGAGTATAAATCCAGTGATCTGATGGGTTATTACTTGTGCATGAAATCTGTTCCATGCACAGGTAACAACAAGTGCAGAAAAGCAGGACCACACTGAAAGTAAGAAAGCATGGAGCCATTAGAATTTTTGATTTTTTAAAAGCCACCATTTTCTTTACCCTCGCTAACACAGCTCACCTGGACCTGCAGATGATCGGGCATCTCTTGTATCTGATCGCTTAGTTTTCAGAAATAAACAATAGCCCTACATGGAACAATTATTAAAACATTACTGACTGTGCATGATGCAGTAGTCATTGTGCCACTTCTACACTGTGCCTTCTCTCATTATCTATGCTGCCAATCCCATTCCTGACCTGCCACAGCTCCAAATATAAATACCTTTGCTCTGCTTCTCTCTTTTTCTTTATTTATCCATCTTGATGTTGACAGACTATTTACTTGGGTTAGGTTGTGGTCTTAGGGGACAGAGCAGTTCCTCTCAATGACTAACCCAATTAGCTAAGTCACAGAAAGAGGAGGGGACAGTTCCTCATTTATATCTCTAAGCTGCACTCCTGCCATTTCTCTGTGGCTTCTACAAGTCTCCACTTGCTCCTATTGCAGTTCCAGCCCATATTGTGTTGCCATCAATCGTGACATATATGCAAATGAGATAATAAATATTAATAAAATGCAATGATGTTGTATTGCACCTGGTGGAAGACTATTTTATTAGAAATTGTGATGATAATAGCCTTCTGTATATAAATAAAGTATTTTAACAATAAACACTAAAAATAAAAATTAGTCTATTTTATAAGCTCAATAAGACACTCTGGGGTTGTGCATGGAACAGATTTTACTGCATTTCCAGGGGCCGAAGGCACTCGCCTATGGCCTTGTGCCTTACTGTCTTACTAGGTGTCAGCGTGGCTCAGTAGGTAGCACATCTGCCTCTGGACCAGAAGGTCATGGGTTCTCATCCCACACCAGGATGGACTTGCACCTTAAAATCGCTGGCATCCGAGTGCAGTATTGGGGGGTGCTGTACTGCTGGGGTGTGCTGTCCTTCAGATGAGACATTAAACCGAGGTCCCTTCTGCACATCCTGATGGTGTCCAGGTGGAAGTAAAAGAACACAGGGTACTCTTCGTAAAGAGCAGGGAACATTCCCGGTGTCCTGGCCAACATTCCCCTTCCCATAAACTGGTTCATGCAATTATCCAGGCTGTGTGTGGGTGATGATGTGCGATATGGCCACCACCACACATTCAGTCACTTCACTACCAGTCTAGCATTGCTTGTAAAGTGTTTGGGATACTGTGTATGAAAAGTGCTATATAAATGCTGATTCTTCTTCTTCTTTTTCTTCTACTGTGCCCCTGGGCGTGCAGTAAAATCTGTTCAATGCACACCCCATCATGTCTTGCTGCTTGTGCATAGATGCAATGCCATTTACAATTTCTTACATAATTTATTGGAATGTTCTCAAATACTGAGCCAGCCTGTTGGCATGGCTGTAGTGCTACTGCCCATGACACCAACAACTGGGTTCGGGAATGAGCCTGGGTCATTGGGAGCTGGCCTGGGAGGTGGTTTAGTCATCCCATAGGACGATCTCCTCTTCTGGGGAGGGAGGTCTGTTACACTGTTCCCGGTACATGGGACTTATGGTGTGGAAGGGGAGGACACTGTTAAGTACATGGCTGAGATGTGCACTAGCACTTCTACAGCCTGGACTCTGATTCCTGTACTGGCACCCTCAGGGGGTGGGGATTCAGGGACCATGACAATGGCAACTTTACATAAGAAAAAAATACAGCCCCCACTGTCATGCAGTATGATCCCTCAGATGGGGGATGGAGCCTCACTGGCAGTTGGTGAAAAATGTGCTCATAAATAAAAAAAGAAATGTTCTCAAACACACAAATTGTGGCTATTAATATCAAGTTAATTACTGAAATTTGGGGAATTAATATTCCTTAACACTTGTTGTAATGAATAAATGCACTACTAGGATCCAATTGGCCAAATCCAGCTATAGCAAGGCCCAGCAAACACAGAATTGAAGCAGTGGCAAAGATTCTGGGAGAATGTCTCAGAACTCCTTGGTATGGTTGACAAAACCTCACCAAAAATATTCATAGTTGATGGACATGAGGTACTTGATCCCACTGAAATTGTCAACAAATTCAGTGTTACATTCATTGGCCTTAGCTCTGTCATCCCTGCTGAGCCAACTCTGACCTTCAGCGGAGGTCCTGATCCTGTTGATGTACAACCACTGGACCCGGGGCCAACATATCCTAAATTCTATTTTGAATCTTTCTCAGTAAGGGACACCTCTATTTATATAAGAAAGATGCTTGGTAAAACCAGAACCGGGGGTAATTCAATTGATATGAGGCTATTTGCCTTGGTTGTTGAGGAACTTTCCTACCACATTTCCAAAATTTTTAACCTCTCTCTGTGCTACTCCCAGATCTCCAAAAAGTGGAAATCTGCACTGGTTACACTAGTTTTTACAAGTGGTGACCATTCTGACTTTTCCAATTATAGGCCAATTTCCATACTCTTCCCCCCTGTCCAAAACTCCTGAGAGAATTAGTGTCCGATCAAATTACTTCATATTTTGAACAATTTGAAATACAGTGTCCCCAACAGCATAGATTTCAGAAACAAAAACATAGCAGCAGTACAGCTGTAACTGAGTATTCCAGTTTCATCCTAGAAGCCCTTGACAATGGAGACAAGGCTGGCACAATCTACACTGATTTGACAAAAGACTTTGACATGGTCAGTCATGAGCACCTTCTCTACAAACCTCCATGGCCTAGGCCTGTTTATTTATTTAGCTTTTGTTTACCGGGTAAGTACACTAGACAAGTATTATGCCTATTTTCAGGAACGACCCGGGAGAGTACAACATGGGGAATACAGGTAAGGTAAAACAAGGATGGATAGCATAACCGACATGGTCAATTTTTTCTGAGTTATCTCACTAATTGCGCTGAACACATTGAGATAGATGGTCATACATTAGGAATGTATCCATTGGCATTTCCCAGGGCTCCATTCTGGGTCCCCCACCATTTAAGTTATTCATAAACCATCTGCCTGATGTCTATTGATCTGCAAATGTACTGTACTTCTATATACAGACAATAATGTTATGTATTCCAAGAACCCTGACCTTGGCAGCCTTACCTCCATCCTCCAGGGTAATTTTGAGGCCCTTAAAAAATGATTCCCCCAAAACAAACTGATTCTTAATCAAAAAAACAACAACAACAACAAAACAAACTAAGGCATTGCTCTTCACAAGTCTGACTTAATTCCACTGGAACTTGCTTACTGTATTTGTTGTGTTGTTTTGCAATCTCTGTTATTGGCGGAGAACCAAGCTTCAAGTGTAGTGAGACTAGATTGGAGTTTGGCAGTGATGACACTGGGTACCGGGTCACTGCAGTAGACAACAATGTCATCAGCATAAAGGATGAGATCTGCACAGATGGTGCAGGAGATATAATTCTGGGCCATAGAGTGAAAGATATGGAGGTCCATCATTTCAGACTGGTGGCTCAGGATCTGTGGGATGGAGCCATGCAACAGCCACAATGTATTGAAAAAGAAAAAAGGTGCTTGGTTACTGGTCTACACCCAAATACATTCCCCAATGCTAGGATACATTTTAAAATGACTTTATTAAGTATAACTGATGTGTAGCAGCCCCTCAAATACATGTCAACATTTCATGCTGCACTTGCTTGATAAGTCTTGATAAAGCACAAGTGCGGTGTAAAATGCTGACGTATGTTTGGGGGGGTGCTGCACATCAGTTATATTTAATAAAGTAATTTTTAAACATCTCCCAGAATTGGGGAATGTATTTGGGTGTAGACCAGTAACCGTGCACCTTTTTTTGTCTTTTGATATGGCGGTCTGGCTGACTAAGTTGGAAAAATGAGTGGACAAAATACAGGTAGTTCTCTGGGTCCAAGCTACCATGATCTGCAATCTTCTAACCAAAATTAATCACATTGGGAACTGGGCCTGAAACAACTTTCAGTTTGTGGGGTTCCTTGAGGGGATAGAAAACCCAAATGTTACCTGCTACCTTCAGTCAGCACTGCCGGTGATCCTCAATGTCCTACACTGCCCACTGGTGGACACTGAGAGACCTCACAGATAACTCACCCGAGACCACTGCTAGGAGCCAAGCCCTGTACTGTTCTGGCAAAACTCAGATACCCTGTAAAGGAAAATATCTCCAGGCTTGTCAGAATGCGGAGGCCCTTAACCTGACAAGGTCACCTGAGCAGCCTGTTTCAGTATTTTCAGCCAACATGACACAAAGACATGTATTCACCCTGGCCCAAAAGCACCTGTCCTAATTGGGGATCAAATTTTCCATATGATACCTTGTGTGTCTGAGAGTGATGATCAATGGAATGACCTATGACTATAACACTCTGGACTCTGCCATGGCTCTGATTAATTAGATACAAGCAGTTGCTGGGGGTAGTGGCACAACACAATGGAAATGCACAGCCATCACACCTGTCTTACACCCCAATGGACACTGTGGCCCTCCCTCCATGCCCTATATCTGCATCAGCAGCAACACACTTGGCTGTGTATGAGGCTTTTCTTCTGGAGGAGTGGGATGTGGCATTCAGAGGAGAGTGTTTCAGTAGGCACTGAACATTGCAAAAGAAAGTAGCTACCCACCCAGATGGTGCTATGGATGCCAAAGCCACAGCTCAGGATCACCAGCTTCCTCCATTGGTAGTGTGAGCATCTGCAGAGCACTTAAGTTCCAGGCTCTGACAAACAAACCTGCCTCCAGAAGTGCCTGCTGGGGGGCTTCCTTAAGGGCAGCTATCCTCAACTTCAGCATCCCCCAGCATGCCTCAGGGATTCTGGGTGGTGGTGGCAGTTGCAACACTGCTTTCAGCTGGGGCATCCTCAAGGCCCGATGAACTATCAGTTTCACCGAGGAGCCACTCACCTCAGCACAAAGCCATGGCTGACCCTACATAGGAAAGAAGGTTTTCAGTCAGATTTCACTGTTCAGCAGTGGAGCAAGCTTTGACTGAGAGAGCTGTGGCTGCCTATCACTTCTTCCGCTATCAGTTTTTTTTCTGTTGTTCATCTATTGACACTCTGACATTATTGAAGTGGCTAGGAGCCCTAGCAGTACTAAAGTGTGTTAGCAAGTCGGTTGAGCTCTATGAATAGACCCAGGAACTTTGACCCTGTGAAGTGTCTCATCCTTTCTAACCAACAACTGATGGGACCTGTCTCCTATATGCCTTGAATATCCTTTTCTATGTACTGTCTGCTTAGAATGAACCAATGCTATTAGTTTATCATTGTATCTTGTTTATCCTTTTGCAGGTTCCAGCTATATATTTGGCATAATGAGCCCCATGCACAACAAAAAGGAATTGCCTACACTGTGTTTATCTGCAGTGTGTATGCAACCCTAAGTTGCAATGCCATGCACTGGGGGTTCTATGAACCCCCAGTGGCATTCACAGAAGGTGTGCATGCCCCTTCTACATTAGATTCCATGGTCTTTCACACAGCTATGCCTGTAGGTGTTCTGGGGAAGTGTTGGGGCGAACCTGCATACCATGTCATTAATGAAGGCATGGAGTACCAGGCAAGGGGGCCACAGATATGGCAGCAGGGAACCTGCCATATCTGTTGCATTCCCCCCAACAGATTACATGCACCAGCTGCAGTGGGATGAAACACCCCTCTACCATGCTGCCCCAGCCCTCTGGTCAGGAAGGGATGCCTGCAGGCAGCCATTCAGGCACTCGCCTGACTATTTTAAATTTAGGGACCACACTATCCCACAATCCCTTGCTTTACACAGAGCAGAAGATCTTCTCAGGCACCAGGTTGGATGTCTGATTGGATGCCAATCTGTGTCCTCCAATCTGGCCCCCATGCACCAGCATGTTAGTGGAGCGGGGCCATGGATAGGTGCCTGGCAGTGGCCTATGACCATGAATGCTAGCCATCATCTGCTTCTCCATGGGTATGGATCTATGTGGCAGGGTATGCGCATCTTGTGCGATCGTGCTCTGAATAGTGCATAGCCCCCAAAAGCTACAAGTTATTTTGACCACTCCCTGTCCCTAGTGTACATGTACTGGGGTTGATATTATTGTTGCTAGCCCCAACTTTCCCAATCGCCTCTTCCCAGGCCCCCAACATTTTCTTCACCAGCCCAGGCCCCCTGACGTGGACCCAAAGGTATTTGGCTCATTCCCTGCAGCCATCCAGGGGGCTGCAGCTTTGTTGTGCTCTCATAATGTTATGATAAGAGTAACAAGGAGCTTTGGAGGGACAGGGGATGGTGTGTCCAGCAAGCACAGAAGCAAGCTCCTTGATAATCAATGGCCTAATGTAAGTACAGCACCTCCTGAATAAATCTAGGTGGGAGTGATCTCACAGAATATCTGTCCCACAAATGAAAGGTGACATTGCTGATATCAGTTGGTCATGCAGAATCAGCTTACTTCTCCTGTAGTTGGACTAAGGCAGCTGATGTTAATATGCTGCTGGCTGGAATGTTCTGACTTTCCTCTGAGTTCCCCCCAACAATATGTCACCTGACTTGCTTCCATAACCGCACTTCTCACCCTTCACTGTCAGTCCCTAATACTTCCCTGCAGAGTGCTACACAGGAGGTTCCTCCCTCATCTTGCACCTGAACAGGTTCTGATCCCTTACCTACTACATGGGGGCTCTCCTTGATAAGGCTGATCTCTGCTGCCTGGTCATTAAGTTGTGGGTGATAGCATGTTTGTCCTCATGCTGGGAAGCCAAGGTGTACCTGACTGGCCCACCCAACACAACTGTAGGCTCATCCCCCCCTCCTGACGGTATATCCTCATCCATGTTTTTCATCTGGTGCTGACTGTGGCACAGCAAAATGCATACTCTTTGATTGAAATGACCCCCACTGAAGCAGAGATGAGTATGTTTTTCTTTTCCTAACCCACTGTGAGTGGGGTGGCTACGAAAGCTAAGTGAGAAACAGATCCTTTGGAAGAGGCCTCACCAGTTTTGACTCTGTTAACCTCACTAGCATGGGTTCTGTATATTAGGTTAATGAGTCTGACTATCCACACCTTAGAACACCTGATTGTTAACACCATGATACCGTAAAGAGGTGCCAATTGCTATTAAGGGTGTCACCAGTGGACATATTAGATCCTTCCTCCCCTCTCCTCAGTTCTTAGATCTCAGGGGTATCCATGTTTTGCAAAATCCTTCTAGGTCAGAATCCCTAGCTTGTCCCATAATGTGCGGAGGTCCCTCCTCCCCTTCTACAATGGTTTTCTGCCCCAGTCCACCTCTGATATCCACTCCCTCTTCCCTGGCTATATTGGGCGTTTCCTCCACGAGGAAGCAGAGCAACACACTGGTTGTGATATTCTTCCCAGTTCAAGAACCAAGTTCCAATGTCATGTTATATTTACCAATAATCAGGGTTTGTGTATTCATTGTACAATGCTGTTACACGTGCCGTGGAGAGATTTTACTGTAGGAATGCGTGAAGCATTAGGCTACCTGGTACCATTTCTCATTTTCCCAATACTGGTGTATCCCATGTGGACAGAAACTCACCTTACAGATGAATGTGTCTAAGCCAAGTGTGCCCCTGCATGAGACAGTGCCTGTTCCTCAGATTATAAATCATTTGTGCCTGTTGGGGTGTAGTCCTATGGTGACTAATATGATTCCTGACTTCACTGCATTGTTCTCAGTATCCCATGAGGTTTGCCCTAGTCCATTTCTAGCAACCTGCAATATTTTGAGCAAGCAGGCACCTGGTGGACCAACATTGATTTTCTAACTATGGGAACTCCTAGTGCTATGAGGGATGTCTGCCTACAAAGTTCTCTATGGTGTTTGTTGGTTATTTACTATTTATTTTGTGTAGCTTGTTTAATGTTCTAACCAGTAGCAGTGAGGCAGTATTCCTGAGGGGGGGTCATTTGGCTCCTCATAGTAGACAATGGTGCTTTGTTGATCCCCATAATGTAGCCATACTGAATATCCCCATCAGCAGGATAGAGATTGCACTGCCATGCCCTGTGTCACCTACTGTATATGCATGTCCCTTGTTAAACATTGCAATGGCTGTCTTCCATTGTGTTACCCAGGATAATAACAAATTAAATTCACCTAAGCATAAAACAGTGATGTCACATTTGATAAAACATATAGCTCATGTGGCCATACTCCAAGAAACTAAGTTAGTCAAAACAGAGGCACACAGACTGTACTGGGAATGGATGGGAATGGAGACACACACTTGTACCAGCACCTGTAAGTGAGGGGTGTTGCTATTAATCTATAAATCACTGAAATGGTGTACATTGAAGCAAGGCAATGATGGTATGGTCCAATGGTTTTTGGTGCTGATCGACATGTTAGAGGGGCCCTTGCTTCAAGGATCCATGCACGGCCCTGCAATATTCCTACCATTCATCCAAGCTCTCACTGACCTCACTGAGGGAGGCATTCTGAAATGGATAGGCAGTGACTTTAGGCTGGCACTTGATTCAGTAGTGGATCGATCATCCTTGGTGCATAAAGCCCATCAAAAAGCCCTAAAAGTAGTTACAGCTATGATGTCGGACCTCTCCGTGTCAGACATTTGGTTGTTGTTACAACCCTCTGGCAGGTATTATTCCTATATCTCTTCCCTTCATGGTTCAGCAGCAGATTGTATTTCTGGCTTGGATTGTCCGGAGTTATACAAGCTGCCATCAGATCAACCATTGAACCAATAATAATCGCGGCCCATGCCATGGTGTCTCTGCTTCTAATATTGGGACCTGAACAACTGTGGTCTTCCTCTTGCATGTTGGATGCACAGATGCTGCAAGATAAAGAGTTCCTTACATAGGTTAAACAGGTGTCTGAGCAATACTTTCACACTAATGGTACTGGAGCAGTGTCAACAGCCACCCTCTGGGAAGCCTTCAAGGTGACTCTGACAGGCGACATCATGCAATATGCAGCAAGGTGCCAAAGAGAGAGGGAAGAAGAGGCAAAAAATCCTGGAGAGCAGGCTAAAGAAAATAGATACTGCATACAAAGCTGAACCTAATCCAGGGCAAAAGGAGGATCTGACAGCAGACACGGCAAGTGTCAAACTGCAGCTCAACACACTATTGTCATGGGACCCTATGCATGAAGGTGTGGAGTGCCTCCGTGCCATGTATGTAAGACACGGAGACACTCTGCACCCATTGAACTCCCCGCATGGGATGCATGAATGGGGCATGCAGCCCCAGTGCACCCAGTCCCCTGGGCCCATGGAACTCTATGCACTGGGGGTGGGCTGGGGATGCCAGCACTACCCGCCATGCACAAAGATGCGTAGTTCTTTCCATGGGGGTGCAGAGGAGGGCACTAGTTATGCCAGGTGGGACCCTGCCATAACACACTGCACACCCCAGCAGGCTACACCCACCAGATGCAGTGGCATCAGGACCCAATTACTGGAGCCACCTCTGTGCCCCGAGGCTGACGGGGAGTGCTGGGGTGGCTGCACGGCAGAGAGCCTGGCCATGTGGGCAGCATGTCCGATGTGGACATACACCAGATGGGTGTGCATGGTCCTCTGGCCCCTGAGTGCCACCCGGCCCCCACTGCCAAAGGGCTACCCGACACCACTGGTGCCATGTGCACCCCATGCAAGGCCGGTCCTGGCCTCCATGGTCGGTGCACAGCCCCCCCCCCCCCCCACCGATGCCCAGTCTGAACAGCCCTGCCTGCCCATTGCCAAAGTCTCAACCTGTCCCCCCCAGTGATGCCAGTGCCATACAGTGGACCCCACCCACCATGGCACCACCCCTCCCACTACCCGATGCTTGGTGCCATGACCCTGGATGGCCAGCAGCACTGCCCGCCTCACATCGCCATAACCACCGGCCTTCCCGTCACTGCTGGGTGCACACTGCACATAGCTCAGGTCATGCTCCCAACAGTGGTCAGATGGATGGTGGTGGTGTGAGGAGGGCAGAGCTGCTGGCCATCCGGGGTCAATCTTTCCCCCCTTCCCCATCCCCCTTTTTCTTCTCATTGCCACTCTCATTTTACCCTGTCCCACCCTACCTTAAAACTTCCCACTGTTTCCAAAGATATCACCTCCTCAGGAAGCTCATTCCACTTTGACACCACCCTTGCCATAAAAAAGTGCCTCCTCATTTCTTTTTTAAATCTACCCCCACAAGTTTCAGACTGTGGCCTCTAGTGTTCCCCTCCCTTTTTAAATTGAAAATACCCTCCACTCCAACCCTGTTAATGCTCTTTAGATGCTTGAAGGTTTCTATCATATCCCTCCCTTTCCCTTCTGTTCTCCAAGGCATATGTATTAAACTCCCTTAACTTCTCATCATATGATTTGTCTGCCATGCCCTGGATCATCTTAGTCACCCTATGCTGGATCCCCTCAAGTAGCTTTATGTCCTTCTTCAAATAAGGGCACCAGAACTGCACACAGTACTCCAAGTGTGGTCTAACCAATGACCTGTACAAGGGCAGAATGACTTCCTCTCCAGGAGGTGATTCCTCTGGAGATGCATCCCGGCACTTTATTTGCATTGGCTGCCACTTTACAACACTGCTCAGAGTTTTCATGTCGTCCCTGACTATCACCACTAGATCATTTTCCTCCTTTGAGCTGGACACCAGTACCACCCCCCGCTCCAGCCAGTAGCTGGCTTCTGGGTGCCTAGCTCTCAGGTGCATGACCTTGCACTTCTTGGTGTTAAACCCCAGTTGCCAAATTCCAGACCATTTCTCAAGTCTGGCCAGATCCTCCTTGAGTTCCTGTTGCCCCTCCTCTATGTCCACCCTCCATAGATTTTAGTATAATCTGTGAAAAGACAGAACTTACTTTTGACCCCATTGCTGTGTTGTCAATAAAGATGATGAATAATACTGGACCAAGCACTGATCCCTGCGGTACCCCGCTGGTTACAGGTCTAGGCTTGGACAGTTCACCCTCTATTGTCAGTCTTTGTTTCCTTTCCTGCAGCTAGCTCCTGACCCAACCCAGCAGCTTAACCCCGACTCCCAGGCTACTTTGTTAGTTAAGCAACCTACCATGCAGCACGGAGTCAAAGGCCTTACTGAAGTCCAGGTATAGTATAGTTCTTCCTGCCCTTTGTCTAATAACCTTGTGACCCAGTCAAAAAATTCTACCATGTTTGTTTGGCAGGATCTCCCAATGACAAACCTATGCTGCCTATTGTCCTGGAGCCTGTTAACCTCCAAAACATTTACCTACCTTTCTTTTTATAATGGGCTCCATTAATTTACCAATAATGGATGTTATACTGACCAGTCTGTAGTTGCCAGGCCCATCTCTGGAATCACTCTTGTGGAGTGGCACCAAATGAGCCATTCTCCAGTCCCAAGGCACATATCCAGGGCCTGATTCACAAAACTCGGTGCAAGCTACACCAAAGGTGGCTTACGCTGATTGACCATGCACCATGAACCCTATGCCCGATTCTCAAACAGGCTGGGTCCCAGTGGCAAAGTCCTGTGACTTGTGACAACCCTAGTAGTGCGCCAAACAGAGGGGTGCACCTGGACGGGGTTCTGCAAGTTGTGGCAATGTGCATAAGCACACTAACCCCCCCATCACTGATCCTTGCCATATAACATAGATACATAGAAATGTGACAGCAGAAAAGGACCGCCAGGCCCACCTAGTCTGCCCACTTTTCTAGTTATCTGCTAAGACATGTCCTTCCTCCCACCCCCACATTCAACAGTCCCTTGTGTCTGTCCCATGTTCTTTTGAACCTCCCACTGTTGTTTCTCCAAACAACTCCTCAGGGAGCCTATTCCAATTATCCACCATCCTGTCTGTGAAATAGTACTTCCTAATGTTCCCCTTGAACTGTCCCCCCCCAATCTGCAATCCATGTCCCCTAGTAGTCTGATTTCCTTGCAGCTGGAAGATGCTCTGCACTGGCACTTGGTTTATACCTTTTAGGTACTTGAAAGTCTCAATCATGTCCCCCTTTTCCTCCTCTGCTCCAGGGAGTTCATGTTCAATTCTCTTAGCCTTTTCTCATAGGATAGGTGGCTGAGCCCCTTTACCATCTTTTTTGCCGTCCTCTGAACACACTCCAGCCTCCCCACATCCTTTCTGAGATATGATCTTCAGAACTGGACCCCATATTCCAGATGCAGCATAACCAGATGGGTGTAAAAGGGTACTATGACCTCCTTCCTCTCACTAGTAATCCCACATCCTGATGAAGCCCAGCATTCTGCTGCCTCTAGCCACTGCCCTCTCGCAGTGCTTTGCCACCTTCAGGTCTCTCAATATGGTGATGCCTAGGTCCCTTTCCTGTTCTGTTACTGCTAGGTCATGGCCACCCATATTGGTATACCGCCCTCCTATTTTTGTTGCCAAGATGCATGATCTTACACTTGTCCATGCTTAACGAAAGCTGCCACTCTTTTGACCATGCCTCAAGCCTCCTTAGATCCCTCTGCATTCTTTCCACCCCTTCCTGAGTGCCCACCCTACTGCAGACCTTAGTATCGTCCGCAAACAGACACACGCCCCCTCTTCAAGGCCCTCCACAATGTCCCCTATGAATAGATTGAACAGTAGTAGCCACAATATCAACCTCTGAGGAATCCCACTGGTGACCATGCCCTCTCTTGATGCCACACCATTTACAATGACTCTCTGTCTCCTGCCCCCAGCCAGTTTCTCATCCATAAAATCGCTGTCTGCCCCAGACACAGGCATGTCAGCTTGTACAGGAGTCTTCTGTGCAGCATGGAGTCAAACTCCTTCCTGAAATCCAGATACACGACGTCCACTGCCCCCACCCTGATCCACTACCTTGGTGATCCAGTCAGAGAACTCAATCAAGTCCGTTTGACAGGATCTACCCCTTGTAAAGACGTGTTGCCTTTGATCCATGAGGCGGCTTGCCTCCAGGCAACAGGTAATCCTGTTTTTCAGCAGCTTCTCTATGAGCTTGCCCACCACAGATGTCAAGCTCACAGGCCTGTAGTTTCTCACCCCCCCCCCCTTGTGCAGGGGGACTACAGCTGCCCTTTTCCAGTCATCAGGTACCACTCCAGATTCCAGGGACCTGTTGAAGAGTGCAGACAGGGGTGATGACAGTATATCCTTTAGTACCCTCAACACCCTGGGGTGCACCCCATCTGGCCCCATCGCCTTGTCCATATTCAGACATTGTAGTTCTTCCAGAGTCTCCTCCACCTGGAATGGACTCATATACACTCCTGCCCCAACTGCCCTGGCTTCTCCTGCACCACTACCCTCCCCTTCATTTTCCCTAGTGAACACAGAGCAGAAATAGTTGTTTAGTAGTTCTGCCTTCTCCCTATCCCCCCTGTATCAGCTTTGCATCACTTGCTGTTAGTCAGTTTTCCTCCTCTCACTGACTTACCTAAAACAAGTTTTGTCCCCTTTTTTGACTGAGTTTGCTATGTTCATCCTTTATCCGTGCCTTCACCCTCCTTACTTTTACCTCTGCTTCTTTCTGGTTTACCTGATACCTTTCCCAGTTCTAATCTGTTTGCGTTACCTTGAGCTTCTGAAAAGCCCTTCTCTTTGCCCTGATCTTTTTGGCTACAACACCATTAAACCAACCTCCTCTATTTCTTTCTTAACTTCTTGGCACATAGGTCTGTGGTCCCCACAATAGCCTCTTTTATCTTCTCCCACATGTCCTTCACCTCTGTTAAATCCTCCTCCTCCTCTAGAGCCCTTTCCACTTACTCCCCCATTTTCCTGAAATCTATTCTCCTAAAATCAAACACTTTTACCTTAGTCTGGTGAACATCAGCAATTTTCTGTATTGTAAATCAAACAGTGCTGTGGTCACTCGTACCAAGGTGTTCCCCCACCAACACATCTACTGCCCTATCCTCATTTGTCAGGACCAAATCAAGAACTGCTCCATCCCTGGTTGGGTCCCTGACCATCTGCCTTAGGAGGGCTGTTTGCAGGGAGTCTACTGTTTACCTGCTACTGGCGGATGATGCCGATAGGGTGTCCCAATCCACATCTGGTAGATTCAGGTCTTCCATCAGCACCACCTCGCCTTTAGCAGCCACTCTCAAGATTTCATCTGTCATGTACCTGTCCACAGATTTCTGTTGTGTTGGGGCCTGTAAATCACCCTGGTATGCACCACATCCCCTTTTCCCATGGCCAATGAAACCCATAGGCCCTCAGCCTCCCCCAGCTGGGCGCTTTGCACTTGTCACCCTGATACCTCCTCAAGTAGAGTGCAACCCCTCCTGTCCCCCCTGTCCCTCCTGAAAAGCATATAACCTGGTATTCCATGCCTCATCCCTACTCCTGATGGCACTTACCCCCACAATGTCAAGGCTCACCTAAGTCAATACTGCTGCTAGATCTGGAATCTTTTTACCCAGACTTCTGGCATTTGTACACATGACCCTCCAAACCCCTACTCCCTGTTCCCTTTTCCTGCTGTCTGCACCCCCTTCATTTCCTTTACTTGGTTTGTTTGCCTTTTGGGGGCAGCTTGCTGCCTCCCTTGCCATGTGTCATACAACTTAAGCTTCCCTGTGACCCCCTCCAAATCTTCACACTTTTTCCCTCGAGGTAATTTGTTCCTAGGTGGAACCAGCAGATGTGTCCTTTTATCCAGTTTCTTTCCCCAGGAGGGGATCCAGTGTATGACTTCGGCTGCCGTCATTCCTGGCAGACATTCCACTCATATTTTGCTACCTCTGTCCCAACTTCTCTTTCATGTAACACCCTTTATAATGAAGTCCCCAACAATTAATACCCTGTCCCCTTCCTCCTTCTGGGCACCCCTCACTACTGCGTTCCTCCCAGCTCTTCCTCTTCCTCTTTCCAAGCTTTCTATATTTTTGTTTTCCATACCCCTCAAAATGCCTTGAGTCCTCTTCTCTCTAACTACCTTCTCCTGCATCTCTTCCTGAGCCTGCTTCTGCCTCTTTGTTACCTCCATGCCATTTTCTGCCCAGTACTCTACTCTGTTTGAACCCCCCCCCCAAAGGCATCTCCCCTCAGTTCTCTTGACCATGAGCTTATTTCTGTCCCTGTCCCCTTGTCACCAGCCTGCGCCTCAGATGTCTCTGAATCCTGGGTCCCTTCTTCCTGCCTAGTTTGTTCCTGTGCAGTTTTCAAGGGTCCCATGCTTTCTGATCCTATCTGTGCATTTTTATGGAGTCCTGATGCAGGGGACCTCCTCTCTCCCTCTGGCATGGGTCCCACTGTGTTAGTTGCAGCTAAACCCTCCTCTTGTGTTAGTCCACTCTGGTGGACTCTCGCCCTCCTGTCTCCCTGCTCGCTGACTCTTTCTCCCGTCATGGGGATTGGGAATCCCATTTCTCCCTCTTGTCCGCATTTCTCCAAGCTTTCCCCAGACACCCCCATAGAGTCTTTCTCATCCTCCACTGCCACGTATTCCCTCTCTTCCTTAGTCCCTAGAACTGTGAACCTGTTTCTATGTTCAGTTTCTCTTCCTTCTATATTTTGCCCATTCTTGTCCTGCTTCCATTGTCACACTTGCAACTTTAGACCCTCTACCCTTGTTTATCTGCCATCCTTCTTGCCCACACTTTTTACCTGAGTAGATATTGAGGAGATCTCTCTTCAAGCGTGCTAACTCTGCCTCCATCCTCCCTAGTTTTTGGCAAATAGGACATCCCACTAGCTTCCACAGATGCTCATGAAAACAGCAGCCCCACAGCCATTACAGCCCACTATTCCCCCCTACCACCTCCTCCCCTGTTTCCTTCCGATGCCTGGTAATTATCCTCATTTCTTCTTCTCCAAGGTAGTATCTATTGCTACTGTCCTGACCCCCTCCAGCACCATCTGCTATGATTGCCTACCCTGGTCCAAGCCCATTCACTTCTATCTCTCCACATTTTTCTGCCTCTGACAAGAGCCCCCTCAAACAAGCAGTAACTGCCCCCTTGCTTAACCAGATTGTAGGTAAATATAACTGACTAAATTCAATACAAGAAAAGGTGACTGGCTTTCACACATATGTGAACTCAGTAATCAAGTTCAATGACAGGCAACTCTCCCCTTCCATAAGCTATATAACAGTCTAGAGTACTTAAAATCAAGCAGAATTACCCCCAGTAAGCTAAATGACATTCAAACATCGATATGCCCCCACAGTGAGCAGAATGACAAGTAAGCATCCATCGTGGGTAAGCTAATGGAGACTATCCTGAAGGAGAGGCTGGTGGCCCTCCTAGAGGCCAAAGGACTACAGGACAGCAGACAGCATGGCTTCATATGTGGCAGATCCTGCCAAACCAACCTGGTCGCGTTCTATGACTGGGTAACTAGGCAACTGGACAGGGGCCATGCAGTGGATGTCCTGTATCTGGACTTCAGTAAGGCATTTGACTCGGTGCCACATGGGAGGCTGGGAAGTAAGTTAGAAGGCACAGGGCCGGGTGCAAAGCTGGTGAGATGGGTAGGAAACTGGCTGCAGGGAAGGCAACAGAGGGTGGTGGTGGGTGGAGAGCTCTCACACCCAAGGGTAGTGGCGAGCGGTGTTCCACAGGGCTCAGTGTTGGGACAAGTGTTGTTTAGGATATTCATTGCAGACATATCATGGGACATCAAGAGCAAGATCAGTCTGTTTGCTGATGATACCAAGGTAGGCGCGGTGGTGGATGACCTAGGGGGATGGCAGGGGTTGCAGGATGATCTGGCAAAGCTTGAAACCTGGTCAGACACCTGGCAACTGGGCTTTAATGCCAAAAGTGCAAGGTGCTGCATTTTGGGATGAAGAACCCAAGGAGGAGTTACCAGCTAGGGGAGTACAGCTAGCCCAGACAGAGGAGGAGAAGGATCTGGGTGTGCTCATTACAGGGTCAATGAACAACTTGGCACAATGTAGGAAGGCAGCTGCAAAGGCCAACAAAATACTGGGTTGTATTGCAAGGGGTATATCCTCGAGGAGGGAGGAGGTGATTCTGCCATTGTATAGGTCATTAGTTAGATCACACCTGGAGTACTGCGTGCAGTACTGTTGTCCATATCTGAAGAGGGACATTAAGTTACTGGAGGGGGTGCAGCACAGAGCAACAAAGATGATCAAGGGGCTGGGGGACTTATCATACGAGAGGAGGTTGAAGGAGTTGAACATGTACTCACTGGAGGAGAGGAGAGACAGGGGTGACATGATTGAAACCTTTAAATACATGAAAGGAATAAACAAGATGGGTACAGAGGGGCTGTTCAAAGTAAGGGAGGGGAGGGCCACCAGGGGCCATGATATGAGACTGGAGCGAGGAAGGTTCAGGAGGGAGATGAGGAGACACTTTTTTACAGAGAGGGTGGTGGCTGGGTGGAATTCGTTACCTGCTGAAGTGGTATGCAGTAGAACAGTGGACTGCTTCAAACAAGGATGGGACAGGACAAGGGTGAGGGTTAATGAAGGGGAAGGGTGGAAGGGAGGGGCAGCTGCAGAATAAGGGGTGCTAGCTGCACATTCAAGCAGACTTGATAGACCTCTAGGCCTTTATCTGCTGGCAAATTTCGTATGTTCGTATGTTCATAAGCGTGTATATCTTAGCAGAAGCTATTCAACATGGCTTAGCACAGATTCACCTCTGCACTCGATATGTGAAAATCAGTCCAGGATCAGTTCTTTTGGTGCTCTCTAATGTCTACAGTGTTGCCCCAGAGAACACTGTGGTGTCCTAGGACTGCTGCTTTTCCTCCATTTCCTATTGGCTCTTCACTGCAGTGGGTGGGTTAATTAGCCCATTTAATCAAAGGCTAAACAGGGCCAGCACAATTCTACTGTAGCATCAATTGCAATAGCCTTCAAGGAGCAGTAATTACATTAACATTTAGCCAGATCAGAGCACACGCTCTCTCTATAAAATTGTAGACCAATTCCTCTCCCTTTCTATAGTATTAACCAGGCAAATCAGAAACCTTCACCCCATTGGCTATTGTACCCTTTATCAATAACACTTAGGGAAAAACAATTTGCCTAATCATAATAACACTCAAGTAAACATAATTAGGCTTAGTCCTAGCCCGCCACTGCATAGGAGACCCCCTTTCATCTGGAGCAGCCTCCTGATGGCACTCCCTTACTCTGTCTCCAACCCCATCAAGGGAGGAGCTCAAGTAGAGTATTTAAAAGGCGTAGGGGTGGGGGTGGGTGGGTTAGGCAGAAATGTTCTCTCTTCGTGCAGTCATCCTACTCTCAATGGGTTGTGTGGGGGAAGCACGGTCCCAGCGGGGACCAATCCTGCCTACCTCCCCCAGCCGCAAGCAATGCCTTTCCAGAGCAGTAAGCTGAGTTGCAGTTACCACAGTTCTTTTAAAGTTCCCCTCGCTGGCACAGGTTGGACCCAATTGGCTGATGCTTCCACTCTCCCCAGCATCTTACTGCCATACTCTGCCTTGGGGTTTTGTTTCAGGGCAGCCCCGATTGGACGGCCCCTCCAAGCTCCTTCTGTACTCTGCTTCTTCCCATGGTGCAATTGAAAGAAAAGTTCTCTCTTCATGCAGTCCTCTCATCCTACCCCCGATGGGTTGTGTGGGGGCAGTATGGACCAGGTGGGGACCAATCCTACCTATGTGCCCCAGCCGCAAGTGGTGCCTCTCCATAATATGTGCCCCTGTTCCCTGGCAGTCTAGTGGCGCCCCCCTCCCCAAACCCCGACCCTTATGAAATAAAAAAATATATTGATCCATATTCCCTGGCAGTCTAGTGGCCTCCCTCCCCGAACCCTGATCCTTATGAAATGACAAAATATATTGTCCCCTTTACCCTGGTAGTCTAGTGGGCCTCCTATACCCCACCCGGCAATGACCTATCACCCCGCTCCCTCCCAACCCGTAGAGGGTCTGGCGACTGGCACAGACCACCTCACCACTGCAGCCAGCCAAAGGGGCTGCCAGGCTATTGTGATGATTGGGGACATCGGGGAGACTGTGATATGCCACTACTTGAGCAACTTCATGGTGAAATTTCTAAGTACCCATACGCCAGCCAGAGCTGATCTAAGGCATTTCTGAAATGTCACCATTGGGGAGTTTTGTGATTTGTGATCCAGGGGTAATGGCAGCCTGCATCTGCCGCAAGCACCTGGTGCCATGGTGTAGCACAAATGTATGGTGCAAGGGTGGCACAAGGACAGTTAGGTGCAGGATGCATGTGGTTGATGCAGCCTGCCTTTGTAAATTGCTCCTGCAGCATTGTTTGAAACAAGGGGAACTTTGCGCCACTCTTTTGGATGCAAGCCCCTTGCACCACCCCTGGGAGCTTTGTGAATTGGGCCCCCACATTTTTAGTGAGGTGTTAAACAGATCCACTAGGGGAGCCGCCAACACTTCTGCCAGCTCTCTCGGGACCCGCGGGTGTATGCCATCTGAGCTAGGTGCCATGTCCATCTGAAGGAACCTGCAACCTTCCAAAACCCTGTTTATCTTGATGTCCCTATCTGTTTCATTGCCCCTCCCCATTCCTACCCCCATAATCCCCTGTGGCATTGATCTATCCTTTTCCTAGTAAATACAGAGCTGAAGTACTCATTCAGTGCCTCAGCCTGTTCTTCACTGTTTTCTTCCCATTCCCCCTCCTTGTTGATCCCATCAATCCATTCTTTACTACTTCTTCTCTCCCTTATATATCTGAAGAAGTCCTTTTCCCCCTTCCCTGACCCCCTGTGCTAGCCTTAGTTCCTTTGCAGCTTTAGCCACCCGGATCACTCTCTCTTCCTCTCGAGATTTCCCTGAAAAAACTCTGTCCTCCTCACTCATAGTAAGGCTGTACTTCTGAAAGGCTGCCTTCTTCTCCCTTACCTTCACTGCCACTTCCTTGCTGAACCGGCTTGGTCTTTTAGTCCTGAACTTCTTACCCTGTGTCTCTGTGCAGTCTTTTGTGGCCTCATTCAGATCCAACTTAATGATGGACCATTTCTGCTCCACATCCATCCCCAGTCTGATTTCTGCAAGATGCCCTACAAGTATATCTTCCATTCCTCTAAAGTCCACTCTCTTGAAGTCTACCACCCTTGTCTTGGTATTAGCTGATTTTTTTACCCATATCGAGGTAAAACCACACTGTATAGTGGTCACTACCCATAATGGGTTCCTCCATAGCTATCTCTTGGACATACTCTCCATCTGAAAGTACAAGGTCCAGTATGGCACCATCTCTGGTCAGCTGTGTGACTCCCTGCACCAGGAAACAGTCCTGGAATGCTTCCAGGAGTAAATTTTCCTTGGCAGAGGAGGTAGCCGGGGTACTCCAGTCAATATCAGGCAGATTGAAATCACCTGTTATGGCAAGGTTTCCTCTACTTTCCATCTTCCTGATCTGATTCCCCGTCTCCCTGTCCATTTCCACATCCTGTGAGAGTGGCCTGTATACCACTCCCAATCAAAACCTTCTCCCTTTATTGTTCTGGAGTGTTACCCATAAGCTTTCTATTCTGCCTTCCTCCTCCTCCGCCTCCCTGGTGCATATTATTCCTTCCCTTATGAATAAAGCTACACCCCCCCGTCCTTCTGGTACAGTTTGTACCCAGGGATCTCAAGGTTCCAATCATGGTATTGGGATGCTCGTGTCTCTGTGATGGCTGCTATGTCCACCCCTCCTTCTGCCATTAGTGCCTGAAGATCTGCTGTTTTATTAGCCAGACTCCTTGCATTCAAGGACACCATATTCCTTCTTGATGCCTGTGCCCCTTTATTCCCTATCAACCCTTTACAACCCTTCCCCTCCTGGGGTTCCACCCCTTCCCACTACCATTAACTCTCCCCTCCAACTGATGATACAATAGTGGGGTAGGCCTGATGGCCCCCCTTTCCTGGTGTCTATGAGTAAAGCACACCTTTTGCCCCCCCAACTTTAGTTTGAATTCAGATTAACTGCTAAATATTCCTCTAACTTAACCTTCAGGACCTTTGTGCCCTCTTTACTTAAATGCAGCTTGTCTGGTGCATACAGGTCCTTATTTTTCCATGTTTCTTTCCACTCACCCACCAGTCTGTACCCATTAGACTCACACCAACCCTTCAACCAAGTCTTGAACTCCTCAATCCTCTGCTTCCTAACAGTGCTTGCCCTAGGGACTAGAAGCACCTCCGAGAATGAAACCGATCTTACTGCCTCCTTACATATTTTCCCTAACACCTTAAACCTACAGTATCCCGAACCTCCTCTACCTCACAACCTGCAAGGCCATTGGTACCTAAATGCACCACTGTGTGAGGTAACTCGCTATACTGTCCTTTATACTTTGGAATAAGAGGCCCTAACCTCCCTGCTGTCATGGCTGGCATACACTCTACCCTCCTATTGCTGTTCTTTGCACCACCCCCATCTCACATCCTTTAGTATTGAGTTTCCCGGTTTAAAGACCCTCACGTCTTTCCCCCCTTCTCATTTTGCACATCCTGATAAGCACATTCCAGAGGCCCATTCCCTCCTATACACCTAGATCCCCACCTCCTCCCTGCTAACGCTCTGTTATGCCTCCCCAGATATCCTCCCTTTTCCTCTCTGACTAGTTATCTATCCCAGACTTGGTCTCACCCCCCATGTATCTTACATCCCTTTGACCACTGCCACTGATCCACCTCTCCATAACCCCACCTGGCCCTTTTTTTCCCTTGACTCTGTTCCCAACTTCCAGTCCTTCCTGATACATGGTCACCTTATTTTACCCACACTCATCCAAACCTGACAATATAGCAAACCTATTTGAGGAATCCTCCCCCTTGACAAGTCCAACTTGTGATTTCCCTCCATTATTCCTACTCCGCCATCCTTGCCCTGACACCTCTCCTACCGTTCTTCTACCTTTCACTTCATACCAGTTATCCACCCTGTTTTTTTGCTGAACATTTGGTCACAATGCCCCCACTCCTTGTGTTTTTCTCTTTAGTTTCACCTAAAGAGTACCTACCATGTTGTTAGGAGATGGCACCCCTGACCATTCCACATATGAGATTCCCCCAGTCTATTCCTCCCCTTCCTATTTCCCATCTTTGACTCTGTAACCCCTCCCTTATCTGCTCAAGCTGTCTACACACTTGACAACCTCTTGTTCTCCACATTATACATAGGATAATATTGACCCCACACCCATTACAGCTGACCACCCTCCCTACTCCCTTCTGTATCATGCTAGTTCCGCCTGCGCTCCACCTTTGTGCCTCCCATACTTCTTGATGCCTGCTCCAGTTTCTTTGCTCCCACATACTCCCTTGCTAGCTTTACTTAATCCTCTTAATATATCCTGTTTAATCAACCTACGCTAGACCACACCTAGGTATGAACATTAACTGTTAAACCACATAGCCTGCATTGACCCAGATTATAATACTAATGCGATAAGAGCAGTTTTGAACCTCAGAACAGTACAATTAATCTACAGGACAGTATAGCTATACCTTACCTTATTCAGTATTATGCAATCCAAAAACAACCTACACTAACAGTTTTGCCCTCTTGAACATACAGTTGTAACCAGTGCACACTGACATCATGCAGGAATACCTTACTACATTGTACAATGAATATCCCCCATATTAACAGCTGATATATAAAATAATTATCTTACTGAGGTGCAGAGTCTCCTGCCAACTGCCGACTCACGCGGATACCCACAGTATGATGCCCTTAAGCTGTGGCCCATTAGTGAGGAATGCAGTGGAGGACCACTTGGGAAATGGACTCAAACTATGGATACGGCACCCCCCACCTCCCAAAGATGCTCCCTAATGGCTGAGTACAGCAAGGGGCAGAGTCAGCACCAGGAAGCCTGCACCCAGCAGGCAACAGGATAGTCTGTGTCTCCAATGAGACACTGCAGCCCTAAAAGTCCAGACAAGATCCTGCCAAACTTTATGACTTCCCTTGTGCTGCTTTTAAATCCAAATTGTACTGCTTTCAAAACCAAACAGTTTCAAACTCTGTGACTTCCCTTGTGCTGCTTATAGAACAAGGACCCATTACTACCTTCTAGCTACTGCTATTTAGCTGATTAATGTTGATTCTGATATCCTTGTCAAAGCTCTGAACCTGAACTGGACCTCCATCTCCCACTCCAAAACTTGATGCAACATCGCCTCTCTGAACCTGACCCAACTAATTAAAGAGCCTACTCGCCTAAACCACAAAACCTACAACCATTCTCTCATCAACTGGGTCCTCACCTCCCACCCTCACTGCATGATCAAGCTTGGCATCCTCCCTAATGCCTTAAGTGACCATCACCTAACCTTGTGCATTCACAAGAATCACCACCCAAAAGCCCCTCATAAAATACTGCTTATTCCATCATTCAAATCACTTTACCTCACTCCCCTGCACAGTGACCTATGCAGCACCAACTGGTCTCCAATCTCCTCAGTCTCCACCATCAACAATGCCCTAAATTACTTTAAATCAAAATTCCTTGAAATATGGAACTGACACTCCCCCCTCCGCCATATTAGAGTAGAGGGTCCCATCTCCCCTTGATCATGGCAGAACTGTTAGCTTGCTTACTCACCCGTGACCTGGCCTGGCTGGAACACAAATGCAACCCATCCTCTGCAGACTTACAGAGGTACTACTACATCTGTAGTTCCTGCACTAGGGCCGTAAGGCTTGCTATGACTGATTATTTCACAAACACTTTTGAATCCAACATCAATTACATGTCAAAATTCTGGAAGGTAGTACACATACTCTTACCCCACCAAGTCATCCACCTTTACCTGTTCTCATAGTGGGTGACTCCTCCCTATCTGATCCCCTCAGTCACCTCCCAGTTTAACTTCTTTGTTACCTCCTGCACCTCCTCTCTTCTCTCCTCCCTCCCCCCTGCCCTATGCTCATCCCCACTCTAGTCCTCACTGAAGTCCTCCTCTCCTAACCCCTCTTTCTCCTTCTCTCCTGTGCCCTTTCTGTCATTCTTGATGCCCTTCCAAGGATAAGAGTCCAAATGGCTTGGACTATAAACTCCTCTACCTATCTGCCCCAGCTATCTCCTCACCTCTGGCAGACCTCCTAAACCTATCCTTCTCCAGTGCTTCCATTCAATCAGACTGGAAGAATGCTATTGTTATTCCTTTCCCTAAAGGAGGTGACCCATCTTCTACTGGAAACTACTACCCTATCACCATCCTCCCTATCCTATCAAAGCTGTAGGAACATATTGTGCTATCACAACTCTCTCCCTGCCTAGACTCCTCTTCCTTATTCACTCCTTACCAATCTGGCTTCCAGAAGTACCACTCCACAACTTCTTCCCTCCTCAGGCTCACTGATTCTATCCACACTGGCATGGACCAGGGCCTCATCACCACCAACATTTTCACTGATCTGGCTAAGGCATTTCAACACTGTCTCCCAACCCCTCTGCCTTTCTAAACTCTCAGCTTCTGACCTCTCAGAAGTAGCCATCGGCTGGTTCTGCTCCTACTTGGGGAGGACCCAATCTGTCAAAACTGGTGACACTCTCTCCCCACCCCTGCCTATAACCACTTGGGTCCTACAAGGCTTAGTACTTGGACTACTGTTATTCTTCATCTTCTCAATGACTTTCCCACTGCCTGCTCATCTGCATCCATTCACATGTATGCAGACGACATGGTTCAGTATACCTCCAGCACCTCTGATGCTGATGTGGCACACAGACCCCAGCTCAACTGTGACTAAGTTCAGCTCTGGTTACACTCAAACCAGCTATTCCTGAATGCCAAGAAGATCCTCTCCATGTCCTTTGGTATGAGGCAGAGACTATCTAGGCATCCCTCCCTTCTCTCCTTCCACACCCTAGATGGATCCCTCCAGGAGGATGTCACTGCCTTCAGGTGTTTAGGGGTTTGGCTCAATCAAAACCTCAGTTTCTCTGGCCATGTGGATGCTATTGTCAAAACATTGCACCTTAGGTTTGGTGCCTTGTACAGAAACCATGACTGCATCCCTTTGCTGGCCTGCCATGCTATTATCTAGAGAATGATCCTCCCAATCTTTGACTATGGAGAGGCGGTCTGCAGTGCTGTCTCTGGTACTTCTCTTGCCAGACTGGACACTCTTTTTCATTCTTTTTGCTGCTTTGCACTTTACTGTCCACCTCGCACTCACCACTGTTCACTGTACCTGTTTCTATCATTTCTCTCTCTTGAGGACAGACGCCCGCCCATTGTGTCAACATTGTTAGCAAATTCTGATTTGGTTCCCTCCCCACCTACCTCTCTGCTTCCCTTTCCCTGTCATTAACTTTTTTATTTATTTTTATTTATTTAGTTTTTGTTAACCGGGTAGGTGCACTAGCCATAAAATGACTATTTTCAGGCATGACCCGGGAGAGTACAACAAAAGGAGAACAGTAAACAACAGCAACATGGGTACAATAATACAAATAGAGGAACAGTACAGCAGCGCTACGAAAATACAATTGGTTGAAACAACAAAAAATAATGGCAAGCATACAGATAATGGCAGTAAGATATATAATAAGTGCAGAAGTGAGAGGTTTGGCTCAATCAAAACCTCAGTTTCTCTGGCCATGTGGATGCTATTGTCAAAACATTGCACCTTAAGTTTGGTGCCTCCCATGCCCTCAGGAGCTCAAATGTTAGGACCCTAGCTGTCCCCTCCCCTTTGATGGCCATCGGCCAAGCTTCTTTTCTTTTGTTTATTGTTTAACCAGGACTAGCACACTAAGCTGAAAGCTTTTTTACAGGTGCAACCTGGGAGCACAGGGAAGTTAAGTGACTTGCACAGGGTCACACAGTCTGCAAGTGGAAGCTATGGGATTCAAACCTAGGTCTGGGCTGTTGGATGTCACCAGATTTGCAGCTCAAAGCCTTAAACCACTGCGCTATACTGTCTCCAGCAGGTCTGGGAGGGTTAGTGGCAGCTACTCAGACACTGCATGGTGGTGCATGTTAATGTATGCCATGCCCCTTGCACCTGTTCTTTCAGCCACCATGTCCCTAAGCTCTGGAAATCCATCCCTCATGCCATCTGGAATGCCCCCTCATCTCAGGTCTTCTCTTGCCTCCTCCCATGGTCTCATCCCCCCTCCTACAACTGTTCCTAATCTTTGTCCACCCTCCTCCAGTACACCCAACCCCCCCCCCGATTCAAGTCCTCTGTGATTTCAGTGCATTTCACTTAGTAGCTAGGCACATTTGCACTCTGTAATCCACAGAATTGTACTTTTGTTAAATTGTAATTGTATCTGGTGTTGTCTGTTATATCATGCCTTGTAGTGCATTCGCCTCCCCCTACCTCTCTCGGAGGATGCATCTAGAAATGATCTGATTGCTCAATATGCCTTTCCTGGTGAAACTTTTAAATAAATAAATAAAAAACAGGATGGACAGCCTCCTGTCAGACTTTACTCACCCTGCACAAGTGGGGTTTGTGAAAAGCCACATGAGTACAGACCACCTTTGCTCCTTGAAAAGCATTTTTCATACAGTAAGCTTTGCTTCCCACCCCTGCATCAGCTATTGCCATCAACTTTGAAAAAACATTTGACTTGGTGGAGTGAGGGTATCTCTTATCTGAGCAGAGAAAAATGGGATTAGGTCCAGATTTCTGTGCCTGGATATAAACCCTGTATTTGAGGCCGTCTGTTAAAGTCCTTGCAAACTACCTTATATCAGCACCATTTCCCCTGCACAAGGGTATGTGACAGGGCTGCACCCCCCCCCCACTATGTGTACTGGCTATAGAGCTGCATGTGATAACTATAAGAGAGCTCAAGACTCTTGGTAATAAAGGAGGGTCAAACTGAATACTATACTAAACTGTATGCAAATGGTTAACTTACCCGGTTAACAAAAGAATAAAAAAAAAGAATATTGACCCCTATGCATTAATGCATGGGTTGCCTATGCACCATGGATCTGTGTCACGTAGGGAATCCTACATCTACATGTAATAAACTGGGGTTCCCACGGACCCCTGCATGCATTCATGGAAGGGACTCACATCCCTTCCACACAGGATCCCCTCTCCAGTTGTGCAGCAACAGGTGTGGCTGGTTTGGGGGCATGTTTAGGGGACATGCCTGTACTCTGTGCCATTCACAGAGGTGCAGAGCACTGGGCAAGGGAGTCGTAGGATACAGCAGCAGGGACCCTACTATATCTTTTGTGCTGTCCCTCAGTTTACACCCATTGGCTGTGGCAGGGAAGAGGAATACCCCTACTGTGCTGCCCCAGCCCATGGGGCTGACTGGGAGGTTAGTGGCAGCTACTCAGACACTGCACGGTGGGGCATGTTACTGTATGCCATGCCCCTTGCACCTGTCTGTGGGTGTGGAGCTGAATGGGCCAGATATGCACCTCTCTTGCATACCCTGCTCACCTTCATGCATAGTACCCATTACAATCAGATGCTCCCAAGAATATAAAGTTGCTTTTGGATCTTTTTGACTTATTCCAACGTATTTCAGGACTAAAAGTAAACAACTTCAAGACAGAGATTCTGCCATTATCCAACTTATGTTTTCCAATGAGCTTCAAAAATTTGGGGCAGAAATGATCCCCGCAGGCTATAAGATGTATGGGTATCCATCTCACATCAGATTTGTCACAAATTTGTAAACTGAACCTGCAGCCATTACTGATCAAGTTCTATGGTGACTGAGTGATGGAGCACATTTGGTCTCTTGCTGGCAGGGAAATACCATCTACTGAGGTGATAGTGAACCCAGAATTGTTGCAACAGATATCACACCTGCCTGTGCACATTCTCCATCTATGGTTTAATAAAGCCAATGGGCTGATTGGCAATTAATTTTTGGGAGGGGAGGGAAGGGAAGGAAGCCTTACTTGTATGACTGAGTCAGGCTTCATTCACATGGAAGGAGGGGGGGGAATGAATCTGTTATGGCTATCTGCTTTTTATGGGGCAACATGGGGTCCTAAATAAAGATATTATGAAAGTTTACTTTCCTGGTGAAGTTCTGGCAAAGTTGCAAAACTTTGGGAATTGCCCACTTCACCACTTAGCAACGTGTTTTCCTGGGGAAGTGGTACTTTTTCACATAAATGCCCCAAACAAACCTCCCATAACCACATCCTAAACTGAGATGGCTAATAGTTACAGGAGTTAAGGCAAAATGTCCATTACTCTATAGATGCTGAATGGCAGATGTCCCGCAGCAACAGGATGGAGGATGGCAGACTCTTCACTAGCCATTCTCCCCAGGATGTCACACCTAGCTAAAATACTTCACATATTCTTTTACTCCTGGTGGGCACTGCATATCTCCTAACCCTAGTGCACTCTAGACCCAGGATCTCCATTGCAAGAGGGTAATGAATTGTTCTGTCCACCTTGACTACAGCTGTATATGGGCTTACCACTACTTGTAAGCCTGGCTTTCTTCACCATGCCACGTGAGGTCTCCTTTTATGTTTGGGTAATAATTAACATGTTGTAAGAGATGTGCAGAGGTATTAGTAGTACCTGTACCCAGACGCACATACCTTGTTTAAATTACTGTCGCATGACAGCACTGTTTATGTCCTAAGTGTAGGCATTGACTGATGTTTAATGTCACTTTGTTGTACTGCTGACTATTTATTACATGCATCAATCTATAGTCTATCTCTTGGTCTGCCTGTTTAATATTGTGTTTAATGTTTTCTGCTACAATAAAAATAACTGTAAAGTATCAAAAAAAAGATTATTTACTGAAAATATTTACGTTCAAAATATTGGATAAGGAATCTGTGGTCTAGTCACTAGGTACATTTTTTTCTTTTCTCCTATATGTTTGAAATCAGTACAAAAGGGAACTTCTATCAGTGACTTAAATAAGTAATAAGACACAAGTGTGTGTTCATCGTGCTGGTCTAACTGCATATGCAGGGGCCTGGTAAGATATTAAATTTTGACTCCAATGATTCCGAAGATTGCCTTTTTAAAGAAAGTTTCTTTTCAATTGGGTAACTGTGGAATCATTTGATCTAGGGACTTTTTTTATAAAATGGGTAGGGATAATCCTAGCTGTTGATTGGCCAAGGCAAGCTGAGTGTGAAGGTATGGGATAAAACAGATTCAACAAATCAAAAGTTGGGTGCATAACAATGCAAATGTGCATTGTTATTTTATTCAAATCAGAAAACAAAAACATATATAAGTAATAAACACACAGAAGGCAAAAGGTTATTCAATGTCCAGTATCCAACAAACTTTCTAATTTTGATCATTCTTTAAGCTTAGCTTCAGACTTTGCAAATAGAAGAGTGTGGAAACAAGCACACAGTTCTGAGGTCCTCCTCACTTGGCAGTCAGTATTCAACTGATTCCCCTATCTATCTTTGTTACTCCAAGTGGTGGGGTTTCATACCTTTCATGGATGACATCACCGTCAGGTGATCCACCCCTTTTTGCTAAAACCAGTATAAACCTCTTATTCTCAGGAGTTCTCCATCAAACAGTAAAGACATACATGTTCATACATGTTAATTTTTCTAGCCTAGACTCAAATCCTCTTTTCTTGGTTTAGTGGGTTTCGTGTTAAGGGGGGTATGTTTCCATTTTGTTTAATCTCAAAAGACAATTTTAATAAGATAGTAAGTCCATGAGGGTTCCACTAGGTTTGCAAGGGGAACAGTAGAACGAGGGTGCACTTCTCTTCTCCCTTCTCCTGCTAACCCATGGAACTCATCATATCTTTTTATTTCCATTAAATCGTTAAATGTGGCACCCTAAAATAGACAAACATACAGCAAATATATTTCATTTTCATTCCCAGTGTGAGCGACTGTCCCACAGAAACAACGAGCGAAAGGAATTTTGGGGGGGGTCTGAAACCTGACACATGGGTATCTACCATAGATAGGACTCACCCTGTCACACTGAGCCATGTGTTTACATCAGCTTAACACTAGCTAAGAAAAGGACCAGTAGGTTTTTACCTCTGCTTGACACCTGGTAAAAACAAGCATTTGTCAATGCCGAATGTTGCTTGCTTATATGTGCTGTTTAAGTATTTGGAAGTGAAAGTACCGTGCCTAAGAACTGCCATCTGCCCCCCTCCAAGATATCCACTGTGTCTTTCTGTTCAGTATTCACAGAAGAGGGGTCTGGGGAAAGGGCCACAGCAGTACAGCAGTTGCAAAGGTGTTAAGAGGTGGACAATAGTCCATTCACAGGCAGAAGAATCCTTCAGAAGGTGACTAAATTGAAGGTGGACAAAGCGATGGGACCAGATAGCATACACCCAATGATATTAAAAGAACTGTGAAGGGAGATAGCAGTACCTCTGGCAGCCATGTTCACTGAGTCATTCAACACAGGGGTGGTACCAGAGAATTGGAGGAGGGCACATGTGGTCCCTTTATACATATCCAGCAGTAAGAAGAAGGCGGGGAACTATAGGCCGGTCAGCCTCACCTCAGTAGTGAGGAAGATGGGGAAGATCATGGAGACATTGCTTAAAGAAAGGATATTGGGGCCTCTAGAAGCCATCGGAGCCCAGGACCATAAGCAACATGGATTCACGGTTGGGAGGTCATGTCAGACAAATCAGGTTGATCTCTTTGACTGGGTGACAAAGGAAGTAAATCAGGGTGGGGCAGTGGACAACGCTTACCTTGATGTAAGCAAAGCCTTTGGCACCATCCCACATAGGAGGCTGATAAACTAGCTGAGTAGGCTGGGCATGGGGGAAAGTGTGGTAAACTGGGTTAGAAACTGGCTAACAGGCAGGAGGCAGAGAGTGGTGGTAAATAGGGTACAGTCTGGGGAGAGAAGGTGACCAGTGGGGTGCTGCAGGATTGGTTCTGGGACCAGTCCTGTTCAATGTCTTCATTAGTGACACTGCAGGAGGGCTGAAGGGAAAGGTCTGCCTGTTTGCAGATGACACCAAGATCTGTAACACAGTGGATACCCCAGAAGGGGTGGAGAAAATGAGGAGGGACCTGGGGAAGCTTGAAAAATAGTCTGAGGACTGGCAACCACAGTTTAATTAAAAAAAGTGCAAAATTATGCTCCTGGGACACAGAAACCCTGGGGAAAGGTACAGGATGGGGGAGGGAGTTGCTGACAATCACAAAGAAGGAAGGGACCTGGGGTTCTTATTTCAGATTACCTGAAAATCTCAAAGTGGTAAGGCAGCTGGGAGGCCAGTGACATGCTGGGGTGCATAGGCAGGGGCAACACCAGCATAAGGAGGGAGGGAGGTAGTGATGCAATTATATAAAACCATGGTCAGGCTTCACATGGAGTACTGTGTGCAGTTCTGGAGGCCGCAACTTTGTAAGGATATTAACAGGCTTGAGATGGCACAGAGCTTGCAACACGAGGCTTATGAGGAGAAATTAAGGGACCTCAATATGTACTCACTGGAAGAGAAGAGGAAAAGAGGGGATATGATAGAAACATTCAAGGACCTCAAGGGTGTAAGTATAACTACTGAGAACCATGAGACAGCTGCTATAGACACATGTGCTAGCTTCTGTGTGATATTATTTTGTTCTTATTAATCTATAATCTCCAGTATTTCAGTAACCACGTGACTACAGTGCCTTCTTTAGGCAGTTTTATGCTGGTTGATGCCTGGTGTCAGACAGCAGACAGGGGGATCACCAGATTGTGTTGCCATTTGAAAACCTTCATAGAGTGTTATTTTACTGGTAAGTGTTTTGGAAAGCTGGTGAAGGTCTCACAATTTTTATTATGATTTTATCTCTTTATGTCTGTCCCCTTTGGTCCCCCCATCCCCACACCTCAACAGTCATCTGTGGCCACAGCTGCAGCCTTCTTCTTGCCAAGATGGTGGGTGAGCAGCTGCCTTTACAGTCTGTGAAGTCTGATGTCTTTCAGTGCCGCTTATTGGTCGTGTTCCAACACAGGCAAGGTGCTGCCAGCCCAAAACTAACTCAGGACAAGCAGGTTTCAAAGTGGGGAAGAAATGGAGTGAGCAAGAATCAGGTATTCATTCAGATCCGGCATTGATTTTAAGATCAGCATACTGGTGTAGACACTGCAAATAGAACCCCGCTCTTTAAGCAGCCTTATGAAGAGTAAAGGCTTCTCGAAGCACTGAGGTTCTGTTTATTGTATTGTAAGTGTGCTGCATTTAATTTGGTAATTTACTGTACTTTACATCTGGATGTATGGTAGGCCCAACTTTAAATAAACACTGCACCTGAATGAACACATGATGCCATAGAAACATAGAATTTGTCAGCAGAAAAGGACCACTTAGCCCACTCAGTTTGCCCAAGTGTTCTCTACCTACTTGTAACTCCTGCCTGTATATGTTACTGCATGTCTTATTCTATCTGCGTCCATCCAGACCTCCTTGTGAATGAGCTTGCTTAATGGATTTTTCTGGCAATGAACTTGAAACTACTCTGCTTCCATAGCTCTATTGATCTCCGTTGACCCCCTCCTTCCCCTTTTTCTAATATACCCCCATGTTTATCCCATGCATGCTTCATGCCCCCTACAATTTTAGCTTCCACCACTTCTCCTGGCAGGCTGTTCAAGGCATCTACCACCCTTTCAGTAAATAAATATTTCTTCACATCTATCCTGAATGCCCCCAACCCCTGCTTCGTTGTATGTCCCTTGGTTTGGGTGCTCATCCTCATTTGAAGGAAACTCCCCAACTGTACCCTCTTTACCCCTGTGGGGTACTTTGTAGGGCTTGATAATGTCACCTCTCACCTTCCTCTCTTCAAGAGTGTACATGTTGAGAATCTTCAGCCTTTCCTTGTAGGGATTCCTGTGAAAGTTCTGAACCATTTTAGTTGCCTTCCTTTGGAAAACCTCCACCGTATGTCCTTTCTGAAGTGTGGACTCTAAAACTAGACACAGTACTCCAGCTGGGGATATACCACAGAGTGATACAATGGCAGCACAACATCTCTCCTCCTCCTACTGGAGATGCCACTCCTTATACACCCCAGAATCCAATTTGCCCTGCCCATAGCCCTGTCACATTGTACTGCTACCTTGAGGTCCTCTGATATCATAACCTCAAGGACCCTTTCATGTCTAGTGAGTATCAGTACCTCCCCCCATCCTATACTCAGCATTGGGGTTCCTATGCCATAGGTACATGATTTTGTACTTGTTGGCATTGAACCCCAGTAAGTAAGAAAATGGAATTGATTTGAATGAATTGCAGGCTGTAAAGCAACTTTTCAGTGTGTGTGTGTGTGTGGGGGAGGGCTCTACTACTGTAAGTATTTGCTTTTGATTTGGTATAATGTGCAAACAGACTAACCCTGCTCCCCGCTCTGTGTGCTATATAGGGGATAAAGAGCCCAAATAGCACCAGGCCAAGCACTGAGCTCTTCGGCACCCCTCTTGTCACTGCTCTGGGTACCGAGAGCTACCCCACCACCGCCATCACCCTCTGCACCCTCCCCTGTAACCAGTTCTCTATCCATTTAGTCAGGCCACCTTCCACCCGTACCCCTCCTTCTCCTCACTCTTCTCCTCTTCGGCCTGTGTCCCTCATTCTGGTAGTCTGCAGCCTTTCTCCTCCTTATTCTTACTGGGTGGTGGTGCCTTCTGTATTACACTCAGACCACTCTGCCCACCCCCTTTCAGGATTACTACACCTCTGTCTTTACCTATATCTAGGACAGTGAGCTCATTAGGCTCCCCTGTCAGGACCTTTCTACCAACTTCAGTCTTTTGGCCACCCCCCTACTAGTTTAAATCCACCTTAGTAGAGATATAACCTTCTAATCCTGCCTTTTTTTTTGTAAATATTTTCTCCCTAGTCGGCTTGATCATCCTGACCGACACTCCCAGTCCTGCCCTCATCAGGCCAACCTGCTCACCTAAACAGATTACCCCCCATGGTGGGGTGGTGAGGAGCTTCCCAGCTTGACCCACTGGAGCAGGATTGGGTTGAGGAGGCACCATTCGTGGGAGGCACTGGGGGTCGGAAGCTCATGCTGCCCGACAGTAGCCCATTTCCCACTTTTCTCCTCTTTACAGAGTGTGGACGTGCAATGATGCTTAGGCACAGCATGCCAACATCTGCCACACTCTGCCCCTTTATTACACCACTCTAGTAGTACCCCCGGTCCTCACCAGGGGCTGCTACAGAGCGGTAGGTCCCTGGATCCCACCCCAGGATAGAAGAGCAGTCCTCCGGATGCTCAATCCTATCCCTTCCCTGCCGATGCCTGGTGGCCCGCGCTCGTGTCCAAACCCGGATCGCCAGCATGGCCCAAGGTGTGGTGTCCAGCACCTCCACTCTCAGCACCAGTGAGCCAGCAGTAATGCTGCCTTTAATACTCCCTTCCCCTTCCTGCTCCAGTGTACCCTGTCCTCCACATACAAGTCATTATTCCCCCCAAGACCCTACCCCAGTTAGTCAGTAATCCTTAATGTTTGGTGTGGCACCAATCCCTCAGCCACTCATCGAACTCCTCAAGGCTACCCTTCCTCCCCATGCTTGCACATGGCACCGGCAGTACCTCCAAGAATGCCACTGACTTCCCCACCCCCTCACACTGCCTGCTCAACTACTCAAACCTCCCCCTCACTACTTCCACAGTGTCCCCCGCCAAATCATTTGTACCCACATGCAACGGTAAATGAGGTTTTTTCCTCCTCCTCATTGTACGCTTGAGCAATGCCTGCCCTGCCCCTCCTGCAGTCAACCTGGTGACAGCTTCAACCCAAATAAGGCTGTGCCTTTCCCCCTTTCCTCCCCGTCTCACCCATTTTAGTATAGAATCCCCCAGGATGAGTACCAACTATCCCTTACCCCTTTCCCTTCTAATGCCCCGTCCACCACCCCAGTATTCATTCTTCTCTGCCCCTTACCCCCACCAGCTGCACCCTCTGTGACTTCTGTATCTGTATCCCCTACTTCCACCTCACTCCTTTTCTCTGCCTTAGTCCTCCCATCCCTGTTGAACCTCTTCCCAGGCTGACTATTTCCTACTGGGCTTCCCATGTCGACCTCCCCTCCTCCCCTGCTGATTTCCAACCCCTCTCCTATCCCCGCTGTTGTCGATTTAGAGTCCCATTCCCTTCTACCCCCTATAGTGATGCCCCTCCCATCCTTCCCCCTTCCCATAGCCTTCTCTCTTCCAGTCACCACCCTCCTACCTTACTAGCCCCCTTCTACCCTTTCATCCTCGCTATCTCTTCCCCTACCTGTTGCCATCCCTCTCATACCCCACTTGTCCTCACCCCTTCAGTATGTTCCTGTTCCCCCTCTCTCCCATAGCAGAGGTTCAAATCTATTCCTAGTCAATACCCCTCCTACATCTCTTCCCCCTATCAGTTCCCCCCTCCTACTTGTTCCCCTCCGTACCACCCCTGGTCCCTTCCTACCTTCAGTCATCTGCTTTCTCCCCGGTACTCCTTGTGGTCTCTTCCTCCCCCAACAGAGGGCCGCCCCCTCACCTCAGGCACCTCCTCCCTTCTCCTGTCTTTTCTGTTAGTGCCTCTGATACTGGGGTCAGTTTCACTCCCTAGTTAATCTTCCTCCGTCCCCCTTTGCCATCCCCTGTTCCCCCCAGATGCCTACCATACTCATCTGCCCTGCCACTTAGACTCCTTCCTAACCTCCACAGTTCCTCCCTCAAACTAGTCAGTCATCTACAGACCATACACCCCCCTATCCTCCAAGCCTAGTCCAAGATCGTGGCAGACCCACACCCTGTACACCCCACCACCTTTCCAAAGATGCCTGCCCTATTGACATGTGGCACCTGACACATTTTGGCCCCCATCTTACGTTAAAGGCCCTTACTCCCAGGTTCTGTACCCTACTACAACTGTTAGGCCCCTATTTACTCAAATTCCTTGACCCCCTACACTAGTCCCCCTACTGCGCCTTGCCGACCGGGTTAATTCAGGCTCAAATCTCATCCCTTAGATTCTGTATTACTGTAGCAATCCTAAAGCATCCTTGTCTGTTTTTCACCCCTCAGCTACCATACTTTTTGTTCTCAGCTCTCATATAGTTTCACTTAGCCCAGTTAGAAATCCTATTGCACTCCAAGTATTACTCGGCTCAGTTAGAGAAACAAAACAACTAAATCTGTATTATTACAGCAATCCTGAAAGTATCCAATCATTGCTTCTTCTCCACTCCAGAGACCCTGCTGTAATATAGGATCACAGAGGACCATGAGTGGGAGGTTGGGCAACTCTAAAGTCCAGGCAGAGCTCCACTGACCTTGCTCACTCCCCCTCTCTCACTCACTCATTCTATTTCTCCAGACGCTGCAGGCTGCCCTTTTGTACTGGGCTTCTGCTTGCAATGGCACCTTTTTCTGCCCACAAAGAAATTCGCAGCAGTCCCAGCAGAGCTCCATTGAGCTCGCTCACTCCCCCTCTCTCACTCACTCACTCATTCTATTTCTCCCAACGCTGCAGGCTCCCCTTTTGTACTGGGCTACTGCCTGCATTGGTACCTTTTTCTGCCCACAAAGAAGTTCACAGCTGTCCTGACAGAGCTCCATTGAGGTCGCTCACTCCCCCTCTCACTCACTCATTCCATTTCCCCTGGCACTGTAGGCTGCCCTTTTGTACTGGGCTCCAGCCTGCATTGGTGCCTTCTCCCCACAAAGAAATCCGCAGCAGTCCCAACAGAGCTCCGCTGAGCTTGCTCACTCCTCCTCTCTCACTTGCTTGTTCTGTTTCTCCCAGCACTGCAGGCCGCCCTTTTGTGCTGGGCTTCTGTCTGCATTGGCACCTTTTTCTGCCCACAAAGAAATCCACAGCAGTCCCCGATAGAGCTCCACTGAGCTCGCTCACTTCCCCTTTCTCACTCGCTCGTTCTGTTTCTCCTGCCACTGCAGGCTGCCTTTTTGTACTGGGCCCCTGCCTGTGTTGATGCCTTTTTCTGCCCACAAAGAAATCCGTAGCAGTCCCCAATAGTGCTCCATTGAGCTCGCTCACTCCCCTTCCCTCCCTCACTCGCTCATTTTGTTTCTCCCGGCGCTGCAGGCTGCCCATTTCTACTGGGCTCCTGCCTGAATTGCTGCCTTTTTCTGCCCACAAAGAAATCCTCAGCAGTCCTGATGGAGCTCAGTTGAGCTTGCTCACTCCCGCTCTCTCACTTGCTCGATCTTAATCTATCCCAAACACTGATTTCCCAAAGTGACCATGCTATTCTGCTCCGGAAGTGTGAAAACATATTTTAGCCAGGATGTGAAAAATGATAGCTGTACTGTTCATAAGGAGGTGTGAAAAAATGCCAGTGTTGAAAATCTGAAGTAAAAATATTACAAATTTGCACAGCTACAAGGGTGCGTGGAAAGTGTGCAACGGACGCTCATAACACAATCATTTTATGGACTTTCATCACAAAATTTTCAACATAGGCATTTTAGGATCTCTGCTCATGAACAGCATCACTGTGATTTTCTGACTGTGTCCCGAACACTGATTTCCCATAGCAACTGTGCTATTCTGCGCCGGAAGTGCGAAAACCACATTTCATCCAGGATGTGAAAAATGACAGCTATACTGTTTATATGGAGGTGTGTAAAAATGGCAATGTTGAGAATCTGGAGTGAAAATATTGCAAATTGGTGAAGTTACAAGAGTGTGTAACAACTGTGCAATGCACGCTCATAAAACAGTAATTTTTTAGATTTGTTCCACCAAATTTGCAACATAGGCTGTTTGAGAGCCCACCTCATGAGCACTGGCACTGTCGTTTAATTTATCAGTCCTGAAAGGTGATTCCATGCAGTGACTGCGAAATCACCTTTTCGGGACTGAATAATGCCATGACAGTGGCTGAATTCATGAGAAGGGGTCCCAATAACACCATGTTGAAAATGTGATGCCACAATTCCCCAAAATGCCTGAGATATGCACCAAGGTTGAAAAAAACCCTATTTATGCCATTATGCAGCTTACCAGCATTTCTTTAGTTCGCGGTTGGCTTTGAAGAGTGCAGATGTGTTCCTGGTCCACCGGAGATCATCGCGCTGGGCTCCGGAGGAGAGTATGGGGTGAGGGGGGTGTGGGGAGGCAGGGTGCACAGAGGGTGGGTGCGGGTTGGGTTGGGGCCATGGACTCAATGAGGGACCGTTTTCTGGTTTACAGGATTTAAAAAAAACATTGTGGGACCATTTTTTTTTTCAGGAACATTTGTCACACTGGGGTGGGCTCCCAGCATGCCACCTGAGTAGTTTTGGGGGGGCTGTAGCCAGCAGTGGATTGGGCACCCCCATTGGCACATACTGGGGGGAGATCTGAGGAGAATTGAGCACCACCCTCGGCAGACAACAAATTTGGGAGGGACATTATGCCAATGGGTAGTGGGCTCCCCCATTGGCAAATCAACTGGGAAGGAGGGACTGAAATCTATGGGGATTGGGCACCCTGTCGGCAAAGAAAGAGGGGGGCATGATGCCAATGGGGATTGGGCACCCCCTCAGAAGCAGAAACTTGGGTGTTGGGACATTATGCCAATGGCGACTGGGCTCCCCATCAGAAACTGGGTCAGGGACATGCAAGGTACCACCCTCCAATGATGGATCGCTCCCTCATTGCAGCAAAATGGCTGACGCTGTAATGATGAGCTGGCCCCCGACTGCAGTGGCTAAAACATTTTCAAGGTGGTGGCACACAGGCTGAACTAGTGTCAGCAGAAGTGTGCCACCCCATTGGGGAAAGTGGGCCAAGCCTCAAAAGGCAGAGGGGGCACTGGCCTCAACAGTGCCACCTCTTCACAACCTGCTTCTGCAGTAACCTGCAGCAACATATTTCTTGCACATGCGCACAAGCAACATGAAAAAGGACCACCTGTATGCACGCTAAAACATGAAGTGTTTTTTTTATACTGTAAGTGTGTAAATCCCTGTTTAACACAGTGTGTGCAACATTAACTCACAAATGTATCATATTTATGAAATTTGATTGCTTTAATACCTACATGAATTTCACTGTGTTACTTCTTAACTAACTACAGTGCAGTTGATGCAGTACAGTGTTGAGGGCTATACATGTACCCATTATAAATCACTTTGTGACTTTAACCAGTCTGTGCAGAGACACTGTACCATAGTGTGCTCTCATTCATGAGCTCTAGGAGGGAGCGCTCCACTTCAGTGCCTGGGGAAAGGATGGCACAATAAAAAAACAAAGAAAAAGAACATACTTAAAGCACTTCAGCTAAATCTGAGTGATTTATAATAAGATAATAGGACATCCCAGCAGTGTCTTTTGGTGTAAGAGACTCTTCTTGTGAGGTTTGGGCAGATAGAACTGCTCAACTTTGCATGCCTCTCTTTGAAACCTTTCACCTGTAATCTTTTATACCATAAGATACGCTCATTGGACACCCTATTAAGAAACATTTATTTGTTTTGCCCACAAATGGGAAAGGCTGCACCACATGAAGACCTCTTATACAGCCACGAGGGCTTCACATGCTGCAGCTCCTGTGTATGCCATGCTTTATTTAGATGTTTTAAAACTGTAAACTTGCCCAACTGTCTTCCAAGTGTGCTACATCGTTCATGCAAAGGGATGTTGATCACCTGTGCACATAAATGGTATAGTGCTGTCTGTTTAGAAAATGTGCACATTCTGAAGACAAACAGCCTTAGTGCACAATTATTTTCCCAAGTTAAGGAGCACACACACATTCCTGCAAACAGCAGTATTCATTTGAGGTCAGATTATCTGTAAATTGCATGAAAGAAAAAAAAAAAACCTTTACTATAAGCCCATATGTGAATTTTTGAAATATTTACATCCAAATGCATTTGTGAGCTGGAAATCAAGCAGCAAAACTGGGATCTCAAAGAAAGGAAACGTGCTCTTATAAAAATCATCCAGATTTAATGCAGAACATTTATTAAAGCACTCCACCACAGATCTTTGTTCCTTTTATCTGATAATCCTGAACACTAGCGTGCTAAAACTACACCTTGAAAGCACAAATTCATTCCTAACAAGAACAGAACACATGTCTGTGTCTGCTGTTCTCAGCCTTTGTTGGTTGCTTTGTGAGGCCTTTTGACACTGTACAATTCTGCTTAAAGTTGAGCCCGTCCAAATTCCTTCATAGGGATTTGTGCGTGCTTTCCATGATGCTTTGCATTATTGGGATATGTGCAATTGTGTTTTTCTTTAAAATGTGGCTCTATGGTCAATACCCTTCCTGGGTAACCCTTGCCTCAGGGAATTTGCTCTGGGGTTCTTATCCTTTGTACTTTTTCTCTTATCTACTATGGGCTCCCCATGACCCAAACAAGTAACAGCCTGCTAAGGCTAGCTGGCTTCCTCCATCTGGGCTGAGATACAGATATGGCACACTGATGAGTTCTAATATGGATTGTGTCTGTGTCTGTTGTTCCCAGCCTTTGCTGGTAGCATTAGAAGGCTTTTTGGCACTGTGCAATTCTGCTTAAAGGTGAGCCAGTCCAAAGTCCTTCATGGGGATTTGCATTATTGGGGTATGTGCGATTGTGTTTTTCATTCAATTTATGTACATTATATACATTATGTACATTATATACAGTATATGCCACTTGTAACAGACTGATTTGACAAACAGCATTCTGTCCATTACATGCGGTGTCTGTTACAATGGTTAGCCTAAAAAAAAAAAAAAAAAAAGAACGAGTGGGAGAGCGGTGAGAATTATTCACCAGAAGTGATTCACAGCACCTTTCAGAGTCAGTTGCAGTGTGCAAAAAAACCTCCAGAAACTTTATTTATTTATGTTTTTAAAAATAGCAATAAAAAAAAACAGAAACATGTAAGCGCTGATGAGGTTGTGCTGTACTGTACTTTTCTACTGATCTACTGCTCCTTTGGGATGGAATCCTCCATAGTAGTTTGGCGCTTCTTCCCAATTGTGTAGCTATGCCAGATGGTCTCCACATTTGCAACCTGATCCCACTGGAGGTTAATGTCATCTCTCTGCTCAACAGCCCTATGGAGAGTCAGGAGAGCATTCCTTACATCCGCCGGTGTTACCGGCACCTCATTTTCCCTGTTCTTTTCCTGTGAGGTTTCCTCTTCCTCCTTGTCATTTCATGCCTCCTGTGATTGGGTGACAAAACCTAGAACAGCACTTACTACCTACACTACCAGAGGCAGCAAAAATTATGTGAATCGAAAATGAGTTAAAGAAGCCAGTAAGACAGCTGGCAGTCAGCTGCCCATCAATGATTTGCATAGTAAACTAGTGTTTTTTACGAACTGATCCCCATTACTGCAGGAACGTAAGGTCCGCTTTAACAGGCAAGTTTAACACCCCGACTATAGCAAGTGGCATTTGGCAATGGCAAGACGTCCGTTAGAAGCGGAAGTCCATTATAACCGGAGCCGATATAAGTGAAGCATACTGTAATACATTAATGTATGGAAAATGAACACACTCCTTTCCAAATTTGTTCAGAAAGAGTGCAATAAGAATACAAAACACCGTGTTGATGTTTAGCACATCACACTTAAAATTTAAACACACTTGCGTGTTGAAGTAATACATTCACTACGCACAATTTAACACATAAAATGTGTTAAAAATTCAACACACCAATGGAACATTTTATTATCAAGGCATGTTACCATGGTGTGTTCAAAGTTACATATTTTTTGTGTTGAATGATTTACACACCACTGTGTAAAATTCATTTAACACACTACATGTGTGAAATTTAACACACACTGTGTTTTCCCTTTCCACAGTAACTGGTGTGTTAAAAATGTACTAATTTTTTGACAAATTTCACACATCTCTTTTAAGAACGTGCCTTGTTATGGTATATACGGCATCTAATTCACATGAAATATGCATTATGTTGTCTTTTTGATAAGGAATGCTATTTTATTCAACACAACCTTCAGGCTCCCCGCCTACTACTCCTGCTCACGCACAAGTGAATATGGCACTGAGGCATGGCTGACAGTCTATTAGAGTGACCAGTGCTGTTCTTGTGTTAATCTCTTAGGGTGAGAGCTGCTGTAATGGCAACCAGGTACCCATGAAAATGAGGATACTATCATGCATACAGGATGGGCAGGTATCTTTACTGCTTCTTGAAAGTGTTACCATGCCTTCCTCCTGCTCCTAGTCCCCATAGAACGCAGTTGTCCTTGATGCCAGTGTCCCCTCCTGCCATCATCCATTCCCCAGAGTAAAGTATGATCCCTGGTGCCACTTCATTTTAGGACTTGACATTGCTCAATTAAATGATGCACCAATTGACAGTGAACTCCAATTACCTTTATTGAGCTCTCCAGCTTTAATTTCTTTTTTTGTTTTCATTCTCACATGTCGTTTTATGTCATAAATTCATAGCTCATGGCTCCTTTTGTTTGTCTTTTTCTGTCAAGTATTTTATTTTACATCATGTCACTGGACGTTTAAAGATTACGAAACAATTGCATGGCAGATGTCTAGTACCGCCTCTTTACAGATCACTTTTCTGTGCTAATTATATAAAGCTAAATTGTTGATTCAGGTTAATAGTGTTAGGTTATTTACTTATGTATTAGAATTATATACCGTCAGCCACAGGCCTCCATTATCTATAGTATAGTGGCATGGGAATAGCATAACATAATGTTGCAGGGACAGGTTTTCTTCTGATACTCAATTAAGGCATTATATAACAATATGATCTCAGCTGTGCTGACTTGAAATGCATGACTATTGTACTGTATGTCTTTATGAAACGTATGTTGTGCTTTGTGCCTCAATAGACAGATTAACCACAAAAAAATCAAGGACTTTACAAAAGTCCAAAGTAACTTGAGCGATGGGCCACAAAGCATTCTTGTGCTCTCCTTCCAAACTCTGGAATAATTTGCCATTCTCCTTGCTCGCAGCATGAAATCACATCATCATCAGTGTCAGTGTCAGTAGCTCAGCAGGTTGCAGACTCGCCTCTGAGGCCGGGAGATCAGATGGTTGTGGGTTCTATCCCCACGCCAGGCACTTGGGTTAATATCCCCATACTGACACTGCAGTGCAGCATAAGGGGGATGCTGCACTCCTGAGGTGCTGTCTTTCAGATGAGATGTTAAACTGAGATCCCATGGCACTTCTCAAAAAGAGTTGGGGAGTTTTTTATTAGGAAAAGAAAATTACAAAATAAATATCATGCAATCACATATACATCATGTATTAGCAGAAAAAAATAATTAATTTATACAAAGCCCAAAGAAAAAAAAAGTAGAGGAAAAAAGACAGAAAAGAAAACACTTGGTACAGCTATGTCATTATTACACACAATTTAAGGAAGAACATCCAATATCCAGTCATAATATTTCCATACACTCCTGAACTTATGCTCTAGAAGAAGACCTTGTTCTTTATAATAAATTTCTTTCAAATGTATTACTATTTGCATTAAAATTTGATTCACAGTGTGATCCTTTTGTTGCAATAAGAATGCACACCTAACTTGCCATAAATAATATCTGCACATGGAAAAAATTAGTCTCATTGTACTTTCATGATGCTTGTGAAAAGAAGTTGGGTACAAACCCAACACTACTTGTTCTTAAGTGAACTGACTAAGGTGCCCATCTCCCCAAACATTTTACACATGGGACCAGAATTGAGCGGAAAAGGGGCAACAAATAAAAAAAATGCTCCATTGTTTCTGGCATGCCGTAGCATGAGGCCCTAGGGCAAACTCTTTCCTGAACCATTTTATATTTGTGGTTGTCTCTGACCCCCAGCCTCCCATGACAAGAGAGCCATGTAACATCCCAGACTTTCAGGGGGAGCCTCTTGTCAGTCAATTGAAAAAATATAGCAGAGAGCTCACGTTCATGGTTCAAGAGTTTACCCAGGGTTTCAAAGACTTTCGTGTGGAGTATTTCCTGATAATGAGTTTTCCTAGAAGCCCTCTTAAAGTCCTGTGATGTGACCTGCCACTGCTTTAATTTTTCACAGGCTTGGTGTAGATACGAGGGTAACTGTAAGAGTTTTAGCTTCTTTGGTGGAAGAAAGTGCGGTAACTGCCAAACATTAAAAAATTATTTCAACCAAAAGGTAGTGAAACCATTCCAAAATGTTATTGTTTGGGGAAGAAAAAACAAATTCTTATACCAAAAAATAGAAAAAAAGAACAAAAGTGGGTGGGCCATATGAAGCCCTCCCTGCCCATAGTCATGATAGGTGTGCATCCATTTAATGGGGTTCAAACGGTTCCCCCAAAACCCCTGAAAGAAAACATTCATAATTTTTGTCTCTAAAGCTAATGGTGGGGGAATATATGTGCTATGTGCAGAAATACAGGTATTACCAAGGTGTAAAGTAAAGTCATTCTTTTTCTTTTTGATATTGTTTTTGTCTTCCATGAATTCACTATAAATTCTACAGTTTGGAGTGCTTTTGATCAATTAAGATGGGCATCGTTCTGACTACCAAACTGGACTCCTAATATTTTCTTTGGGTTTGTAGTTATTTGAATATTTGCAAAATCCTGTCTGACCTGAGTAATCTCATGAAATGGGAGCAGGAAACCGTTACTTTTATTATAGTTAAGGCGAGAGCCTGAAACATGTTCAGAATCCGTGATTATTTGTACTAAAAGGGAGGGGTCTAGTTTTATTGTGGTGCAGATACTTATCTCATATGCATAAGCCTGAGCAGGGAGCACAGAACTACCATCCGGAAATAATAAATGGGGAATGCTCGGATGCTGTTCTAATTTTTCCAGGAGAGGGTCTATTTGAAATATATAGAGTAGTGGGTTCTGGGGGCAACCTTGCCTGACTCCTTTAACGCTGCGGAAGGGGCTATCCATTTTCCCATTAATATATGGCACAATTATCATTGTGGAATAAAGTAACTTTATCCAGTTAATGAATTTACCGGGAATTTGATAATGATAGAAAGCCTGAAACAGATAGTTGTGATCCACCCGGTCAAAGGATTTCTCTTGGTCCAAAGAAAGCACCATCCCCTGGGAACCCGGAGAGATCCTGTTAGAAAAAAATATCTCTCAGTAGCACTAAATTCTGAAATATTGACCTGTTTGGCAATGCACAGGACTGAACTGGAGCTATTACCTGTTCTGCAATGGGGTTAACCTGGTAAGAAGGACTGAAGCTAAAATTTTTGAGTCGTTATTCAAGAGACTAATAGATCTCCAGTTCTTTAAATCACATCTGTCTCCTCTCCTGTACAATAATACAACCAGTGCTTTTGATATCTCTGCTGGCAGTATGTTAGAGGTTAGACAATCAGTAAACACGTCTTCCAAAATAGGAGCCAAAATGTTTCTAAATTCCAGAAAGAATTCTACAGTTAACCCATCAGAGCCTGAGACAGTATTCTTTTGTAGTTTTTGAAGGGCAAGCAAAATATCCTGTTGGGTAATTGGAGAAAGTAGGGTCTCTAGGTCCTGAGGGGCTATATGGGGTAGCTTAATATCTTGCAAGTAAGAGGGATTTATCTACACAGTAGATGGAGTACCAAATAAATCATGTAAGTAAGTTTGGGCCGTACTTTCAATGATTTTAGGGTCTGAGAAAAGTCTATTAGTCTGTGGATCTATAACCTCGTCAAGCCAAGTATGCTGCACACGATTTTGACAGCTTTTAAATATGTCTATCGAGGGTTTGGTGCTTTATGTCCCAAACTGGGCCTCGAGTTTTAAAGTGGTAGCTCTATTGTACTGAAATTGAAACACTTATTTTTTTATTGCCTGTATGCTATCCCCTAAATCTACCCTTAATTCTTGGGCTCTGGAAATCATAGATAATAGCTGTTCCCACAGTTTCAGGTAATGTAAATTCTTTATCTTGGATTCATTTTTTGCAGCGGACAAAAAGAAGGATTTTAGGTCCTGCTTTGTGTCCACCCACCAATCAGATACAGAACTGTAAGCTTCCAAAACTGAGAATCTAGTTGCAAAAAAATCAAGGAGTTTTTTCTCAGTGGGTGGATGAGAAAACAGGGAATTATTTAGCTTCCATCTACCTGTCTTTTTTGATTGGTCCTAGAGTGGTGGGAAGAACAAGTTAATGATACTGCCATATGGTCAGATGTCTCACATGGTATTGTTTCGGCATGCAGTACTTGCAAATTTTTTGACAAAAACAAAGTAATCAATTCAGGTAGTTAGAGCCCCCTTTGTAAAAGTATTTGCTGCAATAGAATGCTTTGCCGTGTATCATCATATAAATTAGCTGTGTCCAATATTAATTTTAAACAGATGGTGTCCACAAATAATTTTTTCATGGTGCCTCCCTTGTCAGTTAAGGAGAGGGGGCAACTAAAATCTCCTCCAAACACAATATGCCTATTTGAATGTAAGTAAGGTTGTATTGATTTAAATAGTGCTGAGCATGAAGCAATGCTCTGTGGAGCATAGACATTTATAAACCTTAAGAGAAGTTTGTCAATAAGTGCATCTAGTAACAAAGCCCCTCCTGGGCAGATATCCAACACTCTGTGCACTGAGACCCGGGAACCTTTAAATAAAATGCCTACCCCATCACATTTATCTAGGTCTTGTGACCAGTAAAATGGGCCTGATGTGCAAATATTTTTTACTTGTGCAATTTCATGCATAGTTTTTAAATGAGTGTCCTGCAGAAAAAAAAACACATTGTTTGGCAATTCCTTTAAGATTTGATGGGCAGTCAGCCTCTTCTAAGTAAGCAATAATACCCGACAGGGTGGGCGGTATTAGGCAATACCGGACCGCCCAGGGGTGTAATGAGGCCTGACGCCTCAGGCGGAGGGCCTTATAGCCCCTGGAAGGTCCGGTATTGCCCATACCGACCACCCTGGAGGGTATTATTGCACTTAGAAAATGGGCAACTGCATAAGTAATAAAATAAGAGAGGAAATAAGTTTCAAAAATAGGAGTAAAAAAAAAGAACCCCTTTTTATTGGGAAAGTAGTCCCTCTATTTCTATGCTGTTCAATCTCTTGTTGCCCCCCCCACAGAGCCATTCTTTTCTTGTTATCCACCCCCCCAACACCACAAGCTCCATATGAGATGGAACATTTTGAAACACCCCTTTGTAGTCTGTGGGCATCATGTTTAATAAAGAAAGAAACAAAAGATTTACTTTACAAGACTTTTTTTCCTTGGTACAAAGATGCAGCTGTCAGGTACACAACCCTGCTTTATAAAACAAGGAAGGAGAGAAGTTATGGTGTTGAAAGGCAACAAACTAAGTTATTTATTATTATTTGTTACCAGCACCGCTCTTAGATTTTGATGTTTTCATCAATACAGCGCATTGACACTTACTGTTTACCACTTCCATGTCTTGAAGTCGCGTGACATCCGCTTTGTGTGACTGAAATGCAGTTGCGGTTTGTAACTGAAGTAAGAAATGTAATATTACTGTGGTGCTTTTCTAACAGTGACAACTGTTTTACATTATTTCTGTTAATTTACTACATGGAGCTGAGGCAGACGGACAGACCCAGACCCGGTGAAGCGGAGCTGGTCAGACACCACATTGCATGGAACCAGGAAGTGAAGATCGGAGAGAGAGCAGTGCTTTTAATAATTTATTTATTTTTATTTGGGGCCAGTAACTGTTTTTGTCAGCGAATATGTTGTTTGCCAATAGGTCTTTTACTGGTTGAGTGTTTGGATGACACGCAGCCCAGCAGAAGGGAATGTGTGTGTGAGTGGAAAAGAGAGAGATGGAGCAGCAGTGGAAAGCCGGCAAGTAAAACAAAACCTTTTCTAAGCCCTGTGTGATGACAGGGGACAGGTGCTGGGGGTTGAGGGAGCAGGATTAAGTTAAAAACACAAAAAGGCACTATATGGTTTCACTCGCTCCTCGCCTCACTCACCATCAGTTTGCACTCCTCATACCTCAGTGAGATGCATTTGCGGTTTATGTGACAGCCGACGGTGAGAAGAATGGATGTAAGCCAGAGTGCTTTGCAGGTTTAGGAATAAGAAAACTGTAATTTCACCGGGTGTGGAGCGAGGCGAGTCAGAGAGAAAGCATAAAGGGCTATGGAGAGGTAACGTTAAGCACGGGACGTGCTAGCGCTAATAATATAAATAGCAAGGTTTTTTTTTCTTTTTGTAGTGTGGCAAAACTGGCAGTTAAATTCAAATGACAGTTGAGCGTTATGGGAGGCTAGCATGGTAGTGCTGTGACAGCCTACTGCAATCATAAGTTACCAGGCAGTTTCCATTTTTTTTCCCACTCAAGAAAGGAACTTCCCTCGCTAAGCAGGTGGGGAATTAAATGGCGGCTTCTGACTTTGAAAATTCAGGGTGCCCAAGGATGCTGTAAGTAATGGGGCACCCCGAATTGGCACTTGTTTTACACCGGGCTCTGTTGCCTGATAGACCACGGCTCTGGGTAGGGAAATGGCCAATCAGAAAGGAGGATTCTAAAGGCCCATTTTCTAATATGACTTTATACTGCAAACATTTAGGGAAAGAAATTTTAAATGCTGAGTACCCATCATATCTTAAAGAAAAAAAATTTTATTTCTTCTGGCCTTTTCCTTTTTTCTTACTTTAGCCTCTGTTTGTGGTTCTGACACAGAATCAGCTTATGAGTATACTGAGGAAGAGTCTGAACCTACATCCTCAACCTCATCATCCCCCTATTGTCTTCGTTTTGTCAGGGCCTGGTACCTATTTCTGGTAACTACCTGGCATGTGGGGGTTGGGGAGGCCTCTGCTTCCCTTTTGCCTTTGGCTTCTTGAAAGTGTAAGGGATCCTCTGGGGGAGGTGGCATTCCATCAGGCCTGAACTCTTCCTGAGAGATGGTGGGAGCATCCTGCTTTACGAGTTCAATATGTCCCTGCCCTTGTTCCTGTTGTTGAGGGGGATATTAGGCAGAGAAACCTCTAAAGAAGGCACTGCCTGAGCATTTAAGGTCTGTCCTTGACAGGTTTCTATAATGCTGACTGGGTCCTGAACAACACGGTCAGGTCTGTTATGAGCTGCCCAAGGGCAGGTTTTATAGGAGTGGCCTTCCTCATCGCATAAATTACAGTGAAATGGATTTCGACAACCCAAACTGACGTGACCGTATTCCAGACATAAGTTGCAATGAGTTTTATCACAGACAGAACTTAGGTGAGTTCTGGCCCCACACTTATGGCGTGTTTTGGGCCGTCTAGCATAAAAACATAACCCCCTATCCCTACCTATATAAAAACTACTTGTGAGATGCAATATGCCAGAATCAGACTGCTTAAGCTGTACATTTACCCTTCAATTGCCTGTCCACACCAAATCTTCATCTAATATGGGGGAAGGTTTATCCAGTACCATGCACCTCTGCTGCAGCCAGTACTGCACATCAGCTAAATTGACCCCTTCACTCCTAAATAAAAATGTAACCATCTTAACAATAGGCTTAGTTAATGGGATGGGAAAGCACTTTTCCCATAAAGCAGAATGTTGTACCATAGGATATTATCTCCTGAATTTCTCTAAGGTAGCACAGTTCTTAAAACTAACATCAAATATAAATTCCCCTTTTACATGAATGCAGGCAAACAGTTCATGAGGGTAGATTCACATAGTTTCTTTTAACATTTTATGTGATGCAGTTTTCCTATCTGATATGTCAACTGGGGCCCCATTAAACTTAAGCCTTACAGCATTTCTGCGCTGTGCAGGCTCACCAACATTCTTAAATAAATCAGCCATGAAAAAAATGTTTGGGTTGATTAGCTGTGCTAGAAATTTGTCCTGGAAAATTGTCCTCAGCAAGCTTTGCATCAATTGCAGGACCCTGTGCAGACACTGATTGCAAGGAATCTTGACTACATTCAATGAGTGCATCACTAGAAACAGTACCTGAATGCTGAACAGTTTGCTCTGACATCCATGGGCTTTCTGAGTTCTGGGCAGAAGTTTGATGATTTTCCTCAGAGGATTGCATTATTGCTGAAGCAGAAATAGGTCCTGGGAAAGTCCAAGCTTTGTTAGTATCACTTTGCTGCCATCCTGCTGCTCAAACAGCAGCCTCGGGGGACCAGGATGAATCTCCAAACCCACAGGGAGCGTCTCTCCCTTTTCGAAGTGCTGACGTGGCGCCACCGCTGGCTTTAGCAAAAGCTGTTGTAGCGTCAGCTGTGTCAGATGTTGTGGGGAATTGGGAGGGAAAATGGAACGGCTGTCTTGCTGTTTTCAGAGACTGAAAAATGTTCAGCAATGAAATCTGTAGTCTTATCTCATCTGTTTGTCCCATTTAAACATGTTTGCATTTCAGTAGTATTGGCGCTATCGTTTGGCTTTTGGTACACAGAATTAACGCTGTTAGAGCTGCCAGCCTGATTTTCCTCTGCAGTTTCAGTCTACATTTTATCAACTAGCTCCTCAGTTATTTGGTCTGCACTTGCCATATCAGTAGATTGTTGATTAGTAGAAGCAACAGCATGAATGTTAATATTCATAGCAGGGGGCACAATTTCTTGAAAACCCTTCTTGCTCCAGGTCTTTAACATTTTTTAACAGCATAGATTTTTCTTTCAGCAGGGATTTTTTACTCTTACCAGAGGTCTTTTTCTCAGATGTGCCTTGCCTTTTATTTCCTTTCTGATGGGCCATCCGTGGCCTTTCTGTCTCCTGTGCAGCAGCTGGGAAGGCTTCCTTAGTTTCTGTAGCTCCAGACTCTGCCATGCTGGCCTCTTGTGAGAGAGGAGAAGGAAAGGATACATAGATACATAGACAGTGTCGGTAGATAAGGGCCTATGGCCCACCCAGTCTGCCTATTTGAGCTTGTAAGTTCAGTTTATGTTTTCCTAGAAGTCTGTTGCCCCTTAGCCCTGACCTCCAGAATTTCTTTATGTCTATCCCATGCATTCTTAAATCCCGTGATTGTTTCGGCCCCCACCACTTCCTCTGGCAGGGTGTTCCACATGTCCACCACCCGTTCTGTGAAGAAATTCTTCCTCATGTTTCCTCTGAATCGTCCTCCCTCCAACTTCATCCCATGCCCTCTAGCCCTGGAACATCTTTTTTGCTTAAAAATAGTGTATTGCTGCACTCTGTTCCTCCCTGTGAGATACTTGTATGTCTCTATCATATCCCCTCTCTCCCTCCTCTCCTCCAGGGAGGACATGTTCAGTTCCTTGAACCTGTCTTCATAGGACTTGTGATGCAATCCATGCACCATCTTTGTTGCCCTCCTCTGAAACTTTTCTACCCTGTCTATGTCCTTATGTAGGTATGGTCTCCAGAATTGTACACTGTACTCCAGGTGGAGCCTCGCTAGTGTCTTGTATAGCGGAATTATGACCTCCCTTTTCCTGCTGGTGATGCCCTTGCCTATACATCCCAGCATCCTGTTTGCTTTACCTGCTGCCTTGTCACACTGTTTCTCTACCTTGAGGTCATCAGAGATAATAACCCTAAGATCCCTTTACTGCTTGGTTCATGCTATATACTCACCCCCCCAAATGATATATTGTGCCAAGGTTTTTGTGCCCCATATGCATTATCTTGCACGTCTTTGCATTGAATTTCAACTGCCAAACCCCTGACCATTCTTCAAGTTTCTGCAGGTCCCTTCTCATTCTGTCTACACCCTCTGGTGGGTCTACTGTGTTACAGAGCTTTGTGCCATCAGTGAACAGTGAAATTCTGCCTTCTAGGTCCTGTGCAATGTCACTGATGAAGATGTTGATTAGGACCAGTCCCAGCACTGATCCCTGTGGTACCCCACTGGTCACTCTTCCCTCTGTGGAGTGACAACCATTTACCACCACCCTCTGTGTCCTGCCACCCAGCCAGTTACCTACCCACCACACTACTGTCCTGCCCACACCCATATTCCCCAGTTTGTGTAATAGTCTTCTATGTGGCACAGTGTCAAGGCCTTGCTGAAGTTCAGATAGGCCATGTCCACTGCCTCCCTGATCCACCTCCCTAGTCACCCAGTCAAAAAATTCAATGAGGTTGGTCTGACATGACCTCCCCCTGGTGAAACCATGCTGCCTTGGGTCCTGTAGTCCATTGACAACCAGATGTTCCACCAATCTCTCCTTGAGTAGTGCTTCCATGATCTTCCCCACTACCGAGGTGAGGCTGACTGGTCTGTAGTTCCTTGCTTCCTCTTTGTTCCCACATTTGTATAAGGGGACTACATCTGCTGTCCTCCAGTCTTTGGGTACCTCCCCTGTTTCCAGTGATCAGCTAAACAGGATAGCCAGAGGTTCAGCCACCACCTCTCTTAGTTCTTTAAGGACCCTGGGGTGCACCTCATCTGGCCCCATTGCTTTATCAACTCTTATTACTTCCAGTTCCTTCAGGACCCTTTCTCGTGTAAAGGGACTTGTGTCCATTTCTGCACCACTGTCACCCCTTGTACTCCCTTCAGACCCATTATCATCTTCTTCCTCAGTAAAGACTGAGCAGAAATACCTGTTCAATATGTCAGCTTTACTGTTGTCATCCTCCACGTGGCCCCCATCCTCCCCCTTCAGTCTCACTATCCCTCCCTTTGTCTTTCTTTTTTCACTTATGTACCTGTAAAAGGTTTTGCCCCCTCTACCCACTGATTTCGTAATGTGTTCTTCTGTCTGAGCTTTGGCTTCCCTTACTGACCTCCCTGCCTCCCTTTGCTTCTCCTGGTACTTCTCCCTATCCCCTTCTGCCTGTGTCTTTTTGTATTGCCTGAATTCAATCTTTTTGGCTTTCACTTTCTTTGCTACCTCTTTGGAAAACCATAATGGTCTCCTCTTCCTTTTCCTTTTGCTAACCTGCTTAATGCATAATTCTGTTGTTCTTGTAATCCCCATTTTAAATACTGCCCACTGTTCCTCAACCCTGATTCCTGTTCCATTCCCCTTAATACCTCTGTCAAGTATCTCCCCATTTTCCCAAAGTCTGCCCCGCTAAAATCCAGGATACGTGTTTTTGTGTGGTTTGGTTCTGCTCTTTCTGTGATTTCAAACCACAATGACTGGTGGTCACTGTTCTCCAGGTGCTCCCCCACTGTTACCCCCATCACACTGTCCCTGTTGGTGAGCACAAGGTCCAGTATTGTCTTCTGCCGAGTTGGTTCCATGACCAGTTGCTTGAGGAAGGCACCCTGAAGGGAGTCCAGGATAAATCTGCTCCTAGTTGATGCTGCTGGGATGCTCCAGTCCACGTCTGGAATATTGAAGTCTCCAACCAGTACTACCTCGCCCTTGTCTGTCATCCTTTGGATGGCTAGCATCAGCTCCCTATCTGTTTCTTCCTCCTGGGCTGGTGGTCTATAGACCACACCTGTGCGGATGGCTGTCCCCATTTTCCTTTCCAGCTTAACCCGCAGTAATTCTCCCCCATTTTGTTCCTCCTGGATCTCTGTGGCCCTTATGTCATTTTTCACATACAGTGCCACTCCTCATCCCTTTCTGCCTGCTCTGTCTCTTCTGAATATGTTGTAGCCAGGTATGGCCATCTCCCAGTTATGGTTATCATTACACCAGGTTTCAGTGATGGCCACAATGTCCAGGTCTGACTGCACCATGACAGCCTCCAGATCTTCAATCTTGTTGCTAAGGCTCCTGGCATTTGCACACATGGCTTTCCATGATTTGACCTCCCTAGACTGTTTCACTGTTCTACTCCAGCCCCTTCCTTGGTTGTCCTTTATCCCTGGTTCTCCTTGCTGTCTGCCCTTCTGCTGAATTTTGCCCCTTTTCTGTCTATCCACCTCTTGGGCACTAATCTCCATCTTTTGCACACTGCTTTGCAGAGATAGCCACTCCTCTGGTTCACTGGTTCCACTGCTAGCTGTGGGGGGTGAACAAGTAGATACCCTCCTTGCTGGCCTGCCACCCCACTTTGCTAGTTTAAATGCTTGTCAATGTAGCATTTAAACTTATCATTGAGTGCTTGGATTCCCCTCCAGGATGGATGCAGGCCGTCAGACTTGAACAAACCTCCATCCCTCCAGGTGGGTCCCCAGTCACCAATGAATCCAAACCCTTCCTCACAGCACCAGTTCTTCAACCATGAGTTAAAGTTCCTGGTGCATGCACTCCTATGCGCTCTCTTGCCTCTCGCAGGTAGTACTTCTGAGAAAGTGGCAGAAGTAGCTACTTGCTTGGGACCCCTCCCCAATTTCCTAAACTCTTCCTGAACTTACTTTGGCTCCCCATTTGCCAGGTCATTAGTACCTAGGTGGATAATGACATCCAGCTCACCCTCCCATCTTGCCTTCCCAGTGATCCCCAGGATCTTCCTTCCATCCCTCCATGCCATGGCACCTGGTAGGCACCTCACCTCCCTGTCCTCCCCTCCTGTGTTCCTAGCTGGATCCCTCTTATGATGGAGTCCCCCACCAGGATTCACTTCCTCCTCCTCTGGGGTCCACTGCTTTCCCCGCTGAGGTCACCTCCTTGGCTAATTTCCACATCCTTTCCTTCCACTTCTCTGGGTACCTCTATTTGGTTGTCCTCATTTGCCAGTGTGGCATATGAGTTCTTGAGTGGAATAGGATCTAGGATGTGCCTCTGCCTGACCGCTCTAACCCTCCCTGAGCCCACTGTCATCCAAGTGCTTCTCGTTCTTGGCATCCTTTGAGGCAGTTGCATTGGACTGGGTGGTCTCTGGATAGGGGCAATGGTACTCCTGACCCAGTTTACTTCCACTCTGAGTCTGGCTACCTCATCCCACAGTCCAGAGAGATGCATGCAGATAGGGCAGCACCTCAGTGTCCAGAAGGTCTGCCTGAATATGACTGCCCCACAGCCACTGCATTGCACCACTCCCCACATTATACTGCAATTATACTGCTATTCCACTACTTGTCTGCTACTGAAGCTCTCCTAGTTCCCTTTTTATTAATTTACTGTCCTAAAAATCCTGCCACTGCACCGCACATGTCCATCTCCTCCACATCAGCATTTCCTCCTCCTCCTCTGTTCGGCTCCCAACTGGCTCCTCCATTCTGCTTCCAGGAAGTCAAGTCCCCTGCTGACAGAGTAGGGGGATTTCTCCCGTGTCCTGGCCAAATTTCCCCCATTCACTAAAAATACCATCAACAGTTTAATCTGGTTCAATTTCAGTCGGTTACCATCTGTATCCCCCCACCGATCACCCCTGAAAAAGGGACTTCTAATCTCAGTGGGCATACTGGGTCAACAAAATTCAATAAAATAAACCTAAAATAAATTAAAACTTTGCTTAAAAGCCATCTTCTGAAAAGTCTGTGTGGCAATGAATATAAATAAAATGACGTCTCTGTTTTATTGTCTGCAAATTCTCTTGCACTGTCTAGCATTAACATCTAGCATTAACGTGTATTTTTAGCTAATGAAACCACTGATCTTGTGAGCTACCTCCTGAAAAGCAATTGTTGTGATACCAAGTAGCTTGTGAATATGTTTAATTTTAGTCTTTTATGTCTGCATTCAGGCTAAGGATTAGCTGATGCTGAGAATGTATTCAATAAATGTGCTGACCCATGAACTTTAAAAGAGCTGTGGTGGTGCTATGCCCAGTTCTAAAGCCATGCGGCTCAGGGCAGAGGAGTTTGTATTTGTCAAGGTATTCAACCAGTAGGTCTGCAACTATTCGTTCAAGGGTCTTTGACAGTGGTGGTAGCAAGGAGATGGGTCTATAGTTCTCTGTAAGGGCACGGTCCCTACTCTTGTGTACAGGAGTGACTATAGCAGCTTTCCATTTTTTTGAAAATACTGCCAGTTGAAGTGACAAGTTGAGGATGTGGGTAAGAGGGGATAGGACTTCTTTCAATGAGAGTGAGATTAATTTCTGATCAAGGGAGTCCCCACAGAATCTCCTCTTACCGAGCACCTTTGAGAAGTAATTCCTTGCATCCCCAACAGAGATGGCCTTGAACCGAAAGAGGGGATACACAGAGGGCTGAGGGCCTATGACAGGGTTGCCCAGATGGAAGAAATCAGGGGAGAGGACATGACTGAAGTCCGTGAAGGCTAGGATGAAAGTGTCGGCTATAGTTTTTGAGTCAAGGATAGGGGAACCATCTACACTGATCATGTCCGGAGCAGTTTTGGGTTCCTTGCCATTAACCTCTTTAAGGTTTGCCAAGAATTTACAGCCATCATTCCAGTGTTTGGACAGGGCAGCCTTGTAGTAGAGGTTCTTGGCTATATGGATGGCCCTGGTGCAGCTATTTCTGGCTTGTTAGTACTTTAGGATGTCCGACTGCTTTCCTCTGGTTCTGGCTACACACCAGAGAAGATCTAGGATTTTCATAAAACCCAAGATGTCAGGGCTCATCCAGGGGTTGTAATAGTTCTTGACTTTCTGCTTTTTAATGGGGGCATAGGTATCACAGATAATATTGAAGAGGAGGATGAAGTGGTCCAACACACTGTCCACATCAGGAGGCCCATACACAGCTGACCAGTTGGCATATCAGAGATCAAATCTTAGATGGTTGGCTTGACTGGCTTGGAGACTCTGTTAGTGACTGCTTTGAGAAGGGGTTTGGTGAATTTATTGGTCCAGTTGAACATGACAGGGGGTGGTCACTGATATTGTCTGAGAGGACAGAGGCATTAACAGGAGGACAGAGGCATTAGCGGTGTGTTCTGGGCGGTTAGTGAGTACCCAATCAAGCAGTGTGCTATTGCTGGTCTGGTAGTTAGTCAAGGTGGGAGCTTCTATGATCTGTGTGAAGTGGATTGCCTGGATAGTATCCTTGAACTGGTTTGCCTCTGGGGCGAGCCAGTTAATATTAAAGTCACTGAGTAGTATAACCTTGGAGCTTAGGGTTTGGCTACCTAGGCAGTCAATGAAGGCTTGGAGACCCTGGGGTGAGTCCTTTGGGGGGATATAGATGGACAGAAGTGTAAGAGACTTGCTGTGCACCCCAAGGAGGACCTTAATGACAAGAGCCTGTGCAGAGGTCTCAAGACTGGGAAGATTATGTGATAAGCCCTGAAGATCATCCTTGAGATGCAAGGAAGAATGCACTACCTCCACTGCTTTTAGATAGGCGGTCTTGCCTAAAGTGCCTGTAGCCAGGAAGGCTAATGCCCACATCAGGAATCTTTGAAGAGAGCCACATTTCAACAATTGACAATACATCGGGGTTATGGAGGGCTACCCAGGCCTGGAGGCTAGTAAAATTAGCAACTAGACTGTGTATATTTAGAGAGGCAATTGTGAGCATGCCTGACTTGTGGGCATACATCCCCTGGTTGTGTGGAGGACCTGGATTGGGGTGTATGTTACCTGAGAGGAGAAGCAGCAGGAAGTCTAGTCTTTGCAGGTAACTTTTGAGGTGTTTAGCGCTGACTTTGAGATGCTTCCTGGAGCATATACTGGTGGGGTTTACATCAGCAATCAGGACCAGTTTGATTGGTAGTAAGGTCAGGGTGGCCATGGCCAGGTCTGCAGGGTCCAGATCCTGGCATGCCAAATTGTATAGTGAGGTTTGCAGGTGGGAGGCAGGTCAGAGATAAGCATCAAAGTGATGGTGCAGTAAGCATAGCTGGAAGTGTGCCCGATGGTGTGGAGGGCTGGCAACTTAGTGTCTGAGCAGGTATGGCCAGCAAGCCTGAAGATTACATTTATATTTTTATGTCTGTCAGACATATGCACTAATGCAGCTGTGGAAATCCAGCACATCCAAGGGACAATATTACCTAAAAATCTTCTTTTACTAAAATGTACACTCTCCTCATTGGGCTATGGTTGAATCAATCTGTACTTATTCCCTAAAATTCACAACACAATGCCAATTTACATGCTAAAAAAACAAGCCTTAGATCACTTCACAAGACAATGCTAAACTTCATCTCACATGATCTCCAAGCTAAAGCTTCCAGACATACTGTCTCACAAGCAAACCCAACACTCAAGTAATACACATAACCTTATAGTAACATGTAGGTGTCAAATACAATTTACATGCAAACAACCACTTAGGCAACAAGTTAGTTTTCTGAGCTATACATGTTATCCACCATAAAACATAGCCTACATTTACTGCTGAATAGAAGGAGAAGAATTTCTTCCATTATTCATAACATTCCCATAGCAATAAAGTTTGACTCTATCAGCAGCAAATTACCTAGTATACTATCTATGTGAGATGTGTTTACATGGCTACTGCATTACTGCTAAATGTATTTCATGACAAGAATATTTAAATTCAAAAGCTATTAACACAAAATAGGATCATCTTCAGTTACTGGATTTCATAACAACACCTTCAGAAGACCTTACATTTCAACTACATCATTTATGGGTGTCCCATTCCCATTACATGCCTTATTCCATAAGTTTTCCTTCACTTTATAATATATGCCTGCCATTACATATAATGCTGTTATGTTAATCAATATTACATAATTTTACAGCTTTCTGAACATTTGTTTTCAACCACTGTGTAATTAACACAACATAATATATGCTTGTAAGCTAACACATTTTACATCACTGCAAAATGTGCATATGGCTCCGCTGTTTTAATAAGTAGTGAAGGAAAAAGACTTAGCGTTTACCGTTTTATTTATTTATTTATTTATTTATTATTTCAGTTAAATAGTGGCTCTTACTTTAGAGGGAGGGTATTACATCACTGCATAAAGCATGTAAACATTTGCCAGCTGAATACACTAGATATGTAGGTATACACCATTTCAGATTATATGAACTACAAATCCAGTTGGCATCATTGATAAACAAAAAAAAAATTACAAACATATGAAATTTGCCAGCAGATAAAGGCCTAGAGGTCTATCAAGTCTGCTCGAATGTGCAGCTAGCACCCCTTATTCTGCAGCTGCCCCTCCCTTCCACCCTTCCCCTTCATTAACCCTCCCTCTTGTCCTGTCCCATCCTCGTTTGAAGCAGTCCACTGTTCTACTGCATACCACTTCAGCAGGTAACACATTCCACCCAGCCACCACCCTCTCTGTAAAAAAGTGTCTCTTCATCTCCCTCCTGAACCTTCCTCTCTCCAGTCTCATATCATGGCCCCTGGTGGCCCTCCCTTCCCTTACTTTGAACAGCCCCTCTGTACCCATCTTGTTTATTCCTTTCATGTATTTAAAGGTTTTGATCATGTCACCCCTGTCTCTCCTCTTCTCCAGTGAGTACATGTTCAACTCCTTCAACCTCCTCTCGTATGATAAGTCCCCCAGCCCCTTGATCATCTTTGTCACTCTGCGCTGCACCCCCTCCAGTAACTTAATGTCCCTCTTCAGATACGGACACCAGTACTGCACGCAGTACTCCAGGTGTGGTCTAACTAATGACCTATACAGTGGCTGAATCACCTCCTCCCTCCTTGAGGATATACCCCTTGCAATACAACCCAGCATTTTGTTGGCCTTTGCAGCTGCCTTCCTACATTGTGCCGAGTTGTTCATTGACTCTGTAATGAGCACACCTAGATCCTTCTCCTCCTCTGTCTGGGCTAGCTGCACTCTACCTAGCTGGTAACTCCTCCTTGGGTTCTTCATCCCAAAATGCAGCACTTTGCACTTTTTGGCATTAAAGCCCAGTTGCCAGGTGTCTGACCAGGTTTCAAGGTTTGCCAGATCATCCTGCAATCCCTGCCATCCCCCTAGGTCATCCACCACTGCGCCTACCTTGATATCATCAGCAAACAGACTGATCTTGCTCTTGATGTCCCATGATGTGTCTGCAATGAATATCCCAAACAACACTGGTCCCAACACTGAGCCCTGTGTAACACCGCTCGTCACTGCCCTTGGGTGTGAGAGCTCCCCACCACCACCCTCTGTTGCCTTCCCTGCAGCCAGTTTCCTACCCATCTCACCAGCTTTGCACCCGCTCCTGTGCCTACTAACTTCCTTCCCAGCCTTCCATATGGCACTGAGTCGAATGCCTTACTGAAGTCTAGATACAGGACATCTACTGCATGGCCCCTGTCAGTTGCCTAGTTACCCAGTCATAGAACTCGACCAGGTTGGTTTGGCAGGATCTGCCATGTATGAAGTCATGCTGTCTGCTGTCCTGTAGTCCTTTGGCCTCTAGGAGGGCCACCAGCCTCTCCTTCAGGATAGTCTCCATTAGCTTACCCAAGATGGATGTGATGCTCACTGGTATGTAGTTTCCCGGTTCATCCACTTCTTTATTATTCTGCTGGTAATAATTGTTCCTGTACTAAAATCAGATTGCCTCTGATCCAGTGTTTACATCCAGGTGGATATGTTGCCATAATGAGGATGGGGAAAAGCTTATCTTTTCTGATTATCCTGCTAGGGTAATGTGCTTCTGATAGCAGTCCTACATGCAGCATTCAACTCTGCCTGCTGGATGTCCAGAGCTCATTCACAGCTCCTTACTATAACCTCCAGGCAACAATGCCATTCTACCAGCCCCAGTGTTGCAGTTTGAAATGTTACAGTGTCAGTGGAGGGAGTAAAGTGTATCACAAAATATACAGTAATTTGAATGCAGACCATATTAATTTAGTTTTATCAATGTCAGAGCACCAAAACTCAGCACTTGCCAGAATGTTCCAGGATTCACAAGGTCTACTTTCTGCTGTTGCCTTAAGGTATATTCTTTGACAAAACTCTTGATGTTCTCTCTGAGGCTGTTCTTGCAACCTAGGAAAGGGAGAAATGAAGAGGTATCACCTCCCTATCCTTGGCTGCAAGTTCTCTCCCTTCTGGGAACTCCTGCCTGCCCCTAGTTGGTGCCACCTGCTTGCCCTTCTCCCCCAAACCTGTCCATCCAGGTGTTCTAGTCATGCCCCTAGACAAAGTTCTGTCTTCTTTGATGCCATGCAGGGAAGGGAAATTAAGTTCTCAAGCCAGAGGAAAAATAGTGCTCTCCAGATTCCATACAGACACAGGCAGCATAGTAATGGGGCTTCAGAGAAGTACACTATTTTTAACACTCTATCATGTTGTTTGGAAGGTAATTTATGCAGGGAGTCCTTTTCTAGTGCAAAACGTCTACAGGGCTATGCCCACTGCATCCGTAAAAACAAATCTGACTTGAGGACCAGGAGTGAGTGAAAAAGGTTGGAATAGACTAGTTAAGAGGTGCCAGTTACCACAATTTGTAGCCTAAATCCCAATTCAAAGGATCCAACATTTGTTTGGCTGAAATGTCAAATATGAACCAAAGATAGGCGGTCTGAATTGAAGTTACTAATTTCCAGATTCACTCACACTTAACTGACATCCAAGTAATTTTAGAATTTGGGCTCTTTGGATCCAGAGAACCTACATGGCTTTCAAATAAAATACATATATACATACATACATACATAGATAAACAAAAATAGAATTAAAGTTACTCGGGTAAATATGCTGCAGATTTGCCCTCCCCCAAAAGAAACAAACAAACAAGCAGCCATTGGCTGAAGCCCCACAGGGCAGCGCTGCCATCCTGCCACCCATGCCCTAAACCACAAGTTGTCCACCACATATGCTGCAATATTCCAGCCCTGACAGTCTAGTGCCCCCTCCCTGAACTGTACATGTCCATATAATAAAGTAAATCCCGATTCCCTGGTAGTCTAGTTCCCCCCACCCTGCTGTGCCAGGCCACCCAGTCCCCCCAGCCCCACGCAGCGACTGGTGCAGCCCTCTCACCTCCATGATAAGCCACTGACTGGGTGCAGTATGCTACTGCACTGATGCACTCAGAAATTAATTTCTGGTGCGTCTGTGCTGTGGCACTAATGCAACGCCAGTCAGTCAGTCAACTAATCGTGAGTGAGAGGAGTGGAGCACAACAGTCACTGGCTGAGGATGGTGGGGAGTTCTAAATGATCTGGCATGCTGGAAGTGAAGAGAAGGTCACTAGACTACCAGGAAATCGAGGATTACTTGTATTACACATGTACATTTCGAGAGATTTTAAACTACCAGGGGTGGGATTTAATTTATTATATGGACATGTACAGTTTGGGGAGGGGGGCACTAGACTACCAGGGTATTGGGATTTACTTTATTTTATGGACATGTACAGTTTGACGAGGGAGGGCACTGGACTACCAGGGCTAATGATGTGCCACATTGGCAGCGGGTGACCCGAGGGTTGATGCACAGGTGGGGGCATGGGTGGGGGGTGCACTTGTGACCTGCGGCAGTGGGTCGCGACATGCTGGCCAGGTGCACCCTCTGTGTAGATTACCTTGACGCATGTCTCAATTCACAGAACTTTGCTGTGGAGACCCTGCCTCTTCTAGAATAGGGTGTAGGGTCAATGTTGCAGTTATGGGTAGTGCAGGTTGTGTTTCGGTGGCATCCTGTGCCACCCTTCTAGAATCAGGCCTCAATACTGTAAAGCAAGAGTTTTCAGAGGCAGGGAGATGCCAGGCATCACCTCCACCTCCAAGGTTACTAATGACTTATAAAAGGCTTTCTGAAGTTGTGTACAGATTATGTCTCAAGACAATTTTTGCAGCTTGATAAATTTTTAAAAGGGTGTCAAGAAGTATGGAAAAAGAGTCTGTATCTGAAAAAAGGATGTGTTTTTTTTCCATTCAAGTTGGAAAGGAGTCATCCAAATCTTTTCCCAAACACACTTCTGTGACGGGCAGCCAGAAACCCAAGGAACAATATTAAATTGAAAAAAAAAAATACTGAAAAAGAAAACCACTGGATTAACCATATTCAAACCCCCAATTTCCAGGGGCAAATGCAGGACATCTCTTTTAATCAGATTCAACCAACTACCTCAAACCCTTTGAAAAAAATACTAAGTAAATGGTTTCATATAGCCAAGGTACAGGAAATATGGCACTGACATACAAAAAGGTAGGCACCAAAAATGTCTTAATGATACAAATGCAATTCTTTTTTGAGAATCGCCAAAACTTACAATGTACAACATGTGAGGCATCAACATCCAACGCCTTTTCCAAGTTTAACTTAGGTAAATTGCACTGGACAAAATAAATACCCACAATTTTATGAAGAGCCTAGAACACAGGAACAGTGTGGATAGCTTAGGGAACAGCCTCATTGACTCCAATCGGTAATACCCGACCTTTGGCAAAATTATCCTGGACACCAGTGAGCAGAGCAATGCTGTGAATCAACAATAGTGCTGCCTTTCCTGAAGGAACATCTTTCAAGAATAAGCAAACATCATCCATGTAGTCCAAGATATTCACCTCCAACTCAGGCAAGGGTTGAGAAATACAGTGGAAGTGTGGGTAATAGCAAAGGGCACACAATAAAGGGTATAATATCAGAACATACAAGATAGGACTAAGAGGGCACCCTTGATGGACTCCCCGATGCAATGGCAAACAGTCCCCCAACCACCTATTAATTGTGGGGATAATCATGATGTGAGAGTAAAGAAGGACTCCATTTGACAAACGTAGGAGACAAGCCATATTTCTGCAGTACCAAAAAAAATATAATTGAGGACATTATCAAAGGCTTTAGCCTGGTTTAAAAGTAACAGAAAATGCCCATGGTGATATATATGACAATGGCCAATTAGTTCCTGAATCAAAAACAAATTATCCCATATTTTACAACCCGGGATGGAACATGAATGGAAAGGGTGAATTATAGTTGCACAGAGCCTAGCCAGCTAGGTACAAAAAATCCTGGTGAAGATCTTTGTATCCATATTCAGGAGACATATAGATCTCCAGTTAGGTAACTCTGAAGAGTCACCTTTCTTAAAGAGCTAGTGTACTGCTTGGGATTAACAATAATTTTCAGATGCAGTCAGCTATCACTTCTTATACCTCAAGTATTTTTTCTTTTCTGTTTGTTAATTAGAACATCTGGCAGTATTGGGGTGATGTGTGGAGCAGCACTCTGTAGGGAAAAAAAGTCAGTTCTGTACCTCCCACTACATCATCAGAAATGAGAACAAACACCTTGAGGCACCATAGTCCTTGTAGCCTGAGCAGTGACTCACACAAGCTACCAATCAAAATGCAGGAAATTGTGACATCACTAGTAACCAGGGAGAGCCAGTCCTTGCTGCTTCATATGAAAGTGAAACCTGGCAGTGAGAAATGTTTCTCATTGGTTACTAGTGATGTCATAGTCCATGTAGTTTCATTGTTGATATGGTGGGAGGAACAGAACTGACTTTTTTTCCTCCAGAGTGCTGCTCCACCCATTACCCCAATACTGCCAGGTGGAAAATCTTCTAATTAGCAAACAGAAAAGAAAAAATACTTGAGATATAAGAAGTGATAGCTGACTATATATGAAAGTTAGAATTAATTGCAGGCAGTTTCCAGGCAGTACACTAGCTCTTTAAATAAAAAGATTTGTATTGCCTCTGTAAGGATCCTGAGAGAGATAGCTGATATAAAAGAAAATTGAAAACAAAGGCTATGATTGGGACAAAATATGAAGAGAAAGACTGATAGACTTCAGAGGTGAGACCATCTGTACCAGGAGAATCCATTTCCATATGGCAGAAATAGCCAAAGCAACTTCTGAACTACTGATAGTACGCATAAAAATATAATTGTCTAAGGCAGAAACTTGCGGCAAAATTCAAAGTGTCCAAAAAAAAAACTTGAGGCATGGTTTGTGAACTGGAGCAGCGTGCCCATGGTGTCCTGTAATAAATCACAGACAACCCTATGCGTATGGGATTTGGAGGTCTGAAGTACTCCCTGATGGTCAACCAAAGAATGCATTCTCTGATGCTCAACTTGGGCCAAACAACTATTGAAAACATCTCCTGCTAAATGTTGTCCCTGTGTCCCATAGCTCTGTTTAAAGATCAAAGTATTGGCCCTATCATATTAAATTGCAGTCATATGGCCCTGAGACTCCAAAGTTGAGTCTGGAGAGAGATACCCCCTCACACTGAGTAGAAATCAATTTGTAAAACAGATACTGCAACTCCAAATAAGCAATGCAATTACGTGACCAAATGTATCTGCAGTAAATCCTTACCCAACCCCAAATTCTCATTTGATTTCCTTCCACCAAATGGAGACATCAGGATATAAACCAAGGACTGAAGTACGGGCCCATAAGACTTCATGAACAGCAGCCTAAAAGGTTAAGTCAGGAAGTACAGAGTTGTTGAATCTCCAGCAAGATTTCCCTATTTGAAGATCAGGTTGAAGAGGAACAGTACAACCAACAAGGAGATGATCAGTAGTCTCTACAGGAATTATTTTGTTATCTGAATGAAAACAAGTATGTGAAACAAAAAAATAATTAATTTGTGTAGCAAATTGTGCTCTAAAATACACATAACCACCAGTAGGAAATTTAATGTGGCAGGCATCCACTAAATAAGCCACCTTACGAATGTTATCCAGACAGACTGAGTTGCAAAACAATTTGTATGTTTTTGCACCTCTGTCCTGGAGTTGAAGAGGGTAATTACAGTCCCCTTCCCCAAAGATAATAATTCTAAAAGTGTATAAATAGGGGTGGATTAACTGAAAACTGAAAACCCACTCAAATTTGGACCATGGTGCACATACCATGATCAGGCGACAAGACAACTGATCCAGACTGCAGTCCAGTAATAGAGCCCTCCCAGGGAGAATATCCAGGACCCTTGTCAACCTAGGTAGTGTACTATTAAACAATATTGCAACACCAGTGTATGCCTCTGAGCAAGCTGAGAAATAGGACACCCCATTGGTCCATAATTGTTGTGCAGCCCTGATATCAGATAAGGTGCAAAGCCTAGTATCCTGTAGAAGAAAATATTTGCAGGAAAAGAAAGCAAAATCTGAGATGTCACACATTTATGGGTGAAATTCTTAATGCTGTTAACATTTAGTGAGGCAAATCACATGCACAGTGAAGATGGAACAGCATTTTAACAAAGCACAAAGTCCTACAGGATGAGTACATTTCTTCTTATATTTACCCTTGGAAGGCATTCCAGGACCATCAGTTTGTTTACAGACATTGGCAGGTGGACTAACCTCATCCTCAGTGTCAGAGGAGACCAACATCTGAGAAGAAACAGAAGAAGCCTTGGAGTCAAGATCATCTGCAATATCACCCCAGTTCTGTACAAGAGTCAGAGGATCAAATCTCTTCTGTGTCTACAGCAACCCATAAGGAACAGTCAGTGATGGGATCTGTGGGGGCTTAAGGTGCAGGGATCTTCATTGTGGAACCTCCAGGAGGGAATCTTGAGGGGGCATGGAGGCAGCAAAGGAAGGAGCCACAGCAGAGGCAGAAGGTGGACCAGGCAATGACTGAATTAAAGGGTGGACCAAAGGGTGCTCAGTTCAAAAAGCATCACTGAAGCATAAGCCTTGCAGAGGAGCCACAGAAACAGTCATAGTCGAAGCAGGTGGTACCTCAGGGAGATCAGAGGCAACCGGAAGGTCAGATGATCTAGGTGACAGAACCAAGCTGGATCCAGCTGTTCAAGCAGCAGCCAAGATATCATCATGTTGAGGAGTATTGGTTTGATTGTGGGATGCCCATGGACAGGTACAGAAAGAATGGCCTTCAAACTGGCAGAGGTTGCAATTCACCTTATTGGAGTGCAGGGCTCCAATATGACCGTATTCTAGACACAGATTACAGAATCCATGGTCGCAGACGTTACTCAAATGAGAAAGGGATCCACATTTAAAACATGCCTTAGGCTGCCCAGAGTAGAAGCAGACCCCTCTATCCCAACCAAGGAAAAAACTGTTTGGGAAATGAGAATTGCCAGAGTCAGTTGCCTGGAGCTGAACCCTGTATTTCTACTCACCAATCCAGATGCCATATTTATCTAAGATAGGGTTGGGTTTGCTTAAACCTCCCAATGCTGTTTATCCAATATGTAATATTGTTGATATCCACCCCTTTATTGCAAAACATAACCCTACAGGGTTAAGTCATGGGCTTACTGAGGGGAATGGCCTGAAATGAAAGCCAATGTTCTGAAAACTTTAGCAGATTGCATTTGGTCCAGAACCAATCCAAAGAGGAAAGCAAATGGAAGCTGACATTGCACAATGTGTCACTGGAAACAAATTAAAGCATAAATGTCAGCTGGTTGAAAGCCCATGGAGTCCATCAGGAGCTTTTCAACCTAGAAAGTGCGGTCAAGAGGGAGTTCAAGACCACCCATATACTTGAGTCTTACCACATTGCACTGTGGGGCAGTGGCCAGTTGTGCAGCAAATCGATCAGAAAGCTTAAAAGGGGTTTCGGAGGGATGATCTATAGAGCAAGAGATGGCAGGAGCACCCTGAGACAGTTCCTGATGGGTGGTCACAGAGGTATCCATGACAGTAGTAACAGAGATGGTGGACACTGTTAAATGAGGGGGATCAGAGTCCTCCATAACTGGTTGGGGGAGCAGATGCAGAGCTAGTACCAGCAATGTCAGTGTCCATTACAGGCATGGCCTCCAGAACAGTTGGTGACCCCCAATTCAAAGAGGAAGGCAACATGAAAAGAATGGCATGTAAAGGAGCTGTTGGGGGGTACAGTAGTATCTGGCTGTGACAAGCTGGCCTATGGTAGATGGAGAGGCAAGACACTGGGTTTAAAGTTCACAGGTGAAAATGTACTTTTATTGCTTCAAATGTAAGTTATTTCTTCAAAAAAGCATAATCAGTCAGTTCAACTTCTCCAGCCTGGTCAGGTAACATAAAAGTTAACACAAAATAGTTCTTTCAGGCTGACTTGACAAAGGAATCTTTGAACCACCTATGTGGGCAGTTTGTTCAATATACAGTCTCAAATAAAACAAACAGTTTGTGGGCCAGCAGTTTGGAATGCACAGTCTCAAATAAAACACAGTTTTCCCTTTTGGCCTTATTTGTAGGCTATTAGCAGTACATTCCACTCACTGTTTTGGCCCAGCTGGCTAGACTGATCCTTTACTTCTGGACTCTCTGCTCTAGAACTGGTCTGTTTCTCAGCAGCAGGTTTCAAGATTTTCCCAAAGACTCTGTCCAATACTTAATCATTCTCCTTGGCTTTCTGCTCTGGTTTCTGTCTCACATTAAACCCTCCATCTTGCAGGGTTCTCTGTATAGGAGTCTCTGCTACCTGCAGCAGTTTCCAGCTTCTAACTAACTCCTTGCTGGATTCTCTTTGCCTTTCAGCAATCCCTCTAACTAGCCACAACTGGGGATGCACCCCTCTTTCCTGTTCATGTTGCATTACCTGCATTTCCTCAGCTTCAAACAAGAGGTTAGCCTCTTGTTTCCCCAGTGTAGTGTTTACAGTGTAGTGAGGCTGGCAGTATAGCCTAGAGTTTAGAGTAATGAGCTATGAATGAGCTTGGTACATCCAGCAGACCAGACCTTGGTTTGATTCCCACAACCTCCACTTGCATACTGTGTGACTCTGAGCAAGTCACTTACCCGCCCAGTGCTCCCAGGTCAGCCCTGAAAACAGGCACATGTGCCTAGTGGGCCTTACCTGCTTACCAAAGACTGTCACACTGGCTTACAGGTGTCAATCTTAAAGGCAGGGTCTGGGATACTACTGTGCCCATCAGGACCAATGATCTATTCAGCTTCCTGCAGAGTCCTAACCAGGTCCCAACAGCCATCAGGCGCCCCCTCTATAGTAGCTGACAGTCAGGCATCTGGTTGTTTAGTGGGCTCCATGCAGGTTCTGTCAGCTACTGACCCCAGAGCTGCAGAAGGAACTACTTCAGAGCACTCCATACCAGCAGTAGCAGAAGCAGACTGAAAAGCTGTGCTGCTGGGTAATACAAAATCTGTGCTAGGGGACAATACTGATGGAACAATGTCCACCAGAAAAACAGTCTCACTAAATTTGGCAGTGTTAGAAGCAGGAACAGCATTAAAAACAGGAGGGAATGGGAAATCATTATCCAAGAAAGCAGCAGATAAAAATGCAGCACAGCTGCTGTGATGACCTGGCCATAGCAGTAGGACAGGTAAACAATCAGAGGTCTGTAGGAAGGCCAAAATAAGGGAAAGACCAAGAGCAGAAGACAGTCCCAAACCTCTGCGTAGACAGAAGAAATCACCATCCAGGGGAGAAAACTGCAGCAGGTTCACCCTGCAATGAGCACGGAATTCTGTCTGAGCCTTCAAAATGTTTTCTTCATCCATTTTGATTAAATCCAGTAAATGCTGTTTTTCATGAGCTAGTTGGTCCTGCAATCACTGTTTAGCCTACAGCACATCCTCAACAGGTGCAGCAGCAGAACAGGGCATCTGGAAGGAAGGCATAGGTGAATGGGTTACCACAGATAGTCTAGGTACAATAGAAACCTGCACAGCAGGTATCAAACCATTCATATCCAAAGAGTATTCCATAGGGCTGACCTCAGCTGGCACAGCACAGTCCAGTAATAACCTAATAGTGGCAGAGACAGCCATTGGAACAGGAACAGCAGACAAAACAGTGGAAATGGCAGAGTTAGAGGACAGGAATGCTACACCTCCGTCCTCCTCCTCCAGCTCACCCTCTGCCATGTTTGGCAGGTAGCCAGAAAGATGAGCAGCAGTTCCCCCTACCCAAAGAGCAGGATAAGTTCCCCAGTGTCCTGGTTAAATTTCCCCCAGTCACTAAAAAAAATACCACTAACAGCTTCATGTGGTTCAGCTTCGGTTGGTTATCATATGTATCTTTCCCATCCCCCAAGATGAGGCTGAAAATAGGCAAAGCTGTCTAATTCTCCTTTTCCAGTCAACAAAAAGTAAATAAATACATTTAAAAAGTCAGCCCTTTGGCATAGCAGTTGAATTTCCACTTGTGATGCCAGCAACCTGGGTTCGGGAATGGACCTGGGGCGCCGGAGCATCGACTGGGGGCAAATGACTTGAGCATCTGACGACTGCACGCCTTCTCTCGGGGTGATAGTGGGGAGATGACCCAACACTTGCTGACTCCTGGCAGAGGCCAGGTGAATGACAGAGAGTTGGGTCCCGCTGAATAGAGTGATGTGGTGAACGATGACGTACACCTTGACATTAGTGGCACGCCATGCCCCAGGGAGAAAACAGGAATACAGTGCTCCATGGCTGACTGGATGATGATTGTTGGCTCCCATTGCCACAGAAGCCCTGCGACAGCCTAAGACCACTTCTGCAGCACATGGGCCAAGAATGAGTGTGCTGGCTGACCCCCACCAGCACCTTTCTCCCTCGGTGGAGGGAGACCCATCCTGTGAATGGTTATGCAGGGTTACCAGGGGCCTGTGATGTGGGGTGGTGGTGGCTGGTATTGGGGCAAGGTGCCAGTGGAGCCTAGGTGGCCCTAAGGAGTGGCCGACCAGGAGCCGGGGAAGAACAAAAAAAATTTTACTAATTAAAAATAAACAGACACCTAAACTGCTGTGAAAGAGCAATCTACATGCATCCACTTGTTAAAATTAGCCAAAAAGCATATCTCTTAATAGCTTTTGTTCTCTTTCTAAATCCCAAGCAGAGAAGGCCAATTTTTATGTTGGCTTGCACCTGCACACCAGCCAACATATTGCATTAGTAGCAGATTTGGAGGTGCAGTCTCTGTTGGGCGAATGCAGGGTATGCATCAGAAGGTGCATCCCTCATTCCCCAATAAGGCAGCTGCAGGCGCTGATACCAGGCAAACGTCAGGTGGCCACCAGATCTAACAAAAGGTCAACTGCAATCATGCAGTGACACAATAACACAGCCTCCAGATGTGCCTGTTCAGTACCTGCAGACTTCCTCAATCCACTTCACTTGCTGATGGGGATGCGCCCACTCCCCATCAGCATAATGCCCCCCTCCCATTTAAAATGTATGCTGAGGGGGTGCCCAATCCCCCTCGGCATCATGCACCCCCCGGAGCAGTCTTTCTTTGCTGATGGGGGTCCCAATCCCCATCGATGTGAGTCCCTCTTCCCCATTTATTTCACTGATGGGGGAGCCCACTCCCCATTGGCATAATGTCCCACCCCCACTTTTGTTGTGTGCCGAGGGGGGCATCCAATCCTCTTCTGCTCTTGTCCCCACCTTCAGTATGTGTCGATGGGGGTGCCCAATCCCCCATCAGCTACAGCATCCCCCATCCACAGAACAGTCAGGTGGCATGCTGGGAGCCCACCCCAGTGTGCAAAATGCCCCTGAAATACAAAAACCATCCCACAATGTTTTTTGTCTTTTTCAACCCTGTGAAAGAAGAAAATGGTCCCTCGCGGTCTCCCTGCCCTTCCCCCAACCCGCGCCCACCATCTGTGAACCCCACCTACCCACACCCCATACTTACCTCCAGAAGCTGGTGTGATGATCCTTAGTGGACCGGGAACACGTCTGCACTCTTCAACGCTGACCGTGAACTGAAGAAATGCCAGTAAGCTGTATAATGGCACAAATAGGGTTTTTTCAACTTTGGTGCATATCGCGGCCATTTTTGGGAATTGTGGCACCAAATTTTCAACATGGGGTTATTGGGACCCCTCCTCATGAATTAACTTACTGTCATGGTGTTATTCAGTACAAAAAGGTGATTTTGCAGTCACTGCATGGAATCATCTTTTGGAACTGATTAACAAAATTACAGTGCCACTGCTCATGAGGGGGGCTCTTAAAAAGCCTGTGTTGCAAATTTGGTGGATAAAATCCCAAAAATGGCTGTTTTACAAGTGTGTGTTGTGCAATTTACACACACGCTCGTAACTTCATGAATTTGTAACATTTTCCATCCAGATTTTCAAAATTAGCATTTTCCCACACCTCCTTATGAACAGTACAGCTGTCATTTTACATATCCTGGCTGAAATGTGTTTTTGCATATCCGGCACACAATAGTGTGGTCATGTGTGAAATCAGTTTTTGGGACAGTTTGAGGAAATGACAGTGACGCTGTTCATGAGCAGAGGTCCTAAAATGCCTATATTGAAAATTTGGTGATGAACGTCAATAAAATGACTGTGTTACAAGCGTGCATTGCACAGATTCCACGCACCCTTGTAACTTCACAAATTTGCATTATCTTCATGCCAGATTTTCAACAATGGCATTTTGTCACACCTCCTTATGAACAGTACAGCTGTCATTTTCTACATCCTGCCCAAAATGTGTTTCTGCACCTGTGGCACACAATGGCGTGGTCATTGTGGGAAATCAACTTTTGGGACAAATTAACAAAATCACAGTGCCACTGTTCATGACAGGAAGTCCCAAAATGCCTATGTTGAAAATGTGGTTAAAAAAATCCTGAAAATAATTGGGTTATGGACGTGTGTGGCGCAGTTTCTATCCATGCTCATGATTTCACCAATTTTTCATATTTTCACTACAGATTTTCAACGTTGTAATTTTTTTACAGCTCCTCATGAACAATACAGTTGTCATTTTTCACATCCTGCCCAAAATGTGTTATCATCCCTGTGTCACCAACTGGCATAGCCTCTGTGCAAAACTACCTTTCAGCTAACAAACTTATAGTGCTGTTCGTCATGAGGTGAGGCCACAAAAAGCTTATGCTGAACATTTGGAGTGAAAATACCAACAAACGCTTACAGCGTTATGGTTTACAACTGTAACTTTCCACCCTGTAGAGACTGACAGGTGTCAGGGGTGTGACTTAGGATCATTGGCTGTAATGCTTATGCCATTCCACCCCACCCCACTCCCCCACCCCAGCCAGTGACAGGCATCAAAGTCTGCCTTAGAGTGTTCGTCCCATAAAGTTCACCCTATTCTCATATACTGCACCCACCTCAGCATATTTCTTTATGGAATGGCATAAGTATAACACCCAAAGACCCCAAAGCACACCACAACACTTGTCAGTGTCTACATGGTAGGGTGAGATAGAATGGCATGAGCATCATAGCTGATGACCCAAAGGCATACCCCAATGCCTGTCAGTCTCTGCAGAGTGGGGCTGGCATTGGTTTCAGTTCAATACTTCACTGCCATTCCTATTATGCATCTCTAACTCCTGCACTACCAATGCCAATGCCAATGAGACAACATTCAGCATTGATAAATGCTTGTTTTATACACTTTTAGTGTGAAAACTGGGCTTTTTTTCAGGATACCTGTTAGAGTGAGAACAAAGTGAAACTAAACTAGGGCTGTTTGCAAAGAGAGATGGGCACAGCCCTCTGAACAGACACACATAATGTGTGGGTACTAAAACCAAATCAGATTTAAAGTTGTATTTTAAACTGCTTTTGTCAGTTTAAGGGAGTAAGGGGGATTTTGAAGGGGTTTATTTAGTGAATATAAATTAAAGTTTTTTTGTAACTTAGTTGAATGAATCTAAAATAAAGAACAAGGCAAATTAAGGATTTAGATTCACACTAATCTAGCTGAAGTACAATGACGTGTACAACTGCACTGAGTTCTGTATATGTATTACTTTATTTTTATTTTTTTATGGAGGCCAGAGTTGGCGGACTCCTACCTCCACTGCTTCTGGATGGCTGCTGTTTTGTCCTGTGCTTCTGTGCAGCAGTTGTACTGTGCACACTGCTTGCTTGAAGCTCTGTGCCAAGGAAGAAATTTAAAAAATAAATTATTATAGTCAGGCTTGACTATTAGTGAGGGATACTTGTCAGCTCACGGGCATTGTTGCAGTGAGTGTTAATGTTTCATAATAATATAATTTAAATTTAATATCAGACTTCTTCCTGTGAGGAACCTAGGCTCAGGTCCCTTCATGGCCCATGACGACTTGTGCACCACTGTTTGGTATGGAGGAACTAGTCAGCTGATTCCCACCATTTCTGGGCAGCTAGCTGCCATTTTGTTCTGTGTGTGTACACACAGTGTGCACTCAAGAAATACATTGTTCTAAGTGGGCTGCATCCCAAAGATGGAATCTGAAAAATAAATGATTTTAGTCAGGTCTGACTATTACTGTGTGTGACTTGTCAGTTCACTGGTATTACCATAGTGAGTGGTTATATTTCATAACATCATCAATTTAATATCAGATATCTTACTGTGAGGAACCTGGGCTTGGGTTCCTCCACAGACACTTGTGCATCTGTGAGTGCACAGCCATACATAGCTGTTAACTGCTAGGGTGTGACCAGTCAGCTGACTCCCACAGCTTTGAGGCAGCTAGCAGTGTACACTCAAAAAATACATTGTTCTAAGTGTGTGACTTTGTGCAGAAAAGGAATTTAATTTTTTTTTCTTCTGAGAATTTATTTACTAGTCAGGCTTGACTAGTGAGTGAAACTAAATTGCCAGCTCAATGGCATTGCTGCAGTGAGTGACTATTATATGTCATAATAATATAACTTAAATTTAGTATCAGACATTGTTCTGTGAGGAATACAACTATGGCAGACAGAAAATGTACCAGAAAACATAGTTGGTCCAGCAGCTTCAGCAAAGCTGTGAAAGATGTAAAGCAGCAACCAGCAGGTGAGGGTGAGCATACTGCCAAATGATACTCCGGTGCATTCACCACACAAAATTAAATTTTACCATATCAGATCCTGCAGTCTCCAGCACCACTATGGTGTTGTCTGGCACCAGGGATAAAAGTACCATTCAACCTACTAGTGGTGCTGCTAGGAGGAATTTATTATCACTTGCCACTGATACTACCAATGTAAATCATCTTCATCCCTTGCCACTAATACCACCATCATCTCTTCATTAATAACCACCACAGCCCTGTCCACTCTTGTCTACTTCTCCTAACACCCCTCAGCTTGGCTGTAACTGCTCAGCCTTGTATACTGCACCATGGGGAGAAACCATGAATTTGGAGGAAAATCTCCCCCACCCCCACCCCCACCCCCAAGCAGGTTTTTTCATGACTGACACAGCTGACCAGTGCCACACACCACATAGTGGTCCTGGATAACTGTGTGAATAACCTGTAAGGCTGTGAGAAGGTCAGTGACGGAGCTAGGTGGTGGGGTGGGGTGCCACCAGAGGTCACTGAGGGTGGAAACAAACTGTCCGTTAAGCTGCTTAATGTATCACACAAATCTCTGACAAAAAGCAGACTATCTTACTTATTTCTAAACTCCAGCTTGGCACTTGCCACTTTATAGGAACAAACACAATATGTGTCTATTTTTGTATGTGCACCTGGGAAAGATTGCTTGCAGAGAAAAGTGCAGATAGAAAACTATCAATATCTGTGTCCTTTCAAAGTTCACCTGTGACTGATTGCTTGCAGAGCAGATGCAGACCTAGTAGTACTAGTTTTTTTTTTCACTTTTTAGGAAAAAAAACCTTCTAGCAGTTCTCCCAAGAAACACAGAACACTGTCATGTAGAAGTGTGGCAATATTATACTCTCTAGCTTGGAATTTTGAAAAGGAACAAAAACTATCACAATTTCTGCTTTTTGGCTAATTTTAACAAGTGAATTGAAGTAGATTGCTCATTCACAGCAGCTCACTCATCTGTCTCTCTTGCCTGCAGGTTCCGCAAGGGCTGGATTGGATGGCCTACCTTTAGTGAGCTTCCAAAGTGGCCTCTGATTGGACAAGAAGTCTCAAGAGATCTTGAAGTCACAAACACTGTTCCAGCAGCTGCATAACACATAACAAAACATGAATATGATATGATTGGGCCCTGAATATGAATACCCAGCTGAATATTCAAAATAATATATTGGCACACCCATACCATCTAACACGTTATTTTTAAAAACAAAATGTAAAATTTTTTCAAACTATTCTGAGTTTTGGTTCATATATTTTTGCGAAAATGAATAATAATGGCATAAATTTGGGCATGGTAAAGTATTTCTAAAGTAATCGAATTGTGTTACATAAAATCCTCATTTCCTCTTCTGATCACCCCACATTTTCCCATGCTTTTGTATATGTAACACTAGTGTTTTTTTTTTTTTCAAAATGACGCAAACAGGGTGGAGCAACCTTCAGCCTGTTTGGAGGTTGGGGGGGGGGCATGTTGAGAGGTTGCTGATCAGGCCACTGTGGAACTGCTGCAGCTGGGCAAATGGGGATGCAAACCCTATGGCAGTGTCTTGTCTGGCATTTCCCACAACTCTTCTGCCAGCAACCATGCTGTGGAGTTTCAGAATAGTGCATTAGTGGTCTCCCACCCTGTTTCTATCCTCACGCACCACTTATGTAACTTTGTGAGCAACTAGAAATCAAATGCCATAGGGTGTGCATCTAGGACAGGGGATATGCGGAGGTCTCCATGTGTGTAGTTCAAGACCTATGTGGACAACAAGGCCTACTATGCATCCCTCCATGGGTACACAACACCACCATAGCATTTGCATATTGCAACTTTACATCTGAAATTTATGGTTCAATAGACTCTTGAGAGATCATTTTGTTAGATGTAAACTTGTACTTCATCGACTGAGGACATGTAGCAAGTGAATTCTACCTTTAGTTTACAGCAGGTACAGTAATAAGTAATCTATTAAGGACAGACTCAGCCCATCCAAGAGTCCATCTCCAAAGGAATCTTCATAATTGGTTCATCTGTTTACAGTGGAAGTGTTCCCAAGATAATACATTCTGAGGAATAAGCAGAAAGTCCTAGGCTCAGGTTCCTGCAGAGAGGCTGTAAGGAGAAAATTTTGAAGAAGGCTGTGGACAGGGCTTTTTTCCAGTATCGCTTTTATAAGTCAGAACATTCTATTGCTTAACCTCAATACAAAATGGCCACCTCAAGGATATGAAGTGTTTTTGGTCCCTAGAGTCAAAAATACCACTGTAGAGCAGTAAGGTACATCTGTGATGTGCCAGAGATACTGTGTAATCAGGGTAAAGAAGAAATACTCTGGGTAACACTAGAGAAGAAAAAGGTAACATCGATCCATAAAGGACTGATTTATAGATCTCCATCTCAAGATGAAGTTATGGATGAGGAAATGTTAAATTCAATTCAAAAGATGTTGCAGAAGTGTGAGGTGCTGATAGTTGGAGACTTCAACCTCCCAGATGTGGATTGGGGTCTATGCACAATTGCTATGACTAGGAGTAGACATTTCTTTGAAGGCCTTATCGATCCAACTAAGAAGGGACAATACTGGACCTGATTCTTTCAAACAGAGAAAATAAGGGCAGAGTCACAGTAGGGGAGCACCTGGGAAACAACAATCGCCAGACAGTATGGTTTGACATAATGGCTGAGCATGAAACAAACCCCACAAAGACAAAAACACTGGGCTTTAGAAGAGCAGACTATGGCAAAATGGGAGTTTTCATGAGGGAAGCCCTAAAGGGAATCACAGTTATGACAACATTGAGGGAGCTGTGGAAGACAATTAAAGACAGCTATAGAGGAGGTAACATGAATCTTTGTCAAGCAGGTAACCGAAGGCAAGAGAAGAAGGAGGAGGCCACTATGTTTCTCTAGAGAAGTGGCTGAAAAGGTTAGGGAAAAGAGACTGACCTTGAGGGCTTACAAGCAGACACAGGGAGACAAAGACAGGGAGAGATGCCAAATAAAACAGAGTGAAGTAGGGAAGGCAGTTAGGTTGGCAAAAGTGAAACAGAGGAAAGGCTGGCATCTTCAATAAAAAAGGATAAAATATTCTTCATATACATAAGTGATCGGAAAAAATCAGGAGGTGGTATTGTCAGGCTGATATATGGGGAAGGAAGTTGCAATGAAGATGATGCACTTAACGCAGAAGTACAGAACAAATATTTCTGTTCAGTATTCACTGAGGAGGGGGAAGGGAATGGACCATCTTTAAAGGTGAGGGACACAAAGGGTAGGAAAGTGAACATGGGCCTGTTCTCAGAGGAAAGGATCCTCAGGAAACTAACAGTGATAAAAATAGATAAGGCAATGGATCCTGATGGGGTACACCCTAGAGGGTACTGAGGGAGCTGAAGGAGGTGCTAGCAGCACCACTAGCAGCTTTGTTCTGTCTATCATTAGAGGTGGGGCAGGTGCCAGAGGACTGGAGGAGGGCAGATGTGGTCCCCCTACATAACAGTGGTAGTGGAAGAGGCCGAAAACTACTGTATAAGCAAGTAAGCCTGACCTCAGTGGCATGTAAACTAATGGAAAAACTACTGAAGGAAAGGATAGTGGATCACCTGGCAATGAATGGTCTCCAAGACGCATGACAGCATGGTTTAACCCAAGGGGAAATCATGCCAAAATAATCTCATAGAGTTCTTCATCTGGGTAACCAGGAAGGTGGATCAGGGCAGAGTGGTGGATGTGGCATATCTGGATTTTGGCAAAGTCTTCCATACAGTGCCACACAGAAGGCTGCTATATAAAATAGGGAGCCTGGGGGTAGGGGGAAAGGTGCTGAGATGGGTGGGGAACTGGTTAGGCAATAGGACGCAGAGGGTTGTGATAAATGACATCTATTCTTCAGAGGGGAGGGTGGCCAGCAGAGTTCCACAGGGATCAGTGTTGGGTCCAGTCTTATTCAATCTAACCTGTTACCATATCCTACATCTTATGACTTGTACATCTGCTTGTAATACTGCACTTTACCTTGTATGATTATCTTGTATGATTATGTGTGGTTCATAGCTCAGTACTTATGTTACATACTGTAGCTGAATCATGTAGGTTGTGCTTGGATACAGATGCCAGACCAGTAAGTAAGACAATGCTTGCAAGGTATTGGTAGTATGAAATGATTAGATCTTAGGTACTTCGTCACAGACATGAGCAAGTCAGTGATTATAGTACATGTGAGCTGGATTGTATATGCAAGGTGCTTAGATGCTTGAACTGTTGAGTAACTTGTTATGACTTGATATTGTGGCCTTTCTCTGCATCCCACCATAGGAAGGATGCTTAGTCCAGTAGTATGAGACCCCCCAAAAGAAATAATGATATCATACAATCATACTGTATCCGACTGTAGAAAGGATGTTTAGTCAAGTAGGATGAGACCCCAAAAGAAATGATTAGCAGTATGATTACCTCCTCCAACTCCGGAAGGTGTGACCAGTAGTACGCAGGAGAGGAAAAACCACCATGGGAGGAAACCTCTGAGGACACATGGCTACTGACCTGCCCATCCTTCTGGGCATACTAAAGGAGAATAATCCTAAGTAACAATTTTAAGTGAATTGGCTAATCTGAAATCCAGAGTTATAGATCTGAGCCAGAGAAATGGAAAACTGAAGAAAGTACTGAATTGCAAAGTGTTGGGTGAACATAGCAGCATTCTTCATGTAAACTCCTAGTCCGAGAATCCACGTCCAGGGCAGAATGATAGTTGAGTGGAATCCAAGGTCAATAACAATTTGAAGCATCAAAGTTGCATTGGTGAACCACCCCAGCAAGTGAGGATGTCATTTCTGAGGAGAACCAGCACCCAAAAGCTAAATGTCTATGTCCAGATGTGACACGCTGGCGTATGGTAGAATGAGAGGCAACACACTGGATTTTAAGGCCACAGAACAAAATGTACTTTTACTGCTTCAAAGATAAATTGTTGCTCCAGAAAAACATAATCAGTCAGTTCAACTTCTCCAGCCTGGTCAGGTAACATAAAGGTTAACACAAAACAGTTCTTTCAGGCTGACTTGAGAATGGAATCTTTGAACCACCTATGTGGGCCAGCAGTTTGTTCAATATATAGTCTCAAACAAAATAAACAGTTTGTGGGCTAGCAGTTTTGAATGCACAATCTCAAATAAAACACAGACAGTTTTCCCTTTTTGCCTTGTTTGTAGGCTGTTATCAGCAGTACATTCCATTCACTGTTTTTGGTCTAGCTGGCTAGACTGATCCTTTACCTCAGGACTCTCTGCTCTAGAAATGGCCTGGTTCTCAGAAGCAGGCATTGCACCCTCCATCTTGCAGGGTTCTCTGCATAGGATTCTCTGCTCCCTGCAGCAGTTTCCAACTTCTAACTAACTCCTTGCTGGATTCTCTCTGCCTTTCAGCAATCCCTCTAATTAGCCACACCTGAGGAGGCACCCCCCCTTTACCTGTTCATATTGCATCACCTGCATTTCCTCAGCCTCAAACAAGAGGTTAACCTCTTGTTTCCCAGTGTACTGTTTACACTGTCACACCAGAGTAGGAAGACATCTGGTCCATGTACTGCTCGGCATGCAGTGCAAATGAAGGCCGTTGGGATGAAGAACAAAAACTGGCGCATGCTGTTTGATCAGGAGAGGGTGGAGCAGTAGGAACCTTCGATCTGGAGTGGGGAAGCAGGTAAGCAAAGGAGGTATAGATCTTAGTGCAGACAAGTAGTCATACGTTAGATGAACCTCCAGATCCTGAGGGGCGAAGTAAGTTGTAAAATAGGTGAGTCAGTCATGATGAACCTCTAGGCCCTGTAAGGGTGAAGCAGGTAATAAGAGCAGATAGTGTAAATAAGTGGACCTGTACATAGGTCAGTAGTAACAGTAATGAAATCTGCACGATGCAGAAGTTGTAGCAGAGGAGTAGTAAGCATACAGTAGATCATGTACAGTATACAGCGAGGAGCAGGAGGAAATGGGAATAGCACAGGAACCGAAGAGCATTGTCTAGTGATCTAAATCATGGCAAAGCGAGGTAGATATCCATGTTTTGAAAGCCAGAATGGTACAGTAGCTAAAATTGACTTGGTGAGAATAGTCTGACAAAGTCCTGAACAGTCAAGCTTATAAGTCATAAATGGTGATAACTGAAGAGGCTGAGTCGAATGAAGTAGTATTGTCACAGGGTCCAAGAAGCCTTAGAGTGCAAATCATGAGATTGAAGGTCTTCTGGATAAGCTGAACTATGTGTCTTGGCAGGAGTGTAGTAGTATTAGTGGTAGTAATTCATATGACTGAAGCGGCAAGGCAGAAGCATCCAAAGAATAGATGACGAATGGCTAAACAAATCCAGATGTGAATCCATAATAAACAGGAACTCCTAAGGCTGGCTGACATGGCTGTAGGTAGATGTATAATAGAATATGTGAACCTCCAGGCCCTGAGCTGGGTGAGGCAGGTGTAGAGTAGAAGTAGTTAAATCCCCAGGCCTGATGGGCGAGGCAGGTCATAGAAGCAGATGAATATGGTGTAGTAATATAAGTTCAAGGGACTTCCGGGCCTGTAGGGGCACAGGTCTTTCAAAGTGTGATGCGGTGATCCTCCAGCCCCTTGGGACAAGGCAGGTTGCAGAGCAGTGGTAGACAGAGTAATAGTAATGTCAAACTGCATGCAATGCAGAAATAGTAGCGAAGTAGTAAGAAATAGATTATAAATAGTAATGTAAATGGTAGCATAAAGCTGAGCCAATTCCATGCAGCATAGAAATATAGTCTGCAACATACTTATGAGAGTAGTAGAAGGGTGCTATAGACTGTCATATCCTGGTGATCGAGGATGGTATAGTATGCAGTGAACAGACCTGGGTGAATTAGTTGGCAACTCAACCAGAGGTAATAAGCATCCTGAAACTGTAGTAGATCTATGTCTGAGGCTTAAGCTATGATAAGGAAGGCAGTATGGAATAGAGCGCTGCTGGAGGTCTGACAGAAACAGCAGTAGTAACTCTGAAGCAGTTGAAGCCATCTGGCAAGAAGCATCCAAGGGAATTGAGATGAATATCCAATGTAATCCAGAATTAAAACCAATGGAAGGAAGAAGTGTATCCATGACAAATGGAAGTAAGTGTGAGCAGCAAGGTGAGGGCTGCAAGGTCCAGGATCTGAGTAGTACGACTGAAGATGAGGAATAACTGGCGGTACATCCAATCCTAAGAAGTAAAGTGAATGGAGAGTGGCAGCTAAGCCCCAATAAGGTGAGCATGGTGGCTCGATCAGGTGTTAGAATTGATGTTTTATATTACATATGCGCTTTGCTCTGTGGAAAAGCACTTTAAAAATAAACTTGACTTTTACATTGACTTTTGACTTTGCTGTAATGGATTAGTATAAACCAGAAAACTCGTAGGACAAGGAGGTGAATCCTGAAATGAACAGAGTATGGCGAGCTTGAACTTAAATGGTTGCTTGCATTCCTGTCAGTTCCTCAAGGTTATGTGGAGATCCTGGCCCTGACAATCAAAGTAGTGCAGAACTGAGAGCAGATAATGAATTACGTAGAAGCAGAGGAAGTCAGGGGCAGCAAACGGCAGCGAGGTATGAGCGGCTGCTCCTTGGTCATGCTCCGGTCTGTTGTCAGTGACTGGGAAGCTTGCAGGAGTAGATGGGAGCGTTGGAGAAATGAAGACGCTGGCTGCAGAGGAAACAAACAGTCAGCAAGGCGTGAGCTGGGACGGACGAACTGAGGTGCAGCAGGCAGAAAGCCCCCCCCCCCAAAAAATGAAAAGAAAAACAAACAGCAGAGAGAGAGGATGAAGCAGAGCAGTAAGAAGCACAAAGGAAAAGGGAGGGGAGCGAGCAAGGCAAGAAAGGGAGCAGGAGGCAGACAAGAAGGAAAAGGAGAGGGGGTGGAAACCAGCCATGCCGATAAGAAGCAAGTGTGACTCACTCTATGCATAGCAGAGGTTTGCCTGCTGGCTTAAATAGGGTGTGGGTGAGGAGCATTTCCCCCACATAACCACAGGCATGCACCTTTTAATTATCTTGCAATGTGTCTGAACGTGTATAATATGTCTGAACATGCATAATTACTGTATGTCTGTACTCCCTCTCACCCCACCCCCAGGGTGCATCTGGAATTGAGCAGTAGTCTGCCCAGTATGCCTTCCTTGTAAAACCTTTAAATAAATAAATAAATAAATAAATAAATTAGTAACATTGCTGAGGGGCTGGAAGGGAAAGTTTGCCTTTTTGCTGACGTTAAAAAAATCTGCAGCAGGGTAGACGCTCCAGACAGAGTGTCTAAAATGCAAGGGGATCTAAAGAGATTGAAAGACTGGTCTAGGGAGTGGCAACTGGGGTTCAATGCCAAAACATGTAAGATTATGCATATGGGAAACAACAACCCAGGGGCAGTGTACAACCTAGGGGGTGAGATAATTTCAGGCTCCAAACAGGAGTGGAACCTGGGTTTCATCATCTCAGATGACCTGAAGATGGCCAAACAATGCGACAAGGCAGCACAAGAGCTAGCGGGATGCTGGGCTGCATAGGCAGGGTTATAACCAGCAGAAGGCAGGAGGTCATACTCCCACTGTATTGATCTCTGGTAAGGCCTCACCTGGAGTACTGCGTCCGGTTCTGAAGACCCCAGCTACAGAAGGACGTAAACAGAGTGGAGGCTGTGCAGAGGAGGGCAACCAAGATGTTGGGAGGCCTTCATAACAAACCTTATGGAGACAGGCTGGGAGCACTAAATATGTATTCGCTGGAGGAGAGGAGGGAGAGAAGGGACATAATTGAGACTTACAAATACCTCACAGGAAGAAACAGAGCATGAGCTGATTAACTTTTCCAAAGAAAAATCTGCTCAAGGACTAGAGGCCACAGCATGAAAATTGAGGGGGTGAGGCTCAGAAGTAATGTGTGAAAGTACTTTTACACAGAGAGGGTGATGGATAAATGGAACTGTCTGCTGGCTGAAGTAGTGGGGCAGAAATGATAACAGGCTTCAAGAAGGCATGGGACTGGCATGTAGAAAGCCTGAAATCGATAAGAGAGTGACCAGTAGGCAAACCTTGGGAGTCACTGGGTCTTGATAGTGACAGAACAGGGCAAATGCTGTTGACCTGGGTGCCATTATCTGCCATCATCTTCTATGTTTCTATGTTCCTATGCAATGTTCTAGCACCCACTATTGGAAATACTGTGGAAAAATAGCAGCCTACACCTAAAAGTGACCCTATCCTAAAAACATTGTCTCTCATTCCAGGATTACTTATAGAAGATGTGACAATATAGGTGTAATTTGGTCAATAATAATACTGGTAAATTAACCTGGTTACATCAGAATCTGGTTGACTTCTGCAAATGTAACAGATGTAACATTAGCAGATTTATTTGTTGTAAAAAGATAGTTGTTCATCCTGTTAACCAATCTAACTGCAACAATCAGAGACTTCATTATCTGTACAGTAGTACTAAGTTTGTGGAATATTATTTTGCATGTCTGTGCAGTCAATTTTATATTGGAAGGGCAGTGAGTCCACTGAAGGTTAAAATACAGGAGCATGTATGAGACATTGTTAAAGGTAAGCACAAATCTTCAGTGGCTGTTCATTTTGCACAAACCCATTTTAGTAACCTCCAGGTTATGTTATTTTTTTAATATTCATTCTATCAGCATTTTCAGAAAAAAAGCTAAAAAGAACTCCACACAAGAGGAATTTACATCAGTCTTGTACTGTGCATTAAAAGTCATTACTTCCAATAACTTTGTATGAAATCTGACCATTGCTTAACCAGACACAAAATGCCACCCAGGAGATAATGAGTTAAGGCAGTACATTAAACCAGACTTGCATGCCCAAAACCATTTGATTCACATTTGAGGGTTTGTGAGTAAGATTAATTGAGATGTTCTTGATTATGAAATGTTTTACAGCCACAGGCAATCAAATATGTCACAAATTAAATACAACAGTATGACTCCATATCAGTTTTACTGGGTTATATCATATCAAAGTGGACCTCATCTATACATCAGCCCTCAACTGTAGAACTGATGAGTCAAAGATTAATTAAAATATTTTACTGTCAAACAAGATAAAAACTCTGATCACTAAAAAAGAACATAAATGGCTGTTTAAAACATTATGGAGAGTGGTCTAGCCACTTGTTAGACCAGGCATTGTGATGTACAATTGCTTAAAGGTAACAGTGCAACAAAGGACCTTATGGTCAGGAAAATTTCACAAGCTTTGTCTGAGCTCCCCTTCTGCTCCAAGATACCTTAGAAATCAAATAAACCTTCCATGATGTTTATTGGATAAATCCCAGTGATATAAATTATAGTATAAATATTACAGTGATGCGGCAGCGCTACTATAGTTAGGGTTGAGTAGGGTGTTCAGTGTTAAACCTTTAACTTTGTACATCGATGTCTTTGGCACCATTTGATGAAATGAGCTGAAAGTTTGCACGTGTTGCCTTGGAAGAAGGGTCTTGATCAGTGGACATTTTTGTCATCACAGATTGTGCAGTTTCTGAGATCTGCATATGTCATTTTTCATAAGAGGCTAACTTTTTTCCTATACTTTACATGGGTTTCTTTTGCTCTCACCTGTAGCCTACTTGGAATGGAATTTTTTCCTTAAACTTCCAGGGGACATGTGTCATGTCCTAAAATGGTGCCTTTCATATGTCTAGTGAAAAAATATTAAATGGTTTCAGAGTTATAAGATTTTAGTGTTCAATATTTTTAATTCTGAGCATGCACAGTAGGGTTTTCAAGATAACATTCTGGTATAAAATGAAAAATTTGATGTCGCAGATGCCCGTTTCTGATTTCTCACCACTTGCTTTCCACTGAACAAAGCAATTTTCTGCCTTGTGAAGCCGCCATCTTCTTTTTTCCCAGAAGTAAAAAAATGCAAAATACATAAAAAATATTGCATTAAAAAAAAACCCACCTGAATCTAGCTAAATGTGAATGGTTTAGCTACATTCTGAAGTTTGTTTTAAAACTGAATGTCAGAAGTACATTTTCGGGGCAGCCTAAAACCCAGGCTGCCCAACTTAGTGAAAGGAGACATTGACATGCATTCTCAGTAAGAGAACAGTAGAACTTTTCTGAGTTCTGCGGCTGCAGCTGGAACTTGTGCTAAGGGCTGCAGTGACACAATGAGCTTCCATTTCTCAGGAGTCTAGTGACACTCCCCTCACTATTGCCATCCTTGCATTCCTGTAATGTTGCCCTAGTGACTAGCGGCAGCCCCACTCTCTGATTGCTGCCACACAATGAATTAATCTTTCCCTGGTGTCATGTGGCACCCCATCCCCCTATCACATTTGCCATTGTTTATCATTTCTTGGTGTTTAGCTGCAATCCCCAACCTTTGATCAACATCCCCATAGCTTAGTGATCTTTTCCTGGTGTCTAATGGCACCCCCAACCCTCTGATCATGATCCCCATAGTTTAGTTATTTTTTCCTGGTGTCTAGTGGCACCCTCCACCCTCTGATAGATGTCCCCATACTTTTGTACTCCTTCCTTGGTGCCTAGTGCCCCCCCCCCCACCATCCCATTACTGGCCCAATCTGAAATAAAGAAATGGTCCCTAATTTTTTTTAAACCTGCAAAAAAGAAAATGGTCCCTCACCAATCAGATCCCCCCACCCCCACCTCCCACTCAGCACTCACTATCCCACGCCTCCCAGTATACCTCCACACACCTTCACTCACCTGAACATGTCACAGGGCTAAGATCCACTCTCTGATTTAAGATACGTCTTGCTACTGGAACCACCGACTGCAATATAAGGAACTAAGGTAAATGTGGTTCAATGTATTTTAATGGGGTTTTCAACTCTGTTGCATAACTCAGCTTTTTTTGTGTATTTTGGCACCAAAATTTCAACGTGGTCTTTTGGGGACCCCACCGCTGAACAATATTGGTTTAATTAAGAAAATCTCACCTGAAAGTTAATTTCATGGTGACTTGGTTAAATCACTTTTCAGGCAGGATTTGAAAAATGTCACTGTCCTTGTTTATGAGGTGGAGTCATAAGAAGGCTATGTTGCAAATGTGGGGTCAAAATATGTAAAAATGGCAAAGTTCTGTGTATATGTTGAAATGTTACTACACTTGCATGCAGCTTTGCTAATTTTAAATATTTCAACCCCAAATTTTCAGCATGGTCATTTTTTTACACCACTTCATGAATGTGACAGCTGGGTTCTATGTCATAATGGTGATCGCCAAATGGCAATCACCGTTATGGCAAATATACATCACCAAAAATAAGAATGACAATGTGCATTTGCAGTGACAAAAACACACTTCAGTTTTTATGTGAGGGGGGCTTTGCCCCCCTCACGACCCCATACTAAAATAACTAACTTCAGGAAGGGTGCATGTCAGGGAGGAGGGACAACCATGACAAAAGCAAAAAAATTAAAACCAGGCTGAGAAAAGTACAAAAATATTGTGCTCCACCCTGGCCCCAAACCCTCCCCACCAGAGCTAGCCTCCCTACCCACCATGTCACTAGGCCAACTCAGTGGTTTCCACTCTCAGCACCCCTCGCATACCTTATGGATACCTTCCAGTATCCTGTTACTGTTCTCTCACACTGCACTTTCCTGTCACATCACAGGCACTGAGATTAACTCGCTCATATTTGAGTCACTCAAGCTCAGTCACCCTTTTCACGGGATACCTGACAGCTGTCATTTTACAAATCCTGGCCAAAATGTGTTTTCACATATGTCATGCAGAATGATGTTGCAGTGGCTCGGAATGAAATTTCGACGGGGATTTGAACATTCTCAGCATGGCATTCATGAGGTGGGGTACTAGCAAGGCTATGCTGACAATTTGGTTGCTGTTTTTGCTGAAATGCAAGCGCTTGGCCCTCTCGGCCCTGTGTTTCCACAGGCAAATGAGGATTCTATTATACTTGTGACAGAAATGGACATGACAGAAATGGGAATTAAGTGGTTAATTGGTGGGATTTACTAACACTATTTTCTGGTCTTATGAATCTCGCCAAAAGGTTTTCCTGGGCTTATTGACAACAAAGGGAAAACCACTGGGATTCTAGTCTCTTGCAGGCCATCCCTCTGGACAGTGTAATAGGTAATAAATGTCAGGAATGACAAGGGGGGAGTGGACATACACACTTACATACACACAGAGTTTGAAAGTTTTGAAAGGATTGGACCACTCAAATATAAACTGAATGTTAAATGGATATAATTGGGCACCTATAGGTGTGTAAACTGACTGGGGCAAGGGAATTTAAACTTGTACAGAATCTAAAATGGTTGGTCAATTCAAAGGGGGTGATCCATCACAGAGTCTAAAATGTAAGCTATAAATTTAGAGGATTTCATTTGAGTGGAGCTTTTGGCCTGACATCATCTGAAAAGATAAGGGAGCAGGGCTTCAGCTAAGGTTTGTATAGGGGACAGAAAGCTTAGGTTTTAGTTTCTCTGTCAGCTTAGAAAGGTGAGGACTTCTTTACTGTAGATTAATGCTGTCTAAGTGTTTTTTTTTTGACTCCTGTTATTTAAAAGAACATTTGTTTATTTTTCCTGTAAAAGTGTTTTCCTCTCATGCATACTATTGACATCCTGGAGTTGCATCTGGACTCTTACAGTAAAGTCTTTTTATTTACCTAGCAGACTTAATTACAAGGTAGTGATTTCTTTTCTCTGGCTAAGGCAAACTATGTTGGCATCTATCACCAGAAAAGCATTCTACCAGAATTAAACTGTAACCTGTTTTGACCTCCCTGGCTTTGTACAGGGAAGAATTGAAATCCTGTGTTTGACTCAGGTTGGTGGCAGCAAGGGGATCTGGGTAAGGCAGAAATACTGAACAAATACTTCTGCTCAGTATTCAATAGGAAGGGGAGGGTCAATGACCGCAGATGGGTAGCAGAGGCAGTGGGGGAGAGGAGAAGTGTACACCAGTCCATTCACAGTGGACAGAGTTCAGGAAGAACTCACAAAGCTGAAGGTGTATAAGACCATGGGGCCAGATGGCATCCAGCTGATATTAAGGGAGCTGCAAAGGGAACTGGAAGTGCCTGTGGCAGCCCTGTTCACAGAGCCACTCAACATGGGTGGGGTTCCAGAGGACAGGAGGAGGGCACATGTGGTCCCACTGCACAAACTCTGCAGCAGAGAGAAGGTGGGGAGCCACAAGCCAGTCAGCCTCACCTCAGTGGTGGGAAAGATCATGGAGACACTGCTGAAAGAATGGATGGTGGTACACCTGGAATCCAGGGTGTCCAGGATCTGGGACAACACATATTCACAGCAGGAAGGTCATGTAAAATGAATCTGATAGAGTTTTTTGATTGGGTGACTAGGGAAGTAAATCAGGGAGGGGAAGTAGATGTCGCCTACATAGATTTCAACAAATCCTTCGACACCATCCCATATAGAAGGCTGGTTAACAAAATAGGTAGTCTGAGCATGGGACACAAGGTTGTGAACTGGGTTAGGAACTAGTTAACAGACAGGAGACAGAGGGTTGTGGTATATTGGGTATAATCTTGGGAGAGGAGAGTGACCAGTGGGGTACAGCAGGAATCAGTACTGGGACCAGTCCTGTTCAATGTCTTCATTAGTGACATTGCAGAGGGTCTGGAAGGAAAGGTCTGCTTGTTTGCAGATGACACCAAGATCTACAATGGGGTGGATACTCTAGAAGGGGTGCAGAAAATGAAGAGGGGCCTGGAAAAGCTTGAAAATGGTCGGAGATGTGGCAATTGAAGTTCAATGCAAAAAACTGCAAAATAATGCACCTAGATAGAGGGACCCCTGGGGAGAGCTATGGTGGGGAAGGAGGAGTTGACTGTCACCAAGGAGGAAAGGGACCTAAGGGTTATCATCTCTGATGACCTTAAGGTATCAAAGCAGCGCACAAAGGTGGCAGGGAGGGCCAGTGTCATACTGGGGTGCATAGGCAGGGGTATCACTAGCAGGAGGTGGGAAGTAGTGATGCCATTGTATAAAACATTGGTAAGGCCTCACCTGGAGCACTGCATGCAGTTCTGGAGGTCACACCTACACAAGGACATAAACAAGGTGGAGACAATCCAGAAAGGGTGATAAAGATGGTGCAGGGCTTGCACCACAAAACATATGAGGGAAGACTAAGAAGAGCTCAATATGTACTCACTGGAGGAGAAGAAAGGAGAGAGCGGGGGGACACAATTGAAACTTTCAAGTGCCTCAGGGGCATAAACAAGGTGCAGGTGGGGGACCTTTTATGATGTAGAAGAAGTACTAGAACAAGGGGGCATGATATGAAATTGAGGGGGTAGATTAAGAGGTAATGTGAGGAAGGTTTTCTACACAGAAAAGGTAGTTGACACTTGAAATAGTTTGGCATAGGAGGTAGTGGAGGCAAGCACAGTGGAGGGGTTTAAGCATGCCTGGGACAGGCACAAGGGAACCTTGAGAGGTGAGGGAGTGATGAAAAGCCATTGATCGCATAGGGTCAGTGGCCACATACAATGTATAGGGCCTATGGGCAGACTGAATGGGCCTGGCAGTCTTTAGCTGCCAACAATTTCCGTTTCTATGTTTCTAATTCTCTAAAGGCCGGTACAGCCAAAAGAGAGAGGGTTGTCATAACTGGCTAGCAGCAGTCTGGGATCACAGTGAACCTTTGAGCACTGAGAGACAGAGGTGGCCAGTAGAAAACTCTACCTTAGCAGTCATAAAACAAAAAGTTACACAAAAGAGGGCACTTGTACAACTGTTTATTTTTTGTTTCTAGTCAGCACAATTTAGTGTAGATTAAGTGAATGAGCTCCCAGAAATATGACAGGCTTACTTTGGAACAGCCAAGAACATGGGGTCCAGCTTATGGGTCTAAAACAGAAAAAGATGACAGACCTCATAGCTGCCCTGGTGGCACATGACCAGAAACAAATGGTCCCTGGGGGTGATTCAGGAGCTGGGGTAGCAAGCTCCCCAAATCAGTTTGATACCCTGCAACTGCAGCTGCTGCAGCAAGACAAAGAACCAGAGGCTTAAAGGCTGGAAGCAGAGATGAAAAGGCTGGAAGTGGAGATAAGAAGACTTAAGGCAGAGGAAAGATCAAAAATTCACTAGCAGAAACTGAGGCTAGAAGCAAAAAGACTAGAAGCAGAAGCAAAAATACTGAAGGCAGAGGAAAGAAAAAAAATGACAGCATGAGATCCAGAGACAGCAGCATGAGAAGGAGATCATGACCCTGCACCAGCAGCACGTGAGTAATAGTGGAGGAGTTTGCCCCATGAAGCCAAAATTAATTCCAAATTGTTTCCGCAGTATAGAGTAGGAGATGATCTTGATCTATTTTTAAGGTCGTTTGAGTGGGTATGTGGACAATTTCAGTTGGGTAAGGCTTCCTGGTCAACTTATTTCACACCTTTACTTGTAGGACATGCTTTGCAGGCAAGTAGCAAAATGAGTAATGAAGACTGTGTTGATTATGGTAAGGTTAAAATGTTAAAATGTTTTGAATTAACTTCTGAGACTTAGCAAAGGAAATTTAGGGAGTTAAAGAAAAGCCCAGAAAACAATTATGTGGAACTGCAGGTTCAACTGTGTACTTACTTTGACAGGTGGGTTGATGGGGCAAAAACAGACACTGTGGAGCTAATCAAAGATTTGTTGGCGAGGGAACAGTTTTTTACAATTGTACCTGAGGATCTCCATGTATGCTGCTAAGCAGTGCATGCAGCTTCTCAAAGGAGATAGCAGCAAATGCTGACCTGTACATGGCCAGTAGACCATATGCACAGCGTAAGTCTCATGGGTGGGGCAGCACATGGTTTTAAGGTGTTCCAAGGAGGGCAACCTAAAGAAACCTGGCTGAACCTGAGCCCAAAGCAGAACCCTCTGGTTCTAAAGAGAATCAAGAGTAGGGGCCCAAGAAATGCCATATTTGCAATCAAGTTGGGCATTTAAAATATAGCTGCCCTCAGAAACTGGTTAAGGGGCAAAAGGCTGGGGAAGGGGGTGAACAAAATGGCACCCAAAAGTGGGTAGGTTGTGTGCAGACTGTGGTACCACTTGTATCCCCTGAGCATATGCACCCTGTTGTACTTATTGGAGCAGTAATGCAGTGTTTGAGGGATACAGGTGCTTCCATCTCCCTGGTGAGGCAGAATATTGTTAAAGCAGAGCAAATTCTGCCAGGGCATTACTCTACAATTCTGGGATTCATAGTTCCAGTGGTCCAAATACCGATGGCCCAGGTCTTTCTGAGCTGGGACAGTGGCCATGGAGAAAAGGAGGTGGGAGTCGTACCTAATCTCCCTATGAGTGTGATCATGGGAAATGATCTGGTGGGTGTTACCACTGACAGCCAGGCAAAAGGGTAGACTTCTGAGAGTGATGGGGTTGGTGACCCATCCAGTGCCAGCCCTCCCTCAGCATCCGAGGAGGTGGCTAGCATGAGTGAAGGGCTGACTAGGAGTAGCAGCTCTGAGCCTCAGTCAAAGACAGAGGCGGTCACAGGACTTCCTGCTGAAGGAGAGCTGGGATGGGTCAGATGTGAGGAGCTGGGTGCAGCACAGCTAACTGATCCTACCCTACAAAAACCAAGTAAAGCAGCTAACAGGGCTGAAGGCTCTCAGGGAAGTATAGAGTCAGTCGCTAAGAGAAGGGGATGTTGAATCAGGGAGTGTACACTAGAGGGGGGCCTAAATGGAGTGATACTCCAGCGGCTGGTAGTTCCTAGGATCCGGCAGCTCTTGATCCTGGCCCATGTCATCACTTTTTCAGGCCACTTGGGTGTAAAATGCATGAAAAAGTGGCTGACCAACAATTTCTTCTGGCCTGGTATTGGCAAGAATGTGGCAAATTACTGTCATACTTGTCCATAGTGCCAGAGGGTGGGAAAAATGGGGGACAAGGCCAAGGCAGCTTTGGTGCCCCTGCCCATTATTGATGAGCCCTTCAAGAGGGTAGCTGTGGACATAGTGGGGCCACATAGCACCCCAAATAGCACTGGCAAGCAGTATATCCTGGTAGTAGTGGGTTCTGCCATAGGATACCTGGAGGCCATGGCATTATTGTCCGTTGAGGTGGATAAGGTGGCTGATGAACTCTTGGAGGCATTTAGCCAGGTGGGCTTTCCCCCAGGAGATACTGACAGACCAGGGTGTTAACTTCATGTCCGGGTTAATGAGTAAGTTGTGGGAGAATTGTGAGGTGAAGCAGCTCAGAACCTCCCAAAACCACCCCTAGGCTAATGGTCTGGTGGATCAATTTAATTTGTCGCTTAAGATCATGCTAAGGACTTTCGCTGACCAGTTCAAGAGGGAGTGGGACAAATATTTGCTCCATCTCCTTTTTCCATACAGGGAAGTCCCACAGGAGTCCACATGGTTTTCACCCTTCGAGCTCTTGTTTGGCAATAGGGTGAGGGGGCCCCTAGATTTAGTTGTGGATGAATGGGAGGGCGACTGTGCTTCCCAAGGGGACTCTGTTATGAAGTATGTCCTAAACTTCAGAACCCAGCTCACGGAGTTCATAGGGCTTGCTCAGGAGCACTTAGTCACTGTGCAACAGCGGCAGAAGGTCCAGTATGACCATGGGGTCAGATACAGCGAGCGATGGTACTCATCCCTGTCCATCAGAATAAACTGCAGGCAGCAAGGGAGAGGCCATGTTCCATTGTCCAAAAAGTGAGTGATGTTAACTACCTGTAGAGCTACCTAGTAGAAGATGCAAGCAGAAGGTGTATCATGTTAACATGATGAAGCCCTACTACAACAGGGAGGAATTGGTCCTTGCTGTGTGCAGTGCCCCAGAAGGGGAAACTGAGGCTGATTCACTGGTGTACCTCCTCAGGGAGGCCTGGATAGGATCCTCCATGGATGACCTTTCCCTCTCCAACCAGCTAACACCAGTTCAGGTGCAGGAGATTTGGGTGGTGTTGAGAGAGTTCAGGGACATGTACACATGGAAACCGGGGTTCACCATGCTGGCTGAGCACCATGTGAATATTTGGGCCCAGGTGTGACAGTCTCCCTACAGGGTACCAGGGTAGGTGAAGCAGACCATAAAAGAGGAGCTTCATGAGATGCTGGAACTTAGAGTGATCCACAAGTCCAGTAGCCCCTGGGCCTCGCCCATGGTCTTGATCCCTAAAAAATATGGGTCCACATGATTCTGTGTTGACTATCGGAAGCTCAACAGCTGTATCAGGTCAGACGCCTACCCCATGCCCAGAACAGACAAGACCCTGGAGCAAGTTGGTAGACCCAAGTATCTGATCACAATAGACTTAACAAAGGGCTACTGGAAGGTACATCTGACCCCTGCAGCCAGGGACCGTTCAGCTTTCATGACCCCATTTGGCTTATATAAATTCAAGGTAATGCCCTTTGGGATGAAGAATGCACCCACAACCATTCAATGGCTGTTGGATCGCTTTCTGTCTGGGGTAGATGATTTTGCAGTTACCTATATGAATGACATAGCCATATACAGCCAGACCTGGGAGGAGGACATCCAACGTGCAAGAGGTGTTCCACAGGCTGAAGGCCACAGGGCTGACAGTCAAGGTGGGGAAGTACCAGATTGGTATGGCAGAAGTGTCCTACCTTATGCACCAGGTGGGCCATGGACACATCTGTCCTGAGCCTGCCAAGGTCGATGCCATCCTGGCCTGGCCAACTATTACCACTAAGAAACAGGTAAAGACATTTCTGGGAACTGCGGGGTACTACAGGAGATTTGTGTCTCACTATAGAAATATTGTCACACCTCTGACAGACCTAACTAAAAAGAGAAAACTAGTGAAGGTCAAGTGGACAGAGGCCTGTGAGTCTGCTTTTCAGGAACTAAATAAGGCCTTAAGTAGGCCAGCTGTGCTAGCTAGTCCCAATTATAGTCTGAAGTTTATTGTCCACGTGGATGCCTCAGACCATAGGCTGGGAACCATGCTGAGCCAGGTTAAGCCACAGAGGGAGGAGCACCCTGTAGTGTATTTGAGCTGGAGGCTGCAACCCAGGGAGGAGGCTTATGCCACAATTGAAAAGGAGCACTTGGGAATAGTGTAGGCCCTGTAGAAGCTGCAGCCATACCTGTATGGGTGAGAATTTATTGTGGTCACAATTCATAACCCCTTGATCGGGCTTTATAGGTCAAGTGGGCAAAACGGAAAACTACTGAGCTGGAGCTTGGTACTGCAAGCCTATAACATGATCATTCAGCACTGCAGTGGGAAACAAAATGCCAATGTGGACAGACTGTCTAGGCAGGTCTAAAAGCATGGCTGAACCCTTTGGGCACTTCCAAAAGGTGCATGAATGGCCATGTCTCTTGGGGTGGCCCAAAGGACATCACTTCATCACTTGGTGAGGGAGAGGAGGATATGTGACCAAATGAGAACTAAGTAGTTAATTTGTGAGTTTTATTAACACTATTTTCTGGTCTTATGTATCTCACCAAAAGTTTTTCCTGGGCTTGTTGACAACAAAGAAAAAAACAATGGGATTCTACGTCTCTTGCAGGAGTCCCTCTGGACAATGTAATAGGTAATAAATGTCAGGAATGACAAAGGAGGGGGGACTGGACATACATGCACACACATAGAGTTTGAAAGGATTGGACCACTCAACTATAAACTGGATGCTAAATGAATATAACTGGGCACCTATAGGTGTGTAAACTGATTGGGGCATTTGAATACAAACTTGTACAGAATTTGAAATGGTTAGAAAGGGGTGACTCATCACAGTTTAAAATGTAAACTATATATTCAGAGGATTCCATCTGAGTGGGGGTTTTGGCCTGACACCATCTGCAAAGATAAGAGAGCAGGGCTTCAGCTAGGGTTTGTGCAGGGGACAGAGGGTTTAGATTTTAGTTGCTCTGTCAACTTAGAAAGGTGAGGGGCTGGATTTTCAGTCCCCTAAGAGTGACTCAAGCACCCAGTGCCCCAAACATATGGCGCATGGGGCATGCATCAGTCTCTGTCCGCTGCACCAGAATTTGGACTGCCTGTGCCAGACGCAGGCTCATAGACCACAGTAGCATGGCCTAGCCTGTGCCACACCCAGGAGGCTAAGTTATGAGGCTTGCACTGGACATGTGGTGCAAGCTGTCATAATGTAGGGAAACTGTCACAGTTGCACCAGCAATTTGAAAATCATGTGCAGTTGAGGCAAAGGGGGTTGGCATACTGCCAATTCCTAAGTCCCTCAGTGCAGGGCTGGAAACAAGACCTGCACCACTGTTTGAAAGTCCAGCCCGAGGACTTCTTTATGGTAGATGCAGTCTGAGTGTTTTCTTTCTGACTCCTGTTATTTAAAAGAACATTTATTTATTTTTCCTGTAAAAGTGTTTTCCTCTCTTGTATACTATTGACATCCTGGAATTGCATCTGGACTCCTGCATGAAGAAAGATCATGTGTGATGTTTGCTCAGGGAATGGGGTGGGCATTAGGGCTTTTGAACCCCAAGGAAGACCCAGTAAGGATTTTTATTGTAGGGAACTGGAGAAGGAGGTCTGAATGAAGAATTTTGCAACTCTGCTTTTTTCTGATCTATGCTTTTTAATTCCCCAAATTACTGTACTTAGTAGCTGATGCATTTGCACATTTTTGCACTATTACACCCCTTGCAGCTGGCCAGCTGCTCCTTCCCCCTCCCTACCCACACTTGCTAACTAGACACCTTTCCTTTCTTCATAAGACAAGCTGTACAACCCCTAAGCTCTGTAAATATATAAATATGTTTATACAAATTTTATTTTATTGGTGGTATTATAGTGTTACTGACTTTTATTTTTATAGCATGCATAGAAACATAGATAATGATGACAGAAAAAGACCAATGGTCCATCCAGTCTGCCCATAGTTCCCTACCAACCCCCAGGACCTATTACTCATACAAGGTAGAAACCCTCACTATTTACCCCTTGTTCCGCTCCCTACTACTACTATTCTGAATAACCACCATACCCTTTACTTGTCCCAGCCATGCATGAAACCATTTATGGTTTGGGCACCCATCACCTTGGCTAGAAGACTGTTCCATGATTCCTCCACTCCTTCTGTAAAATAAAACATTATTTTATCCCTCTTAAATCTCCCTCCTGTCAGCTTCTACTCTTGCCCCTTGTCCTTAGACTGTTACTCATGCTTTCCACTCTTCCCCCATGTCCTTAGGCTGTTACTCATTCACAATAGTTCCTCACAGTTCACCTTGTTTATCCCTTTCAGGAACCTGAAGGTCTCTAGCATATCACCTGTCTCTCATCTGGTCTCCAGCAAGTACATATTCAGTGCTTTGTACCAATTCTCAAAAGAGCTGCCCTGTGGACTTCAAATCATCCTGGTCACATTTCACTGCACTATCATTGGCCTCTCCTTATCTTTCCTGAGGTGAGGACTCCAAAACTGAGCACAGTGCAGCCTCATCAGAGATCTATAAAGAGCTAGTCAAATCCTTTTCTTGTGCTGTCAATACCCCTTCCAATACATCCTAGCATCCTGTTTGCCTTGTTGCATTGGCTTGATTCTTTAAGGGTGTCACTAATGATGACTCCTCAGTCTCTTTCCTCAGCTGTAGTATTCAGTTTTACACCTCCCATCCGGTACTGTGCCCTTGGGTTCTTGTTCTCTAGGTTCATCACCTTGCACTTTTTGGTGTTGAATTTAAACTGACAAACCTTAAACCACTTCTTTAGTCTTTGCAAGTCACTCTGCCACTCAGTAATTTCCTCATCGCTATCCACCCTCCCAAAGAGCTTAGTGCCATCTGCAATGAGACACATCTTGCCCCAGATAGGATTCCTTCTCCAATGTTGCTGATGAACGTATGGAAGAGGACAGGGCGCTGGACAGATCCCTGGGGTGCTGGCACCCCTCTCAAGACCTTCCTGTCTTCTGATTTGACACAATTAATCACAACCCTCTGCTGTCTCTCCTTCAACCAATTTCCTACCCATCTTACTATGTCCCTTCCCACACCCAGAACTTCCATATATTTCAGTGATGTTTTGGGAGGCATTGAGTTGAAAGCCTTGCTGAAGTCTAAGTAGAGTAATTGTATGGCATGGCCCCTATCAAATACCCTTGTCATCCAGTCAATGAAAACTATCAGGTTGGTCGGACAAGACCTCCCTGCTGTGAACCCATGCTGTTTATTATCCTGGAGACTGTTGTTTTCTAGCTAATCCACAAGGTTCTCTTTGAGTAGTGACTTCATCAGTTTACCCATGAGAGACGTAAAATTGATAGGTCTGTATTTCCCTGCTTGCTCCTTGCCTCCCCCCCTTGGAGCAGAACTATTTCTAATATTTTCCAGTCTTTTGGAACCACCCCATCTGTAATGAGCTATTGAATAGTTCTATCTGAAGTTCACCAGTTCTGCTGCCAGTTCCTTGAGTATCCTTACATGCATCTGTGAGGCTCCAGAACCTTATCTATCTTAAGGGCTGCTAGCCCTTTATGGACCCTTTCACTGGTAAATACTGGCTGCCTCATCTCCAGGACCCCCTTATGGCTGCCTTGATATAATTCCCTGGCAGGGACCCACTGTCTTCCCCTGTGAAGACAGAATAAAAGTAATCCTTAATGGCAGCTGCCATTTGCAATTCCTCTTCTATTACCCTACCTTCCTCAGATAGCCTAAGAATTCCCCTGCTTTCTTTCTTTTTTCTCCAGTATACCTGAACAATTGCTTTTCCCCACTCTTGACCCTACTCACAATATGCATCACAGTGTCTGCATTTGCCTTCCTAACCACCATCTTTGCATTTTTGGTTCTCAGTTGGTATTCTCCCCATTCTTCCTCCCACTACATTTCCTCGTACCCGGTAAAGGCTTTTTTTGGCCCTCATTGCTTCCATAACCCTTTATGAAAACCATATTTGTTTCTTGCACCTGTTTCTTTTGGTTACCATTCTCATGTATGACTTTGATTCTTAAAGAATGGCCCCTTAATTGTCCCCTATCTTTCCTACACATCGTCAGTGCTGTCTACCTGGACAAACTTATCCTGATCCTGATCAACTCCTTTGTCCTGCTGAAGTACAGCCTTCTGAAATAAAGGACCTCAGCCCTCAACTAGGACTTTTGAGTCCCCATGGCCAGCTCAACCCAGGTAGAGTTATGGTCGCTGGACTCTAGTGGCTCCCCTACTCGCACACCTCCTCCACCTCTGAGTTGGTGACCACCACACTGAGAATGGCAATCTGCCTGGTGGGTTCCTCGACCAACTACACTAGCAGATGGTCCTGGAATGTATCTATTAGGGCCTGACTTCTGGTGCTTCTGGCAGCTGGAACATCCCAATTAATATACGGCAAGTTCAGATTGCCCACTTCTACTACCCACCTCATTGCTACTCCCCCTCCTAGTTCTTCCCCAATTTTCCTAGCCTTCTTTTCCCCTTGTTGTGGTGGTCTATAGATCACCCCCAACTGTAGTTTTTTGCCGACAGCTGCCGTGAGCTGCACCCACATTTGTCTCTCCATTACTTCCCCTGATATACCAGCTCATACATGAACTCAAAAGGGTCTCAGGTGGGGGCAACTGTGCCACCCTCCTTGACTGGATACTTACTAACAGGATGGAATATGTTGCATCAGCTGGTGTGCTACTTGACACAATTAGTGACCACTATCCCATCTACTGTGTCTGGAACACTGTCATTCCTCCCCTCCCTGCTAAAACTGTAACCTTTCCTAATCTCTCCCACCTCAGTCATGAGGACTTCTTAACTGACCTTAACCAGGTTGACTGGTCCCCTCTCTACCAAACAGAGGACATTAACATAGCCACAGAATATTTCAACTCCGTTCTCCTCTTTCAAAACCTTCACATCCCGGTCACCACATGTAGGATGGCAGGGAAAGTAACCAAGTGGCTAACACGTCCCCTGCTTCAACTTCTCAAATCTAGGGACAAACTTTGGTCCAGGTGGAAGATCTCCCACCTCCGTGCAGACTTTGAAGACTATAGTGCATTACGTAACAACTGCAAAAGACAAATTCATATTGCCAAAAGCACCTACTATAGGAAACTACTAATAACATCCTCACAACCAGACAGGTACTGGTCCAAATTAAGGACATTCTTGGCAACTACAAGCAACAGAATCCAGCTGACATGAACATTCAAGGTGTTCACTGCACCAACCATGACACCATTGCCAACGCCTTCAATGCCCTTTTTCTTCTCCACCAGTCGCTACTCTAACTAGCTCACAACTTGACTGTCCCTCTTCTCCTCCCTCGCCCCTCCCACCCCTCCTTTCGCTCTGGCTCCAACCACATACCTTGAAGTTCGCAAGCTACTTAACTCCCTTCCGCACACGGGTCAAGGGCCTGAGGGTATCCATCCTGCATACTTAAGCAGTATGCACCTTGGCTGACCAGACCTATCACCTGGCTTTTTAACCTCTCGATTCATATGTCTACTGTCCCATCCACCTGGAAAACTGCCAGAACCATCCCTATACACAAAAAGGCGATGTCAAACTCATGTCCAACTACTGCGCTATATCTCTTCAGCCCACTCTCAGTAAGCTGCTTGAAAAGATAGTCCACCGCCAGCTTGCTGCTCACCTTGACATGTTTAATCTTCAAACCCCATGCCAACAAGGTTTCCGGCCTGGTCACAGTACCACCTCTGCACTTACACAACTTACAAATGACATCAGAAATAATATGGACCGTGGCCTACTCACTGGGGCCGTCTTTATCAACCTGTCTAAAGCCTTCGGCATGGTACACCATCCTCTCATGCTAAAGAAACTCCAATCCATTGGAGCATCTGACCAAGCCCTCTCCTGGTTCCATAGCTATCTTGACAATCGGACTCAGGCAGTAGCATTTCACAAGGCCCTTTCCTCCCCCCTAAACATTTCCCATGGAGTTCCCCAGGGATCCACTCTTGGACCTCTACTCTTCTCCCTGATATTCCCACCATGTCCCGGCATAGCTGCACTCTTATGTACGCAGATGACCTTGCTCTCTACTCTGGGTCAAAATCGGTTGCTGCCATCAACTCCACTCTCACTAATGACTTCCAATTCCTGCAGACCTGGCTCTCTAGCAACCACCAAGTCCTGAACCTAGAAAAAACCTGTGCTATGCTATTCGGATCCTCTAAGAAACTGTCTGCCCCTGCGAACAGGCTCCGGGTTCAATGCCTTGATGGCTCCCTCATCTTAAACACTGAGTCCTTAACGTACCTTGGGGTCACTTTGAATCCCACACTTGACCTGTGTCAACATGTCAATATGGTGTGCCGTGCCATCAATGCTAAAATTGGTGGAGCTTATCACGTGCGCCAATCCCTCACTCCTTCCGCTAGACTTTCTGTTGCAAGAGATATTCTCTTACCCCAGCTCCAATATGCTCTGCCCCTCCTCTTTGCTGCAAACTCTGCCACACTCCACAAATGGGACACTGTCTACAACAACATCTGTAGATTCGCCTTAACTGCCCCACGTCTTACCCATCATTGTCTCCTTTACGCTGGCTTAAATTGGCTGTCACCTAAGGATATTCGAGCCTACTCCCTGGGCTGCTTTATCAACTCCCTGTCTAGACCTCCCTGCCCTGTCTATCTTGCCAACTTCCTGACTCCTGCCTCACACACCGTTACCCTCAGGTCTTCCTCTGTCCCCATGCTCTCCACTAGACCTTGCATGACAAAAATGAGTGAACAGACATTTGCCCATTTTGCTCCCAAATTCTGGAACTCACTCCCCCTTATGGTGAAAACTTCAGCCTCCCATCAAGAATTCAAAAACTCGCTGTTCACCCACCTCCTAGCCTCTGGCCAATGCAAATGCTCTTAATTTGCTTTGTCCCACTGCAGGCTGTCGGGTCTGACCCTGAGTACTACACTAATGTTCTCCCATGCAATATGCTTGTCTAGGTGGCTATGAACCTTGATGTCTTTACTGTCCTCAGCTGCCTTATGGTTACCCTAATTGCTTTATTTTACATCTTTATTATGAACTATGCCTAAAATGTACCCTTATGTAACTATTACTGTGCTACCCAATGTATATCTTGTTTTGCTCCTGCACACCTATATTATGTCTGTGCATTTCTGCATATTGTAACCAATGTCCTGTGCTCTCCCGGGTCGTGCCTGAAAATAGGCAGGTCTGTTGCCTAGAGCACTTACCCGGTTACCAAAAGCTAATAAATAAATAAATAAATATCATCATTTATAGCCTCAGTGCATTCCCCAACATAAAAGGCTATCCCCCTTTACCTTTTCTTCTATCCCTACTAAACATTGTGTAACCAGGAACTGTGAGGTCCCAGTCATTATTTTCGAATGCCTAACTTTCAGTGATGGTTCCAAGATCCACCTCAGTGTCTGCCACCATTGTTTGGAGCTTGCTGATTTTATTACCCACACTGCTGTCATTGAGATAGACCCCCTTCAATCAAAATTCAATCATCTTTGGCTTTTTTGTCATTCTCCCTTGTTCTTCCCTAGTCTCCCTAACCTTGTTTCTCCTGATGATTGCAGGCTTTGTGTGCCCTCCCTACTTGATCCCCATCCCTAGCCATACCATAGATTTGCCATTATTTTATTGTACCCTGCCTGTTAAGTAATTTACTTATCACTGCTGCAGTTGTGCCTGTTACGTAATTTACATATCACTCCTGCAGTTGTCTCTGTTTCCTAGGACCTTCTTGGAACTAGGCTTACAGTCTAAATGTGCATACCTCAGTATGCAAAAATTCTAAACCAATAACTCTGTTATGTGCTTTGATTGAGATAAAAACTGCACAATACCAGCTATGCGTGTATACTTAAAGAAATATAGGTATACTGTGTACATGCAGAATGCATGCCACATGCTTAATAATACAATGGCTGCATGTGGTTTACATACACTAAGTGATCCTAAGCGAACCAGGTCTAAAAAGCAAATCAGGTTTGCATGCTGCAAGCTTGACATGTGCGCAGCAGGTGGGCTGGTGTGAACATCTTTTAAAAACTACACCAGCTTCGCATGTTGCATGTTTGACATGAGTGAAGCAGATAAGCTGGTGTGAACATCATTTAAACATCTCATTGGTTCACATGCTGCATGCTTGCCATGTGTGCAGCAGCTAAGCTGGTACAAATCTCATCTAAAAAAAAACACATACATTTCTATTTCTTATACTACTACTAGTAATTAGAGTCATTAACATATATTTTTTCATTGCTTTCCCATTAAAAAGAGGTAAAATGGCTGGCCCAGTGGTGCAGAGTGCTGAGGCACTGGTGCCTTACCTTACAGCACGCTGGTGACCTGGGTTCGAGAACGGGCTCGGGCCACTGGGGACTGGCAGAGGAAGGAGAGGATTGAGCATCTGGAGGACTGCTCTCCTCTCTTGGGGTGAGTTGGGTGGAAAACCTCACTCTGTAGTGTCCCCTAGTGGAGACCGGGTGGTGGTACTACAATAGCGGCACACAAGAGGGGACAAGAAAAGCGTGAAAATGCATGCATGCCATCCAGATGACAGCAGCCCTTCTTCCCCACATCTCTGAACTGTGATGCCGCTAGGCTGCATTTCTGCACCCCAGTGAAGCTGCAAGGGAGTGCTCTGTGCACTCCAGTCTCTTCTCCTGATGGCCTGGTGGGATATGAGACAGCCCACCCCCGGTGAAGGGATATAACCAGGACAATGGCATTGGAGCAGCTGGATGATGGATTGGTGGAGAAGGCAATGGCAGGACCTAGCCGCCTGAAGGAGAGGACGTCAGCAGGTGTGTAGGAGGAGGTACAGATATTGCAAAAAAAAGAGGTCAACTCATTAATTCTGTTCCTTTTACAAGTTGTTTAATGACTTTTGATTTTTGTCATTAAATTGTCATTAATTTATAAAGTATTGTTTGCTTACTGTATTAAATGCATAGGATATAGTCAGCCAATATCCCCCATTCCAGATGTATGAAGAGGAGCCTCTGTGTTGTGAAACCTATCCTTGTTTTGGACCATGCAAATCCCTTATGCATATTTAGTGCTACAAATGTGTTTCTCCATGACTGTTTCATCTCACTTACTTTCCCTTTGTTATTCTGTACTGAGCATATACACTATGGCCATGCTCAGTGATCTTTGTACTGAGTAGGGTCTTGGTAGCATGTAACATACCTCACATTTTGTCACTGAAATGAGGGATATGGACACTCAAAATGAGAGACAATGGGGAACACTAACCCACATGATGATCTGGACACATCATGAAACATGGAGATACTGTACCTCAGAACACAGTGGAAACCATTGCATTAGCACCTGAGAATGTACTTCTACCATTAAAAAAGGGTGCCATTTAGGTAGGGCAGAGCGTGGCAGTTGACCCTTCCCCCCATATTTGTGCCTAGGTTGTTCTTATGGTATGGCAATAATGGCTTTTAATTTAGATTTAATCTTTTGCACAATAAGTGTCCATCTGGCCTGTGAGTGCTCACACTGCAGGTACTCTTCAGACTCGACTGTATCTGTATTGTGTTGTCCACTCTCTCTACCTATTAGCAGCAGCATAATCACAAATGATGTGGATGAGCTCCAGCCAAGAAGAAGCACATGAACCTTGCAAGTGTGACACTGCCTTTCCCACCACAGAGTAGACAAACTGCACACTACAGCTCGGAGGTGTCAGTGAGCACTGAACTCTCAACAGCAGTGTTGTGGCAGCAACGTTTTGTTGTTCTACTCTTAGTGAGTCTCCATCTCCACTGGTGGCTGAAAGGACAGAGGGTGAGCTAGAAGCTAACTCAAGACTAGGCTACCTACTTTTTCTACTAGGCTTGCATTGCAAAAAAAAACACCCACGGCAGCAAACTAGGTTTAGCAGTAGTGGTGACAGCAGTGTGGGTGGCCTTCATAGGCCTTGATCGTTGCAGTGTGGCAGCAGCCACAGCAGCAACCAAGCAAGAAGCAAGCAACCCATGTTGGATGGGTTCAGTTGGTGAGGTGACTTGGTCGCAGACCACTTTTGGAACCTGTGATGGTTGGTTCTAGCATCCAGCTCCTGGTAGAAGGAGAGAGGTGGAGTGGATTGAAAACTGGGCTGGTGGCACACTATGCCAGGCTGTAGGTTTTGGTCATATGGCCAGGTAAGTAAAAGTAATTTTTTTACAGGGGATTGAGGAAGGAGAAAGGACTGAAGTATTGATGCGTTTTTCAAGTTTCTTCACCTTTGGGTGGCTTCATGACCCATAGGGGATGGGTATTGAATGGAATGGAGGTGGGGAGAAAAATCAGGACAAAGTTATTTTTTGAGGGGACAGAACTTCAGCCAGGAAAACAATTGGTTAGTAAATGGATGGGTTTAAGCCCAAATCTGATGCACTGCTCTGGGGTATATACAGACGAATCTTATACATTTTAATTTTTATGATTTACATATCACTTATCAGTCAAACCAAATAAGTTGTAACTTTTAGTGATGTTAAAGACATTCTAGAGCTGTTCCTGCATCCATGGACAGTTGAGTGGTAAGTTATGCACAGACTTTTGGAACCCCGCTATAGTCAGGCTTATGCCCCCCAGGAAGCTGACCTCCACATCCCCACGCTTAGGCACATGGTGACAAAGAGCAAAGGATACTGTAGGGGTGTGCACCATTGAAATTAATGGTGATTTTTTTTATTACTATTTTATATATTATTGATGGAGAGTTGGACATTAATGAAGGCCACTGCTTGACTAACAAGGGCCATGTTAGTACAGCAGTGGCAGTTATTATTCTCCAACTCACCATCATAACTCATAAAATAGTAATGGAAAATAACTCCATTCATTTCAAGGGAGTACACCCCAGCACTCTAACATATGGACATCATCTTTTAAAGATTCCTGCCTCTGGCTCCCTAGTACTTACGTAAGTGACTTTTTAATCAGCCTGGTGGTGCTGAGGGTTGAGGAGCTGGATGCCACACCTTGCTCCATGCCAGCGACCTGGGTTCGGGGACGAGCCTGGGTCATCATGGGTTGGCAGGAGAGGACTACGATTGAGCATCTGATGACAGATCTCCTAGTCCTGGGGAAAAGGGTGGGAATCATACCGCACTTTGGTGGTCTCTGGGGATGCTCAGAGGTACATAGATACATAGATACATAGATACATAGATACATAGATACATAGACAGTGTCGGCAGATAAGGGCCTATGGCCCACCTAGTCTGCCCATTTGAGCTTGTAAGTTCAGTTTGTTTTCCTAGAAGTCTATTTCCCCTTACCCCTGACCTCTAGAATTCCTTTATGTCTATCCCATGCATTCTTAAATCCAGTGATTGTTTCAGCCCCCACCACTTCCTCTGGCAGGGTGTTCCACTTGTCCACCACCTCGCTCTGTGAAGAAATTCTTTCTCATGTTTCCTCTGAATCGTCCTCCTCCAACTTCATCCCATGCCCTCTAGTCCTGAAACATCTTTTTCGCTTAAAATAGTGTTTTCCTGCACCCTGTTCCTCCCTGTAAGATACTTGTATGTCTCTATCATATCCCCTCTCTCCTCTCTCTCCAGGGAGTACATGTTCAGTTCCTTCAACCTGTCTTCATAGGACTTGTGATGCAACCCATGCACCGCTTTTGTTGCCCTCCTCTGAACCTTCTCTACCCTGTCTATGTCCTTACGTAGGTATGGTCTCCAGAACTGTACACTGTACTCCAGGTGGGGCCTCACTAGTGTCTTGTAGCTGGAATTATGACCTCCTTTTCCTGCTGGTGATGCCCCTGCCTATACATCCCAGCATCCTATTTGCTTTACCTGATGCCTTGTCACACTGTTTCCCTACCTTGAGGTCATCAGAGATGACAACCCCAAGATCCCTTTCCTGCTTGGTGCATGCTATATCCTCACCCCCAACTGATATATTGTGCCAGGGTTTTGTGCCCCATATGCATTATCTTGCACTTCTTGCATTGAATTTCAACTGCCAAACCCTTGACCATTCTTCAAGTTTCTGCAGGTCCCTTCTCATTCTGTCTACACCTCTGTGTGTCTACCCTGTTACAGAGCTTTGTGTCATCAGTGAACAGTGAAATTCTGCCTCTAGATCCTGTGCAATGTCACTGATGAAGATGTTGAATAGGACCGGTCCCAGCACTGATCCCTGTGGTACCCCACTGGTCACTCTTCCCTCTGTGGAGTGACAGCTATTTACCACCACCCTCTGTGTCCTGACACCCAGCCAGTTACCTACCCACCACACTACTGTCCTGCCCACACCCATATTCCCCAGTTTGTGTAATAGTCTTCTATGTGGCACAGTGTCAAAGGCCTTGCTGAAGTCCAGATAGGCCATGTCCACTGCCCTCCCCTGATCCACCTCCCTAGTCACCCAGTCAAAAAATTCAATGAGGTTGGTCTGACATGACCTCCCCTGGTGAAACCATGCTGCCTTGGGTCCTGTAGTCCATTGACAACCAGATGTTCCACCAATCTCTCCTTCAGTAGTGCTTCCATGATCTTTCCCACTACCGAGGTGAGGCTGACTGGTCTGTAGTTCCTCGCTTCCTCTTTGTTCCACTTTTGTATAAGGGGACTACATCTGCTGTCCTCCAGTCTTTGGGTACCTCCTGTTTCCAGTGATTGGCTGAACAGGATAGCCAGAGGTTCAGCCACCACCTCTTTTAGTTCTTTAAGGACCCTGGGTGCACCCCATCTGGCCCCATTGCTTTATCAGCTCTTATTACTTCCAGTTCCTTCAGGATCCTTTCTCGTAAAGGGACTTCTGTCCATTTCTGCACCATTCTCACCTCTTGTACTCCCTTCAGACCCATTACCCCTCTTCCTTAGTAAAGACTGAGCAGAAATACCTGTTCAATATGTCAGCTTTACTGTTGTCATCCTCCACGCTGCTCCCATCCTCCCTTTCAGTCTCACTATCCTCCTCCCTTTGTCTTTCTTTTTCACTTATGTACCTGTAAAAGGTTTGTCCCTTTACCCACTGATTTTGCAATGCTGCTCTTCTGTCTGAGCTTTGGCTTCCTTACTGACTTCCTTCCTCCCTTTGTTTCTCCTGGTACTTCTCCCTATCCCTTCTGCTTGTGTCTTTTTGTATTGCCTGAATGCAATCTTTTGGTTTTCACTTTCTTTGCTACCTCTTTGAAACCATAATGGTCTCCTCTTCCTTTCCTCTTGCTAACCTGTTAATGCATAATTCTGTTGTTCTTATAATCCCCATTTTAAATACTGCCCACTGTTCCTCAACCCTGATTCCTGTCCCATTCCCCTTAATGCCTCTTTCAAGTATCTCCCCATTTTCCCAAAGTCTGCCCCCTAAAATCCAGGATACATGTTTTGTGTGGTTTGGTTCTGTTTTTCTGTGATTTCAAACCACAATGACTTGTGGTCACTGTTACCCAGGTGCTCCCCCACTGTTACCCCCATCACACTGTCCCTGTTTGTGAGCACAAGGTCCAGTATTGCCTTCTGCCGAGTTGGTTCCATGACCAGTTGCTTGAGGAAGCACCCTGAAGGGAGTCCAGGATAAATCTGCTCCTAGTTGCTCTAGGTACTACAGATGCATGGGTGCCAAGAAGGGGGGGACCACTGCAGACATTCACACATTTGTGCATGGACATCATTGCACGTCCATGCTCCCATAAGGGAAGGAAAAAGGGAAAAATATCAGCCCAGTCCACTGCAGCTTGATGGCCACAGCTTCACTGGCTGACAATGCCTGGAAAAAGGCGTGTGCCGGTATTGGATCCTGGCCTGCGCGGGGACATAGGGGGAGCCCCTCTCTATGGTACAGCTGCATATGCCAGCTGGGCATGTCTCAGCTTCAGGGTAGGTGGTGAAGGAGAAGTGGTGGCTGGAAAATAGGCAGGACTGTGGCTGCAGGAGGAAAATAGAGATATAAAAAAAACAAGTAAGTGACTTTTTACTTATATCTATACTTGGTGAGTTATCTGTAGCAGCATGGCCATACCTGCTACAGTGTGTGCATGTGTGTGTGTATTGTGTGTGTGAGTGTGTGTGTGTGTGTGTGTGTGTGTGTGTGTGTGTGTGTGTGTAGTTATTGCTACTTTTTTGTTTGCACCTTAAAATCCATTTGCGTGGAAGCATTCAAAATTATGGAGAGAAAATAGTAGGAGTACAGGCCAGAAAGAAGTAATTAAGTGGTTTTGTGGGTAAGTTTGTGTATTGGGGTGGGAAAAACCATATGTGCTTCATTGATGTGTGTGCTACAGTTCAACTGTGAAAATCAGATGACGGACAGAAGAAAACTGAAAAGCATAACAGTGGCTACAAAAATGCCGCATGCATGCAGATGTATTCAGATGCAATATGTATTGAAGGACAAGTGAGCTAGATGTGTGCAGACAGTATGGCTTAGTGGTTAAAGACACTGAACTGTAAGACAGGAGCCTAGGAGGCATGGGTTTGAATCTCAACAACTTCCAGCTGTGTATGGTGTGATCCTGAGCAAGTCACTTAACTTTTACGTGTGCAGTTATCAGTGACCACTTGCTTTGTTGCATGTATGCCACATGCATGCAGTCTTTCCCAATTTAACATCAAAATCATAGTTTCCACACTTGCTTGCTGCATGCATGCCATTTGCATGCAATTGGTTCCAATTTAACATTTAAATCGTACTTGCAGCACACATATCACTTGGGTAGTTTTATGTGTGCAGCATGGAAACATTTCATATAATTATTTCTGTAAGGGTACACACTACCTTTTGTAGCTGCACCTCAACACATTTCTTTAAAATCATTTTTAGAATATACCCTTACAGAAATATAAATGTGTTACGTACATGCAGAATGCATACCACATGCTTAATTGTGCAATGTTTGCATGAGGTTCGCATACACAAAGTGAACCTAAGCAAACCAGGTCTAAGAAGCAAATCAGGTTCACATGCTGCAAGCTTGAAATGTGTGCAGCAGGTAAGCTGGTGCAAACATCTAAAAAGCACATCAGGTTCACGTGTTGCACACTTGACATGAATGCAGCAGTTAAGCTGGCATGAACATCATTTAAAAATCACATCAGGTTCACATGTTGCACATTTGCCATGTGTGCAGCAATTAAGCTGGTGCAAATCCCATCAAAAACACATCAATATCTAATTCTCATACAATTGCTAGCAATTAGAGCCATTAAAATGCATTTTTCATTGATTCCCATTAAAATTAGGTAAACTCATTAATTCTGATCCTTTTGCTAGTTGTTTAATGGCTTTTGATTTTTGTCACTAAATTGCCATTAATTTATAAAGTATTGTTTGCTTATTGCATTAAATGCCTAGGATATAGAGAGACAACATCCTCCATTCCAGATGTGCAAAAATGGGTCTCTGTGGTGTGAAGCCTGATATTTTTATTTTTGGCCATACAAATTCCCTTATGCATATTTAGTGCTACAAATGTGTTTCTCCATGACTGTTTCTGCTCACTTACTTTCCCTTTGTCATTTTGTATGGCGCATATACACTATGGCCATGATCAGCATTCTTTGTGCTGAGTAAGATTTATTTATTTATTTGTACAAGTCGGATTTACAACCTTTGAGTCAGAGACTTATTTACAAAGACACCTCATCACAGGGAGGGCAGACAATAGTACATTGTGCAGAATACAACAGTGGATAACATTACAGATGCAAGAGAAACATAGAAACATTAAACACAGAATACACTGAGTTACATATTGTTATATATCCTAGGTTACATACATTGAATGTACTAATTCCTCGGCTATTAGATCTTGGAAGCATGCATCATACCTTACATTTTGTCAGTGAAAAATGAAGGACAATGAGGGACACTAACCCTCACAATAATCAGGACACATCCTGAAACATGGAGATACTGTAACTCAGAACAAAGTGGAAAAACACTGTATTTACTTGTACCAATATTAGCACTTGAGAATGATTTTCTTCCATACAGCAAGGGTGCCATTTAGGTAGGGCAGAGGAGGGCAGTTGCCCCCCACACACATTCGTGCCTAGGTTGTTCTTATGGTGTGGCAATAATGGCATTAAATTTAGATTTAATCTTTTGCACAATACGTGCCCTCAGGCCTGTGTGTGCTCACGCTACAGGTGTACTCCTGACTCAAATGTGTCTGTATTATGCTGTCCACTTTCTCCTCCTTTTGGCAGAAGCACCTTCACATGTGACATGGAGGAGTTTCAGCCAAGCAAGAGCACATCAGTCATGAGAATGTAACACTGTCTTTCCCACCACAGAGTAGACAGGCTGTACACCAGAGCTTGGAGGATTCAGGAAGCACTGAACTCTCAAAGGCAGTGTTGTGGTGGCATATTTTTGTTGGTCTACTCTTAGTGAGTCTCCATCTCCCCTGGTGGCTGAAGGGTCAGAGGGTGAGCTGGAAGTTAACTTGAAACTAGGCTACCTATGTACTCTACTAGGCTCGCCTTGCAAAAAAACAAACAAAAACCATCACAGGTCCTCTACGGCGGCAACCTATGCCTAGCGGCAGCTGTGACGATGGTGTGGGTGGCCTTCATAGGCCTTGATCAGTGCAGAGCAGCAGCAGCAGCAGCCATGGCAACAGCCAAACAAGAAGAAAGAAACACAGGTTGGGTGGGTTCGGTTGGTGAGGAGATTTGGTTGCAGATGACATTGAGGACCTGGGATGGTTGGTTCTAGCATCCAGTTTCTGTCAGAAGGACAGAGGAGAAGTGTATCAAACTGGGCTGGTGACACACTGTGCCAGGCTGCAGGTTCAGGCCAGATGGCCGGGAAAGTAAAATAGTTTTTTTTTTGTTTTACAGCGGGGATAGGGGAAGGAGGAAGGACTGAAATATTGAAGTGTTTTTCACATTTCTGCACCTTTGGGAAGCTTCACAACCAGTACGGGATGGGTATTGAATGGAATGGCATCAGGAAGAGAAATCAGAACAGAGTTTACTTTTCTTGGGGGGTGGGGGTTCAGAACTTCAGCCAGGAAAGAAATTGGTTAGTAACTGGGTGGGTTTAAGCCCAAGCCTGATGAACTGCTCCGTGGTATAGACAGATGAATCTTATACATTTAAATTTTTCCTGATTTGCATACCACTGTTCAGTCACAACAAATAATATTTACCTTTTAGAGATGTTCCAGACATTCTAGAGCTTGCCGCCTAGGGGCTAACTAGCACCTGACCTCCACTGGTTGTCTCCCTCATGCTGAAATCTGAAATGGTGCCCCTGCCATGAAGTCTAAATTTACAGGACATCCTCTGTGTGAGCAGCATTTTTTCCATAAGGGATGGAAGAGGAGCAGAGCAGAGCAGTTTTCAGGGGTAAATAAGGGCTGTCCCTTGCATTCAAGGACAGTTAAGCGGTATATCATGCACAGACTATTGGAGTCCCACTATAGTCAGACTTATGTCCCCCCCCCGTGAAGCTAACCTTCACACCCCCTTGAGCAGGCACAATATGATATAGGACAAAGGAAGAATGCATGGGCTTGCACCACTAAAATTAATAGGGGTATCATTTTTATTACTGTTTTATAAATTATTGATGGAGAGTAGGAGATTAATGAAGGCCACTGCTCAGTTTACATGGGTCTAATCAGTAGAACATTGCCCTTCATTATTCTCCAACTCACCATCATAATGTATAAAATAGTAATAAAAAATAACTCCATTCATTTTAAGGGGGTATGCCCCATCACTCTGACCCTTGGACATAATCTCTTAAAGACTTCTGCCTCTGGCTCCCTAGTACTCAGGTAAGAGACTCTTGACTTATATCTATACTTGCTGGGTTGTCTGTAGCAGCATGGCTGTACCTACAACAGTGTGGGTGAAATGGTGGGGGGGGACTGGCCATGTGGGTGCGGGAGTGTCAAGTTATTGCTACTTTTGTGTTTGCCCCTTTAAGTATGTTTGTGTGGAAGCATTCAAAACTATGAAAAGAAAATAGTAGGAGTATAGGTCAGACAGAAGTAATTAGGTAGTTTTGTGGCTAAGTGTGTGTATTGGGGAAGGGGGAAGAACCACATGCATTTCCATTGGTATGTGTGCTACAGGTTAGCTGTACAGCTGAGATGAGGGAGGGGGGACAAGAAAACTAAAAAGTATAACAATGTCTATAACCATGCCACATGCGTGCATATGTATTTAGATTTGCATTGAAGTACAAGCCAGCCATATGTATGCAGGCAGTGTAGCTTAGTGGTTAAAAGCCCTCAACTGCAGACCAGAAAACCTGGAGATCAGAAAACCTGGGTTTGGATCTCATTAACCTCCACTTGTATATGGTGTGATCCTGAGCAAGTAAATCAACTTTTATGTGTGCAGTTATCAGTGACCACTTGCTTTTTGTTCGCATGCCACATGCATGCAGTCTATTCCAATTTAACATAAAAAACATGCTTTCCACACTTGCCTGCTACGTGCATGCCACATGCATGCAATCAGTTCCAATTAAACATTTAAATCATGCTTGCAGCACACATACAGTATCACATGGGTAGTTTTATGCGTGCAACATGAAAACATTTCATATAATTATTTCTGTAAGGGTAGGTTTGGTAAGAGTGGTTTACAGAGATTTGTAAACTGAATCCTTTGATCACCCATTTTGGAGTTTTTGAAGTTAAGGGGTATTTTTTATTTTTGGCACTTAGGCCCCAGCCTCTGAGAAAGTTTGAGAATATGCCAGTGGTTTTCCACTGCTTACTAAATGCATTTGATGGTTTCTTACTTTCACAGAAACATAGAAGCATAGAATCTGCCTACAGAAAAGGACCACTTGGCCCACTAGGTCGGCCCAAGTGTACCCTACCTACTCTACCGCTTCAGACCCTATCTAGTTCTGGTAAATCTTCCCCCTCCCTACCTCTGTTCTAACATACGTCTATGCTTATCCTATGATTGCTTGAATCCCTCCATTGTTCTTGCTCCCACCACTTTGACTGACAGTTAATTCCATGTGTCTGCCACCCTTTCAGCAAAGAACTATTTTCTCGCATCTCTCCTGAACTTCTCCCCTCCAGCTTAATCACATGCTCCCTAGTCCTGGAAATTGTTCTCATTTAGAATAGGCTCCCCTCCGGTACCCTGTTCACCCCTGTGAGGTATTTGTAGGTCACAATCATGTCACCTCTTGCTTTCCTGTCCTCCAGGTTGTGCATGTTGAGATCCCTCAGTCTCTCCTCATAGTGCTTCCATTTCAAACCCTGTACCATTTTGATTGCACTCCTCTGGACTCCCTCCATCCTTTCTATATCCTTTCTGCGGTGAGGTCTCCAGAACTGGACACAGTACTTCAGGTAAGGGCATACTAGAGAGTGATATAGTGCCAGCCCCATCCCCTCCACAGGTGATGCCCCTCCCTATGCACCACAGGATCAGAATATCCCTGCCAATGACCTTGTCACACTGCCCTACCACCTTGAAGTCATAGGTTTCATAGGTCATATTTGAGCAAAATAGACACTTTGCCCATTGATAGTTTGCCTTTTCTCAAAGGTTGTATCCAGACAGTTTATTCCATATGTAGTACTGTAAGTATTCGATTTACACTTGAATTCCTTCAGGTTTCAACTACCAACCACCTCTACAGGTAGGTCATTCCAAATTTTCCCCACCCTTTGGGAGAACCACATCCCTTTTTTTTAGTATGATTTATATCCATATTTATCTGTAGCAAATGGGATCTTGTTATAATACAATAACCCCAAGGTCCCTTTTCTGTCTAGTGACTGCCAATACCTCCCACCATCCTATGCAGCACTGAAGTTCCAATGACCCAGGTGCATGATTTTGCACTTTTTTCCCCATAGAAATCCAACTGCCATGTTTTTGACCACTCCCCCAAGTTTCCCCAAGGCCCCTGCACATTTTCTCCTTCCCCTCCTGAGTGTCCACCTTATTTCTGATTTTTGGTGTCAACTGCTGAAAGACATACCCTCCTGTGCAGTTGCCCTGCAATGTCCACTATGAAAATATCGAAGAGGATAGATCCCAGTACCAAACCCTATAGTTCCCCACTGACCACTCTTCCCTTATTAGAGTGTGAGGCGTTAACCACCCCCTTGCTGTCCTATCTATTAACCAGTTTCAAACCCAAGTTACCAGTTTGGACCCAACTGCAATAATGGTCAGCTTTCTAGTCAGCTCCTGTGTGGCACAGTGTTGAAAGACCTTGCTGAAGTTCAGATAGGCTATGTCCACTGCCCTCTCCTGGCCTTTATTTTGTTTGTAGACATTGTGAAGTAGCCAAACCTCAACACCAGTGCATCTGTGGGTTGGCAACATCAGTAGGTTTGTGCTCTGGCATCTGTGTGAGTTATTTTACTGTTCAGTTTTATTTCTTTGTCAAAGAATGATACTCTGCATTTAGTAATAACTATCATGTAGACTAACCTTGACTAGACTAGATTTCCTCTGCTATAATTTTACAATTTCTCTTGTCACTTGAGTTCAACAGTACCTTCTTTTTAAAAATAAGATTATGTTGTCAAAATTCTGTACATATTTCATATTTCTTCATTCTGCTGCCCAAAAAGATTCTGACATACAGTACTTTGTTCACAGGGATTCTGGGACCAGATGGGTAAATTGTGAGCATTCTCATTGTCTACTAGCTGTTATGATGCTGGAATAAGGAGAAAACCACATTTCAGTCACGCAACAACATCACCACATAATTTGTGACACATGGGGGCTCCTGACCTGACCTTGTCATCATCCAATTGGAACCCAGAACTTCTGGCACCATGGAAAGCTTGTTACCATAACAACTAGTTTGTTACAGCTCCTACACTTTTTATGCAGAGTGGAAGTCTTTTTATTTGTTATTTTACCTCAAGTTATTTTTATTAACCTTGTATTGCAGGTATTCTAAATTCTTAAGTAAAATTGTGCTGTTTCATGGGAGAGATTATGTGATACAAATGGGGAAGGGGAGAAACCAAAACAATAAACCTGTCATAACAGTTCTACAGAGAATATATTGTATATCCATGTACTTACATATCCCAAGCTTAACATTTACAGAGAAAAAGTGAGAGTCCTGATAGGGGAAGAGAAAGGGAACAGTGTTTAACCAGGAGTAGCACACTAAGCCAAAGCTTGTTTCCAGATGCAACATGGGAGCACAAGGAAGTCAAGTGACTTGCTCAGGATCATGCAGTATGCACCTAGGAGGCTATGGGATTCAAACCAGATCTCCAGATCTGCAGCTCAGAGCCTTAACCCACTGCACTATATTGCCTCCCTGATAGGGAGATCAATGTTCATCTTCTTGTATTGTTTTTACCTGTAGAACATAAAAGAAAGTACAAGTATTATAGTTGGTTCACAATCCCATTGTGACATGGGTGTGGAGGAGGTGAGAAGGGGAACAATGTGAATAAAACCAGTTATCTATCATCTGCAATCTCAAGCTACTATTTCAAATAGGTCTTAAAACATTACAAACATGTGAAGGGCCTACCAATTGGAAGTTCAGTGACTCGATCATGGTATCGTATCTTGTTATGATATACTTTAACCTTGTGTCTCACAACCAATCAGTGCAATGTTCTTCATGTGGTGTGATTGTTTTTCTCATACTATATTATTTATTTCTGATATTAAACCATATCTGTGACACTTGGACTGTGCTTTGCCATTCAATTCAGTGGTGTTCATAGGGATAATACATGGGGTAGGCAGAGTTAATACAGAAACATAGACAATGATGGCAGAACAAGACCAATAGTCCATCTAGTTTGCCCAAGTTCCACATCTACCCCTGGGACCTACTGTCCCTCCTGGGTCCTTGCCCTCTCCATCCTTCCCCCAACTCTCCACCCTGATTCTGATGCTCTGAGCAAACATTGCTGCATATCCTTCATTCTATGCTAACTGTGCTTGAAACCACAAACACTTTTCACACCCACCACCTCAGCTGGCAGAATGTTCAATGACTCCATCATCCTCTCTGTAAACTAGTGCTTTCTCACATCCCTCCTGGACCTCCCTCCTGTTAGCTTCTACTCATGTCCATGTGACTGCGAGCTAGTATTAAAGCTAACTAGTTTTCTGCAGTTCACCTTCTTGATTCCTTTTAGAAACTTTAACATCTTTATCATGTCAACCCTCTCCTTTCTGGTCTCCAGTAAGTACATGTTTGGTGCCTTACGACACTCATCAGAGGATCTGTCCTGATGGCTCTGAATCATTTCTCTGACTCTGCACTGCACCATATCCAGCCTATTCCTATCCTTCCTGAGGTGAGGACTCCAGAACTGGGTGCATTACTCTAGGTATGGCCTCATCAAGGGTCTTTCTATGTAGGGGAAGTATTACCTCTCCCTTTCTACTATCAATACCCCTCCCAATACATCCTAGCATCCTACTTGCCTTGCTATATGCTTTGTTACACTGGCTCGATTGCTTTAGGGAGTTACTGATGAAAACTCCAAGATCTCATTCATCAGCAGTACTGTAGTACTGAGCCTCACCCCTCCTATCCAGCACTACCTCTTAGGGTGATTGTTCCCTAAGTGCATTACCTTGTACTTTTTGATGTTGAATTTCAACTACCAAACCCTAGACTACCCCTCCAGCTTTTGTATGTCTCTCTACATGTCCTCTGTTCCCTCGTCACTTTTTACCCTCCAAGACAGTTTAGTGTAATCTGCGAAGGGACAAAATCTGCCTTGAATTCCCTCACAAATGTCGCTGATGAACATGTTGAAGAAGACCAGATCCAGAACTGATCACTGTGATACCCCACTCATGACGTCCCTCACCCACTTCGAATTTAACCCCATTGACCACAACCCTCTGCTACCTCCCATTTAACAAGTTACCTACCCAATTTATCTTGATCTTAGCTGCACCCAGGTCTTATATCTTCTTCAGTGAGTATCTGTGAGGCATCAAGAGTAAATCTTCGGCATGGCCCCTATCTAATGCTCTCATCACCCAGATGAAGAACACTATTAGGATAGTCTGACAAGACCTCACTACCATGAATCTGTGCTGTTCACTATCCCAGAGATCATTGCTCTTCAAGTAGTCCATGAGGTCCTCTTTGACCAGTGACTCCATCAGCTTCCGTACAGTAGAGGTAAGATGGACAGGTCAGTAGTTCCCTACTTGTTCCCTGTCCCCAAAAACCACATCCACCACCCTCCACTCTTTCAGAACTACCCTCAGCTTTCTGAGGTGTTGAACAGTCCTATCAGGGGTTCAATTAGTTCTGATGCCAATTTCCTGCATAGTCTCGGATGCAACCCATCTGGTCCTGGGGCCTTACCTATCATTAGGGATGCCATCCCTTTCAGGACCCTTTCACTAATAAATATTGTCTGAACATCTCCAGGACCCCCTTAGTGACCTCTTTGCTGCCACTCCCTGACAAGGGCCCACTGTCCTCCTTTGTGAAAACTGAGCAAAAGTACTCATAAAACACAGTGGCCTTTTGCCCATCCTCCTCTATCACCCTACCCCCCCAGCTAACCTTATGATTCACCCTCCTTTTATTCTTTTTTCCCATTACATCTGGAGAACTGTTTTCTCTGCTCTTGATCCCCTCCACAATATGCAGTTGTGTCTGCTTTGCTTCCCTAACTGGCTCTTTGCCCACCTATTTTATAGTAAATATTATCACCTTTATTTCTCACCCTGCTTTTCTTTACATTTGCAGAAGGCCGTTTCGGCCCTCTTCACCTCCCTGACCTTTATTGAGAATCATAATTGTATCTTGAATGTATTCTTTTTGGTTTCCATTGTACCTTAGATGCCTCATGAATGGTCCCCTTGATTGCCCCATCTCTCTTCCACCCCACCTATGATTTCCACCCCACCTATGTTTTCTACCCCTTCTTTTTTTAAATTGAATTAACTTTATTAAAAACCAAAAAACATAACAACATATATAATACACATTATGTCCAGGAGTTATAGTGAAAAGAAAGACAAGTCATAACCAGAACCAGGAAATATACATTTTACCTTGAAAAAAATACAGCAAAAACTACCACCCCCGCCATCCCCCCAACCATATCACCCACCTGCCCCACCACCGGAGGTATACAAGTGATTAATTAGAAGACATGGGTCAAAAACACCCAACCTTGTATACATTGGGCCACAAAAGGAGGCACATTTGGGAGCCAACTGGAATATGTGTTCAGAGTGTAAATAAAACATACAATGGTTCCCAGATATGGTTATACATGTGTATATTGCCTGACAGACTAGCTACAAGGCGCTCAGCTTCCAAGACAAACAGTATCTCCCTATACCATTCAAGGAGTTGGGGAGAGCATTAGTCTAGCCAATGCCAAAGGATGACCTTTTTTACATATGCTAAAATGAAGGCCATGTGATACCTCTGGTTGCCAATCAAGGTATCAGAGTAGTCTGCCAGAATACATATTTCAGAAAGAAAGGCATCTGAGAGCTCCAACCAGGGATCAAGACATATTCAAAAAGAATTTGAAAAAGGAATTTCTGTCTCACAGGACCACAAAATATGGAGCAAAGTACCAGGCTCTTTACCACATCTGGAATAGGAATCTGTGGGTAGTCTACCCATCTTATGCAATTTAACTGTGGTATAATAAAGATTATGATTAATCTGAAATTGCATGAGGTGATACCTATCCCACTTTATTTATAAAAATGTTCCCAGATGACCAGCCAATTCTGGACAGAATTACTAACCAGGACAGCGTGGTCCCAAACAAAAAACCTTGGTCCCTCAGTAGCTGCAGGAGGGTTCTGTAAAGATCGATAATAATACGAAATATGATGAGAAGTGGGAATGTTGTGGATAAGAGGTAGAGCAAAGATACAAAAGGGACTGGACCATGGACCATTACCAAAAAATTGCAGAAGCATATGTGACACTTGAAAATAATGGAAACAGGAAGAGGTAGGCAAATGGTAAAGGGAGCGGGCAACCTGAAAGGATATCAGTGTCTGGTTCTGAGTAAGGTCCACAACTGTATCTATGCCCATACTCAGCCAGAACCCCTTTGTAAGCATCTGTCTGGCTATTCCAAAATTAGGCTTGCCAAATAAGGGCTGAGATATATCTTTATACAGTCAAATTTTAACTAAGGAACATAATTGCAGGGGAACCCAGAGAGATGCTTCCACAGGTGTTTGCCATAGTGGTTGAGGAAGTTGCTTCCTGGTGAGGTAAGAGAGTGACTGGATGTCTAAACTATACATAGAACATAAGGAACATTCTATATCCAACCAATATGGAACATAAGACTCAGGAGTGTCCCCCCAGATGGCCTAAACCAGTAAGAAGATCTAGTTTTTTCCACCCCTTCTAACTTTTCCCTGACCAGCTCCCTCAGCCTACTGAAGTCTGCCATCCTAAAATCAAGGACTTCATGTCTCAATAGCAGTTTACCAGACCCAGGTGTCAGTTCCACCAAACAAAGTTATGGTTGCTGTTCCCTAGTGGCTCCCCTACTCCCATAGCTACTACCACCTCTGAGTTGGTGAGCACCACATCAAGATGTCTACTGGTGGATTCTTTAACTAGCTGTATCAGCAGACAGTCTTGGAATGCATCCAGCAAGGCTTGACTTCTAGTGTTGCTGGCCATCTTGACATCCCAATCAATGTCCAACGGTTCAGATCACCAACCACTACTACTTTCCACTTTGCCGCCCCTCTTTCAAATTCTTCCCTGAGCTCCCTGTCCCTATCCTCCCTTTGCCCCGGAGGTCCATAGATCACTCCCAATTGCAGTTTCTTGCCTGAGACTGCCATGAGCTGAACCCAGGTAACCATATTTCATCACCACGATGCCCTTCTTGACAAAAAGGGCTACTTCTCCCCCTCCAGCTTTTCCTCTATCCCTCCTGAAAATTGAGTACCCAGGGATCATTAGTTAAAGTTAAGTTTTAAAACAAATTCATAGTTCCTTACTTTTGTGGATTTAAGAAGAAACCCTAACTTGTGCATTAACATTCTGTAGCTTGTTTCCAAACTATATCAAACAGGTGCACTAGTGCTTGCATATTATGGGTGAGTAAGCAATTCCATATTCCTGCACCCTAATAATTCCACCCCATTCAATGAATTTAGTTGAAATTTGGCAAGCTGAGAATCTGTGCCAAGATTACCAAATCCTATAAATTTCATCGCAATCAGTTCAGTGGGGGCAATGATTTTTTATTTATTTATTGTTGTCGCGGATCAATACCTTTGAGCTATGGATCTTATTTGCAAAGGTTCCACATTGAAAGATACAAACATTATGCAGGTATATTTACATAAACAGGTCTAATACATGATATTCAGGCAAGGAACACTTTTACAAATCATACAGGTATTATAGTGGCACGGTAGTACTTCTATAGTTAGGGTTGAGTACCCCATTTAAGGTTAAATCTGAAATTTGGCAGCTTAATAACTTTGCCACTGTATAATGGATTTGCCTGAAATTTGGCATGCACAGTCTGGTACCATATATCTCTGGACCTGCTAAGTTTTGTTTTGGTCAGATGTACAGTTGCAGAGCTATAAAGCACTGAAAACCACACATATTATGCATTTTTGTGCATTCTTTGTGCGCGCCTACAGGTTGCACGGTTTTCGCGACCAGTCCAAATCCTTCAGGGAACAAGCAGCTGGGGTCCACAATGTGCCTAAAATATAAATGGTTCAAAAGTTATTCAAAAAACAAGTTTCCTATTGTAGTCAATGGGAAAAGTTAAAACATGCGAAAGTGTCGCAAATGCACTTTTTACTTTAGCAAATTACCCTTGTAGTGTCACAAATCGGCCATCTTGTTTTCAGTTGGTAGTCACAGAAATGCTTGGCATTTAAATTTGGGACCCTCTAGAGACACAAATCTTGTGTTCACCTAGTTGAGCCCTGAGGATGCTAGCCATGTCTTTTTTGGGGTAAAACACCCCATAAATATGTTTTTTAAATTTTTTTAAGAAGTAGTGTTGCAAAGTACTTTTGCATATGTGACACTTTCATGATTTCATTTGTGAAAGTGTTGTGATTTGCGAAAGTACTTTGCAACGCTATGGCCAAAACAATAGGGAATCTTTGCCACCCTGTTGCAAAAGAATGGTTTTGTCTACTGGGCTGAAATTTAGAGGGAAGAAAGCCAATATCCCACAGATGTGCCTTTTGGTGGTTTTGTAACAAAATATTAGAGGGCTGCAAAGTTATGGCACTCTGCAGTTGATGATTATTTCCATAGGCTAATATTACGACGTCCGCCGGACCTTATGGGGCCCGTATCTAAAAAATGCTTCGAGATATGGACTTTTCATCAGAAGAATGCTTAGTCCCTTGCTATTATATGAGATTTAAAAAATGTTTCTACATTGTACAGTTATTTAGCTATAAGCAATTTAGTATTCCAAGTGCTCATTTTCTGCTCCGAGGGCCATTATTATGCATACATTCTTTATATTCACTGTGTTTCTGAATGCACCTTTTTGGGAAACAAAAGGGTGTGCGTTTGCAATACTGTTACCGTTAGCATTTCCACTTGCGTTTCTATAACTGTTTGCGTTAGTGTTTCTGTTTATATCAGCGTGTGTGTTACCCTTTGCATTTGCATTACTGTTACCCTTTGCGTTTCCATTACTGTTTTTGTTTGCATTTACTTTTGCATCTGTGTGTGCGTTATCATTTGCGTTTGCGTACGCACTTGTGTTTGCATTTCTGTTTGTGTTTTCTTCGGCATCATTGTCGGTGTTACTGTGTTTGCATTTCCAATTGCTTTACTGTGACCGTGTGTGTTACCATTTGCATTTGCATATGCAATTGTGTTTTTTTGCATTTCGGTTTTCATTACTGTTTTCTTTGGCATCATCATTGGTGTTACCATAACCGTTTGCATTTCCAATTGCGTTCCCTTTACCATTTGCATGTTCTTTACCATTTTCAGTAGCGTTTCTGTTGTTGAGTGCATTACTGTTTCCTTCTGCATCGCCATTGCCGTTACTGTTTAGTTTCTGTTTGCATTTGTGTTAGTGTTTTCATTTTCATTACCGTTTTCATTACCGTTTGCGTCTCTGTTGCCATTAACGTTTGACTTACCATTTGCATTACCATTTCTGTTTTCATTTACGTTTATGCTTGCGTTTCTCTTACTGTTTGTGTTATCATTTCCATTTGCATCACTGTGTGCATTAACATTTGCGCTTGCGTTAACATTTGCGCTTGCGTTACCATTAGCATTGCTATTTTCTTTTACTTCACTGTTTCCATCATCGTTTGTGTTAACGTTACCATTTGTGTTTTTGTGTTTGTGCAGTGCAGTGCTAAACATTATATTTTTGCTATTTTTCTACACTGTCTTCTGTGACGCATAGTGCAGCCAGTGTGTGGTTGATTGGTCTGAAACATGGCATGTACAAAGACCTTTGTTCGAGGAATATGCCAGTTTTTGTTAGGTGAAAAAATGTTGTTCCATTCAAGAGTTATTGCCATTTGAAATTGCCCTACTTCACAGTTACTGATTTTTCGGCCACCGGGTCTGCCATTTTAGCATGGTTTGGTCTTTTAACATGAAATTTGGAGGGTGCTGAGAGGATGTTCTGGGAATGCAAATGATGCTGTTTACATATTTCAAAAATAATTCACTATGGAGATACTGTGTGACACAGTTAACATTTTGTGCATAGCACGCTGCATGGTGCTACTGGCTTGACATTTATAGCATAGGTAGCCCAAATGGTATGGAGGTGCCTTGCAGTGGTTTGCTGTGAAAAAAACATTAACAGGTGCAGAATTATGCCACTCCAATGAATGAAAATTTGGTCCATTACCTAACACACACCCCAATGCCGGTTGGTGGGGGCAGGGTGGGCGTGGGGTGCAAGGGGTGGCAACCCTAACACTGAATTTCTTTGCTTTTGTCACTGTGGAACAATCCTAACTGATGCATTAAACATAGTTTTTTGCCATGAATATATAGTTATGGAGACAAGCTATAAAGGTAAAGCAAGTGGTCACAGAGTTAATTCTGAATAAAAAAGCAGGGTTACAGGAGGAAGCAGGGTAGATAAGGTGGGGAGCAGTCTGTGGATTGGAAATAGGAGGGGATCCACCCATAGGGTTTCATTAGTTAAAACTGGAGTGAAGATGGAATTATGGTGTTGAGTTAAGAGAGGCTGGGCAGGAGTGGGAGACACTTGGCGATTGATGGATTGGGTGTTGGGGGGTCTGAGAAGGGATGGTGGTGTATCAGTGAAAGGGTCTGGTTTAAGCTGATGGGGGAATGAGAGAGAGAAAGAAGGGTGAGAAGGGGGAAGTGCTCAATACATAGAGGTGCAAAATACATGCAATATTTAATTGGCCAAAATTAAAACTTTTTGCTCACCTATAACTCAAAAATGGTTTGGAATTTAAACTGGAAACTTAAAGTCTGTTCCAAGGGGTGTGCTTTTCTGTTTTTTACTTTTCTCTTTTTTATTTTTATACCTTGTCCCATTTTTGAATTATAGGTGAAAAACTGGCCTGTTTTTACATATGCTCAGTAGCAAAACTGAGCATTTTAAAACCAGCAGATTTTTTATGGACTCATAAATATGTGTACACATTTGTTTGGTGAAAATGCATGCCTGTCTGTGGGGGGAGATCTATTCCCATCACAATGAGTGTGAAGGGTGATTCTGTGGATGTATATGTTCAGTGGGGGTGAGACTGCATGTCAGAGTGTAACCCTACAACTGCTGAATGGGGCTGTGGACATGCATGAAAACTATAAAATGAAACCATTAACCACATTCTGTATTTATGTCCCTTACTTGTTTCTGATAAGATAGCCCTCCAGGGCTGTTAATCACCCCTCCACATCCACAGAAGAACCAGGCACTGAGCTGCCCACCTCCGGTGCTGGATAAGACCCTCCCGCCTATTTTGCCATAACACCTCCACACACAAAGAAGCCAATACTAGGGTGTCCAATCCCCCCAGCAACTCTGTTTGCTAATGGTGTGGTCACCACCAGTGCTGGCTCAATCCTTCTTTGCAATAGGGTGTGACACCAGGGTGACCATCCCTGGTGCCACCATAGACAAAACTGACATTGGGTGCTCAATCCCTTGTGTTGGTATCTGTAAATTCAAATGTCCCTTGTCATCTTTTTTTCTTTCACCCATAGCAGAGAAAATTTTCCATTGATGTCTGTTGCTGCTGTCCATCCCCTCTCCGCACCTGACCCCCCACTCAGCACCCAACACCCTCCAATCTACACTCACTTATAAAATGTCCAACAGTGTATCTCTTGACTACAAAAAGATGCCCTACTGCTATGGAGCTGACCGGAACTGACATAATACAAAGTAAGTGCATTTCATGTTTTTCAATGGATTTTAACCTTTTACTTTTAACTCTGGCATTTTTTTTATATTTTTGCCTCCAATAAACAGTGCTTATTTACAGACACCACTTCATGAGCATGTTAGATACATTTTTTCAGATCCCCTAAAACAGGTTTTCACAGTCACTGTGCAAAAATCATCTTTTGGGTTGTAGTTGAAAAATTTTACTGACCTGGTTCATGAGGTGGGGCTATTAAAAGACTATGCTAAAAATTTAGGACAAAAATATAAAAAGATGGTGTTAAGATACTGAAGGAATGCTAAAATTTGTAAACCTTTACTCATTACTTTGGTCATTTTAAATATTTTGACCCCAAATTTTCAACACAGCCATTAGGGATGCTCAGATTGTCCAGAGTCCACTCTGTTTTGCATCTGTTGGAATTTGAACTATCTAGCTCTGAATACCAACTGCATGCACAACCCCACAATTTGACACATAGTGAAGCAAGAACAAGTACCCTGCCTGGTTTATATGCACCCTTTCATCACGACTTAGCAGGTTGCTTTGTGATCTGGACTCCAGTCTATCAGTCCGACCCTGTGGTGGAGGATGTGGAGTTGTCCACTTCTCTTAGTCCAAAAGTCCTGTGCTGATCCATGTGACTGGCAGCATGCAGTCAGAAAATTCATACTGTATGGTATATTGTCAGGTCAGAGTGGCAAGCCCATTTGGAGAAGAGTCTTCTCCTCCCCCCACAGCCCACTACCATTGTTATCACCTCCACCACCAACTCGAGCTTGTGCCCACTGTTGTCCACTACAGTCAGGCTTTGGACAACAAAATGAAGCCAGGGCTCAGGATCTTGGGGATGGAACAGAGAAACCAGTGATAAGCGGTGTTGTGGCAAAGTCAGGAGGTTTCTCTCACAACAGGTTGATGTGCCTGTGCCAGGAGAGGTGGGTTGACATGCAAAATGGGGGATAAAAGCAGCTGGCAGAATGAATGTTCAGTCCCAGCAGGCCCTACATCACCAACAAGCCCCCTCCTGCTGCCAGCTGCCCAACAGCATCACTCTCCATCTGAGGACTTACATTGTTCCTTTGGTATGCCCCACTAATTCTCCCACTGCAGGGATAGGAAGGGAAGAAATGTCCACCTCCACTTGACTCTCAGACACTTTGGCAGTCCATTGCCCTGTCAGTGTTGCAGGGCATATGAAAACTGGTGGCTTCATCCTACCCTAGTGGCAGTCAATTTGCAGAGCAAGATGTTCCCCCCTCCCGGAGAGGAGAGTGGTCCCAGGGATATTGAGTCCTGTCCACCTCCCCCACGCTGGCCTACCTGAGAGACCCATGTCTGTTCCAAATCCCAAATCACTGCTGTGGTACAACTGCCTACCCTTCTGACCAACTCACTTTAACCCCCCCAAAAAAAACCTCTGCAAACCCTTTGCAACTGACTCAGGAGATCAGTATTTTTATTACTCATGCTAAACCATTATACCCTTTATGTGTAGAGGTCTAATGGAACAATGAACATGGTACAACAGGATGTCAACCCAGGAATTTGTGGACACTGATCACATGTATCAGATAAATATTATTTTATGCTTAGTGCACCTTATTTGTCCCATTTACTTACTAAACAGCTGCAGATACTTTGTGTCACAGTTGCTATTTTTATTTTACATGTGTGACTGGATAGTCACTCAGGCGATCCAACCTTCATCACAGAATCCACAGGATCCAGCTATGAAATATTTTCTTATTAGCTATGCTAGGATGGTATGGTTAGTGGTAGAACTACAACTACTAAGACACAGGTACTGTATTACAGGTATGAGGTGCCATCTCCCCACCTCTTCCTATCCTGGGGTCCCAAATGGCTCCATTCTGGGACCAATCCTCTTCCCAATCATCCTAAATGACCTCCCTCTGTCTGTGCCAGCTCACATATACATGTGGTTGGAAGCCACTGAGAAGGAAACAAACCTCTGTGTCAGGCAGGTTAAAAAGAGCAAGAGAAGAAAGAGACCGCTATGGTTCACCAAGGAAGTAAGAGAGAACATAAAGACAAATAAACTAGCATTAAAAAGGTACAAGTCAACGCAGAAGGAAGAGGATAGAGAAGTTTACCAGGAAATAAGGTAAGTTCATGAATGGTAGGCACAAACGGAGAACATTGCCAATTTAGTAAAAAAAGGTGATAAAACATTCTTTAGTTACATAAGCGAAAAAAGAAAGAAAAAGAAAGGGATAGTAAGACTAAAAGTTGAAGGAGCAGACGGTGTCAAAAAGGACCAGAAGAAAGCTGACATATTGAAAAAGTACTTTTGTTCAGTGTTTATGAAGGAAGGGGTGGGTGATGGGCCACAGACAGGGGAAAAGGGCATTAAAGGAACAGAGATGAACACTATCTCTCTTACAGAGGAGACAGTCCTCAGGAAACTAGCTAAACTTAAAATGGATAAGACAATGGGGCCAGACAAGGTTCACCCCAGGATACTAAGGGAAGTTAAGGAGGAGCGGACTGCACCTCTGATGGCCCTGTTCAAGCTATCACTGTACACTGGGGAAGTCCTGATGGACTGGAGGAGGTCAGATGTTGTCCCACTTCACAAAACTGGAAATACACATTTTCAACATAGTCATTTTTTCACACCACCTCATGAACATGGCAACTGTCATTTTCCAAATCCTACCCAAATAAAGTTTTCACACTTGTTGCATGAAGTCACCTTTCAGGCAGGATTTAAACATGTTTTTCTTCTTTGTTCATGTGGTGGGTTCATAAGAAGGCTATGTTGAAAATTTGGATTAAAACATATTAAAAACCAAAAAACTATACGTGTGCATTTAAATTTTTCAGTGCATGCTCGCAACTTCAATAATTTTCAATATTTTGAACACACATTTTCAACATAACCATTTTCTTACACCACTTCAGGAATGTCACAGCTGTCATTTTTCAAATTCTGTCCAAAATGTGTTTTCACAGTTGTGGTATGAGATGATGTTTAAGCCACTGCTGTAATGACACTTGCCTTGTTCCGAAGGAGTGATCATAAAAAGACTATGTTAAAAATTCGGGGTCAAAATGTGAAAAAACTAAGTTATAAAGAAGTATTGAATTGTTCTGTGTTTACTCATGACTTTATTTTTGCAGGTTGTGGCCCCTAATGTTCAGCATATCCCTTGTGTTACCCCACCTCTTGAACATGACAGGTGTCATTTTTCAAATCCTCTCTGAAACTCATCTTCATAGTCACAGTGTGAAATAACCTTCTGGATAGGATTTAAAAAATTCCACCTGTCTTGATAAAAACATCAGATCATAAAATGACTACCGGAAATTTAGGGTCAAAACGTGGGAGCCCTCTGAAAATTAAATATGGCCTATCCTGGGTAAATACAATCTAAAAATGTTTGAAAGCAGAACACCACTGAAAATGAGATATTGCATCTCATCAGTTCTATCCTGGGTAAGTATATAGTAAAAATGTGTACAAGCAAGACCTGGTACAACAACAATGCAAGCGTCAAATATTCAGCACTGATAAATGTTTGTTTAATGTAATTGTTAGTTTGGGTATGTGTGAAGTCTGTTTAATGACCCCAGTGTATTGCTTTGTGTATTTGTTTTGCAGTAACTCTAATATTACTCATCAGTTATGGAACCCAGTGACATCAGCTGACCTGAAGACTACTGTGACGCAACAGATGTCAGCTCTGCTTCATTTTAGTCTTCAGCTTAATTAGTATTACTGGGTTTGGCAACTGCTAAGTAATTAAAAAGTAATTATTGAGTGAGAAAAGGCTACATTAATATGGAGCCTTAAATAAGGAAAAAGCAAGACTATTTCAAAACAAACACAAAACAAGTCCTTGTGAATGATTAGACAGACTTTACACATGCTCACATTTACAGTTATATTAAAACATGTAAACAACAGGGTTTATGTTCCATTTAAGGCACTCCAGAAGTGGGGTTGCCTCCACCTCATGCCTAATGATTCCCCTAAGGTTAGACTAATTGATGTCAAGCGAACAACCCAGGCCCTTAGCATGCCTTAATAAATAACACACTACACTTTTTGTAACCTCCTGGGGAAATATAGTTGCAGAACACAGTCTCAACTTAGCATTAAATCAAAGGCATCATCGACACAAAGTATACAACCAGATTGGAGTCAGCCATTAGCCAACAAAGTAAAAGTTTTTATTCTAGACAAATAGTTTAGAAATTATTTTAAAAGCTCATTTTTAAAAGCTCCAATCTTCAAACAGTTTAAACTGAAACTTCTGAATGGATGAGTCATTCTACAATAAAACAGCATTGCTGCTGCCACCATGTTATGCATAATATGATACAAACAAAAATCTTAAATATTTTTTGTGCCCTGACATTCTCAGTGCACTTTTGATGTAAAAGTATTGTGTGCTGTTCTGGAGACCCCATCTCCACAAGAACATAGACAGGATGGAAGCAGTCCAGAGAAGGGCAACTAAAATGGTGCAGAGTCTGCACAAGAAGCCCTACAAAGAGAGAGAGACTAAATGAGCTTGATATGTATACCATCGAGGAAAGGAGGGAGAGGGGAGACATGATAGAAACTTTCAAGTACCTCAAGGGAATCAACAAAGTCCACAAGGGGATCATCTTTCAGAAAAAGAGATGTACAAGAACATGGGGGCACAATTTATATATATTTTTTGTTTTTATTTTGTTGCCGTTATTTTATTCTTCTGTTCCATGGCCATCAATCTGGAGGGAGCCCCAGTCCGGTCCCCTGACGTCCACCAGCTGAGGCCGACTGTTACGCCCAGGGCTTATTCCCGGAAAAGGCACCCTAAACCCCACTGAAGACCAGATCCAATGTGATTGGTGCCATGGCTATTCAGGGGTGAGACCTGCAAGCTCCCTCTGTCATCCAGTCAGGAGCTCTTTTTCCCTCAAGTTTTTTTTTCACCCCTCAGGGGTGGAGCATGCAATGACACTGGCGAAGGTAGCATGCATGCTCCCATGCACGTCCTGTCAGACGTCTGCCCTGCCTATCACTCTAATTCATCAGCATTGGTGTGCCATCCCCAGCCTTCGCTAGGGGCCAGACATTGCCCCCCCCCGGAGAAGGAGAGCTGTCCCTAGGATGCTCGATCCTTCTCCTCCCCTGCTGACCCCTGTTGGCCTGCACTCACTCACTCCTGAACATGGGTCGCTGGTGGGGTGCAAGTTGTGGCATTCAGTGCCTCAATCCTCCACACCACCGGGCTGGCTAATGGGGCACAATTTAAAGATGGGGGGATGGCTCAGGGCAATGTGAGGAAGTATTCTTTCATGGATAGGATGGTGGACACATGGAACTGCCTTCCTGAGGAGGTTGTGGGGTCAAAAACAGTGGAGGAATTCAAGAATGCATGGGATGGACATAAGGCAATTCTAGTGGGGGTTGGAGGAAGTAAGCTGTTGGTTAACTAGGATCTGCAGCTTATCCAATAGGTAGGGAAATGGGCAGAGTGGGAGGGCTAAGCGGTCCTTATCTGCCATCAAAGTCTATGTTTCTAAAAGAGTCCTGACTGTACTACTGAAAGACCCATTACTATTTTAATTGTCCAAGTTATAGAAAATATTCTTTTTTACTGCACCACATTTGCATTTCACGGTATCATATTCTAAGCAGCTCTTTCTTTCTGTCTATTCATTCCTCATGTTTATACATTAAGATGAGTATTTCCTAGCATGTCATTATGAAACTATCGGCCAAACAAAGTTCTTGATGTTACATTCTGACAGCATGGATTGTTTAGTTTGGCTTTGATATTTCATGGTAAAATGTTACAGTGTTTGAAGTTGCCAAATCCTAATGGAAACATAAGTCTGATTTGCTGACAGTGACACAGAAAGTCTTCTATGATGCCTAAAAACATCTGACATACTGGTTTAATTTAGAAATCTTATTTCAAATAAAACAAACAATTTAACTGTTATGTTCTCTGTCAGGCATGCAGTATGAATGTGGAAATGGAAGTTACAAATAATTTCTGTAAAACTGTATAAAATTTAAAATTTCATGACCAAAGAGAAACTTTTTTTTTTCAAATGTTTTACTAATAAATAAGGAGGCAGTGTGGTCTAGTGGTTAGAGCACTGGTTTGGCAACTGGAAGATCTCAGGTTCCAATCTCAAAAGTGCCAAATATTCATAGTCTGATATTGAACAAGCTGCTTCACTACCCAGTGCTCCAGCCCATCCAGCTGTGGGAATGGGTAGCAGCAGACTGCACTGGAAATGGAATGTTGCCTCTCATGTGGGCTATCATGGGAAATAAATTGTAAAATAAATGAATAAAACAAATGCCCAGCTAAAATTCAGTATTTAATGTGCAGTGGAGTCTTGCTTCTACCCAGTTTTATGGTCTGAAGAAAAGAACAGGAAGGTTAATTGATTTGCCAAGATCACAACTACACACTGAGTCCATGGCTACACTGGAAGTGGGCCATGGAATTGCCTGGCTCAGAGTTCTGTTTTCTAAATGCTGGAGAATGCTTTCATCTTCCATGAATTCACATCAGATGCTAAAATGTCTTGGACCAACTCTTCCAGTTAGGCTGGCCCAGTTGCCTGGAGGGCTGAAGTGGTTATACCTTACCTCCTGCCACGCTGGCAACCTGGGTTCAGGAGCGGATGCGGGTCACTTGGATGCTGGCTGGGGGAGGGAGGATTGAATGTCCACAGACAGTTCTCCACCCACAGGGGACATTGGTCTCTGTGAGCTGCTGTCTGCCTTCTGGAGGTGTCCAGGTGGTAGTGCAGTTGGGCACATAGAACGACAGCTGTGCATGGACGTTTGAGACTTCTCCACAGAGGCAGAGCTTGTCCATTACATCATTGCACTTGTGTGACCTTCAGGGAAAGAAACCAATGTAGAAAATCCCTCTGGCTGCAGGATGATGTCTAGTCCCTCACAGGCACCACACTGATGACAGGCACCTTCCATGGTCCTGCAGGTAGAAAGACTTGGGTACAAAGGTAAGTCCTGGAGAAGCCGAGTCATGGGGCTGGGGGGAACAGTCAGAAGGAGGTGGATCAGAGGTGACCAGGGGATAAAAACTTGTATGGAAAAAATGTCTTTGACCAACTGTTCCAGTTTCTTGCAATAGATATGTGCTGTCTGTTTTTCAATTTCTTCATATGGTGGGAAGTACAAAGCCCCTGCAGAGTTATAAGTAAAACACTACGTAATGTTATACAGCTAACTGCAACAGACATAATGTATATAATATTTATTTGGGGATATGTTCCAGGACCACTGGGGTCACTGTACTGTATGTCTTAACAGGAACTGCCAACCATCTCTTTCTTGTGACTGTATCACAGAATTAATTCCAACATCTTTTCCCCCATATGTGTTCACAGCAATATAATGAGGAATAAAGAGGTTATAATGTGAAGGTACATAATGCAGCCATCTCAACAATACAACACAGAAACAGCAAAAACTAATTGCCTTCACAGTAATTCATTCTATGAACTTCCACTAGAATGGAAAATTTTGAGTATTACATAGGATGAAAGTGAATCACTATAGATTACTTAGAGAGGAATTAATTTTTGCAGGCTAGGTAAGCTACAAGGTACTGTGAGGGGCTCAAAAAAGTGTTCACATAGTTTATAAAAGATGTTAGTTTAGGCCAGCCCATCAGCACAGCAGCAGAGCCACTGCTTGCGATGCACATTTTGGCCGAGTGTAGGATGTCAGGGGCCAGCTGGGGGGGGGGATCAGGCATCTCAGAGGACACTCTCCTCCTCTGGGAAGGGAGGGATGCCAGCTCTGCTGCTCTACTCCCACTTGAAAGACCACAGGTGGCAGTGCAGTTGGAGTGGCATTGAGGGAGAGGGAGGATGCAGGCTGGTGTCACGCTAAGCACGGTTACATGTGTGTGCATGCACGCCCATGCCACCTTTCTCCCAAGGGATGGGATCAGAAAACAAAACCCCCTGGCAAGGCTGAATGAAAGCTGACTCCTGCAGGCCTCCCAGCAGCAAGATGGCTCTCCTCTGATATGGGACCTGGCCCATACGGTGCAAGGCCTAGCCTGCTGCCTCCTCCCAAAAGGGTGAGACAACTGAAGAAGAGGTTTGGAAGGTAAGCCCACGAGGAGCTTGTTGATGAGTCTGGGGGAGCCGGTATGAAAGAGGGTCCGGCCAGTGAAGGGGGAAAAACAAATCAATGAAAGATGTTAATTTTACTGACAGCCAAGTGACTAATTCATTTACTCATTTGAAGTTAATATTTCACATATATGGGTCATATCTCTGCAAGAAGAGCTGTAGTTTGTCTCCAAATGAACAAAAGGTGCCATTTAGCACCAAGAAATATGTCAACCAACCATGTCTTCTTATTGTAGCTAATAGTAGGTTTTGTCTATCTTCGCCCCCCCCCGCATCGCATCCTCCTCCTCCTACCCTGAGCTCTTCTTGAATTTAGATACCCTGCCATCTAGGGACATTATCCTCTGTGGAGACTTCAGTCTCGATTGGTTAGGAGTGGGCAAAACCCAGTACCTAGCTGCACTCATGGACACCAATTTAGAGCAAGTCCTGGACCAACCCATGTGACTCAATATGAAGACAGGCAAGCCTAGTCTAATTGACTGGGTGTTAACTAACAGCAAACACCACATCAAATCAGCTGGAATCTTCCCTGATGCCATAAGTGCCCAGCATCACAAACCCACTCAGCAGGTCAGCCCTCTACTCCCAAAGTGCCAACCTCTGAGTGCAGTCTTGTGAACAGTTAACAGAAACAGGGTAACCCTCCTGTCTGTTTTATGGGTTCGAATCAACCTTTGGTCTCAGTTCTGGAGGGATTCAAACTGTGAACCTCTTGCTAGCGTACCCAATGCACAGGCTCAGATAATTCTGTCTTTGGGGGGCCAGATATCTTTGCCTACGGGCACCTAACCAGGTGTACAGAAATGAACCCTTAAAAACTCTAATAAAGACCTCAGATTAATCTTACCTTTTTCCAGTTTGGTATCGCCATTCAAGCTTATGCACAGTGTCTGCTTTAACCATATACATTTCACTTGTTAAAGGAAGAAATTCAAAGACAGACCAAGTAGGATCTAAAAATCGAGTTTTACTAAAATAGATAACAAATATGTAAAACATAAAATATAGAACCATATATCGCAAAACATACAAATCTTTTAAAAGAACAAGGTTTTAACAGTGCAATTCCTACTAGAGTACTTAGATTTTGTCTCTCTCTACCTGTATACTTGCTTAAAGTGCTCAAAGATGTTTCTTTGTCAGAGTGTAGATAAAAGTCTCTGAAGAAAAAGAGAATACTTGTTTAAAAGCTAGCTTTGCACACCTCTTTGTGTGAGGTCACCCAGCTCCTCCTCTGGTTATGAAAAATCATACACCCAGGATATTTTATCATATTAGAAGGTAAGATAATTAAGGTTACATCAGCAGAAACTAATTTCCCTATGTGACTTCCCCAATCAAGTCTCTAAATTTCCTTTCATCTATAAGCAGTATCCTCTCTCACACAGACATCAAAGCATTTATGACTTTGCACCAGTGTCACATAATCCTGCACTCTTCCCCTAAACGCCATAAAGATTTATGATTTCCCTCTTAGCAACTACAGCTATAATCAACTTAGATAAATAGGAGATCCTTGATTAAGGCCTGTTCTACTCTGTAATTAGCTTCTGGCCTTCCAGGTAACACCTTGTATCTAAAACCTGTGTGTGAGTGTGTGTGTGTCATACTCACATGCTGTTTCAGCATTTCTCATGAGACACAGTCCATAACACATTTTTATATTACAAAAAATGATAGTGATCAGAACCAGCTGTCCAAGTGTCACAACCAGCCCCCAACCTTCTGCATCGGGAAGAACAACCACTCGCAGCCCCCCCAAACTATAAAATCCAGAGACCTCACTAACTTCAGTGTGGATGCATTCCTTAGGAGTCTGAACTCTGTGAACTGGAATCCTATCATTTCCCTCCCAGATATCAACCTAACCCTGGACTCACATGTTCCATTCAGACAAAGATGGGCAAAAGGTTTCCACTCACCCTGGCTCTCCCAGGAGTTGCAGTGTCTAATACGCTCTTGTGATAGGGCCTGGCATACCTACAAAGAGTCTGGCCTCAACTCAGATTGGCAGGCATACCGATAGTTAAGGAATGCTACCAAAGCAAAGGTCACAAAGTCTAAGTGAGACCACTTCTAGTCCCTGCAAATCAACCACCTCTCCAACCCTAAAACCTTCTGGGAACAAGTCAACTCCCTCCTTAAGGGTAAGGAATGTACCATCCCCCAGACAGTGATCAACAATGGTACTGTTCTGTCCACCCCCATGGAAATCACATCTGGCATAAATCAATGTTTCACTGACCTAGACAGATATAAGCAAGACCTGCCTAATCCACCACCCACCCTGATGATACCAGTCTTAACACCACTCTCTTCCACCTGAAAATCACCTCATGCACTGAGGTGCTCAAGCTCCTGAATAGACTCGACCCTGAATGGTCACCAGGATCTGACTCCCTTCAGTCCAAATTCTTCAAAGATTGGTGCCTCTGCTATTGCTTACCCAGTTGCTCAGCTAATTAATAGATCCTTCCTCTTGCACACCATTCCTGACAAATGGAAAACTGCAATAGTGGTTCACATACACAAAAGCGGCCCATCAAACTTCACTGAAAACTGTAGACCCATATCCATACTAAGTCTCCTAACCAAAATTCAAGAAAGAATACTATTCAATCAACTATACTCCTTCTTTGAATGGACAAATGCCATTACTGTTTCACAGCATGGCTTCCAGAAATTGCATACGACAGAAACTGCTCTTCTGTGGGTCACCGCAGATATCTATCAAGCCATGGATCAATGATGTGCTACTGGGGCAGTATTTGTGGATCTCATGAAAGCATTTAATTTGGTTAACCACTGTATCCTCCTAATCAAACTAAACAAACTTGATCTTGACTCTCACACCATCTCATGGTTTAATAACTACCTGTCCGATTGGTTGCAATGTGTCAAATGGGCAGGAACCACCTCCTTCCTTGCACACACCAAAGGTGGAGTCCCACAGGGATCCATCCTGCGTCCCCTGTTATTCTCCATTTTCATTAATGATCTTCCCTTTAACTGTGGAGGTGCATCAGTGCAACATTATGCAGATGATGTTATTCTATACAGATCTGATAGAGCGATCTCCTCCATTCTATTGGCCCTTGAAAAGGACTTTTGGCAACTTGGAGCCTGGTTTAGGCATAACCTCTTGGTTCTCAGTACCAAAAAAACTAAATCAATGTTGTTCAATCACACTTCTTTTGATAGGTCCACCCAACAACCCTTCGTAATCAACACCTCTAATGGTACGGCTCTTGAAGGAGTAGACTCCTTCAAATATCTAGGGATTACCTTGGATGATAATCTAACCTTTGATACCCACTCTCACAAAATTATTTAGACTACACACCAAAAACTGGGCCTACTTTATTAAATTGCCCCATATCTGGCACACCAATCACAGAGAACAATTGTCTCAGCAGTTCTTCTCCCTGGCCTCTTCTCCGGAGCCCCTCTACTTCACTCGATTAAATCATTTACCCTAGCAAAATTAAAACAATCCTATCACAGAATAGTGCACTTCACAGCAATAGCCCCAGCTCGCATGCACCACTGTGATGTCCTCAAGTCCTTAGGGTGTCTGTCTGAGGCAAAGCTTGACTTCCTCCTCTTCTGCACTACTTTCAAGCTCACTGACCTTCATTCCACACCTATCCTTCATAATTTGTTCACTTTAAAACCCATCCCTAGGTCCCTATGCTCCTTTCACCTCCCACTGCTAAGTCTCCCCAAGACACAGCTAGCCATAGGAAAGAAATCCTTCATGTACATGGCACCCCACAAATGTAATAACCTCCCACCTGAGCTACTCTCCTGCTCATCCCTTCCTCAGTTCAACAGTGCTTAAAAGAACTCTTCTTTCCCCTGCCCATATGCCATTGCTTCTATTTCCACCCTCTCACTCTATTTCCCCCTCTACCTAAGCTTGTAGATCCTCTTCCCCCTTCTCTAACACCACCATACTACCTATCAGTTTTTCACTTATCCTATTGTAATTACTTCTTTTACAACAATAGTTAGTGTGTTTCATGATGATCTTTGTACATATGTATGTAGGTATGTATATAATAGATATTGTGCATTGTTTATAATACCTAACCTAGTTATGTTTGAAATAATCCACCACGGTTCTGTTAAACTGTCTGTCATCATTTGTTAGCCAGAATTAATGTTCTCTGTAACTCTCAACCTGTTTCATAGATGTTCCTATGTTATTGGAAATGTATTTCCCTGGGTCACCTCTGAAAAAGGGATAGTGTATCTCAACAGGCCGACCCAGTCATTAAAATTCAAATAAATAAATATATGAGCTGCTGCACTGTGGAGAAGCCACCTAGAAAATACAGTGTTCCATCTTAAGGGAGGTATAAATCTAGAGTTACTTCAAACAGTTCATGTGTTGCTTGCCAGAATGGTAGAATGGGTCCTCAACAGAAAATGTGACCCCCAACAATTGGCCCTTTATATCATCAGTATTTGTATAGCTATGGCATAGAACATCTGAAAATAAACTGAAACTGAAACTGAAAACATCCATTTTCAGCAAGTCGGCTGAGATGTGGAACAATTTACTAGATAGATAGATAGACAGATAGACAGACAGACAGACAGACAGATAAATCTTTTATTTTTATACAGGATCATTTCATGAGGGCAAGCCCTATTTTGCCAGCATGTAAATACTTGACTGGTAGGAATTCACCCAGGATATCAACACGTAGCCATTATACATTTTCTCAGCATTTTGCCCAACATATATCTTTATTTACAATACTATATAGTACCTACAGTAAATCTTCCTACAATTCTTGCTTTGTTTGACCCATAGGCTGGAGTTAGCCATCCACCAACAATCTACACATGGCTACATTACTGTCTTTGGGCATAGTGGACTACTTTAAAAGACTGGCCCAAGGCCCCTCTGGTTGAAATCTATAATTATAAAATAATCAAGATACCAAAAGGAGCTCGCACTAGGATGGGGTGCCATGGAAAAAAACTAAATGGAACACAAATATCCAGACACTCACCACCACAATAAAGCTGCACCATGAGAGGATAATATTAAAACATATTTATTTTAAAACAACCTGACGCATTTCTGATCCACTGGACCCTTTATCAAAGGACCTTTGATAAAGGGTCCAGTGGACCAGAAACGCGTCAGGTTGTTTTTAAATAAATATGTTTTAATATTATACTCTCATGCTGCAGCTTTATTTTGGTTGTGAGTGCCTGGATTTCTGTGTTTCAATTACAAAATAGTAGCTATTTAACTGCCTCCCAAATATACAGATGTATCTAAAAACTGCTGGAGGGGTAATAGTATGTGATTTGGATTAATTGGAACAATACCAGGATACCACTAAATTGATCAGTCAGGTCCCAATAATATACTACAAAACCAACCCCTCTCCCTAATATCAGCATGTAAGGGTTGCACAGCCACCGTAATAAGGGGGAACTAGAAGAGGCAAACAATCCACACTAGGGGTTGGGATCCCAATTCTATAAATTTAACAGTTTCTACACTGGAGGTTAGAAGTCCCAAGTCCATGAATTTTGCAGTTTCTTTCAAGATATGTAATGTGTCCAGGTCATTGATTCTAGCTTCACATCAAAAACCTGAGCAAGTATCTATTATCTACATAGCATGGCAGTACTGGGGGGAGATGCACTGTTGAGGTGCCATTCTTTCATTTAACCTGCAAAACTGAGAATCCCTTTACCAGTCTCCAGTGGCTGTCCAAATGGAAGTTAAAGATCTCATGGAACTTATAAGATTAGGGAATTCTCTCCTGTATCCTGGCCAACAATTCGCTGTCAATGACAGTCCAGTGACCATAAGTCCATTTGGCTCGGGCTGACCTTCTGGACCAAAATGCTCCTATCAAAAACTTAAGTCCTATGCTTCAGAAGAGCGGACTTCAACCAGACGAGGGAACTGGGCTGAGACAAATTGACCAGGGTGGGCAGCATCAGAGGAATAGAGGAAAGATGGGGGCAGTCAAGGGGGCCATACTCATGGCAATAAAGTCATGGACAAGAATTGTTACAAAATGAAACAGGTACAAGAGACCAACGTGGTTCTCTGAAAGGGTTAGAGAAGCAGGTAGAAGGAAAGGCATGGGGAGGAGGAGGAATGGACAGAGTACCAAATAAAAACTAGAGAAGCAAAGAGGATGGTGAGGGAGGCAAAGGCAGACATGGAGCTGTGTATTGTGGAGGTGATAAAGGATGTGGAAAAACAATCTGGCAGATATACTAAGGAAAAAAGGAAGACAGGAGGAGGCATTAGTAGGCTACAAGAAGGGGAGGACAACAGAGAAAGATGAGCAAAAAACAGCCATCCTTAACCATTACTTCTGCTCTGTCTTCACAAGGGAAGACAGTGGGAGCCCTGCCAGAAAGTGGCATCAGTGGCAGCTGTCAGAAATATTCCTGAACTAAAACAGCCGGCATTTACTGGAAAAAGGATCGAGAGGGGTCTTGAAGCCCTAAAGGCAAATAAAGCCCCTGGGTCAGATAGGATACACCCAATGGTGCTCAAGGAACTGACTGCAGAACTGGCTGAACCCCTAGTAGTGCTGTTCTAAAGCTTAGTTCAGACAGGGGTAATTCTTTAAAACTGGAGGATAGCAGATGTAGTCCCACTATATGGGAAGAGGGTAACTGGGGTATTAGACCTGTCACCTTACCTCTGTAGTGGATAAACTGATGAATTTGCTAATCAAAGAGGACCTTGTGGACTATCTAGACAGCAGCAGTCTGCAAGATAGTAAACGGCATGGATTCGTGGCAGGGAGATCTTGTCAGACCAACCTGACAGTTTTCTTTGACTGAGTAATAAAGGGGGTAGATATGGGCCATGCTGTGGATTTCCTATGATTTCAGCAAGGCTTTTGACTCAGTGCCACACAAAACATTGCTGAAGAAGCTGGAGGACTTGGGTGTGGCTAGGGACATAGATGGATAACTAACTGGCTGAAGGAGCGACAGCAGAGGGTGGTGATAAATGGGATCAAATCAGAAGAGAGGGAGGTAATGAGTGGAGTGCAACAGGGATCTGTCCTGGATCCTGTTCCCTTCAATATGGTCATCAGTGACATTAGAGAAGGCATCCAGGGCAAGTTGTGGCTCTCTGCATATGAAATGAAGCTCTGTAGTAGGGCATATAATGACAAAGGGGTCAGAGTGATGCAGAGTGATCTAAAAAGGCTAGAGAGGTGGTCCAAGGTTTGGCACTTGAAAATCAATGTTAAAAAGTGCAAGTTTATGCACATGGGCCAGAGTACTGGATGGGAGGGTTAAACTGAGTATTGCAGCAGAGGAAAGGGACCTGGGAGTTATCAGTAGTGACTCTCTCAAACAATCAAGCAGTGTAACAAATCCTATAGTATGGCTTACAGGTTGATAGGGTGCATCGGAAGGAGTACTGGCAACAGGAAAAAGGCAGAATTACTATCAGTATATAGGTCACTTTTGAGTCTGCACCTGGAATATTGTCCTCATTTGTGGAGTTCTCACCTAAGGAAGGGCAGGGATAGGTAGGAAATAATGTAATACAGGGTGACCAAGATGATTCTGAGCAAACAGGGCAGATCTTTCAAAGATTGTCTGAAGGTACTGAACATGTACTCTTAGGAGACCATGCAAGAGAAGGGGAATATGACAGAGGCCTTCAAATTCCTAAAAGGAATAAACAAGGTGAACTGCAGGGAACTCTTTCGCATGACTATAGAGTCAAGAAGATGAAGTTATGAGTGGATATTGGTAGGGGAAAGATTCAGAGTGATGTGAGGAACTTCTACTTTGCAGAAAAGTGATGGAGCCATGGATCAGTCTGCCAGAGGAGGTGGTGGGAGCCAAGGCCCTAAATGGTTTTACTCATGGCTGGGACAGAGTGAAGTATTTGGTGGTTGCTCAGGTCGGTAGCAGTAGGGAGGGGAGCAGAGGTGTGGACTGGGAGGGATAACTCCCTGCATGGACAATAGGCCACAGGGCAGATAGGGAACTACTGGCAGACTAGATGAACCTGTGGTATTTTTCTGCCATTATTGTCTGTGCTTCTATGTTTCTAATAAAACAGGTCCATGTACTCCCCAACCCCCACACAGATGCACCTGTAAACAGGCAATCAGAACTTAGTGTGCTTTTTTAGGGCTGCTGTGGGCATAGCCCTGCAGACCTCTTGCTATGAGAAAAGGACTCCCTCATTCCTTCCGACCGAACAATGTGTTGGAGTTACAACACAGTCACCTCCATGACTATTGGAGGTTGTGAGTGCTGAAAGTTTTGCCACTGCTTCATATTATAAATACGTGTTGGAATCCTCAGACTTTTTCATCAGTCGAGGTCTTTGGTGTTGGAGCTGTTGGTGTGGGGGGGGCTGTTTGTGGCCTTGGGTGCTTGGGGTTTTGCTGCTGGAGCCTTTGCTGGAGGGCATGGGCTTCAGCGGTAAAGGGGGTTTGGAGGATTATTCCCTGAGTCATCAGCTAACTGCTTCAGCTCTGCCACTTACTAGCGGGCTTTAGTTTTGCTCCATCATGTTTCAGCTGTTCCTACTTGACTGTGGTCATGGAAGTGGTTGTTCCCAGGAAGCTAGCCAGGTGGCTGATTGTGGGTTTGGTCGCCTCCCATGGTGGGGGCCAGGGTACTGTGGCTAGAGAGTTGCTGGGCCCCAATCCCATAAGGTGTTCCCCAATTGGAGCTGGTGGGTTCCTTTTGGGGTCCCGATTATCTTGTTGGGGCTGCCCTGCCCTGCCTGGTCCACTTGGTAAGGCTTTATTTTGGGTGACCTTTTGTGGATTTGGCCTTTATCGGGCTCCTACTTGTGTAGACTATATATGAAGAACTGCTTCTGAGTATTGGTGATTTGCTTGCCTCATCTCAGCTTCTGGATTTTGACTTTGTGAGAGAGTTCCCTCTAAGCATTGTTGCACAAAATACTGTTGATTGAAGGACAGCCGGAGTGAGAGTCTGTTGTTTTTCATTGGACATTTTAATTATCTGCTTGCTGGGGGTGAGAGCTTCTGTATAGCAGATTTGCAGTTGGATTAATGACTGAATTTATCTCCTCATTTATTTGGTGTCTTCATCCTGAATTGAGGGGGATTTCTATAGTATTTATTTGAGGGTTATTTTTGGTCTTTTCTTAGTTTATTTTGTGGGTGGGGTGGTTTTTATTTTGTAAGTAATTTTAGTGGTTCTGGATTATTTTGTTTTATTTTTGTTTTGGTTAGAATCGTTTGATAAAGTATTGCCAGAATGTGTCAGAGTCCTGCCCCCATGGTCATGTGCTATTTGCCCTCTGCTGTCCATGCTCTCCATCCTTTTTTTCCTTCCCCCATTGCAGGTTACAACATATCAGCACTGTAGGGCACTGGGTATTGCTCGCAAGGGGAGGAGAGGGACAGGGGGGCATGAACAGTGGAGGGTGAATGAGCGGGGTCATTAAATTGGGGTTGTGAGATCCAGGAGATGCCCTGGGGTGAAATGGAACCAAGAACGTGGTTCGCCATGCTTGGTTCCCATACCCAAGGTCACCATCAATATTGGTGCGCTCATGGTTCTGGCGGCTCTGGAGGTTCATCCAACTCGGTGGTGTTATGCAATGCCAGGTCCATTAAAAATAAGACTGCAATTATTGCAGTTCTTGTAGGAATGGTGGACTTGGCTTGCATCACCGAGACCTGGCTGGATGAGAACTCTGGCCCCATTTTGGAGGCTTTAACTCCAGCTGGGTACTCGGTAATTCACCTCCTGAGATTGGATCGCAGTGGGGGGGGGGTTTGAGTGTACCAGTAGAGGCGGCTGAGTCATTTGAGTGTACCATAGTAGCAGGTGTAGGTTGTAGGATCGCCCTCATCTACCATCCACCAGGAGATGAGAAGAGTTTCCTTCAGGAAGTGGTGGACTTTGTCATCAACATTGCGTTTGAGTGGCCCAGACTGATGGTTTTGGGCGACTTCAATGCCTGGCTCGATGATGAACTCTTGTCATTTGGAAAACACTTCCTCCAGTTAATGTTATCTCTGGGCCTTACACAGGTAGTTACTACTGCTACCCATAAATAAGGTCATTCTCTTGACTTAGTCTTCCTCCAGGGGATCGAGGCCTCTGACGTGGGGTGGAACCAGTTGGATGGTCCGACCACTACACTGTGGGGTTTACTTTTAGCGCCCCCCCTTCATAGGCCTACCTACCCCTGTGGAGATGGTCAGGTACTGCCCTTTACAGGATATCAGCTCTGAAGGCTTGGCAGTGGTGCTTGACCTGTCATCCCTTCCAGTAGCAAACAGCGACCCAGAGGCCCACCAGCTATATCAGCAGCCCTGGATGTCGTTGCTGCAGTCCATGTTCCTCCTTTTTCCTTTGGCCCTCGGTCTCCTTGGTTTGATGGGACCTTGAGGGAGATGCGGCGACTAGGATGAAGGTTAGAGCATTGTTGGCGGAGATCCTTCCTTGATGCCAACCACCTTAAATTTATAGAGCATTATCAAGCTTAACAATCTGCCATCTCCTGTAAGAAAGCAGAATTCTTGTCCAGGGAGATTGCTGTTGCTCAGAATTGACCAGTTCAGCTTTTTTGCACTGTGGACACACTGTGCAACCCAGCCTGCCTACAAGTGCAGAAATCATTTTCTCAATCTGAGTGCGATGATCTTGCTCGATTCTTTGCTAGTTAGGTGGCCTACATCTGGGCGGCACTCTATCCAGCACACTCTATGGGTATTGCCCTGGACCAGCATGTGGCTCCTGCTCCTCAGCTATTCTAGAGTACCTTCAACTGACCAGAGTTCATGGATGTCATGCGGATTGTCCAGAGTATGCACCCTACATGCTGTAGTTTGGATCCTGGACCGACTTCCCTGATTTTGGGTTGTATTGATATCATCAGTCTGGTCCTTGAATGGATAGTCGGGTGCTCCTTGGAAACAGGTGAGTTTCCTAGCTCCCTGAAGGAGGCGGTGGTAACACCTTTCTTGAAAAAAGCTTCTTTGGACCCTGATTGCCATGCCAACTACAGACCGATCTCAAACCTTCCCTTTCTAGGGAAGATGATTGAGAAAGTAGTTGCCATACAGCTGGAGAACCATTTGGCCATCCATGACATCTATGAACCCCTCAAGTCTGGTTTTTGAAAGAGGCATAGTACTAAGACAGCGCTGGTTTGGGTGCTCAATGATCTCCTGATGGCTAGAGACTGGAAGAGCTGTTCCAAATTGGTTATCCTGGATCTCTCTCTTCTGCGTTTGACACTGTGGACCATGGGTTACTGCTCAACTGTCTGAGGTTCATCTGTGGATTATCTGGTGTAGTCCTCAGGTGATTTACTTCTTACCTCACTGGGAGAACACAGAGAGTGGTGTCTTATGGTTCCAAATCCTAGGTCTCAACCCCAACAATCAAGCAAATTCAGTTGTATCTCACTCCCTCTGGTTATAAAATTACTACACTTTTAATGGGATCCTGCAATTCTCTGCTTAATGCCAATAAGGGAAAACAAAATGAAACTTTTTGTAGAAAGCATAGCTGCCCTGCTTTACAATATTATGCCTTACCAAGTTTCCAGCTCCTAAATGGAGTTATAGTTTGTTCTTTGCAGTGTAGCAAGGTTCTCAGCTTCAGACAAATCAAAGTCAGACTGATTGGAAACAAAAACCCAGGGGAAGAGTACACAATGGGGGGTGAGATACTAACAACAAAAATGGAAAGGGACCTGGTGGTAGTCATATCAGATGACCTAAAGGTGGACAAGCAATGTGAGAGGGCAGCAAGGAGGGCTGGGGGGATACTGGGATGCATAGGGAGAGGCATCACCAATAGAAAACAAGAAGTTATTATCCCTCTGTACAGACAGCTGGTGAGACCCCATCTGGAGTACTGCGTGCAGTTCTGGAGACCCAGTCTCTGCAAAGACATAGACAGGATGGAAGCTGTCCAGAGAAGGGCAACTAAAATGGTGCAGGGTCTGCACCGAAGACATATGAAGAGAGACTTAAGGAGCTTAATATGTATAGCCTCGAGGAAAGGAGGGAGAGGGGGACATGATAGAAACTTTCAAATACCTCAAGGAATCAAGCAAAGTCCAAGAGGGTAGCATCTTTCAAAAAGAGGTGTGCAAGAACAGCAAGTACAATTTGAAGATAGAAGGGGCGCCTAGAGGTAATTTATGGAAGTATTTTTTTCACAGAGGGTTGTGGATGTATGGAACGGCCTTCCAGAGGAGGTTGTGGAGTCAAAAACAGTGGTGGAATTCAAGCATGCATGGGACAGTCATAAGGCAATTCTAGGGGGTGGGGGTAGGAAGAAGTAGGCTGCTGGTTAACTAGGATCTGCAGCTTATCCATCAGATAGGGAAATGGACAGACTGGGTGGGCCAAGTGGTCCTTATCCGCCGTCAAATTCTATGTTTCTATGTTTATATTCCTTAGAACCCATTCTTCTGTCTTCTGGGGTCCCTCAGGGTTCAGTATTGTCCCCCATGTTGTTCATAGTGTATATGCTGCCCCTCAGAAACATTGTAAGAAGGTATGGACTAAGGTTTCACTGCTATGCTGATGATACCCAGCTCTGCCTTTCTTTTGCACCTGACCAGGATGGAGCTCTCTCTGTCTTTAATAACTGCCTTGCAGAAATCCAGGAGTGGGTGGACTCGAGTTGGCTGAAGTTGAACTCGGGTAAGACTGAGGTGCTAGTTGTTGATCTGGCAAACCAGATAGGGGGTCTGGGGGTTGGTTTGCCCTCGGGGTTATACCTTGGGGGCATATCACTCCCAATCTCTGAACAGGTGCAGAACCTGGCAGTAATTTGTGATGAAGGGCTTACTCTGCATTCGCAGGTGTCTGCCATCATCAAATCCTCCTTTTATCATCTGAAGAATATCTCCAGGATTAAGCACCATGTTCCTTCCGGCAATCTTCCTACGCTGGTCCATGCCTTTGTGTCCTCACACTTGGACTATTGCAATTCACTTTACCTAGGGCTACCTAGGATGGAAATCCACCACCTGCAGCTGGTGCAGAACACTGTGGCCTGACTTTTGACAGGAACCTCGTGGTCCAGTCATATATTGCTGGTGCTGCGCGGACTGCATTGGCTGCCTATGCAGTGACGGATCACCTTTAAAGTCAGTCTTCTGACTTTCAAAGTCCTACACGGTCTGGGCCCAGACTACTTGAAAGAGCTCCTGGTTCCCTACTGCCCTGGGTGATCACTCCATTCAGCCAACGAGGGGTTGCTAGAGATCTTGAGGGTATGTTTAAAATCTTCAGGGGCCCAGGCATTTATGTTTGTGGCCCCTACCCTCTGGAATTCTCTACCCCATCGGATACAGGAGTGCGTGACCATGGAGGCATTTAAACAGGATTTGAATACTTATCCGTGGTTGCAAGCTTTTGGCAGTTAGGTTTTCATTTGATCACATTATTTGTTTCATTGATGTTTTATACTGTTAAGACACTGAGCTGTTGATCTATTTTAAAAGTTGTGTGGCGCCTTGGTATTTGAAAGGTGCCATAGCAATAGTTTCATTATTATTATTATTATGTCTGTGCTGTATCTATAGGCAGTCACACAGCACTATTTTTATTTTTGATGGTCACGGCAGAGCACAGCACACTTCACTGTGGTCATGATGACTGCCAAACTGTATTGTACATGTGTGACTACTATCGCATGCACAGTACATTGTGTTGGCCATCTTGGTTGAGGTGGACTGTGCTGTGTTATGCTGTGACCACTGATTTCTTTTGTTTTAAAATTATACATAACCCCAACCCTCCCTCTCAGCACCCAGTCCTCCACATCACCCCAGAAACATAATAGTAACACTGGGCTTGCCCAATCCCCAGTTCCCCGATCACAAATCCTCTGACTGCCCACCCCATTTCCACTACAGTGCATGTGTGGTTATTTGTGTGGTTTTATTTTTATTTTTATATTTATAGTTTCTTCTCCCACCGACCCACCCTCTCAGCATCCACCACCCTACCCCCCAGAAATTTAACAGTGTCACTTGGGGTGCCCATCCCAGTAAGGAACCATTATTTTTTTTGTGATCTGTAAAAAAGTCCATTGATGTCTTTGGGCTGTTACACTGCCCCCGCCTCGACCTCCCCACTCCGTACCCATGAACCCGCTCCCCCCCTGAAGCCCTTACTTACCCATCAGGGGTTCCAACGCTGTAATCTTCTCTGGACCACAGGCACGTATTCACTCTTCAATGCCTGCCTGTGAACTGAAGAAACAGATATGCGGTTCAATGTATTTCAATTGTGTTTTGAACTTAGTGGCATAACTTGCCCATTTTTTCATATTTTTGGCTCACATTTTCAATATGCCTTTTTTGGGACACCACCTCATGAACAGTTGCAATGTCATTAGGCAAATCTGTCCCAAAAGGTGATTTTGCACTCCCTGTATGAAATCACCTGTCGGGCAGGAGCTGAACATTTTCTCTGCCCTTGTTCATGAGGTGGGGTCATAAGAAGGTTATGCTGAAAATTTAGTGCAAAAATATTAAAAAACAACAACGTTATAAGCTTATGCTAAATTTTGCAAATGCAGGCTCATAACTTTGGTAATTTTCAATATTTTTACCCCAAATTTACAACATAGCCACATCTTTATAGCACCTCATGAATGTGACAGCTGTCATTTTTTCAAACCTTGTCCAAAATGCTTTTTTCACATCCAGAAACGTAATTTTGCGATCCCTGCACAAAATGACCTTTCAGGCAGGAGTTGAAAATATTCTCTGCCTTTGTTCATGAGGTGGGGTCATAAGAAGGCTGTGTTGAAAATGTGGTTTAAAAATATTGAAAAAACAACAACGTTATGAGCCTTCGTTGAATTTTGTGAACACAGACTTTGGTAATTTTAAATATTTTTACCCCAAATTTACAACATGTCATTTCTTTACAGCACCTCATGACAGCTGTCATTTTTCAGCTTCGGACCAAAATGTGTTTTTTGCACCCCAAAAGTTGATTTTGCAGTCCCTGCATGAACTCGCCTTTTGGGCAGGAGCTGAACATTTGCTCTGCCCTTCTTCATGAGGCAGGGTCATAACAGGGCTATGTTGAAATTTTGGTGTACAAATATTGCAAAACAACAAATCTATGAGCCTATGTTACATTTTGCTAATGCAGGCTTGTAACTTCATTAATTTTCAATATTTTTACCCCAAATTCCTCCCATGCAGCCCTATCAACTCTGGCCACAGTTTGTTTGAGTAGCAGCTGCAAACAGATAATGAAATTATTTGTGAAGCTTGTTAATGGAGTTTCATAGACAAGGGTAAATGAGGAAGCACCTCCAACTGCTTTCCTCTATTTAACCGAATACACTGCCATTATATTTACTGGTTCTTTCAACAAACAAAACCTGGCCTAATTAAAAAGAAAGGTTTAATAATATACTTAAAACCAGTGTAAGTAAAATTCTATTGTTGTGGGAGCTCTTGAGTGTAAGAAGGATACATATAAGGACCAAATCTCCCACACGAATGTGAAACAATTGTGAATATTGATGCACAGTTTTTGTTTCACATGTTGTTTGAGCACAAAATGTAAAGGGCACTGGAAAAGTAAATGAAATTCCCACGTGGAGTGTGCCTATCAGGTGATATCTAACTCTGTCCATTAATAGGGAAAATAGAGTATCCAGTTTAGGGAAAGGCAAGACTTATTGGCTCTGTATGAGAGATTTCCAATATGAGGACAGTTTAGGTTAAAGGGACACTGTCAACCCATTAGGTCTCCACCGAGACCTGGTTGGATGAAAATGCTGGCCCCATTTTGGCTGCAGCAATTCCCGTCGGGTACTCGGTGATACACCGCCCGAGGACCTATCGTAGGGGTGGGGGTGTAGTCCTTTGTTTTAAATCAGAACTGAACCTGATGGAAGTTCCAGTGGGAGCAACCAACTCCTTTGAATGTATTGTGGGTGAGGGTGGGGGGTGCAGGATTCATCTCATTTACCGTCCACCAGGAGACAGGAATGTTTTCCTGTGGGAAGTTGCAGACTTCATTGTCGACCTGATATTGGGACCCCACAGATGGCTGTTCCTGGGGGATTTCAATGCCTGGGTCGACAATGAACTCTCGCAGTTTGGACAAAACTTCCTCCAGTTAATGAGTTCACTGGGCCTCACACAGGTCATTTCCTCCTCGACCCACATTGGTGGTCATTCATTGGACTTGGTGTTTCTCCTGGGGATGGAGATATCTGACTTGGTGGTGGAACCAGTCGGGTGGTCTGACCATCATATCATCAGGTTCAGTTTTGAGGCCCCCCCAGGAGGTCTGCCCCTATGGAGATGGTCCAATACTGCACTTTGAGGGGTGTATGCCCTGATGGCCTGATGGCAGTGTTGGACCTATTGGGTATGCCGAGTGAATGCTTGGATCCAGGGGATCTTGTACTAGCTTATAATAAAGCAGTGACAGAGGCCCTGAATTCCATTGGTCCTGTTCGTGTTCAGCCAATCACCCTTCACCCCAGGTCTCCTTGGTTTGATGAGACTCTGAGGGAGTTGAGGAAAGCCGGACAAAGGTTAGAGAGGCAATGGTGGAGGTCTGGTCTGGTATGTGACAGGCTTAGTTTGATGGACCATTATTTGGTCTCTCAATCAATAATTTCCCATAAGAAGGCAGAATCCCTGTCCAAGGAAACCGCTGCTGCACGGAATCAACCAGCTCAGCTTTTCTGGACCGTGGACAGACGATGCAATCCACTCTGTTTTCAGCCCAGAAATGCCTTTTCTCAAGAGCAGTTTGATGAGATTGCTTGATTCTTCGCGGATAAGGTTGCCACAATCAGACACGATATCCGCCTGACCCTTTCTCAAGGGAGTAGCAGTGGTCGGCAGGAGATGTTGGACACCCAGTTTGTGTGGTGCAACTTTAGCCGGCCAACAATCAGTGATATTGTGATGGTTATCCAGTCATTACGTCCTACCAACTATAGTTTGGATCCGGGCCCCATGTACCTGCTGATTGGCTGTGTTGATGTCATCGGCCCGGTTCTTGCTGAGATAGTTTGGTTGTCCTTGGACAGAGGAATCTTTTCAGATTCCCTTAAGGAGGCCGTGGTTTGGCCCCTTCTTTAGAAGTCCTCCTTGGATCTCGACTGTCTATCAAACTACAGGCCAGTCTCTAATCTACCTTTTTTTGGGTAAGGTTATTGAGAAGGTGGTGGCACTACAGCTGGAGGACCATGTGACCAGCCACAATGTCTATGATTCTCTCCAGTCTGGTTTCAGGAAGAGACATAGTGCCAAGACAGTTCTTGTTCAGGTACTAAATGACCTCCTGATAGCGAGAGAGCAAAGGACTTGTTCCATCTTGGTCCTTCTTGATCTCTCTGCATCATTTGATACTGTGGACCAAGGTATGCTGTTGGATCACCTGCGGTTTATCCTGTGGACTCTTGGGAGTTGTCCTCAGATGGTTTCAATCTTTCCTCATGGGTAGGACTCAGACAGTGGTGTCTGGGGTTTGTTCCTCAGCTCCATTCCCCTTATCCTGTGGGGTTCTGCAGGGATCCATTTTGGCACCCATGTTGTTTGCAGTGTATATGCTGCCATTGGGAGCGATTATTAGATGGTATGGCTTGAGTTTTCACTGCTGTGCAGATGATACTCAGCTATACATGTCTTTTGTGCCTGACCAAGATGATGCTGTCTCGGTGCTAAACAGCTGTCTGGACGAAATCTGGGCCTGAATGAATGCGAGCTGGCTATGGTTGAATCCTTAAAAAACTGAGGTGTTGGTGATGGACCCAGGTCATTGTGAGGTGGGTATGTTGGCAGGCTCCTCTTCGGGTCTATGGCTTGGAGGCGTCCAGCTAGCTACCTCAGACCAGGTGCAGAACCTGGGCATTATGTTTGATGACTGTTTGACCCTAAAGTTACAGGTGTCAGCAGTTGTTAAAACTTCTTTTTACCATCTGAGAAATGTCACCCGGGTGAAACACCTGGTTCTTCCTAAACATAGAAACATAGAATTTGACGGCAGATAAGGACCGCTTGGCCCACCCAGTCTGCCCATTTTTCTACCTGATGGATAAGCTGCAGATCCTAGTTAACCAGCAGCCTACTTCTTCCTACCCCAACCCCCTAGAATTGCCTTATGACTGTCCCATGCATACTTGAATTCCACCACTGTTTGTGACTCCACAACCTCCTCTGGAGGCCGTTCCATACATCCACCACCCTCTCTGTGAAAAAATACTTCCTTAAATTACCTCTGAGCTGCCCCCCTTCTATCTTCAAATTGTGCCCCTTGTTCTTGTACACCTCTTTTTTTGAAAGATGCTACCCTCTTGGACTTTGTTGATTCCCTTGAGGTATTTGAAAGTTTCTATCATGTCCCCCCTCTCCCTCCTTTCCTCGAGGCTATACATATTAAGCTCCTTAAGTCTCTCTTCATATGTCTTCCGGTGCAGACCCTGCACCATTTTAGTTGCCCTCCTCTGGACAGCTTCCATCCTGTCTATGTCTTTGCAGAGATTAGGTCTCCAGAACTGCATGCAGTACTCCAGATGGGGTCTCACCAGCTGTCTGTACAGAGGGATAATAACTTCCTGTTTTCTACTGGTGATGCCTCTCCCTATGCATCCCAGTATCCCCCCAGCCCTCCTTGCTGCCCTCTCACATTGCTTGCCCACCTTTAGGTCATCTGATATGACTACCCCCAGGTCCCTTTCCATTTTTGTTGTTGTTAGTATCTCACCCCCCATTGTGTACTCTTCCCCTGGGTTTTTGTTTCCCAGGTGCATTACCTTGCTCTTCTTAGCTTTGAATCTAAGCTACCATACATTTGACCATTCCTCTAACCTTGCCAAGTCCCTTCTCATCCTTTCCACTCCACCTTGTGCATCAACTCTGTTGCAGATCTTTGTGTCATCTGCAAAGAGACATACTTTTCCTTCCAGTCCCTCTACAATGTCACTTACAAAGACATTGAAGAGGACTGGTCCTAATACTGAACCCTGTGGTACCCCACTACTAACCCCCCTTTTTTCAGAGTGGACTCCATTTACTATTACTCTCTGTGTCCTATTCTCCAGCCAATTCTTTACCCAGGCTGTCATCTTGGGACCCACTCCCAGGCTGGCTAACTTGTATATTAATCTTTTGTGTGGGACTGAGTCAAATGCCTTGCTAAAGTCTAGGTAGGCCATGTCCACAGCCCTCCTGATCAACTACTTTGGTCACCCAGTCAAAGAAATCTATCAGATTTGTCTGGCATGACCTTCCCGCTGTGAATCCATGCTGCCTTGGGTCCTGTGCCCCTCTGGCCTCTAGATATTTAACAGTTCTTTCCTTCAGAGTGATTCCATCATTTCCCTACCACTGAGGTTAAACTAACAGGTCTGTAGTTTCCTGCTTCTGCCTTGCTCCCACTTTTGTGAGGGAATCACATCTCCCTCCTCCAGTCCTCGGGTACCACCCCATCCTCCCATGATTTGTTAAAGAGGGTAGTCAGTGGTGTCACTAGTTCTACCCTTAGTTCTTTTAGAATTCTGGGATGAATCCCATCAGGCCCCATTGCTTTGTCCACCTTCAGTTTTAAGAGTTCTTTCAGAACCCGTTCTTCTGTAAATGGGCTGGTATCAACTTCTGCATCCAGAGTGTTTCTCCTGTTTGTTTTAGGTACCTCCCCCTCTTCCTTTGTAAATACTGAGCAAAAATATTTGTTTAGTATCTCTGCCTTTTCACAGTCACCCTCTGCCCACCCTCCCTCCCCTTTATTAAGCCTCACTATCCCTCCCTTGGTCTTCCTTCGCTCCCTGATGTACCTATAAAAGGTTTTATCCCCTTCTTAACTGAGTTGGCTATCTTTTCCTTGGTTTGGGCCTTTGCTGTTCTGACTGCCTTCCCAGCTTCCTTTTGCTTTAACTGATATAGTTCTCTGTCCTGTTCCTTCTGTGATTCCTTGTACTTCCTGAATGATTTCTTTTTCTCTTGAACCTTCACTGCCACTTCCTTTGAGAACCATAGTGGTTTCTTACCTCGTTTCGTTTTGTTTATTTGCTTTACACAAAGGCTTGATACCTCTGTGTTGGCAGTTTTTATTATTCCCCATTATTCTTCCACCCCTCCTTCCTGCCCATTTGCTAGTGTATTCCTTAGGCACTCACCCATTTTGACAAAGTCAGCCCTCCTAAAATCCAGTACATTTGTCTTTGTATGGCTTGACTCTATTGCTGTGTTTATTGTGAACCATACTGTTCGATGGTCACTAGTTCCCAGATGGCTACCCACTTCTACATCTGTGATCCTCTCTTCATCTCCATTTGAGAAAACTAGGTCTAAGATTGCTCCCTCTTGAGTGGGCTCCAATACTAGTTGTCTAAGGCATGCCCCCTGTAGGGCATCTAGAATAACCCCACTCTTAGAAGTGGCTGCTGCAACTGCACTCCAGTTAACATCTGGCATATTCAGATCACCCATCAGCAATATCTCCCCTTTTCCTGCCATTCTAAGTGTACTTTCTATCATTTCCTTGTCCATTTCCTCCCCCTGAGAAGGGGGTCTGTATACAACCCCTATGCGTATTGTAGTGTCATTGCTGGTCTCCAAATTTACCCACAGTGCTTCTTCTCCTCCCTGTTTACCCTTTTGTTCTGTTGCTTTGATTCCTTCCCTTATGTAAGCAGCTACTCCTCCTCCTCTTTTACCCTCCCTGTCCCTCCTGTAGATAGCGTATGCTGATATGTTTACATCCCAGTCATGGTTTTGTGTGTACCATGTTTCTGTGACTGCCACGATATCCAGATGTTCCTCATCCATCAAGGCCACTAATTCAGGAAGCTTGTTACTCAGACTACGGGCATTGGTACTTATTGCTCTCCATTTTTGATGGCTTTACCTTCTGTTGCAGCATCCCCCACTGACCTTTCTACCTTGGTCTTTTCTCATTTAGTACCCTGTTTTGTAGGGGCAGGGATTTTCTGCTGCTATCAGTGCCTCCCTTGACTAGTTTAAAAGCTTGCCAATGAAGCATTTAAACCAATTGCTCAAAAGACTTGTTCCCTTCCTGGGCAGATGCAGACCATCCTGCCAGGTATCGGGCCGGTGTCCCTCCAGGTGGAACCCAGTCCCCAATGAAGCAAACCCCTGTGCTCCACACCATTTTTTTCAACCATTCATTAAACTGCATGTTGCAAGTAGCCCCGCCTCACTCATGCCATTGACAGGCAGCACCTCTGAGAAGGATACTGTGTGTGCTACTTGTCTTAGGCCCCTCCCCAATTCTACAAAGTCCTTCTGCACTGCTCTAATCTCATGATGAGCCAAGTCATTTGTCCCTAGGTGGACAATGACGTCCAGCTCAAACTCCCGTGCAGCTGTTCCCGTGATCCTGAGGATGCGCTTCCTGTCCCTCCAAGCCATGGCACCAGGCAGGCACCTTATTTCAGTTTTCCCTGCTCCCTCCAGTTCTATCCCCTAATAATTGAGTCCCCCACCAGGAGCTGCTTCCTCTCCTTGTGGTGTCCTCTGTCTCCTTCCTGTGGGTCTCCCTTGTGACAGCTGTCCTCAACCTCCTTAGTCTCCTCTGTGGGTGCATCCTGATGATCTTCCAACATTGGTTCACGCTTTCATTACCTCCCGCCTTGACTACTGCAATGCCCTTTATCTAGAGCTACTGGGGTTGATATCTGCTGCTTGCAGCTGGTGCAGAACGTGGCAGCCAGGCTATTGACTGGTACCTCTAGAACCAGTCATATATCGCCTGTGCTCCACGGTCTGCACTGACTGCCGATACAGTGGTGGATCACCTTCAAAGTTTCTTTAGTAACCTATAAGGCCCTACACAACCAGGGACTGGCTTACCTGAAAGATCTCCTTTGTCCCTACTGTCCCCTCCATCTTCTCCGATCCACCGATGAGGGATTGCTAGAGATTCCCAGGGTTCAATTACAAACATCCGGGGCAACGTCATTTAGTTTTGCTGCCCCATCCCTGTGGAATTCTTTACTTCATCGGGTACGAGATTGCCTAACCATCCAGAGTTTTAAGAATGCCTTGAAGACTTATCTTTTTGGTTTGGCATTTGTGCATTAGCGATGCTGCTACTATACTATATTTCACTGTACTTTATATGTTTTATTTTTAGGATAATTTATTTTATATTTTATATATGTTACTGTATATATTTCTATTGTACAGGAGCCTTGGTTTTAGAAAGGTGCCTTTTATAAATAAAGACAATTTGATTTGATTTGAAAGTGTCTCTAGTTTAAGAAATGCATTTAATACCTGACAACATTTTGCAGAGATTGCTGATGTAACTGGTAGTTTGATTCTGGGATTCTGATTCTATTTTTCTTCTTAAAAGTGATAAACAGACTTCCCACCATACTGGTGTTACCACACACAAATGTATTTGTTTATATTCCTTGATCAGTTCTCACTGCATCTTTCCTGGAAACACTCTCAACACAGTCTAGCCACTCATGATGCAGAGGGAAGAGAGGAGACTATTGCATCATGAGTGACTGCACTGTTTGGGGGTGTTACTCATGTTCAGGAAGTATGCAAGATGAGTAGGTTAATAATTTCAATCAAAACAGAATTGGTTATAACTACACTGTTATCATGCTTTTATGTTCTACTTAGAAAGGAATCAGATGAAACAAAAAACAACATCAATAAGTTTAGAGAAGGTAAGCAATCAGAAAATGTGAGTTTTCATCTAGAAATGATATGATGCAAAACAGGTTGACAGTGTCCCTTTAACAAAGTCTGTTACAGTATATATCTGTCAAATTTGATCGCCTCTTCACACCTTTTGAGGTGATGGAAGGAGCTTGAGATATAAATGTCAGTGAGAGGGTTTTTTTTGTTTTGTATTTCTCTGAAAAGTACTTTATGCTTGCGAGAAAGTTTACTGTTATCTTGTAATGGGGTGGGGGGGGGGTCTCTGTCTGAAGAGGAGGGTGACCTTTCCAAACAATAATTTAGCTTTCTTGTGCCCTGAATTATGTATCATTTCATCTCAGTGATTAACCTAGCCAAATGTGCAGCTTGACCATTCGAGGGGCAGCTATAATGGACACAAAGTCACAAAGAGAATTCTGCATAATCTGCATTCTCTTCAAAATGCTTTTATATATTTGTTAATCTTTTCCAAATCCATTAATTGATACCGGTCACATCTCACTCCCAAGCTTGAGTTAGCCTGTCTATATGCCACAGCAATGCATCCAGAAGGGTCACAACCTGGTCCCCAACTTTCACTGAAGTCCTATGCAAGGCTTTTTATGAATCCCAGTGTAGGCAGGGCCTCTGATTCCTAACCTGAAAGCCATCCTGTAGGGCATATCTTTAGTTCCAGAGTTATTCTTCAAGCAAGGGTCAAGAAAAATGAGGCCAATGAGGAGAATGAAGAAGATGTGGACCAAAGTCCAAAGCATGGCTGCCACTGACAGCATTGAACTGCGCCTAATTAAAATATCCCTAACATCTCAAGGGAAACTTTGGGAAAAAAAATCCTAGACATGTTTCTCTTTACATTTAAAATATTCTCTGTCTTTAAATTATTCTTTTTTCAATAACTATTCACATTAACATGAAAACAGAATGACTGTCCATTAGACTTCATCTACTGTGGCTGCTTATCATCATTTGACAGCATAATCCTCAGCCTGTTATATCATATTGCTTTCCAGAGCACTGGATTATATTGCATGCAGAGGTTTTGTTGAGTGTAGACAGGTAGACAAAATAAGAGAAATACTATATCCCATGCACCAATAAAAGCATATCTGAAGGTCATTTCAGAAGTCCTTGATCTCATGGATTTTAATTGTGTCAGCTGGTCTGACTCATTATCATATCAAGGGAACTCTGGCAGTTGAGACTAACTTTCCCTGTCTGTGATATTTCTGCTTTAATGAAAACCCACATATTTTTTCTCCAGCCAGCCGGTCAGTTGTGGAGACCGAGGAACACCTGACCAGGCTGGGAGACAAACTGTCATCCATTTCATCCGGCATCTCCTTCTCTGAGATCCTGTCAGTCTGGGAGAGGGGGACAGATGGACGGAAGGTCAGAGAAGGGGAGATAGGGGAGCTAAACATATGGCTCAAGGACTGGTGCCAGGAAAAAGGTCACAAATCTGTAGGCAACTGGTGATAGCTTTGGGAGCAAAAGTCCTTTAAATTCGATGGACTACATCTGACTAAGGAAGGAGTCAGTGCATTGGGGCAGAAGTTTGACATCTTTGCAGAATATTTAAACTAGCAAATGTGGAGAGTGGTGCAGCACCCGATACATCAAATGGGAAGAACACCTCAGTGCCCTCAGCTAGTGATCAAACAGGAGTTCAGCATGTTTGTAGTTCATTTGCATCACCAGGTAAGGAAAAAAAAAACAACCAGCATCTCATACGATGCACAGGGGAAATGCAGGACCTCACCTAACAACTCACACTGAAATCTGGCCAATGAAAAATCATGTACACAAATGCCCTCAGTCTGGGAAACAAGATCCCAGACCTGCAGGCAACAATGACAGAGGCTAAACTGGACATATTAGCCATTAGTGAGACATGGTTCACCAGTAACCACACTTGGGAGACTTCAGTACCTGGCTATGTACTGTTCAGAAGAGATTGAAGTGCAAAAAGGGGTGGAGTGGCCCTTTATGTCAATGAAAATATCAAAGCTACAGAAATTCAGAATACTCATTAGGAGCCAAAAGAACTGTGGGTCACTCTGGAAACAAGAAATGGGACAGTGATATGAACTAGGGTTGTTTACAGGCCACCAGACCAGGGGGAGGACATAGGCACATTACTTTTGGAAGATATACTAAACATGACAGCTAAAGGGGAGGTTCTGATAATGGGAGACTTCAACATGCCAGATACAGATTGGTCAATACCAGTAGGAACATCCACCAGAACTAGACACATAGTGGATTCCCTGTAGGGGGGAGGGCCTCAAACAACTGGTAGAACAACCCACAAGAGACAGAGCTATCCTAGATCTAGCACTGACTAATGGGGAAAGGATCTCAGATCTCCAAGTAGAAGGTCACCTGGGTGCCAGTGACCATTACATGGTATGGTTCAATTTGGCCTCTAGAACTAAATCATCCTATTACAAGCCAAAAATATGGGACCTCAGAGGAGCTGACTTTGATAAGATGGCCAACAGAGTTCAGCTAGCCCTGGCAAGAAGAAATACAGGTGAGGGGGTACAGGCAAAGTGGACAAGCATTAAGGATGCAATACTTGAAGCAACATCTCATTGTATTAGAGTGAAAAGCAAGAGAGAGCAAAAGAAGGAGGATACCACTTTGGTTCTCAAAAACAGCAGCAGAAAAGGTCAAAGCCAAAAATCTGGCCATCAGGAAATATAAAGGAATGCAGCAGGATGAAGATAGGGAGGCATACCAAATGTCCCTAAAGGAAGCAGGGATAGTAGTAAGGCAGGCAAAGGCCCAAACTGAGGAAACACTAGCACGAGCAGTAAAAGAAGGGACAAGACTTTCTATAGATACATTAGTGAAAGAAGAACGTCTAGAGGAGGTATTGCTAAGATCAAAGAGGATAAGGGGGAATATGTGGAGGAAGACCAAGGAAAAGCATCTGTCCTAAATATATACTTCTGCTCAGTATTTACTGAAGAGAAGGCAGGGCATGGCCCACAGCTCAGCACCATGGACACAGGGGGGAGGAAGGTGTGCACTAGTCTCTTCACAAAAGAAAGGGTTCTACAAGAGCTCGCTAAGCTTAGGGTGGACAAGGCAATGGGACCTGATGGCATACATCCCAGGGTACTAAAGAAGCTAAGGGTGGAACTAGCAGAGCCATTATCAGAACTGTTTAGTGAGTCTCTGAGCACAGGAGAGGTCCCAGAAGACTGGAGAAGGGCTCATGTGATCCTGCTCCACAAGAGTGGTAGCAGGGAGGAAGCAGGGAGGAAGCAGGGAACTACAGACCAGTCAGTCTTACCTCAGTAGTGGGCAAGATTATGGAGGTACTCCTTAAGGAAAGAATAGTGCAACACCTGGAATCCATAGAAGCACAGGATCCAAGACAGCATGGGTTTACAACAGGAAGGTCCTGTCAAACTAATCTCATTGATTTCTTTGACTGGGTAACCAGAGTGGTGGACCAAGGGGGAGCCGTTGATGTCACCTACTTTGACTTCAGCAAAGCTTTTGATACTGTTTCACATAGAAGATTGATTAATAAGCTGGGTAGGCTCGGGGTAGGTCAGAAGTTGGTCAACTGGGTGGCAAATTTGTTGGTGGGCAGAACACAGAGTGGTAGTAAATGATATACAGTCGGAAGAGATGCAAGTCACAAGTGGGGTACCTCAGGGATCAGTCCTGGGGCCAGTCCTCTTAATATTTTCATCAGTGATATTGCAGATGGACTGGAGGGTAAGGTTTGTCTGTTTGCAGATAACACCAAGATCTGCAACAGAGTATATGATCCAGATGGGGTGGGCAGAATGAGAAGAGATCTGGATAAACTGGCAAAATGGTCAGAAGAGTGGCAAATGGGGTTTAATGCAAAGAAGTGCAAGATCATGCACATAGGGAAGTGAAACCCTGAAGCCACCTATAGGTTGGGAGGGAAGTTGTTGGCAATCACAAAGGAAGAAAGAGACTTGGGCATCATCATCACAGATGATCTGAACTCATCCAGGCAGACCACTAAAGCAGTAAGTAAGGCTAGAAGGATGTTGGGGTGTATTAGAAGGGGTACTGCAAGTCATAAGAGGGAGGTAATAATCCGTCTTTTCAAGACACTGGTTAGGCCCCATCTGGAGTACTGCATGCAGTACTGGAGGCCACACCTGCACAAGGACATTAACAAAATCAAAGCAGTCCAGAGAAAGGCAACCAAAATGGTGCAGGGACTGCATCAGAAAACATATGAGGACAGATTAACGGAGCTCAATATGTATACCATAGAGCAAAAGAGGGAGAGAGGTGATATGATCAAAACATTCAAACATCTTAGGGGCATTAACAAAGGTGAGAGAGTCTAACATGTTTCAATATAAGAAAAATAGCAGGACAAGAGCACACAGCATGAGATTAGAGGGAGGCCGATTAAGGGGTAATGTGAGGAAGTTCTTTTTCACAGAAAGGGTGGTGGATGCATGGAATGGCTTACCTCAGGAAGTGGTGGGTATGAATACAGTTCAGGGTTTCAAACAAGCATGGGATAGGCATAAGGGAGCAATACAGATGAGTTTGAATAGATATGCCATTGACAGAGTACAGGCCTAAGACACATTCATAAGGTAGAAAAAATGGGCAGCCTGGATGGACCTTGTAGTCCTTATCTGCCATCAGATCCTATGTTTCTATGTTTAAATATGAACTGCTCATTATGGGACTCCTGTTTCCTTCCATGTATTAATGCTTTCGAAGTGTTTCTCTGAATTGTATTTTAAAACAATGGAGTATGCCTAGTCAGGTAAACCAGATCTGTTAGGACATGGATAGATCCTGCAAAACCTCTAAAAATGAGTAATATACAGCAGTATTACAGTAATAGTCTGAAGGAACTCTAGAGCTATCATGTTTGTCTTCTTGCTTCATAAGAGGGGATGGAAAAAAGACAGTAATTCATGCAAACATACTAATTCATAAAGATTTCCTACTCACTCTACTTTACAAGGTATCCACTGATTCTCCTGGTGAGCACAGATCTGTCCAGGATTACACTGAGGGCTTGTGTTGTCATTATAGTCACTTTCTCCACTGGTTGACTGTTCCAAAGGTTCTCCACCCTCTGGAAGAAATGTGCCTCCTAATATTTACCCTGAAGCTACTACCTCATAGTTCAAGGCATGTCCACACATGCTGTTGGAGGGCACCAGATTAAACATCTCTGCACTGCATGCTCTATCTTGTCAGTACTCTTGAAGATGGAGAAGATTGTGATCATGTTTCCTCTCAGCATTGTCTTCTCTGGGGTTAATATGTTAAGGGGCTCTATGCTCTCCTCATAGCTTTTGTTCACTGTGCCCCTAACAATTTTGTGGCCCTGCATTGTACCTTCTTGACTGTTTTAACTTTTTTTTTGTATTAAAGAGCCGCTGATGCCTCCAGAAGAACTTTGAATAATGTAATATTTGGACACAAAGCAACTTAAATTTCTCATGAGCTCTGTATTTCTTCTTGCCGTTATTTATTACTGAGATTTTATGCATAAAAACAGGATCTCTGTTCCCTGAAGGTTCATCAGCTCCTATTGCTTATTCCCAACCTGATGTCATAATACTCTGCTTTTGACATCAGAGTCATTCCCATGACAACCAACTATGATATCACAACAGAGCATTATGATTTCAGGTGGTTCCGTTTGGGCAAGTGTACATTGCCAAAAATAAATAACGGCTATGTACACCCATGGCAACTCCAAAAGCGGTGATGGGACTGTAACATATGCGGGGGTGGGTGCACCCCTCTAACTGAAGATTCTCAACTCAAGGGGGGGTGCATATGGGGGGGGGTAAAACTAAAAAAAAAAACTCGTCCCCAACGCAAGGAGCAGTGCCCACCCAGAACCGGACCCAGCACCCTCCCAACCCCAGCCGGCCACCCTCACCACCACACCACATAGCCAGCTCAATAGTCGACCACCACACTATCCCCTTCTGCCCCTCATGCAGTGTGGTCCCTCCCCCTCCACACGCATGTATGCATCCTGTCACCCTCCTTCGCCTACCGTGGTATCCTGTCGCTACCCTGCCAGGTAGCCCAGAATACAGGTGCAGTGACTGAGTCACCATTTTTGCAGTCGCTCAATCATGGTCGCCATGTTCACAGGATGCCTTTCAGGTTGGGAGTGTGCTCAAGGGGTAGATGAACTCTAAGGGATAAACATCATGATTTTGTGTGAACTTCCTCAGTAATAAATATGAAGGAGGAAAAATCTATTGCTTTTTAATTTAAACTTTTATAGAAATTAAATGACATACATGCTTAATTTTTCTACGTATTATGATTTTCAAAGTTTTCCTAGAGACATAAGCAGCTTTTTAAAGAACCCAGAGCTCACACAGTACAGTAGTACAGGTGGAGCCAGACTAGAGGGTTTTAAATCAACAGGATGATTTTCCTGCTTTGCTGGCCACCCTCTCTTATGATACAAACCAGAATTTTACTGGCCTCTTTGCAGAAGCTGCACACTGCTTGGCATATGTCAGCTTCTGTCTATTATGACACCTAGATCCTTTCCTTCTGTATTGCAGCAAAAGAATCCCCACAAAATGTATAAGTCTTACCTCTCTTTATCCTCCCCATGTGTAGGTCATTACATTTGGCTACACTGGCATGGAGGCTGCAGAAGTCTGACCAATCACCTATCTTGTTCAGATCCTCCAAGTAGTTGACTGATCCTCAGGGGAGTCCACCACTCTGGCCATCTTAGTGTCATCAGTAAACTTGAACAACTTATTGGAGACCACAGCTTTTCGACTGTTAATGAGGATGCTAATAAACGGTGGCCCCAACAATGATCCCTGGGGGACATCACTGAGATAACCTCTCTAGCACATAGTTTTGCACATTTTTTATGCCCAATACACTGTATCATTGTTTTACAACTGCAGTGGTTTCATGCACTGTATGTTAACTCTTTTCTTGTTCCACCTTCTCTGATATTGCAATGTAACTATTTTTACACTTAGTTATTGAATGTATTATGATTTGTTTTCCTTTATTTTACCCCGTCAATGTGCCTGTCCCTTCATGCCCTACATGCTATGTGCCTCTTTTTTGTTCTTTCCTGGGTCATAGCTGTAAACAGGCATTCAGCTGTCTAGTATGCTTAACTGATTATCAAAAACAAAATTAATAAATAGTAAAGCCTGTCCACCACCACTCTCTGCTTCCTGACTTCAACCAGTTAAAAATTAATCTTGAGTATGTTTCATGTATGCAGCACTGGGGTACATTGCCCAGATATTTGTCATGTGCCACAGTATTAAGGCTTTGCTGATGTCCATATAAACTACATCCATAGCACTGCCCCTGACCATATCCCTTGATTATCCATTTGAAAAAAGTAATGAGTTTAGTTTTGCATGATCTTCCTCTTATAATGTCATGCTAAGAGAGAGCAAGAACATTGGCCTCAGCTACGTGGTTTATTTCTCTATCCTTGCCCATCACTGATGTCGGGCTGTTTGACCTATAGTTAACCTGGTTCCAAACATGCCCTTTCTCATAGATGGGAACAGCACTGGTCGCATTCAAGCCCTCTGACACACCTGCTTGGACAGACGTCTGGTTAATGATAGCAAGCTGCCCTGGGAATTATTGCCTCAGGTCCCTGTTGAGACAGAGGGAAGTTTTTGGCCTGTTCTCCTTTCTGCCCACAGGGATACAGATCATTGCCTCTGCTTCAGGCACATTCTTCAATGAACCCTGCATGTGTTCAGAATTACCAACCTCATGCAGCTTCTCCAGACCCTTTGACATCAGGTCCATCATCTTGGTAAAGTCTGACTCTTTGAAGTTCTGGGTACTAGTGCCTGAGCCCAGCTCATCATCCCTGTCACTAGGGGAGAAGGCTGCCCAGCAGTGATCACTTCCTCCCACCAGTGTTTAGACTTTCACATTTGAGATGACCCCATCCACACTGCTGAGAACAAGGTCAAGGTAGCCTCAGACCATGTCCTCTGTTGAAAATGCTGCTCTAGAAAGCTCTCCTGAAAACTGGCCAGGAAATTGATCTCTGCTCTGCCTTCTCAAATCACCAGTTTATGCCTGAGAGATTGAGTCTCTCAAGAATATTGTTGAACTGAATTTGGCTGCTCTGTAAATTTCCCCAATCAGCTGATTATCAATCTCCACTGAGTTGTTTGGGGGCTGTTAACACACCCCAAGCCAGAAATCAGCATATATAGATATTGTAAAGTTTTAATTCACTCGCAAAGTTAAAGCAAATTCCACATATTCACCTTCATGAATAAATGTGTGGATTTATTTCTATTTTTTGGCAACTTCATCAGGCAAATCAGCCTGTAATTTTACCTTTGGGTACACCAAGGCAAAGTTTGGTCAGAATAAGGCTATAGTAAACAAGTGTCTCAATGTCAGCAGACTCCTGTCCTCCCCACTCTGCAGCATCCTGAATCCCCTGTGCCACCCACCCCCATGGTACTACCACCACAGACTGCATCTACTCATCCATCTCAGTCAGGAGCAACTCAACCTTTTCTGGCCAGTATGTGTCCAGTTACATTTTTTGTTGCCAATGTGGCATGCTGGCAAATGCTCACAGTGTTGCTACCACCACAGTTGGGCATAGTATGATTTTTTTATAAGCCAGCGACAAATACTACTCAGGTACCTGTGCCAAATGTGCTGTAACACACAGATAGGAGCTACCAGCTGTTTGACCACTGGTACTCATATCCATATTGAGATGTTTGTATGAGGATGCTGAATGCAGCAGGGCATGAATTACTATGCATGACACAGTCCCATAAAGTTCAGAAATGGTAGGGGTGGAAAAGTACATTCAAGATGGAATCTGCCATTTGGGACAGACATGCACCATCAACCTTCTAAATCCCACATACTCCACAAAATAGAATGGAAGTAGATCAATTGCCAGCATTTCAGTGATTGCTGCATTTAGTCCTCATGCAATAGCATGATTGGATGGGTGTTTGGCATGATGCACAGAACATGCTGTGCTGTGTAGACTGGACCTTTCTGATTGCTGACCTAACAAACAGCTGGACTGTGACAGCATGGGTGGTGGGGTAGCATTTAACTCAAGGAGATTCATGGATGCTGATTAATAAAAGCAGTCATTTGTGGTGTTTTCTGAGCTGGGGTTGATGTGCTTTGGTGCGCCTGGGTGCTAGTATTCAACCCATTACTGCTACTATGACAACTGCCACACAATCCCACAGACTCCTCCTCATCTCTGTCATAGTCCTACTGAGTCAATGCTCTTAGGACTGTTTCCCTGCTTCTTTGAGATACCTTAGCTAAGGGAGATGTCCCCCTGCACCAGATTTTCCCATTGCTGCCAAGTCCAACGTAAGAGGTTCTTAGACTAGACATGTCTGTGTTTGCCACAAGTACCTAGGTGGCTCCCCTTTTTTACATTACTAACTCATGCCTGACACAGCTGGAAGAGAGTGCCTGTTTCATCAGCTGGGGTTAGATGTAAAACCCCCGAACTAGAGATTTTGTACCTTTTACTTTTACATGGTGGTGGGACTAGGACAAGGGAAGGGGTAGTGGGTATTTTTTGTGATGATTTCTGTACTGCAACAGTGGGTGACTCACATGGTGCAATGAGCTCAATAGTGCTGACAGGAACAACAGGTGTAGTAGTGATGAGGGGGTTTGGTAATTCTGTGGCATAGTCATGGTATGCAAAGCATCATAGGTTCTGCAGCATCACTCTAATTTTTTTCCTTTTTAGGTTCCCATAGTGGGTCCACACAGGAGGTTCAAATTATCATCCTTATGAAGACTAACCTTCTCCTCATCTTCACTCTGTGCTCCTCATCTTCACTTTCTACGGTCTCTTGACTTCTCTTCATCCTTAGTGAGAAAAACATTTTTAAAGTTAGTCTTTTCTGACTGCACAACAGTCTGATCTTCCTCTTCAGACTCTGACTCATGATCAAGCTCAATACTCTCATTTGGGAATGGGGGCCTATCATCCAGGTCAGGCTCTGTGCTACCACCACCAGCAGTCACAGGTACAACAACAACCTCCTCCTTGGCCACTGTTCCAGAGCCAGAGATTTTGCTAGCCCTTGGACAGATCTTGTTGTCAACGCTGTCCTCAGCATCCACCAGCATGGATGCTGCATGGCAGAGAATAATTTGGTAACACTAATGCCACCACCACTGCCACTAACAACTCCATCACTGCTACTACCAGCTACAGAGCCCATGGCTGAAATTGCTGTACTGGTAGTTTTTTAGGTGCAGTAACTTTTGCTCCATAGAGCCTATGCACTTCTTGGAAGAAAGTATAACGAAAGCAAATAAGGCTAGTGCTCACCGGACTGCCTTGCTTGCTTGCTAGCTGAAACATTCCCCTTTCCCTCACAGCACTGTTTCTCTAGACAAAACAAAAAACACTGCTTTCTTGTTAAAGCTTTTTATTTATTTTCAGATTACAAATTACACAACAAAAGTGTAATAATCATGTACATACAGAAGGTTACAGAATGCAGGATAGATGCTATAACTCAGTACAATATACAGCATTCTACATGTGGTCTAACAGAGGGCCAGGCTCCTATGGGTACCTTTGTGGGGTGTGATTTCTCTGAAGAGGGTAATTCAATAGTATGGTGGTGACAATATATATGTGGCTACTTACATTTCACAATGTGTCATGCCCCAGGAAGAGCTATGTCCTGGAACAGGTCTTGTACCTTCAATGCTTCCTGAGAGATCCTGTGATGATGTAGCTAGGTGGGATGGTGGGGAATTAATTCTAACCCTCTGAAACAGAACAATAGAACCACAAAGAACACAAACCTTGACACATAACAATGAACTATATACTCGGCACAAAACAGGAACGTGCATTAAACCTTTTGAGACAGAGACAGAGAGAGAGAGAGAGAGAGAGAGAGAGAGACTATAAACCTGAACTGGAAAGAATATTAGGGCTGAAGCCTGCATTATGTGCAGGCCCATTTAGGTAAGGAAGTTAGATGGGGGTGGGGGCAGGAGTGGGACTTACCTAACAAGTATAGGGGGGTTAATTAACCTACACCAGTAGGGGGCTAATTAGTGCCATGTAAGGACCCCTGCACTTAAAGAATTTGGCCATACGATTTACCCTGGCATGAGACATCCTGTCCAGTTCTGCAATAGATGTAATTGACATCATTATTTCTCTCAGGCTGGGTACAAGGGTAGTATGCCGTTTGCATAAAAGAGCTCTTTTGGCTTGCATGGTCAGAAGGACTAGTCATCTGAATTCAGGTTTCTTTAGTTGCAGTGTTGCCGGCTTGATAACAATTAGGAGAAGAGGGGCAGAAAGCGGAATTGTTGTGTGAAGTGCTAAGCTGCCTGTTTGGTACATCTGGTGCCAGAAGGCCTTGAGTTTGGGACATCACCAGAGAATGTGGTAGAGATCTCCACCTACTGCTTGGCATCTGCAACACTCGTTGTGGGCCAGTAATTTGGTGGTATGGAGAACTGCTGGCATTCTGTACCAGATGTGGAGTATTTTATTTTGAATCAGTCTACTGCAGGCATCCCTAAGCAACATGTGGGCATCCTTCCATGCCTGTGTCCATTGCAGCTCTGTGATGTCACAACCCAAAAACATTTCCCATCTGACTCTTGATCCTTCAGATTAACTTGGCAGGTCATCTCTTAGTTTCAAGTAAATTTTTCCTGCTAGGCCTTTTGGGGTAGACAGCCAAGACTGTACTTCACCATCTGTTTTGTCACACTTGTGGGCATCTTTTATGGACTTAACGTATTCCCCAATTTGCAAGTACCACCAGAAGTCCATTTGGTGGAGGCCCCACCTATCTTGCAGTGTTTGGAAGGGGTTTCATTGGCTGAATATTTGGTCAAGGATATCTTGGATGAGAAGTATACCATTGATGGATCACTTAAGCCAAGAAACGGGCATCTTGTTTACTAGGATTTGTTGGTTGTGCCATAGAGGAGTATGGGACAGTGGAACAGGGTGAAGTGTAGTCTACTAAGAGTTAGGATCCAGTATTTAATGGTGGGAGTAGTGATGCGGGTGTGGGAGGCAGGGGTTGCTTTTGGACAGGTATAATAGCAAGGCGGCCATACTAACGTTACGCATGGATTTCTCCATGTGCACCCAGTGTGGAGATATGTCAGTATGGGGTGTAACTAGTGTACTATCTGTGCTTACTGAAAGGCATACTTATATCCCTTGAGCCAGGGCAGATTCCATCCCCCAACTTTCCAATAAGACCACAACTTACTGTGAGTGAATCAAGGTTTTTTTTTTCCTTCCCACAAAAAGTCACCCATTAGTTTATCAGTTGTTTGGAACCAGGCTTTGGGTATGGTTAAGGGAATGTGGGTTAGCAGGTAAAAAAAAGAACCTGGGGGCAGTGATCATTTTATTTGCAGCTATTGTACCAGCTAGGATAAGCTTCAGAAGCTTTCATCTATCAAATTCTGCCTTGGTGGAATGCAGTAAAGATTGAAGATTTATGCCCCACTTTTTTCCAGTTGCAGTGTAATTTTGATACCCAGATATGTAATGCCCTTTGGGGCCCATAACAGCCCAGATTCTGAGGCTAGGCCCTGGTGGCAGGCCTGGTTCAGGGCATTATCTCAGTCTTGGAATGATTAATGTGGTGGCCGGAGTATTTAGCAAAGGAATTCAAGAGTGTAAGTAGTGGTTGGAGCAAATATTGCAAGTTTGCTAGTGAGATGAGTAGATCATCTGCATATATGATGGTGGAGTAGTGCCTTTTGCCGATCTCCAGTCCCAGTATATTTGAGTGTTGCCAGATTACAGCTGCCAGGGGTTCTACTGCTATAACAAATAGTAAAGGAGAGAAAGGAAAGCCCTGACAGGTGCCTCATTGAAGGGGGGAGATAGTAAGCAATTTGTGGTTAGTCTGGCTGTTGGTGCAGAGTAAATGGAGCATACCCAGGTCCTGAATCTTTCTCAGAATCCTAGGTGGGTGAGCACTGTTTGAAGGTAGTCCCACTCCAGGGAGTCAAACGCCTTCTCAAAATCTACTGCAACGGTAGCTGCTGGGGTTTGGCGGGCTCTAGCTGAGAGTACCATGTGATAACAGCTAAGAGAAATCCATGACTACCTAAACAGTGACTGCAAATCACCAAAACAAATATCAGCGATCTGCAGTATAGCAGAAAAAACAGTCAGTGACCAGATAATAAAATCAAAGAAAAATAACATGTACAAGTACATTTTATGCTGGGAGCTGTGCCCCCACGCACCCCTCTTTGGAGTGCAAGCCTTCCACCCCCCATCTTGACACCGGGGGAGACAAAAAAACAGAAGGGGAGGCTACTCCATGGGACAGTGGTCTGCAGGGGGAGAACAGAGCAGGGAGGGGGAAACCTGTAGATGGAGGGGGAAAACAAACTTGGTGAACCAGCACAGACAAAAAAATGAAATAAATACTAACACCAAAACCACGACAGGACCCAAAAATAGGAACAGCCGCATGCCAGATTCAAACTCCAAACCACCAGCTTCCCAGACCATAGCTCTATCCACCACATTTGATGGCCAGCTGGATTCAGCCACTTAAAAACATACCCTTTTGCCTTCTTGTACCATCTCTCCCTCGCTAATTACTCCATAGACGTCTTCTCCATTAGCTCTTCTTCCACCTTGTTATTTACTTCAACTCACTATTTAAAAAGACACTCAAATTGAGTCACTCATATTAAGTTGCTCAATTTGAGAAGCCCATATCACGGGTTACCCTAGCTGAGTGCATGAGGATTATTAATGATCTTATATAATCAGCACTATGTCTCCCTGGGACAAGATCTACTTGGAAGGGGTGAATTAAAGCAGTCAGCAGTGGGGCTCAGTCTAACTGCATATACTTTGGCATATGTCTTACTGTCAATATTAATAAGGGAGATTGGTTTATAGTTAGCAGCAAGGGTGGGATCCCTACCCTTCTTGGGTATAACAGTAATCACTGCTTCCCTAAGTGTGGGAGGTAGACAGCCCTGTACCTCAGCTTCAGCGTAGACCTGTGTCAAAAGTGGGGCTATCTGAAGAGCCAGGGCTTGGAGGAAATCTGCAGTGAAATTGTCTCCACTTGGGGGTTTGCTGGGCTGGACAGCAATCAATCAATCAATCAACCTATCTTTATTTAACCAGATGGAACATCCTTGAGGGAAAACTCATTCACAAGGTAGGCTTGGGAAGGTTCACAAATAATACAAATAGACAAAATACAAAACACAGATAATCCTGGCACAGCAGGAGAACATTACAAGATACATAATAAATGAATAGGTAAACTACATCAGATATAATTTCAACAGTGAGCACTATAATGAATTTCAACAGTGTATACATAATGAGTGCTAAAACAAACAAAGGTCAGGTTTATCAGAAGTAAATTGTAGAGAATGGTACTTACTGTAGTGGGACACCATTATTAAGGATGGGGGCACTCAGTTGAAAGGCTGTAGATGAGGAGGAGAGGGTGAGATAAAGTAGGAGGAGGGGTGAGGGTAGAATTAGGCATAGCAGATGCAATAGTGTACTCGATGAGGTTTAAGAAGGTGAGAAAGAAAAGAAAAAAACACGTGTAATAAGCAACGGGAGAGCTTATACGTAGCAGGTACAATCATCCTGCAAGGATTGCCCAATGAAGGTTTTGAATTTCTCAAGGCTGCCAAAGGAAGCAAGTTTGAGGGAGTTTTGTATGTTATTCCATACTGTGGGAAGAGCATGGCTTATGGAGTCTGAACCATGACGAGTTCAGATTCTAGGAATTTCTAATGAGATGAAGGAATATATTCTTACCGAGTAGCTCCCACTAGCTATAGTCAGTAACTTGCAAATGTACTTGGGAAGTTTATTAGTTAGAGCTCTGTAGGTCCAGATGATCACATTTTATAGGGGCTAATTTGGCTCATTTGACTTCCTCCTCAGTATTTGTGGCATCTAATACTTGGGATTGTTGAGGTGATAGTTTAAGGAGAGACAGATTGTCCAGAAAGGGTTGGATGCCGTCGGGAGTGTGTTCATGGGTGGAAGTGTATAATTTGGAGTAGAAGGAGGTCATGATAGTATTAACCTCTTGTGGGCTGGACAGTGTTTGTTCTTCAGAATTTACCAAACCAGTTACATGCCTATTTGCCTTCTACTTCAGTAGCTGATATGCTAATACTTTCCCATCTTTATCTCCTCTTCCCAGAATTGATGGCAGAGCCTTACGATGGCTATCTCAGCATTCCCACTTAACAACTTTTTATTTTCAAGTCTTAGTCCTAGAACATTCTGGCTGAGGGAGGAGTGTGGGGATGGTGATGGTTGTGTTTTATAGGCTGTCTCTGCCACTTTTAATTCTGCTTCCATTGTCACCAGACGGTGTTCCCTGTCTCTTCGCCTAGCTGAGGCATAACCCATGATCTTCCCTCTAATAGTGGCTTGGATGCCTCCCATGTATTTCCAGTCAAGGTGTCAAATATGGGATTATATTGGAGGAAGAGGGAGGTTTCGGCCTGTGCCCCAGGAAGGAAATCAGGGTCCCTCAGTAAAAGGTGGTTTAGCCATCATGTACTGGTGGATTGGGGAACAGCTTCCCAGGAGAAGTGTAACTTGACCGGGACATGATCAGACATCAGCCAAGGGAGAATGGCTGAGTCCAGGATGGTCTGAGTCAGAGAAGGTGAGGTGAGCCAGAAAGTTAACCTACTAAAAGAATGATGTACCTCAGAATAATACGTATAGTCATGGGTATGAGGGTAAAACAGGCGCCAGCTATCTGTTAGCCCAAAATCGGTCATCAGTTGGTGCAGTGCACACCCTCCTTTTATATGTGACTCTGTGCCTGTGGCACTCCCATCCACCATAGGTACTAGGGTGAGGTTAAAGTCTCCTCCAATTAGGAGGAGGCAGTTCAGGGTAGTAAATGAGATAAGAGCACTAGCTAGGTCATGAAAGTATGGGGGATCATCTTGATTGAGGTATATGTATTAAATAAAACAAGTTGGCCAGGTGGGGTAGAAAAACTTGCCATTAACCAATGTCCTGCTTAGTCAGTCAGGGAGGATGTGACAGATGATTTGAGGGATTTATGTATGAGTATATCCACCCTACATTTCCTGGTGTGGGCACTGGCATGTACTTCTTGTCCCACCCAGTCCTTGACTAAAAAGAAATGATCGTTACGTGTTACTTTGGTTTCCTGCAGGAAAGCTAGTTGAGACCTCAGCCATTTTAAGTACTAAAGCACCTTTCTCCTTTTTACCGGGTGTTAAACCCTTTGACATTCCATGTGTGGCACACTATCTCAGCTATCGTCAGTCAGAGGAGGGTAGTGGAGGAAGTGGAGTCATTAATATTCATTGGGATGGATGAAGTCTCCAAGCTATTCCTCAGGTTAACCAGGACAATCACTGTGCACTTTAAGTGACTGGCAGGCCTTATTTCTTTTTGTACATGCTTACTCCTAGTTGGGGTATGTGGTTTACCAGGTCAGTTCTCTCTCTTTTTATATATATAAAGGATGGGAAGTGCTCAACAGTTATCATTAAAATCCATAACAGTGGCTTACAAGATAAGCACAAACTACCTGTGGATACAATAAAGTCAAACAAGGGTTGTCTTAGGGTTGTGTCATGGTGGTGCCACTTGTCAATCAATTAATCAATCAATCAATCAAGTCTTTATTTAATCAGGCAAAAACACTGTTGAGAACAAGTTCATTTTCAAGCTGGACCTGGACAATGTACATATACAGTAGCAGAGTAAGAAGTTAAATATACATAGTATACATGTTCATAATCAGTGGACAGATTAAATTTAACACACAATAGACCTGGACAAATACATACTCAGCACATGGATAAATCAGTTAAATATACAATATATACATATTCATGATCAGTACACAGATTAAATTTTACACACAATATACACTAAAATACACAGATCAGATTAGTGCTTACATCAGTATACTTACGGAGCCAGAAGCAGTGTGGAATACAACAATATGATAGAGGGGTAGCACTGGTAGGCTTCAAGGGCAGCATATACAATAACATGGAATTTGCTGAGTGGGGGAGAAGTGTTGCATATGATAACTAAAATTTAGCATGTAGCTGCAACAACAATATCACAGTGAGTGTAACTGTAGTTACTACTGCTGCTACCGCTACCTGGGGCTTATAAGGCTTGTGTCTTCATACAAAACACATGATTTAACCATTCTAAAGGGTGAGATGAGGTATCATTCTGCATCTCCAGTGTGTTCCCAGAAGGGGTTGTAAAGAAAAGAAGGGAAGGCCTATTTGTGAATGCCTGTTAGTCTTCCTCAGCAGCCTGGATTTAGGCCCCAGATGTGAGGCAGGCGAGCCCCTACTCCCCTCAGCTGTCTTTGAGCTATATATATTGGTGGAGCTGTAGTGGCTTGAGCAACTAAACATCCTACCTGCCACTCTGGAGCCTGTGTCAGTCCTTTTGTGCTTGTTATCAGCAGACACCAGGCAGCAGGCATCATAGTAAGCAGGGTGCATCCAGCACCCGGGGGTCTGCATATGCTTGTATAAAGTTAACTTAAATGTATGCCCAATGGGCAGACTTTAAGCTGGGGTATATTGGGCTATCTGCCAGAGAAGGAACTATGAGGTCAGCTTGCACAGGAACAGCTGCTATCAAACCCAACTTAGATCTACACATAGAGCTGCAGGGAGCTGAAGTGGATAAGAAAGGGACCATTATATGTGTCAATAATCACACAGGAGTGCAGTGTGCATAATTATGGAACACATACAAACAGAGTTGAGAAAGAAGTAAGCACCTCAACTGGAACTTAAACCCAGACTGCCTGGAATACTGTTCCAACTGTGCTAACCAGCTGCACCACTGAGACAACTGGAACTGGGGCTTCCCCCAAGCACATTATTCTTTCTCAAAAGTACAACCCAAAGCCAACACAAATATTTACTTGTAACAATCACACAGGAGTGTGTTGTGCATACTTATGGAACACATACAAAGAGAGGTGAGAAAGAAGTAAGTGCTTTAGCTGGGACCTGAACCCAGACCACTCAGAATACCGTTCTGATTGCACTAACAAGCTGCTCCACTGAGACAACTGGAACCAGGGCTGTCCTTGAGCACATTACTCTTTCTCAAATGCACAACCCAATGGTAACACAAATATTTACTTGCAACAATCACATAGGAGTGTGTTGTGCATACTTATGAAATACATACAAACAGAGGTGAGAAAGAAATAAATGCCTCAGCTGAGACTTAAATCCAGCCTGCCTAGAATATCATTCCGATTGCACTAACCAGTTGTGCCACTGAGACAACTGGAACCTCAGCTGTCCCTGAGCACATTACTCTTCCTCAAATGCACAACCCAATGGCAAAACAAATATTTGTTTGTAGCAATCACACAGTGGTGCATTGTGCATATTTGTGGAACACATACAAACAGAGGTGAGAAAGAAGTAAATGCTTCAGTTGGGTCTTGAACCCCCCTCGGCTGGGACCATTATGTATGTACCATGCCTACATTCAATATAGTCAGATATGAGTCCCATCTAGGCAAATCCCTAGGGGGCCTAGTCCACATTTAATGCAGATGAGGCTAATGCATACCTTTATTTTGGGATCAAGTTGAGGGGGGAGCTGAGCATTTTGGTGCTGCTTATTGTCTAAGTATGCGGGTTGGGAGAGTGAGTCACCAAAATCAGACCAGGTATAGCATGGCTTCTGGCAGGTTAGGATGGTTTGACTATCATCCCCAAAAAGTCCCCCCGCCCACTTCATCATCTCTATCTCCAAGTAAAAGCAAAACACCACTTATCTGAATACTGTCCAGATTAAGTCAGACTTAGTGGAAGTTGGTGAGGAAGGTGATTTCAGGCACAAAGTGCCAGGCTGTTTTCCCAATGCAGGCTGTATCACAGTTTTCTTGGGACCTGGTTGATTGGAACCATCCATGAACTGGGCTCTGGGACCTTTTTCAACCACTGAGGCCCAGAACTGCTGTTTGATTATAGAGGTACATAGGTACATAGGAATCTTTTTCAGGTCCAATTAGCAAGGAATGCCAAAGACAGGATCTGCTGCCAAGGTGGTCAAATTGCCATTTTTTTGGAACCCATATGTGAATCTAGTTCTCTCTTAAAAACAGTCATGTTACCAGCTTCAACTACCTCCCTCCCTTGGTAAGGCATTCCATACATTCACAACACACTGGTTAAACCATTTAGCTCATTTGGTGGTATTACATTTGTCCCCCATCAGTTGACTAGTGTGTGATCTAGTCTGACATGATTGTTTACTTCTAGTATTAAAAGCCCCTGTCTCCCAAATCTCTTCATTTTTAAAGGCCATATAAACAAATCACAAGTCCCCTCTCAGCCTTCTATAATTCATGGAATACAAATTCAAGGTGTTCAGCCTCTCCCTATAACTAAGATGTTTAATGTTCCTAATGATCTTTGTGTATCCCCTCTTCACCTGCTCTACCTAAGTTGTAATTCCTACAGTTTGAGGTGTAGACAAAGGTGCACTGTATTCTAAGACTGGTCTTACCAGGGACTTGTACAGTGGCACCATGACTTCTTCCCTTCTGCTTCCAATATTTTTCAAGATGTTCCACACCACTCTTGCTCTTCTTTACTGATTAACTATTTATTTTGTTTTTTGAAACTAAGGTTGTTGGAAATTTATACTCCCCAGTCAGATTCTTCTTCTGTTTCCAATATAACTTTTTTGTTTAGAATGTACTGATACATTCCATTGTTTTTCCCAAAGTGCATTGCCCTGCACTTTGCCTCATTAAATTTAAATTAGTTTTTTAGCCCATAATTCCAGACCACGTAACTGATCCTGCAGTTCTTCAGCTGCTTCCGTATTAACAAGCATACCTATTTTTGTATCGTAGGCATATTTGGAAAACCATGACCCTACCCTTACTTGCATGGAATGTACCAAAATACATTAAACAACAGAGGCCCCAGAACCAATCCATGTGGGACTCCACTCATCGCCCTCTCCACTTGGATAGGTGTCCTCTAATTTGGACTCTTTGAACTCTACTATCCAACCATAAGCTAATCCATCTACACAGATGTTGATTCAGTTTATATTCCTGCAAAACCTGCATTAATACCTCATGTGAGACTGTGTCAAAGGCCTTTATGTAGTCTAGATAAATCACATCTACCGGAAATCTCCTATCCAAGGCCTGGCTCACAGGTTCCAGAAATTGCATTAAGTTTGTTATACACAACCTGTCCCCAGAAAATCCATGTTGGGTAATGTCATTCAGCCTGTTGTTTCATATTATCCTCCAAATACCGCTTGACATACTCCTCTAATACTTTCCCAAATATTGATGTTATACTAGTTGGTCTATACTTCTGGACCTGTGTCTTATCTCCAGCCTTGTGAATTGGGGTAATATTGTCAATTTTCCAGTCTGTGACAACCTTTCCTTCTTTCATGGATCTGTTAAATAACACTGCCAGAGGTTCCGCCAATTCTTCAGCTGCATTAATTAAAAATAGATGGATAATTCCACCAGAACCTGGGGATTTATATCTGTTTAGACCTTTTAAACTTTCACAGACCTGGTTTGCAGTTATATACAGAAATTCCAAAACACCCTCTAATATTTCATTCCTGTCATAGTTAACCCTATCCTGATTCTGATATATGCTAGTAAAATATTTACGCCATTAGCCATCTTCAGTTCCCCTTCTATCACCCTATTATCAACAATTAGGCTAGTTATTGAGCTATTTGTTTTCCTTAAGCTTCCCACATAATTATAAAAATGCTTACAGTTGGTCTTTCTTTCTGTTGCTAATTGTAATTCAGCTTTTTCCCTTGATCATCTAATAGCCTTTCATGCATAAACTTGAAAATTTCTTATGCTTTAACATTCTGACCTGTGTTTTCTGCCTCGTTAATTTTCTGTAGGCCTTTTTTTTTGCCTTATTAGTTTTTTGATATCTCCAGTAATCCACCGGGGTATTCTACCCCTGTTATTATATCTGTTCTTTACAGGCACATACAGGATCTTGTGATAGAGGTCTGTAGAGTGCCTTTAATTTTATTCCATGTATCCTGTATGTTCAAACCACTCAATTCCCTATTCCAATCAGTAGAAGACAACAACTGTTTGGTTTGAGGGAAATCTGCTTTCCCAAAAATCCTTACCTTTGCTATACCCCTACATACTGGTTTTGTCCCTACAATATTTAATTTCATCATATTGTGATCGCTTGTTCCAAGAGGATGGATTACCTGGACATCTTTGTTTTCCATGTTTGCCAGTACAAAATCCAATACTTGTTCACCTCTTGTCCCTTCTGCCACCATCTGATTCATTTTTTTATTTAAGCAAATGTCTATGAACATGTCCTCCACATAATTATTTCTTGTCTTATTTTCCCAACATATGTTGGGTAGATTATAGTCCCCCAAGAGTGGTGTATTTTCTTGTACCACTCTATCTAAAAGTTAAAAAAAATCATTACTCTCCTATACAGTCAAATTAGGTGATCAATAACAGATCCCTACCCCAACCTGTTTCCCAATACTAATTCTCACCCACAGTTCAACTTTCTCTAAACTATCATCCCTTAAGTGGATGGTTTGAGCCTTTAGGTCAGAGGCCACAAATACCCCCACCCCACCTCCAAGCCTGTCCATTCTAGCCTTGTGGAAGAAATCATACCCTGGCACATTATCATTCCAATCATTTTCATATATCCATGTTTCTTTTATTGTACAAATATCCACTTTTTCATTTTTTAATGTATATCTTAATTCATCCATTTTTGTTCTTATACTGCTGGCATTTATTAATAGGGCTTTCAAAGCATCCTTATTTTTTCCTTGTGACCATGTTTTACCTACGTCTATTGTACACATAGAAACTTGACATTCTTGTTCTATTTATTACCCCCTGTGTTCAGTTTAAATGCCCTTCAATCTGAGTCCTGAATAATGTGCCCAATTTCTTTGAACCTCTTCTGCTTAAGCGAAGCCCATATTTACAGAACATGGGTTCATTACCCTTAAACATTTCCCAAGTTTTTATACAACCAATTTCTTCCATAAAGTTCCATCTTCTAATCCAGTTATTCATTCATCTTATCTTCTCATTTATTTTGTCATTGCTCCTAGGGATTGGTAAAATTTCAGATACAATTAATTTACCATTTAATGCTTTTACTTTTCTGGCTAGCTCCATGTAGGTGAGACATATCAGCTCCATCATGTGAGTCCATAGTTCAATTGGGTTGAAATGCAGGAACTGCAGTCTCTAGCCAGAGTGCTCTCCAATGTTGATGCAGCCAAGGGTGCATATTTATTATTGGAAAAGCAGGGGGCTGTGGATTTCAGGTTCTGGTTCAGGCTCTGTGTTGCATGGGTCTCCATTTCGGCTCCTCGATCATTCTCGTTCAGAAGGGTGGTCCCACGTGGAGTGTTTGGAGTTCTGGGTTCTCTTCCTTGAATGAGGGAGCAAGAACCATTGATTCTGATATTCCTCATGACAAAGTTTATCCCTTGCTTCATGGTACAGTGCCCACCTGGACACTGGTTGGCCAGTCATTTCCATCTGATGGAGCGAGTTGCCTGTTGTGTCTGCTATGTGGAGGATCTTGCTGCCTGTGGCCAAGTGCAATGGATAAAGTCTTTTCGAGCCTCCAGTGAACTGAATATCAGTGGGGATCCCATTGTATATGATCCTCATTGTCGCCAGATATCTTAGGGAGAATGGCACATTCAGGGTGTGTAGGACACATCTCACTTCTGTGTATTCCTTTCTCTTTAGAGCCAGTGCTCTTGAATAGTCCAAAAAATGAGGATACATTGGCCTTTCCATTCTAGGGTACTCAACTCCCTGGCTCATGATTGAATAGCATCCTTCTTGGCAAAATTTAGAAAGTGGGCTAAAATGGACCTTGGCTTTTCTCCTGTCTTAGGGCAAGTATGTAGGGAGCAGTGGGCCCTTTTGATTGTGAGCTAGGTACCCTCTGGTAGATGTAGGATATGGGGCAACTCTCTCTGAAGGAATCTGGCCACCTTGTTCTGTTTGTAGCCCTTGAGGAATTCCAGGAGCTTCAGGTTGTTGTGGTGGCTTCTTTTCTCCTGGTCATCTACTTTATCCTGGAGGGCCCTGATTAGGTATGCCTGTTCTCACACCATGGCAGGCAGTTAGTTCAGTGATGATGGCATTGTGAGAGGCAGCTTTATGCACATTGTGGAAAATTCAAATATCCATTTGGTGAAGAGTCAGGGTGATATTGTTTGAAGTGAGTGTTACCAGAACCATTTGTTTCATCAGTGAGGCAAACATCTCATTCACTGATATTGTATCCATACACGCAGTGGAGTGATCCACCATGATGCCTGGAGCAGCTGAGAAGGCACTGTGAGTAATGAAGCTAAACAAACCTTTGCTGAATAAAAAGCAGATTTTAAGGGAGTTGGAGCTTTCCACTGTTTTTTAGTTTAGCTCTGTCATCAGAAATCATTCTGGATGTGTAGATTTATGCTGCCATCTTGAATGAGGCCAGACCAGACTCTCCCAAAACCAGTACTTTCAACTAAATAAGTCTGTAAAACTATAAAGATACAATGGTAATTTAGCTGCAAAAGCACTCTAGATAGTTTTTGTGAATGATTTGGTGCCACATTCAGAGTACTTTTAAAGTTTTTTTGCTCAGAAAAACAGCAACAGACTTCTCTCCAACTCTCTTTTCATAAGACTGCACTGAACACATTCTCTGCATGGCATACAACTAATTTCAATACCATGTGATCTCCAGTCCTCTGGTACATTGCAGACTTTGCTTGCAGGACCAACTTTACTGGAAAAGTTAAAAAAAACTTGCCATTTGCAAAGTTAGCCCTGTACTGTGATTTGGAACTTCGCAGTGCAGATTAACTTCACATAGTACAATGAATTTGTAAATGAATTCTTAAAGCAAAGTTAGTCAACTTTTGCCCACCGCTACATGTGTATATGAACTGTTCTTTCTTTCTTTCTTTCTTTCTTTCTTTCTTTCTTTCTTTCTCTTTCTTTCTTTCTTTTTTCATTCTTTCTCTTTCTTTCTTTTACCTGTCTGTCTAGCTATCTATCTATCCATCTATCTATATCTATATAGTATATCTATCTATCTGTCCATCTAGCTATCTATCTAAGCTCTCTAGGATGAAGTGCAGTGTCAGTATATAAAGAAGGGACATGTGGTGTTAGAATTTTCAAAGCTAACACCCCACCCTGACACAGCACATACAAAAAGGCCTTGAGGGTGTGCCTTGGGGTTGTTGTTCCTAACACTAACCCCATTCCATGTGTAAATAAGCTGAAGTGGGTACAGTGTAGGAGAATGGGGTGAGCATTAAGGCTGATGACCCCATGGCACACCCCTGATGCCTATTGGTGTATGTGCAGTGTGGTGGTGGGGTGTTAGCTCTGAAAATCCTAACGCCATATTTCACTACTTTGTGGCTTTATCCCTAACTAGATCATTAATGCAGTTTTTTGAAATTTATGTCCTTACTTTTGAGATAGTATATTCATATCCTTATTTGCCTGTGGGAACACAGGGTCCTCCAGGCCCTGCCCTCCAATCTTTCCATAGATGTGTTTATGTATTTAGCTGTGGAAGCACTTAATTTATAAGACAAAAGTGACCAAATTCTCATCATAACAATCAATCATATTACCCCATCTCATGTACCCAGTATAGAACATTTTTGAATCCCCACCAAAATGTAATTCTGCACAACTACAATGCCATTCCACGCCACAGGTGTGAAAACACATTATGGGCAGGATGTGGAAAATTACAGCTGTGACTACTCTATATATAAGGTGGGATAATAAGAAGGCTATGTTGACAATTTGGAGTGAAAATATTTAAAATTTCCAAAGTTATGAATGAGCGTAGTGAAATTGCAATGGATTGTCATAACTTTGGCAGTTTTTCATATTTCAACCCCAAATATTCAACACAGACTTCCTGTGATCTCACCTTATAAAACCTGTAGGTGAAAATGTTCAAATCCATGCCAAAATGCCATTCTGTGCCACAGGTATAAAAACACATTTTGGACAGGATGTGAAAAGTGACAGCTGTACTGTTCATGGGGTGGTGTGAAAAAATTGCTATGTTGAATATTTTGAGTCAAAATATTGCCAATTACCAAAGTTATGCACGTGTGTAAAAATATTTCAACAAACACACATATGTCAGCTATTTTATGACATTTTCCACATTAGATTTTTTCACTATGAGTTTTAGTATCCACCCTGAACACTGGGGTGAATTTCGCTATTCAGTCCTGAAAGGTGATTTCATGCAGTGACCTCAAAATCACCTTCTGCACACAATTAACTAAATTACAGTTGCAGTGTTCAATGGGTGGGGTCCCAAAAAGGCCATGTTGAAAATCTGGTGAAAAAATTCCAAAAAATGCTAAAGTTATGAACACAAGTTGAAAATACCATTGAAATATATTATATGGCACTTACCTTGATGCCTCAGTTCATGGTTCTGCTTAGAAAAGTGCAGACATGTCTCAGTCCACAGAAGATGACAGCCTATGACCTCAAGTTGTAAGTGTAGGGTTGGAGGCAGGATGGTGAGTGCTCAGTGGGAGGGTCAGGATAAAGAAGGGGGACAGCAGAGATGACGAAAGACTGTTTTCTTTTTTAAGGTTTAACAAAAAAAATCAGAGGATTGTTTTCTTTTTACAGAAGAAGATAAAATTAATATTTTGGGACACTGGGGCTGAGCTCTCCAGTATCCCACACTGATGGGGGGGACTTGTAATGCTGACATGGGGATAAGGCCCCCGATGTTGGCACTAGCAATACAAAAGTGGGCTGGGGGCATCCGACACCAGGGGTGGGTATCCTGATGACAGATTATTTAATTAGAATGCATCAGAGATTGGTGGGTGCCACTAGACAACACAGACTAACATCAAAATTAGGGGACAGTGATCATAGAGTGGGGTGTACTACTAGACACCAGGGAAACAGCAGTTCACTCCTCTGACTGCAGCTAGCAGCACAACTTCAGCTGTGGCTGCAGAACTCAAGACATTTCTGGATTTCTCATACAGAGAACATGGAGAAATGCTTTTCTCACTAAGCTGGGCACCCAGGATTTTGGGTGGTCAGAAAACACATATGTGGGCACAATATTTAAAAACAAACATCAGAATCTAGCTAAATGAGTCTTATTTAGCTAGGTTTTGATGTTTGTTTTATAAAATCACAGCATTTTTATGTTTTTTTTTTTTTGTGGAAAGGGTCAATAAGGCGGTGGTTGGCACAGCACAAAAAAAATGTTTGGTGCCATGCCAAACAATTGGTGCAACAGCAAAATGCACATTTGCAGCATCAGAATTGTACTTTCACCACAAAACATTATCTCAAAACCCCCACTGTGCATGTGTAAGTTGGAAAACACTAAAATTTAAAGCTTAATAATGCTGGAACCCTTTTATAGTTTTCCCCTAGACCTGTCAAAGGCACTGCCTTGGGACATGACACTTGTCCCCTGCAAGTTTGGGGCAACAATTTTTTCCATGTAGGCTGTAAGTGAGAGCACAAAAAAAACAAAAAACAATGTTAAGTATATGAAAAAAAAAAAAAATGTTTCTGGAAATGAGACATGTCCATCACAAACATTTCTCATGAAAGAGGGTTTGTTCATATGAAACCAATGAAAGAGGATTGGTTCATATGAAAGAAAAATGTGAAAAAAAACCAAACAAAACACTAGATCCAGCTTCTTCTTCAGTACTGGGAGGTAATTTTGGGATGCCCTGCACAACCTTTGAATTTGTGGGTGGCTATTAAGTGTTAGTCTTGTGATACCCACTGAGTCCTTTTCTTTGATATATAGATTGTCCCTAAATTCCAAAGAGTGACAGACTTATGGTTTGCTAAACTTACAATGCTATCATATGAGCACTTGGAGGTAATTTTAGATTGCTTGGCATGACCCATGAATTTCTGGGTGAGTATTACTTATTTGTCTTCTAGTGCCAATAAAGACCATTCTTTGAATATACAAATTGTCCCTTAACTCCTAAGACAGATAAAGTTATAGTTTTGTAAAGTTTCAATATTATCCTATGTAAATTATAAATTTTTATGTTTTTATATGGCCCCTGAATTTTAGGGAGTATATTACATATTAATCTTGTAGTATACATCGAGATGTTTCTTTTGATATAATGATTGTTCCTTAACTCCAAATATCGACAGACTTATAGGGCCAGATATTCAAAGCTTTGTGCCAGGCAAAAAATGTTTGTGTGGGTTTAGCGCAGGATTAGCATGGGTCTGCTATATTCAAAAGGCTGAATAGTGCAAGCAAACAGCATTAGCATCAGGCAAACAATAATTATATGCAAGGGGCAAAGTGAACATGAATACAGGTGCAATGAGTTATTCAGTGACTAGCGCCGCGCTAAGGTGTTTAGCGCGACATAGCGTGATTCATAGTGTGGTACAATTTACCACCTAGAAAAAGCTGGTCTTAACCCTGGGCAAACAGCTTTGCGTACTTTGCGCAGTGCTATCTCAGCATTAGCACAGCTTGCGCAGCCCTGACAGATGAGTATGACACTTAGAAGCTGCCAGACATGAAGGACACATGCTGCTCACTGATGGCACCACCATGATGCAATCAGCTGCCACCAGTCTGAGCCAAGCACAAACTGTGAAAGGTGATCTGAACCACAAGGGACAGCATGGTAGTATGGCCATATAGCACACACCTGCAGACCATACATCTGTGGTGTGTAACAGATGCAAGCACACACATGCAGCACTGTGGGTATGGTTGCAGTGAGGGGAGGGTGTATGGGTGGCCAGACCTCACCACAGCCCAGGTGTGGCCACAAGGCTGAGACATATCGCTCAGTGCACATGGGCTAGTAGTGGGATTACGCCACCACCAGTGTGCCTGTCAGATTCTACATGCCCCCTCAGCCACCTACCACACAACTGTACAGATGTCACAGAACACACTGTTGGCCATGTACATTACACTGTGTGCATCCCATGCCACAGGTGCAGCATCTGTGGATCACACAACAGTATGATAGTACTGTCCACTGTCAGCAATTACCTGCATGTCAGGCCTGTCACTGTGTACAGTGCAGTCAGCATCACTGCTCTACATATCATAGGCAGTGCTGTGTCCCTCACACTACTGGCTCCCTTGCTACTGTAGTGTCTGCTGTGGACTGTAGCATGCCCTACAGTGTGACAGTTGCATGCAGCACCACCACCACCTGTGCCTATGCTGTCTTGTCCCCTGGGGTACAATATGCTATGCTATGCTGTACTGTTTACATGAAGCCTGCAGCTATCATAATACACTGCCTGACTGACCTACAGGTGCAGCTGCAGTTGTACCTAGTCAGCCCCTCTACTTCCAAACTGACCTACAGGTGGCTCTGTGGGACCCTGCAGTAATGCTGGGCAAACTGCATGCAAATCAGGGCATAATGAGATACTAATCCTGTTGTTTGCCCAGAGACTACCTAAGTAGGCTCATTTGCATGGCACTTTTGAATATGGCACATTTTAGCACTGGGCAAACGTGTTTGCACCAGGCTAACTGCTTAGCTCCACACTAATGCCGTGCTAATGTGTTAGCGCGGCGCTAACGGTACGGGGAATATTATACAGTTTTGATCACTGTTCTTTCACATTTGCTGCCTCCTGCAGCTGTACTGAGTCCATGCATTTGCTGGCACACATATTGATCACATAGTTCATCTGTACATGCCCTCATGTCACTGTACACTGTGTTGTTGTTGTGGTTTGCACTTCCTGGTTGCTATATTCAGTGCTGTCTTCTCCAGGGCTACATTTGCCCTGCACTCCCAGCCCTGTTGGCATGGCCTCATTGCCATGCTATATTTGGAAGCTGTTTGCCCTGGGCTATTCCTTTTGAATATAGCTTGCTTTGTGCTCCGGGCTATGTTTGCCTGCCAGGCAGTGCTAATTTAGCCCTGGGGCAAAGTTTTGAATATCTGGCTCATAGCTTGTTAAAGTTAAAATATGAAAAACCAAAGTCCAACTTCTTTCATATGAATAAATTCTCATTTGTGAGATGTTTGTGAGCTCATGAAACAGGATTGGTTCATATGAAACAAGAATGTGAAAAAAATCTTTTGTAAGAACATAATATTCTTTCATATGGCTCTATTTCTCTTTCATAAGTCATATAAAAAAAGAAAATCATTTCATGAAACAGGATGTTTAAAATATTTTAAAAAAAATTTCTGGGTCCTTTTTTCCAAAAACTAACTCATGAATCCAGCTAATGGATTCCCCTTTAGCAAGATACGTGTGCTCACGTGTCTGCAAGATATCATTTTTATGGTTTTTGAAAAAAAATGTTTAAGTAAATGTAAACAAGATGACTGCTGTATGAAAGGAGAATTTTCTGTCATGAAAGAGGATTCCCCCCTCATAAAAGATAATTTTAGTGTATGGTCAAATTCTTTCTTTCATATCAAGCAGCTATCTAAAAGACCCTACTGAGCATGCACAAAACTTAAATTTCAAACCCTAACAACTCTGGAATGGATAAATATTTTTCACCAAACCAATGAAAGGCATCATTCTGGGGAGAGACCCTGCTACCCAGGAAATCTGAGAAGCAAATTCCAAACCATCTGGGCTCTAGGCAGTGACAAAAAAATAAAAAAAAAAAAAAAAACACACCTGTTTTTTCTATTTTATGCACTGTCTGGATCTCAGAATACAGACATGGGACCAAAATGAAACTTAGCACATCCAGAGACCTTGCCTCTAACCCATGCATGCAACATTTTGTGCAAATCTGTTGAAAGGGGATGAAGCTATTAAAGTGAAAATTTTGGGGTTTATCATTAAACAGCCTACTCAGCCCTTAGTATAGTGGTGCTATGCCAGAATAAAATACAGTATATGTATGTGTGTATATATATATATATATATATATATATGTGTGTATATGTTAAGGAAACATATAAATATTTCAAATAAAGCCACAAGCAAAACAGCGACTCTCGAATTAAGTATGGTAAAAACACTGACTGTTACACGAAGCGCGCATACCATAGACACAAACGGGAAAAAAATATACTGTCTTTGTTTTGCCCCCACACCACTCAGAATTATTATAACCAACTCCAGGGGTGTGTGGACCTCAGGGATATGTTGAAAATCTGAAGGGGGAAACTTTCTTTCAGAGAAAAATAAATGACAGTTTCGGGAGGTGGGCAACCAAACCCTACTACCTAGGTCTCCACCACTTCAGGAGCTTGTGCCTTAGCCACTCCACCATGGGAGTAGCTTGATCAAGCACAGCACCTGAGGCTTTTTCAGCTCTTCCTTCACTCTGTGGTCAGTGACAAGGGGTAGTGGTAATTCACTACTGCTGTTATACCCCTGTCACTCTAATGTTTCTGCACCTTACACAGCACGGTTCTTGCCATGCTATTCTAGCAGCAGCATATTGACCTGGTACCTACTTTTCATCTAGGGGAAAAAATGATTCTGTGGGAAGGCCATTGTGTGCAGAGATGGCTAGCCTCATGCTGTTATGCTGTTGTTTTCAATGCTCAGTATGACATTCACATAGGTTCTCATAGTGCACAAGCAGGGGGAAGCAAGGAAGCCCAAGCTCTTCTAATTTAACAGCTGGTTGAAGGAGTGGTGAACCAAGGAGGGATTTTGCTTCCTGAAAGACTGGAGCCCTTTTTAGTGAGTTACTGCTTATTTAAACCAGATACCCTTCATCCTAATTTGGAGGGGCAAAGGCATATATGCAGAGCTTTAAGACGAACATCTAAGGGTATTTAAATTAGTTGAGGCATAGGGCTAGGGACATCTGAGGTGAGAACTCAGGTGAGAAATATCTAGATTGCACACCACCAACCAGTGAGGGCAATCAGATGGAAAATTTTTACATACAGCAGATAGTTCCCATACCCAGGGTTTCCACTGGACCCAAAAGGTAGTAGAGCTGCTGTACGGCCCCACTGCTAACGAATGTGCACAGGATAAACAGAGTCAATGGAAATAGCAAAATGAGAGCATCACTCAGCTGCTTAAAAAGACACCCTTATTCAAAAAATAACATACTGACACATAGCCAAATCAAATGGGTCCACAGAGATCAGAACCCCTACTAGTTTTGCACATTAGTGCATCATCTGGGGATGGTCAGTTAGTCACAAGGGGGTTCTCAAAATAGTGCATTTAAAGAGACAGTGCAACCACTAGTATAATAATTACTAAAGTGTTCAGTCCTCAACCTTGTAAACATCAAAGAAGTTGAACAAAGAATATAATAAAAAACAAGTTAAGTGCTTCTTCCATTGACCTGGTGGGTAGGTAGCTTGTAGGCCAGCAGTCTCCACTCTATCTCTACAGGCAGTGTTGTGCAATGCAAAATTGACGGGAAACAAGTCCATGATTATATTGGACTTGATTTTCTTGGTTACATTGCTTGCATCACAGAAACCTGGCAGGGCGAAGATGTGGAGGCAGGTCTGGGGTCATCCTTCCCAGCTGGGTTCTCTGTGGTTCACTGCCCTCAGAAAGAGTGTGTGTGTGTGTGTGTGTGTGTGTGTGTGTGTGTGTGTGCACATGTGTGTGGCCATTTGCTTTACATCTGAGTTGAACATCATGGTGTACCTAGAGGGAGGTACTTCATCATCTGAATTTGTGGCCACATACGGGGGTCTAGGAGCAAGTTGCAGGATCCTGCTTGTATACTGGCCTTTGGGGCATAGAGGAATTTCCACAGGAAATCACAGACTTTGTCACAAAGAGAGTATTGGAGTAACCCAGATGATTGGTTCTGGGTGACTTCAATGTTAGGTCACCAATGAACTCTCACAATTTAGTCATGATTTCAGCCAGCTAATGCTATTACTGGGCCTTGCACAAGTGGTTTCTACTGTGACCCATTAATACAGTCATGCCTTGGACCTTGGACCTAGTATTTTCACTGAGACTTGAGAGAAACAACCTTGAGATGGATTTTGTCAGTTGTTGGATCACTACATCATAAAGTTCTCATTTGGACCCCCCCCTTGTCTTACCCCTGTGGAGATAGTTCAGTGCCACCCTTTAAAGGGTTGTCCCCAGCAGACCTTCAGGTGGCATTGGACCTCTCAGGTGTGATTAATGAGTGTGGGAGGATCAGAGTAAGCCATTGTAGCCTACAACAAGGTTGTCTCCTCAGCACTTGATATTGTCACACCCATTTGTATATGACCGGGTCTTCTTCCTTGGGATCCTATGATTTGACAGGGAGCATGGGGAAATTAAGGTTCTGAGTCGCAGAGTGGAGCATTTTTGGCAGAAGTCTGGGACAGACAAGACAGACTGGCTTTAAGAACTAACTATGGTGAGTATCAAAGGGCAATCGCTTGGAAGTAACCAGCATTTCTGTCCAGGGAGATTGTGACAAAGAGAATCAGACTAGCTCAGCTTTCCTGGACTGTGGACAAGTTGTTGCATCCTGCCTGTCTGTGGCCAGTAAAGGCATTTTTATCATCCCGGTGCAAAGAGTTTGTTCAGTTCTTCTCTGATAGGGTGTTCTTTATCAGCTGCAAGATAATCCCAACTAGGTTGTTGCAGTCCAGCGGGGGAACAGGTAGTCATAAGGAGCACTCCTTCTGTCTGGGGTGTGTTTAAGATGGTTTTGGTGGAAGAGGTGTGTGGGGTGATTTCTGACCTGTGGCCCACTTATTACGAACTGGACCCAGGTCCAGTGCACCTCCAAGGAGTTGTGTGGGATTCTTGGGTCCAGTGCTTGCCAAAATAGTCCAGTGCACCCTTTTGGAGGGGACATTCTGAGAGCATTGAAAGGTGCACTAGTGAGGCCCCTTCTGAAAAAAACATCTTTGGACCCTGGCTGCTTGGCAAACGTAGACCTGCCTATAATCTTACCATTCTAGGAAAGGTTACTGAGAAGAGCACTGCTCTACAGCTCAAGGCCCACCTCATGACTTTTAACGTCTATGAGTCACTCTAGTCCAGACTCAGTCCATGGCTAGTACGGAAACTGCATTGGTCAGGGTGCATAATGACTTACTAAGGGTCAGAGATAGAGGGGAACTGTCAGTTATTGTTCTGCCCCATCTCTCTTCAGCATTTGATGCAGTGAACAATAGGTTGTTGTTGTATCAGATCAGTGAGTACTGTGGATTTACTGGTAGAGTCACCAGTTGGTTTGAGTGCTTCCTCAATGGCAGAACAGAGAGGGTGGTGATGGAAATTCTTCTCACTCCCGAAGCTCCTGTTCTGTGGCATACCACAGAGGTCAATTCTTTCACCTATGTTGTTTGCAGGGTTTCAAGTTTCAAGTTTATTACAGGAAAACTCCATTGAGCAAATTCATTCACAGGGAGGTCCTGGGAGACAGGCAATAAAACAAACAATATACAGGCATGAGTTACAAGGCAATAACATTGCAATACAGGCAATAATTACAGGCAATAGCTTCACATTGAAGGTAATTGGGATAAAGGGAATAACAAGATATTAGGTGAACAAACACAAGAAGCAAAGGTCCAGAGCCATATACAGTAGATTTACAGGTGAGACACATGTCACGTGAGTGCTAACATAAGTAGCTCAAAGTTAGTGCAAGGAAGCTAAATGCAGACAACATATTAATCAATGACCAAGACAAATATTTGCACAACACATTGGGAGATAGCTGCAATGGGACCATATATTTTTGCAAGTTATCTACTTGTAGGGTGAGTAGTGAGAGATCATGAAACCCACAGTAAGCTGGTTAGGCTGTGGTAGGGGGATAAAGGGGGGTGGTCTGGGTAGAGGGTAGTTGAACAGAACAAAATGAAGGTGGGAAAGGGGACCTGGTAGCAGGTAGTTGGAGGAAGGGTGGGTATACTTTGAGGGGTGGTTAACCCTTTGAGCAGTGGCATGTCGCAGTAAAGGCTTTCCTAGCCAATGCCTTAAAATATTTTATAGAAACAAGCTCAGTGAGTCTCAGAGCAGATTGAATTTTGTTCAAGACTGAGGGAATAACAAAGCTAATCACACTTCTGTCCTGATTGATATGTACTCTAGGCATGTCCAAAATGATAAGTTTAGAATTCCATAAGGAGTGTTTACTATGTGACCTGTGCATGAGCTAATAGATATACTGTGGTAGACCATCCCCATGGATTTTCATTGCCCATGTGCCAATATGAATTGTCCATTGTATTGCTAGGGATGTCCAGCCTGCTGCTTGGTAGAGGTCACAATGGTGCATCCTAAGATATGTATTTGTTATGAAGCGCAATGCATGATAATAAAGAGTGTTGAGTTTATGTGTGCTCATTGCAGAACTACAGTTATATATGATATCTAATAGAATATGATATCTAATAGAGGGAAGAAGGTGGCTTGCACTTGTCTTTGTCTCATGTCCATTGTGAAAAGGGATTTATTCCTGTAGAAAAATATCAGCCTTGCTTTCAGCTTCTTTACAAGGCAGTCAGTGTGAATGCTGAAGGTCAGTTTGCTGTCCAGCCAGACTGCTAGGTACTTAAAATGATCTATGACATCCAGGGTGTCACCAAAGATAGTTGTGATGGGTAGGGGTGTGTGCTGTGTTTGTGAAGATACAGATGGATGGACAGAAGTGAAATACATGACCTTGGTCTGCTTAGCATTGAGTAACAGTTTGGAATGAGTTAGACTGAGCTGCAATTGATTTTAAGTCAGACTGCAGCTCAACACAGACTTTGTGCAAGGAGGACTTAGAGGTGTACAGCACCATATCATCTGCAAAGAAGTGATGCTTAGACTTGTAAATGTTGTTGCCCATAGAGGTAATGTAGACAGTAAACAGTGGTGGTCCAAGTATGGACCCTTGTGGAACTCCTCTAGTAATCAGCATAGGAACTGAGAGGAGCCTGTCCACTTTGATTCCTTGTAACCTACCTGAAAGAGAGCTGGACAACCTATTTAAAGAAGTACCATACACACCCAAAGACCTGAGGCAACAAAGGAGAACACTGTGGTCCACCGTGCTGAATGCCTTGCTAAGGTCAAGAAACAAGGTACCTGTGACTTGTTTGGCATCAGCAGCAATGAACCAGTCATTGGTCACTTTGGCCAGGGCTGAGACAGTGCTATATGTCTGCCAGAACCAGATTTCAGAGGACTGAATAAATTAATACTCTGCATGAACTCCTTTAGCTGAGTATTTATTAATTTCTCCAGAGTTTTGGACAAGATTGGCAAGATGAAGATAAGTCTGTAGTTGTTAAGGTCTCTCCGGTCACCAGACTTGAATAATGGTAAGATGAAGGCTGTTTTCCAAATGGTGGGAACAGAGGGGATCACGTGATGCACTAGCTGAAGAAGGATGTCTCGAGCACTGCTCCCAGGCCCCATCGAACCCAACAAAGTTTTAAAATACCTCCGTTTCCTGTGCGAGGGCAGAATCAGCATTGTCCGGTTCCTAAAAGACATCCGCAACTTCGGAGGAGTTTGTTTTGCCGATCAGGGGAATACCTTGTAGACATATGCCGCACTAGACCACCGGTAGTAATGGAATGCGGAAGCCCCGAGGTCTTGGACGCATGAACACCAGCATCGAAGTGTCCCAAACCCCCATCGCCAGTGCCAGAAGAGCAGGAGGACCAACTGTGCATGGAAGGGAAAGGCCAGGCTACCCCCAATGATATACTAGAAATGAAATCACTCCTGAGGGGGCTAGTGACTGATTTTTCTACCATTAAACTGGCATTAAGTGCCCTGGCATAAAGAATGGGCGATGTGGAAGCCAGAGTTGCTTCCCAGGAGCAGAAAGTTTCTACACATGATCAGGAGCTGATGATCTTGCGGCGACAGATTAAGAAACTTGAAGATAGAGTTGATGATCAGGAATCTCTCATAGCCGGAGAAACAATTTGATTATGGCAGGTCTCCCAGAGCGATCAGAGGGCCCTGACTGTATAGTTTTTATCCAAGATTTATTGTTGAGGCTACTGGGTCCGACGCCATAGGGAGATGCCTATAACATTGAGAGAGCACATCGGTCACTAAGAGGAATGACCCCACTGGGGGCCCGTCCTAGGGTTGTTATCATGCGCTTTTTAAATTACAAGGAGAAAGCCCATGCTCTGAGTAAGGCTAAAGCACTTAAGACCCTGCACTGGAATGGGGCATCTTTATGGCTATTTCAGGACCAGACACCCGCGATCCGTGAGAAACAGAAGGAATATCTGGACATAAAGAAAAAACTCTACCTTGCTGGAGTGAAGTTTAGAATGCAACACCCGGCCACTCTGGTGGTAAAACTACAATCTGGAGATTGGAGGCTCCTGACAGCGAAGGATGCTGCTGAGGGACTGCGAATTGAATTTCCGGATCTGTTTAGACTTGCATCCTGAGGATGTAGGGGAGTGAAGACAGCAGTTAATGCTGAAATGATGTGCAGTGTTAGTAGCGGAGACTGAGTGGTAGAAGTTCTCCACAGCTTTCTTGAAGGGACATTTTGGGCTTCAATCGAACCGGAGAGGTCCCCCCGGTGTGTGTGTTTTTTTTTTTTTCTTGTCTCCTCTTACTATTACCCAGGAATATGGGACAGGCTGGTGTATACTGTTGCAAAGTTCGAACAGTTAATTATGATATGCTATGGTTATTTTTTTCAAGCTTAGCCTTTTGGAGGGGGTGTATTGAACCCAGCCTGGTCTCAGAGGTATTTAAATTGTATGTGGGGCCTCAGGAAAAATAGGGAATAGAGTATAATAGTCTGTAATTATAGTTGCTCCCTGGATCTATGCAGTGGTATTATTGTTATTACTATGCACATTTGGTTGGGTATAACTAGTGATAATAGGACTTCGATTGAGAGAGAATAATAATGGGGTTTATAATTCTAATAAGGGGAGTCTAGCCCTATGGAGCACATGGGAGGGCAAGAGGCTATGTGTGCTCATTAGGGGTTTCGATGGGCATGGGGGCACTCTCGGGGGTTAGCTCATCTCTGTCTCAACTTGTGTTAGGAGGGCGATTGAGGGATCGTGGATCATGGTAATGTGGGGGAAGGATTGGGTGGGGGGGGAGAGAAACCAAAAAGTAGACAAAAGTATTCTGGCAGAATTTGTCGATGTGAAAGGAAGGGGTATGGTATTATTATATGATAAATATTGATATTATATCTTGGAATGTTAAAGGCCTCAGAAGGAGGAAAAAGAGGTTAGTGATCTTAAAGCATATATACCAGTTGGGGACCCAAATAGCAGTATTGCAGGAAACACATTTACTAAAGGAGGAATTAAGCCTTATGAAAAGACTATGGGTGGGCCAAGTCTTAGGAGAAGGAAGGGTGAAAGCTTCAGGGGGAGTGGCGATCCTGATTGGGAAAAATTGTCTGTTCACAGTATTGCAAACTAGAGCAAGAGAGGATGCTAGGGGGATATATGTTACGGGTACTATCTTGGGTAGGTTACTAACAATTGCCTCTATATATGGTCCAACCCCCGCTAACCCAGACTTTTTCACCTCGTTGGAAATAGATTTAGCTACTTTTTCATCCCATCCCCTGATTTTAGCAGGTGATTGGAACCTGTGTCTTAATAATCTGCTTGATAGGAACCCCTCTTCTAAAAAGCCACCTTCCGGGGTGCAGGTAGCCATGGCTAGATTACTTGAGGTAACAGCATTGGTGGACCCGTTTCGGATGTTTCGCCAAGGGGAAGGTAATATGACCTTCTACTCAGGGGTGCACAAAACCCAATCGCTTATAGATTTTTTTCTGGTTAATAAAGAGCCTTTGCATGGATCTAGGAAAGTGATCACTCATAGTAGAATTTTATCGGACCACTCTCCGGTCCAATTGACGTGGGCGTTGGAGTCTATTCGGATGAAACCTTTTAGTTGGAGGCTAGATGAATCACTTATTTCAGATGATATGTTAGTCTGGTTGGAGGAAGCCCTGTGGGATATTATTCAGACCCAAATCTCAACACTCCATGATAAGAGTTTAGCGTGGCCCACCTGCAAAGTAGTATATGCTGGGATAGCTCAAAGGTATACAGCTAGAAGAAATAGTATGAGAAAAGCAAGGGAAGAGTTCATATGGGGTGCTATTAACTCACTTGCTCCCTTAGAGGGTTCCTCAGAGGAGGCTGATATTGAGCTCAAGGAATTAAGGGAGGAAATGACAGACATCCTTTTTGGTAAAATAGATTCCTGGTTAGAGAAACTTCAGGCTAACTATTTGTTGCAGGGGGACATACCTAGTCGGCTTCTTGCAAATAGAATTAAAGAATGGGAAGCAGCTCAAATGATTCCTTTAATAGAATATCAGGGGGAAATTATAGCAGAACCACAGAAAATGGCAGATGCCTTCGTGGACTATTACATAGAGATTTATCAAAGGGGCTCCCTCAGTAATGAAGCAGAGTTGTGGGGGTTTCTGGAGAGCATAAGTTTACCTAGACTGGATCAAGCGCAAGCCCAGGCATTAGAGGACCCCATATCAGAATTCGAAATAAGGGAGGTGATTAATGCACTACCAAAGGGCAAAACCCCTGGACCAGATGGTCTATTAGCTCAGTTTTATAAAGTCCACTCCCAAATCTTGCTACCCCTATTGAAGGATTTATTTTCTAATATTATGTCGGAGGGGGTTCTGCACTTGCCATTATATCAGGCTTACATTTCACTTATCCCTAAGCCAGACAAACCTAAAGAACTCCCTGGGAGCTATAGACCCATTGCTTTAATGAATCAAGATCTCAAGCTGTTAACCAAAATATTGGCAAATAGAATCTTAAAGACCACTCCTATAATTATTAGCCAAGAACAAGTAGGATTTATGCCAGGTAGGGGGTGCATGATGCGCTTCAGAAACTTCACCATGTGCTGAGTGTGGCTTCTAATTCTAGGTTAGCCATGGCATTAATTTCATTGGACGCTGAGAAGACCTTCGATAAAGTCTCCCATTCATTTCTATTCGCTACAATGGAGAAGATGGGTTTTCCGGAGGGCCTTCTCAGGGGCATCAAAAATCTTTATGCTGTTCCTACAGCTAGGGTTCTTTGTAATGGCTACCTGTCAAAAGAGTTTTGCCTTTACAATGGGACTAGGCAGGGATGTCCCTTATCACCAATTTTATTTAATATATATCTGGAGCCCTTATTAAGTGCAATCCAGATGGACCCAGAAATTCGGGGGATTGTTGTTAAGGGAAGGGAAATGAAGTTCTCTGTTTTTGCAGATGATATATTGCTGCATCTGCAGGATCCTGCAAAGAGTTTTAAAAGGGCTCTTGAAATTATTAGGAAATTTTCTAGCGTTTAGAATTATAGTTTAAATCTGAACAAGACACCGGTTCTCCCCCTTACCCCACATACCTTCAGGGCAGATTTTGAACCTTTACAATTGAATTGGGCATTAGATAGGATCAAGTACCTAGGGGTCTGGGTCACTGCTAATACAGAGGAAGGAGTAGAAACAAATTTAAATAAAGTGCTCTCGGCAGCTAAAGCTGATATAGTTAGGTGGAATAAACTCTCCCTGAATTTGACGGCTAGAATTGGCCTAATTAAAATGAACCTATTGCCTAGACTCTTGTATCCATACATTTGTCCCCGTATAATATCTCAAGGGTTTGGTTTATTAAGATACAGAAAATTCTTTCTGACTTCTTATGGAATTCTAAACCACCTAGGAAAAAGTGCACTATATTACGCCTTCCCTATAGTATGGGGGCCTCAAAATCCCAGACCTTCATCTATATTATGTAGTGGGATAGTTAGCTATAATGGGTCAGTGGAATAGGGCTCAAGAGGAAGAACTCTTAGAGATATGGGTATTTCCCCAGCAGTGCTGTTTCATATCAACCCAGAAGACTTGCCAAAAGAAGGGAAACATACTCCAATATATAAATCTATTCTGGCTTGGTGGGGGTTTTTATCCCTGAACCAGAAAAATTCTCAGCGGGGTTTCAGGGAACAACCTATCTTTGGCAACCCCAACTTGACCATTGGGGTCAAATAATTAAGAAAAACTGGGGCCCCCCAATTACTTAATTGTAATTGGGCAGATTTTATTGTAGAAGATAGGGTAGTCCTCCCAGCCCAGTGTAAAAGTATTAATTTCTTTAAGGGAATGCAGATTACCAAAATGATCCAGAAGATGTTGAGGGAGAGCAGGGGCTCTCAGGGTACCCCGTTCACTTGGGACAATCTTAAGGAACTCAATCTTTTACAAAAGCCTCTCTCAAAGGTATATAGGGTGCTGCTGGACTATTTAAGTAGGGACACTTCAGCGAGGGTAACATATTGGGGAAAAAAAAATCATTCGTCTGGGTCCGGATTGGAAAGAAATCTGGAAGAGCTCTGGTTATATACCTATACCTAAATATAGGACCATGCAGTATTTTATCTTTTCTAACATGTACTATACCCCTTCCAAACTATGTGCTAGAAGGCTTAGATAGACAGATCTTTGTTTTAGATGTGGCCTGAACCCAGGGGATATATTGTATATATTTTGGGATTGCTCTAAGATTTACCCCCTTTGGGTACAGGTTAAGCAAAATATGGACCCCATTCTAAATTACTCGGAATTTATTTTACCTGAGATTTGTGTTCTGGGGGATATGGTTCAAATTTCTGGGGTGCATATTAAGTACCATATAACGTTGATGTCTGCCTTAATCAAAGCCTTTGTCCTGAGGCACTGGAAAAGTGATTTAATTTATTCATATGGCCAATGGGTAAGGGATCTGTTGAAGACACTCAATAGGATTAGGAGTCAAATGCTCAGGGATGGAAGGAAGGGAGTATACGACAAGAGGTGGAGAACCCTGGAGGCAGTTTACTTAATCCAAGTCAAAGGCCCTCAGACGAGGATCTGTCTGTCTGAGTGTAGTTAGTCTAAGTCTATAGGTAATTAGTAGATGCATAGTACGGACTTGTATTTTTCTTTGTTTCACGTTTACTGCAAGGGACTATGTATACTTGTGTTGGGCACTATTAGGATTGCATAGCGCAAAGTCTGTTTTCTGCCACATATTGGGGCTTGGGGGATTCTCTCTCTTTCCTTGGGACACAGCAGCAGGATACACCTCAAATTATGGATCATATATGGTAGTTATGATAGGGGATGGGGGTTCCCATCTAGTCACTGGTCGTTTATTATAAGGCTCGATTGTTTAGGCTTAAGTACAAAAACCTGCTTATCGACTGGTTAATTTTTCTTTTTTAGGGCTATGGAGGGGGGTGATTACTGCAGCTGTGTATGTACATAGTTATGAAAGTACATAGTTGCCCCACCTAGTTTGAGGGGTGGGGACCCAGGATTTACCTGGGTATTAATGTCTGTCTGTCTGTATGAATAATAAAAAAGGCAATAAAGATTTAAAAACAAATGGTGGGAACAGTGGAAGAGGAGATAGAAAGATTAAAAATATGCAAGACTGGTACCATTAGCAAGTGACTCCCTATCTTTAAAAAAATAGCTTCACTCCCATCAGCACCAGCACCTTTCTTAAGAACATAAGACCATAAGAAAAGTGATGACAGAAGGGTCCATCTAGGCTGTCCATTTTCCTTGCTACCACCCACCATGCTAATTCTTTCTTGTCAGGTTTCCATAACACCTATCCCATGCTAACTTGAACTCCCTGCCTGTCTTAGATTCCACCACATCTTGTGGCAGACTATTCCATGGGTCCACAACCTGTTCTGTGAAGAATTTTCTAGTGTTGCTTTTGAACCTACCTCCTTTTAGCCACATACAGTGCCCTCTGGTGTGAGCAGTATCATATGAGGGGAAGAGGTCTTCCTTGATATCTTGGTATCGGTATTACTCAAGAGATCGTCTACTAGCTTGTAAGTTACTTTGGATAGCTGGTAAGAGTTCTGGGGTCTCAGGGGAAGAGCTGCCAAACAGCCCGGCAGCTGGTGAGGAGTTGAACACCAGACCTGCTGTAGCAAAGTGAACATTCAGCTTTTCTACAATGGTGCCTTGGTCAGTAACCACAGACTCAACCATGGTGATTTTTAATGGTGAGAATGGGGGTGTTTTGTAACCTTCAGTAGCTGTAAGTATCTGACATATTTTGGTGGAGTTGCCCTTGGCCTCCTCTAGGATTTCTATGTAGTAGTTAGTCTTTGCAGATCTGATGAGCCTGGTACAAGCATTCCTGGAGGCTTGAAAAGCCTGCCAGTCTACAGTAATTTTAGTTCACCTAGTGTGGGCCCAGAGTTTATCACATCGTGTGAGGGTGGCTTTCAGCTCTGTGGTGAACCAGGGGTGTGATACCTTTGTCAGTCTATGCTTTACAAATGGGGCATGCTTATTGGCTAAGTTTGTGATGATAGTATTCAGGATGGTAATAGCTGCATCCACTGTGGTGGCCAAGTAAACTTTTTACCAATTAACGTATTTTAGGTCAGCTAGAAAGCTGTCAATGTTAAACTTATGGAAGCTCCTTCTTATAACAAACTTAGAACAGGAAGGGTGTTTTTATGAGTATGGGTACATACCACAATGTTGTGGTTGCTCAAGTCATTGTGAAAGACTGCTGTGTGCATGATTTTATGTGGGCAGCTTGTGAGGATTATGTCAAGAGGGTAGAGCTTCTGTCCTTATTTCTTGCACTGATCCTGGTAGGTTCTGTAATGAGTTGTGACATACCAAGTTTGTTGCATAAATCCTTTAAAGCATCTGCCTTGGGTTTAAGCCAGTCAAGATTCAAATCACCAAGGATGATAGTTTCACTAGTGTTAGAATGAACAACATCACTAAGAGCTGACAAGATTGCTATGCCCCCAGACGGCAATCTGTACCAGCCCATGATTTTGAAAATTTCGGATGAGGGTAGCTGAATCCTCAATGCCATGCATTCAAATTCTTTTGGCTTCGATAAAGAGAGTAATTCTGTGGCATTAAATTTTGAGTTTATGCAGATAACTACCCCCCCCAGAGGGTCCGTCTACTCTGTAAGCGTTGTAGGGAGGGAAGCACAATCTGTTGATCAGTGACAGTCTTGCTTAGCCATGGTTTGGTGATTATTAGCACATCAAGGTTAGTATGGACAACACAAATCTTTATTTGATCAAGTTTTTTAAGAAGGCTACATGCATTGATTTGCATTAGTTTCAAGCCTGGGGCTACTGCAAAATGTGAAGGTGAGGCAATGGGGGTTGGGGGACCAGGGTTTACCGCTATGTTCCCTGAACACAAAAGTAGTAGCAGAATTAGTTTTTTTCTGGGAAGCTGATAATACTGATAGCTTCTTTTACTCTAGGGACCCTGTTGTTCTGTGAAGGTTGTGTGAGGCAATCTGGGATGGATTTGAAATATGACAGGTAAATCATATCTAATAGTGGCAGACCTTTTGTAGTTAAAGGCTGCGGTCAAATGAGTGTAGGTGCCAGTGTGCGGGGATAGGGTATTTATTGTAAATGCCTGTGAGTAGTACTGTGAGATTATGCACTCTGAATTCTGTACTGGGCATGGATATAATGCCACCGTATCAACAACGTCACTGGCAGGGCAGAAGTACACACCATTTGAACTGGCAGGAAAACGTAGGGAAACAAAAAGAGGTATGTAATATGAAATCCCAAATAGGGATGTAGTAGTTGTAGTGTGCAAATAGACAAGACGGTTAGCAGAGAAGGATGAAGTAAGGCCGCCTCTATGGCCTAGTGATTAGTGCTCCCACCTTTGGTGCAGAAGATCGGTGGTTCGAATCCCAGAGTATCCAGTATGTGGACGGTGAGAATAGCATAGAGGATGGCTGGACTTGCCTGCCAGAGTGAGCTCTTTGTCTGCAATAGTTGAGAAATTTATGCTTGGAAAGAAAATTAGTTGAGTCAACAGTGGCTCCTACTGGCCGACCTGTCAAATTGTAGTAGAAAAGGTATGGGGGGGTAAGTAGGATGGATAGGAAGGGTTACTATGGTGACACCTAGTGGCCAGGCTGTATAGCTTGATGTTGGAAAACATGGGTGATTGCTTTGGGATACAGGACTGGGGAAGGGGCATGGGTTATAAAGGAAATGATGACCAGGATGGTGGGGTGGGGTGGGGCAGTCATTGTGTGAGTGGTGATGTGCTAACACGGTCCACAAGTGCTCCTCAAGTGTCTGTGCTAGGATGGCTGCCAGCTCCTTCCTGGAGCTCTGTGGGTGGGGCTATTCTGAGCTGCAGCCTCTAAGGGAGCAAAGAAGAGCACTAAGCCACAGGGGATTAAGGGATCAGGGAACAAAGGACTGGGGTCAGGGCTGGAAGGCTGCCAGCAGAATGGAGGAGGAGTAGTTGCTCCTACTGCACATGCACAAGCTAAACGTAGCAAGTGCAGGAACCAACAAACAGCATGAAAATTGCAGCCTTAAGGTAACAGCCAGAACTAAGTAAAAACAGCAACAAACAAGGTAATGCGGTAAGTAAAATAAACAAAAAAAACAATCAGTAGACATCGGAAGGCAAAAACAAACAAAACTAGCAAGTTTCACATGGTCCAGAAGTGCTCCTCAAATACCTGTGCTAGGATGTCTGCCAGATCTTTCCTGGAGTGTACATGCTGCCGCTGGGCAATATTATCAGATGGCACGACTTGGGTTTTCACTGTTATACAGATGATCCCCAGTTATAGATGTCATTTGCATGCAGGAAACCAGGTGCGAGCGATATACTGAATGTATGCCTGTTTGAGATCCAGGACTGGATGTCTTCTAGCTGGCTGTGGCTTAGTCTGGACAAAGATGATGGTACTGGTGACTGAGCCTAGTCGGTAGCAGGACATGGGGTGCAGAGCTGAGAGCCACAGCCTGATGCTTGGCTCCTCTAATTCAGAGGCCTCTACTATAATGAATAATCTGGGTCTCATTCTGGATGAAAGACTGACATTTGAGGCTCAGGTGTCATCTGTAGTTTGAAATGACTTTTACTATCTCTGAAACATATCCTCGATTAAAGCCTTGAACCCATCAGTAGACCTGCCCTCACTGGTATCTGCTTTTGTGACTTCCAGACTCAACTACTGTAATGTTTTGTGTCTTGGGGTTAGTTGAGGCATCCTACAACACCTACACTATTGTAGAACACAGCGGTCAAGTTCCTGATAGGCCTCCTGTGGTCGTGTCATGTGATCCTGGTCCTGTGTGACCTGCACTGGCAGCCAGTGAAGTGGTGAATCTCCTCCAAGGTCTGCTTGTTGACCCACAGAGCCCTATACAGATTAGGCCCTGGTTATCTGAGTTAGCTTCTGTCTCTTTACTACCCAACCCACCCTCTCTGCACCTCCAAGTTTAGTCTCCTAGTGGTTCCCAGGGCCAGGCACAAGACACCAGCGATGTAATGCAAGACTGATGTTTCATGCAGTGGGTCAACTAGAGAGGGCGGACACCCTTAATTTGGCTCAGTCACATACTTAGATGGCCTGAGAAGTATAGGTGAGGGAACCAAGGGGGGCAATGAACACAATACAGTGTGATTTAACGTAACCACAAGAACACACCATTACAGTTCAAAAACGGTGGTCTTGTGTTCAGAAGGGTGGACTTCAGCAAGATGGGTGGCATGCTGAATGATAAGCTTGGAGGCAAGGCAAGGCAGTTTTATTTCCGTAGCACCCTTTCCTGAGAGCTCAGGGTTCTTTACAACAGATACAATGAAAACTACATAATTCATGAAACAACAGACAGCGAGGAACTAAAACAAAAATATCAGAAACAATTTTAAAAAGTGAGGGAAAGGCTTCAGCAAAGAGATACATTTTTACATTTGTCATAAAAGCCCCTACTGTGTGGGCAGAGCTGACATTTTGTGGTAACGCATTCCACAAAGTACAGTACATGTCACAACACAAAATGCTCTGTCCCCAGATTGTCACAGCCTAGATATAGGAACAGACAGCATGCCCACACTGGAAGAGAGGTAGGATGGAGTGAGTTGGGTGGTAGGGAAGCTAGGAGGTCTTTAAAGAAGTCTGGTCCCAAACCCGTAGGGCTTTCATTGTTGCCAAGCATAACTTGAAGGTAATGTGCAACCGCATGGGCAACCAGTGCAGTGCACTTGAACTAGCGTGATGTGATCCCTACAAAAGGAGCTCACCATAAGTGGGGCTGCAGCATTCTGGACTAGCTGCAGGCATTTCAACAAACCTCCAGATAACCCTAGGTACAAAGCATTGCAATAATCAGGCTTCGGGGTGATGAAGTCATGCACTATCTTTGCCAGGGCAGCAAGGATTAGATGTAGTTTAATCCTGGGGATGTTACAGACATGGTAAAAGCCAGCCTGGACCACAGCCTGCACTTGTTGATTAAGTGTCAGTTTGCAAGTTCAGGATGACCCCAAGATTCTCAACTGCATCTACGTCTGAGTGGTAGACCACCCAACAAAGGAAGCAGGGGCATAGCCAGGATATGGTAGTGGGGGGTTTCCCAACACTTCTAAAGGGGTCCAGGGGCATGCCCCCCTGGAAAATTTTGAAAATGTAGGTGTTAAATGGTGCAGTTTCGTGCATTTTAGGTGACAACTGTTGAGTTACAAAATGCATCAAAGCTCGAATTGTCAGTCTCATCCATCCCTGCAGTCCCAGGTATTTCAGATGAACTATGAGTTTCTTTTCTCCATGCATGAGAATAGGTAACCTTTCTTTCATTTACATTTATTTGCAGTGCACCCACTGGCTAACTTCATACTGAACCAGGAGATAGACTTTTTCCTCCCGTCAGAGCCTCAGATGATCATTTTCATCATTAATCATTCCATTATAAGACAACACTACTGCACACAGATCAGCGATGACTGTGTTGTTGTTTTAATATGCAGTCTGATTTGTGACCAGATAGCAACCTTTCATGAAGCATGAGTTGTGTGTCCATTTAGCTGCGCTAAAATGAGCCAGCCACACACTTAATATCAGCTATTGTTTGTTTAATGGCAGTGATGTGACCAGAAATACTAGCCTTATTTAATCTCCAGGCCACTCAAGCCATATTATTACGACTGTGTCAGAGGAGTCCTCCTCCCAACATCAAAATCTTTAAAGGCTTTAATCGAGGATATGTTTCAGAGATAGTAAAATTCATTTCAAACTACAGATGACACCTGAGCCTCAAATGTCAGTCTTTCATCCAGAATGAGACCCAGATTATTCATTATGGTAGAGGCCTCTGAATTAGAGGAGTCAAGCATCAGGCCGTGGCTCTCAGCTCTGCCCCCCATGTCCTGCTACTGACTAGGCTCAGGCACCCGTACCATCATCTTTGTCCAGAATCTGTCTCTTAATTTTGCCTCTGCTTGTCTAAGTTGCCTGCAGCTACCTTGGAAAAATCACAGTGACATGACCCGAGTGTTCTGGCTTGCCTGCCAGTTTGCCACCCTCACCCAGGCCACAGATGATCAGTCAGCCTCTTCCCTGTCTCTCAGATTAAATTAATTGCTGCTGCTCACCCAAGACCCTGAGTCTCAATAGTCACAAACTGCCACAGGAGATGGAGATGTTTAAATTGAGCCACCCACTCTCCAAAAATTTGTGTCGCGTCCTATTGCACCATAGCCAGAGACACTTTCCAGCCTCTCAGACCTGACAAAGGAAAGTCAGTCCAGTGATCTATGCTTCTGCTTGGCAGCATCTGCATCATTTGATACTCCAAATACAGTCATGTGATGCAGAACCAAGTCTCTGTTGTGTATTCTTGGCAGTGCAGGAGGCAGGGCACTCATGCATATTCATCAGCCGACTTCTCCCTGCCCCACCTCCCAACAGACCAGCCCCACTCACACTTTAAAGTTTAAATGGCAACTTCAAACTGACCCTTGATATTTACAGCTCTGAGTGACATGTCCTGGTGGTGGCATCCCAAATGATATGACTGTCTGTAAGTAAATCTCGGGGGAGACATATCATTATCACTGGCACTTTCGGGAGAATTTAAAAATGTTAATTTTTTTTTTTGCACTGGACAGTTTGGCAAGTGGAAGGGGGGATTCCAAGCACCCAGAACCCCCCTCCGGCTACGCCCAAGGGAAGTCAAATCATTCATCATTACTGGGCCCTGCCTACCTGACTCAACAGTCATGACCTCCATCTTATCTGGGCAAAGACATAGTCAGTTAGAGGTCATCCAGTTGTTTATTTCAAACACCTCTTCAGCACATAATTCGCATTGTGCCCACCGGAAGTGTCAGACAAGTAAAGCTGAGTATCATCTGCATAGCAGTGAGATGGTAGGAGTAGAGAAAACAGAAGGGGATGAAGTTCAAGTAGAATGTCATCAAGAGGGATGCATTAGCGGTGACAAACTCATGAATGAGACAAATTAGGAAGAACAAAAAGCTGATTTGGTTTCCAGAGGGGTGAGAGAGAGGCAGTAAGAGCAAAAAGGGTAGCATTCTGAAAATACAATGGCAAGCAGTGTGAGCTCAGCTGTGAAGATTATCTGAATAAGCTGAAAGAGGCCAACATAATGGTAAGAAAATGTGAAGTAGGCATGGAGCTGAGGCTTAGAGATGCTGTGGAGTTTTAATTCACTGGTGAAGATAAGGCAAAGTTAACAACTTTGTGTTTCCAAATCTATTTGTGATTTTTGGCTATTTAGAAGGAAATTTGCTTTTGGCAACTTCACCTGGCAAGTTTCTGTGTAGTTTCACCTTTAGGGTACATTTGGGTGAAGTTTTGTCAAAATGAGGCTACTGGTCAATGCCTCTAGGTCACATGGAAGAGTGTCTGCAAGTCACACAGTGCATTTACATAAAAATGCATCTGCTTCACTTTCAGTTTTGCAGTGTGGGTTAGGCAGTGGAGGAGATAGTAGCCTGATAACTTTTCATAGCTACGTAGGATATATAAATCCTCATTTGTCATTACTTTAACAGCTAATTTTTTATTCTTTTTCCATTCTCATTAAATTTTTTGATGTATTAGGAGTACTTCACTCAGTTTCTGCTGTTGACCGTTTGCATTCATACCTCCTGAGCCATCATCAGTCAGTACAGGTAGAAGGCATCTTGTCACCCCCACCCCCAGCAAGGGTTCCACAGGACCCATTCTATGACCTCCTATCTGCCGGTGTCTCCTCACAAATCCACATGTATGTGGATGACATGGTCATCTTCACCTCTCCGGACTATTGACTTCAACAGTGGTGGGTCCACTCTAGCAGGACTTCCTTAATGTGCTCTACTGGTTCCATGCTAACCAAGTCAGGGTCAACACCATAAAGGCTGTATGTATGATCTTTGGCGCCAGCCACACTCTCGTCCTCCCTTGTATGCTCCACTCTGGATGGCACCCCACTTGAGGCTGTCTCTGTCTTCAAGTACCTTGGTGTGCAGCTTGACAGCAAGCTTCACTTCTCAGCCCGCATCAATACCATCCATACTAAACTTCACCATAAATTCAGTGCCTTGAACCTCAACAAGGACTGCCTCTCCCTCCAGGTCCACCGGGAACTGGTAATCAAAATGGTTCTCTCAGTTTTCCACTATGTGGATGTGGTTTATGGTACTGCCCCTTCCTCTTCCTTAGCCAGACTGAATACCTTCTGTAATGCCTTCTGTCACTTTAGTACAAACTCTCTCCTATGGACTCACCACTGCTCCCAGTATTCATCCCTCTCTATCCTCCCACTACCTTCTCGTCCCTAGTCCAATTGTGCTTCCTTCAATACTAAATACTAGTTTGGGTCCTTTCCCTCCTACTTTTCCTCTCTCATCTCTCCCATCCTATCCTCTTCCAACTATTTGTACTTCAGAGACTCCCACTCCTTCTCCATCCCCAACCCTCACTCGTGCTGGGCAAGCTGCTTTCTCCTACCACCTCCCCTCCCTCTGTAACCTGCTCCCCTGCTATCTCTGCCTCTATCCCTCACCCTTGGCATTTAGACAACTACAAAGACATCATTCTGTTTCCCTCTGTACCTTTCAACTCCCCTCCTGACCTGTCTCATCCTTTCCTTCTTTCTCATTCCTGCACCCCACTTGTATGTCTCCTTCCCTAATAGGTATTGCAAACTTTGATATTGTGATATTCTTGCACTTCTATCTACATATCATGGCAGAAACCCGTGATATTTGTTATTATATACTTGATACTCCCCACTTGCTCCTACACTTCTGATGCCTGCCTATGTATACACAATCTGATGCTTTGTAAGTTTAATTTTAAGATGTATGTCTATGTATACACAATCTGATGCTTTGTAAGTTTCATTTTTAGTTGTGTCTGTACTCCTTATCCCCCAACCCTTGTGTCACATCTGGAAATGAGCCTTGGCTCAGTGTGCCTTTCCTGGTTACCAATTTTTAAATCAATCAATCAATCAATAAGCAGAACTTTAGTTTTTGTTTCTGTGATATGTTTGTCTATATTTATGTAGTTAGAACCTTTGGTTAGAATGTTATTTTCTCTTTTGTTCCCCTTTGTCTCTCTCTACCTTTTCCCTTCTCTCACTCTTTTGTTGAGTCTGTCTATGTTTAGTCTGGATACATTTTCTTCTATTTTGATTTGTTATAATTTAGAAAAAAAGAGTCATAGATCAGAGGAGGAGATGGAAAAGAAGGAGAGTCATGGTCACGGAGGAGCAATATGTCTTTGACAGATAGCACTAGGTTCAGGTATAGTGGAATAGTGGGAGGGGGGATTACACAGCCACCTCACAGTGTTGTAGAATCAGCAGCCACAGCTGTGCAGCAGGAGTCCTGATTTCCACCTGCCACCTGAACCTGCTGTGCCCCATAGTGGTACCACCACAGCCATAGGCTGATCCTCCTGAGAATCCATATGCAGGATCATCATCTTCTAGCTCCTCACAGATCTGGTCCAGGAAGCATCCAAAGACATCCCTTGTGTGGCAGTTTTCAAGCAGGACCCCAATGATGACAGCATGGTGAAGTGCAACCTTTACAACTCCCTTGCATGGCATTGAAAGAGGAGCAACCATTTAGGAACCAGTGGGCAGGATACCCATTTGTTAGTCTGGCATGTGAGCCAGTGGGAGGTGAAGAAGAAGGAGCTGATGTGCAGTGCTGGTGGATGCAGTGGTCCTTCTGCACTGCTAAAGGGGCAGCACAATGTTAATGATGGCCCCATGGACAGTTTTTAGAGGGGGCACATATGGGTCTGTGCCTAGGAACAGCAGCCAGACTGAAGGAAGGGTCAGGGTACAGCTCTAGCACCCAAAACAACAAAAGAGGAACTGGTGCAACTCTACTCACAGATGGGAGAAGCTGCTGGAAAATCCAAAACTTCTTCTGGAGGGCATGTCAGAGCTCCAGTGCAGCTGTGCAGGTGCTCTTCTCTCTGGTTCATAAAAATATCCTACAAATACTATTTTCTTTCCGTTCTTTCATCACCAGTTCTCCTCACTTATTATCCTTCTGTCCCTCCCCATCCATAGCTATAACAATAAGACACTCTCTCCTGCCTACTCTTAGTCTTTCTTCACCCTTCTCTGTTTATAAGAAAACAAAAGAATAAAAAATAAATAAAAGTTTGAAAAATATACAATAATTTAAAACTATTTTCCTTTCTTTGCCTGTTGTTGTTTGACTCAGTCCTTTCTCATCTTGGTTTCTGTCTGAGTGCTCTCCTATTTTGCATTTATATTTTCTTTAATTGAGCTGTTTATGTGCCATATAATTCTCTTGTCTCTCACTATAGTTATTGTACAGCACTGCTCCTTGCATGCATCATGCATTCGTAAAGCACCAAATGAAAAATCTCTTGTCCCAGATGTTTTTTTTTCTCAGTTTTACAGTTGAAACCATGCTATATCAGTTGCCTACTCGCTCTCACGGACTGATTCCCTCTCTCTGCAGCCACTTTTCTCACTTACTGAAATTTTATCCTGAGCAAGAAATTATTAAATAGTGGTAATGTCCTACTGTTGCACCATTCAGGTTGCCCATTTGGACAGTCTGCCTGGTGAAGTACTTTAGCTGACACAAGTACAATATATAAATGTATTACTTCTGGAATTTTTCTCCTGAACGAGAAAGGAATAAATGATAGTAATGTTTCACTGTTGCTTCTGAAGTGTTCAAGTTGCCCTCTCGGACAATCTGTTTTGTGAATAACTTCAGTACACACAAGTTCACAAGTGTCCCTTCTTCAAATGTTTGCCTGATCAAGAAATCATTAAAGGGACACTGTCAAACCCCTTAGCTCTCAACGTGTTCCTCCCTTGAAAAGCAGATGTTCTAATTGGTTTCATTGTCTAGAGCTTGATAATGTAGCTGGTAGCCTGAGTTTGATTTCTTTTTGTGTTTTAAAAGTGAAAACTAGATTGTCCACCATATTGGTATTACAACAAAAATATGTTTGTTTACAGTCTTTGATCAACTCCCACTGCATATTTCCTGGACTTGGGGACACCACAACACAGTCTAACTACTCATGGTGCAGTAGCAGGAGAGAAGACTACTGAATCAGTAGTGATTGCACTGTTTGGTGTCTCATTTATGTTCAGGAAGTGTGCAAGAAGAGTAGCTCAAGGATTTGATACAAAATAAGGATAACTATAACTATACCATTAGCATGCATTTCAGTTCTACTAAGAAAGGAAGCAGATTTAAAAAACTGCAGTAACATTAATTTTTGAGAAGGTAAGCTATCATAAAAATGTGAGTTTTAAACTAGTAATAGTATGATGTGAAACAGGCTGACAGTATCCATTTAAAGCAGCAGTGCATGAATGTGGGAAAAATTTTGACCTATACATTTTTGTTCTATTTTAGACTGCCCCTTATCTACTGACTTGTATACCATTCTTTCAACAGTCTGAGTCCACTTTATTGCTGTTTCTCACATATGAAATAATATAAGGAATGATCCTTTTATGGGAACTTTAAAGCCTGAGGTTCAATGGGGGGGGGGGAGCTCCTCCCACATCCCTTGCTTAAATCATAGTACTTCCGCTGCTCAACTTTGAGCATTTTGAAAATGCCGGTGACTCCTGAGCTGTGTGGCAGGTGTGGCTTCTTTCTCCTGTCCCCCCCCCCACTCTTTTGCCTGTGTTCTTTTTCATCTTTCTCCCCTTCATTTGTAGTCCTCCCTCCTGTGCTTCTGTGTCTCAGCCTTTGTCTCTTCCCCTGCTCCTCTTACTCCTTTCTCTATCATTTTGTCTCCCTCTCCACCATGTCCGATCCCAACCCCCCCTTGGCTTCCTGGTGTTCCCCGGTGCTCCCTCATAACTCCTCTGTTTCTTCTTCTTGCATTCTAATTCCACTTCTGTCTAGTGCTTCCTCCTGCCTCACCAGCCATCACTCTGCTCCCTCCCAGAATGTCCGGGCTTACTGACACCCACCTCATTCCACTTCTGGGTGTGAAATCTCCTGCTGCTCCTGGCCTTCTCTTTCCTCTTGCTCCTGAGGTGCCTCCTTGCACCTGTGCAGCCTGCATAACACTTGTCTCCTTTTCCCCCTGACCCAGCTCTGTATGGATACCTGGGCTGGGGAATGCCCTGATTAGTTGCACCTGTTTTTTGGTGCGCCCATGCACTTAGTGGTAGCACAGCGGGAACTCTGCTTTCCAGCTCTTCTCCCCAGGCCCTTCAGACAAGTGGGGGCTGGGGGTACCTGCTTCTGCACACCTCTGCCTTTCTAGTGACTCCCTGACCCAATCCATTCCCCATACCTCTCAACTTTCTGTGACTGCAATGTAGGGCATAGACATTTTGGCACTCAAACTGTGGGGCATGCGGAGCCTCAGGACCTCAGACTGTGGGGCACATCCTAATAACTTGCAGGTACAAGCTCTTAACAAAAAATGATACTCCTGGTACATGATTATGGTGACATAGTATACTCTATTGCCCCTGCGTCCACCCTGGCTAGCCTAGAAACTCTATTCCACTCCTTCTGTCGCTTCATCCTCGACTCCCTACAATCCACTCACCATTGTACTTTATACAACTCCCTAGCCCTACCATCTCTCCTTGACTGTAGATTAACAAACTGCGCCAGGTTTGCCGTTAAATTCTGGACCCACTCCCTTCCCCCCTATCTTGAATCTACCCTATCCCAACAACCCCCCTCTGCATACTCCCTAAGAGGCTCAGACCCCAGACTCCTACATATCCCATTTATGCGCACCTCCAAAGGCCAGTTAGCTTTTAAATTCAGAATCCCACAGATCTGAAGCCCCGCCCCCATCAGACTCAGACATAATCCCGTCTCCGGCCCAGACTACTACAGGCACACTTCTCCCCAGCTGCTCCTGCTAATTGCTGCAAGCTCGGCCCTATAAGAAATGAAACAATTGCACAGTAACTATTTCCTATTATGTGCTTTTCTGACTATAATCTACTATACTACTACACCTGCAGTACTTGTTATACATGTTATATTGTATCGTATTTGTACAAATCCTTTGCTATCATTTATTTATTACGATATCTGTACTTGTATTTGTCCAATTATTTGCCATGTACTCAGTCTAGGCCCCCAGGTCGCATCTGGAATCAAGCATGTTGCTCAGTATGCCTTCCTGGTAAATCTGGTAAATTTATTTATTTATTAAATTTTGGTGACCGGGTAGACCCACTGAGCCCTGAAGGTCCCTTTTTCAGGGGAGACCCGGGATAACAATACAGGTTATAAGAATGAACAAGAACATAAGGAACATTTGAGGCATTGTGAGTTACATCATGAGGTGGTTACAGTAAAGAAAAATAGTGGATACAGGTATGGTTACGGCATGGTAAAAGAAAAGCAGTGGATGCAGGCATAGGTACAGACATGGTTATTATCATGACATGTAAGCAATTGGTAGTACTTTGCATATAGTTTATTTAGGGGTTACACGTGGCCTCTGGCGAGCAGTCTATATAAGGCAGGTAGTAGGAAGGTTAAGCTAGGAGACGGGAGTTGTAGAGGATGGGAGTACCTTAAGAGCTTTAAGAGCCATGACAGTGGCATGTGCTTGGGGTCAGCAGATGGGACTTAAGCCTGGTGCAGAAGTTCATGAGCGAGGAGGAGGCCTAGACCTGGGGAGAAGCTTGTTCTATTGGCAGGCTGCTTGGGAGGAAAAGGATCTTCCACCCGTGTTTATCCTTACCCTAGGGACTTCTAATAGCGTTCTATCTGAGGTCCTTAGGTTCCTTGGGTTGTGTTTGAGGGTTATGGTCCCAGCAATGCTTGACGGAGCATGGAGCTTGTAGACCTGGAGAAGCAAGGGGTGTTGGAGGCAGGTGACCAATGTGGGCCAACGAAGATTGGTCAAAGTGTCACAGTGGTGACGTCTCGGGTGGTCTAAGGTTTCGAAACAGGCTATTTTATTATACAGGGTTTGCATCCTGGTAATCTTTTGTTTAGCCATGCCCTGTATAATAGGGGCCTCAAAGATCAGGTTGGTTAGAAGGATGCTGGTAGCTATGGAGAGCCTGGCTTTAGGGATGAGTAGGTCCCTGAGTTGGTACAGGGTGCCAAGTTTCCGATGTAGGGTTCTGGTGACCTGGTCCATGTGTTTCTTGTATGTGATATTCTGATCCAACATGAGGCCTAAGTATTTAAGGGAGGGAACTACGTTAATGGCTTTACCAGAGAGTGAGGTTAAGGAGAGAGATGAGAACCTGTCAAATCCCAGGGATCTTGGCCCGAATAGTATTGCCTTGGTCTCGTCGGCATTTAGTACCATTCTGTTCTTACATAGCCAAGTCTTTAGCGAAGTGAGATCCTTTTGGAGTAGAGGGCCTAGGGCAACCACGTCATGCAGGGGTCAGAAGATGATAGTATCATCAACGTACTGCACAATCGAGCTCTCCCTGCAGTGGGTACGCAGGTCATTGGAAAACAAGCAAAACAGGAGGGGGGCCTAGAAATGAGCTCTGAGGTACACTCTGGTTAAGAGGCAGTGGGTCAGACATGGTAACTTTCCATGAGACCCTCTGTGCCCTGCCTGATAAGTAGCTCCCAAACCACTTCAGGGCATGATTGTCTAGGCCTATATTTTGCAGCTTCTGTAGCAGCAAGTTGTGGTCGACGAGGTTAAATGCCTTGGATAAGTCTATAAAGACGGCACCAGTGGGTATCCCTTTGTCCATTGCCCTGAGAACTTTATCCATGAAGTTAATGAGGGCAGTGTCAGTACCATGGTTTGTTCTTAATCCATGTTGGGAGGGGTCAAGGAGCTGATGAGCTTCCAGGTAGTCCCTGAGTTGATTGTAGATGACTCTTTCTTGCACCTTAGCAGGTGAGCAGGGGAGGGAGATTGGCCTGTAGTTGTTGAGATTTTTCCTGAGCACCCTTTTGTGAATAGGGACAACATTGGCATGTTAACACAGATCAAGGACTGCTCCTTCCCTCAGTGATCGATTGAAGAGCATGGTTATAGGACAGGCTAAGGAGGTAGCTCCTGCCTTGAGTAGCTGAGGGTTGATACCATCAGGTCCCCCTGACCCTTTCGGTTTCAGGTTCCTTAGGAGGTTTAGTACTTCAGTGCATTTAGCCAGTCTCAGGTGAAATGTGGGTCTTTCCATGTGAGGTGGTTCATCTGAGGTAGGGGAAAGAGTCTTGGGAGACAGGCAGGTCTTGTAGGCCTTGAGGTCTGAGAAGTGCTTGTTAAGGGTAGCCGATATTTGAGAAGGGTCAGTTGTGAGCTAACTGTTAATCTCCATGGGACAGGACTCAGGCTTTTTGCTGCCCTTGATCAGGTCATTGATATGATTCAAGAATTGCTTGGGGTTGCCCAGGCTGGTTTTCTGGAGGTGTGTTAAGTAATCTCTCTTAGTGAGTTTTATGGCTTTCTTGGCTTTGTTCCTCATGGCTTTGTATTCAGCGAGATCTGCCGGGAGGGAGGAGAGCCTAAACTTTTTCTGGGCTTTTTCCTGAGTAGCCATTAGGGCTTTGAGGGAGGGAGAGATCCACTTGTAGCAGCTGCCTTTAGCCCTCATTCTCTTCACTGGAGCAAAGAGGTTGCCCGCTTTGGTTAATTCATCCTGAAAGTATTGCACAGCCTCAGCAAGAGTAGGGAGAAGTTTTATGGGGTTCCAGTTCAGACTACCTAGGTAGTGATTGTATTATAGTTCAGAGAACTTGGAGAAGTCATGGGCAGGGAGAATTCTAGGTTGGACCTTGGGTGGTTTGTTTTTCCATATACAGAAGATTGGGGAATGGTCACTCAGGGAGTCTGCCATTGTGCCCGCACTCTGTAAATTAGTGGGGTTAGACACCAGAGCCCAGTCAAGGGTGGTGTGGTTCCCAGTTTTGTAATTAAGTCTGGTCGATTCAGAGATGACCTGAGTCAGACCTGCTTCATGGGTAAGTGACTTTGAGGCATGACCAGGGTCCTGGGCCCAGTTAATGTTGAAATTGCCCAGGATTAGTTGCTCTTTTGTTACCATGGTAGCCGTATAGTTTGTGATGGCTTCAAGGGATTTGAGGGCTGATTTTGGTGGGTGGTAGACGCAGCCAATTGTTAGTTGTTTGGTGTGCCCTAGGGTTATCCAGATGTGCACATTGTGGTGCTCATTGTCTTTTCTTGTACTGCATTTCTCATGATTTTAGCAGCTCGGACTGTTATGGTTTCTGCCTTACTCAGTGCATCTTCAGTGCATTCTCTATGGGAACAGCAGCTTTTCTGTGGGGGGGGGTTGAGGGACGAAGCAATTTTGGGGAGTGCAGCAATGGATGTCCCTCGTAATCAGGGATGTTTTGAGTTTGTTCATCTGCATGGTGCCATATATTGCCATGCTACAGTTTTGTAAGGATGCCGCCTCTGCTGCTGCAGGGGTGAAGCTAACCTCAATTCTAGCTGCTAAGCACATCTGTATACCTCATAGGAGGGAAGGATTCCAATTTTCCTGATTCTTTACCCCGTGGCAGTAATGATGCAAAATCTCTCATTTTCAACCTTCCTGTGTCAGCTATTCTTCCTCTCAGTGTAAACTGCTGCTCAGGTTTCAGTATGCAGATAGAAGTGCATTCATTTTAGTCCTTCATTTTCCTGGGGTCCTCCATTCCCATTGCACTTTGGTCAGTAGAGCCTTCCAGTTGGCAGCTGCTGTATCTATCTACCCACATTCTTCACTTTATGCAGCACTGTAGCGATCAATGACCATGGTTACCACGCACCTGATATGGCCTTCCATCACATTAGTCTCCTTATTTTCCGCATTATGTGGCCAACAACTCCCAAACTCCGGGACTGTTTTACTCTGCCATGTCAACCTCCCAAACAGACTGAGTGCCTTCCCCCGAACCTGTGGTGTTACAGCACCAGGAATCAGTACCTTCATGCACTTCATGCCAGTGTTCCCTTCCCCCAGATGAACTATCTTTCATACCTGGGGACTTTCAAACCTGCACTTTCAAGCACATTAGACTACCTTTCCCACTGCAGCATTTTGGGCTTCCATGTCGTTCTGTACCTCGTTCAAACTGATCATGTTACAATTCTCCTATCTCAGTTGCACAAAAACTTATCTCAAAACCCCGACATAAAGGACCCAAGAATTCCTGCCTCATGTGGGGGGGGGGCCTGCTTCATGGCATGACCATCTGAAGTCTCTCCTATGGCTGACCTGCAGGGGAGTCTCACCTTTTCTTGTTTGGTCTGCATGGGGACCTGGTTTCATGACATGAATGTTCCAGATTCTCTTCTATGGCAGACCTACGTGGGGGGTCTTGCCATTCCCAGCTTGGCCTACCTGGAGGCCTAAGTCTACTTCTCACCTATTCCAAGTCCTTTTTATATGGTGGACCTATGTTGAGGTCCCACCAGTTCCAGCTAGCCCACATGGGGCTCAGCTTGACTCAATCAATTCTACTCCTTCCTTGGGCAGACCTTCGTGGGAGTCCCACCAGTCCAGCTAGCCCTCTGGGGGCCTAGTCTGACTCACTCAATTTGACTCCTTCCTTAGGTAAACCTAAGTGGGGGTCCTACTAGTTCAGTTACCTATATGGGGGCTGAGCTTGACTCACTCGATTCTCTTCCTTCCTCAGGCAGACCTACGTGGGGGTCTCACCATTTCTGCTAGCCCACATGGGGGTCTAACTTACTAATCTATCACTTTGTATGCTTTCCTCCAGTGGACCTCTGGGGAGGTCCCACTGGTCCAGTTTGGCCCATGTGGGGCCTCATTTCATGGCTGGTTCATTCCAACTTCTTTCCTGTCCTAATTCAGGTTTCAGTTTAATATGCAGGACATCTTTGTTGAGCAACACTCATTTACCTAACGGTCCTGGGATATTTTAAGTACCTTCCTATCATGGCAAAAGATGGCATCCGACTTCTACTGCAGACCAAAGACAGTGTCAGGACTTGCTGTACCTGACATCATTGTTGAATCTCTTCACAATTGTTTCTTCATACTCCAAAACCAGAATAGCTTTCCCTATGCTTGCATGGAGCCTAGTTTTCAATCAGACTACCTGTGTGGGGGTTTGTCCTAATCTTCTCCATCATGCTGCATCTGGATCTTCAGCTTCTGGACTTGCCATGGACCTTGATGGACATCTTGGACCTTTACTCGGGTCCTCTTGGAAGGACCCTCAACAACAACCTGAACAGGGGGCTCCTGTTTAATCTCATTCTACCATGTCATGGCACCTCCAACATCACTTGATTCTTCCCTGAAATTCAGCAGCTTCATCAACTTATGCTCGACTATCCCTTGGCTTAGCTCCGAGGATTTATCCTTGTGTTCAGTTTCCAGTTCTTGATTACTGTACAGAAACCCTGGACATGGTTTAACCATCTTCCCTCATCTGGATGCCCATCTGAATCAGACTCTCCTTCATCTTCTAGAATCTTCATCCTTCAGTATTGACTTCCACTCAATGTCAAGATTCAGAGGATGCATCTCATCGACTAGCAAGACTCCAAGGATGAGAACATCAGACATAATCAGAACCAAACCTCAGTCCACCTTTAGGATTATCTCCTCATAGTTCACCCAGAGGATGAGCAGATCAGTAGCCATGGGTCCTCAGAGATTTCCCTCATGGCGGGGATTCCTCTCCTGCCTGCTACTGGACACACTCTATGGAGTTGGAGGAGATAATCCAATTGTTAATAATCTTTCAGGGCCTCCATTCCGACACCAACCCAGCATTCCTACTGAGGGTGGGAAACAGAGAAAGGCCAAAATCTAAGTTTGTAACCTCAAGCACGTAACGTTCAAGCTCGTAAGTATACACAAGCACTAAGCTATGTACCACACATTGAAATATGGCTTGGATCAGGTTTTCATCAGTATTCTCGGCTGTTTTTTTACATGAATTATTTAAAATCACCTGTGTTGTGGCTAAAGTGAACTAATGTGCAGCAGGCAGTGATCCCTGACCTTATGAAATGGTAGGTGTTCAAAAATAGCTGGGAATAGTGATGAAAACCCGGTCCGAGTCATATTAAAAGAAGCGCTCCTTTTATTATTTCTAATGTGAAAAAAGTACTAAAGTAGTCTCAAAACAGAGAAAGTAGGGTATCATGCAAGTCAGGAGATAAAGGTCAATCTAAAATAGCTTAACAAGTTATAGGTCAGAATTTTCACCGTATTCATGCAGTGCTGCTCTAAATGATGGTAAGGTACTGCTGCTGCTCAGGTCAGAGCTCTGATGCGCATTGTCAGCCCAGCCACCAAAGGTCATGGTGGACCAGCCATTGACTAGGTCTGTATTATAATATGTAGTTGCCTGAGTTGGCTACTTTTAAATTTAAATTTAAAAGGAGCCAACTTAGGCAGTTACATTTTAGAATAGAGACTCAACCGATTGGTGGTCCACTGTGACATTTGGGGACTGGGTTGATCATTAATATCAGAGCTCTGAAATGAATACTAAGAGACTTCATCTCCTGTTTGGGATAAAATAAGTGAGTAGCCATTTGAGGCAGAAAGAAAATTGTAATATTTGAATGATTTGCTATGGGGGTTGTACTGGGTTGTCTGCTTTGATGCTCAAGTTGTCATATTCCCAGAATGTTTCTCAGCTACCAGAAATTATGTGTCAGGCTGCTACATGCTGCTGCATTTTGTGAGTCTCCCACCACAGCACCTATTGTGATGCACTTTGATGCCCAGAAATTCTCAGACTAATAAATTCTCATGTCTAGACATTTTCTCACAAGACTCCAATATAAGATGGACTCCCAGAATCTATATGCTGCTTCCTCCGTGCTGTGTGAGTTTCCCACTCCAGCACTTGTCCTGACAAACTTTAGCGCCCAGAAATTCTGGATAGTTTCTCACAAAATGATAAGGTGTGTTTGTGTTGCAGATCTAGAAGATGATCTTTATTTTTACAATGGCAAGAAAGAATCCTGGACTCTGGTCAGTGTATGCCTGAGACAGTGATGTTATTACACAACAACATCACTGTATTGATGATGTCCTTTAGTATTTGCTCTTCTCTTAAGAAACAAAGTACTGCCTCACTAAAAATCTACTAAAAACATTAATTTTTTTAATTTTATTTTGTATGATATCGAGCCATTGAATAATTGCAGTAAGGATCTCCACTGTATGCGTTATTGTGTAATAACGTAACTCTTGGGGTGGTGAAAGCACTCGGCTTCTCCTCGTGCTTCAACCCATCCCAGGAATGATGTTATTACACAATAACACACACCTTGTCATGCCTTATTGCTTACCAGCAATGGTAAGTATAAGTTCTTTTTTTTCCTTTTTAGCTGTGAACAGGGGGGTTGAAAGAGTGTCATTCAATAGCTTAATCTGGTTCAAGGTCAGTTGACATTCATCTGTATCCCCCTCCCCCGGGTAGTGCCTGAAAATAGGCAGGGTTTGTCTAGTGTACTTATCCAGTCAACAAAAGCTAAATAAATAAAATAAATAAATTCTAACTATCCTTTGCTCCTGTTTCTCTTTTTTCAGGTATCTGTTACTAGGCTGATGAAAGTAAAAGAAAAAATAACTTTTGGAAAGGATACGTACCCTCGTATTAATGATTACCATGCTATTAAAATGGCACTAATGTGCCAGATAGAGGAGATGGAGGAGGACAAGTCTTGCTTGCTGAAAGAGAAGGCAGCAGGAAAGGAGACCTCTGAAGAAAAGAAAAAAATATTTCCAGGTCAAGCCTGTACAAGGACCATGTGGACCAGTGCTTTTTCACCCTGATAACATTTTTTTAAATAAATAATAAATAAAAATAAAACATTTAGACTCTTCTCAAGTTGCCAGTGGGGGTGACTGTATTGTATATCTGTTATGCACTCCCAGTACCAGTCTCACTATATCTGTCACTTGTGAAGAAGAAAGAACAATTATTTAGGATCAGTTGGTCACCATGGTGGCTGCATGGTATATTCATTGTTCAGACCCAGTATTTAAATACTTGACACCTGTGAAGAGAAAAGAAAAATTATTTAGCCACAGTTGGCCACCATGGTGGCTGCACAGTGTATCTGTTAACCACTCCTCGTCTTACTATACATGTTACCGCTGGAGAAAGAAAATAAATTATTTAGCTTCTCTTGGAGTGATTTTGGCTGGGTACTGAGAAGGAGGCATTCCAAGTAGTCTCAAGTTTACACCCCACCTGAGGAGTCATGTGATGCAGCTGCCCGAGTAAGACATACTCCGCTATCGCTCTGCTCACCCAAGCAATTACTGCACTTAAAAAACAACTTTCTCACTAGAATACTTCATCAGCGAGTAAAATATTGTTTGCTATCTACTTCTGCTATACCTATGAGGCTAAACTTGGGACCGAAATGGAGGTGGAAATGCACCAGGCATTGCCCAGACACACTCCACCTATAACGCCAGAGAAACAGGCCCAAAAATCCAGGATGAATCCTGCTATCACAAGCCACACTCAATCAATGCCTGCACTGACTTCAAACAATGCTGAATCAACCCATCTAAGCCTGGAAAGGTTCCTCATGGAATTCCAACCCTTCAAAGATGAAGCTCAATCCCTGGTATCAGATGTTACAGTGATTTCTGAAGCACTAGAAGACACCACTAGGCAAGTGGCTAATAACGAAGCCCGCATTTTCTCCATGGAGAAGTAGATCGAGAAATTAGAAGCATTAATTACTGCAAACCATCAGACCCTAAAAAAGTAGAGAGCAAGACTGAGGACTTAGAGGGGAGAAGTCACAGGAACAATTTAGTGATTATTGGTATCCCAGAAAAGGAAGCGGGAACTGATTCTTTGCTGTTCACACTGAAATTCTTAAGTAGAATTGCCAGACCTTCTCCATTAGGGTCAAACTATATCCTGGGGTGAGCACATCAGGCCCTCAGACCTATGCCCTCCCCATCTGCCCAATCTAGGGCCCTAATCTGCTGATTTCTCAACTTCCAGGAAAAACAACATGTTTTACAGAAAATGAGAGACGTCCAGGAAGTTTTGTGGGAAGGCAAAAAAGTCAAGGTGACACAAAACCTACCAGCTTCAGTATGACAACGCCATGCCCTTTTCCACCCAATTGTCTCAAAATGCATAGCTGCCAGCATAAAGTTCCGAATGGTATACCCTGACAAACTCCAAGTATACCTGGATGACTTGTGGGCTTCCTTTGAAGAGCTTGATCCAGCATTATCTCATCTTAAACAAAAACACCCCGCTTTATTCTCTGATTGCTGAAGACTACCATATACAAGTCTGTTAGCAAATGTTTTTGCTATAGAGACTAGCACTAGCTACATTTAATGGCTCTCCTAGGGATCTCTTAGCTGAGACAGATTTAAATTGATTCAAGCTGATTCTGTTTGTGTATTAACTTTTTGGACACTGGGTTTGGTTCTACATTTCCAGATTGGGTCCTTGTAGTGACGTTTTCCCCCCTGGCCTTGATGTCTAAGCTCGTGGTATGGCTATGACACTTAAGGACTGGACCAATTCATTCTATTTGGTTTCATTTGTGGATCGAGAGACAGACAGACTCACATCCCCTTATGATGAGACCCAGCTCTGCACCCTGGGGGTAATGTATTATCACTAGACTTTCACAGCTCTGCACCATTTCACCTAGAAGTAGTTTCCTCTGGAGGAACTTTACTTTCTAGAGGGACTATTCAGAGTTCACGATCTAGCGACTTTAGATTGTGTGGGGCCCCAGAGTTCTGATAAACTACTCCACAAATCTGCAGACATTTTCTTTTCCTGCCTTTGTTTTACCCCCCAAGGTGTCATAAAGTACAGCTAAGTTCTGTACAAAGGGTATTTTGTGATATTAAGGATGTGACTAGGTTCTTATTCCCCTTCCAGATCAGTTCACCCTCAAAGCTGGAACGAATGAGGGAGTTAGTTATTGTTGGCTTAATTACTCTATTTTTTTTTTCTTTTTTCAGTACAGGGCTGGATTTGGTCTAATATAAATATCTTTCATTTCATAAGATGGTGTTAAGTAAAGTGAACAAATAACTTTCATAATCTTGCTCATGTGGGTGGGGGAGGGGGAGGGTCTTCAGTAAGACCGGCTCAGGGTGGGTGGGTAGTTCCTATGTTTACATTACTGTTACTATACTGTACTATACTACACTACATGTTATCCCCTGGTGTATTTCCAGTGCAAGATTTCCATCTGTTTCATGTTTAATTGGGAGGGTGGGTAATGAGTTGTTAATAATAGGCATTAATGGGGATAAAAGAATAGGGGAATTTTATGGAAAATGTTTCTTTACTACATTTAATTTTGGGAGGGGTGTGTGCCCAAGTAAATACCTAATATTCCAGATTAGCTGGTTATCTCCTAGAAATTATAAATTTAGATAAACTCCACTACAGTTAACGTGGAACCATGATGCAAACATTCCAGTTTAGCATGTGGAATGTTAAGGGTGCAAGACACTCACTTAAACATATGCGCCTTTTAAAACATCTAAACATCTTCCGTTATGAAATAATTTTTCTTCAGGAAACCCATCTCCTGCAAGCTGAGGACACTTGCATGAGATAACAGCAAGTGGGTCAAGTATTTGCTGCAGGTGACTCAAGAAATAGCAAAGGAGTAGCTATCCTTTTGTCCAGGACCTTTCCATTTATATGTGAACAATGTATCAGAGACAATGGGGGTAGGTATGTTTTCACTATTGGAAAGATCCACTCTACCACAATTTTTCTGGGCAGTGTTTATGGCCCCAACATTGATTCATCACCCTTTTTCAATTAATTGTCATATTGTCACCCTTCCTTTGTATCTGATGATTATTGGGGGAGACTGGAATCTTCCTTCTGATCCCATCATGGATAGATCACCCAGATCTAGAACAAGGAGACTTTCTTCAGCACAGAAAGCCTACAGAGATCTAATAGACCACCTGGGCATCTGTGATCCCTGGAGAACCCTGCATCCCACTGCAAAAGAATTTACCTCCCACTCGGCAGTCCATGGCTCTGTATCGCACCTTGATTATTTTTGGATGAGCAAATCCCTGATTCAAAGTTTAATGGATAGCAGGCTGGAGCCAGGTATAGGGTCCAATCATTCCATAGTGACCTGCCACCTCTTTTTGTCTCTCAGCTGGGGAACTAATACTCAATGAAGACTCAATAACCAATTAATGAAAGATAAGAAAGTTACGGACAGCATACTTTCTGCATTAAAGTCCTTCATGGATATAAATTGGGACTCTACAAAATCACATCTGTAGAATGGGGAGCTCTTAAATGCTTTTTGAGAGGTGAATTTATAAAATGATCTGCTGTCAAAAAATGGAGAGAAATCCTAGAAGCTAAAGACCTGTTAGATCAAATTAGGGCAAAGGAAAAATCCATGTCCAGAAATACCCCAGACTCTGAGAAAGAGATCCTAATTAAATTACAGAATAAATATTTTGAACTCCTTAGGAAAAAAGTGGAATGGGCACTACTAAAAGCTAAAGCAACTTATACCGGACAATTGGAAAAGGCGGGACGGCTTTTAGCCCTCTGAAACTTAAAAAGATGGAAGCCTCAAAATGTATCACAATGATATAAATAAACCCAGTGACTCTCCTCTGACCCAGTCAGCGGATATAAATAACGAATTTGAGCAATACTATACCTCTTTGCATGCTTGTATGCCCAATTGCTCCCCAATATGTGGTAGACTCTTATTTAAAGAATCTCCCCCTTCCTTTCCTTTCTCCCAATCATAAGGAAAAATAAATCCTACCATTTACAGAATTAGATATACTTCATGCCATCAGGGATCTCTCCTTAAATAAGACCCCAGGTCCAGATGGCTTTTCCACAAATATTTACAAAATATTTGCCCCTCAGCTAGCCCCCCTATTACTGGCAATATACTCCAGCATGCTTACAGAGGCAGATATTGACCCCCAAATGCTGGAAGCCATGATTATCAGCCTCCCAAAGCAAAGAAAAGATCCAACAAAAATCCCAAATTATTGTCCCATGTCCCTTCTGAACACTGATATTAAAATCTTGGCTAAACTTTTAGCCCTCAGAATAGAGTCTGTCCTACCATCACTCATTAGCCTGGATCAGGTAGCTTTTATGAGGGGTAGATCTTCCATGAATACCTTTCATCACCTGCCTCATGTCTTTTCTGCATCCAGGGATTCTCCTCAGGGTATGGCATTGGTTCCCCTGGATGTCGAAAAGGCCTTCAACAGGGTCAATTGGCAGTTCCTATTTAGAACCCTTAACAGATTTACCTTCCTTCTGAAATTTATCTTCCGGATTCAGACACTGTACTCCACCCCTTCTGCTCGAGCATTTTGCGACAGATTCCTCTCCCCCAATTTCCCTTTAGAGGCAGGCACCAGACATGGCTACCCTCTATCCCCCTCTCATATTTAATCTATTTTTAGAGCCCCTAATTGTCTACATACAAATGTCACCCCAGATACATGGCATTCAATTAGGTTCACTAAACACCAAAATCGCAGTCTATGCAGATTATATTTTGCTCCACATAACACGTATTAAACCTTCCATTTAGACCTACTAAATCTAATAGGGGGAGTACAGTCTACTACCCAATTACAAACTAAACATGGAAAAATCTCAGATTTTCCTGCTAAACCCCAAAGTACATAAACAAGATGCTCTCGAATAGGGTTTAAAATGGACTCTTAAATCCATTAAATATCTTGGGATACATCTTGCCTCCAGTTCCTCTCAAATGCGAAGACTAAATCTGGATGATTTACATAAAACAGTGATCATAGTCTCATAGTAAAAGCCAGCAGAATAGGACCCATGGTCTATTGTGTCTGCTCAGAAGCTAGTCCCCTACTGGGAGCTCACTCCTCCACCCTGAAAGCCCCAGAGGTGGCCCTCCCTGGCCTCACCTTCCCCCTGTACCTGTCCCAATCCTTCTTCAATCCTTTCATTGTGTTCTCTTCCACCAGATTCCTGGGCAGTGTGTTCCATGGTTCCATTACCCTCTCTGTGAAGAAGTGTCTCCTGCACTCCCCCCTGAACTTCCCCCTTCCAGCTTCCACTTGTGCCCCCTGGTAGTTCCCCTCTTGTTAAGTCTGAACATTTCCCTGGCTCTGCCCTTATTAATCCCCTTTACATACTTGAAAGTCTCTATTATGTCCCCTCTGTCCCTTCTTGCCTCCAATGCAGACATATTGAGTTCATCCAGTCTCTTCTCATAGGTCCTGCCTTCCATGCCCTGAATCATCCTGGTCACCCTCCTCTTGACCCTCTCCAACAGCACTATGTCCCTATTAAGATGGGGTCTCAAGAACTGCACACAGTACTTAAGATGCTGCCTAACCAGGGCATTATACAGAGGGAGGATCACCTCCCTCGTCCTGGAGGTAATCCCCCCGGTTATGCAGCCCAGTATCCTTTTTGCTTTTGCTGCAGCTCTTCAACAATTCTCTATATTATTCATTTTGCTGTCCAGCACTATCCCCAAGTCCCTCTTGGCCAATGTGGCTTGCAGTGTGGTCCCCACCAGGGAGTCCCGGGTTTCTGACGCCCAGAGGCAGCACCATACATTTCCCTGCATTGAACTTCAACCCCCACTTTCTTGCCACCCCAGTGTATCCAGATCCCCCTGTGGGGTCTCTTTCCCCTCCTACCCATCTGCCAGTGGTCCCAGTTTTGAGTCATCCACAGAGAGATTCAACCTACCCCTAACACCCCACCCTATGTCCGAGGCATAGCCTAGGAAGTGAACAGGTGTGGCCCCAGGACTGAACCCTGGGGGAGCCCACTGATGACCCTCCTGGGGGAGAAGACTGTCCTTCCAACCACCACTCACTGTATTCACCCCATAAGCCAGTTTTACACTCATCTGAGCAACTGCCTCCACCCCATCCCCCCAGCTTTGTTAGTAGGCCATTGTGGGGTACGGAATCAAATGCCTTATTGAAATCCAGATAGAGGACATTCACCGGCCTATGTCAGTCCAGGGTACCTGTCACCCAGTCATAAGTCTGGCATGACCTCCCCAGAACAAAACCATACTGCCTGTCATCCAGGTGCCCCAACCTTTCCAGCTGCCTCCCAACCTCTCCTTGATAATGCCCTCCAAAACCTTGCCTACCACAGACATTAGGCTAACTGGCCCATAATTCCCCATCTCCTCTCTTGACCCCCCCTTGTGGATAGGCACCACATGAACTACCTTCCATTCTTGAGGCACCCACCTTGTCATCAGGGAGATGTTGAAGAGTGAGGCCAGTGGAGCAGCCAGCACATCCGCCAGTTCCTTCAGCACCCTTGGATGCAGCCCATCTGGCCCCAGTGTCTTCTCAGTCTTTAGCGACTGGAGGGCCTCTCTCACCCTATCCATTGAGATTTCACCCTTCCATCAACCCTCCTCATGTATCCTCTCCTCCCCTTCTAGATACGACCCATCCCCTGCTCTAGTCTCATCCAGTCCTTTAGTCTCCACCTGACTTCCTAGTTCAGTGGGCTCCTCTACCCTCTCATAGGGTTGGAAAGATCCCCCACCTCCCCCAGTAAAGACAGAGGCAAAGTACTCATTTAGCACCTCTGCTTATTCCCCAGCTTCCTGCACCCATCCCCCTCAGTTCTAATTCTGCTGATCTGTGCCCTCGCTTTTCTTTTCTCCCCTATGTATCTATAGAACCCCCCCCCCATGGATATCCCTGGTCAGGTTAAGCTCCTTCTTCACCTTGGACCCCCTTACCACCCTGGTGACCCTCTTAGCCAGGAAATCATACTCTCCCCTCTCCCTAGTACCCCTTGAGTGCTTTAAGCACTGGTAGGCAGCCTTTTTCTCCCTCACTGCATCCTGCTCCTCCCAGATCCACTAACACAGTTTACTGGCCCTACATTGCTTGGGCCTTATCTTTGCACAGGCCCTCAAAGCCTCTTGCACCCCCTTCTTAATGTTCTCCCACAAGCTACCAGCATACATGTCTGGCCTTATCTCATCCAAGCACCCTTTAAGAATCCTTCCGATTCCCTCAAAGTCTGCCCCCTGAAATCTATTACTTCTGTGTTACAGCAAATTTCCTATCACCCTAGGAACATAAGAAACCAGACTGTGGCATGGTCACTTCCTGCCAACAGGCTGCTCATCTCAAGGCCCCTTATCTGGTCACTATCTGATAATACAATGTCCAGGATCCGATCCTGCCTAGTAGGCTCCTCCACATGCTGGACTAGGAAACCATCCTGGAAGATATCCATTAACCTCTGCTCCCTGGCCACCGAGGATGTCACAGTATCCCAGTCTGCCCCGGCATGTTCAGGTCACCTATGATCACCACCCTGCCCTTTCCGAGGCCACAGTGACTTGTGATGTTCTTAGCCAGATCATCCTTCAGTTCCACTTCCATTGTGGGGGGTATGTGCACCACCCCTATTTTTAATCTTTTAGCCCCATTTGTAGGGTTACCCAAATTGCCGATACATCTTCTGCCTTCTTGATTCCACCAACTACTATGTCATGTTTGACTGTCAATGCCACTCCCTTCCCACCCCACTATCCTTCCTAAACATTGTGTATCCCTCTAAATTTAGGTCCCAATCATGCCTCTGGGTGGCCCATGTCTCAGTAATTGCCTCCAAGTCTGCTGCACCCTCAACTAGCATTGCCTGGAGCTCTGGCATTTTATTGCCCAAGCTCCTGGTATTGATCAGGACCATCCTCCACCTGACCACCTCCCCCCTCTCCAGTCTTCTCAGCACAGTGCAATCCCCCATCTCTCTTCCCCCCATAGTTCCCCTGGGTCTTTTAAAGCTATCAGCAGCCCGCTTTGCATGATCTAGTCCTGAACTCTCAAGCTGCCTTGCTGGAGCTTTCGGTATTTCTATCCCTCCCCCCTTTACAAGTTTAAACCCCACCTATCACCAATGAATCCAAAAAGTTTTAGTTTAAGGATCTCCTTCCCCTCCAGGTTGAGATGTAGCCTGTCCCTGGCATATAGTCCCTTGTCTTCCCATGTATCACCCCAGTCCACCATCAATCCATACCCTTCTGACTTGCATAGCTCCCTGAGTCCCTGGTTCACCCCTTTAAGTTTTTGCTTATTTTTCACGCTGGCCCTTGGTAGTGGCAGTATCTCTGAAAAGGAGACTGAGCATTCTATAGAGTGGCAAACCCTGGCCAACTCCCTGAATCTTGCCTGTATCTCCAGTTCACTGTTCCCTTCTAAATTGTTTGTTCCCAGGTGAACTAGAAAGTCTGGGGATCCTCCGCATTCCCTTGCCATTGAGTACAGCTGGAATTTGGCCTTATATACTGATACCCTGGGATACATTTAACCTTGACTGGGCTGCCTTTTCCCTCCCCAACCCCCTCCCACTGGATACCTCTTATCATGGAGTCACCCAGCAGGAGCACCTTCACCTATCCCCCAAAGTTATTAGCCCATTTGTGCCTTTCCATATGCCTCCTTCTGTCTTCATCCCCCCAGCTTGCTCCTTGCACCCCCACAGCCTGGGTGTCTCTATTTTGTGCAAGCCATTCCAGGTTCCCTCTTCTTCCTATGTCCCCCAGTTTTCTCCTTTCATCCCCTGCAATTTGGGGGTCACAGATTTGTATGTGCCCTTCCAGAATCTTTCTCCTGACTATGGCCCCTGCTTGCTCCTCGCCCCTCCCACAGCCTGGGCATCACTAGTTTATTGTGCCCTTTCAGGCTCCCTCTTCTGTCTCCCTCTCCCAGCTTGCTCTTCACACCCCTCACAGCTTGAATATCACTAGTTGATTGATTGATTGATTAAAAGTTGTATTCATATGAACTAGGATATACTCAATTGAGCTGAGAGCCATTTACAATGAGGTCCTAAATGAACAATTTTTAGAATGATTACAAATTCTACACCATAAAAGACATATACATGACAAATTTAAGGTACATAAATTATATGCTTGAGAAGACACATATTTAGCAAAAAAAATTAGTAATGAGAATAAAATAAAATAAACTGAGCAACACTAAGAACAACATTCCCTAGCCTTAACAACCCGCTATCTTAAACATGCCCTAATATTCTGCCAGGATAGTTTTCCCTTACAACTCTTAATATCAGATGGTATCTTGTTCCAGGCCATAGGGCCTCTATAAAAAACAGAATGTCTGTCGATCTCTAACTGATATTGGGGCACAATAAACTCAGGGGCATGTGAGGCTCTCAGTGAACATAATTTAGTTCATCTTGTGATCCTTGCATTAATGTATGGAGGCAGACTTCCCATCCAGCATCCATACATAAAAGCAAGCAGATGCTCTTGTCTGTACTCAGACGGTCTCATCCACTGAAGTCAATTAAAAAGAAAACACTTATGGGTAATCCTATCAGCTTCCAAAATAAATCTGGCTAGTCTACCATAACAAACATCTATTTTGTCCAAGCCAACTTTCTTAGCACTGGCATAGATAAAGTACCCATAGTGTAAGGAGGGCAAGACCATCAAATGCACAACTTTTTCCCTAATTTCAGTACTCATACAGTACCTGACACGATAGAGAGCACTTAATTTTTTTCCTATGCTGGATACCACACTATTAATGTGTGCAGTCCAGTTTAAAGCCTAATCAAGCCACATTCCCAGGTATTTATAGGTTTGGGTTTGAAGGATCGGAGCTCCCTCAAGGGTCTGAATTTTTAAGGTCAGATCTTCCTGAGCTAAAGCAGAACATGAAAATAAGATTGCCTGGGGGTTCATAATCGGTTCACTCTCCTTCAGAAAACTCTGCAGTTCTTCAAATGCATTCTGCAACTTTATTTAAACTCCTTTTACTAAATGATCTGATGTATATATTATCGTGTCATCAGCATACAAATGATAACAAATAGTTGGGTCTGAAAAGCTTAGCTTAATTACATTTATATTGAATAATATTGGACCTAAAATTGAGGCCTGGGGGACCCTCGATCCAATTACCACACTACTCGATGTCCAATCACCCAATGTAAGTAATTGGGTTCTTTTAGACAAGTAAGAATACAGCCACTGCAGACTAGGTCCCACAAACTCCATAGAGGCTGATCTGGATAGGAGGATCCCATGGTTCAGGGAGTCGAAAGCCTTAGAAAAATCAACAAAAATCACTTTGACTGGGGTGCTCCCATCCAGAGCAGCCTGTAGGTACCCTGTGACTCTGGCCAAGGTGCTCATGGTACTGAAGGACCTCCTAAACCCTGACTGCAAACCATTTAAGAGGCCCTCAACTTCCAAGCATCCAGAGATCTGGGCAGCAGCAATTTTTTCAAAGATCTTTGAAACTTTGGGTAACAAGGAAATTGGACAACAGTTGCCAAAATCAGTTTTGTCCCCCCCCCCCTTTAAAAATTGGGACAACTTTTGAATATTTCCATGCATTGGGGAAAACCCCTGACTTGATAGATAAATTGAATAAATATGCCAATGGAGAAGAAACCTCTGGAGAGGAAATTTTAGTAGGTTAGAAGGGATACTGTCCAAACCTATGGCTTTGGACGAATTCAGTTTCAATAAATCTAACAGAACTTTATGTGACAATATTTCTTTAAAAATAAACTTTGTGCCAGTGTCTCTTTTTATCTGTAGTAGGTCTTAGTCTATTGCTTGTGTACACTTTGAACCTAATTCACTAAAGAACTCATTAAACTTGTCCACCACATATTGAGACAGTTGGGTTGAATAATAATAATAATAATAACTTTATTTTTAAAGCGCCTTTCAGAATATCAAGGTGCTTTTCTATCAAAACCACAACATACAATACCAATTACAAACATATAAATAAAATAATTTTCATTAAAACATCACATATTAAAACAAACAGTAAAATCATCCATACAATCAACAAAATACTTACAATCAGATTCCATTAATCTTCCAAATAATCCAAGTGCCACAGGAAAGTTTTTAAATCTTTCTTAAATACCTCCACGGAGGTGAACTCCCTTAACCAGCATAGTAGAGAATTCCAAAGAGTAGGTACAGCATAAGAAAATACTCTACTACCTGAAGATTTTAAACTCACTCTTGGAATCTCTAACAACCCCTCGTCAGCCGAGCAGAGCGATCGGCCGGGACAGTAAGGCACCAGAAGTTCTTTCAGATAGGATGGACACTGATCATGAAGGGCTTTGAAAGTCAGTAAAATGACTTTAAAGGTGATCCGCCACTGTATAGGAAGCCAGTGCAGTTTGCATAGTACCAGGGTAATGTGACTGGATCTCCATGTCCCAGTCAAAACCCAGGCTGCAGCGTTGTGCATCAGCTGTAGGTGACAGATTTCAACCCCAGAAAGCCCAAAGAAAAGGATGTTGCAGTAGTCCAAGTGTGAGGACATGAAAGCATGGACCAACATTGGTAAAGAGTCAGATGGAACAAGGTGACACACCCTGGCAATATTCCAAAGACGGTAAAAGGAAGTCCTGACAATGGCCGACACTTGAAATTGAAGGGTCAGCCTATCGTCTAGGACAATCCCAAGGTTGCGCACCTGTTCAGAGGTCGGAAGTGACACGCTGCCAAGAAAAATTCCAGAGGACATGCCATCATGCGACCTCACTATCTGACCACCCGGGTCCACCACTAACACCTCTGTCTTCTCTGAGTTCAACTTTAACCAACTAGAATCCATCCACCCTTGGATTTCTTCCAAACAGTTATTAAACACCGAGAGTGCTCCATCCTGGTCAGGTGCAAAAGACAGGTATGGCTGGGTATCATCTGCATAGCAGTGAAACCTCAGCCCATACCATCTTATAATGTCTCCGAGGGGCAGCATATACACTGCAAATAACATGGGTGACAACACTGAACCCTGAGACACCCCACATAACAAAGAAGTTGGGCCAGAGGAATGAACCCCCGACACAACTCTTTGTGATCTCCCAGTAAGGAATGAAGTGAATCATTTTAAAACAGTTCCCGACATTCCACAGATTAGCCTCCGGTGTGCTAACTACACCAGGTGGTCCACAGTGTCAAAAGGTGATGAGAGATCAAGAAGAACTAGAACAGAACGTCTCTTCTGATCCCTCACCCTCAGAAGATCATTAAGCACCTGAACCAGTGCAGTCTTGGTGCTGTGTCTTTTATGAAAACCAGATTGGAAGGATTCGTAGACATTATGGATGGTTAAATGGTCTTCCAATTGGACTGCCACTACCGTCTCAATAACCTTCCCAATTAAGGGAAGGTTAGAGATAGGTCTGTAGTTTGAAAAACAGTCTGGGTCCAAAGTAGCTTTTTTTAAGAGGGGTGTCACCACTGCCTCTTTCAGGGAGTTAGGAAACTCACCTGACTCTAAGGAGCACCAGACTATTTGCACCATAACTGGACTGATGGCCTCAGAACAACCCAGAATTAGGGGAGTTGGCCCAAGGTCCAAACTACAGCTCGTGGACTGCACACTATGGGTGATCCTCATAATATCCACGACTTCTGGTCGACAAAAGGAACTCCAAGAGAATTGAGGTATTGTGAATTCACACTGTTCCACAACATCACTCTTAGAGATTGCTTGACACAAGCCCACCCTGATGTCAGCCACCTTAGTTGCAAAGAACTGAGCAAGCTCCTCACACTCTAATTTTGCAGTTGAATGACCCTCAATTGTGAACACGTTAGGGGGCCTTAGAGTTTTGTCCTTTCATAAGAAGGTTAACTGTACTCCAAAAATCTTTTGGCTGATCTAAGCACTTAGAATCTTAATACCTCCTATAAAAATTTTGTTTTGTAAATCTTGCCTCCTTTGCACATAGATTATGTAACCTTTTATAGTTGTCCCAATCTGATTTATTCGCTGTTTTCTTTGCTTTAACCACGCTTGATTTCTAGCATTATTTTGTTTCCTTAATTCTTTTGAAAATCATTTAGCGTGTTTTTGTTTCAGTTGCCTACATTTAATAGGTGTGTATCTGTTACATACCTGTAGAAATTCCTGATGAAAATAATCCCAACCATCCTCCACTGTGGGAATCATTATTAATCTATCCCAATCAATATTGCACACATCCTGCATAAAATAGTTGCCACCTTAACTCTTTCCTGGTTGGTTGGTTGCCATTGACTTCTCCACCCAGGCCTCATATTCCTGCTTTCCTTCCCCCCCCCCCCAGGTTCTGCAGTAATGGACCCTTGTGACCTAGTGCTCTCTACACCCCCTTCTTCTGGAAATTCCAGTCTCGGGGCCTGCCTACCCAGAGTGCTCCCCTCCTTACCCCCCCTCCTTGTCTGCTTTTCCCTTCCTCAACTCTGCCCTGTCCTGGGTCCTGGCCTCGTCCACCCTGACTCTGTTCTGTGCATCCTCCTCTGCCTTAGCTCCCTCAGACCCAGGCTCCTGCCCCCCACCCATCTGGTGCCCTGGTCTCACATTCCCATGCCCTCCCTTCCCCTTCTTTGGATCAGGCCCCCCCTCCTATCCCCTGCTCCCCTCTGACATCTGACCAATCCCTCCTCATAATCCTGCACCCTCTGTCCACCAGCCTCTTCCACCTCCTTATCTGGGTACAGCAGGGTGAAGTGATTTGTAAGTGTGAAGCTTGATCCAGGCTCACCCACTCCTGTCACCATCCCTTCCCTGTTCCTTGGATCTCTCTGGGCCACCCCCTCCTTTCAGAGTGAAGACTGTACACTAGTATTTTCATGTCTCTCCCCCCCCCCGGAGTGACCATGTGGTCCTAGTCCTCTCACTCCCGCCCCTATACCCTGGGGTATGCCATTTTGCCCTCTCCTATCATAATATGGTTCCTTCTGCCCTTCCTTCCAACCCACCCCTCCCTCCAACTGCTTCCTGATCCCCTTGACCTTTTACCTGAGGCTTGCCAACTGGTAACACACTGGGCATCCCCCAAACCTCCATGCCCAATTCAATGTAATGGCTGCCCTGCACCCCATACACCCAATCACCCTCCTGAAGATATCAGCTCTTGCATCATTTGATCCCATCCTCACTGTTAGGTGTGGGCAATATGCCCCCCCCCCGGCAATAAAAGTACCCTCCAATCTGTATGCACTCAATCAATCTATTTACCCTTCTCCCAGCAGTAGCCAGCATAACTTACCAATAATGTCACCCCTGCTCTAATCCAGCTCCAAGACTGGCTCCTCTTCCCCTCCCTATAGTTTTCCTTCTCTTTGTAAATAACTTCTTGACTACTAGCTCTCTTTTTTCTCGAACCTTGTTGCTTACCATCCACTGTTGTTTTGCCAGTTACCACCCTGACCTTCCTTCTATCAGTCTCTCTTGTTATGTTTGAACATTCCTGACTTTTTTTTCTGTATAACCTTACTGTCTTATTAAGCATTTCACTCCACAGATTGGGTCTGTGGTTTCTGCATTAATTATATAGCTTACTGCCATTATTTGTATAATACTTGTCATTATTTTTTGTTGTTTCTACTCATTGTATTTCTGTAGCACTGCCATACTGTTCCTCTATTTGTATTACTGTACCCATGTTGCTGTTGTTCCACTGTTCTCTTTTTGTTGTACTCTCCCGGGTCGTGCCTGAAAATTGTCATTTTATGGCTAATGCACCTACCCAGTTAATAAAAGCTAAATAAATAAATATGCCCGCTCAATCTATGCAAACAGTACCCAAGATGCAGTAGCCAGCACTACCCAAGTGTCACCCTAATAGAATTAAGATGTTGCAAGGCCTTGTGGGACTCACCCAATAAATGTAGGGTGAGCCTTGGGGCAGGTAGGTTGATGGGTGGGTGGGTGGGAATACACCACAGACTGAGTCAAAACACAATCAGCCAAGGAGTTCTCTGGCAGTGACACCTCCCACAATCACCAACTTGTCTGTCAGCCAAGGAGTCTTCAGACAGTGACACCTCACACAATCGCCAACTTGTCTACTAGAATCCCTTACTCCTTTCCAAACTAAATGCAAAAGCACAATTAATGGCAGTTAAGACCAGCCCTCAAATACAATTACAAACACCCAGAATTACCAGCTAAGAAAAGTCTTTCAGATCTATTTACACTTACAACCACCAGCTAAGGGCTCCTTCTCCCTCTCCCTCTCCAAACTGAACACTAACTGAGATGGCAGTTACACCTCCCATTCAAACAGTACTAATCCTCTGTAATAGGATGCCTGCACTTACAGGCCAGACAGCAACTTTTAAACACACAATCACCAACTTGTCTTCTAGAATCCCTTACTCCTGCCCAAACTAAATGTAAAAGCACAATAAATGGCAGTTAAGACCAGCCCTCAAATACAATTACAAATACCCAGAAATACCAGCTAAGAAAAATCTTTCAGATCTACTTACACTCACTACTACTTACACTCAGCCACCTGTTAAATGCTCCTTCTCCCTCTCCAAACTGAAGACTAACTGATGCAAGATTTGAAAAGATGGCAAGATCTCCCCCTCACTCTATGGGGTTGAGTGAGCATCATTAAGATGAATCTCCTCCCATGCATTTTTAACCCCCTGAATCTTCTTAACACTTGGCTCCCAAAGCATGGTTTAAAATTATACATAACTCCATCTCAAAATTCCTCCAGAAAGACAACCCCTCGCAATGAGTATACAATAAATTAGCTGCCCCTAAATCCTTAGGAGAGCTTAAACTCCCAAATTTAAATCTATATTACTGGTTGAGTCACCTTAGCAAGTATCTCCATTGGGCCCCCCCCCATGCCAGATTACACCCCCATTTGGCTTGCAATTGAAAAGGAATTAACTCAAACTTCAGGTATTAACCCTGTGGCTCTATTGTATGTAAAACAAAAAAATGTACCCCGTCCTCTTTGTCATAACCCTATAGGCCACTTGATTCATATTCATTCACAACTGTGTTCCATATTAAAATATGATAACTCACAGGATCTTTCACAGCCCATTTTTCTAATTCCAAATCTCAAGATAGGAGGGAAGTCAGTTCCTGCTCACTGGATTTCACTTCCGCATGACTGTGTGGCACAGGATTTTTGAAGTCCCAACAAAGCCTGGTTGTCGACTACTGAAATTCTAATGAAATTTGGTCTTGCTAACACTCGGGCATTTAAAAGTTATCAAATAAGACACATGCTTATTATGTATTTTGGGGGAGACTCTATCATGGATAACCCACCAGAATAGATTTCCATAGGCAGAACTCTTGCCTCTGCCCCACATGCTGTGTCATCCTTCTATGCACTGCTGTTCTCTTTGGTATTCCTGAAATTTGATGGCACCTCTCATTACTGGAACTCATTATTTCCCAATTTATTTCCTAAATGGCCTAAGATATGGGATTCCTGTCATAGACTCATCATGCAAGAACGCTTATGTTTAATGCAAATGCAATTTTTAAAAATGACATGTATCTCACTCCTTATAGATTCCATAAAATGGGAAGAGCAGAAAACCCAATATGCAACAGATGCCAACAAAGTCCGGGTACCCTATATTGTATATTTTGGGAGTTTGATAAAATGTCTCCATTGTGGGAACTTATCAAATCCAAAATGGATCTTCTGTTTGGCCTCCAAACTTATTTTACACCTGAGGTGTGTCTGCTAGGGGATTTTTCTGGTTTTCCACCTATGGTTAGGAACTATCACATTATGATGATAGCCATGTCAGTTAAAAAAAATAGTCTTAAAATATCGGAAGGATTCTCTCTAACCTAGCTACTCAGAATGGTTACAGGAATTGCTTTTTAATCTATGTGTAGGGAGAATGATGGCCAGTCTCAATAATAGATTGAATACTTACACGAAGAGATGGGAAACCCTATATGTCTTGTACTTATTGTAAATGTATTTGCATGTCAAATAACCAGCTTATCCTGATTTGATTAGTCTTTCGGTATCCCTAACAAACATCTGTCTATTGTCAACATTAGCACAAAGTGGGTGGGTGGGAGGGGTAGGAGTAAGAGGGCAGGTGGGGATGGGCGGATGGGGGACTTTTAGGTGTTTGCTATTTTTACTACCATGTCTGTAATATCCACTGTTTTTACTGAAGGTATGCAATACAAATTCGATAAAATTTGAATAAAACCAAAAAAGTTTACACCCCACCTGCTGTACACTGAACTCAGGGCCAGCCCGGTTCCTCTTGGGCTGCAGTGAATCTCTGGGTCCAGTGATCACCAAGATAATCAGTGGTTTCTTGAGGGAGTGTGTTTTCCCATCTGCTCTGGAAAAGTCAGTGGTCAGACCCCTTCTGACGTTCTGGTGAATTACAGACCCATCTTGAATCTTCCCTTCTTGGGCCAGGTTATTGAGAAGGTGGTGGTGGTGGTGGATCCACTTGTGGATCATCTGTATAATCATGACATCTGTGAACCTCTCCAACTGGTTTTTGGCCCCACCATATAATTGAAACTGCACTCGTCCGAGTGACTCATGATCTCCTCCTGATGAGAGACTGAGGACTTTGTTCCATCTTAGTTCTCCTGGATCTCTCATCAGCATTTGACACATTTTACCACGAGGAGCTATTGGAGGACTCTATGTGGGCCTCACTGGCACAGTTTTGCATTGATTTGAGTCTTACATAATCAGAAGAATGCATCACGTTGCCCAAGGTAATTCCATCTCTGAGGCTTCTGCACACTCTTGTGGAGGTCTCTAAGCCTTGGTCCTTGCCCCTGTGATACTATCTGTGTATATATTGCCTTTTGGGGAGATCATTAGATTGTATGGGTTGAGTTTCATTTCTATGCAGATGATATTTACTGCATAGCAATGCTATATACTGTGTAGGGATCCATAGCGTATCATTATAAGAAGCACTGGCACTATTTTTTTTTTTTTTTTGCTTTCAGTGCTCTGGCTGCAGGATAGAACTAGTATTCCATTTGCAGAACAAATAGCTGGTGTGGTCAATGACATGCTGCTGGCCCTTGCAGCAGTTCCTCATCTGAACACTATTGTATGGATTTGTCTTTTTTAACTTTAGGTCCTTTGCCAGTGGCTTTGACTGCAGGAATATTTGGGTGCTCTGTGCACTGTAAAAACAGTTCCTAGTCCTGACTGAGTGGTAAGAGTCATGGTTGGTGGCTGCTGTTTTTAACCCTGATCAGGCAGAGCTTATTGAGCCAATCCCCATTAGGATAGTGAAATCATATCTGATAGTCTGGTGGTGCCATCTCTTTCATCTGGTCCCTGTTGTTATAATGAAATCATCCCTGGTAGTCTAGTGGCAACCTATCCCTCACCTAGCTGCATTGTAATAATGAAATTATTCTGGGGGTCCAGTGCAGAGAAGTTGCAAGTTTTTAAGTTGCTGACAAAGTTCCTGTGAAGTGGGGGAACTTTGCACATTGCAAATTTCATGTACTCGTCTCAACTTGCCATAATTTCTTAAATTATTAAAATGAACAATGAAACAAAACAAACATCCCCAACCCACTGGGTTACACACACACACACACACACACACATATATATACACACACACACACACACACACACACACACACACACATATCCTCCCAGTATACTAAATGTTTTAGTCATATCCCTCTTCCTGTCCCCCCCGTAGGCCCCCAGTTTCCTACCCCCCTTGTACCCTGCAAAGCTTTTTTTTTCAAAAGCTATCAATGCACATTTGCCCAATCACCTACAAAAGCAAGCACCAATGTTTCCCTTTTCCTATTCCTATTATTCCTTAATAACCCCCCAACTTTCTCACCCACTTGCTAATAAATCCCCATCCTCCCAAGTCCACAAACCCCAGATTCACTTTTCTCAATGACTGTAAATCAGACAACCATCTCCCACTGGGGCAAGCATCTTTGCTCTTCAAAGTTTGGAACTGGAATAAATGATGAGTGATGTCTATCCTTGTAGTTATACCTGAATTGCTGATAACCAGCAGATCAGCCATTATTACTAGGATAGATGTCACTCACTATTAATTCCAGTTTCAGACACTGAAGAGCAAAGATGCTTGCTCTACCAAGGGTGATTTCTTCTTTATAGCAATTTCAAATTGCTGAACTGGGATTTGGGGGAGAATGGAGATTTATTGGCAAGATGGCAGCAAAGGGAGGGGTTTTCTGTGCAGAACTAACAGGGGTTGGGAAGGGGGAGTGGGGGAAAATGCTTCTGTTTGTGGAAGACGACAAATGCAGCCCGACAGATTTTAAAAAAGAAATTTGCAGGGTACAGATGAAAGAGGCAAGTAGGGGACTAGCCATGGCATAGGTTGGGATATATAATTTAAAACATGCTGTGGTAGAAGATGGATGGGTTTCAATAAACCATAGGGTGGGGTGTTTTATTTGCTAGTTAAAAAAACTGAATAAATTAGTCATGCCACTTTGTTTAACTCTTTGTGAGCGAAGTAGGCACTTAGCTACTCAAACTCACACTTCACTCTTGGCAAAGACGGGAAATTTCATAAAGTATTTAGTGACGTGAATTTCCCAACTTTTCATATGTCTAGTCCAGTAGTAGATCTCCCATGCTACACCCCCCCATGATAACTGGCACTCATCCTCTGTTCTCCTTCCTGGCCACCCTGCACAAGTCCTTTAGCGAGTTACAAAGTTGAATATCAGTACAGGACTTGTCTAAAAATGATCTGTATCAGCAAAAGCACTACTGCACATGTGTAATGACCTAGTTAATTTTTCACAAACTATTTCAATGGCCTATATTTTGGGGAAATGTAATGTTTTTGCCACTAATCTTGGGTGACAGTTTTCTGACCAATCCTTCATGACTAATTTAGTGATGAACTGCAACTCCCAACAAAATGTGTGTTCAGTGGGCAAGGGATGAAAAAACACTTTGGCAAGGCAAGCTATTCTACTTTTACAGTCTATGGAGGAGGCTTGTTCTGTATGGATTTTTACCCTCAGCCGAACGCTATTGTAACACTGTGGAAATGTGATGGAATGTGGTTGTACCTTTCTGTGGTACAACAGTGTTCTACACAGCTGAACACAATGTCCGTGTGACCAGTTCTAATGAAAGCAGAGCTGAAGAAAATACCACACTCCCAACAGATACTGCAAAATTTAACACAATGTGGACCTTGATAGCTTGCTCTGTTTTAAACAAAATTTTATAAAATTAAACTTTTATATGGATGTTAACGTACTTAACTTTATTTAAAAAAATAATCTGTTTCTCTGTATTAGCTGTCATTTGTAATTGACAGCAGGAGAACTGGTGAGAATGAGAACAGGACACAACAGTTTAAACACAAAAAAAATTATATTTGAGCTTCATACACTATACGAAATACTGATTGGGTAAAACCATACCTAACCAGCCTGTGCTGCCACCTTGAGCTTCAGTTTACAGTGGACCTCTTGAATTTTGCTCTTGAAGCCTGCTGTAATCTGAACCTCTCGTGGCAGCACAGGCTGGTTGCATGTGGTTGGCCAAACAGTATTCTTTATATAGTGCCCTAACTCAAGGGCTCAGAGCACTTCAGAAAAAAGGAAACAAAAAACAATTTACAAAATGATCATAAAAGAATAAATAAATAAAACATGAACTATTGTGAATCAATCAATAAATAAACAAGTCAAACAGAGGTACAGCTAATAAATAATTAGTCAGTACCAAAAGCTTTCTTATAAAGGTAGCATTTTAGCTCTTTCTTGAATGCCTCCACTGAGGGAGCACTCCTAATGTGGAAAGTCAAAAAGCTCCAGTTGGACATGGCTACCATTGAAAATGCCGTCTTGCTTAACTGTTCCAGGCAAGATCTCAGAAAGGCCATGATTCCTTGATGGAACAGAGCGAATGGTCTGGAGTGCAGCAAGCCAGGAGATCTGTCAGGTAGTCAGGGCCCAAACTGTGCAGGGCTTTATAAGTTAACACTGTGATCTGGAACATGGTACACCTCCCAAAGGTAGCCAGTGCAGACAGCACAGCATACAATTGTTAAATTATCTGAATATGATGTTCCAGAGCCTTTGTTTGGGGATATCTTCATTTTTGCACTGAAGACCTTTATTGGTGGTCTTGTAGTTAATCACAGGGCTTTTCTATACATAGAATCATAGAATCATATAAATTTGTCAGCAAAAAAGGACCACTCTGACCCATCAAGTCTGTCACTTAACCCCCCCCATTCCTCACATTTGTCAAGGGACATCCCCTTTCTTTACCCAATTAACCCCTGTGACTGTTGCATGCCCTCTTGCATCCTTCCACCATTTCGGCCCCCACCACCTCTTCAGGCATTTTGTTCCAGGGTTCCACCACCCTCTCCATGAAGTAAGAACCCCTTACATTGCCCTTAAATCTTCCTCCTTGCAGTCTTAAACTATGCCCTCTAGTTTTAGCACTTACTTTCTTTGTAAATAAGTTCCCTTCCCCACTTTATTGATCTCCTTCATGTACCTCTATCATGGCCTCCCGCTTCCTCTTTATCTCCAGTGTGTACAGATCCAGCTCCCTAAACCTCTCCTCATAGGACTTTCTATGTATACTGTGTACCATCTTGGTTGCCCTTCTGTGAACCCTTTCAATCTCATCTATGACCTTATGTAGGTGAGGTCTACAGAACTCGACCCCGTACTCCAGGTACATACAGTACCAAACTGTGAGGCACCCTATCTCACTTTCAGGGAATTAATGTATTTTAAACTTTGATGCCCAATCAAAATCTAGGATTGGTAGAGACTAAGGTTACTAGAATCCACAAAACATAATCTGCATCATCAGACTCCAACCCAATTTTCAGAATTAAGATTTTAGGAATTACGATAAAACAACTTCTTTTTCCTAATCTAAATCCTAATACCAATTATTACATAAGGGTTTAGGTTTCAGGATTTAGGACTCCAAATCCCATTCCAATACTGAGGTCTTTTTTTGATGAAGACCATATGTCACATGGGCAAAATGTCAGTCCAGTCTGCTAGTAATGATGGTATCTCTGTAGCCAGGCTGAATCTAATACATATGTTGTTTGAGATCGTTGCATCACAAGTTTTTGCCAAGCTGTTTCTTCTGTATATTTTCATTATGGATAGCCTAATAAATTACTTAACGATGAAGTTAACTTTCACAGCATGCTCTTTGAAAGGTGGCACATAGTGCTTAAAGGATTATTGCAGCTGTGGGTGCACCTGCTCTTTGTATGATGCTGAGGTCTTTACAGGAACTGGATTGAAATCAGACTAGGAACTGGAAATTCCTAAATTCCTAAGTAGTCCAATCAGATTGGAATTGGCCAGTTCCAAGTATCTCTAGTTAAGAAGACATCTTAGTCAGCATAATTAGGAAGTAGAAACACTTTGACAGTCAGATCCATGATGCTCATTACAAGTGGAACTTGGGCATTTAGGCTGTTTGGAGTTCTGCAACAGCTGCTTCTTTCAGTTGTATTAAACTGTTTGTCATGAAACTGAGGAACCAGCATTCTCTGCATTTTGTATTTGCACCTGCAATTGCACTTTGGAACTAAATAAACTATGAGTAAACAAATGGCTGCCTCATATTTCTCCTTTGCGTGCACTCCACTTGTTTCTTTGGTCTGTTGTTTATGGAGTGTGTCTGCCTATGGGGTTTGCACCAGCTTCCTGCATGGACTGTGCAAGTCTATGTCTGTGTGTGTAAGTGAGTTTCTGTGACTGTATGAGACCAGTTGCAGTGGGCATGGTATCATTAGAGGAGTATTGACAATTGGACCATGCTACCATTTAAAAAATTATACTTTCAATACAAGCTAAAGTGTTCTTTTTTTCAGTACCAAGCTACATTTTGCTGTAGGTGATGGTTGCATAAAATAACCTACTATTACTTGCAATGAGTCAAAGAGATGATCCCATATCCTATATCCTATATCAGAAGCTCAGACTGGAAATCACTTCAGTTTAGAAGAACCATTAACTACACATGTCTCTCTAGAAAGAGCTAAGAATAGATTCCGCAGCTCTCAAACACTCTTAGAACACAAGGTGATTTTAAGAGACCATTTTGTCACTCTCAAGAGACTCCATTTTGTAGAACTGAATTAAACTTGAAATATGCTTTCTCTGCAACAAAGGAATCAAGCCCTAAGAGGGCTAAAGATAACAAAAGTACCTTCAGGAGTACTTAATACATTTCAACATCAGGGAGCGTGGGAGGCTGCAGTACATAAATGCTCATTAAAGATCATTAATATAGTAGTTAAGGAAGATTCTGCCAAATACATTCACATTGTAAAAGACAATAAAGTCTTGGGAAACAAACAAGCACAGAAAAAAAACAGCTGACAGATTTTTCTGATCTGGATAGAGCACTTAAAATTAGGAATGCAAAGCATGAAAAACATTCAATTAAATGCAAATAAAGTAAGTTACAGCATATTGAGAAGGACTTGTATGGAGTAATAGGTCAAGGAGCAAAGGTATATCACACAAAAGAGCAAGAACAGATGTAAAAGTACAAAATAAAAGAAATACATGTAGAGGGAGGTAAGGTGCCTACCTGATACCACGGCTCGGAAGGATGGGAAGCATATCCTAAGAATTGCTAGGGCAGCAGAGTGGGAAGGCAGATGGATGTCACTATCCACCTGGAAGCTAATGACCTAGCAAGGGATGGGGCTGGGACTGTGGAGGGAGAATGCAAGGAACTGGGGAGGGACCGATGGTAGGTAGCATACATGGTTGTTTTCATCAAAGTGCTGCTTGACAAAGGGCAAGGGAAAGATAAGTTATTCCACACCAGTACCTTCAAGTCAAGTTTGAAGAAATGGTGCAGAGAAGCAGGGTTCAACTACATTGGGGATTGGGACCAACCTGGAGGGATATGGGCCAATACAGAGGTAATGTCCTCCATCCAACAAGGAAGGAGCTTTGCACTCACTGACCAAAGGGAAAACAATATCCAGGCTGAAGTAAAGTTACAAAAGGTATTTACTGTGGCAAAAGTACAGGTACAGCCAACTAGAACCCTGAGCCCCAGCGCTTCAACCTTTACAGGCTTCATAGGCTAGCTAAACTCCAATACCCCCTGCCTTTCACACCCTCTATGGCACACCCATTGTAAATGTCACTGCATTTAGATACCTTGGTGTCTGACTAAACCACCATCTGGACTTTTCATCACACATGACTGCTGTCCAAAAGAACCTTCACTCCAGGCTTGGTGCCTTATATAGGAACATGGTTTTATTCTGCAAGCTGCATGCTGTACAGTTGTGCTGTAAATGATCCTCACCACCTTTGACTATGCTGATATAGTCTAGAGTGCCACTTCCAAACCACCCTGGTTTGACTGAACACCCTTTTCAACTCCTTTTGTTGCTTTGTCCTATCCTGCTCCCCTCACACTCATCATTGTGACCTTTATAAAGTCCTATCAATCCCGTCTCTTGAGTCCAAATGTCTGTCCCACTCTTTCATGGCCAAATTCTGGACTGGTAACCTCCACTCCTGTCTTTCTTCCTCCATCTGTGCTTCCTCCCAATGCATTTATTCCCTCCACAACTCTAATCTAAAATCCTTTTCAATACCCTACCACTCTACCACCACTGGTCAATCTGCTTTTTCATTACACTGTCCTAAACTGTGGAACATGCCCCCTCATCCACAATGCCACCTCACACAGATCTCTCTCTCCATCCTCCAACATGAATACACAAGCCATACCTGCGCCTGCCAAAACCTACTGTCCTCTCTTCTTATACTACCCCCCCTCTCCACTCCTGTACCCTAGTCCCTGTTATGGCCTTTGTGGATGTGCCTCTGGCTGGTGGCCTAATGCCTTAACCAACCACATGTTATCCTCTGGTCTTGGACCTTAACTTGATCACTTTATTTCTAGCCCAATCTACTGCTCTCCTAAGTTGCTGACTTCCTGTTCTATTATTTGCACTCTTACTGCCTTGTTTAGTTGCTACCCATGTATCTATGATGCAAACATTTTGCAAATTGTATGTACATTATGATGGTATGGAATATATTAGGTGTACCTGTGACTTTTCACATATCCTCAATGTAGCCTTGTGACGTTGTATTTCATATAACTTTGTACTTGTACTCCCCATTTTCCCCATCCCTCCAGGAGGAATCTAGAAAAGAGTAATTCTGCTCAGTATGACTTACTGGTGAAACATTTGAATAAATAAATAAATAAATGATTGTATCAGTTTACTACTTCTTTAATAATAAAGCATTTTGCACCTGATGGGTTACACATGCTTGGTTTTTGTGTTTTAGGGGGCCCACTCATGATGGGACACTACTAGACCTGGTGCTCACAAACAGGGTTAATATTGTGGATGCTAAGGTGGGATAAAAACTGGGGACCAGTGATTACCATACAGCTTGGTTTAACATAAGGGTGACAGTAGAAGCTAACCATACAAGGATGAGGGTCCTGGACTTCAGGAGGACAGATTTAAAAGAAATGGGTGAAAGCCTCAGAGTTGACCTAGTGGGGTGGGGAGATTTGTCTGGATAGGGTGGAGGAACAGTGGGCCAGATTAAGGGATGGCATATTGAATGCAATAAATCTCTGTACAAAAGAAGTGAGCAAGAACAGGAGAAAAAGACCACTGTGGTTCTCCAGGGTAGTGGCTGCAAAGGTTAGGTTAAAAGGGTAGCATTCAGGAAATACAAAGAGATGCAGAGGAAAGAGGCTAGGAAGGTGTACTAGGAAAAGCAGAGGGAAGCAGGGAAGGTGGTGAGGGGTGCAAAGTTATAAACTGAGAAAAGGATATCCAAAGGGGTAACTAATAGGGACACGACCTTTTTTAGGTACACAAATGAAAAAAGGAAAACAAGAGGAGGGGTTGTGAGGTTAAGTAGGGCAGGGGAAGGCTGTGCAGGACAGGATCAGGACAAAGCAGATATCCTGAACTGATACTTCTGCTCTGTCTTCACAGTGGAAGGGGAAAGGGATGAACACATGAAGCAGTAGAAACACTGGCGGAGGTAGGTAAACACAAGTCTATTCATAGAGGAAAGAGCCCTGACAGAACTTGCAAATCTGAAAGTGAATGAAGATAACAGAGCTGGACAAGGTACACCCAAGGGTGCTGAGGGAGATCAGAAAAGTACTAACTGCACTGCTGACAGCCTTCTTCAATAACTCACTGGAAACAGGAGTGGTTTCAGAGAACTGGAGAAGGGCAGATGTGGTCCTGCTTCATAAATGTGGTAGCAGGGAGGTGGCTGGCAACTATAGGCTAGTCAGTCTGACATCAGTGTTGGGAAAGTTAATGGAGATGCTTTTAAAGGAAAGACTTTTGGAGTATCTTGAATCCACTGGGTTACAAGACCGGAGACAGCACAGATTCATGGGGAAGATCATGTCACATGAACCTAATCAATTTCTTTGGGTGACCTGGGAATTCAATCAGGGTGGGGTGATGGACGTGGCCTTCTTAGACTTCAACAAAGTCATTGACACTGTATCACATAGGAGACTCATAAGGAAACTGGGCAGTTTGTTGTGGGTCCCAAGGTGGTAAACTGGTTAGGAAATTGATTGTTAGATAGGTGACAGAGAGTGGTGGTAAATGGCACTCAGTATAGAGAGGGAAGAGTGACCAGTGGGACCTCAGGGCTCATTACTGGGAACAGTCCTTTTTAATATTTTTATAAGTGATATTGCAAAAGAGCTGGAAAGTAACGTATGCCTCTTTGAAGATAACACCACAATCTGCAATAGGGTAGACACTCCAGATGGGGTGGAAAGAATGTGTAGAGACCTAAGAAAACTCACAGAGTGGTCAAGTGTATGGTAGCTGGATTTCAATACAAAAAAGTACAAAATAATTTACCTAGAGCAGAGAAACCTAGAGGAGGAGTATAAAATGGGGAAGAAATATTGATGGTCACTAGACAGGAAAGGGACCTTGGGATTATCATATCAAATGACTTCAAGGTTGTAAAGCAATGTGACAAGGCAGTAGGCAGGGACAGTGGCATGACAGGGTGCATAGAGAAGGGTATCACCAGCAGAGAGAGAGAGAGAGAGGTGGTACTACCATTGTGTAGATTGTTGGTGAGAGCACACCTGGAGTGCTGTGACCAGTTCTGGAGACCACATCTCGGGAAGGAAATAGGGCAGAGGCTGTCCAGAGGACAGCAACTAAAATGGTACAGGGGTTACATTAAAAGCCATATGAGGAGAGACCGTATGATCTCAATATGTACATCCTGGAAGGGGGGGGCATGATAGTAAGCTATAAATGCCTCATGGAAGTGAATAAGCTACTGGAGAAAAGTAGATTTCAGAGGAGAAGGTGCACAAGAACAAGGGGTTATGCAATGAAGTTGGAAGGGGAGAAATTTAGGAGGGATGTGAAGGAGTACTCCTTCACTGAAGGAGTGGTGGACACCTGGGACAGTCTGGCAGCATAGGTGGTTGGCTGAAAACAGCAGTGGGATTCAAGCATGCATGGGATAGGCACAAATGAATTTTGGTAGGAGAGTGGGGGCAGAAGAGGTAGCTGTAGATCAGATAAGTTGTATGATGAAAGTATAGGCAGGGAAAAATGTACAGACTGGGTGGGCCAAGTGGTCATTATCTGCTGATGAATTGTATGGTTCCATGTTTCTAAACAAAGTTCTATAGAAGTATTTGACTGAGAGAAAGATTTCACCAGAACAGAGTCCACAACCATCGCCACCTAGTGCAGTCTTTTTTTAGAGAAACAAAAGCAGGACCAAATCAAGAAGAAGCAAAAAAAAAATGAAGAGAAAGAGAAAAACAAGATGTGAACAATGAGGAAAGGGACTAAACACAATCCAGACCATGATGTTCAGACAGGGACAAGAATATGACAAAAAATACTGAATCTATACTTAGTTCAGTTGTAGCTACACCTGTCAGCAGCCACCTCCAGATACAAGTAAATCTTTTAAAGTATTTAGAAAGATTCTTTCAGACTTGTTTAACATTGATAGAATTTGTGGCAATACTGACCAAAGTGCTACTACTGGAAATAAAACAATGAATAACACTGCAATAGAACTCAGTTTTTTTATTTCTGAAATGGGAAACAGAGAACCCAAAACAAACAAAAAATTCTTCTTGCCCAGCTACTTCAAGGCTACATCCACCTAAAAGTACAGCAATTGGACTTTTTTAAACCTGCCATTCTAGTATAAGCGCTGCCAGTCGTAACTTACAGCATGACTGGAAACTGACAAGTGTAGTGAGTTTAGAAGGCAGAACTCAATACTATGTGCTAATGATGTACTTGCTGTCAGGGAGGCATGAGGTAGTGAGGGTTTCATTTGTTTATATCATGGTACAAAATAGCTTGGTCAAAACATTGCAGTAAAAATAGCGTGTAAAAACATTGCAAGACAGAGCAGTGAAAGGAGCAGGCAGTACAAGGCAAAAGGTGGCAAAAGAGCACAGGACACTGGAGGGTTCATCGGGGGGCCTAACTTCGCACAGCTGCACCTCAGCTGCTTTGCTGTGGTGTGTATCATAGTCCTGCATATGATGAGGCCTAACTTTGCATAGCTGGTGCAAAGTTAGGCCCCCCATTGCAGGACTATGCTGTACAGCACAACAAAGCTTTCTAGGGGTGGCTGTGTGAAGTTAGAACGCCCCAATGAACCCTCCAGTGTCCTGTGCTCTTTTGCCACCTTGTGCCTTGCATTGCCTGCTCTCTGCAATGTTCTGTCCTGTGATGTTTTTACCACACTTTATTTTTTTCCGCAATATTGTGACCACAATATTTTGTCCCGCAATATTAACAAACGGAACTGGTAGTGAGTGTAATGAGGGTCGGCAGCACTTATTCAGTGATGAATCTATTATTGAAATGAATGCTGATGACAAGTTAACTATACAAATAACATTTGTATTTCAACAGTAGACTCTTCAGCAGAGAAAAGTATGTATTTATTCAATGAGTTTTATGCTTACAGCTATTGCATAGACCTTTATACAAGGGACAATATTGTTGTAATGAATAGATTTATGTATTATACAGAGATGTAACTAACCCTCCCCAATCTATGTCTAGGGGCACTCAGTGGTACTACTCATTCAGGGCAGGGAGGCCATCAAATCAGTCTGACCAGCACATTATTTTAACACCACCCAGGTTTGAAATAGGTGGGACTCACCAAATACTGTATTGTGGCCATTCTTCCTTTCAATAGTTCTTCTCTGCATGAGTCCTCTTTTCATTCTCAGTTGCTTCTGGCCTCCATGCTCTCTGCCTTGCTGTGGATGAATGTGTTGCCCTTGGGCAATGGTTAGTTCAGTCTCAAATAAGTCAGCGGACTCCTTAATTGGGTGCATTTATGCTTCTTGACTGTCCCTGAGTCTCTGATTGATACACAGTAATGGGTACATCATCCTTAAAGTGAATACGGTTCTTCAGGTTGATAGGACCTAAATAACAAGTGTGAACATCTCCTTCTGGAACTTTATGGCAACCTCTGTGCTTTTCCTCCACATTACTACTTGATTTTGCTACCTTGTGGCAACCTCTATGCCTTTCTGTTTCACTTCTTCTCATTTTCTGTGTGCCTGAGACTTATCATTAGTAAAGACAAGTGCTTCACTTCTTCTCATTTTGTTTGTGGCCAAGACTTAGCTTGCTAAAGACAAGTGCCACACCCAGACTCAGCACCCTGTCACCATACCAAGCTAGTCAAGCCCTCTTCCACCAGTCACAGCCAGAACATGAACAGGTTGAGATTTCTTCCTGCTTTTACAAAGCACTTTGCTTCATACAACTTTTGGGCTATGCCTCTTTAGGGCATACTGACACTCCATGCCTCTACCACCATTTAGACCTTCTTGCAAGGGATAGTCTCTACTAGATCTATGTTGAACCATCTTGCACCAAGCCCCCCGGGATCAGAACTGTTCTAAAATGGCTGGTTCAATTTATAATCTTAATCGACTCCCACTAGGCTACTTTATCTATTAATCCTTGCTGTCTATGCTGCTCTATTCTCTACATACATTTCCCCTGAGGAATAGTAATGCCTGACTCCCTCTAGTTGAAGGAGATCATTACAGAGAAACTGTTCTAGACCATTTGAGAAATTAAATTAAACATAAAAATTAAAGGTTGATCTAAATCAAGATTTTATAAAAGAACTATTCTGTCTGATTGAGGAAACCAAAGAAAAGGGTAAAGTGAGTGAAGAAAACTGAATTTCTGTGGCTAACATTTTTTTCATCACTCCAACCTACCCAGTACATTCTTCCTAAAATTCATAAGAACTGGGCCCCCCCCCCCACCGGATCACTGACAAATTGCATGTCCATATTTATTGTTTTTCTTTTCTTGCAGAAACATGTCGGTAGATTAAGATCCTACCTCTGAAACTCTAAGGGCATAATTTATAGATTCAAAGAATGTGTTTGGGCAAAACAAATATCTCTGGCTCGGTACTGCTGTGGAGTCATTGTATACCACCATAGACACAAGGACAGAATACGGTCATGTGAATACTACAGTGACACTCATTGGCAGGTTCCTTATTATCTAATCTTGTCAATCAGAACCTTCAGTCATGACTTTGTAAGACTGGACAGAGCAAAACAATGCTAATTGTTTAATTGATATGTGTTTCCTATCATTATTTCTAGCCATAACTCAGAGAATCATGAAATAGTGTCATCACGTGTCTACACAAGAAGAAACCTGGCTCTGAACACCACAGTATCGATCTAATTACTTATTTTGACAAAAGAAGCTTGTACATTTTATTCCTTGTGGTTTGGAGTTCATTTTAAATCATAATTATTTGGAATTTGAAGGGTGTTTCAACATGTGGAACTGCCATGGGAGTCATTATTACCCTCTCATATCGCAATGTGTTTTTTGTGTTAATGGAAGGAGAAATGTATTTTCAACACAGAGGTGAAAAAGTACTTTACAAATGTGCAGTAGCTGTGATATAAATATGATATTATTTGTGTTTGGGTAGGTAATAAACAGGAGGAAACCAAATTCATGAGCTAGTTGAACTCCAATACCCTCAATTTGAATTCACCTGCACCACAAGCAGAGATGGTCTGGACATTTTTGATATAACCTTCTTAGAAGACACAATTGACAAAGTTATCACAAAAGGTTACAGAGAATAGACAGCTACAGACCCTCTGTTAAGAGCACACAGGGCTTCATTCAGACCACTAATTAATTCTTGTATAGTTAGTTTTTAAAAGTAAAAATACACTTTTCAAATTACAGTGATGTCGAGGTGAAGGCAAATGATATGAAGAGAAGAATCCATGAGAGGGGACATTAACCCAAGGTGATTGATGATTCCCTAAGAAGGGCTTAGAGCACTTAGACACATAGACATTTGGACCCTGAGATATAAACAACATGACATAAAGGACCCTATCACATTCATTACTGAAAATAATATCTTGGAAAATCGGTAATGTGATTACAAAACACTGGCCAATTGTGAGAAATGACACTACCCTAGCAAGGGTTGGAGGAGAAGAATCAATTGTCACCTACAGCAGGGGTGTAAATCTGAGGAACAGACTATTGCATAGCCAACTGGGCACATGAGAAGAACAAAGAAATTCACTACACCTAATGATGTGGAGTGTTTTAGGTGTGGTATGTGTGACATCTGTAAATTTTCAAAACAAACCAAAAGATTCATACAACATAATGGTGCAAGGTGTGTGGATATTTTATAGTTCATACAGTATGTACAGCCATTGATATTGGGTGCACATGTAACATGATAAACATGAGGGGAAACGTGTTAACTGAATGTGCTCATCCAGGAGCATATACATTCAATAACATATATCAGAATGGACAATCCCTTAGGTGCACATATTCATGAGGTGCAAGGTTCAAACACATTAGAGTTTCAGTTCCTGGGTCTAGAATGAGCACTTCTCCCCAAGAGAGCCTTACACTCTTGCTCCAGAAAGAAAGCAGAGGGATGTATACTCTAAAATGTTAAAATCCAAATGGACAAAATGACAGATTGGATTCAAAACCATTTCTGTGATACAGTATATAAGCTGAAATTTGTTTAGGTATCATTTCTGTATAATAATGACCTATTTTATCTTTTCTCTTTTAACCAGGAGATGCACTCTTTCTATAAATCAGTATTACAAAGTGTTGGACTCTATATGAATTTGGTTTCCCAACAGCGAATCTGTGGCCACCAGAAAGAGTACCTGTTATCAATAGTTGATCACTTTACAATGTTCCTAATGTTTCCATGTCTGTTTCTATCTTAGTCATGATTTCCATATGTATCATTATTAGCCCAGTATTTGACTCATGGTACAAGAAATTGAATCATATTGTACTAGTTGTTTATACAGTATCTGAGTTATTTTCTAGGTTAGTTTCTGGAGTGATCTTACCATACCAGGGGATGGATTTTCAAAGGATCCTTAGACCAATGCAAGGTGCATCAAACATCCACCTAGAATTAAATCTAGGTGCACCAAACGCAGTGCATCGTATTTTGCAAGAAAAAACATTCTCTGTGGCAGAATCTGAAAAAATAAGGCAAGAGATCCACTGCATCAAAAGTACGATACATGGGGTAAGAATGACACAAGCTAAGAATGAGGCAAGCTGAGTCCAAAATAGGGTGCAGGTGTGAAAATGAGGCACGCTGAGTCAAAAATGTGACACATGGAGCAACAATGATGCAAGATGAATCAAAAATATGGCAGATGAAATGGCATCTGGCAGGAATACTTTACATGCTACAATACTTGAAAAAGCATTACAATGTCTACAATGCAGGACTCTTGCAGCAGAATGCCATTCATAGTACCACAGTCAGGTCTGCTCACCTACTGTGGGCCTCTGTATATGCCCTAGTGTCAGACGAACTGTGGCTGGTCTAACAGCAGCATGCATCTTAAGCACAATGACAGGACCTAAATTCTTTGAAAATCCCAATTAAGGGGATGACACATCATTTCTGTGATACCAGCATCCCTTCCGACATGGTGCAGGCATTTTTTGATGCAAGCATTACTCAAGCTAGTCTAACATATGCAAACCTGTTTTTGATACAGGCACCATAGAAAAAATCAGAAATGACACAAATTTTTAACATATCCAGCTCCTTGCATCTTTTTTTTTTTTTTTGATGCATGCATCATGCAACATTCTCTCACCTTTGAAAATCCAGTCCAATGAATAAAAAAGCAACTGCTATCAATTTAGTGTTAGTTGCTGAATTAGGCATCATACTATGAAAATACTGGGTGACACTATGGTACATACATCCCCTGGTCCTTTAGCAAGGCAAGGCAATTTTACTTGCTTGGTGCACTATGCAAAGGCTCAGAACACCTTACTGCTTTAAAACAACATAAACAGTTCAGTAAAATGTATAAATATAATAAATAAAGCTGTGCATTTTTGATGATGGTCAGAGTTTCATTGTGGATTTGGCACCATGGCGAAGATTTCAGGAAATGTTGTTGTGCACTGTGTACCTCATGAATATTTAGGTGGAGATTGTGTGTTAGTGTTGTAGTACCCATTGGCACAATTTTTTCATATACACATTGTCTCTTAACTTCAATTATTGATAGAGTTATGGTTTGTTAAAGTTGCAATGTTATTATTTGAGCATTTCTGTTTTTAGTTTTTATGTTTTTTTTTCATATGGACCCTATTTTGTTTTTTGGGGGGGTGTAATATGTTAATGCTGTAGTACTCATTAAGACCTTTTTCTTTTGATATATACATTGTCCCTTAACTGCAAATATTGATGGAGTTATGGCTTGTTAAAGTTGAAATGTGAAAAAAAAACTAAGTGCAGTTCTTTTCTTTTATGAAGGAATCTTTTTTTGTGAGAACAGTCACAAAAAAAATAGATTCCTTCACACAAAACAAGAATGCAAAAAAAAGATAAGTTTAAATTCTTTTTTCAGATGAAGGACTCTTTTTTTCATGAGAACAGCACAATTTTATGAAAAAAGATTCCTTCATCTGAAAAAAGAATATGAAAAATAAACTAAGCTCAAATTCTTGCTTTTTACGAACATACGAAATTTGCCAGCAGATAAAGGCCTAGAGGTCTATCAAGTCTGCTCGAATGTGCAGCTAGCACCCCTTATTCTGCAGCTGCCCCTCCCTTGCACCCTTCCCCTTCATTAACCCTCCCCTTGTCCTGTCCCATCCTCATTTGAAGCAGTCCACTGTTCTACTGCATACCACTTCAGCAGGTAACGATTCCACCCAGCCACCACCCTCTGTAAAAAGTGTCTCCTCATCTCCTCCTGAACCTTCCTTGCTCCAGTCTCATATCTTGCCCCTGGTGGCCCTCCCTCCTTACTTTGAACAGCCCTCTGTACCCATCTTGTTTATTCCTTTCATGTATTTAAAGGTTTCAATCATGTCACCCCTGTCTCTCCTCTCCTCCAGTGAGTACATGTTCAACTCCTTCAACCTCTTCTCGTATGATAAGTCCCCCAGCCTCTTGATCATCTTTATCACTCTGCGTTGCACCCCCTCCAGTAACTTAATGTCCCTCTTCAGATATGGACACCAGTATTGCATGCAGTACTCCAGGTGTGGTCTAACTAATGACCTATACATTGGCAGAATCATCTCGTCCCTCCTCAAGGATATACCCCTTGCAATACAACCCAGCATTTTGTTGGCCTTTGCAGCTGCCTTCCTACATTGTTCTGAGTTGTTCATTGACCATGTAATGAGCACACCCAGATTCTTCTCCTCCTCTGTCTGGGCTAGCTGCACTCTCCCTAGCTGATAACTCCTCCTTGGGTTCTTCATCCCAAAATGCAGCACCTTGCACTTTTTGGCATTAAAGCCCAGTTGCCAGGTGTCTGACCAGGTTTCAAGCATTGCCTGATCATCCTGCAACCCCTTCCATCCCCCTAGGTCATCTACCACAGCGCCTACCTTGGTATCATCAGCAAACAGACTGATCTTGCTCTTGATGTCCAATGATATGTCTGCAATGAATATCCCAAACAACACTGGTCCCAACACTGATCCCTGTGGAACACCGCTCATCACTGCCCTTGGGTGTGAGAGCTCCCCACCCACCACCACCCTCTGTTGCCTTCCTGCAGCCAGTTTCCTACCCATCTCACCAGCTTTGCACCCGCCCCTGTGCCTACTAACTTCTTTCCCAGCCTTCCATGTGGCACTGAGTCAAATGCCTTACTGAAGTCCAGATACAGGACATCCACTGCATGGCCCCTATCCAGTTGCCTAGTTACCCAGTCATAGAACTCAATCAGGTTGGTTTGGCAGGATCTGCCACATATGAAGCCATGCTGTCTGCTGTCCTGTAGTCCTTTGGCCTCTAGGAGGGCCACCAGCCTGTCCTTCAGGATAATCTCCATTAGCTTACCCACAATGGATGTGAGGCTCACTGGTCTGTAGTTTCCCGGTTCATCCTTGGGGCCACTCTTGTGGAGGGGCACCACATGAGCCATCCTCCAGTCCTGAGGTACACACCTTGAATGTAGTGAGGCATTAAATAGGTCTGCCAAAGGTCCTGCAAGGACCTCTGCCAGCTCCTTCAGTACCCTGGGGTGGATGCCTTCTGGGCCTGGCACCTTGTCCACCCTCAGTGCCTTCAAACCCTCTCGAACTCTGCTCTCCATGATTTTCCCATCTGTCACCGCTTCCCCCCCTGCTTCTGCCATTTCTTCCACCTTGGGTGTCACCCCCCTCTTCTCTTTAGTAAATACTGAGCAGAAGTACTCCTTTAGTGCTTTCACCTTATTGCATCCTGCTTCCACCCAACCCCACTCCTTCCTAATCCTTACTATGTGGTCCTTACAGCTCCTTTTCTCCCTGATGTACTTAAAGAAGTCCTTCTCCCCCTTCTTAATGCCTTGTGCCAGCCTGAGTTCCATAGATGCTTTGGCTCCTCTTACTGCCCTTGTCACCTCCTTCAATTCTGTCAAGTACTCCTTCCTGTCTTCCCCCTCCCTGTTTTCTTGTACTTCCTTAAGGCAGCTCTTTTCCTCCTTACCTTTTCCATGACCTCCTTACTCAACCAGATCGGTTTCTTAGCCCTAGCCTTCTTGCTGTGGGCTTTGCAGCAGGTTTTGGTTGCCTCCACTATCCCCAGCTTTATGAGCTCCCACCTCTGGTTAGTGTCCATACCAGATTGAATTCTGGCCAGGTACCCTTTTACCACTTCTCCCATCCTCCCGAAGTCATCCCTCCTGAGGTCCAGCACTATTGTGCCAGATTCCACTCCTTCCTTGCTCTTATCCAATGTGAGTCATACTGAGCGGGGGTCACTCCCTGACAGCGGTTCCTCCACTGTAAGTTCTCTTACAAAGTCCCTATTTGCCAGCACAAGGTCAAGGGTATTTCCTAATCTGGTTGGTTCATTGACCATTTGCAGCAGGAAGCTGTCCTGGAAGGCATCCAGCAGTACCTGCTCCCTTCTGTTCCTGGTTGTTGGGGTGCTCCAGTCCACTCCTGGCATGTTGAAATCCCCCACAATCACCACACTATCCTTCTCACAGGTCCTCCTGATTTGTCCCACTAGTTTTCTGTCTAACTCCTCCATCTGAGATGGTGGCCTGTACACCATTCCCATTCTAAGAATCATATTCTTGGAATCCTGGATTTGCATCCAAAGTGACTCCGTACTACCCTCCTCCCCTTCCTCCCTTACACACTTCAGTCCTTCCTTCACATATAGCGTCACCCCCCTCCTTTCCCAATCACCCTGTCCCTATGAAATAACCTGTACCCTGGTACAGACAGGTCCCAGTCATTGTATTGGGTGGTTCATGTTTCCGTGATGACTGCAATGTCCACCTCTCCCTCTGCCATGAGGACCTGTAACTCTGCAGTTTTCCTCCCAAGGCTCCTAGCATTAAGGGTAATCACCTTCCACCCTCCCCCCCATCCTGCCCTCCTTTTCTAGCATCACCAACAGTACTTGCCATTTGTCCTTTGTCATTGTTATGGGGGTAAGCTCATATGGTTTCCCAACCTGTGGTCTCTGCATATCTCTTCCCCAACTGCCAAGGAATCCTTTTTTTGTGTGAGAATGACTCAATCTCACCAAAAAATCCTTCATACAAAAAAGAATGTGAAAAAAAAAAACTAAGTCCAAATTCTTTTTTTGTATGAAAGAATATTTTTTTCATAAGATTGTGTCATATTCATGAAAAAAGGTTTCTTCATATGAAAAAAGAATGTAAACAAAGAAGTCCAAATTCTTTTTTAGTATGAAGACAATCTTGTTTCTAATGACCAATTCTTGTTTTATATGGCCATATGAAAACAGAAAATTATCTCATGAAAGAAGATTTTTAAAAATGTGTCAAAAACACATTTCTGGGTCATTTATCCAAAAAAGTAACTGCAGAATCCACCTAATGGGGTGCGGGTGTTGAATAGCAAGATACATGATGTTGGTGTTTCCATGTTACCATTCTTATAGGTTTTAAATTTTATTTTTTATGTTTTTGAAGAAAAACTAAACAAGATGGTGGTCATATGAAAGAATACATATTCCCATGAAAACAGAATCCTATTTCATATTGGCAAAATTATTTTTTCATATGAAACAGCTATCCAACAGACCATACCATGCATGCTCAGAACCAAATTTTCAAATCCTTATAACTCTGCAATAGATTAATATTTTTTCACCAAACAATGAAATGCACAACCTTGGCACACACCATTTCTACCCTGAAAATTTGAAATCAAAATTCCCAACTGTCTGGGCATTAGGTGATGACAAAAAAAAGCAAAAACCCCATCTTTTTGCACTCTTTTCACTATCTGAATCTTAGAATCCACACATTTGATTGCAACAAAACTTGACACAACAGGAGGCCTTGCCCCAAGACAACATGTGAACAATTCTGTGCAATTACATTGAATAGTGGCAAAGCTATTAAAGTGTATTAAAGGGCATTAACAAGGTGAAAGAGTCTAACATGTTTCAATGTAAGAGAAATAGCAGGCCAAAAGGATACAGCATGAGATTAAAGGGAGGCTGATTATGGGGTAATGTGAGGAAGTTCTTTTTCACAGAAAAGGTGATGGATGCATAGAATGGCCTACCTAAGGAAGTGATGGATATGAATACAGTGCACAGCTTCAAACATGCATGGGATAGACATAAGGGAGCAATACAGATGAGTATGAATAAATAGGCCATTGACAGAGTAAAGGCTTATGGCACATTCATGAGTTAGAAAAAATGGGCTGCTGTTTATTGTATGTGCTGCACAATATGATCTGGAACCAATCTGTGGAGTACTTGTGACATGTCAGGTGTGAGGCATAACTCTTTGAACTGGATTACATCTCTACTGTCACACCCATTATCCCTTGAGCTGCCTTTCCTTCTTGGAGGGGAAAATTACATTGTTGCTGCTATGTCCAGTCTCGCCACAATGGACCAGAAAATCAACTCAGAATCCATGGGGAATGATGAGAAACAAAGGCCAAAGTTAGTGGCACCATGTGACATCTGTGAAGCTTTGTTAATGCTGATACATGCTAAGAGGTAGAGTGAAAAGCCCCCAAAATGTCCAGCAACTGAAGCTGCAGAAAAAAAAACATGACTGAAATATAGCAGGCCAAAAACTCAGCAACCTAAAGTAAAACACTACTTCAAGTATGAGACCAACCACCTGCCACCCAATAACCTTGTAAAACATTTCTGTACCCACAAACACAAGTACCCATAAGCACATCCCCTTAGCACCCACTGAGCACAGGCAAAACCAAAGCCAAAATAAAATAAACGTGTGCACAAAGCACAACAGGATTGAAACCTGCCTGAATGTAGATTCTACAGTTTACTGAACTGAGCCAAGTTGAATAATGCTACTTGAACAGTGCTGCAATCTGACACAAACATCAAAATGTGCTTATGATGCTACAGTGGACATCATATATACCAGACAAATGTGGTATACAAAGAGAGTGTCCACTATAAATGGGCTACACTATGTGTAGATATATATAACTATATATATATATATATATATATATATATATATATAAACAGACACAGATACTGATACAGATATAGATTAAATTGCCTTGGTAGTGCCACTATAGTTCTGGTTAAGTAGGCTGTTTAATGTTAAATCCCTATTTTGCACTTTAATAACATCATCACCATTCAAAGTATGTGCATACACTTTTGCATCCATGGTCTTGAGGCCAAGATCTCTTGATATGTCAAGTTTTGTTCTGGTTGGATGTGCGATTGTTGAGATCTGAATAATGAAAAAATAAAGAAAAAATAAAAGAAAATAACTTTTTTGCTGTTTTTTCTGTCATTGCCTAGCACCCAGACAATTTGGAATTTTGCTCTAAAATTTTCAGGGTAGAAAAGGCTTGGGCCACAGTGATGCCTTTTTCTGATTTGATGAAAAAAATATGAATCTTCCAGAATTAGAAGGAATTGAAATGTCTGTTCTGAACATGTTCAGTACAGTCTTTTGGAAAACTGTTTAATATGAAAAAAACTATTTTGCCTATACGAAAAAAGATTATGTAATGTATTGAGGGGGAGGTAATCTTCCTTCATTAGAAAAAATTATTTGTTCATATGGCCACAATTTTCTTTCTTTTTTTTTCAAACAATTTTTTTTGAAAAATCATAAAAACGATATCATGCAGAGACACTAACACATGTATTTTGCTAATTGGGACCCCTTCAGGTGGATTCTGCAGTTTGCTTTTGGAAAAATATCCCAAAAACGCACTTTCAATGCATTTTAAAATCTTTTTTCCTGACCCGAACTTCTTCTTTCATATGGCCATACGAAAAAAGAATAGGGCAATAAGAAAACAGATTTCCTTTATACAAAAAAAGAATCTGGACTTAGATTTTATTTTCAGATATTTTGTCGTATGAAGGAATTTATTTTTCATATGAATGACACAGCCTCATGAAAAAAGATTCCCTTCATACAAAAAAAAGAATTTGGACCTAGTTTTTTTCTCAGATTTGTTTTTGTCAGCCCTAAAGCTCACACCACTCTATACACTTCAGAAACATACAAACCTAATTATGTGAGTTGTAGGGTTGATAACTCTAAGGAAGATGGGACCCCTGATTTATTTTAGGTGGGGGGGGTGGGATTTTACAGTTGGAAACTCTAAAACCATTTCTCCCTATTTTTCTTTTACTTTAGCCTGAAGTTCCTTACTTTTTGAGAAAATATAATCGTATCCTTATTTTTCTGTGGGAGCACAGTGCCCTCTGGGGCACTGTTGTCCTGTCCCTCCATAGATGTGTATAAGTATGTTGCTATGGAAGTGCAACTCTGGGCCCTGTGCTTCCATTTGCAGAACAACAGCAACCAAATTGTCAGCATAGCCTTCTTATTACCCCCACCTCATGTACCTGGTACTGCAAATTTTCAGATCCCTGTCAAAACATGATTGTGTGCCATCACAACATCATTCCATGGCATAGGTACAAAAACACATTTTGGCAAGGGTTTGATAAATGACAGATGTCACATTCATGAGGGGGTATAAAAATTAGGTATGTTGAAAATTATAGGCTCAAAATATTTAAAATTACCAAAGTTATGAGCGAGTGTAGCAAAATTTCAATGGATGCACATAACTGTAATTTTTACATATTTTGACATCACATTTTTAACATACACTTCTTATGACCCCAACTCTTGAACAAGAGTGGTGAAAATGTTCAAATCCTCCTGAAAGGTGATTTTCCCAAGCAACCACAAATTAAGCAATAATGACTGGCCATTTCCTAGAGATTAACAACTGGCTAGGGGGGAAGGGTGGCCCCAGGTGCAACTGGGGGCCACCCCAACCCAGCCGGTTATTAATTGAAAGGAAATGACTAGTTCTGAGGTCATTATTGTGATTATAAGTCTAATCACAATAATGATTTTTTTTTGTTTTTAAAATAGTTTTTTTTGGCTCTGTTTATGTGGCGCCATGTGTGCCATGCGTGAAATGCCAGCTTCATGAATATTCAGTGAGAGTGCAACCTGCCACATGATATCCATTACTGTTTTTTCTGTATTTGGGGTGGTATGGTGCATTTCATTTTATATGTTTCATGGTAACATTTGTCATAGAAATGCTAAGAAACTGGTCTTTTTTTTCAGGTACTTACACACACTGCTCTTTCAATATTTGTCGGTGACAGGTGCAGTGAGAAGAGACAGGGCAGCATGCTAAAAGCTGTGTGGCAGACATGCCGGGCATTTCTCAGAGATTTCAGACCGGCACGGCAGTCAATCATTGAGCTTCTTCAGCTCATGAATAATTAATTAGTCTTATAAATCACCTTTTGGAATTGATTTGTGAAATTCCACCACCACTGGTCTGAGGTTGGGTCCCAAAAAGACTATGTTGAAAATATGAAGTCAAAACACACAAAAGTGGCAAAGTTATGCATCAAATTGAAAACTTGTTTGAAATACACTGAATCACACTTACCTTAGTTTCTCATATCACAGTCAGCAATTCCAGCAGGAAAGCATGTCTTTGATTAGAGAGTGGATCATTTCCCATAACCTCTTCAACTGAGTGAGGATGTGTTGGGGCATGGTGTGGGTGCAGGCTGGTTGGTGCTCAATGGGAGGTTGGGGTTGGGGGTTGGATCAGTGTGGGATCATTTTCTTTTTACAACTGTTAAAAAAATGTTATAAAAAGTACAGGGTGATAATCGGAGGGTGGGGAAGGGTTTCACTAGACACCATGGAAAAATTAAAAGTTATGGGGATGGCAAGTTGAGGGGTGGGGTTGCCACTATACACCAGGGAAATATATATTTATCATGGGGACAGCAATCAGAGGATGGGGTGCCTCTAGATACAGGGAAAAACATATTTATCATAGGGACAGTGACCGGAGGGTGAGGGGTGCCATTAGATACCAGGGAAGCATAACTATTATGGGGACAGCCATTGGGGGAGTTGCCACTAGACACCAGGGAAACATATATTTATGACATGGATGGCAATGGGAGGGTGGGGGTGCCAATAGACCCGAGAGAAACACTTACTTAATACAAAAGCAAATAAATAGATAATAAAAATACAAAATAAAAATTTAATATAATGTTAGTAATTTGTTATATAACCACTCGATTTTTTTTTGGGGGGGGGAGTATTGCAATCTTTCAGTTTGTTTATATGTATATATATATATATATATATATATATATATATATTGTTTACTTAAGTCCACAGTTTGCTGCAGTTATGGGTTGTTGAAGGGAAAATCAGGAGGAAAAACTAATTGCAAAATCCTTTTCCATTTGCAGGAATCCTTTTCTGTATCAAACAAAAAAGGATCTCTTCATGCAGAAAACAAGTTTGGATTTATTTATTTTTTCCATTTTTTTCCATCTGTCCTTTTTTGTTCAGATGAAAAAGGATCTCTTCAAACAACAAAAGGATCAGAAAAATTACCAAGTTCAAAATTATTTTTTGTTTCAAGAGATCCTTTTCCGTATGAATGACAATGGTCATACGGAAAACCTGAAAAAAAAAAAAAAACCTAAGTCCAAAATCTTTTTCCTTATGGAGGGATACTTTTTCACATGAATGAAAAAGGGCACATAGAAAAAGTGAAAGTGAGTCACAAAAAAGGATATACACATTTTTAATAAATACATTTATTGGTTATTTTTCCAGCAGAGAAGTGCAGATTTCACCTAACGGGGTCCCAATGAGCTAGATACAGGTCATGGTCTCTCTGCAGGATGTCACCTTTTAGGAGGTTTGAAATATGCTGATCAATTTCTAAATTTAATAACTTTGCAACAAATTCATATTTTTTTCATCAAACTAGTGAAAGACACATCTATGGGCCAAGTCCTTTCTGCCCTGAAAATTTCAGACTGAAATTCCAAACTCTCTGGGGGCAAGGAGATGAGAAAAACACAGCAAAAACAATGATATTTTATGTTTTTGCACTATCTGCATCACAGAATACACACATCTGACCAGAACAAATCTTCAAGTACAAACATGCAAAATGTAGCTCAAATCTATTTAATGGCTGCAAAGATATTAAAGTGCAAAATTTGAGGTTTAACATATAAACCCCTGCTCAGCACTAAAGATAGTTGCACTACCGTGCCACTGTAATAAAGGTCTTAATGAGTACTAGAACACTAACATGTAACACCCTACAAAAAATGTAGGGGTCATATAAAAAAATATGAAAATTTAAGAATTACAATTCCTATAAGATAACATTGCAACTTTAACAAACTGTATCTGTCAGCCTTTGGAGTTAACGGATGATGTATATATCAATAGAAAAGTCTTAATGATTAGCACAACACTAAGCCCCTAAGAAACAAGAATTAAAAATGGACCATCTCTACAAAAAAAAATTACAAAGAAGCACATAAACTGCTTTTCTGGATGAACAGCTGCACTTCTGCACCCACATACACATGTGGATAAATTGAGGCATGGAAGTGCTGGATTCAGAGGGCCCTGTGATTCCATAATCACATGGATGTGTTCACATAGTACGAATAATGATACGATTGTACTATCTCAAAAAGTAAGGACATTCATTTCAAAAATCTTCATTAATGCACCAATTACGGTTAAACTGACAAAAGTAGGGAAATGTGGTGTTAGTGTTTCACCCCATCCGCATCAAGGAAGCAGCAAAAAGAAAATACTTTACAGTTTTGACTGTCCTGAGTCTTGTCAAATTGGGCCTTGGGTCTTCCCTGGAGTTATCAACCCTAACACACATCCTTCTCATATAGTCCGCACATCTGAACTCATTTGGTGATGGAATGGGGAGCGCATTAGGGATTATAACTCCAAGGAAGGCCTCAGGCCTGATTTGCGAAGACTCAGGACAGTCAAAACCGTAAAGTTTTTTTTCCTTTTGCTGCTTGTAGGTTGGGGGTGGGGTGTAAGGGTTGAAAACCCTAATACCACATTTCCCTACTTTTGTCAGTTTAACCCTAACTAGTACATTAATAATGTTTTTTGCAATGAATAAGCAATGTATTTTATACAGGTGTGATACCACCTGTATAGTTAGGGCTGAGCAGTGTTTAATGCTAAACCCTGATTTTTGCACCCTAATAACCTTGGCACCATTTGACGAAAAGTGGCATGAAATTTTGCATGCATGGTTAAGTAGCCATGTTCTTATGGTTTGGAAAGTTTCGTGATGGCAGCTCATCCAGATTCTGAGACCCCAGGAGTTAAAACTCATTAAGAAGCAAACATTTTCCTGTTTGCTTGTGTTTACAGCAAACATGATTTGGAATTGTGTTCCAAAAGTTTAGGGTTAGAAGTGGCTCAGCCCAAGGAGGTGCCTTTTGAAGATTTTTGTGAAAATATTACTCATTTTTCGAGTAACAAGGTTTTAAAAATTCAGCTTCTGAGCAAGCCCAGTAGAGTTTTCAAGATAACTGTTTGATGCAACCCAAGAATTTTTAGGTTGTGACTCAATGCTTATGTCTTGAGCTCTGAGACTTAATACCTTTGGCTCTGTTTGATAAAATTACATGAAATTTTGCATGTCTATTCAGGGTGTCATATTATTATGATATGGTAGGTTTTGTGATGGCCACTCATCTGGATTCTGAAATTCAAGGAAGGTAAAAATAGAAGTATCTGGAGGTGCCATTGCGGGACACCCTGCCATTTATTGTCTGTGTAGGAGTGTGATATATGTTTAGCCTGCAAAAATAATACTCAGAGCCAAACAATAAATCCATTCCTTAATCTACCTCACTGTCTATCTCTCTTTCTCTATAGTTGATGGGTAAAGCAAAAGCACTCTGGGTTGGTGGAGGACCCTCCTGGAGTCCCTTTTGGAAAGGTGTGCTTTAGTAGATAGTGCCACCTATTTGAGGATTATGTACCTGAGAGCAACTGTCTAGCGTTTTTGGAGGGTTTTTTATACATTTTATTGCCCTTTTCATATAACATGAAATCATAATGCCTGAACTGTGGCACTTTCGCTATACTTGTATAAACAGTCGATGGTCAGCGAGTGTTGGCAACTGTGGGAGGAGGCAACACACAGCAGAGGCAAGCATGAGTGCATGCATGTCAGATGTATCAGCCTGGAATGCAGGGCAGCAGGCCAGTACATTTTCTTTTATCAGTGTGCTTAAATTAGGTTGATAATTTCTAACCCCCTTTTTGTGCTACTATTTAAACAAGTAACATGGCTAGCTGTGAAACAGAACTCAATAGTTTGAATAATAAAGAACATGTAACCACAACCATAGAAGCGACATATACATGTGAATGATGGACAGTGTCTGCAACCATTAAGTGGTTAGACTATCCGCTTTTCCAAAATTGACCTAAATGTCAAAAATAGAAGCAACCAGAACATTTATACTGCACAATAAAGGACAAGTTACAAAAATTTTAATGTATTAGAGAGCCGGATGATTCATTGACAAGACCTTAATAGAGGCAACTGATTCAGAGGATGACAGGCAAAAGGTATCTGATTATAGGAAAAGGGGAAGGGAAATATGAACATATGAACGTACATACAAAGAAGCCCGCAGATGAAGGACATTTGGTCTATCAAGACTGCTTGTATTGCAGGGTCCACAGCTTTAGCTAATGTCCCTGCCCTTCCTCACCACTCCTCCCATCCTCCCTACCCATGTTCTTTACATTCTCCCTATGCCTATCCCAGTCTTTCTTAATGCTGCCCACTGTCTTCAATGAGATGACATCTTCTGGCAGTGCATTCCAAGTGTCCACCACCCTCTCTGTGAAGAAGTGCTTCCTGACCTCCCTCCTAAGCCTCTCACCCTCCAGCTTAAGACTGTGCCCCCTCATGTTATGGTTGCCACTCAGCTTAAAGAGACTCTCCTTATCAACCTTATTTATCCCTTTCAAGGACTTGAAGGTCCCAGTCATGTCCCCCTCTCTCCTGTCTTCCAGGGAGTACATGTTCAGTGCCCTCAACCTCTCCTTGTATGCCTTACCCTGCTGACTGACTAACATCTTTGTAGCCCTCCTCTGGACCTTCTCCCGCAGTTTAATATCCTTTTTCAGGTGTGGGCATCAGTACTGAACTCCATACTCTAGATGCGGCCTTACCAGTGGCCTGTACAAGGGCAGTATAACCTCCTCTCTCCTACTACTGATCCACTTAGATATGCATCCCACCATCTTGTTTGCCTTTGCTGCTGCTTTCCTGCAATGCGTGAAGTGCTTCAGGTTACTAGTGATTATAACTCCCAGGTCCTTCCCCTCCTCTGATACAGAAACTCGGACTCCACCCATGTAATACTCTGTCCTGGGATTCTTGGCTCCAGTATACATAACTTTGCATTTCTTGCCATTGGAGCCACACTGCCAGATACTGGACCACCTCCCCAGCTTCTTCAGATCTTCAAGTAGGTCCTGTATCCCTTCAGCTGTGTCCACTCTCTCACAGAGCTTGGTGTCATCCACGAATAGGTGCATTTTGCCCTTAATGCCATCCCCAATGTCACTGATGGAGACATTGAAAAACATGGGCTCCAGCACCGAGCCCTGTGGGACCCCACTGGTTACCTCTTTGGTGCCAGATAACTCTCCCCCCACAACCACCCTCTGGATTCTGTCCCTCAGCCAGTTTTCTACCCATCTGGCCATCTTTTGTCTAACCTCAAGATCCACCAACTTCCTGATCAACCTTTTGTGGGGCACAGAGTTGAAGGCCTTGCTGAAATCAAGATAGAGGATGTCTACCGCTTGGCTCCTGTCTACTGTCTTAGTGACACAATCAAAGAAGTCAATCAGATTTGTTTGACACAGTCTCCCCCCCATGAACCCATGCTGCCTCGCATCCTGGAGACCATGCTCCTCTAGATATTTCTTCAACCTTTCTTTTAGTATGGGCTCCATAAGCCTGCCCACAATAGAGGTCAGACTGACTGGTCTGTAATTCCCTGAGTCATCCTTGGGACTGCTTTTGTGGAGGGGCACTACATGTGCTGTTCTCCAGTCCTGCGGTACCACTCCTGAATCAAGTGAACTATTAAATAGGTCTGCCAGTGGCCCTCCCAGCTCTTCACCCAGTTCCTTTAGTACCCTTGGATGTACTCTGTCAGGGCCTGGTGATTTGTCCACCTTCAATGCCAGCAGCCTCTCCCTCACTCTATCCTCCTCTATCACTGCATCTGTGCCCCCTCCCCAAATGAAATGAAATGAGCAACACTTCAGTTGATGGGGAGGATTATGAATAGATAATTGTTTGTTCAGCAAGGGAGGCAAAAAGAGAGATAGAGGCCAAAGTATTTTCAATGCCAGATAAAAATCTAGTACTACAAACAAGCAAGAGGGGCCTGATATTGAGTAATGGCAAAAGCAGAGTGCACAGGTTTCTGCTTCACTTGCCCATGCCCACAATCCCAAGGATGCTATTTTCAGTGGATCAGCACACTGACACTATCTGACTGAATATAGGGCATTGTCAGGGCAGTGCAAAGTCGAGTAGTCGAGCCCTGACATGGATCTCGGCTGTATGCAGCCCATACTGAAGGGCACTGAACTGCACCCCCAGACCTTTTAGTACCAGGACCCCATGGCACCACACAAATGAGCCCACTGGACATGCAAGACACTAAGGGGCTATATGGATGCACAAAATTGACCCATTTGCATGGAAGCAGTGGCAGCTTTGTGTTCCTACTATGGCTGGCTGCCACATTAGGCATGGTGGAACCTAGCCCCCCAACAATGATCACCTGTCCCCATAAATGTGTAGCATTTCCTTGGTGTCTAGTGACAACTTCCACCCTCCAATCCCCATTCCCATATGTCAAAAATCATTGCCCAGGTCCAAAATGGTGACTGGTACATCTCTCCTTTCACCATCTCAGCCAACCACCATATGGAATGACAGTGTGCTCCTTATACTGTAGACAGCATGTGCACTCCCTCACATTCTATATGGTGGCTGGCTGAGGTGGTGAGAGGGGCGGCTGTGTTGCTCACCATATTGGATCTGCACGGCACCGATGGCAACAGAAGTAAGGGGGGGCAGGGTGGTTTGCTCAATGTGAGTGGTGCGGGGGGGCCACTTGAAACCAGTGAATAGCTTTTGACTTATGGGGATAGGGATTGGAGGGCAGTGGGTGCCACTAGACACCAGGGAATGCTTATGGACTTACAAGGACAGGGCTCAGAGGGTGGGGGTGCCACTGGATACCAGCAAATACTTTTCTATTACAACAGTGGTCTATCGTAGGGTGAGGGGCAATTGGGAAGTCAGTGTTTCAATGAGCTGAGGCAGGTGACTACAGTCCCTTTTCCTGCCACCAGGGCCTGAAGTCAGGGTTCACAAAGGTGGTAACTAGTGCCCATACTGGTGGCATTCACTGCCTGTGCAAACTTCTCAATATCCCACTATACCCATTTGCAGGGGTCGACCCCTCATTTACATGGGTGCAGTGGTAACTTGACGCTTGGGCACTATTGGGCTTTGCCCATGCTGTGGGGTGTGTGAGTATAGACACCACTCACAAATTGGGGTAATCTCTGCTTAGTGTGAGCAAAGACCCCTTATTGCACTGGCTAAGTTTTGAATATTTGGACCCAGATTTACATATGAACATAAGAAATTTGCCAGCAGATAAAGGCCTAGAGGTCTGTCAAGTTTACTCGAATGTGCAGCTAGCACCCTTATTGTGCAGCTGCCCCCTCCCTCCCACCCTTCCTCTCCATTGACCCTCCTCCTTGTCATCTCCCATCCCATTTTGAAGCAGCCCACTGTTCTACTGGATACCACTTCTGCAGGTAGCTTATTCCACCCAGCTACCACCCTCTCTGTAAAAAAGTGCCTCCTCATCTCCCTCCTGAACCTTCCTCCCTCCAGTCTCATATCATGGCCCCTGCTGTTCCTCCCCTTCCTTACTTCGAACAGCCCCTTTGTACCAGTCTTGTTTATTCCTTTCATGAACTTAAAGGTTTCAATCATGTCCCTCCTGTCCCTCCTCTTCTCCAGTGAGTACATGTTCAACTCCCTCAGCCTCCTGTCATATGATAAGTCCCCCAGCCCCTTGATCATCTTTGTTGCCCTGCATTGCACCCCCTGCAGTAACTTAATGTCCCTCTTCAGATACGGGCACCAGTACTGCATCCAGTACTCCAGGTGTGGTCTAACTAATGACCTAAACAGTGGCAGAATCACCTCCTCCCTCCTTGAGGATATACCCCTTGCAATGTAACCCAGCATTTTGTTGGCCTTTGCAGCTGCATTCCTATATTGTGCCGAGTTGTTCATTGACTCTGAAATGAGCATCTGCAGATCCTTCTCCTCCTCTCTCTGGGTTAGCTGCACTCCCCCTACTCCCATCTTGGTATCATCAGCAAACAGACTGATCTTGCTCTTGATGTCCAATGGTATGTCTGCCCTGAATATCCCAAACCACACTGGTCCCAACACCGAGCCCTGTGGAACGCAGGTCGTCACTACCCCACCTACTACCACCCTCTGTTGCCTTCCCTGAAGCCAGTTCCCTACCCATCTCACCAGCTTTGCATCCACCCCTGTGCTTTCTAACTTACTTCCCAGCCTCCCATGCAGCACCGAGTCAAATGCCTTCCTGAAGTCCAGATACAGGACATCCACTGCATGGCCCCTGTCCAGTTGCCTGTTACCCAGTCATAGAACACCACCAGTTTGGTTGGGCAGGATCTGCCACATATGAAGCCATGCTGTCTGCTGTCTTGTAGTCCTTTGGCCTCTAGGAGGGCCACCAGCCTCTTCTTCATGATAGCCTCCATCAGCTTACCCACAATGGATGGGAGACTTACCGGTCTATAGTTCCCCGGTTCATCCTTGGGGCCACTCTTGTGGAGGAGCATCACATGAGCTACACTCCAGTCTTGAGGTACACACCCTGAGTGTAGTTAGGCATTAAATAGGTCTGCCAAAGGTCCTGATAGGGCCTGTGCCAGCTCCTTCAGTACCATGGGATGGATGCCATCTGGGCCTGGCTCCTTGTCCACCCTCAGTGCCTTCAAACCCTCCTGAACTCTGCCCTCCATGATTTCCCCATCTATCACCCCCATCCCCACCTGTTTCTGCCATCCCTCCCCCTTGACTATCACCCCTTTCTTCTCCTTAGTAAATACAGAGCAGAGGTAATCATTTAGTGCTTCTGCCTTACTGCACCCTGCTTCCACCCAACCCCCATCCTTCTTAAGCCTTACTATGTAGTCCTTGCAGCTCCTTTTCTCCCTGAAGTACCTAAAGAAGTCCTTCTCCTCCTTCTTAATGCCTTGTGCCAGCCTGAGCTCCATAGATGCCTTGGTTCCCCTTACCCATGTCACCTCCTTTTGCTGACTTGGAACAGATGGAAAGTTAGGAAATGGCAGAGGATGCTCCCAAAGAACATGAAAATATTGCACACTGCATTGTGGAAATAAAGACAGGTGGTTGTGTTTGGAGACTGGATTATAAAGTACTGTGACAGTAAAATATATGTAAGCTAGATAAAGAAAGCTATGTAGTAACCATTTTTAAGGGGATATAAATACATGTTATAACATCAGAAATACCAAATATAACAAAAACAGCTGGAGTAAACCCAATGATCATTGTATATAGGCACTAATGACAGAGGGCCCTATGCACTAAAGGTCATAAAGTACATGCCAAAGTTATGTATCCTGCCCCCACAGCTCTGCACCCATGGACAGGTGCACACTGGCTGGTATTTACTATTGCTGACCACCTGTCCACAGCCCCTGCCCCCTGACACGCAACCACGCTTTGCTGCATTAGGACTGGGTGGAGGCAGATTGCAGGATGCAGGTAGGCATCCAAGCAGTTGCCTGCCCTGGGTCCTAGAGTGGACACTTATTCATGCATTTTAGGTATCCTGCACAGGCACAGAACTCCGCAGACATAATGAGACACAGGCAATGAATGTCAGGGCTGACTGTAGGGTGTGCGGTAACCACAGGTGCAGTGGAGATCAGTGCTGCCCCAGTTGTACAGGTGTAATGCTGCCTTGTCTGGCCCTAGAACATGTTCTCTGTAGTATGGGACATGTATGTGTAAAGCCACTGTACAGGATGTGTGTGTATGGACTGGGAGAACATGATGCTATCCTGCTAACAATGACTGTCACTTTGCCCAGTGTACCTGAGAACAGTAGGAAAGACTTATTTACTGTGTCACAGCATACCCAAGACAGGTCAGACTAATGGCGGTCATTAAGTGGGGACTATACCAAAGTATGTACAGATATTGTTGTAGCTGTCACTAGCTTCTTTTGATTTCTATACAAGTACATAGTCTGTAAAATGTCCTCAGATAAACTATTAGTGGAGTTCTGTACATGGAATGGACAGGACATCAGAGGACTACCCCTTCCAGTCAGACAAGAATCAATCACCATGACTGAGTGCCAGCTGTTGGCAAATGAATGTAACAAGGGCTGTAGTAGCCGTAATATCACCAGTGATACTCATGGTTAGACCAAGAGAGGCTGGGGCTGCCTGTCAAAGACCTTCCAGCTCCAACTGGATGATCACTCACCCTTGCTGTGGAGATATGATGAGTCACCTGAGTTATGTCATTACATGTGATTGCTTGTATAACAGAGAGAGACGCCCCCTTGAGCTACTGCAGCACACAACAGCCACATTGTATTTATATGCCAGGTAATGTGCTCCACAGTACGACTGCACATTAAGGCTTGCAACATCATGTGGTCTCCTCACAGGGGACAGACTGGTAATATCCAACAGTGTACTGCAAGAATATTACATCTACTGTAAGTAGCATGGCATCTTTACAAATGGCCACCTATGACTACACTACCTCTGGTATACTAGCTCACTTACTGTCATTGATTGCAGCATTGTCCCTACTGTACTAGCCTTGTACCCAATGGCATTGCCATCTGCAGGGCCATGTTTGCATGTCAGAGGGCTGGGTAGAACACTTACGGCAGGGTCCCGCTTACTGTAACTCCTGCACCCCTGTGCTCAGCACTCTGCGCTTTTGTGAATCCTGTGGAGTGCCAGCACACCCCTGATACACCCCCAGCCTGTGCGTGGTGTGTAGCTGCCTGCATGGCTGGGAAAGCCAGTGCACATCTGGCCCATGCACCACTAGTGAATGCCACAGGACCCCCGCTGTGCAGTTTTCACATGTATTGTTCAGGGTACATGCAGAGAAAGCATTCATGACCTAGTATACTTACTATGTCAATGTTGAGCCTTGAAGGACCCTCCAGTGGGTCCTGTGTATCAGTTCCATTCTCTGTCATGGATGGTCTGTATATGTGTCTGCTGTGTGAAAGGCACATGCAACTCCAGGCTGGTGTTTTGTGTGCCCTTCACACTGCCTTGTTTGTCTTACTGTGTGGTGCACATTTGGGGGGCTGAGTCTTCTGTTCATGTTGCAAGATAACAAGTGCAATGCCTGCTGCAGTGATAGCTGACTGTACCCAAGAAAAGTGGTGTATACAGTAGTTGGAGGTTTGAAGGGTGGCTGGAGTGGGATTTTTTGCTTTAGTTTTGACTTTTTATTTTAAAGAAAATAAAAAGTAGTTATTTTTATAGTGATATTGGTTGTTTGTAACAACATAGAAACATAGACTTTGACGGCAGATAAGGACCACTAGGTTCATCTAGTCTGCCCATTTCCCCTACCTACAGGATAGGCCGCAAATCCTAGTTAACCAACAGCCTATTTCTTCCTACCCCCCACAAGAATTGCCTTATGTCTGTCCCATGCATTCTTGAATTCTTTCCACAGTTTTAGACCCCACACCCTCCTCAGGAAGGCTGTTCCATGCATCCACTACCCTCTCTGTGAAATAATACTTCCTCACATTGCCCCTGAACCACCCTCCTTCTATCTTTAAATTGTGTCCTCTTGTTCTTGCAAGTCTCTTTTTCTGAAAGATGCTACCCTCTTGGACTTTGTTGATTCCACTGAGGTACTTAAAAGTTTCTATCATGTCCCCCCTCTCCCTTCTTTCCTCAAGGGTACACATATTAAGCTCCATTAGTCTCTCCTCATACAGCTTCACTTGCAGACCCTGCACCATTTTAGTTGCCCTCCTCTGGACTGCCTCTATCCTGTCTATGTCCTTGCAGAGATAGGGTCTCCAGAACTGGACACAGTACCCCAGATGGGGTCTCACCAACTGTCTGTACAGAGGGATAACAACTTCCTGTTTTCTGCTGATGATGCCTTTCCCTATACATCCCAGTATACCCCCAGCCCTCCCTACTGCCTTCTCACATTGCTTGCTAACCTTAAGGTCATCTGATGTGATTACCCCCAGGTCCCTTTCCTTTTTTGTTGTTGTTACTACCTCCCCACCCATTGTGTATTCTTCCCTTGGGTTCTTGTTTCCCAGGTGCATTATTTTGCACTTCTTTGCATTGAATCCTAGCTGCCATACTTCTGACCATTCCTCCAACCTTGTCAAGTCCCTTTTCATCATTTCCATGCCTCCTTGTGTATCAACACTGTTGCAGATCTTTGTGTCATCTGCAAAAATGCATACTTTTCCTTCCAGTCCCTCTGCAATGTCACTGATGAAGACATTAAAAAGGACTGGACCCAATCTGAACCCTATGGTACCCCACTAGTAACCCCCCTTTCTTCAGAGTGGACTCCATTTACAATTACCTTCTGTGTCCTGTTGTCCAGCCAATGTTTTACCCAGGCTACCACCCTGGGACCCACTCCCAGGCTGGTTAATTTGACTATTAATCTTTTGTGTGGGACTGTGTCAAATGCCTTGCTAAAGTCTAGGTAGAGGCCATGTTCACAGCCCTCCCTGGTCTACTACTTTGGTCACCCAGTCAAAGAAATCTATTAGATTCTTCTGACATGACCTTCCGCCAGAACCCATGCTGCCTTGGGTTCTGTGCTCCACTGGCCTCTAGGTACTCAACTATTCTTTCCTTCAGAAGTGACTCCATCACTTTCCTACCACAGAGTTCAGACTGACAGGTCTGTAGTTTTCGCCTCTGTCTTGGTCCCACTTTTGTGAAGGGGAATCACATCCCACTTCCTCCAGTCCTCGGGTACCACACCATCCTCCCATGATTTATTAAAAGAGTAGCCAGTGGTTTCACTAGTTCCTCCTTAATTCTTTTAGAATTCTGGGGTGAATTCCATCAGGACCGTTGCTTTGTCCACCTTCAGTTTAGAGTTCTTGCAGAACCCTTTCTTCTGTGAAAGGACTGGGATCGACCCCTATCAAGAGTGCTTCTGTTAATTGGATTAGGCACTTCCCCTCTTCTTTTTTGTGAATACTGAGCAGAAATATTCATTCAGTGTTCCTGCTTTTCACTGTCCCCTCTGCCCACCCACCATTCATTCTATTCAGCCTCACTATCCCTCCTTTGTCTTTCTATGCCATTGATGTACCTATAAAAGGTTTATCCCCTTCTTAACTGAGTGGGCTATCTTTTCCTCAGTTTGGGCCTTTGCTATTCTGACTTCCCTCCTGCTTCCTTCTGCCTTAACTGGTACAGCTCTCTGTCCTGCTCCTTCTATGTTTCCTTATACTTCCGGAATGCTATCTTTTTCTTCCTGACTTTCACAGCCACCTCTTTTGAGAACCATAGTGGCTTTTTCTTTCATTTTGATTTGTTTATTTGCTTCACACAAAGGTTTGTTGTCTCTATGATGGCAGTTTTAATAATTCCTCATTGTTGCTCCACACCTCCTTCTAGCCTGTTTGCTGGTGCTTTTCTGAAGCACTCTCCCATCTTGCCAAAGTCAGCCCTCCTAAAGTCCAGTACCCTCACTTTTGTATGGCTTGACTCTGTAGCTGAGTTTAACATGAACCACACTGTTTGATGGTCACTTGTCCCAGACGGCAACCCACTTCTAGATCTGAGATCCTCTCACTGCCTCTGTTTGAGAGTACGAGGTCTAAGATTGCTCTCTCACAAGTGGGTTCCGAAACTAGCTGTCTAATGCCTGCCACCTGTAGGACATTAAGAATGGCCCTGCTCTTGGATGTGGCTGCAGAAAATGTGCTCCTGTTAACATCTGGCATATTCAGGTCTCCCATCAACAGTATCTCCCCTTTCTCTGCCATTCTAAGAATGCCTTCTACCATATCCTTGTCCATTCCTTCCCCTGACATGGGGTCTGTACACAACCCCTGTGCAGATTGTGGTGCCCTTTCCAGTCTCCAAGGTGACCCACAGTGCCTACTCTCCTCCCTGTTTACTCTTTTGTTCAGTTGCTTTTATCCCTTCCTTTACATAGAGAGCTACTCCTCCCTCTCTTCTCCCCTGCCTGTCTCTCCTGCAGGTTATGTACCCTGGTATGTTAACATCCCAGTCATGGTTCTCTGTGTACCATGTTTCTGTGACTGCTAGGATATCCAGGCATCCCTCTTCTGTTAAGGCCACCAGCTCAGGGAGCTTGTTGCCCAGACTACGGGCATTGGTACTCATTACCCTCCATTTCCTGATGGCCTTACTCCCTTTTGTCCCAACAAGTCAAAGAAGGCTTTAAAAGCAGACACATAGTCTCAAAATGACACTCACAGTGCACTAGAATGCATCCAAAACCTGACAGCTTGGGCCCCAGACCCCCAGTTTGTGGGTGGTTGGGGACATTGCAGTTCATGGAGACCCCACACTTCCAAATTTAGCACTACACCACTGCCTGTTGGTCAAAACTGAGTTTGTAATAAGACTGCATTGCTCCAGCAGAGATTCAGATTACACTTCTCCATCTCTCTCAACTGTGTGTGTATCTGACAGTTTACAATGATTTACTGCTGTCTGTAGGGTTTGTTAAACTTTTCAGGACTAAGCTAAGAGTAAATGATAATCAGAGCTCCACCATGCCTCATCCATATCTCTCTCTCTCTCTCTCTCTCTCTCTCTTTCCCTCCCTCCCTTCCTCCACCAGACCTATACAGGGAAATGCTGAAAGGTGAAGCAGCTGACCAAACGTAATAATTTATTGATTTTTTAGCAGCATAAACTTTTAAATTATTTCACAGCCTTTTACAAATAAAGCTTACTATGTGCACTGAATGGAGGCTGATGGCTTAGATAAAAAAAAATATGTATTTCTGAAATCACTGACTGTAACCTACAGAATATGTATGTAATGTTCATCACTGCTGAGCTTGATGGAGTGCATAGTACTATATGGCAAACGTATTTAATTTGTTTTGTTTTTAGTTTCATTTAATCCTCAAGCCTGCATCTCCTTACCTCTCCTCCCAACAACCACCACACACATTTGTATCTAAACTTGCTCTGTAAACACACTGCAGGAGTGCAAAACTGTAACAACTGTGTGCCTTATCCATTTGAATCACATAGTCTGTCATACATAGAAATGTAACCCTCTCACGCCGTGTCTAGGGGTATGGAAGGAATATGTCCATGGGAAGGGGACACCTAGAGCAGCAAATACACTTCTAGTGGCCACATTTCCCAGGCCCAGATGTCACACACAGGCTTGCTTTTCCTCACTGGTGCTGGATGAAAACAACAGGTTAATTCATATTAAACAGTTCCTTTCAATATAGAGGATTGTGTATCATGAAGCATACACAACAAAACAGTGCGTCAGAGGTTTCCGTGGTGACACGAGACCTCGAGGCGTAGTCGAGAGGTCCGCTACCACGAAACCTCAAGATCGCACAACTGCCTTAGTTTGTGTATGGTTGCTCATACACAATCTTTTATAGTGTATGGGCAACCATAAATAGCACTCGTGAACACTCGGTAAAAAAAAAAAAAGGCTTACTTCTGTGTCTGCTGCCAAAGGCTTCCTTCCGTGTTGCCGTGCGCGCCGCTGTATTGCTCATGCACGAATGTGTTCGATCTTGTTGTGCTGCACCGGTGACACACTGGGTGCAGCACAACAAGATCGTGACACACCGAGTGAAGGACAACAACGCTGTTCCAGTTATGGATTTCCATGCAGAACAGCGCTCCACCATACACTATAATGGAATGTTCACACAGAACTTGAAGAAACAATAGGGATCCCAAACTCATTAAACAGTCACACATAGCACTGAGTAGCAATAGTTTATTCCTGGAGAACACATTCAACTTTCACCCAGCTGGTATGGCAATAATAGCAGCTTTTACCTGAACCAAGAAGGTTGCACAGTTTTTAGGGCAACATTAACTCAGGACTGCTATGATTACAAAAGTTTAAAGGCAGCACAAGTCCCAAAACTGTTCACAATGCCTAACAGCCCATTATTCTTCACAGGCACCCAAGCTCTCACTGACACACATCTCTCTCTCTCTCTGTACTGGCTCAGCAGGTCCCAATCCTTGTTTCTTGGGGATTTGTGGGTTCCCTCATGACCCCTACATCCTTTCCCAGAACTGGCAGCAACTGTTCCTGAATTGAGAATGGGGACATGTCACATGGAGCTCCAAGGCAGCTTGCTCTCTGGACACTACACTCCCTGCTACATTCTTGCCCAGTGGATCCCTACATGAATCACCACAGGCTGCCAACGCACTCTGCGACTTGCAGCTGCTGGCTCACTTCTTGACTTTAGCTGCCCACCAAGATACTGTGCAGGTTGTAGCTACTGACTTCAACTTAGTCTATGTCCTCCCAAGTGCCACCGACCAGGGGCAGGAGTGAGCAATCACCCCCGCCAGGCCCCGACTCACTCTCACTGCCTTGCTGCTCACTCCTCCAACTGGAACTCCCCCTCCCACCAAAACTGCTGGGCTTTATACACCCATGCACCCATGGTAACTTCCTGACACACGGGAGGCTCCACCTGAGTGCTGAAAATAATTAACCCTTTTCCTTACTGGACCAAATTAGGCCACAAAAACACTAGATGGGGCAAATAGGCTAGTAATCTCAAGGGGGTTTACATAAACATAGACAATGATAGCAGATAATGACTGCTGTTCCCATTTAGTCTGTCCATTTTTAGTTATGCTCACTTTTGCTGCAGACCCAACTTGCTCAATAGCACTGTTTCTTCGACCTTTCATCCCCTTCCTTCCTTCCTTCCTCCTAGAATTCCTTTATGCCTGTCTCAGGCATTTTTGAAACCCACTACTGGTTTCACCCCTACTGCCTCCCATGGAAGGTTGCTCCAGGAATCCGCCACCCTTTCTGTGAAGAACTACTTCCTCACATCTCTCCTGAATCTACCTCCTTCCAGCTTCATATTATGACCCTTGTTCTACAGCACCATTTTTCTGAAATAATAGCTCCCTTCTGTACCTTATTAACCCATAAGATGCATTTAAAGGTTTCCATAACATCACCACTCTCCCTCTTCTCCTCCAGGGTGTACATACTGAACTCTTTCAGTCTCTCTTCATAGGGCTTCTGAAGCGGACCTTGCACCATTTTGGCAGACCTCACTGTTCTTCTTGCCACTTTCTCCATTTCCCAATTTTGTCCCTGCCACACCTTTCTCCTTTGACTGCTCCTTTTCCCCATTCTTCCTTTGCAAACCCCTTGCTTCCTTGAATAGCTTGCATCCTGGTGGGACTCTCTCCCATTGGGATCTCCCTACTCTATATCTCAGTTTGTAGTAGCCCACTGTCTGCCTCCACTATTTCTTCCATCACCCTCCTCAGTTATTTTAAATATCTATCAAAGTAACATTTGGATTATCCACTGAGGACTATGGTTGCCTCCTGGATAAAAGCAGGCCATCACCTCAGTACAGGTCCTTATCCTTCTAGCTTGACCCACAGTCCCAGTGTAGACATACCTCTCCTCCCTGTGCCATTCATTATACCATTACTTGAAGGACTTGGTGTGGAGCTCTCTCTCCTTTCACATGTAGTTCATCACACACTCACCACTCACATTTAAACACATGGGAAACACAGGATCAACCTGATAAATGATCTACCTTTACCAAAAATGAAGTTTACACATGGAGCTGACTACAGGAATTCATCTTTACATTTAAAGTCATGAAACACCCTTACCAAATTAATTTATTATCAGCCATAGTGGCTCTGACCAGAGTTTGTTATAAGAGCTGCCATGGCATAGTCACAGTTCTCATTTTTGAGTGTCTGTAAATGTTCCGTAATCCTGTTCTTAAAACATCTTTTTGTTCCCCCCATGTAATAGCTGCTGCAAGAACAGGATAATAGATATACTAGTCCTTCTGTGCCACATCTTATTTCCCCTTTCACTTTTTGGGGGGTCCCGGTTCTAGGGATGTGAAATTCTATTCTTCTCGTTCCAATATGGCACAGTTTGCATCTACCATGGGGTCTACAGACCCACTTATCTTTTTCCTGATTTCTATCAGATGCATAGTTGTACAAGCTTGTCATGTAAATTCAGGGGCTTCTGTAAGAAATCCTAAGGGAGGTCTTGAGCAGGGGTTCTAATTGCTTAGTCCCTATAAGTACTACGCGATTTTTCCTGACAATTTCAGTCAGTTCCCTCACTCCTCCCCTATATGTGGTAGCAAATGTTAAATGGAATTCCCTGTCAAGGGCTGTGAAGTATTTTTTTTTATGACAAGAAGTCCTCATGTTTCATCTGATCCACTAACTCTCTAAATGTTGCTATATCCCAGTCTCTATACTGGCATTCCCTTAGTCATTCTGGTAGTTCATCAGATCTCTTGGCATACAAATCATTATTCGCACAATTTCTTATCAAACACATAAACTGAACTTTAGGTAGGTTGCATTTAACATGACTAGGATGACAGCTTGTAGGTAGTTAATAGTAGGATATTGCGGTCAGTTGATTGTTTGTAAAGATCTGTGACCAAACTGTCATCACTGCACTTTGTAATATTATTTATTTAAATTTTGATAACAGGGTAAGTCCACTGAGACAATTACAGCTCCTTTTTCAGGGGTGACCCGGGAGAGACTAGCAATAAAAAGAACAATACAGTAGACAACGTATGAGATACAAAAGACAATAGCATACACTTGGGAACTGACAGCAACTAGGAGTCAACTTGGAACATGACAATTCACCAGAGTTTACAGTATAGCAAGTGCTTCGAAGAGCCATTCTGTAAGAACAATCATGTAAACAGACAGGTATATAGGACAGAAACACATAGAGTAGAGTGTAAAACCTAAAAAAAGATTTAAAAAAAATATATACAATACAAAATGAGAAAAACAATTGAGTACATTGGTTATATACATATTATACAGAGGGTATGATGCCTTCCAGAGGGAAGCAATATTTGCATACATAGATATCAAATAAAATAAGTAAAATGGGTAAATACAATCAGGATACTTCTCAAGATACCATGGTGTCAGGGTCAATACCCATAAACAATTCAGGGAGATAGAATGGGAGAGCACAAGTGTGGACTGATGTCTGTAGAGTCAGAGTGAACGTAGTGAGTTTACATGGGGGAGGAGAGAGGGAGGTAGAGAGGGAGGAGTAAATCCAGGTAAATAATGGACAGAGAAGTGATGCGGGTGCAGACTAAGGAAGGGAGGTTAACAAGAGGGAAGAGGGAGGAGAGGACTTGGGGATAGAGTAAAGATGAGGAGAATGTGGAGTGAGAAAGTCACTGGAAATAGGTGCAGTTAGCAGAGGAGGAAAGGAAGGCAAGTAAAATGGTTTGGAACTTGGGCAGAGATGTGCAGGAAAGGACAGAAGGAGGCAGGGAGTTCCAATCAGTTACTGATGCGAAGGCAAAAGATTTATGGGTGACTGCAAGCCTCAGATTAGGCTGTTTGAGCAGAGGTAGAGCAGTAGAACGAAGAGCATGTGCCAGTTTCCTTAGGTGAATAATCTCTCTGAGGCAGAGAGGGATACATTTGTGAACAAGCTTATACACAAAGCTCAAGGCTGAGTACCTTAGTTTCAATTCATAAGGGAGCCAGCCAAGAAGAGAGAGGAAGTTGCTGTGGTGATGGTGGCTATTGGCCCAAAGTGCAAATCTTCCCACCGTATGGTACACCTGGGCAAGCAGAAACATGTTAGACACATTGGTAGACAGTAATAAGGGCCCACCGTAAGTAAGAAGAGGAAGAAGAGATGAGGAGGCAATCTTGATGTAAGAGGCAGAGGTGCTGAAGGGGTGGATACAGTAAAGGAGTCCCAACTTCTGGTTCAGTGTTTTGACTAGGGTAGAAATATGGGCCAAGAGGGATAAAGAGGTATCTAGGGTGACACCCAAAAATTTAAATGTGGGGACAGACTCAAGAATATCACCATTATGGGAGATGACACGTAAAGATGAGAGGGGCAAAGAGGGGGGAGGACAGTGAGAAAAGAGCATGCATTTAGTTTTTTTAGTATTGAGGACAAGTTGGTTACATCGGAACCAGTCTTCAAGGTCCTTGAAGTCAGAGGCATGTTCCTTGTTAAACAAGGAGACGTCAGGAGAAGAATGATAAATAATAGCATCATCCACAGAGGACCCTCCACAATGCCTAGGAAGATCATTTATAAATAATGAGAACAACAGAGGGCCCATAATAGAGCCTTGTGGGACACTGTGTGTAATACGTTTGAAATCAGATAGAGCACCGGCCCATTTGACACCTTGAGAACAGCAGGAGAGAAAGCTGTGGACCCAGAGTAGGGCAGTGGGTTCCAAACCAATTGTCTGCAGCTGTTGTTGCAGGAGATCATGATTCACAAGGTCAAACACTTTAGTCAGGTCAACATAGATGGCACCAGTAGCAGAACCTTGATCCATGGCCTGATAAATATCCAATGTTACTTTCAACAAGGCCGTGAGGGTGCTGTGTCTTTTCCTAAATCCATGCTGATATGGAGACAGCAGGTTATAATTCTCTAAGTACTCCTGTAGATGATGGTAGACAATGTGCTCCTGGATCTTGGCAAGAGGATAGAGAATAGAGATTGGTTGGAAGTTCTGAACAACAGTGTTAGGCCTGCCTTTGTGCACTGGTACAACTACCACAACTTTAACTTTCCACTTCCTGTCTTTCCCTTGTCCGGTACAGTGCTAGACAGGAAAGAAAGATCGAATAAATCACGCATGGTCTGAGAAATGCAGAAGTGCCAGTTTTTAGGAATTTGGGCTCCAGGGAGTCATGACCTGGGGAACTTTCAGTCTTTAGGTTAGCAAGGAGCCTCTGGACCTCTACAAATGGCCAATTTCAGATGGAAGGCAGGGTGATAACCTGTGAAGCCTTCAGTAGCTGGTGCTGAGGAAGTGTTGAGAGACTGTGGGAACAGAGAGGTATATTTGAATAGATTGGTAAAAAATGCATTAAATCTGGTGGCAATAGATAAGGGCTCAGTGAGAGAGGATCCCGGGGCAACAATGAAGTTAGGGAGTTAACCTGGCGCCAAAACTCTTTTGGGTTACAAAGATGTTCAGTTTGCAAAGATTTAAAGTGATGGCATTTGGCTTTGTGAAGGGAGTTCTTACACTGCTTTATAAGCTGCCTGTAAAGAGTCCAGTCCAAGGGTAGACCACTTTTCTTAAAGGACCGCCAAGCCTGTTCATGAGAGGACATGAGCATCCTTAACTCCTTGCTGAGCCAAGGAGCTTTAATACCCTTAGTTCTGCATTTTTTAAGGGGAGCATGGGTATCAACAATATGGCTAACGGTAGTTATAAAAAAATCCAGGGCTTGGTTGATATCAGGGAGAGTCAAGATGGGCTCCAGTTAGTGCTATGGATGGAAGCAATAAAGCTGTTCACTTCTAACTTAGACATATCCAGGAGGAGGTTAATTTTAGGAGGGAGGTTGGAGTAGTTATTTCTCCAGATACACATAGTGAGAGAGTGATCACTTATACTGTCTGATAGTACACCAGCATATCAGACCTTCAGAGGACAGTTGGTAATGACCCAGTCCAATAAGGTGTCCTTGCTAGACTTGTTGAAGCATGTGGGGTCTTGAATGAGTTGTACTAGGTTCGAGTCAGCTAGGGTAGCACGAACTGTATCAGCAGCAGGGTTAAGCCAATCATTGTTAAAATCACCACACAATGTAAAGTCATGTTAGGTGAGGTTTACAATCATGGAAATAAAGGGAAGAAGGCTAGAGGTGGCAGTATTGGGAGGCAGATAGGCACAACCAATAATTAACTTCTTGACATTGTCAAGAGTTAGGGAGAAGAACAGGGATTCCACCGTTGGGGATTCCATTGCAGGTACAAGCAGTTCAGCTACAACCAGGTCCACTCTGGTGTATATCATAACACCACCAGCCCTTTACCCAGCTGGTCCTTCCTGAAGCAGGAATACCCAGGTAGTGCCACTCATGCATCTTGATAGCAGGCTTGAACCATGACTCAGAAATGCAGAGGATGTCAGGTGACTTCAGAGTAACCCAGGCCTCAAGTTCAGCCATCTTAGGTTGGATGCTCCTAACATTTGTATCAGCAATACTTAGGACCTTCAATGGAGTAGAGCAGGTGCACCATAGTGAGAAGCTGGGGAGGGACAGGAGGGCACAGGGTTCAGCTTGATGTCCCCTGTGAGTAACAGAAGAAGAGTAGAAACATGAAGAGATGCTGAAGAACACGAGAGCAGTGTGGCTGGGACTCCTGGGCAGCGGGTAATATGCAAGCGTTTGCTAAGCCAGAACCCCAGGAACACTGTCAGATCTAGGAAGACATGTTAAAGTAAGCAAACAAGTTGCTTCCCGGGCAAAATTGGGGATGGGGTGGAGAAGTAGAGCCCATGGGGGGAGTGACCTAAGGCTATTGCAGCAAACTGGTCAGCAAGACATAGGATAGAGAGGCAGAAATTAGTCAAAACCCACCTGGTGCAACCCATGCTGATGAGATAAGGTGTAGAGGCCAAAAAAAAAAAGAATAAAGTCAGAGATAGAATCCAGAGATGGTTTCAGTTGGTGAAGCACAGAAGACTGGCCTGGAAAGTAGCAGATAGGATTAATCACCATACAAAATGAAACAGAGTGCTACAGGCAGTAGATGGCTAAATAAAATACTAGAACAGAAGCAACAAAAGCAAGCAATGTGAGGACCTTGCAGCAAATAGCAAGTTGAGAAAAGATGACCTTCCAGCCAATACCAAGATAAGGGTATAGCACCAATTACAGTCAGTATTGAGATGATAGGGGTGGTGTGGGTGGAGCCAAAGAGTATTTAATTAAGGTGGGAGGAGGGGGCAGTGGGGAGGCCGAAACTCTACTCCCCATCCAGAAGGGAGATGGAGCACTGGAAGCCATGACAACCAGCTGACAAGCTTCGGCAGAGCCGGGCACCTGAACTCGCTCAGCTAGGCTGTACTCCCAGGATCCTAAGCCATGGAGCTGGTTGGACAGGTGCCCAGTACAACACCAATCAGGACCCTGTTGCAGCAGCACTTAGAAACTAGCATATCAGCAGTGAGGTGCCACCATTTGAAATGGGTGCTGAGATGAAGAATGTGGACCATACCTGCAGAGGTTTCAACAGGAGGGACTTGCTGGCAAAGGCGGGCGGGAGCAATAGAAAAGCTGCAATGCCATGGAGGAAGGTGCACTCAGTCGGGAGCACAGGGAAATCTGCAAGGAGGGAGACAAAAAGGTTCAGTTAAATTGCTGGAGTCAAAAGAAACAGGAGCAAAACTAATAGGAAGACAGAGGAGGGTGACAGTAGGCGGTAGGATATGGCACCAGGCTAAATCAGAGTGTGGCAACAGACAAGGGATAGCAGTTATGAAAATTGAGGCTTAAACAGCAGCAATTAGCTGAGACTACAAGAGCAGAAATTAGCATGGGGGGTGGAAGAGAGAGACTTTCAAAGAGGGTGGTTAGGATGAAAGATAGCAAGGGGGAGGAATGAAAATTAAAGTTGCCAGTAGACGAACACAGTGGGATACAATAAGCTGAGTCAGAGAGAGTAGGTAAAGAAAGGGGAGACAAATTATAGAGTACTAGGGCATAAAGTGGGGAAAGAGAGATGGTGAAAACTGAGCAGAGACAAAGCAGACAGTTCAGAAGAACTTGCAGGCAAGCAGGCTGAGAGGACGTAGGGGTTACAGGTCATATATACAGTAAGTAGTGCACACACCAACTAATTCCTTGTTACTAGTAAGGTGCAGTTGAAGTTAACAATTCAGTAGGGGCATCTGCAGACAACCGGTACAATTACATAAAGCAGGCAAAATACAATACATGGAAAGGCAAGTGAAAGCACAGTATAAGATAGCCAAACAATATCAGATACACTGAGGACCCAGTCAGCTATATTAAACAAGCAGTCACAGGTTAATTGCAATTATACTGTACAATGGCATGAAAGAATCTTAGACTCTAATTGGTCTGTCAAGGACTGGAGCCGTGATGTTATCCCAGCACAACATCATGGCTCTAGCCCCAGTACACAGAAGACCACATTAAAAGTAAAAGGAATCCCTGCCAGGACTTCCTCTTCTTTTTTTTTTTAATAAACCCCTCCTTCCCACATTCATAAATACAGCCCCAAATCACAAAATCCTAAAGTACTCCATCACACAAGATACTAAAACCCATTATTTGAAGTACTTACAGGATTCACAATTCAAAAAACACAAAATTAAGTAAAACCATCATCGCGAATAGCTTCACACACTAGGCGCCAACTATTGCACTTTCAAATTTCCCTCTCACCACCCAACTTCAGTGACCCCACTCGGCTAGCCAGATCCCTGTTACAAGCTGCTATGACATCTGCACACACATCTTAAAATTATCCTTTAGTCCCCCTAGCATTTGGAATTCTTTATTTCAGTAACGTCTTTAAACTAAACACATGACCGCTTTTGCAAGCGGCTTCACTATCTCTGCCTGCAGCTCGTGCTCACTCCTCACTCACTGCGCCTCAACGCTTACCCATTTCTTGGCAAACATCATACCATTACAGGACTGCTCTCCTCACTTCATTTTCGCCTCACATTCCTTTTTACAAAATCTCAGCATGATTCTTCTCTTAAAAAATACATGTCCTTGCCTACCCCCTTTCATATGCCTACAGAGACTGTGATGAATGTGCCATCTGAAAGTAAATTGTACGGCAGCTCCAAACACCAGCGGCAGCCAGAGGATGGCAGGAGGGTATCGCAGCAGCAGCTTTATCCTTTCTAATAATCTCCTGGTACATTAAATGGCAAACTGTACCGGCAAAACAGCAATCAAAATACAGTTGGGGGGCACAAGCCATATGAAATCACACATGGAACATACAGCCAGCACCATCTACTAGTCAAACTGTGGACTTTTTTCTGAAAACATATACATCCACACATAAAAAAATACAGAAAAACCCCGTAAAACATCAATTTTTTATATTTTATTGTTTTAAAACAAATGAGCCATTGTATATAATAGCACAGATTTAGGTAGTTGTGTTGGATACTGTCTGGGGTGATTAGTCACACTTGGCCTGGGGCCTCGTGTCTAATCACCCCAGGCGTGATGTTATCCCAGCACAACACACACCCCCTGTCATGCAGTATTGCTTAATTAAATTCCACCCAGAGTAGTGGTCAAATCAGCACAATACCAACTAAGCTGAAGTAAAAAGCAGCGGGCACAAACTAACTTGTAAATGACATACAACTTAACAAATTGCAGTAGCATAGAGAGAAACTGAATATAAATTGCTGCTGAAACTCTACTCCCCATCCAGAAGGGAGATGGAGCACTGAAAGCTGCGACAGCGATATTAAGATCAAGAAAGTGAACTGAATGTTTAGGCTGAGAGCTATGACATATAAAAATAGGCTACTAACTTTAAATATGCACAGTCGTGAGGATAGGAGGAAAGGGAAGACTTGTAATCTCAGACACCATAATAAACAACTGATAGGAATAGATTTCAAAACAAACACAAGAAAATGTTATTACACCCAAAGAATAATAGGTGCTTGGAACTCACTACCAGAAACCATAATACATAGTAAATCAAACATTCATTTCAAAAAGACTTTGTACATTTACATAGCTATGTGAAAACAAATGCTCTACCACTTAGAAGTGAGGGTGGTACTCTTTGGCTTCAATGGCCTTATACCACCCCTACAGACAGCAGTATCGACAATAGTATTAAGAAAAAATGCACTTTTGTAGACCCTTCCTTGCTTCTATCTAGAGCAAAAATGGTTTGGAATTTTGTTTATTTTCAGTGTACAAATGACTTGGCCCAAGGAGGTACCTTTCAAACATTTTGTGAAAAAATAATAATCAGTTCTTGGGATACTGTATAAGGTTTCAAAAATGTAGCTTCTGAGCATGGTTGAGTGAGCACTTTAAAACTGAGCCACAATTTTTGCACCTTAATAACGCTGGTATTGTTTGATGAAGTTTTAGAAAGTTATGCATTCCCTGTCAGGATGCCAAAATTCTTATGAGATGCCAGGGTTCATGATGGCTACTCATCCAGAGTCCAAGACCAGGAGTCAAAAAATCAAACATTTGCATTTCTGTCTTTTTTGGGGATTGTGTCTAGTTTTGCAATTTTGTTTTGGAATTTTCAGGGTAGAAATAACTCAGCCCAGTAAGGTGCCTTTTTTTTTTTGCTACTTAAATTTTTATTGATGCACAGTTACAATACATCAAATTAATATAACCACAGTTAATCTGTTACTAGAATCTGATGGGAATACAATCAATGATACTGAACTGTCCTTGCTAGAGGAGTTTGTATAGGATTCATTATACAATGTTCTGTGGAAAAAGTCCCAGATGGCATCTTCAAATGTCCATGTAGATGTAGTCCCAAGACACTCCACAGTTCATTCTTCTCTGTTTTTACATAGTTAATTCTGTTATGTATTGTTTCTTAATGTTGTACCCTTTCTCCAGTTTGGAATCCTCTTAACTATTGCATAACATTTCCCAGGTTTTGAGAAGCTATATAAAATCATTGCCTTAAACCAATCAAGGCCCGACAGTGTTTCAAAACAAAGGATAAACCAATAGTTAACTATATAACTGATTCACCAATCAATTTGCTGAATGATTGATTGGTTGACTGGAGGTGTATGCGTAATGAACTCTTCTATTATCTGCTATGTTGGTTTGGGTATCTCTGCTCCTCCAATTCCCCAGGGACATCGACAAACATTTAATTAATGCTTTTCAACCCTGTATGATAGGCAAAGAGTGCCTTGACCATGAGCTTCAGTTACCTGTTCCCACCTCACCTATATCAGTCCAATACCTGAAAAGTTAGTGGGGCGTTGGTCTGGTTCACACCTGCCTCAATGCCTGTCGCTCTGTTAAGGGCCCTTTCTCTCTTTTTGTTCGATGGAGAACCTGTCTCATACCAGTCCCTCCATACCAGTTCAAATCTCTCCGTGGTGAGCCTTAAAGCTGCCATGATTCTCTCCCTTTGTTCTAGCTCTTTTATTTTGTCTCTCCAAGTCTGGACAGTAGGCGGTCTCCTGGATTGCAAACAAATTGTAATGCTTTTTAAAGCTGCTAGTCTGAAGATGTGGTGTAGCTTCTTTTGAGGCCTAGAAAGCTTTAAATGTTCCCTACTTGGAAATCCCAAACATAGGGTGTCAAAAGTTCTTATCAAGGAAACCCCCAAGGTTTCCTGAATCTGATTATGTACCTGCCGCCAGTAGCCATCTAACTTTGGACATCCCCAGAAAATGTGAAAATGCGAACCCACCCCCCGCACCCTCTCCAGCATCTGTTTGTGTAATCAGGGTTGAAGTGCTGAGTTACTGTGGGAGTTCTAAAAAAACGCATCAAGACTTTCCAGTAAAACTCGCCCCATGTGGGTGAAGCTCTGATGTGCCAGCCTTGGGAAAGTACCCTCTGCCATTCCGTGCTTTTTAATTGCATGTTTGATTCCCTTTCCCATCTGTACTTAACCTCCTCAACTTGTCCCAGATGCTGGTCTGTCAACAGTCTGTAGGACTGAGAGATGAGTTTCACTTTAACTCTTAGGGTGATCCAACTATAGAGGAGTTGCTCTAAATCTGTTAGGGGTCTTAAAAGCTGTTGTAAATGAGTGGATTGCTGAATAAAATGCCTTACTTGTAAGAATCTAAAATGATCTTCTTTTCTAAGTCCATATTTTAACCTCAGGTATTGGAATGTGGTACAAATGCCACCCTCCAACAGGTGAGTGAACCTGGTGAGGCCCTGGCACTCCCAGAACCGGTACCCCGCATCCCAACTAGGGGGACCAAAAGGTGCATGATGACGTATGAGGGATAAGGGACCCAACCCTCTCGGAACCCTCAGTTGCCTGCGTAGAGTCAGCAACACTCGCAGGGTGTGCCAAGTCCATGGGTTTTCCACCTTGCACACTACACCCCAGGAAACAGAAGCCGTGGGGAAAGCCCAAAGTGTTATCTTTCGGGCTTGCTCCAACTCCATAGGGAACCATCTATTATTCACCTTCTGTTTCATCCAGGCATACAGCCAGGGGGCCTGTGCCGCCAAGTAGTAGTCTTTAATATCCAGCAATCCTAACCCTCCCTGCTCCCGCCTGGTGCGAAGAATCACCCTTTTCAACCTGGGCCTTTTGCCCTGCCATATGAAACTCAATATTAGACGGTCCATTTCCTTTAAGAATGCCTTGGGGGGGAGGCAATCGGTATTGTCTGGAATAAAAAAGTAAACTTGGTAACACATTCATTTTCATGGAGTGTACCCTTCCCAAAAGGGTTAAAGGGAGCAGTCTCCACCTGCCCAGGTCTTGTCTAATAGAGTCCCGGAGTACGGGGTAGTTGGCAGAGATGTGTCCGCCGAGACTCTTATTCCCAGGTACCTGACTGTGTTGTTTGGAGCCCACGCAAACTGAAAATTGGATTGCAATTCCGGTGATGGGCTCCCACTTAACTGTAATGCCTCAGATTTAGAGAGGTTCATTTTATACCCTGCTAAATCCTGGAGTGATTTAAAATTTTTGTAAGAAAGGGAAGCGAGACGACTGGGTCCCCTAGATAAATAAGCGTGTCATCTGCATATAATGAGACTTTATGAATCTGGGAACCTACCTTAATTCCCACCACCTGGGGGTGATGTCTGATCTGCTCAGCTAGGGGCTCTAGGGAAAGGGCGAACAGCAGCAGGGAGAGTGGGCATCCTTGGCGGGTTCCTCGCGATATAGGAAATCTGGCTGAGACACATTCATTTACACTAATCACCACTTCTGGCTGAGAGTATAGCGCTTTGACTGCCCCTATGAAATTGTCCCCCATATTAAACTTTCTGAGGACGGATTGGAGAAAAACCCAATCAATCCTATCGAATGCCTTTTCAGCATCGATATTTACTGCTAGTTTAAGAGATGTGGCTGTTTTTTGGGAGGAGATTATATTCAAGAGACGCCTTACATTGTCCTGCAGGAATCTACCCAAAATAAAGCAGGTTTGATCCAAGTGTACGAGATCACTAATGACTAATTGAAGTCTCCGAGCTAGTATACCAGTGAATAGTTTTAGGTCTGTGTTTAATAGGGAAATGGGTCTGTATGATCCGCATTCCTCTGGTGGTTTACTTGGTTTCAACAGTACCGATATTTTGGCGTACTTCCATGATGGGGGGATCTGTAGGGCCCCTCTCAGGATTGCATTAAATGTTTCCAGTAGGAAGGGAAGAAGGTCTGACTGAAAGGTCTTGTAAAACTCTGCGGGGTACCCGTCTAATCCCGGAGCTTTAGTATTTTTGAGCAAGGAGATCTGATTTTTAATCTCTTGCATTGTGATAGGGGTCCCCAACTTTACCCCACTAGCCGGATCCAGGACCGGGAGATGGATCCCTTCCAAATACTGAGTAATTTTAGTCTCATGATCTGGGAGTCTTTCTGCTGTATACAATTTTTGGTAGAAGTCAGCAAAACATTTCATTATGTCTAACTGGGATGTAACCTGATCCCCGTCTAGTCCCTTCCTAAGTTTTAATACTGCCCTCGATGCTGCCTCTTTACACAATTGGACTGCTAACAGTTTACCTGCCCTGTTGCCCTTCTCATAGAAGAGCTGCCTGGCAAACCTGCAGCTGGTTTCTATTTGATGGTATACCAACCTGGACAGCTTTTCCCTGGCTGTGTCTAGTTCCTTTTCTGTCTCCACCTGATTATGTTGCTTATGCTGAACTTCCAACTCAAATACTACTCTTTCTAGCTTTCTCTGTTCCTCCTTTCTATTTTTATTAAGCTTAGATGTGTATGCAATAATTTTACCCCTTAAATATGCTTTCAATGTGTCCCAATAAATCGTAGGGGGGGTATCCGCCTGATTGTTTAGTGCTTGAAATTGCTCGATCTCTGTTTTGATCATCGTTTTGAAAGCCTCCTTATTGATAAGGCTCAGGTTTAATTTCCATGTCTGATGTTGGTTTGCAGCCTGCAGCAATAGTTTTAACAGGACCGGAGCATGGTCAGATAGGGTAAAACTGCCTGTTCGGGCTGAATTTAATGTCCAGGTCCAACCCATGGTAACCAGCAGGAGGTCACTCCTACTATACCTAGAGTGCCTGGGAGAATACAGAGAGTAGTCTCTCGTGGTGGGATGTAAAAATCTCAAGGCGTCCGTCATGCCATGTTCGTGGATGAGTCTATGGAGTGTTGTTGAGGCTTTAGATCTGCTACCTGGTTGTGTCCCAGATTTGTCTAAATGGGGGCAGATGATTGTATTGAAATCTCCACCCACTATGCTAAGAGCAGAATCAAACCTAGGGAAGGCAGACAGCATCTTTGCTAAGAAGGCAAATCTAAGGTTTTCCTAATTGGGTGCATATATGTTAAGGATGGTACACCTGTGAGCCCCCAAGTCCACCTCTACATGTATGTATCTTCCCTTGGGGTCAGACCTCACCACTATCTCCTTAAATGGGAGGTTTCTCCTTATTAATATAGCTACCCCTCATTTGTGCGGTTGGGTTTGACAGGATGAAGAGAAGACTTGCCCCACCCAGGACCTCCTCAATTTGGAACGCTCCAATTGTGTCAAATGTGTCTCTTGAAGCACGGCAATATCCACCCCGAAATCTCTCAATTCTTTCAGGACCCTAGCCCTCTTGATAGGGCTCCCCAAGCCCCTTACATTATAAGTGGCTATTTGAATTTCAGCCATACTCTTTTGACCATGGATCTAGTATGGTCCGACCCTTGGGGACCCCTCTCCCTAAGCTTTTGTTCGACTCACACACCACCTTTCCGAAACAACAAAAAACAGTGTCAAGTTTCGTAACCAACCTTATAACTATATACAAATTGACAGTTTTTATCTCTCTGTCATGCTGTGTGGTTTTATAACACATCCTCTTATGTACTTCAAGGTGATACTTCAGATGGTACAGGGAAGGGGTAAAGAAGGGGGGGAGAGGAGACAACGGAACTCTCTATGTAGGTACGTTTAAAGCTGGACCTATAATCAGGACGTTGAAAAACATCAGTACTACAGTGTGTCATCGAATTCATACCTTCAGTTCGGCTAAAAACCTTCCCCCCTCTCTTGTTAAGGTATCAAGTGTTACAGCTCTGAATTCAGGGAATGTAGCTGCCCTAGCTCGGTTAATATGCTATTATTGGAGGGCTGAACTGATAGTAATAATCATGTTATGGTTAACAGCATATTGTCCCCCCCCAAGCAGGTCTCCAAACTTTATCCTAGGCATGTATAGCTTTTCTAAATTTTTCACAGTCAGTAAGAGCCTAGTGAATTCACTCTCGCCAACAAGCTCCTACATAGCAACTGTTACCCAGTCTTATTTGGCTGTGCTTCAGCCTGCTTCGTTGGCAATCTGGAGTTGTTTCTGGGTTTCGGCAGTCACGGATGTCATCCCGATTGGCACTGTAACCAGTCTAACTGCCGTGTGTACCTTCTGCCAGACACTCCCGTTATGAGCCTCTGGCTTTTTCCGGTAAGCCAAATGCCAGGCCAAGACCTCCAGCTCTTGCTTTGGGAAGTGAGACTGCAGTTTGTCTATCTTGATCCCTTGGTCTGCCAAAAACTTCCTCACTTCCATAATGTCCGCAAAACGCTTAATAACTCCTTCACAGGTCTTCACCCGAAGCCAGGCTGGATAGTTAAGTTAGACCTTCATTCCCTTTTGCCTCAGGGTTTTCATTGCTGCTAGGATCAATCGCTGTTGCAATATTGTTCATGTTGCAAAATCGTGGTCAAAATAGAGTGGCTGGTCCCCGAAAATAACCTCTTTGCGACCCCACGCCATTTTAAGGATTTGTTCCTTGACTCTGTAATCCAGAAATGCCAGGATTATCGATCTGGGCCTGGCGTTAGGACTTCTTGGTGGGGCCATGAGTGCTCTATGAGCCCGAACTATACCGAGTGGCTCTTCCTTGGGCCAGCTTAGTAATTCTTGTAATATACTTTCCATAAATGGCACCATGTCCCCCGATTCTGTTTTCTCAGGGATCCCGTGAATTCTTATATTATTTTGTTGTTGCCTATTCTCTAATTCTTCCACCCTTTTACTCAGTTGTAGCTCTCTGTGGTGTGGGTTTAGAAGTGCTGAGTTATGCACATCTGTCTCTTTGCAGTATTCTGTCAAGCAGGCCTCTACTGCTCCCACGTGCCTCTCGACTACCCGGAGATCGCGCTTGGTGTCGGCTACTGTTGTCTCAATGTGTTGCAACATTTCGCCGATTTTACTTAACTGAGTGCAGAGTTGTTTAGAAGTGATTGTGAATTCAGGCTCATCCTCAGTATCTCTGGTTTGTTCAGGTTCTGCCATTACAGTTTGTAGACCCTGTTTAGCTGCTGGAAAAGGTTGCCAGGTTAAAGTCTGTTGGAACGGCTCTCTAGAAGTGCCTGGTGCTGAGAATTCTCTCAGTTTCTGTCTTGTAGCCATATGTAGGCTAGCTGGTGCAGGTTTTTTGGCCTTTTATTTCTTTCTGGATGCCAGGATGGTTTAGGATTCTATCAGGTCAGGCAGAGCTTCAGCTCCAAGCGGCCATTAGCAACGCTTCAGTAAGGTGCCTTTTGAAGACTTTGTGAAACATATTAATTGGTTCTTGAGTTATAAAGTGTTGAATGTTTTGCTTTTGAGCATACAGTTCTCATTAGAATTTTCAGGATAGGTGTTTGGTACAACCTAAGAATTTTAAGGTCATGAGCCAAAGCTTTTGTCATGAAAAAACATTTTATGTTGTGATCTTTGAGCCATAGTAAAATTTTCACTGTTTGGAAAAACTGCATGAAGTTTTGCATGCCTGGTCATGATGCCATGTTCTTATGATAGGGTATGCTTTGTGGCAGTTGTTTATCTGGATTCTGATATCAAGGAAGTGTAATAATACAAATATTTTTTTTTTTTTGGGGGGTCCTTGCTTGTGTCCAGAGTGAAAATGATTTGGTATTCTGTTCTAAAATTTTCAGGATAGATGAAGTTCAGTCCAGGGAGGCCCCTTTTGAAAATGTTATGAAAGAAAATATTAATGGCCAGATTTTGATAAATGCATAATCTAACTTTGGGATGACCTCAGATCTGCAGAGAGTAGTACTCTACTTAGTAGCTACTGCTTTTTCTTTATATATCTCTAAGTCATTCCACATCAATATCACCATTCCATGCTATTCTTCTGAATGACCTGGAATGGTGTTGCTGATGTCATAGAATATTCAGACAGTATGAAAAGAGAGAACTGCACCTGCTGAGGAGAAATGGATCCAAGATACTTACAGTTCAAAGGCAACTCAAAGACATTATCAGTTTAAAAAAAAAAGGTCAAAAACGTATCAGAAGATTGGATGAACACTAGAAGGACAACATGGGGGCATCTAGAGGTGTAAAAAATGTTCTGTTTTGAAAGGCTACACCTGTAATTCAATGGCAAGCAGCCAGCCACTCCCCTTTCCTGAGCTATATAAGCAGTTCCTCCCAGCTTCTTTCTGAAGCACTTTTTACTTTGCAGCCGGAGGCTCTGTCGGTCTGTCTTCTCTCCTGGGGCCTACTGGGCCCCCCCCCCTTGTGCTTGCTTGGACTTTGTTTGGTTTGTGCTGGACTTGTTTTTTTGTTCTCCTGTTTTTGGTTTGTGTTGCTGGCTTCCAGCTGCTCTGTGCTCCCGTTTATGCTGCTTTCCTTCCTGCCCCTGTCCTTGTGTTTGCTTTGTTTGTTTCTTTTGGGCTTTTTAGTTTTCTAGCATCCTATGTATACACTGCTAATAATGCTTCAGGTTACACGTTGTGTTTCCTTGCCTCAAGCTGCCCTGTGCCTGTACCCCCAGGCTCCATTTCTCACCTGATACTGTAGGCCTCTGTCCACTGCATGGTTCTCTGTATGCTTTAGCTCAACCTGCTTTTCTGCCTAACAGTCCTCAGTTCCTGCATTTATTATTGTATGGCTCAGCTCACATTGCAGTCTGCTGCCTTGCTTCACTTAATTGATTATACCTAGTTCATGGCTTTGCTGCCTAGCTAATAACAACTCCCTGTTTACTGCCCATTTATTCACCAGATTTCAACAAACCCTCAGTGCAACTGCACTTGTTATCCATATGTTTCAACTCAGTTACAGCTTCTCTGCTTCTGCTGTCTCAGTGCTTATCCACCTTACTTCATTCCACCTGTTCAGGCTCACTCTGTAAAGCTAGCCCATGGCATTCAAACCTGCTTTCATGCAATTGTACCAAGCTCTCATTACTGTTGTTTTTAGTGCATTGCCAGTCCCTATAGTCCTATCAGTTCCTCTGTATATTCAGCCTACCTGCTCTTGGAAGCTATAACTAATTGTTGCTGGTTGCTGCTCACCTACTTTTGTACACTGCTTCTTTATACTCTGGAGGTCAGCCCAGCTACAGCTGTTGCTGTAAACTAGTTCTAAAACTGCATGTGTGTCACAGTACTTTACTGTTGCTTCCTTGTTTTTCCTATGATAGGGGACTGTGGAGTTGTAGTGAAGTGTCGTGGCCCCATATGACCAACATACCTCATGTCCGGCTATTGCTTCCACTGCTAAAATTCTCTGAGTATTTGTCACCTTTATTTGGCACTCATTGATGGACTGGTTGGCTAGCCTTGCTCCACTAAAGGCCCAGGTTACCTTGAGCCGAAGCTTTATTTAAAATATGTATGACTTGCATGATGACCTCCAACACTCAGCGTTTCCATTGTTACATATGCTTACCATGCTACTTATCGCTGTCTATACTGTACTTGCTGTGTTTCTTTTGCTGCTTAGTACCTGAGATTCTCTCCAGTGCCTTGTGTGGCCTGCTCCATTGCTACATGAGATTAGCCAACTATGCCCATCAGTTTGTCTCAAGCTCGCTCGCAGCAGACAGTCTCACTCTGTACCCTAGTCTGCATTCTGAGCATGTGATGCCTGGTGTGGGGTCCTTCCTTTCTGGCCCATAGTGGCAATGTCCTCACTCTAGGTGGAGCTTTAGCCATTTTTATGCAGCGGTGTCTCTTGATGTTGAATTTTTACTATGCTGTGAAGGGAGGATATATTGCTATCCTTTAGCTACAGCACCAGCTGCCTAAGGCACCTTCTATGCTATTCTCCCCTATGACTGCCTCTGGTTCACTTGGTTTGTTTTTAGATTGGTAAGCTTTTCGAGCACCTCAGCAGTCATTGCTCTCCTTTTCCCACCTTGGAGGAGATGTGTTGCAGAGTTCACTCACAGCACTTCTCGGCATTCCTGTTAGAGGGATAGTGTGAGAGCCCTCTTCCAAATTGGAATATTTTCCACCCCCCCTTAATTGGGTTGTCAAATTACAGCAGCAGAGTCATCACTAAACAAACTATCCTGTGCCTGGAGGGAAGGTGACCCTAACCTTGGATCCCCAGAGATTTCCTCCTAGAAGGTTTTTTCATCTCCTCCATGCCTCTGGTCATAATAATTAATTAGCCTTAGTTAGTATTCACTGGTTTACTTAGTTAGGTTCCACTGTTGGATGGAGGTGGGTGATGTGTTTACTTGCCATTCCCCCTCTCCTTAGGAAGCCCCCTGCTGTCATCAAGGCAATCCATTGTACCCGTGCTATTCTGCCAACCTGTATATATATCAGTTATGTTTATCAAGTTGCCTGTTGCTGTCACTCTGCTCTCTGCCTCGTGGCCACTGATCACTAATGGTCCTTTGGCACTGCTGCAGTTTCTTTTGGGGATTCTTCCCAATGTACCTTTAACCATGGGGAAACTTCCCATAGCACCTCTAGGGGTGGAACCCTCTTCAAGGGTTCCTTGCCTTTGGCACCCTACAAGGTGGTAATTCCTCATGGAATAGAGAGTGTGAATAGCCAAAGTAACACAGTTGCACAATCATAACACTAAACTGGATGCGTGGGCCATTGAATTGAAAGGCTACACCTGTAGTTCAATGGCCAAGCAGCCAGCCACTCTCCCTTCATGTGCTACATAAGCAGTTCCTTTCAGCCTCTTTCTGAAGCACTTTTTTCTTTGCCCCACCCATCCTCCCATTCTCCCCTCCTCCTCCTCCAGCAGCTCGCCTCTCTCTCCTATGGGGATTCTTCCTAAGGTACCTTTAGCCAAGGGAAGCTTCCCACAGCACCTTCCTTGCCTTTGGCACTCCTACATGGTTGTAATTCCTCATGGAATAGAGAGTGTGAATGGCCAAAGCAACACAGTTGCACAACTATAAGACCAAACTGGATGCATAGGCCATTGAATCATCTTTAAATACTTTCTGCAACAGATTGGGAAAGTCCCACTAATGACTGTCATAAGAGCACAAAGTGGCACTGGCAAAGAGCATTGTTTCTTTTCTGCAATTTATATTTTCCCCCAAACACCAGAGCTCACTCATCTTAGCAGTGATGTCCCAGACCTGTCTGAAGCCTTCTACAGTGCTTACCCCCTTTTCCCCATACCATGCTGCCTGTGAGGACCCCACTGCACCATAGTGCTGGGTGAAATTAGAAAAATCAATTTTCTGCACTGTTTATAAAATTTTCAGGCCAGCCCATTGGCACAGGGGTTGAATTTATGCTTGTAACGCCAGGTTGACGGGTTCGGGAATAGACCTGGGTTGTCCGAGGGCTGGCCAGGGGAGAAGGATTGAGTGTTCCCAGGACTGCTCTCCTTCTCCAGGGGAAGGGGGAGGGGTGTCCCTGGCATTTGGTGACCCCTGGCAGAGGCTGGGGATCACTATAATAGCCAGCGACAGCAAGAAACCTAGGGGCGGGATGGACACTGGCATCATTGCACATTCCAACCCCCTGCTAATGGGGAAAAACTAGCCTGCCTACTGCCTCCATGATGCCCACCCCTAGGCTGAAATTGACTCCACAGGCTGACTCCTGCCCTATACCATTGATGGTGGCACCCTTCAAGGGAAGGTCAGGTGCCACGGCACCACCTTGGGAGGGGGAGCCAGGGGGCCTGGTAGGGCGGCCAATTTGGGGAAGCTGCAGTGAGAAGGAGTCCATGACCCAGTGGAGGACAAGCAGCCAGTAGAGGTGCAAAAAGAATAAATGAAAAAAACATTTCACCAACTTTGTGTAATTGTGTGCAATGTGAGAAACAAGACAATGTGCTAAAAATGGGTACATTTGTTTGAAATTGTGCTTTTTTAGAAAATTACATTTTTAAAATTGTGAACTTTGAAAAAATGGAAAGTTTTCTGAAATCACACATTTTTAAGAAGTCACATTTTCAAAAATGCACTATTTAGGAGAAATGGTGCTATTTTAATAAAAAATGTATCAGCAAAATAATGTCGTGTTTTGGGCGCTATTTTGTGAAACATTGTGTGAATGCGACATCTTCAATTTCACACAGTTTTACAAGAGTACTAAATATTTTGACCAGCACTACTGCATTACCACCTGTGGTGCCCCTGGTGGTTGTGGAGCAGAGGGCAAAGACACCCCACCCTCTTCAGAGAAGGAGCACAACCAATGGGATTCTCAATCTTCCTTCCCCACCAGCCCTCCATTCCTTCAAGTTTGGGTCATGAACCCAGGCTAATGGCACCATTAGCAGCAGTGATACCCCTTTATCAGTTGGTTGGTAAGAAGATAGTTTAAATACTTTCTGCAATTGATTGATAAGCCCGTTTAACAGCAGACATGAACATGTCACTATACAAATTAGGAAATCACATCACAATTTCCCATGCCTCCTGAGGAAACACCAAATCAATCATAAAATCTAACATTGCCTTAAAACTCAGCAAAAATATTCTGCTGAAAAGAGAGACAAATGCCTAATAGAAATATAGCATCCATACATTTCAAACATTCAAAAACGAACTGGTATACCTCAGAGTGAACAATGCAGAAACACACAAGCATGCAACTATGACTACAAGTAAATTCCTGAAAGCAAGTCATACAAACCCACACTGCAAAGTAAATCCAAAGAATACTGAATTGCATTCTAAATATACTTTAAAGCAGCCCAGCTTTCTCTTTGGTTAAAACAAGCAAGCTTAAGTCACATTGTAAGCCGAACCTCCAGTGAACTGTCATGTAACCAGGAAGCAAGTCTGAATAACCTTTTTTAAAGGGATACTATTATGCAAGACATGCTTCTCACGTGTTTTATTGGCACTGGCCATATAAACACTTATTCATGATTATTAAAACCAAAAACCGCTTTGTAAGTGGAATGCAATATTTCCAAAGCAGGTGTTATACCTCATAACATGCCTTGGTGTAATTTATTGCCCTCACCTTCCATCAGGCAGTAAACTCGCTCCTTTGTGTTTTACTAGGTTCTATGTGATAATAGTAAAAACAAAATAGGTGAGGTACACATGGGCAACAAGAAAATGGCGATGGCAAAGAGAATCCACACCAAAAACAGCGACCTTCAAAACAGCATTCCCCATTCATAACGATAACACACTCCAAGACTGCAAATAAACATTTTACTACAATGCGCCACAGTACCCCAGCATACTTCACCCTCCACACACCAGTTTTGTACAGTAGCTGTTTTTACCCATGGCTTTTTTTTTTACTGGCGCTGTTCTTACAGGTGCTCAAACTGAGTCACTCTTATTGAGTTGCTCAATCTGAGTCGCCCATATCACAGGATACCATTTTACTATGGTACAATACCTGCTGTGAAATGTTTTACTCCTTACTTTGCACAGGATAACCCAACTGATATTCAACAGCTTCTAGCCAATGTTACAGCTCAGATGATAAAACACAGCATAGACAGTTTGAAAGAAACAAGTCTCTTAAAGGGTAAGTGACTCTGGTGAGATTTCATACTGGATTTCCTTGTTTCCAAGTTTAAGGTCTAATATGTTTTACAGTTGCTTTACCCAAGACAGTCCTGCTCAGATGCAACATCTCGTGTTCAGTGTAAACTTGCTACTATCCATTTCTGTAGCTGAATGGACTGTATGTAGCACTGAGATTTGAGTGACATGCTCAAGAACACACAGTGAGTATCTGGCTCCAGCAACCTTGAACCTGTTGTGATTTCTTGGTTCCAAAGCTGGTACTCTAATAAACGGTCCACATTGCTTCTAGGTGGTTTATCTGGATATGTATTATGTTTAAGGGTATGCTGTTTCAGTAATAGGAAACCCTAGCTCACAAAACCAAAGAAAAGGAGTCTTTACCAAACTGCAAGCTGCTAAAACATGTTTATCATGTACACATAAAAACAGCAGCCATAGTGACAAAATGACTCAACGTTTCACACGTCACAAAGAAAGCATGTGACTTGTGTGAAATGTTGATTCATTTTGTTACAATGGATGCTATTTGATGTGTACATAACAAACATGTTTTAGCACCTTGCAATTTGGTAAGGGGTCCTTTCCTTTGGTTTTGTGAGCCAGGGGTTCTAATTACATGGTAATTTCCACTTTTTTTGTCCTTATGCTCCAAGTTTCTTTTTTGAGCTACCTTAATAGTCAACAGAAGCAGTAGGGGCTATTCCATTGAGAAAACAAAATATTTCATTTATCTTTATTACTTCAGCTGCCACTGTTGCCACCATTTCCATGGTGACAACTTTGTGACCCACTGAGTAACTTTGTCCCAGCCTATACAGTGTGCACCTTGTAGACATTTTGGGACCCACTGAGCCATATGTTACAGCCTATACAGTGTGCACCTTGTAGACATTTTGGGACCCACTGAGCCATATGTTACAGCCTATACAGTGTGCACCTTGCAGACATTTTGGGGCCCACTAAGCCATATGTTACAGCCTATACAGTGTGCACCTTGTAGACATTTTGGGGCCCACTGAGCCATATGTTACAGCCTATACAGTGTGCACCTTATAGACATTTTGGGGCCCACTGAGCCATATTTTACAGCCTATACAGTGTGCAGCTTGTAGACATTTTGGGGCCCACTGAGCCATATTTTACAGCCTATACAGTGTGCACCTTGTAGACATTTTGGGGCCCACTGAGCCATATGTTACAGCCTATACAGTGTGCACCTTGTAGACAGTTTGGGGCCCACTGAGCCATATGTTACAGCCTATACAGTGCACAATTTGTATTGTTTTTTGTTCCTTGATTCTCTCAGTCTGTATGGTTTCATGGCTGTTTAGGTGAAGTGGCATAGAGGGCCACAAGATGTCTACAAGGCACACACTGTGCACACACTGTAGAGGCCAGAAATTAGTGGCACAATGGACCACAAAACCTCACCATGGAGTTTGTGACAATGGTGGCAATCAAACTACTGAAGAAGACCCAACTATTTCTCTAAGTGGAGTGGGTCTTATTGTTTTCATTCACAGTGTTTTTGACCCTTTAGTCAGCTCCAGGGCACTCCCAAGACCAAGACTATCTGTCCTCTAGAAATTGATGTTAGCAACCTGGAACAACACCTCCCCCCATCCACACACACTCATTATCAGAATAATATTGAAATCACTTTAAAATACTTTTTACATAAAGGATACAGCAGTATATAAAACTACTTGCATCTAGTCTTCAGTCTGGGTTTGTCCTTTCTTTATCATTCTTCCTTTTGTAAAGAATTTGAACGGTCATATGAAGTGAAGGATTGATGATTATCAAGATTGAAGCATGCTATTTATAACTAGATCATGTACGGCAAGGGCTGGTGCAGCATGATTTATTCACAGTGCTCTGACAGGGGGCTATAACCCTTGTCTGAGAAGATCCTTGGTTAGCTAAGACACCTTCTCAGTCTTCATGTTGTCCCAAACTCCTTTAAAGGAAGCTTTCTTTCAGTACTCAGGATATTCAATGAGAGAAACGTTCTGTTTGTAAGATATGCAGCACCACTCGCAAGCAGCAGTTCATTGCAACTGCAACCATTTAATAATGCTTTTACACTCAGAAACACCCAGTGAAAAATTGTAATAAAATAACCATATGCGTTACATGAATCTAAGGTATCTGCATTTCTTGCATTCAGTTCAAGATGTGTTCTTTGCAGGCAGACACTTCCTGAAAGTCTCTTTTTTTTGTTTTTACTGAGACATTCCTATGCAAGTCTGCAACAACGTTCTTCCAAGCACCAATTACAGAGTGCACAGACAGTTTGCACCAGCTACTCCTTTTGCAACTCAGAGAAGTTAAAGAAAGCACATTGGTATCTATGCATTAAAGTATGCTGGCCACATGCACAATGATATGTTACATGTAGGGCTACATTATGCACATCCCGGACATTCTATGGACAACAACTGATGCATGAAGAAAGACAAGTCCCTGTGCATGTCTTCTCATACCTAAATAGGCTCGATCCTGTGTAGCTGCCCATATGGTCAGAGTTGGGGATGAATGACAGTGTGCCTGCAGCAGGCTACTTGGTAAACAGATGCACTAAGCAGAATAATGATGCTTGGCGCATGCATGGAGGAGCCCAAATTATGCCATGCAAATGCAGCCTTACGTGGTGCTTGACCACAGAGTATTCTTTTCTGGGGTCTGTTTGGCCCCACTAAATTGCTGCTGGCCATCTCCAGCCCCCTCCCCTAGACCTGGAAGGCTCAAAACCCCTTGGCTGGTGGCTATTACATTATTAGACCTTTAAGTAATAAAAACTCCCACTTGACATAGGAATACTGTAATCCTGACTGCAGTATGCCATATCCAATGATCCCTTGTTTTCTCAGAGCATGGATTTAACTACAGTTACATACTGGTCTTCTGATTAGAAGTCTGGTATCCTCATTGACTCTGCCCCCTGGCCACCCCTTCCCCTCTGGATTTCTATACTCTTGAGAGAAGGGGCTGCCAGGGAGTAGTGAATGATGACCATGTGTGTTATGTTGGGGCTGACTTTGCAGTGCATATCTGCATGGCTTAAAATGCACCTTTATAGGATTATACCAAGCACAATGGTGCATAGAGTCCATGGTCTCAACCTGGCTCAGACTTATTGCATGCAAGTTATAATCCTTGCGGTGTAGATTAAAGGCTGTGTAGATAGTTCATTATGTGCTTTGGCTGGTTATTTGAAAGCAGCCCAAAATGTCAACCTACGTCCATGCTTTTATCTGATTCCAAAAGAGTAGTAATGCTGAATTAATGGAATAAAGTAAAATGACACTGGGCAGAAGACCTGATCACACACTGTGCATTGTAGCATCTTCTGGTAATAGTGAATGTGGATACCATTGGGAGACCATGTATGAGACTTTTTGCATCACAGTCTAGGAGTCAGGACTCAGGAGGAATGGTGCACAGCATGTATATAATTGGAGTAGAAAAGAGTCTGTGAATGATGATGGACTGGGGGGACTCAGAAGAGATACTGAGATGAAGAAGGGTATAATGGTCAGAAAAGTCCAAAAGAACAAAGAGAATGAAGCGGGTTGGATACCCCTAGGGCAGTGTTTGGGCTGGTAGCCTTCTCTGAACACATCCTTTATGAAGACTCTGCATGAGCTGAAGTTCAAGAGAAGGAATATTTGGTCCGATTGGCTCCAAGACAACTGCTTAATAAAGTAAGTAATCCCATACTGTCCGTAGCATTCATTGTTAAATGTCTGTGAGTGCAGCATTTACTGTTTTGGTGTAATGTGTACTGGGGTGGGGTCTAAGGTTCTGGCCATCAGAGGGAGGACTCAGTGAAAAATGCAAGACTGGATGAATGCAACAGAGGAAGGCAGACAGATAAAGACAACTACTTGTGGTAATAGTCCAAAGCTGATCATTTGTTGTCTGTATGAAGACTAAGAATAATCAAGTTACAGCAGCAGTGCATGTTACAGTACACCTTGTTATTCAATTTACAGTGCCGTTATATTTCTGTCTTATAAGATGCTCGTTTTCCCCATTTGGAGTTCTCCTTAGAATTTTTTTACTTTTGAAATAAACATAGTGTACCTTTTAATAGGGTTATCCCCAGGTTTTTGTCATTATTTTCTGCTACTGTATGTATGCCCCAGGAGGGATTTTCAGTGCCCTGCATCTGTTTTTCTGATGCAAGTGCAGAAATCCACCTGGAAAGTTAGACCACGAAAAGATGGTCTAATTTTCAGGATGGAATTATGTACTTTTGTAAGAAAAATGGAGGAGAGCCCCACAGCCAATGCAGAAATTGCCATAAACTGCAGAAAATGTTACAAATGCATCCAAGTGTCTGTGACTAGGATGTACACATCAAAACACATCTGTGTGGATGCAGCATGTGTTTGAAATATGAAAGCAAGCAGTGTGCTCAGCACTTTGCTAGTCCTGCTTTCCTTAACACCACATTGCTTGTGACCACATTGAACATGGATGCAACAGACACTGCCTTCTGACCTTTTGGGACAATCTGCAACAGGTACAAATGATGATGAAAACCTGGAAAACCCCATATTAAAAGGTGGGCACCTTTTATTACGTCAAATATCAAAACAAATGCTAAGGCAGACACAACAAGGAAAAAATTGCATCTTACAAGAGAGGAGAGTAAAGGCATTCTAAAATACAGTAAAAAGGGTAAGTCAAAATTGTTCTCCAAGTCCAAGAAAAAGTAGCACTGATAGGTAAAGGGGGCGTAACCCCCTTGCAAATGGGGGTTCTTTGAGACTCCCTCGGAGCCTGTTTAAGTGCTCCCTACCAGGCTAGTGTCCTGCTCTTTGGCTGATCAATGAGTAATAGGGAGCGTTCTGAAACCTCCGGTTACTGTTTCTTTAAGGACTGCCTGTTGCAGTTGTGATTTATTGAAATGGAGGGGTTGTGGGTTGTATGCCCGAGTTCCCACCAGGGACGTGGAAAAATAAATTGCTTCTGTTGTCGCTAATGGTTTAGAGGGAATTCTGCTGGGGGGATGCGATTGTTGTTGAAAATAATGTAACATAGTAATGGTAATTAAGTTGTTCTAACCTGCCTTCCTTTGCAGTGAGGACTGTTTCGGTTAGCTCCTTCATTTTGGTCTGGAACTGCTGAATTGGACCAATCAGTACTTCGGGACTCTGGAAAGCTTCCTGACCAATAGGGGAACTGCTCATAGGGATGGAGACGGCATTATGGGCTATAGCGCTTTTTTCGCACCACTGAGGAGAGAAGATTGTTTGACTGACAGGTGTGCCAGCCACTAGACATGGGTAGCGCCCGAATGCTAAGGGAAGCCCCAGGTTGAGAAGGGGCAGATGCGTAGTACCTGTGGTGAAGGAAGGAGCTGTGTGCTTCTGCGCTGGCAGAGTGTTCACGTGGGAAGCTCATGAAGGCCTGTGTTGGCCGTTTGTCCGCTGTTGAGTGAGACAGATTAAATCCACTGGATGCGGTCAGAGGAGGCTGGTGCCAGCCCAGCTACCCACCAGGCTTGACCTGTTTTGAGGATTGCAGAACCTGCTGAATCACGCTCGGCCCTCGGGAAAGCTGAAGCTGCCGTTGCAGCACTGTGTCCGGCTGAGATTCGTGTGAGCCCTGGAAGCTGATGCCTGGTGTGGTACCCCTCTGGAGTTGCCATATAAATGTGTGAGGAGGCTGGTGAAGTTCAGGCTCAACCCTGTCAGTGGTGCAGAAACTGTTGTTTGCTGGAGTCGTGAGTACTGAGTCAGGGTAGCTCCCTGCTAAGTTGCAACAGTGGTTTCAAGTTGTTTATTATATTGCTGATTGACTAACTGAATCTCCTATCCATCCTGACTTATCTTCAAATATTGTAAAGGCTATCTGTGTCAGGGCCCCAACCAGCTGCCACGGTGGACTAACCATTAGGGCTTGGGTACCCAGGGGCAGTAAACATTTGGGTCAGGCCTGTGCACAGAGCCCTAGGTAGATAAATATAGCGATAAGCCAATCAACTCGATCTCTCCCCTGTCCTTGTTACTTCCCCCCTCAAATAAATCAGATTGTTTGTTTCACAACTATACCCTGGCTAGTTTGTGCATTTATGGTGAATTACTGTATAGTGACTGCAATATAACTGTATCTTACTTTCCAGGGGTTCCCCGGAGTGAGCTGAGAGATATCAGCCTGGAGGCAAGTGTACTAGAGAAAAGTATTGTTGGTACCTCGTGTGAGCCACTAGTGGGATGAAAGGGGGGTTGCAGTAGCCCAGAGGGCTGTGACCGAGGCAGACTAACCCCGACCTCTGGGTGGAGGCACCCGCCAACAGATCTGGGCCCTTTACCCTGTCTCCGCGGAGGCAGGCAGGGGTAGTAACCCTAAGCATAGCACCTCCTGGGGGTTACAGGGGTGCTATGATATCCCAGTCAAATATTCAAATAAATGATCCACCACTCAGCCCAGCCACTTTGAAAAAGCACTGTACTGCTTAGTTATAACCCTCACATCATGCTAGACTCTCACTTTAGATTCTCCAGGAAGGAAAACAGAGAGCAGTGGATGGCAGCTATGCACAACCAGTGTGTTGTGCCACTGAGGGGTTCCAATTCCCTGTAGCCTCAAGAGCAAAGCTCAAGAGGTCCATAGGAATGGCACTGGGTCAGTTATAGGAATGCATGACCATGGAGGGATTTAAATAGGTTCTCAAAACCTATTTATGGAATCAAACATCCTATGAATGATCCAACGTTGCCTTTTATCTGCTTTTATCTACATTTTATTGTTTTACATTTTGTGAATTTATAGTTTATTTGTTTATTTAATTGTTGTTATGCGCCTTGGTTTGGTGAAAGGTGCATTATAAATAAAGAATTATTATTATTATTATGTTGTTGCATACAAAACCAGAGCAGCACTATACCGCACTGTCAAAAGAGCGACTGTACTTAAATACAGTAAAAAATTTGTTTTCTGTGGGAGCTCTGCCCCACGCACCCCCTATTAAGGGGGGGCCATGCCTCCAAACCCCCATTAAAATAATGTCCTCTGGGGGGGTACAATTCAGGGAAAGGAAAAAAGACAAGAAAAAAATAATTAACAAATCTAATCTGGGACCAGGAATAGAACCCTGGTCCACAGCCACTCCATTGTCCTCCAGCGCTGATGGCTCTACTTTCTGATCCATGATAGCTGATCAGTAGACCCCCTTCCAGCAGAGCTCTTACCGTCTGCAGCAGAGCTTTCCAGAAACAGTTACAGGGTCACTGCTACCGCTCCACACTATTTGTGTCATGCGGCATTGTGTACCCTGTTGCTGTTCTTCCCTACACTGTTACTGTTGCATGGTTTTGCCCTGTGGCAATGTATTTATGACATATTGACCTGGTATGTGTAGGAATCAGAACCCCAAGGTGACACAGCCGACTGGTTGGGCATAGAGTTGCCCATCCATTATTTTCTATAGTGTTTAGGCATCCCTAAAAGTGTTATAAAAATAGTCTGTTTTTTTTAATAGAAAGAGACATTTTTGCTGCTGTATTTTGTTTTGTGATTTACAGTTGGTTGTTAAGGTCAGTTGAGTGGTCGTTAGGGATCAGACATCTCTATGTCTTTAGTGTGGGTTTCTATTGGTTATTAGTTGTGTATGAAGGGATTTAAAAAAAAACATTGCCATCATATTTCTCTATAAGAGAGGGGCTCTATCTTGATGAATTATGTCTGCGATTGTAAGTAATTAAAAATATCTTTTTGATCCTGATTGTTATTTTAGTATAAGTGTATGAATGTTTTACTCTCATCAGCCATTTTCAGAAAAACTGCCACTGCCATTGTGCCACATGGGTTTTGCTAACTGCTTGAGTAGCGTGCGGTGGTACTGTTGCAGGTGTTTTGTTTACTATATAGCTTGTGGAACCTCTAGACATTTTCAAAATGTTGTTGTACCACAGTAGGGTACAATCGATATCGGCTGATAACATTGTCTGCAAAATAAAGGGGGACACTACAACGCAGGCATAACATCAGTGTTGGAAAGACCGCCTGGCCACAACATTGTGATGCAAAATACCATGGACCACTACTCCACCTTGCTGTTGCCAGAGTCCCACAGTCCTGCCCATGGAGCCAGCAGTACAGGTATGGATGAAAGGGCGCAGTGACCAATGGACAAATCCCGGTGCCTGCCCCGCCACTGCAAGTGCAGCAACTGCTGTTCTGGGAAGCCTCAGCCACTGTGTGCCTTCACTACGATATTTTTCTTGACACAGTGGTCTCCATCCCCCACTGCAGTACAGGCACCGGGATTCGTCCATCTGTCATTGTGCCCTGTCATCCATAGCTGTACGGCTGGCACTGTGGGCAGGTCCGTGGGACTCTGGCAACAACAAGGCGGAGTGGTGGCCTGTGGTATTCTGCACCACGATGTTGTGGCCGGGCGGTCTTTCCAACCTTGATGTTTTGCTTAAGTTGTAGTGTCCCGCTTTATTTTGCGGGCAATGTTATCAGTCGGTACCAGTACAATCATGTTGCATGACCTTTTGAGCTGTGGTACATCAGCATTTTGAAAACCACCAATTTCCATATACAGCAGCAGCTGACTAGCCAAATATACAAGAGCTAAAAAGGCAAAAGGTGCAGCGTGAGCAGCCAGACATGGAAATGACCAATGACTTGAGTAACAACGTTCGCTTTGTCAAGAGGGATGTTTGCAGCATTTTCCTCCATAACCATGCCCTGCTACCTTAAATGGCAGCAGACAGAAGTTTGGTCAGTTTGTATGCAGTTACATGGGATTTGCTGTTGTGTAGCTATCCACGTGCAGTGTGTTCTAGCATCAACCTAACATTTGGGAAGAATGAAAAGTACATCAAAACAGTCTTCTTTTAAACACTCTTCTAGGCTGATGGCCCGAGAAGCATATGTTCTGGTGCAAACCATGATTTAATTAATTACTCATTTTTTTTTTTTTTTTGATTTGTTAAGCTGTAGGCCACACTTTTTTGTAGGTTATAAATCATGATGGTCACAGTGCTTTCCGCAGTTCATGTGTTTTGTGTTCTGAGGGCTTGCCCACCTAGCCAATTATAATCCAGATACTTTAATCAAAATGTGTTCCCTGCAATTTTATTTGCATACAATATACTGAGAAATATGAGAAGTAAATAAGCATGGATTTATAATGCACATTTCATACACACTGCGTCTTAAAGAGTTTTATAAATTAATGGTTTAAGTACTGGTATTCCCTTGACTGGAGACAAGCAGAACCACTTTCATTTACTTTGTAACATCTCACTCAGTCATGAGCAACTGCATTAGACCTTATTTTACTGGGTGATGGGTGTCAACTAAGACATTCAGGCAATCTCTTACTCTTTATAGAACATTATAGAACATCATAGGCTATTCACCTTTCTGTGCAAGGAATTGTATGGAAAAGCAAGGTATTTAGTTTAATGTTGTGCCTTTAATACAGTAAGTCAGTGGCAGTCATGGAATTCAAATCTGTCTCCTGTAGCCTGTTGCACAAAAAAAGACAGCAGACTTCAGTAGCATTGTAACATACTCATTTAAAGTCAGAAAGGATTCAAAGTATATCATCCCCCCCGCCACTTTATAAGCAGGGATGACATGTACCAATTGATAAGCATTCCATACCCTCTTTACTACTCAGGCCACCCAATGATTCCCATTGTAAACAGATATTTGTCCAGGTTTACCTGAAAGGCCTGTACTGTTTTCATGTCTACTGCCTCTGCTGGTATGCCGTTTCCTAGGTTTACCACCATCTGGGAGAAAAGGGCTTTCTAATGTTATCCCTGTGTTTACCACTCCTGAATTTTAAGGCCTGTTTCTGTGTCATGTGACAAGACACTAAATTTGACAACTCCAATATTTTGATCTTAATTCCCTTGAGTATGTCAAAGACTGAGATTAAGATTTATTTTTGGACTGAGGCTGTCCTTTAAGTTGCCATGTTTGAACATTACCATGCTTGCAAATGACCTAATTCTAAAGGGTCATAAGAAGTCATTATCATCTCAATATGGAGCCATTAGAATTATTTTTCTTACAGCATCTTATGGTCCTAGTTAATATTGTAGCTATGATATGACTTGTATACCATGTGTAATTTCTGATTGGTTCACATCTCCACTATATACTGTAACCCCATACCCTTGCAAGATGCACCTGAAAATGAGTCACTGTGTCAATGTGCCTTCCTACTCAGAACGTTTAAATAAGAAAGACTATGCAAGTCAGTTGCTACTCGATTGCAAGAAGGTTTATTCATATGCCTACACCCACCCACTCCCCACTCCAGTTTACTACACATAGCTCCACTGGTCCCCCCATTCTCCAACACATGATACTGGTGTCAGTAGTGAAATGACTGATAACTTCCCTGGCTCTAGTAGCCCCCCTCTCCCATCACAGTCCTAGTGCTAGTATTGATATGATTGCTGAAACCCTATGTTATAGTGTCCCACTCCCCCCAGTTCCAGAAAATCCAATGATCATACCTTTCTGGTGCACAGTGGTCACACCTTCCTCTCTTGCTTAAGGCAATCACCTACCCACAGAAATGATGCCCATCACTTATCCTCCACTCACATCCACTGCCAGCCACCCTCTAAGTTCTGCAAGTACAAAATCACTATATAGAAGTCTGTATGTTGATATTGTATTTAGAGGAGTACAATATCAATGTACAAATCTGTATAGTGATTCGGATCTTTCAGGCTGTAGATTGCAGGTGGCAGTGCTGGGGAGTGGAGGGTAAGTGCCAACTAGTGCTGACTGCCATCATCATGTTAGGGTGCTGCAGGGCTCGGGAGGGAATACATTGGCACTGGGTAAGAAAAGGGAGATCACTATATGCCAGGGAAGTGTGATAGTTGGACATACATGAATGTGGTTGTGAGAGAACACTATAGCACAGGATTTTACCGATCATACCAATACTTGCAATGGGACCATAATTGAAGGGAGACGAGAACATCAAAGCTACTGTTGTGAAGTTATTGATCATGCCACTTCAGGCACCAGTACTGTGGTGGAGGAAAGGAATGCCCACTAGTGGCCAGGATTGTTAATCATAGTAATGGGACTGGGGAAGGTGGTGGAACACTTCTTGCAACAATTTGAAACATGCTTTTTGGAAGCATTCACCAGAGCTGAGAAGGCAGTCTGTTAGCCATTCCAAAAAGTGAACTTAACAGCATACCAGTGTGCCTTGTCTGCATTACTCAAACTTCCATTTGCATATCTGCCAAGTTGGTGTCAGTTAGCGCTCATGCCCTAACATCTTTGGGCCCCGCTAACAGTGCCTTGGAATATCATACAGTGCATGCTAACTGACTTTTCCCCATGTGAAGCACAGCTAGTGCACCACAATGTATGTTGGTGTGGTGCTGTTTGAATATGCTGCCCTTAATGTATAAATCTGTAGCCTTTGGTTGTAATTTATAAAACTAGATTAAATATGTGGTCCTCAATATCAGAAAACCACTTGCATCTTCCAAATCACCACAGTGCCACACTTTGCCCTTAAATGATAAGTACAATCATTATAAAAGTTTGAAAATGAAAGATGAGAAATGTACTAAATATGTTTTGAATTTGTTGGTTTCTTTGCGTATATCTAATAAAACTTCCAGAAAGAGGTTGTGGTTCTACTTGATGGAATACCAATAGTATCGTCTGCATACTTGACACCAGTTACCTAGAAATTGTCCCTCTCCACAGTATCAACACTTTTTAAATATATTGATACATGACAACAGTATTATTTGAAAATGGGCAAAGAAATTCCTGGGCTCTGATTGATTGATAGTCCCGGCAAAGAGGGCGTCTATCAGACAACAGAGCCCAGGTAAGAAAAGTACCAGTCTCAAATGACCTGATTTAGTTCAGAAACCTTGTGCCAGCAGAATGTTGAATTTCAAATTGTGGCCATGTTGCTCTCTTGCTTAGTGAGCGATAACTGCCCCCAACACACACACACACACACACACACACACACACACACACACAGTGTCAGCAAACTCACAGTAACAGTATTTTTTTTTTTAGTCAAAACTGTCTGCACTTTCATTTTTGCCACACATTCACAAACACATCTTTGCTAGCACTAGCAAGCACAGATCAGCAGTAGTTTCTTCGTTTTCCAAACTGCACCACAAATCTAGTGCACTCTGTCTCTCTGTCACTTTCAGTCTTATAGAAACATAGAAGTTGACAGCAGATAAGGACCTCAAGGCCCATCCAGTCTGCTAATTTCTTTTTCTACCTTATAAATGTACCATCGACCTTTGCTCTGCCAATGGCCTGTCTATTCATACTCATCTTTATTTCTCCCTTATGCCTGTCCCATGCCTGTTTGAAGCCCTGTACTGTATTCATATTCACCACTTCCTGAGATAGGCCATTCCATGCATCCACCACCTTTTCTGTGAAAAAGAACTTCCTTACATTACCCCTTAATTGGCCTCCCTCTAGCAGTGTCAGTGGCTCAGTAGGTAGCACACACCTCTGAGGCCAGGAGATCAGAGGGCTGTGGGTTCAGTTCCCACATCTGGCACTTGGGTTAATATCCCAGTACTGACACTGTAATGCAGCATGAGAGGGGTGCTGCACTGCTGAGGTGCTGTCTTTCGGATGAGATGTTAAACCGAGGTCCCATCTGCCTGGATTGGTGGTAGTTCAGATGGATGTTAAAGATCCCATGGCACTTATTGAAAAGAGTAGGGGAACTTTTATTGAAAAGAGGACTCCAGACAAGCAACGAACCAATTACAAAAAAACAAATACATACAAAAATGGATCAGAGAACATCACAACATAAACAGTATAAACAGAAAATAAAACAATCAACACAGCCATTTGTCACAATTCACCCATAAAGAAGAACATTTCACTTGGCCATAGATCTTCATATCAGAGTCATGAATGTTCTGCAAAGTAGTCATTATATTAAAAAAGAGTTCATCAAATGAAACTATGCGCTGCTGAGTAGATCAAAAACATCTGGATTGCCAAATATAAAATCAAATAACAAAAAAAACTAATAATAAAGTGTCAGCAGGATACATGGACCATTCACCCCTACATTAGAGTTTCATAGGAAATCAATGTAAATAAAGGCTCTTTCCATCTAGTTGCCAACTGAACCCAAAAGGATTTAATATAGGGACAGTCTAAAAAAAGATGTTTCTGTGTTTCTAACAAAGAGACACATGTCTCTCGTTTACACCATCTATCTCGAAGCTGTTTGTGTTTATGCGTGTTACCTACAGGTAATCTGCCATAAGAACTCAACCAAACACTATCCCATAGAAAATCAGGTAAGCGTTTATGTGAGAGCATCATTAGAACCCTTTCTCGGGACTGAGGAGGACAACCAGGAAAAAGCAAAGTATCTGAAAAATCAGATAAAACAATAGAACTATACAATTGCTTCCTAGTCATTGTTTCCAAATGAGAAACTGTAATTTTCCATTTTATCAAAAGATGAAAGGCTTCTATACCATACTTGGGAAACCGGGGAAGCCTAGTAAAAGAGGATGACTTGCCCTGCTTCCATAACAGTAAACCTAACAAAAACCATAATCTAACACAAGGAAACCAAACCTTCATACCAGGTCGTAGAAGAGGACTGAAATTGTAGGAAATAAAAACACTCAGAAAAAAAGCCACTGGGTGCATCATACCAACCCCACCTTGTCGTATACTCCTATAAGTGAATCCCCTTTTAATGGGATTCAGTCTACTACCCCAAAAGGCCTGAAAAAATATACTATATAAGGAAGTAAAAAGAGACATCGGAGGTGGAAACACATAACTAACGTACAAAAAAATTGGCAACAGCAAAGTTTTAATAAGCAATACACATTTCCGTTTGGCTATTTGTTTACCCTTCCATCTTGCTACCAGCGACTGAGCTGTACTTAATTTATGAAGCCAATTTGCATACATCATATCTCCATCACTAAATTCGATTCCTAACATAGTTATTGGATCTTTAGAAATGAATACACCAGCAAAGGTACCAGATTCCGGGATAGGAGAGGTACCAAAAGGGAAACCTCTACTTTTCTCATAATTAATCTTTGAACCAGAAACATTAGAAAACAAATCTAACACAGTACTGAGTGTGGGCCCTTCCGCAACCTCTGGAAGACAAACAACCAAGTCATCTGCGTATGCAAGAATTTTTATTGGTAAGACCCTATCAGCAAGACTTACTCCTGCCAGACCATCATGAACACTAATCATACGAATAAATACATCAATAAAAAACACATACAACACCGGACTCAAGGGACAGCCTTGCCGAACCCCTCTCTGTACAGCCACAGGTGTACCAAGCCATCCATTCATGTTCGGAAGAAGAGAAGCCGAGTGATATAATAACTTTATCCAATCAATAAAACCCTGTGGCAACCCATAAGCATGCAACACAGAAAACAGAAATTTATGAGAAACATGATCAAAAGCTTTATCTTGATCAAGACTAAGCAAATAACCTTTCAGGAAACCTGACTGTGAAGCAGAAAAAAGTTCACGTATTAACAATAAATTATCATATTGGGTTCTACCCCGGTATAGAACAAGTTTGGTAAGGGCTTATCAAGGTATCCACTACAATAGTTAATCTACGCAATAAAATTTTACTTAAGATTTTTAAGTCCGTATTCAATAAACTCAATGTCCTCCAATTACGCAAATCAGTTTTCAAACCTTTTTTATAAAGCAATACAACCAACTCTTGATTCATTGAGGGGGCTAACCGGGCCGATGACAAGATAAGGTTAAATAACTTAGACAAAAGTGGAACCAAATCTTCATGAAAAGTCCAGTAAAAGGCCACTCCAAAGCCATCCGTACCTGGTGAAGAATCTACATTGAATGAAAAAAATGGCTTCTCTTAATTCTGATTCAGAAATATCACTCAACATCTGTTGGCTTTCTACTGCATTTAATTGAGGTATTTGTAAACAATCAAAGTCTATTAATCCACCCTGACCATCTTCATCTTTCTGACATAAATTGCCCAAATAACGTCCAACGACCTCAAGTAGAGCTGAAGGAGTCTTTACTAAGTTGCCCGATTCAGCTGTTAATTCTGTAATAACACGTTTACCTACCCTGTCTTTACAGTCATGAAAGGGATCCAAAGCACCCTTTTGCAATTTCAGACCAAACCTGTGTTCATGATCTAAAGACTTAGCTGTATCATATCTATATTCCAACATTCGTTTTTTTACATGTCTAATTTGAGCACTATAATCTAACCCCTCAGTTTCAGTTAAAGAAATTAACTTTTGCAACTGTGCCCTGAGACTTAAATACTCTAAATATCGTGAATTAATCTTAGAACAAGAATAAGTCTGAAAAAAAGTTTCCCAGTCCTTCTTAGTATCCTCCCACCAAGAGGCTGCATCATCATAAAAATCAAAAACCGAAAGCCTAGCACACAATTCTGACTTCCAAGCTAGTTTAAGAGATTCATCAGTCAATAAGGAGGAATTCAACCTCCACAAATTCTTTTTACATCGAGGAATACCCTCCCACGTCAAGCTAACTGTTAGAGACTTGTGATCAGAGAATTCCCATACCCTTAAATTAACCAAGGTGAATTGTAAAAGAACAGAAAGGAAAGTGAAATCTATCCTGGTAGATAACGTATTTTTAAAAAATTTTCTACCACCCTTAGAATGGATACTACGATATGCATCCTTAAGTTGAGCAGTATCTAATATTTGTATCAACTTTTGAGAGTCGCAAAACAATTTAGACGTCTTCACACCTCTATCATCAACACTAAGAGCACAATTAAAGTCACCAGCCCAAACAATTAAACGAGAAGTATACAAATAGGGTTCAATGTCATCTAGAAGTGCAACCTGGAGTGCTTTAGTTTGCGGAGCATAAATATTAATTAAGCGAAATCTTTCACCCCCAAAATTAATATCGAGTAGTAACGCACGACCTGGACAAATGTCCACCATCCTGGAAACCTTTAACGCTGAATTAGTAAATAAAACCCCAACCCCTTCACAAAGGGATTCCCCATTCGACCAAAAATACACTCCCAAAGACCATAGATTTCGAGCACGTTGCACTTCACAAATAGTTTTTTACCTCGTATCCTGGAGACAAATCACAAAACTGTGTAATTGTTGCAAACAGGACATAGTAGTGACCATCTTTTTGTGACTTTTTATGCTATTAACATTAATTGTGGTAAACGTTAAAGAAGCCATAATAAAGGTGAGACAAAGAGAAATAGGATGAGAACCCGTACCCATTCAAAAATTAACAAATAATCAAGTGACTTTAGAAACCCGTCTATGCTGACAGCGTCTAGGAAGACCCTCAACCTGTACCACTTCACCTTCATCACCCTCAGAAAAATTGTCAGTAAGCACAGAAGCTCTGGAAGAAAGGTCTGATTCTTCACCATCAGATTCTTCCTTAGACCCCAAAACAGCAAAGCTGTTGCCTAGTTTCCACAACTCAGAAGTAACACCGCTGGCAGAAGCCATGGGTACCTGCTGAGCAGGAACAGGCTTCCCTGATCTATGACGTTTTTTAGCCATAACCTTTTTAAAAGGTATTACTTGAGATGGAAGAGGCGGCATCTCCGGATCATCAGACTTATCATTGAAAGGTAAGTCAGACGTAGTGGGCAAGGAGACTACAGTGGGAACTACTACTGAGGAAAGCTGGGTCTTGGTAGCCGGCAAATCAACCAGAACAGAATCACCTAGACCTGCACTTTCAACTGAATGAGAGGATACACTAGGGAATGGTGACAGAGGGAGTGAGTATCCATTAGAAGGGGGTTGTATCAGAACAGAGTCAGCTTGCTGAGCAACCACAATCAATTCTTCATGTGAAGAGCAATCATCCCTATTATGGGATGCCCAAGGACATTTGGCATATCCATGGCCGGTCTGTTCACATAAATTACATTTAAATAAATTCAGACACTTAGCAGCCAAATGCCCAAATTCAAAACAATGGGAACAACGAGGGGTATCACAGGCTGTATTGAGATGAGTTCTTGAACCACATTTAAAACATGACTTTGGCTGACCAACATAAAACAAACTTCCCCTATCTCTACCCAAGAAAAAACGATTGGGTAAATGCTGAGGACCATTATTGGAAGCAAACAGTTTGACCCTTAATTTCCAACCCCCATTCCAAATTTGCTCACTATCTAGAATTGGCACAGGCTTATCCAGAACTTCACATCTTCTATGCAGCCAAAAAAGAATGTCCTCAATATGTACCCTCTCATTACGAAACAGAATGGTAATCCACTTAACAGATGGTTTAGTAAGGAGCACAGCAAAAAAAGGTATCCAGAGAGGAGAATTCTTAACAACCTGGAAAATTGTCCAAAAACGTTCCAGACCTGACAGGGTTTTGAAGCTAATATCATAATTAGAGTTACCCAAATGAATTAGTGCATATATATCTGCAGACAAAAATTTCATGGAGCCTTTTGGCAAAACTTTAGCAATGTAAAGTCTATCAGGCAGATCTTCTAAGCCACCTTTATAAATTAACTGAACAGCATTCCTACGGGGAGCAGGTTCACCCTTATTAGAAAACAAGTCTGAAAGTTTAAATTGGGGGGGGACCCTCATCCCTCTGCACAGAATCTGAAACCTTCATTTCAGAATTTACACTCAAAGTAGATAAGTGGTCAACTGTTGTAGAAACCAAAATAACAGGTGCAGTGGAAGTAGACTGTTGTATAGGTACAGTTACAGAGGCAGTACTATTTGAGGAACAAGAAGCCACTGAGGCACCAACAGGTGAATGAAAATGCTGCACTGTAGCATCTGCTGGATCTGGTACCCAGTTACCATTTGGGTGTTGCAGCCATCCCGCAGCAGCTATTGCTGTTTCAGGTGACCAACCTGAAGAATCAGTACTAGCCATAGAGGGTCTGATACTCTGGACTGCTGGAGAATGCTCAAGTGCAAGGGACACATGTGAGACAGGCACTTCTGTAGGTGTCTCATTGCCCTGTATAACTTGTCCCTCACCCATACGATCCATCCTTCCCCTCGCATCCGAAGCCGTTGTATCACTATGCATTACCTCACCCTGCAATACAACATTAGTCATACCCAGCCGTTTTATTGATAGCGTTGCTACTGAAGTTACCAAACCTCATGGATCCGTCTCTCCCTCATTCTGACCGCCAATTCCAGAATCTTGAGCCGAAAAACAAGCAGGGTCCAACTGAGGCTGCAAACTAGATCTGGACTGCATCCAAGGAGTAGGAAGGCATGGTTGAGCTCCAAAGTCTACGTCACTAGATCGTGATCAGGAAGTACAGGAAGCCAGAGCGGCCAAACTTGGGGAAACTGAACGCAATGCAGCAATTTCATTCATCAGCTGTACTTTACGAATCGTGCATTGCTCAGCTGTAGAAAGCACTTCGTGGAGCAACCGTTCCTTCTGAGTAAGTACAGTATTCGGTTCCATCGTTGCAGCACACAATACAGGATTGTCAGATACCTCAGCTAATACCTCCTCACATGAATCAAAAAATTCCATAGGCAAAGAAGCATCCTGGATAACAGCTACCAAACTCTCAGCCTCTGATTCCACAGGAGCAGGGAGAGCCCACTCCCCTGTCTCAGCCACCTCCATCCCCTCCAAAGTCTGAGCAGAAGTGGCCATCTTGCGTCCGTCCACCAAAGGTTCCCCCTCCAAAGAGTAGGGGAATTTCCCCAGTGTCCTGGCCAAATTTCTCTCATTCACTAAAAATACCACCAACAGCTTAATTTGGTTCAAGGTCAGTTGGCATTCATCTGTATCCCTCTCCCCTCGGGTCATGCCTGAAAACAGGCAGGATTTGTCTAGTGCACTTACCCGGTCAACAAAAACTAAATAAATAAAATTAAAAAAAAATCTTATGCTGTGTCTTCTTGTCCTGCTATTTTTCTTATATTGAAACATGTTACACTCTTTCACCTTTTTAATGCCCTTAAGGTGTCTGAATGTTTTGATCATATCACCTCTCTCCCTCCTTTGCTCCAGGGTATACACATTGAGCCCCATTAATCTGTCCTCATAAGTCTTTTGTTGTAGTCCCTGCACCATTTTGGTTGCCCTTCTCTGAACTGCATCAATTTGGTTAATGTCCTTGTGAAGGTGTGGCCTCTAGTAGTGCATGCAGTACTCCAGATGGGGCCTAACCAGTGTCTTGTAAAGAGGGATTATTACCTCTCTCCCTCTTCCAACTTGTGATACCCCTACTAATACACTCCAACATCCCTCTAGCCTTACCTACTGCTTTAGTGGTCTGCTTGGATGATTTCAGGTCATCGGTGATGATGATACACAAGTCTCTTTCTTCCCTTGTGACTGCCAGCAACTCCCTTCCCAGCCTATAGGTGGATTCAGGGTTTCTCTTCCCTGTGTGCATGCTGTTGCACTTCTTTGCATTAAATCCCAGTTGCCATCTCTACCTCTTTCAAATCAGTATGTGCTTTTAAATCCAAAATCATTTGTACTACATTCCCTAGACTGCACTATCACTTGCTCTAAAGTACAACTCCTCTGCCGACCGACCCTAAATGAATAAATGTGTAGGAAGAATCTAAAATGGTAGCTTTCTCCCAACCCTGCTCTCACCACCATCCCTAGATGCCAGCCTGTTCTATTGGGCATACAGTACCATGTGGGTGGGGGTACAGGCCTGCAGTTCTATTTTTTTATTCCTTTCTCCTCCATGATGTAAAGTGACAACAACAAAAATGAAAGTATCTCAGTCCATAACACTCTTGTGGCCATGCTCTGCCCCAACAGTACTGAACCCACCACACATTCACTGTATCTGCGCTAATCTTTTTACTAGTGGTTGGGCAGGCAGGCTGCATAGATATCAATGTTTTACTTACTTTTTATATTTACTTGAGCATATAGTGCACAAGAAACATTTTGAGGAGAGTAGAGTATTGCAGAGGTATGGCAGTGTTTGACCAATCCAGCCAATGCTTTCAGGGGCTCATCCCTTGACCACCAATCAACAGAGAAGCTGCCAATAATGGCAGTTTCAGTATGAGCACCAAACTTGAAAGAAATCAACCACTCCAATCACAGACAGTTTCGTCATTGCAGTGGCAGATCTCTTCCCCCCCTTGCAACCAGGCAAATTCCAGCCATGCGCATTACAATGCACAGTAATGAGCATGGCTGGACTTACGAGCAACTCGTTTACTCAGTGTGTGTGTCTTTCCTGGTGAAATAAATAAATGAGCCCTGCCTCACATAATTGGTGGCTCCTGCTGCCCACCACACACTCCCCAAAAGCCGACATCTGGTTGCCCAATCCCTGTATTGGCATGCCCCCCTAAACCTGAACATATATTTTGCCAACAATGGGGTGACCAATCCCTGCGTTGGCATGCCCCCCCCATTATTGTGGCACACTGGAAGCCCACCCAAGTGTGCCAAAGTACTTCTTATGTTTTTTCAACACTAGGATGCCCACTCCCAGTATTAAACATGCCCCCCATGCCCCCTTTTTTGTCAGTCGACCTCAGGGTGCAAAATCCCTTGGTAGGCATTGATCCCCCCTGCACTAGTCTAGCACACTGGGAGCCCACACCAGTGTGCTGAAATCCATTATGTTTTCACCTGTAAAAAAGAAAATAGTGCCACAATGTATTTTTTTTAAATCTGAAAAAAAGAAAACGTTTCCATGTTGTTCTCACTGGCCCCCCTCCCCCAACCTGCACCTTCCCTTTGTGCACCCCACCTCCCCACAGCCCCCTCACCCATACTTACCTCTGGAGGTCTGGTGCTGTGATTGTCTGTGGTCTGTGAACATGTTTGCACTCTTCAAAAGCTGACCACAAACTGAAGAAAATCACAGTAAGTCCTATAATGACAATCAATTGGGGGTTTTAACTTAGGTTGATATCGCAACAATTTTTTGGCATTTTGGCCCAAAATTTTCAACATGGGGGTTTTGTGATCCCATCTTGTGACCACTGACACTGTCATTTCATTTCTCAGTCCAGAAAGGTTATCTTGCAGTCGCTATGAGGAATCACATTTCGGGACTGATTCATGAAATGACAGTGACACTGTTCATGAGGTGGGGTCCCAAAAAGCCTATGTTGCAAGTTTAGTGAAGAAACTCAAAAAAATGACTACATTACAAGCGTGCATTATGCAGTTTGTCTGTACACTTGTAACTTTGCCAATTTTTTATATTTTCACTCCACATTACCCACATTGCTATTTTTTCACACCTCATTATGAACAGTACAGCTGTTATTTTTTGCATCCTGTCTGAAACTGTTTTCGCATCTGTGGGGCAGAATGGCACACTAACGGTGTGAAATCAAATTCTGGGACAGATTAATGAAATCACAGTCCCACTGTTCATGAGGGAGGGTCCCAAAAAGGACATGTTAAAAATTTGGGGAACAAATTCCAAAAAATGACTGCGTTACAAGTGTGTGTTATACCGTTTCTATGCACGCTCGTAACTTCGCCATTTTTTCATATTTTCACTCCAGATTTTCAACATTGCCATTTTTTCACACCTCCTCATGAATGGTACAGATATCACTTTACACATCCTGCCCAAAATATGTTTTTGCAGCTGTTGTGCTTAATGGCGCATTCACTGTATGAAATCACGTTTCAGGAGTGAATAATGAAATGACAGTGCCACTGTTCATGAAGTGGGGTCCCAAAAAGCCCATGTTGAAAATTTGGAATGAAAATACCAACAAACACCCTGGGCATTAGGGTTTCCAACTGTAATGCCCCACTCTGTACAGACTGACAGGTGTCGGAGTGTTGCTTGGGGTTGTCGACCATAATTCCCATGTGATTCAACCCCAACCCCCACCCTGCAACCCCAGACAGGCATTGATGTGTGCCTTTGGGTCTTCGGCCCTAACCTCACTCCATTCTCTTATACTGCACCCATCTCAGCTTATTTCCTTATGGCATGGGGTAAGCGTAAGGGCTGAAGACCCCAAGGTACACAATGATGCCTGTCAGTGTCTGCAGGGTGGGGTGAGGTGGAATGTAGTGAGCTTTATGGCCAATGACTCAAAAGCACACCCCAACGTCTGTCAGTCTCTGCAGTGTGGGGATGGGGACTGGCGTTAGTTCAATACTCTACTGCCATTCCTATTATGCTTCTCTCTAACTCATGCAGTACCAATGCCAGTACCAGCAAGCAAACATTTGGCATTGACAAATGCTTGTTTATTGTTCCCACAACTCAGGCACTTGGTCATATTCCTGCCATTGTCTACATTAGGAGAGGAGTTTCTCACTCGCTGGCATGGGAGGGCACAGAGTAAACTGATTATTTGTTTAAAAAAATAAAGAAAACACTCCAACTGTGCACCTCTGAACAGCGTTTTTTGGCTGTTCCTATGCCAACCACGATCCTGATCCTCTAGAAGCCAGTACAAGCAACATGGCAGGACCAGTAGTTTCATTGATGCACCTACTACAGATGGAGAGCTGCTGTCAACTTGCAGCACAACCATAAGTGGGCATGCAGCTTGAGAATTGGGCTCTGCATAGGAACAACCCAGAAGTGCAGCTGGAACAGCATTATCCAAGTAAACTGGTGCACACTGTCAGGTGGGGGGATGCAAGCTCAAGACACTGGTATTGTTTCCTGGGAGAGTATGTGTGTGTAGGGGGGGTAACCATGACAATCAACTCAAATGCACTATTATAATGCAGGTGGAAGAACTATTTTTGTTTACAAAATAAATGCAACGCCTAACAGTTTTAACATTTAAACAGGACTTTTTTTTCAAACACATAATACAGTGGCCCATTTTCTAAGTGCAATAATACCATCCAGGGTGGGCAGTATGGGCTATACCAACCTTCCAGAGACTATAAGGTCCTCCACCTGCAGTGTCGGGCCTCAGTAAGTTCCTCGGCAATCCAGTATAGCCCAATACCGCCCACCCTGTTGGGTATTATTGCTTGCATAGAGCATGTCTATGATGGTCTGACTGCATGTTTTCATAATAACATTTATGTTTATAGCCCTAAATATTCTAAAGGTAGTGGGTTGAATTTTCAGACAACAGTATCTGTATTATGGACATGGCTGCCTGACATCCACCCAGATAGTTAGATCACTTACAAGGTGGTCTAACTTTTGGGCATGATTACCGTGACTCCACCGAAAAAGGTGCATCCATCTAAATTAGGTGAATGAGTCTTTTATTTGCAGTAAAAAAGGCAAGTCTTGCAAATGCATTGTGATGTTTTAAAATTGGCAACAAGCATTGCAATGCATTTGTAGGGACACAGCATCCATTTGACATATGGATGCAAGTGCTGCATTCCTAACTTTGGAAATCCCAGTCAGTGTTTCCTAAGATTATTTTTTTGAAAATGGTGAACTTTTGAACTGTTTGGATTAGAAAAATTAAGATACATTTTTTTTAAATAAAAGATTGGTTCCAAACCAGCACAGATAATTTCTAGTGATACAATTTTTTAGATATTAGTATTTTAATCATAAGATAGGCCATAAAATTCATGTAATCTGACTGGTTGAAACATGTGGTCATTGATTATTTGCTGACAGCCAAACACCTTACCTGAATTACATATATTTTTAACAAAAATATTGTTTTAGCCAGTGCAGCAGTAGTGCTATCACATGCAGAACAGATAACCAAAATTGTGAACAAGCTGAGGTCATAAGAGAGTAGACCAGAGGGAGGAGGATTGAAGGTTCATTGGACTGCTCTCCTCCAGGGAAAGGAAGGTTGCAGTGTCCAGCACAAGCCTGGCCCCCATCAGAGGCTGGGAGAGAGGTAGCTTGGGACAGTGGATTGGGAGCAGAGAAGCAACTGCCATTGATGCATTCTGTATGAAAGTGGTCATGGTACATCATGACAGCACTGCACACATGCTTCTCCAAGGAGAGGAAAGTGGCAGAAAGTGCCCTTGTTATTAGGATGAATCTGGCCTCCCATAGGCATTACACTTGAATCAGGCACCACCACTAACCAGATCCATCATTCAGTGGGGGTTGGGAAACCTCATCAACCCTGCCAGATGGGGCAAGCACTGGGAAGAAAAGTGGAGGGGGTAAGTCTTGTGAAAGTTGTGGTTATGGGCTGGGGAGGCTGGCAGAATGAGCTGAAGGGGTGAAACAGAGCATCTAAAAAAATTTATTATACAATGGCAATAAAAAATCCTGGACCCTGATTGGCTGTCTGCCCTTTGCAACAGTGAGGTTATCTGAACACAACCTCACTGTACTGATTAGTTGGATTCCATCTTCCATTGTTATTATCTTCTCTTTAGAAACAAAGATATATGGCCACACTAAAAATCTACTAAAAACATTTTTTAAATGTTGTTTTTATTTTGTATAACAACGAGCCATTATATAATAGCAATAATGCACTCCAGGGTGTGGGTTGTGCTGGGATAACCTCCCTTCTGGGACGTTGGACACACTTGGCCTGCGGCCTTGTGCCCAACCACCCAGGTGTGAGGTTATCCCAGCACAACCCACATCCTGTCATGCACTATTGCTTAATTAAACAACAACACGGAATTTACAACACATTCAAATACCAGACACAATACATTGCAAACACTTTTGTACTTTATAATTAGGGTACTATACCTGTGCATGTGAGGTTATAAAGGAATAATGCACTTCTCAGATTGTTGCACCAGTAGCTACATCTCCTGCCTAACAGCTACTGGAGGCATACATTATTCCAACATAACCACACATCCTGTCGTGTTGTCCCTTACATAATATTAATACAGATTTTAAGCATATCAATATAATCATAATGTTTATAGATACAGTTTAATAGTATAGTAATACAGTTTAAAACTATAGCCATATATAAATGTATGATTAGAGCTGTGCATGATGATTCAGGGCCAAGCATAGCACTATCACTGCACTAGCCAAGGTCACAAATGACTGGCAATCCGAATTAGATAAAAAGAATAATGTCTGTGCAGTATTCCTGGACCTAAGCAAAGCATTCGATACTGTGGACCACGAGCTACTACTTTCATCCCTGTACTCCATTGGCCTAGATCCATCCTCCCTTAAGTGGTTCAGATGCTATCTCACAGGTAGGTCACAGCAGGTAAAAGCTGAAGGTGTCCTATCCCCATTAAAACCACTGTCAAGAGGAGTCCCCCAAGGTTCTATTCTGGGTCCTATCCTTTTTGCCATTTATAAAAATAACATTGATTCAACCCTTACCAATTCCTCTGTACACCTCTTTGTTGATGACACTGTTCTGTATGTCAGCAACCCTTCGCCTGCAGCTGTTTGTGAAATCCTACAAACAGAATTCTCCTTGCTACAATATCAGCTACTCGAGAAAAAGCTTCTGTTAAATGCAAAGAAAACTAAAGCAATGATGTTCACAAATCAAAGCTCCACCAGCACATCCTCTCCAATCATTCTCCCCAGCTATGCACTCTACTTGGAGAAAATCTGGATTATGTAGAAAACTTCAAATACCTAGGTGTGTGGATTGACAACAGACTTGACTTCACTCATCATTTAGAAGAACTGTTAAAAAGCTTCGCAAAGGCTTGGCCTTCTCTATAGATTAAAACCTTCCTAAACAGAGACTCAAAGATGAGGTTAGTCCAGGCCATTTTTCTATCAGTTGTTGACTATGCAGACTTCCTTTATAGTCACTGCCCCATCTCCTACCATCACAAGTTGGATACCTTATATCATAGAGCAATAAGGTTCATTACAGATCTGCCATCTAATACTCATCATTGCTCTCTTTATGCTGCAGTTGGGTGGGTTTCCCTTCACCTCAGAAGGAACAGAAATGCAGCACTATGGATTTACAGAGCGTTGTCAAAAAAAATTCCAAACTATATCCTGGACTGCTTCACCCAGACCTCTCCTAGCTCCTATGCCCTAAGAAGCAACAACAACATCCTGCTCAAATTGCCCAAATTCAACACCAGGCTACTGAGGGCAGCAATCAGCTATTCTCTAGCTATAGCATGGAACACCCTACAAAAATCCCTAAAACTGTCTAATATCATTCCATTTGCATCCTTTAAACAGCATTGTACATTCTTCTACAAAGAGAAATGCAATTGCTACCACTAGAGCTAGCATTGTCATCTCACAAATCTCCCTTCCAAACCATATATGGCATATTCCTTCCAGACAGACACCCCATCTTATGGCACCCAGTAATACCTTCACCATCCTAGTATTACATTATGTTGACGTCTGCCATACCCCCCCACTGGGATATGTATATACTGAACATACTGTAAATATTAAACAACTTTCCTGTAACCGTTTTTTATCATGTGAATTTACTGTACATCACTGTGTTTATAAACGTTATTTTCCCCTGTATGTATAACTGTCTTATATAAGTGTATGATGTATCTGTTGTGTATCAACTATTGAACCTTGACCTTATCAGGTCCATCTTGTAAATGAGCCTTGCTCAATGATGTTCTCCTGAATAAATAAAGATTTGATGATGATGATGATGAAAATGTGGAATTCTGCCAATAGAATATGAGGGGCATGGCATTTCCACTTACAAAATGCTTCTCAGAATTTATTTTTTAATTCTGTGCAGTCCCAGAAAGTATTTCTATATACATGGTGGAATAATATTCTGTGTTTTGTGTATAAAGGTTTACATAAATTGTGGAATATGATTCTTCAGCTAACATCCCACTTTCATAATTTTGGAATTCCTCTTAAGATGGAAGTGAACAGAATTAGGACAAATTTCCCAAATTCTGGTAGAAGTGGAATTTGAAAATTCTGCACAGCTGTAATATTGATGTATATGTTTGCCTGATATTTTTCTTGTTAAAATGGATAAAGCAAATCTAGAAACCTTACTGTTTAAAAGCCATTGCCTAACCATAGTCATCCTTGTACAGTATTCGTAACTTAAAAGGACACTGTCAGTTGTACACTGACATTTTTTTGTCCCATTTTCGCAAACGTGCCAGCGTGGTGGACAAGCTGTGGTGGTTTGTACCCATATAATTTAGGGTGATGCCAGATAAATCTGGAAGGAGAGGATGGAGGCGTACTCTAGAGCCAAGATGCAAGGTTTATTAGCAATAGTTGGAGCACACAGAAAAGACGTAGCATTCACTATCACTATCACACAAGAGAAAGAATGAATAAGATTGCTGAGACCACAAACTGACCCCACTAATGTCATGCAAAAGCCCAGGTGATTTAAGTCTTAAGGGTATAGCAAACTGGCCCACCAAGCTTGGGCTTCTAGTATTTTGGTCCGCTGACCACTGGGTGTGAACCCAAGGAAGTGCTTCCAATACAGGCCGTAAAATGGGGCATCTCCCAGTGAACCAGAAACAGAGTAAAGCACTGTAGGCCTCCTGGCCCTGGGAAGATGGTGACTCCTGGTGTCATTGAGGCAATGTTGAAAGGGAAACGGCTGGTCAAGGATTGGTGTTGATGCCTGGTTGTAGGTGAAGAGAACCCTTATCTGGTGTTGTCAGCTGTGGTGACCTCAGGCAAGAAGGGCAGGTGACATCCAGTTGAGGAAAGGGTGCTGGGTGCAATGATCCACTGTATGACATCTGGGTAGGTCCCCGGAACCCTTACCACCTCACCCCTGCAGCTTCAGAATCTGGCAGTCTTTGGTGTGACCTCTTCATGACCCACTGGAACATGAGCCACCTATGGACAGTACAATCAATAGTGTGGCGACACTCGGTGTGGCCTCTTGTGTGGGCCACCAGTACTTATGCCTCCTCGGGGGATGAAGCACAGAGCCTGGCAATCCTCAGCAAGGCCTTGGTATAGGCCACTGGTACTATTGACACTTTGGGATAATGTCTATGTGGGAGAAAGGGCAACATGACTCCGAGTTTGGCGGATGACTGAAGTCCCTCAAGCTAGAGCTGGAGTGGCCCATAATCTGATTCACTTTGGTGGGCCCTAGCTACTAGCTGGCTACCACTTATGACCAGCAACTTGAACCTGGGGTGTCATGGCGAATACTTCAGGTTGATGGAGGACGGTGAAGATGGGTGCAAGTGATGCTGGGCTTCCTGGGGACCCTTCTTGAGTTGAAGAAGTGGCACCAGAGGAACCCTTGATGAGGTGTGTGTCTGTGTGCAAGAACTCCCTGGAGTTCAGCAAGGATTTCTGTACCCTGGGGAATGCACAACCACAAAGGAGTGATAAGGCCTCTTCTGCTGGAGACTGCTTCATAAAAGATTCACTGGATCTGTTTCCTGGCCAAATAGACTGACTCGCAGCACTGGAGGACCTGACTAGATGGCAAAGTTCTGCAGAAAACTGACCATGGCTGCTACTGGAGATCTTCTGGAGGGGGAGTTACACCGAAGGGCACAGGCACTCACTTCAACCTCCTAACAGGGAAATCGATTATTCCACTGCCTTACCATCCTTCACCCTCCCTGATCAAACTCTTTCTCCTGTCTCCAGTCTGTGCAGAGTCTCCTCTATGCTGAGGCAGTCCTGGCTACCTGCTAGGGGATTGGCTACTTTGTCCTGAGGTCAGCCTCCTGAGGCTGGGTCAGTGGCTTTAAAAAAAAAGCCTCCAAATTTGAATCTACCCTGGCCACAGAGATTGACTGAGAGAGCTCAGCCTGGCTTCCTTCTCCCTGCTGAGACAGGAATGTGGCCCAACTGGTTTGGCCTTGGCTGACTAGGTGTTGGTCCTGAGCAGGGGAAGGGAGGACAAAAGAAGGAAAAAAAATGTTTTTCTTTTAAAAGACTGAATTAAAACTGCTAGAACTGTCTGCTGAAGAGGGCCTGTTCTGTGCTTCAGAGGGTCCCCTAAGTTTTTCAAGGGTTTCACAATAAGCTACTAGGGCCCCCATAACTGTCTGACCCTTCATGTCCATGAGGATCCCCTATTTTCTGCGATGCCCCCAATTGCACTATTTTCATGATGCCCCCAATTCCACTATTTTCTGTGGTGCCCCCAATTTTCCTGGGGCACTACAGATTCAGGCCGCTTAACAATACATGTCCTCATGTATTTTCCAAATTTTTACACTCTTAATATCAAACTCCTTAACAATTCCATTCATAAGCAATCCAATGATATATTAATAGCTCTTATTATGGTAACTTAACTCACTGCCTCCACAGGCTTACTCTAAGATTACACCATGTGCCTCCTGAATCTCCTGTATACTTTTAACAGTGAATCCTGGGCCTTTCTAAGCAAAATCAAGCCATGGTCAGCATGTTACAAACAAATGCTAATAGCTCAATAACTGTATATGCTAGACACAAAGTATGAATGGCAGAGTTATTCAGCACAAAATTGCCTTTCCAATGGTGGCATGCATGTTATAATAAGAATTTTTTTTTTATGCTGGTCGAAAGAGTAAACTAAGTATTTTTTTCACTAAAAAAGGCAACATAAGCCATTTTTTGTTGGCAAATATGTAAAATATCAACACCAAATTAAGCATACAGACATTACATGGTGTTTTAATATTATATTTGTTAAAAAATATCTTTTTACTATAAAATGTAATTTTTCACCATTTTAGTCAAGGTGTTTTGAGATTTGAGGGCTAAATCTCAACCACACACACCATATCATAAACAAATGCGTATAACTCCAAAAGTATACGATACACAGAAAGTATCAGCATGAAAGTTGATGAGCACAAAAATGCCTTTCCAATGGTGCTATGTAACCAGTTGTAATCAATACGTTTTTCATTTGATACCTGCTGAAGTGCCAAAAAAGTGAATTTTATTCAAGCTGCTTAGGTGAATCTTGATGGAGAACATGTCAGCCATACACACCATACCATAAACAAATGCAAATAACTCCTAAAGTAAACATGATTTACACAAAATATCAGTGACAAAGTTGTTCAGCATAAAATTATCTTTCCAACGGTGCTATGCAGTCAAATATATATTATATTCTGTTACACTATATATTAAAATATATAAGTGACTTCTCCAGACATTGCAAGGGCACACTGGGAGTCAGTAGCTGACTTCTGCAGATGTCCTCAGGACACACCAGTGTTTTTTTACTGACGACTACAGGCATCTGCTAGGAGACAATGAGTTAAGACATTCTTAACAGCCTACAGATTATAAACTTTAAATCCTTAATTCTACATTTTCTCGACACTCTAAACATTGTGGTATTGGTTTTGCCAGTGTAGGAGAAAACATTTATGACTCCTTGCATGTTTAAGGCTCTGATTTACATCTTACAACATTTCAATAAACCATATTTACAACTCGGCAATGGTCTTGGCTCTTTTCTTTCATTTTTCTACTTATATGAGAACACTGTTTGTACAGCTTCAGTCACATACCTCTGAGGTGGCACCCCAAAGTTTGACCTTTGGGATCTATGTAAAGCATTGGTTGCTGGAGTGTGTGGCACCATTGGATACAGCCATGGGGTTAGTAGCTAAGTGGGGAATGACCCTGGGGGTGTTTCCTTGGTTGGGAATAGCTCCTGTCTCTCCTTGTTTATACGTCTGTCCCACTCAACATTAACCATGCAGGACTTCAAATGATTTTGGTGTACCACCTTCTGAGTCTGTGTTCCATCCAATGCCTGGACTTGGTAGATTTGATATCCTGGGCACTGGATTTCTGAGATGACATATGGGTCGGGCTTCCACTCAGAAGATGGTGTCCCACCTCTCCTTGACTTCATCATCACTTATTCTCCTATGAGTAAAGGCTTTTCCCAATCACAGGCATCATCTGACCCCTCCCATCATCTTGGGTTGCACACACCTTTAGAATGGCTGGTGACTTGGGCTTTGCTCAAGGAGAGATCCTGTTCTCCTTCTGGTGATGTGCTTCAACTGCCTTGGCTGTCATCTGAACGGAGGGTGATGCCTTCATGTTCAGCCAACTGATACCAGTCCCTGTGGCCCAGACTGGACCTGGTTCTCTCCCTAGTTCCTTCTTGGGTGCGGGTGGAATTCAGGTACCTGGGGATGCAAACGCTGACTGGTTCACTTGTAACTTACTTCAGGGCAGTTGATGCCCAGGGATCTTTTCAGTTCCTGAAGACATACAGTATTCAACTTGATGCTCTCCTCCCCCGGTGAGGGTGTCTGCAACTCTACTAAGCATCTACAGAGCGTCTCCTTCTCCTGCTCCAACAGGGTCAACTTGGACCTATAGTTTGCTAACTGTGCTTCGTGTTCCCATTGTTGGTCTCCTTTGGCCTGTGTCTCTTTGAGCAGCTTACAATTCAGGTCTCTGGCCATAATCTGGTATTCCCAGATACTCCTCACATACCATGCTCCTGACTCTTCATGAGGGCATGCTTGCTCAGATTGCTCCTTGATCTTCTGAGCTTGCTGCTGTAGACTTTTTCTGAAGTTGTGACATTCTTTTTGCAGTTCGGCCTTCTGCTTCGCATACTGTGCCACTCACTGTGTAAGCTCCTGATACTGGGCCTCCCTTTGTCCATTCTGGTCCAGAACCTGCTAGCTCACATCATGAGCCACAGCTCTTGGTATCTGTGCAAGATGCTCAGTTTTAACATCCCAAACTCTCAGTGGGCTTCCTGACGGTCTTCTAGTAGCTTGGCTGCACTTATTAATTTTCTCCATTTCCCTCTTGGTGTCCTCGTACAGCTGGCATCAAGCTTTTTTGATCTCACTGCTCCTAGCATCACTCCTCTGACATGGCTGTGGAATGACCCCAAGGGTTCCTTCACTTTGGCATGTGGGTCTGCCTTGCTCTTCCCATCTATCCATGTATTTTTGACCTCAGTTCCTTTTCCTCCTGAATCTATGTGGAAGCTGCACACCCTGAATCTGGGCATCTTGCTTCATCTCTGCCCTGAGTGATGCCAGCTCCTTTTGCAAATCCAGTATGGTACATGCCAACCGTATCAGCTGCTCTTGCACTTCTGGTGGGAATCCTCCTCCTCTTGAGCATGAGTTATATTTCAGAAAATACAGTGGATAGTTTTCTTTCTGACTGGAGTCCCTCTCTGCTCTTCATCTGGTAAAGGCACTGCAAGAAGAGCAGGGTTCAGACTTTGGACTCCCAGCAGCCATGGCTCTGGTGACACCAGCCATCTGCTGGAAGGCCACCATCTCATCCTTGAGTCATCCAGAGCCCAAGGCTTCTATGGCTTCCTCCTTGAAGTCCACAAATGTCAAATCTGGGTTTTGATGGTGCAACATCTGCAGCTTCTGACATAGAGGCTCTCCCCGGGCCCCCTCGATGAACCGCTCTATCAGTATTGGTCTGGATCATGGTTCTCACTCAGGTCTCATTTTCACAGGGCCTGGTGTGCCTCTTGCAGGCTCAAGACAAAGTCTTACAGTGTCTCCTGGGGGCCCTGTGTGTGAGAAAAGAATTTCATTTTGAGGTCTGAGACACTCCGCTTGTCAAACATGTCACTTAGTCGGGTCAGGATCTGTTCAGCAGTGTTCTTTTCTCCATCTGACCAGCTTTCAACATCCTACTTGGCAGCTCCTCTCAGCTGCCCAATAAGGATTTCCACTCTCTGCTGCTCTGGCACTTGGTAGAGATGGAACATAGCTTGCAGCTTCACCCAGACATCAGCGAGGCTGCAGGTGTCTGAACTTCAGTCCCCTGTGTACCTTGGAAGCCATGGTGCCCCAAAGTAATAAGGCATCATTATTGTGGGTGTTTGAAATGAAGAAGAAGACGATGCTGTGGCTCCATCAGTTTCTGAAGGCATCTTGGGTTGGCGTTGCTCTGGCTTTGGGCTCCTTGTTGACTCTTATCCTGTCAAATACACCAAGTTTGTGGTGGAAGAGCTGTGGTGGTTCATACCCCTATAGATTAGGGTGACGCCAGATGAATCTGGAAGGAGTGCTGGAGGCGTACCCTAGAGCCAAGATGCAAAGTTTATTAGCAATAGTTGGAGCATACAGAAAAAGACTTAGCATTCACTATCACTATCACACAAGAGAAAGGATGAATAAGATTACCAGGACCACAAACTGACCCCATTAATGTCATACAAAAGTCCAGGTGATTCAAATCCTAAGGGCATAGCAAACTGGTATACCAATCTTGGGTTTCTAGTATTTTGGTTGGCCGACCACTGGGTATGAACCAAAGGAAGTGCTTCCTATACAGGCCATAAAATGGGGCATCCCCCAGTGAACCAGAAACAGAGTAAAGCACTGTAGGCCTCCTGGCCCAGGAAAGAAGGTGACTCCTGGTGTCACTGAGTCAACATCAAAAAGGGAAGCACCTGGTTGAGGATTGGTGTTTATGCCTGGTTGTAGGTGAAGAGTATCCTTATCTGGAGTTGTCAGCTGCAGTGACCTAGGGCAGGAGGGCAGGTGATATCCAGTTGAGGAAAGGGTGCTGGGTGCGATGATCCACCGATGACCTCTGAGCAGGTCCCTGGAACTCTTACCACCTCACCCCTGTAGCTTCAGAATCCGGCAATCTGTGGTGTGACCTCTTGATGAGCCACTGGAACATGAGCCACTTATGGACAGTACAGTCAAAAGCTTGATGACCCTCGGTGTGGTCCCTTGCATGGACCACTGATACTTACACCAACGTGGGGTATGAGGCACATAGCCTGTCAATTCTCAGTGAGGCTTTGGTATAGGCCACTGGTACTATTACTACCTTGAGATAATGTCTATGCGGGAGAATGAGCAACGTGACTCCGGGTGCAATGGATGACTGAAGTCCCTCACGCTAGAGCCAGGGCAGTCTCTAACCTGACTCACTTTGGTGGACCCTAGCTACCAGCTGACTACCACTTACAACCAGCAACTCGAACCTGGGGTGTCATGGCGAAGACTTCAGGTTGGTGGAGGACGGTGAAGATGGGTGCAGGTGATGCTGGGCTTCCTGGGGACCCTTCTTGAGTTGAAGAAGTGGCACCAGAGGAACCCTTGATGAGGTGTGTGTCTGTGTGCAAGAACTCCCTGGAGTTCAGCAAGGATTTCTGTACCCTGGGGAATGCACAACCACAAAGGAGTGATAAGGCCTCTTCTGCTGGAGACTGCTGCATAAAAGATTCACTGGGTCTGTTTCCCGGCCAAATAGACTGACTCGCTGCACTGGGGACCTGACTAAAGGGCAAATTTCTGCAGAAAACTGACCTTGGCTGCTACTGGAGATCTTCTGGAGGGGAGTTACACTGAAGAGGCCCAGGGATTTGCTTCAACCTTCTAACGGGGAAGCCAACATCCACTGCTGTACCATCCTTCACCCTCCCTGTTAAAACTCTTTCTCCTGTCTCCAGCCTGTGTAGAGCCTCCTCAAGGCTGAGGCAGTCCTGGCTACCTGCTAGGAGATTGGCTTCTTTGTCCAGAGGTCATCTTCCTGAGGTTGGGTCAGTGGCTTTAAAATAAAAAGTCTCCAAATTTGAATCTACCCTGGCCACAGGGATTGGCTGAAGAGGACTCAGCCTGGATTCCTTCTCCCCTGCTGGGACAGGAATGTGGCCCAACTGGTTTGGCCTTGGCTAACTAGGTGTCAGTCTTGAGCAGGGGGAAGGGAGGACAAAGGAAGGAAAAAATGGGTTTCTTTTAAAAGTCTTAATTTAAACGGCTAGAACTGTCTGCTGAAGAGGGGCTTGTTCTGTGTTTCAGAGGGTCCCCTAAGCTTTTCAAGGATTTTCCAATAAGTTACTAGGGTCCCCATAACTGACCCTCATGTCCCTGAGAATCCCCTATTTTCTGTAATGCCCCCAATTGCACTACTTTCTGTGATGCTCCCAATTCCACTATTTTCTGTGGTGCCCCCAATTTCCCTGGGGCACTACACCTGCAATCCTCGCAGCCTACATAATGGTCCTAAAATATAAATGCCTACTCAGGATGTCCATTAATTCAGTATTTTGTTTCATTTTTCATGTTTTAAAACCCAACGTTGAAGCATGCTCGACAACTTAAAAATGACCTAAAAGTGTCAGCAGGCTCGTCCACAGATGACAGTGTCAGCTTCTGGATCTGAGAAACTCATATATGCATGAGTAGTTCATTTAACTTGTTGTATGAGATTTTTGCATTTCTTTAATGCTGACAGCCCAGTGAGCCTGTTGGTGCTTCCTTGTCATTTTAAGTAGGTGAGCTTGCATTAATTATGGGTGGCTGCCAATAAGAGCAGTCCATCAGAGTTTTAAACAGCATGAAAAATGATAGAAAATATTTAATTATTGGACATCCCAAGCAGGCATTTATATTTTGGGGACATTAAGAAGGCTTCAGGGAGAGAAGACACTTTTGCAATAATGGGACAAGAAAGGTCAGTGTGCAATCAACAGTGTCCCTTTAATTACAGATCAGCACACCTTTTTGTCCCATGACTGAATTCCTTTGCACAGAACTGCAACTTATAGAGCTGAGTTTTAACTCTTTAATCAGTACCTCAGTGACAGCCCCCCTCCTATCTTGTCTCTGTCTGTCTTTCTGTTCTCTCTCTCTCTCTCTCTCTCTCTCTCCCTCTCTTCATTGAAGCATTCTGCATAGAGCTGACCTCACACAGATTGGTTGTAGCTTGCAATCAGCAGCACTCAACAAGCAGACTCTTTCACACTTCAGATAAAGGGGACAATTTAATGTGTTCTGTACCTTACAAATAAAATGACCACCTTGACTGCATCCAAACAGTTGTCTGTCTGTATTTTTATTAAACTGCAACCTCAATATGAACTTTTATAAGTGGAATGAGCCATGACAAGATGGGGTTTTAAAGGATTTATGTGCACTTCCAGGGCCATAAGACCATTCAACCCTTAGCCTCATGTCTTTATACCTCACACATATTCATCAAAATCCTTTACACTACAACCTATCACAGCTTCTCCTTTATTAAATACATTTTTTTAATTGTTTTCATACTTTTGTTTCAAATTTATACCAAATAAATGACTATCATTCAGCCAATGTTATAAACGCATGACTAACACGTAAAGTGCTACAATCACATGGCATGGGAAAACTTGTAAACAGCTTTATTTATTATTCAGTAATCCCACTGCTTTAAAAGATAATAAATGAAATAAACAAATCTACATGTTCAGAGAATTTTAAGCAGCAATGCTACAATGACATCCTTATAGTTGTTGTTTTCCTTTATTTTAACTTCCTAGGACTCTGGTGTAAGCAAGATGTCACTTTTCAAATGAAATTTCCAAATGAAACTTTATAATGTCTAGGAAGTGTATTTACAGTATTTATTAATTTAGACTTTGGTAACCAGGTAGAGCCCATTGGGAAAAGGCCTATTTACAGGGGTGGCTCCAACATGTACGAGAATAATACATAAGTATACATAGCAACAGATAAGGGAATACTTTATATTACTAAATAAGAAGTAGATGACTAAATCAGAAAATGGGACTGCCACAGTGTAGCCTATTATATATCCCATCAAACATGATAATACTTCAATAATCAGGGTTTGATGATTACATTATATTTAAATTGACTTTTCTGCCATGCTTACACTGTCACTCAATAATCTTTAAGTGTAGAGACTTAATATTTTAGGAATTTGTTTTTTAGTTAGAATGTCTCCTGGTTTTGCAAGTATGATAAACATTTATTGGATAGTTTTTGAAATTTTGATGTCTGCAAAAAACTATTCAATTTAAAAAAAATCGTTTTTTTTTCTTTCTAATCTACAGTGGTAGCTAGTGACAAGATGCATTATATATCTGGATATATCAGAGAATATCACAGAAATACAATTGAAATGAAAGGGGATTTGATGTATTGTGATATGTCTAGATATTCTGCATCAGTAACTGGCTACCATTGTACTGTACAATGAGTTGCAGTCTTAAATACGAGAGCTCATTAAGAACTTATTTAACTTTTCTGTTTTTTATATGAAAAGGATACATATTGGAGCAGTTAGTGTTAAAAGTTAGCACATGTTCAGTAGAGCAAAATACACAAAACATGGATACTGAGATGAGAATTCAAGCGTAGTAGCAGCTTCCTCATTTTCTAGCAAATCTACAATAATGTAAATTAAATTCTTCATTATTTTTTGCCTTCAGTTACACATATGTTATGGGTGTTAGAAAGGGGGACTGAGCTACTTGTCTGCTTGGGATGGGAAGACTGAAGTTTGCACTACACACTGGGCTATGCAGAGGCAGGCTGCAACTATAATTGGGCTTGAAGGAAGGAGTGGGCTTCCACTGGGGGTTGGGTGGACTGGAGTACCATTCAGATCTTCAAGGGTCAGGCCATAGTTCAAGCTGGGGTGGTGACTGGGCTACTGTCTCGACTTAGGGTAACTATAATCTAGGCTTAGGGGGGCTAAGAGCTAGCCATTTGGGTAAGCTACTAATTTGTCTTTGGGATGCAATACTTCCAACTGGACTTTGGAGGAGTTGAGCAAGGTTACCAAATGGACTTGGTGTAATCTTGTCCAGGCTGCTGGATGAACTTGAAGATATGGGCTTTGGATTGGGCTTGCAAATGGACCAGGCTGTTGACCAGGCTGGGACAGACAAGTTACCCAATGGGCTGGGGGTCTTTGGCTGGTCTTGCGGAGGCCAGGCTACAGACTGGGATTTAGGGTGAGCCAAAACTAAAGTTGACTTAGGAGGAACTGCCAAACATTTGCATTTTCTACACCAGCAAAGAGAAATAGAAGTGTATGGTGTCCCTTTGGCACTTTGACAGCTCTGCAGAATGATGCTGTAATTTTTTTCAGGGATAATATGGCACTGCAAACTGAACTATGTGGAAGTCACATAACTTGATATAGCCATCTAGCATCACTGAAGAGTGGAATTTGCTTGTACTGTGCAATGGTGTAGACAGGCATACTCACTGTACACAATTGTGTAGTTTTGCTGAGTAACTATCCCAGACCATTATGCTGTTTTGTTACCATTATCATTCTAATCAGGAATATTTGAGTCAGTGTAGGCAACTGAATAGTGTCTTTGTTTACATTTTTATTGATTAGGAGACTTATATGTGTACAACCTATTTAGAGATTTTATGAGTTATCTGGTAACAATCTGATTTCTTTGTAATAGCAGCAGTTGGAGAGGATGTGTACATTTTTTTTAGTGAGGAGTAGTAGTTGGAGAGTATGTATACTGAGCAGAGGTTAAACTGGGCTGGAGCCCACAGGAATTCATTTCCACTACCTCTTACAAAGCTGTATGAGAGTTTCTGCATCGGTGTCATCTTTCTCCGTTAAATAATATAGGAGACTTCCAGCACCTAGAGATGACAGTTCCTCTGTCTGCAAATCTAGATATGAGACTTTTGCCACCTAAACATTTCCAATATAACCACTGTAGAGGACATGTAAGGGAGAGGTCTTATAGTTAATGCAAAAACATTAGCATTTGTTAAAAAAAATCTTACATAATTATTTATTATTATTATAGACAGCAGGTGTGTGCTTGTGGATCTGAGCAAAGCAAAACATTTTGCTACTGTAGTTGCGGCAAGGCTAGCCAGGTAGGGTGGAGTGGGGATGGGTAGCACCTCAATGAAAGTCACTGTGTAAGCTGCCTGCTTCAGGCTCCTTCCCAGCTCCCAAAACCCATCCTGCACTACCCCTACAGCTTCTCTTGCCAGATCATTCATCTCCAGGTGGAGAACAACATCCAGCTCCCTCCCTATGCCCTTTCCCCTGGTGATCTCTAAGATCTACCCTCCAGTCCTCCCTGGCAAAGTGCCTGGAATGAGCTGTACTATCCTACTCCTCTCTACGCCTTCCTCCAACCCAATCCCTCTAACTATGGACTCTCCCACCAGCAACTGCCTCCTCCTTGGCATGGGGATTCTCCCACCTTCCTTTGGGCCTGCCTCCTTGAGGAACCCCACCTCCTCTCTTACTTTTGCCTCAGGTGCCTCCTCTTGGCTTGCCTGTCCCACTGGAATAGTAAAAGAATTGCATAATGTTAAGGTCAGAGGGGTGCTTTCCTTCCTCCCCCCCCACCTTCCCAAAGCCCACCAAGGTTTAGCTGTTCTGTCTCCTTACTGTCATCCTTTGAGGGAGGGACGGCAAACGAGGCAGACCCTGGGTGAGGCAGATGGTGCCCTGTACTCATGCCAGCTCAGCCTAAAGTCCAGTGACCTCTGCTCACAGCCCAGAGAGTTGCCTGCATATAGGGCAATACCTCAGTCTCCAGAATGTGTCCCTGAAGACTGTGGCCCCGCACCCATTACACGGCACCACTTCCATACCTGATGATTTGTTTACCCTCCTGACTTTCTTCCCTGCTTTTCCCTTGCCTGTAGGCTTCCCTTATCATTAACTCACCTCTTGGCTTTCCTTTACCTTTCTGCTTCAAAATTTATGTTCAACCTCTTACCCTAGATCAAGTTTTTCTTCACTTACCTTTTTTTCGTCTTGGCTAAATTACAAGAGAGTATTACCTATAACCAGCTCCAACCTACATTGATGCACATGGTCTGCTATCAAACCATCTCATCACAGATTTAGAAAAGATCATGGTACATCAATAGCCATGGTTAAGTTCACTGAAATGTTTTCTGATCAGTGAAGGCATGGGACGATCACAGGCACTGTGTCTGTGGAACCGATCAAGGCCTTCAACTTAGTTGACCGCAATATTTCAATTACTTATCTAGTGGTTATAGGTCTGGATAATGGATGTATCATTTTCCTAGTTCAAAAGGTACTTAGACTGTAGATCCCAGATGTGTAAATTAAATGTAGTTTTATTGCTTCCTCAATGATGTTAAGGAAGGGGTGCCTCATGTGTCTCAACAGGGCCCTTTGTTTTTTACTTTGTTTATTATTGACCAGCCACCTAACTGTGGCAACTGTAGTGTCATATCATATGCTGATAATGCTGCTTGCAGAAGTTACGGCGACAGTCATGACATTAATTATAGTTCAGTTAATGAATGCACAACAACAGAAAAGGCTTAATTGCAAAAAAAAAAAAAAACTTTACTTAATATAGGTAAACCTAAAAGCATGATATTTGGATCTAGTACTAAAGTGAAAAATTAGGGAAGTATTTTTCAATCATAAATGTTTATTGAATTTTCCATTAGAAACAAAAAATCACAAATACGAACAACAACAATTTCCTATTGGAGGAATTAAATCACCATAGAGTACCATGCAATATAAAATCCAATAAAATGACTCTAAAAGTCTATCAACAAATAGTATAAGAAATACCTATCTTAGGTTAACCTATTAGGCTGACTTCAGATTAGAGTTATTCAAAAAGGGGGGCCATATTTTGTGAAACAAACCAGATTGTTTTGTACTCTTGTAACCATTTGTATCAAGGTCCAGGACCACACTGGAAATGAGCATGTCTCAGACGAGTTATCCAATTCATTCATGTTGAAATGAAATGAATAAAAGCTTTCACTACTACTGTTACTACTAGATTTTCCAAGAATACTATAACTAATTATTTTCATTATTGACTAAAATAGCCATACTTTCATACCACTTTCCTAACATGGGGCAGCTTTTGTGACTTCCAATTTCAAAGCAAAATTTGAGACTCTGGGATGCTCAAAAAAACCGAAAGTATTTACAATAGTCTAGCTTGCCGTTTTCAGGGAACCTGCCTGACAAAAATAAAGTAGGTGTGGAAAAGATATTAACTTGCGTGACTCTAGCCTAAATCCCATAAACTTCTTTCCAGAGACTCTGGACAAAGGGGCATCCCCATAAATGATGGGCAAGGCCGACATCTGCTTAGCTGCAATGCCATCATGGGGGATCTGTAGATAGGCCTATATTAAACAACTTGAGAGTAGAATAATAGAAATCATGCAATATTCTGAATTGGATCAGCCTACTTCGAACCTCTCTATGACTTATACATGCCTGTTTTCAGGTTTTGTCCCAGTCCAACATGGTAATGGTGGCACCAAGTTCATCTTCCCAATGTTCCTTGGCTCTTAAAGTAGGGGCTATAGGGTTTCACCATGCCGAGGGGCCAAGAATATCACCAACCTCCCCCACAGGAACACATGGTCCCCATTATCCCTGATAGTGCCAGGTCCCAACCCCAACCAAAGATCACACCAACACCTGTTCGATGTTCATGTGGGGTGAGGGGGGCTGTGCCCCCGGCACCCCTCAGACATATAGATGACAACTCCTTGGGGAGAGTGGATGTCAGGGGAGAGCGTCCAAACTCCAGAGTCGATGACATGGTCATTGCTCCAACTACCTGGTTGACATTGTGGGTGTCGATGGGTTGGTGTCACTGTTTATTTATTTATTTATGAGTTTTACCAGGAAAGCATACTGAGCAACATGCTCGATTCCAGATGTGACCTGGGGGCCGAGACCCACATACATATTAGAAATGCTTAGACAGTACAGAGATGAGCAAAGGATTGTACATAACATTTTTGTGGGAAAAATTACATAGTTGGGGGAAAATTACAGCCGAGGGTAGGATACATACAATCAGTATAGAGAATACAGAGGGTAGATAACTGTTCAATACATATGAGATTATAGCAGCAAGACATTTGAGCAAGAATTCTTAACTGAAGCAGGACAACTGGAGGTGAAATGTGCTCTGAGTAATTGGTTCTGTAGGGAGGTATTTGGTGCGTGTCTGATGGGGGCAGGTAGGGCGTTCCAGGTCTGAGGTAAGCAGTAATTAAAAGTGGCCTGGCCTTTGGATGTGCGCATAAATGGGACATGGAGCAGTTTATGGTCAATCCTTCTAAGGGAGTACGTTGGTGATGGTTGTTGGGAGAGGTCAGAGGTCAGGTAGGGGGGAAGGGAGTTGGACCAATATTTGGCAGCGAATCTGGCGTAGTTGGATTGTCTGCGGTCATGTAGGGATGGTAGAGTTAACGAGCTATAGAGATCACAGTGGTGTGTTGATTGGGGGCAGCCGAGGATGAAATGGCAGAATGAGTGGAACAGGGTGTCTAGGCTGGCCAGGGCGGACCCGGGGGCGATGGAGTAAACTATATCACCGTAGTCGATTACAGGAAGGATACATTTTTTGTACAATGGCATGCCTTGTCGGTGTGGGGAGGCAGCTTTTGTTACGGTGCAGAGCCACGAGTTTAGGGAGTAGCCGCTTGTGTAGAGAGGTGATGTGAGCAGAGAAATCTAAGTGTTGGTCTAGCCATACTCCCAGGTATCTGAAGCTCATGCAGTTTTCCAGGGGAGTTCCATCCAGGGTTTTGAAGGGGGGGGTGAGGACTTGGTGGGAGAGTCTTTGAGGTGAACCAAAAGTTAGCGATATGTTTTTTTTAGAATTAAGAAATAGCTGGTTAGACCTGAACCAGCTCTGGATAGCATTGAAATCTTCCTGGAGTTGGATTGCTACACTGAGGGTTGTGGGACCAAAGGAGTATAGGACAGTGTCATCTGCGTACATCTGTATAGAAGAGTGTGAGCATGCTGCTGGGAGGTCATTTAGAAAGATGGAGAAGTTCCCTTCAGATATAAGCTGGGGATACTCTAGTGCTCGCTTCCTATGAGTGTAAGTCCCCGTGTTTCCCCACCTCTCCCTCCCCCCCCTTTCATATCTCCTTTGGTTAGATTTATATATGAGAAAGATTGCCTACGTTGTAAATAGTTGATATTATAAGCATATGTGAGTTCATCATACTTAGGTAGAGTGACCAAATAGTACTGATCTCTTTGTTATTTCCCTAGTTAGGGTGATTGTATTTCATATTAATCTAGGCTCTCCTGGTGGTTATTATTTAATCTATTACAATCATCTTTTGGGTCACTCGTTAGGGAGTGACAATATATGTGAAAGATAACTTATATGGTCATTACTAATGACGGATCGTTCTGTTAATTAGTACTATTGTTTAAATCTAATCTCTTGTTATGTATGACTCTCTCTATGTTATACTCTGCCATGTGTGTATGACCTGCCTTAAGTCAACAATAAAATGTTTAACTGCAAAGAAAGATGGAGAAGAGAAGGGGACCCAGGACTGAGCCTTGAGGGACACCTGCAGGGACAGGCAATGGGTGGGAGGTGTGAGAGGCTATTTTGACTACTTGTCTCCTGCCTACTAGGTAGTCATGGAACCAGTTAGTGGCTGGAGTAGAGAGCCCTGCAACAGTGAGCTTGGAGAGGAGTAGGGAGTGGGAGACTGTGTTGAAGGCCTTGGCTAGGTCAATGAAAATGGCAGAGGTGATGCGACTTTTGTCCATACTTGTGAGGATGTCACCTGTGACATGAAGTGGGGAGGTGGTGGTTGAGTGGTATTTACAGAAGCCTGATTGGAATGGTGTGAAAAAGGAGGAGGCATCTAGGTACGGGGTGAGTTGGGACAGGACCAATCATTCCTGGAGTTTGGCCAGGATAGGAAGTAGGGAGATGGGTCAGTAATTTCAAGGGGAGGAGGGGGTCACCTGCTTTTGGCAGAGGTATAACGGTGGCCAGCTTCCAGGCTGTTAATATCTTGCCCAGAGAGAAGGGTATATTGAAAAGGTCGGGTAGAGGGGCGGCAATGGCTGGGGCGGAGAGGTAAAGCATCTTTGCGTCCATGGACATGGGGCATTTCCCTTTGTTTTGGTTAAGCGCCCGAAGGGAGTGAAATACATCTGCTTGAGTTACTGTACGGAAAGAGAACGGTATGGTTGTGGAGGTAGTGTGAGGGGCACATGTGTGGTGGGGAAGAACCGTGGGGTGGGTATGGGGGATGGAGGAAAGGACCTGTTTGGCGCAGCTGGCGAAGTGTGTGTTAGAAGCTTCAGTTACGTGGATTGAGTCGGAGACAAGAGAACCCTGGTCTTGTAGTTTTGGTAGAGCCGGTTGGGTGAGGGGGAGAGCAGGGTTTTAAGAGATTTTCAGAAGTCAGTTGGGTGATTTATATTTTTGCTGAAAGTCGATTGGAAGTAGTTTTTTTTCTCTAGGCGTATGCTATTTGTACACTTATTATGAAGGGATCTATATGTAATGAGGGAGGCCTGAGTGCCCCGCTTTTTATTGTTCTTCCAGGTGTGGTCCCTGATGTGGCATTTTTTGATTATGTCGGCCGAGATCCAGGAGAGATGAGCTTCTCAAACTCTTTTCATACGTAGAGGTGCGTATATATCCCAGACTTTAAGGAAGTTCATTTTGAAAGCGTGGAAAGCTATGTCAATGGTGGGCGCCATTGAGATGAAGGACCAGTTTATCTGTCTTAGGTCGGTCAGGAGGGAGACTAGGTTGAGGGGGTTATAAGATCTGGTGACTAATGTCTTTGGGGGTGGGGCAGGGGGACTGTGAACCTTCTTGATCATATAGATCATATGATGATCACTTATGGAATCAGGTAGGAGGCCTGCGCTTAGTATTCTATGCGGGTGGGAGGTGAGAGCCCAGTCTAGTAAGGTGTGATTTTGGATTTTGTGATTTAGCCTGGTGGGATCAGTAATGAGCCAAGAGAGATTTTGGGCCTTAATTTTAGTCTTTAGGTGGGCTTTATCAGGGCCGATCCAGTTTATATTGAAGTCGCCGGTGACATGAAGCTCGCCCCCAGCTGTGAGTGACTGTAAGTTGCCCAGATGGGAGAGGATGTCCTCGGGAGGAGTGCAGGGTGAGCAGTATGAGCCAGCCATATAGATGGGGTTGGAGCTGGTGAGAGAGATTTTTATGAGTAGTGAGTCAATGTATCCAGGGGATACGGGGATGTCCACTACAGAGAACTGGTGACTATATGGGATGTACATTGCTGTGCCTCCGCCTCTCTTTTTTCCTTGGCAGTCACACCTGATTATTGCATACCCTGGTAGGGATATTTCCACATCAGTGTTATGCTGTTTTAGCCAGGTTTCTGAAATGACTAGGATGTTGGGGCGCAGGGTTAAGGCAAGTGGTTGTAGAAGCGAGAATTTAGATAGGAGGCTGCAGGTGTTTAAATGAAGGATACAGAGGCCTTTTGGGAAAGAGAAAGGGGAACAGGTGTCTGAAACAGTGATGTTAGGACCAGGGTTTGCCTCTATATCCCCTGACAAGAGTAGGAGAAGGGTAATAAGATGTTTAAACTTGACCCAGGGAGGTTTAAAGTCAGTTGTAGTGGTTCTAGAGGTAAGGGTAGGTGGGGGGGGGGTCGGTAGGAGGAAGTACGTAGAACCATAAGGCCCACATGAAAATAAGGGGTTAGAAAAGTAGCACTAATGATACCGTAATGGTCATATGTCACTGCTAGAGCAAGTGTGTGTCCGAAGGCAGAGTAGCAAGGGTTTGGTGTTAGATTTGGGGACATAGGTGATGGCTGTACTTTGCATAAGAGGAGAGCAGGTGGCAGGGAATTGTTTCCCAGTTGGAAGAACATGATTAAAGTAGATAGCAGCAGCATCCTGGCTTGAGATATAGTTGGGTGGACGAAGATTTTGGATGGGAGCCCTCTGGTGGTGAAAGCTGATAAGCTGCAAGTGGAGAAGTGGGCTGATAGGTTTTGAGCTGTCATGTGACAATCCCTATAAAAGGAGGAGCTCACCAAGGGCGGTAGTGGGGGGCCTTTTACAGCATCACTATGAAAGTGTCGCTGTTACAATAGTATACAGGGCTATAGAGAGGACAGAATTCATTAGTAATTTATAAAGTATGCTAGCATTTTTCCTGTGAATGCCAATTTTGAGAATCTTATCCCAATCAGTACATTTATGAAGACAATAGTCTTGGGTCAGCACTTGCTTGTAAAACCAATCTCTCAGCTGGAGATAAAAATTGGATTTCTGAATTTTAAACTTATACTGAATTCCAGTAAAGGAAAGCAAAAAAATAGTGCCAGGATAAATAACATCCTTAATTCTATGGATAGCTACTTTCTTCCAAACATCATTTACCACAGGTTTACCAGCATATGCTAATAAGGGGTTGGAACACAGGGCAGTAGTGTAGAAAATTCCCAAAGGGCCTGGGTGCAAGGTGATGTTACAGGGCCCCTCCCCAGTTTTGAATAAACATCAAAATTATGATTTGGGACCCTCAAACCTCATGGGCCCAGGTGCCACTGCACCCCCTGCACCCTTGTAGCTAAGCTCCTGACACAGAGCATAAAATCTAGAGGTGCATTGTCAGGAACAATAATGGTGTTAACCATTTTGAGGGTTTTAATCAATGATGACAGGCAAGGGTTGTGCCCCCATTGAGGAGATTTGCTCAGAAATAGGAAATCAGACAAATTGTGGGGGCCAATTGGAGACTTTTCTATTTTCAGCCAGAGATGTTCATGGGATGACTGGGATTGAGTGTAAGTTAAGTGCAACAGTGTTTGCTTTAAAATGAAAATGAGGTGATACCTCTACCACCATGGAAGAGCAAACCATCCTTTTCCTTTGGAGCCCTTACCTCAGTGATGCTAAGCCAAAGAGGAGTCCCATCCCATAAAAAATTATCTAATGAATCCTTAAAGTATGAAAAAAAATCTGTTTTCCAGTAATAAGTGAATGTTTTGAAACAATAGAACACTTTTGGGGCCACCATCATTTTTACTGTACTGATTTTACCCCATAGAGAGAGGTTGAGTTTGAACCATCTTGCAAATCCACACTTAAATCTTTCAAAAAGGGTGTGTAATTCAGCTCTATAGTGGATTCAGTACTACAGATATACACAAACCTAAGTAAGAAACTAAAGGCCCAATTCCAGAATTGCGCTTGCACCATGTCCTGCATCTAATGCAAAGTTTGCCGCAACTGTGCCAAAGCCCTCGGACACAACTCTGCACTATTCCAGAAGGGCTGGTGCAGTTGCAACACTTTTCACTATTTATAGCAGCTTGCACCAAAGGTATGGAGCAATCTCACCCCAAACCCAAACCCCTCTAGAGGTCGGAGCAAGTAATTCCACTGAAGGGAGTCAAAGGCTTTGAAAATATCCAGTGATAAGAATGCATTAGGTTCTTTTTTCTTATTTGCCCACCAAATCAAACAGATGGAGCAAACAATATGACCCGGATCTACCCAGTGTTAACCCCACCTGCTCTCTGCCAATTAACTTTGTGATGATGATGTTTTGTACCCTCTTTTGCTAATATTTTGGCACTAATCTTGTGGTCAGAGTTCAGAAGAGAAATGGGCCTATAACTGGAACATTCAAGAGGATCTTCACCTTTCTTTGATATAAGGGTTATAAATGCTTCCTGCATTGAGTGGGTCAAAGTATCAGCCTCCTGTAGGCCTTGTAAAACTGAATGGAGTTAAGGAGCTAGGGTTGCAGCCAGCAACTTATAAAATTCTCCTGGTAAGCCATCTGGTCCAGAGTTTTACCAGAGGGTAGTGACTTAACGACCCATGCAACTTCAGGCATGAAAATGTCCCTATCCAGATCTCGTTGGTCTTGTGCTGAGAAAGCAGGTATCTCAGATCCTTGAATAAATCAACCATCAGGTTAGGGGTATCATTCCCCGACTTGGAGTAAATGCCTTTGTAAAAAGGAAGGAAATCTTCATTAATGCCTGCATTACAAGTCACAACTTGAACAGAGTTAATCTGGATACCCGGAATTAGACTTTGCTGCTGTATTTTCTTAAGGTTTGATGCTAGCAACCTGCCTGGTTTATCTCGTCTCCCAATAGCATTGTTTCATCCTAAATAGGGCATACACTGTTCTCACTAAATAAATTGTGTTAATCTCATACTTGATACAAGCTATTCTTTGAAGAAGGTCATTAGCAGGTGTCCAATGGGATTTTGACAAGGCTTCTAACCTTCTAAGCTCATCTTCTTTTTTGTCTAACTCTTTTTCCCTCTTGTTTTACGTTCACTTGTGTGCATGTGCAAGGAATGTCTTGCAACAGTATGAGTTTTGGAGGTGTGAGACCCTCCTCCTCAATGCTGTGATCAGTGTAGCAGGTGCGACCCTAGGGGACCAATACATGCCAAGCTGTGTATGACAGCAGTTCGGCTGTGTTGGTCTTCACATCAAAGAAAAGGTCTGCTGCAATCAGCGGTGGCAGCATGTATGCAATTAGCATACATAGCCAAACTGTTGTCATGTGCACAGCTCGGCAATGCCTCCCACTTCTCCCCCACTAATGTCCTACTCCCCCCTTTTGTCTCTGGCCTCACTCTTGTGTGCTGAGGGGGTGCCCAATCCCCTCAGGTCATAACCTCCCCAGCAAACTGTGTGGCTGATGGGGTGCCCAATCCCCGTCAGCAGCTCCCTCCCCAGAAAACAACTAATTGGCATGATGGGGCCCACCCAAGTGTGCTCATGCTCTCCCCCCAACACACATACTGTTTGGCCAGTGGGGATGCCCAATCCCCACCGGCTCCACTCTTCCCCCCAACAAACAGGTAGGTGGCACGCTGGGAGCCCACCCCAGCATGACAAAAGCATCCATTGTATTTTTTTTTATTATTCCTGCAAAACAAGAAAACGGTCCCTTGGTGAGTTCTTGCCCCCCCACCAACCCATGCCCACCCTCTGTGCATCCACCTCCCCTCACACCATATTTACCTCCGGAGGCTGGCGCAACGATCTTCGGTGGACTGGGAACATATCTACACTCTTCAAAGCTGACCGCGAACTGAGGAAATGCCAGTAAGCTGTATAATGGCATAAATAGGGGTTTTCCAACTTAGGTCGCTATCTCTGCCAATTTTTGACTTTTGGCACCAAATGTTCAACATGAGGTTCTTTACACCCCTTCTCATGAATTCAGTCACTGTCATGGCATTAATCAGTCCTGAAAGGTGATTTTGTGGTCATTACACAGAATCACCTTTTGGGACATATTAACAAACCGACAGTGACAGTTCATGAGGTGGGCTCTCAAAAAGCCCATGTTGCAAATTTGGTGAAAAAATTCCAAAAAAATGACTGTTTTACAAGTGTGTGTTATGCGGGTTCCACGCACACTTGTAAATTCGCAAATTTGTAATATTTTCACTCCAGGTTTTCAACATAGGCATATTTCCACACCTCCTTATGAACAGCACAGCTGTCATTTTTCATATCCTGGCTGAAATGTGTTTTCATGCTTCCAGTGCAAAATATTACGGTCGCTGTTGGAAATCAATGTTCGTTACAGCGTAAAACAATCACAGTGACACTGTTCATGAACAGAGGTCCTAAAATGCCTATGTTGAAAATTTGGTGGCAAAAGTCCATAAAATGGATGTGTTATGAGCATGCGCTGCGCAGTTTCTACGCACACTCATACATTTGTGAATTTGTAATATTTCCACTCCAGATTTTCAACATTGCCATTCTCCCACATCTCCTTATGACCAATAGCACAGCCACTATGGGAAATCATGTTCTGTACACAGTAAGAAAATCACAGTGACACTGTTCATGAGCAGACGTCCTAAAATGCATATGTTGAAAATTTGGTGCAAAAATTCCAAACAATGACGTGTTTTAGAAGCTGCATTGCACAGTTTCCATGCACACTCGTAGCTTCGTGAATTTGTCATATTTTCACTCCAGATTTCCAACATTTGCATTTTGCCACATCTTCTTTTGAACAGTTCAGTTGTCATTTTTCACATCCTGGCTGAAATGTGTTTTCACACTTCCAATGCAGAATAGCGTGGTCACTGTGGGAAATCAGTGTTCGGTGCACAGTAAGAAAATCACTCTGACAGTGTTCATGACCAGAGGTGACAAAATGCCTATGTTGAAAATTTGGTGAAATAATTCCACCACTGAATGACTATGTTACAAGCATGGGTTGTGCAGTTTCCACACAAGCTCATTCCCTCGAGCACGCCCAGGTGTTAGGGTTCCTAAGACAGACACTTAAGAAGTATGAGGGTGAAATGTTGATCAGACGCAAGAGGAGATGCAGATAGGTACTCTGTTGGGATACGGATGCTAAAGGGATATGGATACAGCTGGGGGGGGGGCTGCATAAATGCCAAACACCAATGTAAATACCTGCAAGTGAACGTTCGGCATTGACACATACTTGTTTCTTTCTTGATGCAAAAGCAATGAAATGTCCTGTGATAATTGCTTTGTACACTTCCCATAAAGTGGCCAGGGAACCTCTCCAAACCCTTAGAAGACTGTGGGTGTATACATACATCCAGAATCTATATACGTTCAAACATATTTAGTTTTCAAAGGTTAAAATAATCTGTCTAAGACTCAAGCAGCTTCACAAAGTTCTTGTCATTCAGGAGCAATCTTTGTAGAATTAACAAAAGCCTTCAACCTAGTTAATCATGACCTGCTGCTCAATATACTACGGGACTGTGGACTGGATAATCTCTCTTGCCACTGGTTCCAGAATTACCTGACTGGGCAGAAACAGAGTATAAAATGGGAGGGAATGATCTCATCCCCCAGGTCAATCTATGATGGGGTATCCCAAGGATTCATTCTTGGCCCCTTGATGTTCTCATTATTTATCAATGTCCTACCTCTAAACTGTGGTGATGTTTCAGTGCAGCTTTATGCTGATGACACCATACTGCATAGGTCTTCCATGGACCTAACCTGGATCAATACTCAGCTGCAAAATGACTTCCGCTCATTAGAACACTAGTTTCTGGCCAAGAAACTCCTTCTTAATGCCAAAAAAGTGAAGGTGGCACTATTCAATAATAAAAACCTAGGCATAGACAGATAGGATCGCCTTAAAATCTCCACCTGCACTGGAATAACCCTGAAGGTGGTCCAAGCCTTTAAATACCTGGGAGTGGTCCTTGACCAAGCCATGACCTTTGAATCTCATGTAGATGTGCTGACTAAGATGCTCAACCTAAAATTAGGGCTACTTTATAGCCTCTCTCCCTTTGCCTGTCAAGGGAGGGGTGCACCACCATTGCAAGCTGTGCCCTCCCCCCCATTCTATGGCTCCCCAGTGGTACAGTCGGTTTGTGAATCCATCCTTACCAGGCTCAAATCACTTTATTACAGGATTGGTCAATTTGCAGTTGATGACAACCCCAGAACCCACCACAGCATAACATTAACAACCCTAGGATGACCCTCCTTTGAAGCCAGAATGTGCCACCCTCGTACCCCCTGTACTGCCTTACCTTCAAGCTACTACAACCTACCTCCACACCCAGTCTCTCTCTCTGGCATACTGTAATTCAACGCAAGCAGTTTGCCAGACTTCTTGGAGCCTCAGCCCTCCCTGTGTTGGTAGTCCCCGAAGTTCAGTGTGAAATAGGAAAGTGGTCCTTCTCATTCTCCGTCCCTCATCTGTGGAACTCCCTGCCCCCAGTGGATCTGGCTTTGGAGCAGTTTAAAAAGAGATTGAAAGCCCTGTACTGGACACCAGTCCCCTGTAACTACTTTCATTAAATCCTATATCCCAGCATCCTACCCCACCTGCTACAGCACTGCAGGCATTAGTAACACAGTCTGCTACACACACAGTATGGAATGCCTATTATCTACCTTCTTGCAGAAGTACTTATTACCTTTTCTATTATCCATACCTACTCACTAGGCTGCCTCTGGCATATACAGTTATACTGTATGAGTATTCTCTTAGTCATAAATGCCAACTGTATACACTGTTCTTTGCCATTACCTGTATGTATTTTACTCATTGCTATTACCTGAAACTAATCTCCTGTTTAATATAAGAAATGTCTGCTCTTGTATGTATACCCTTGTATAATTCCTTATTACCTTCTGTATGTAACTAATTCTGCATCACCCCTGAAAAAGGGATATCTCATCTCACTGGGCCCACCTAGTCACCAAAATTCAAATAATTAAATAAATTTGTTAATTGTGTATTCATCCTCTGTCTATGAGAGTCCTCTCCCCTCTAATAAGGGCATGATGAGAAATTATGATGTTATCGATGCTTGCTCCAGTAATGGTGGGAAGTAATCTGTTAGAGATTAAAATATAATCAATCCTACTGTAAGATTGGTGCCTGTTAGAGAAAAAGGTATAATCCCTATTTTTAAGGTGAACTAGGTGTCAGGTATCTGATAAAGAAAAATCTGCAAGAGTTTTGAAAAAAATATACTTTCTTTGGTCTCAAATTTAATAGCTCTGCTAGAGGACCTGTCTAAAATAGGGTCTACCATGGGATTACAATCTCACCCTAGAATAACCTCATACTCTAAAAATTTGGTACGTTCTGTGGAGATTTGGTTAAAAAAAATTCTTGGCCAGTATTAGGAGCATTGACATTACAAAATACCACCTTACGACCATTAAGAGTTCCAGCAATCAATTGAAATCTCCCATCCTGATCAGTCATATGAGTGTGTTAAACACAATTCACTCCCTTTCTAACCAAAATTGAAGTTCCCCATTTCTTAGAAGAAAAACAACTGTGTTCCTCGTGCCCCACCCATGAGTGTTGGAGTTTCTCCACCTCATCATGCATTAGATAAGTTTCTTGAATAAAGGCTATATCTGCCCTTGTCTTAAATAAATATGTTAGTATTTTTTTTCCTTTTAATAGGTGAACCTAGCCCTCTAACATTCTAGGATGCAAATTTATAACTAGCCATGTCAATAAATGTATTATTTCTATAAGACAAGGGAGACAGCAATTATAAGGCAAGGTTGAAAAACACAGCTAGTAATACTTTGGTTATGCGATTTGTCTTGCAAACAAACAGATAACCATATAAGAAATTAACTCTGGTTAAGCAAATGACTAACTTGCAATCAGCACAGATAAAAAGCAGTATGTAAGTTAAACAAGACCCTTATCCAGTACTCTATGATCATTATAACAGGTGGAAAGGACTGATAACAACAATAAAAAATAACAGTAAAAATGAAAAAAAACCTGTACCTTTAAATAAAAAAAAGGCTACGTAATTAACAATTAATTTAAGTGCATCAGCACAATGACTATGCTATAGGTTGAGAGAAAATCATTGAACAGATAAACAAGTGCAGCAGATGAGCCAACTCACACTGAAATAATATGCTAAGCAGTTAAAAACAGTATGCTCCTATAAATAAAAAAAAATAAAAAGAGTTGAGTCAGCAAACAAGTATGATGTTGTTTCACTTAAGACCTAGAAACTGCCAAATCACACAGATTCAATGCAGCAAGGGATAGACTGCTTCCAAAGAGGGGCCTAAATCAGACACCTGATTCCAACCCTGAGTTACACAGACACTAGCCATGGCATAGGTCAGGAGAAAAGTGAGCACTGGACATTTTCACCACGCAGAATGTACCAACAGTCTCATAGGAACAGCCTTACAAGCTAAAATCTTACCAGAACATAGATAAATTGCAGTCCCAGGGCAAAGAACTAAGAAGTAGCAGGAAAATAACATACATCCTGACACCACCATGCAGCTGTAATCTGGAGGTCAAACAGGAACACCCCATCAGCAGTAACACAGTCCTCCATTCCATAGGCAGATCACTTGACATTAACATCCATAGCCTGAGCAGACACTTGCATCATTTCCGGGTTGGGAGTGTGTTGAGAGGGGAACACTGAAGAGGAATGCTGGCTGTCCTTACTCTGACTTCTTGTTATAGGATTCCTCGATGGGGTCTGTTGTGCTGAGTGTCTTCCTGGAGTTCATTGCAGCAGCTTGGATCTATGTTGGCTACTGGCAACTGAAGAGTTTCTCACTGCTGCTGAGCAAAGGTATGGCATTGAGATTACTGTCTGGCTTGCAGATTCCAGTGGACTGGGCACCGTGAGGGGATGCTTGTCTCGCACTTGAGCCCCACGTAGTTCCCTTGCAGAATGCTCAACAACATTAACCCCTCATGCACCATTTGAATTTTTCTGTTGGTGATAAGTAGTAAAATGGGGATCCACACTCCAATTTCCATAGACAATTGAATAAAATCCCAGTCTTCATCCACTGTAGCACAGGATACATTTCGTCCTGTGGCTTCATGAATCATAAGGGTGGTGTGGTATTTAAAATGATACTGAATACCCAAGTTCTACAGTTTCTTTTTCATTTCAAAAATGACCTGTGCCTGTCCATTAGATCCCCAGAGAAATCTTGAAATAGTGAAATCCGGTGACCATTGTAGTTTAAAGATCTCTTCCCTCAGGCTATTTTCAGGATCTCTTCCTTGATGGAGGACCTGAAGAAATAAGTAACTGTGGGCCATGATCAGTTGTCATTTGATGATTCAGGGCCAACCAATCTCTAAGCCCTTTTGATCTCCAGTAGCTATGGACATTGAAATCCCAGCACATCAGGCAGAAATTGCTTTAAAAAGTACATGTCATTTCCTTCCCATCCTTTAGGTGTTCCTAAGATCTGTAAATTATTCCTGCTACCACCGTTCTTCAAATCATCAATTTTATGTGGCAGGTAGTCTATTTGCTTTTCCTGATGCTCACCGATTTTCATTAAATAGCCCATAGAAGATTATAGCTCTTCGATTTTAACATCCATCTCCTCCACTTTATTCTTGAGATAGATATTTTCACTTTTCAATTCATCAGTATATTTTTTATGTTGATTGCACGCATGCAAAAGAAACATATTGCGGCAGGTTGCCAGAAGCAGGTTGTGGAGGCATGGCACTGTTGTGGCCAATGTCCCCACAGTCTTTAAAGGCTTGGCCCGCTTTCCCCAATGGCATGGCACACTGCTGCTGACACTAGTTCAGCCAGCATGCCACAACCTTGAGAAGTTTTAGCTGCTGCAATCAGGGGCTATCTTGTCATTCCAGCATCATCCACTGCAATGAGGGCGCGATCCCTTATTGCAGGGTTCCCTTGCATTCCCCACCTGTTTTCCGAGGGGTGCCCAATCCCCCTCAGGATCATGTCCCCTCCCTGTTTTTTTGGCCGATGGGGTGCCCAATCCCCATCAGCATGTCCCCCATGTTCTTAGAAAATATGGGGGTGCCCAGTCCCCTTGGCTCATAAGACCCCATACTGAGTATGTGCCAATGGGGTACCTAATCCCCTATCAGCATAATGTCAAATCTCCACTTTTGTTGTGTGCCGACGGAGGTGCCCAATCCTGTTGGCATGATGTGGCCCCCCCTTTTGTTGTGTGCTGATGGGGGTGCCCAATCCCCCATTGGCTACAGCTGGCCCCCCAAAAAAGAGTCCATTGGCATGCTGGGAGCCCATCCCAGTATACCATATCCCCTGCAAAAAAAACAGTCCCTCAATGTTTTTCACTTTTGTCCCCTGTGAAAAAAGGAAACAGTCCCTTGACAGTCTCCCTGCCCACCTCCTGGAACTCGTGCCCACCCAGTGCGCACCCTGCCTCCCCACACCCCCCCTCACCCCATAATTAGCTCTGGAGTCCGGCGCGATGATCTTCGGTGGACCGGGAACATATCTGCACTCTTCAAAGGTGACCGCGAACTGAGGAAATGCCGGTAAGCTGTATAATGGAATAAATAGGGTTTTTTAAACTTTGATGCATATCTCAGTCATTTTTTGGTACCAGATTTTCAACATGGGGTTTTTGGAACCCCTCCTCATGAATTCTGCTACTGTCATGTCATTAATCGGCCCTGAAAGGTGATGTCGCGGTCAGTGCACAGAATCACCTTTCAGGACCAATTAATGAAATGACAGTGTCAGTGTTCATGAGGTGGACTCTCAAAAAGCCTATGTTGCAAATTTGGTGGAAAAAATGCAAAAATGACTGTTTTATGAGCGTGCGTTGTGCAGTTGCTACGCACTCTCGTACCTTTGAGAATTTGCAATATTTTCACTCCAGATTCTCAACATTGGCATTTTTACACACCTCCTTGTGGACAGTACAGCTGTCATTTTTCACATGCTGGCCGAAATGTGTTTTTGCACTTCCAGCACAGAATAGAGCGGTCGCTGTGGGAAATCAGTGTTCAGGACAGATTATGAAAATGATAGTGACACTTTTCATGAGCAGAGGTCCTAAAATGCCTATGTTGAAAATTTGGTGCAGATACTCCATAAAATGACTGTGTTACGAGTGTGTGTTGTGCAGTTTTCATGCACTCTCGTAAGTTCATGAATGTATAATATTTTTACTCCAGATTTTCAACACTGCTATTGTTCTGCACCTCCTTATGAACAGTACAGCTGTCATTTTTCAGATCCTGGCCAAAATGTGTTTTCACACTTCCAGTGCAGGATAGCGTGGTCGCTGTGGGAAATCTGTGTTCAGGACACATTATGAAAATGGCAGTGACACTGTTCATTAGCAGAGGTCCTAAAATGCCTATGTTGAAACTTTGGTGACGAAAGTCCATAAAATGAGTGTGCTACGAGCGTGCATTGCGCAGTTTCCACGCACGCTCGTACCTTTGCAACTTTGCAATATTTTCACTCCAGATTTTCAACATTGCCATTTTTCCACACCTCCTTATAAATAGTACAGCTGTCAGTTTTCACATCCTGGCTGAAAAGTGTTTTCGCTCTTCCGATGCACAATTGTGTGGTTGCTGTGGGAAATCAGTGTTTGGGACACATTAAGAAAATCACACTGACACTGTTCATGAGCAGAGGTGCTAGAATGCCTACATTGAAAATTTTGTGATGAAAAATGACTATGTTACGAGTGTGCATTGTGCAGTTTCCACACACCCTTGTAACTTCATAAATTAGTAATATTTTCATGCCACATTTTCAACACTTGTATTTTTTCACACCTCCTTATGAACAGTACTGCTGTCATTTTTCACTTCCTGGCCAAAATGTGTTTTCATGCTTCCGGCATAGAGTACCACAGCCACTGCTGTAAATCAGTGTTTGGGACAAATTAGGATCGAGCGAGTGGGTGGGGGGGGAGTAAGTGAGCTCAACGGAGCTCTATCGTGACTGCTGCAGATTTCTTTGTGGGCAAAACAAGGCAGCAATGCAGGGAGGAGCCCAGTACAAAAGGGCAGCCTGGAGTGGCGGCAGAAATGGGATGAGCGAGTGAGAGCGGGGAATGAGCGAGCTCAACGGAGCTCTGTCAGGACTGCTGCAGATTTCTTTGTGGGCAGAAAAAGGTGTCAACAGAGGCAGGAGCCCACTACAAAAGGCCAGTCAGCAGCGCCGGAGAAACAGAATGAGCAAGTGAGGGAGGGGGAGAAAGCGAGCTCAACAGAGGTCTATCGTGACTGCTGCAGATTTCTTTGTGGGCAGGAAAAGGTGGCAATGCAGGCAGGAGCCTAGTATAAAAGGCCAGCATGCAGTGCCCGCAGAAACGGAATCAGCGAGTGACAAAGGGGGAGTGAGCGACCTCAACGGAGCTGTGTTAGGACTGTTGCAGATCTCTTTGTGGGCAGGAAAAAGGTGCCAACCCAGGCAGGAACCCAGTACAAAAGTGCAGCCTGCAGCAGCGGGAGACACAGAACGAGTGAGTGAGGGAGGGGGAGTGAGTGAGCTCACCAGAGCTCTTTTGGGACTGCTGCAGATTTCTTTGTGGGCAGAAGAAGGCACCAACAGAGGTAGGAGCCAACTACTGCTGCAGATTTCTTTGTGGGCAGAAAAAGGCAGCAATGCACCCAGGAGCCCAGTGCAAAAGTGCAGCCTGCAGTAGTGGGAGAAACAGAATGAGCGAGTGAGAGAGGAGTGAGCGAGCTCAACAGAACTCTATCGTGACTGCTGTGTTTCTTTGTGGGCAGAAAAAAGTGGCAATGCAGCCAGGAGCCCAGTACAAAAGGCCAGCCTGCAGTGCTGGCAGAAACGGAATGAGCAAATGACAGAGGGGGACTGAGCAAGCTCAACAGACCTGTGTCAGGACTAATGCAGATTTCTTTGTGGGCAGAAAAGGTCACCAACAGAGGCAGGAGCCCAGTACAAAAGGCCAGCCTGCAGCTCCTGGAGAAACAGAATGAGCAAGTCAGAGGGGGGAGTGACCAACCTCAACGGAGCTCTGTAGGACCAGCTGCAGATTTCTTTGTGGACAGAAAAGGGTGCCAATGCAGGCAGGATCCCAGTACAAAAGGGCAGCCTGCAGCACCGGGAGAAACAGAGTGAGTGAGTGACAGAGGGCCAGTGAGCAAGCTCAACGGACCAACGCAATCAACATTCGGCGTTGACAAATGCTTGTTAATGTTGGAAATGTCAGCTTTCAACTCTGATAGCATTTTTTTAATTGGAAGAATGTCCTCTTTGCTGGCCAGGCTATTGCTGACAGGCAGGTCAGCTCAGGTCTTTAGTTTCCTTGACCCAGCTGCTCTCTGTCACAGTAGCCATTCTGTGCAAGCCAACAGCCCCATATGATTGTAGCGATGAAAAGTCCAGAAAACTCAGGTGATAATCCAAAAGAAGTGAGAATATCATGACTCCACAGTCTCCTGAGCAAAGCTCACTCAAAACATTTAAGACTGCCGTGATTGTCTGAATGACTGAAGAAAAAGACGGGCGGTGTCAGGAGCACTAAATCATCCTGCCACCATCCTCAGAGTGAAAATTTTAACATTTACACTTTGGAAGAAACTACGTTTGATTTGGTAAGTATCTTTGAATATCCTGAGTTGTACATTGGCCCTTGCCTCCTCTATGAGGAATTTTTACATAATATGGCAAAGTTGATTATTTGGCAGGCTTGCCTGGGTTTCAGTGGGACAGGGGGGCGACCTTGCCATACCCTCACCAAGTGCCATAAAAATGCACATGTTCCAAGCATCCTCTGGATGCTTGTTTCATAGCTGAAGCTTCATTGCTGGTTCTCTTGCCCTGCAACCTCTGCCATACAGCCTTGGCTTGTGGCTTCCCTGCTCCAGTGGTCCCTTGCCACAGGCCACCTCCTCTCTAGTTCTGACTTCCCTGGCCATGCTGGGCTTTATTCTCTGCTCCCCATCAGCTGTTTCTGCTCAGCTGACCATGTTGCTGGCTGCTTCCTGCTCCAGATGGTGTCTTTTTGCTGAGGCTGTCTGTTGGCTGTTGCCTTTGTCCACCTGCAGGCAGTGTGCTTTTGCTCTCTGTGGTTGCTGTTGCTTTTGGTCTGATGTTACTGGGTTCTGGTTCCATCCATATGTCTTCAGGCTGGGAGGGCTATACCACCAAAACAGCTTAATATGGTTCAAGGTCAGTTGGCATTCATCTGTATTCCCCTCCCACGGGTCGTGCCTGAAAATAGGCCGGATTTGTCTAGTGCACTTACCCGGTCAACAAAAACTAAAATAAAAAAAAAAAAAAAAACTCCTGCTCCCACCCTGTCATGGCCCCTGCTCCAGCTGCCATCAGTGGGACTCTTCTGTATCCTATGCCCCCTCCTACTCTTCTGCTTTCTCTGGCTGCTGCCTCTCACACCTCCACCTGCACTTGCTGTTGTGGAGGTCATTCCACCTATTCTCTCCGGTAATTCCTGCTGCTGCTCTGGCTCTGCTTCCAATCTCCAGTGGTTGCTGGGGCATCTTCCTGCTGCTCTCCACCTGTATGACTGTTTTTGTGGCCATGCTCCGGTTTGTTGTTTTAGGGGCTTTGCTCCATAATTGCCCTAAGCCACCACCTGACACCCCTCCTATGTTCTTCAACCACCAGTCTTGCAATCATCTACTCATTCAGGCTATGCCCCTATGACTATTGAGCTCATGCCCCAACAATGACTGGGCTTATGCTCCAATGACTTCTCATGCCACAATGACTACCAGACTAATGCCCAGCAACCACCAAGCTTCCACTCATTGACCATTGGGCTCATGCCCCATGACTCCCTGACCCCCAGTCTCACATTCCAATGTCACTTGGGCTTCCCCCAATGACAACATGGTCACTGGGCCTAGGCCTCATGAGTACCATGCTAACACCCACCAACAGCTGGGCTTTGCCCCACCTCCTACTGCAGAATTCAGTATGCATCATGCTTCATGGCATCATACTGCACCCACTCAAGCTTCTCCTCCAGTGCTTAATATGCTTATCCATGCAGCTCCATACTGTGCCAACCAACCCATCCACATCTGATCTGTCTCTGTCTGCGCTTTTTCCTATGAGCGCTACTTCCACTCCTCCTGGAATCAGTTAGGGCCTAGTTTGATTATGGTAGTCTAGTCTGATAAGGACAAGAGGTAGTCAGATTTATTTTCTGTGCTCTAGTTTGAAGGTCTAGTCCCATATATTCTGTAGTCTAAGTGGTAGTTTAGTTATCCTGTAACTCGAGCATAGTTCAGGGGTAGAACCCTCTGCAAGGGTTCCTTTGGTCATATGACTGCAACTCAGTGACACCCACAACCTATCAAATCCAGGAGGTATTTGGGCAGCTCATTTGTTTGGCACTGATTCATCCACTGCACCTGTTACATACGTTCTTGGTCTCTACCCATATCCCTTCCTTTAGTGGGATCTTGCTTCTAGGGACCTTGCTCCCTAACCACAGGATGGAGCCACAGAACTTAGGGCTTCTTGAGTCATGGCTGAAACTCTGTAACACCCACCTAAGTTTAGGCTTTCTATGGGTGTGCAGTTTGGGAATGCCTCCATTTCAGAGTTCAGCTTCTTGCAGAAGGCTCATGTTCCTTATAATAGCAGCCACGCCTCCTTCCTCCATGGATGTGGCCTTCTCTTTATGTCTGGGTAGTCAACAAAATAAATAAATGGATATGTATTTTTTTTTAATTATGCACAGACCTTGTATGTTCCAGCATTTTGGTCCAAGCATTCCTGATAAAATCTGGAAGTACATAAAAAGGCTGCAAGGCTTTTGTCATCAGCAGCAGAAAAAAAAGAGTTTTTTTTGAGTAGTAAAATGTATCTTTGTTCAGGATATGACTATTAGGACAACTTCTATTTACAAAGTTGTCCTGAGGTTGCCATGTCAAACATAGAGGAAAATGTATTGTTCTGTATCTACAAAAAGTGTGTGTCGCAGTCGAGAGGTTTCCATGGCAACTGTTTGAACCTTGAGAGTGGAGTTCAAGAGTTTTCAGTCATCATGGGCTACTCTGAGATGGCGCACAAGCTTGTTGTACACAGAGAACCTTACATTGTCTTATATAGTATATGGTTCTGCTATTATGGCAAACATATGGACATATTTTTTTACTCTTTTTTTAAAATACTTTCACCTTACTTTGTTACTTTTTTCTGTTTGACGCTCTCCTTTGGTGTAGCTCTCACCGCTGCAGCTGCTTCTGAAACAGGGGAAGTTCACATATTGTGCAAGAGTGACAGCATTCTAAGTTGTTATGCTGCTGTTATGTTATGCTGTTATGCTACATAGCTAGTGCAGCATAACAAACTAGCTGATGTAGCTAGTGCAGCATTACAAAGTTTTTGAAGGAATGGATTTCCATCCCTAACAACATTGGACCATGCACTACAATACCGATAACAGTACAGTAACTCACAAAAGCAGAATTATCAACAATGTTGAGATGAGACAATTTAGAACAATCACAAGACTGTTTAAAGCTAAATCTTTGTTAGACATTAAACCTTATAAAGTTTATACTACTCTCATATTCCAGTAGCATAAGTTTGTTTCATGTTGCAGTAGGATCAAATTGTACTGGCATTTTACCAAATCAAGCTTCAATTTTTGAAGCCATTGGTCTACAATGAGGACATTGTCTTTAAAGGTTTCAGTCATGTCCCCCAGGCTCTCCTGTTATCCAAGGGTACATGTTGAGGCCCTTCTATCTTTCTCTGTAGGGCTTCCCTGCTTCTCCTGTATCATCTTGTTGGCCTTCTCTGAACAACGTCTAGCCTGTCATTGTCTTTTCAAAGGTGAGGACTACAGAACTGTACACAGTACTCAAGATTGGGGCAAAACAATGATAGAGCTGGACAAAAGTTATGAATTCTGCTTAATCAGACCTTCCATGAAATTTCCAATCAGAGGTTTCCAATCTTCCACCTTTGGTGATATTGGATATCTTCTGAATATCAAGTGGCACCTGCTAAAGTGGAATTCATAACTTTTGTCCAGCTCTGAGAGAGAAAGAGATGAGCCAAAAGCAGTCCCAGGAACAATTAAGTGAAGAGCATGGACTCAGTGATAGCTCAAAACATTTAATTTTGTTAGACAGCAGGAGTTTCAAAATCAATCCAGTATAAGTACTGACCACTAATATTCGAGGATATATGAAAAATCTCATGTTGTGCTAGAGAACAGCTGGGGGGTGGGACTTTGTGACCGTACGCTATACCAAAATAGAAAGCTGACAGGAAGAACTAAAATTTAGAGAAATGTAGTGCTGTGTGGTAAATTAAAAAAAAATACTTAATGGAAACTTAAATAAGAAATTCCTGTATCTCACAAGCCTAAACGAGTCACGACCCCATATGCAATGAAAAAACTGTATGAAGGTAGGAGAAAATAGAACACCATGCAATTACACTAGAAAAAGTTCAAACAGTAACTCCCCATCATCTAAGTGCTACAGAGTACTGACATGTCTATTGCATAATGAGGTGAAGAGTGTAGTGACTCAGTGATAGCTCAGAAAGTTAAACTTATTAAAAAACAAGCAATTAAATGGCAAGCCAGAAAATATTTAACTGTTAGCAGTGCCAGCTCATGTCCACTGAAGCATAATCACATGTAAACCTGGAAAAAGGCTAGCATTAGCACACTGGGCAGAAGATTGGTTTAAGTAAACTCACCCAACCAATTAAGCACTAAAAGGCACTGCTGCAGACTATTAAGTGAAGTGCAGTGGCTCAGTGATAGCTCAAAAAATGTTAACTTTGTTACATAGCAGGAGTTTAAAAATCTAGCCAGTGTAAGTATTGGCCACTCACACTTATAGATATTTGAAAAATATTGTGTAGTGCTGAAAAGCAGCCAGGGGGAACTCCGTGACTATAACAAAATTAAAAACTGACAGGGAGAACTAGAATATAGAAAAACACCATGCAAATGCACTAGAAAAAGACATTCAACACCACACAAGATGTGTATGGCACAGTAAGCTAACAGTGTGTGACACAATTCAGTATGTAACAAAGGCTTCTTAAAAGTTAGTGCCTCTTATTTAAATCACAGCTAATATTAATATGAACATACTAAACAAATGGTTTAAAACCCACTGAGTCCAATTAAGAGGAGAGACCTGCAAAGTACACAAACTTCAGTCACTGCTTCAGTTCAACTCCATGACAAAGATCACCTTTTCTTGGGGGGACAAAGACAAGCTGGATTTCTGAGAGCCCGTAGCTTTGAAACTGGTCAGTGACTCAGCGATGCTGCAGTTCCTGTTGTGGTAGGGGTGTTCTAACTTGCTGGCCACCCTGCTGTGAACTAACTGGGGTCGTAATACTTCCTAATCGTTGTTCACAGCTGCTTGCCACACTCCGATCTACCTACTAGTTGCAGCTTGTTGTGACCTCAATATGAGCACCTGCAAATCAGAATTTCATTGTACTTCTGCTACTGGTGTAAACAAAAAAAATACTTTCTGATATCTGCAAAATGTTACCTGTGAATACTCATGGCTCCAAACCGGTTTCCTGCTTTTCCTTGGCAGAAGGATGTACAAGGATATGTGAAGCTCTGTACATTGCTGGCTATCTGCTCCAGTCCATGTCATTAAAAGATTGTTACATTAGGGTCTTCACAGCAAACAGCTGGATTGCAGCTTTCTGCATTTAACTTAAAACAAGCGTTTGTCAATGCTGGATGTTTGCCATTGGTATAGAATCCCTGGAGTACTGGATGCATTGTGATGCACTGTGTTGTTTATGTATTATTAAAGATAGGAGCCTGCATTTATAAATTTCAGTGCAGGATTATAACTTTGTCATATGAACATATGAATACATGAAACTGCGAGCAGAGATAGGCCATTTGGTCTATCAAGTCTGCTCAATTTTGCAGCTAGCACCCCTACTCTGTAGCTGCCCCTCCCACCTTACCGCCTTCCCATGACCCACCCTTTTGTCCTATCCCAGCACCTTTTGAAGCAGCCCAATGTTTTACAAGCCACCACCTCTGCCGGTAGTGCATTCCACTCTACTACCACCCTTTTAGTGAAGAAATGCTTCATCATCTCTCTCCTAAACCTTCCACCCTCCAATCTCATGTCATGACCCCAAGTGTCTCAACCCATCCTCCCCTTGAACAGTTTCTCTGTGTCTGTCCTGTTTATTCCTGTCATGTACTTAATGATCTCAGTCATATCCACCATGTCCCTCCTTTTCTCCAGACAGTACATATTCAACTCTTTTAGTCTTACCTCATATGATAACTGCCCCAGATCAATGATAATCTTTGTTGCTTTACATTGCACCCCTTCCAGCAATCTAATGTCCCTCTTTAGATAAGGGCACCAAAACTGAATGCAATACTCCTGGTGGGGTCTGACCAGTGTTTTGTATAATGGCAGAATCACCTCCCTCCTCCCAGAGGTTATACCACTTGCAATACAACCCAGCATCATGTTGGCCACTGCTGATGCTTTCCTACACTGTGCTGGGTTGTTCATTGCTTCCGTAATGAGCACCCCCAGATCTTTCTCCTCCTCAGTCACAGCTAGCTGCACCCCCCCCCAAGATTGTAGCTCCTCTTTGGATCTTTGCTCTGGAGAACCTTGCATTTTTTGGCATTAAAACCAAGTTGCCAGGTGTCAGATCATGTCACCAGCCTTGTTAGATCTTCTTGCAATCCCTGCCACCCACCCTTGGTCATCCACCACTGCTCCTATCTTGGTGTAATTCATAAATAGATTGATCTTGCTATTTGTGCCTACCAATATATCTGCAATAAATCCCCCAAATAACACCAGCCCCAGCACTGACTCCTGTGGGATTCTGCTCATCACTGCCCTTAGGGTTGTTAAATTCACCTAATACCAATTACACTTATACTGGTTCAGGTTGCCCTCTACTATTCCTTCATTAACGTTATTGAATAATCCTTAAATGGCAGTCCACAACAAAGACATTTTCACTTGTATAGGATGAACTCCACCAGACTGTCAAAATTCATAGCAAAATAGCTTTTATTCTTTTCATTTCTACACTATAGCCTCGGGTGACAGTTTCATAGCTGACGTCACTTCCTCAGGCCCCAAATACAGTGTTGTTTTTCATATATTTTCCAACACCATTTATTTGTGGCCCGTACACATCCACATGTTGTATTCTTTATTCCCTGCCTTAGGCCTTCACTCTTTGCTCTCCTGGTGCCCAAGCACTCTCAGCAGAAGTACTCCTAAATGGAGATTTTTATTTCTTCTTGTGTTTCTCTAGCAGCACTTGTAGTTCAGCTGTCTTCATAGAAGGCAGGAGTTCATCCTATACAAGTGAAAATTTAGTTGATGCTAATTCATCTCCCACCACCGCCCTCTGCTGCCATTCCTGCAGCCAGTTCTCCACCCATCCCATCAATTTTTACCCCACCTCTCTACCCCTTAACCTACATGCTAGTCTCCCATGTGGCACCAAGTTGAACGTCTTACTGAAGTCCAGATACAGGACATCCACCACATGACTTTGTCCATTTCCTTAGTCACCCAATCATAGTAATTAACTAGGTTGGTCTGGCAGGATATGCCCTTGACAAAGCCGTGCTGCCAACTGCCCTGCATCCCATTAAACTCCAGCAGGGTCACCAGCCTCTACTTCAAGATTGTTTCCAGCATTTTCCCACTATGGATGTGAGACTCACTGGTCTATAGTTCCCTTGTTCATTTTTGGGACCACTCTTTTTTGTTTTTATATTTTAATATGTTTTAATATTTTTGCCCCAGATTGCCAACATAGCCTTTTTATAACCCCACCTCATAAAAAAGAAATGGCTATGTTCAAAATCTGGTGTGAAAATATTGAAAATTACGAGTTTGCATTTGCAAAATTCAGTGTAGGCTCATAACTTTGTTGTTTTTAATCTTTTTATGCCAAATTTTCAACATAACCTTCTTTTCACCCTGCCTCATGAGTAAGGACACAAACAATTTTAAACTACTTTCTGAAAGATGATTTCACACAGGGACTGCAAAATCATCTTTCAGGATGTAAAAACAAACTTTGGCCAGGGTTTGAAAGATGACAGCTGTCACAGTCATGAAGTGCTGTAAAGAAATGGCTATGTTGTAAATTTGCAGTAAAAATATTGAAAATTACCAAAGTTACAAACCTGAATTTGCAAACTACAACATAGGCTCATAACTGTGTTGTTTTCTAATATTTTTACACCAAATGTTCAACATAGCCTTCTTATGACCCTGCCTCATGAACAAGGGCAGAAAAAATTTTTGCCTCCTGACCAAAGGTGATTTTGCACAGGGACCAACAAAATTACCTTTCAGGACAGATTTTACTAATGTTGGTGCAATTGTTCATGAGGTGGTGTCCCAAAGAAGGCATGTTGAAAATTTGGGACTAAAATATGCAAAAATGGCCAAGTTATGCAGCTAAGTTCAAAATCCTGTTGAAATACATTGAACTGCATACCTGTGTCCTCAGTTCGCAGTCCAGCACTGAAGAGAGAAGACACGTCTGTGGTCCACAGAAGATTAAGGTGCTGGATCCCCAGTAGGTAAGTGAGGGTTTGGGGAGTGAGGTAGTGGGTGCTAAATAGGAGGGTCACTGGGGGCACAGTAACAGCTCCAGCAGACATCGATGAATGTTTTTCTTTTTATAGAGCTTATAAAAAAAAAACTATGAGGGAAGGTTTTCTTTATTTCAAGTCACCACAGTGGCAGATTGGGCAACTCTAGTGTCAGTGTTAAGTTTGTGAAGGGGTGCTGTGGTGGAAACTAAGAGGGAGTCTCAGCTGGGCAGGCCAGTTACAGGGGCAGCAACAACAGAGAGCGACAGTGACACTGAGGGATTGGGCACCCCCAGTGTCAGCATAAAAAAAATGCAAGGAAAGGTTTTCTTTATTTCAGGTTGCAACACTGGGGGATTGGGCACACCTAGTGTCAGTGTTATTTTATAGGGGGTGGGGTAGTGGGTGCTGAGAGGGAGAGTCGGGTGAGCGGGACAGTTACAGGATGTGACCACTCATTGGGGGTGGCATGGCAGTGGCCCAGGGTTTAGCTGATGAGGTGGTGATACTGGGGGATTGGGCATCTCCAGTGTCAATGTTATGTTTGGAGGGGAGATGCTGAGAGGGAGAGTTGGGTAAAGAGTACAGTCATGGGGGCAGTGGCACCAGTAACAGACATGATGGATAGTTTCGTATTACTGCTGCCTGATCCTCTGCATGTTTCACATTCCAGCTGTTCCAAGCTGACAGAAGATGGATCAGCTTGCTTACTGGATGGCATAGATGAAAGGGAAGATTCAACCCATGATCAGGTTAGCTGTTTCTTTTCAAGTCTGTGCCATCTCCACCAAGCTAGCCAAAACTCCATCATACTGAGCCTGCCTCTTGACTGGTGTGCACTGTCACGTCCCTAAAATACTGTTTTGCATTGGACGACAGTGCCGCACCTCTCAACACCCAACTACCATACAAAAATGTTCACTGCATGCGCATGCCAATGGTGAACATAAACATCTGTTTTCTATACTCTTGGAATACAAGCAGGATATGTCTGTGACTGCCAGCAACCATTGGCTATAACTTCATGTTTTTTCATGTTGACAATTGGCGAAAAGTACAATTACTTCTCAAGTTTTCCTCGGACAATGGCAACCATGGCTGTTATCTTTGTACCTACCTGATATTACCTATGGTATATGCTTTATTGAGAGAATTTGTGCAGTTGTTAAACTTACTTTGAAAAGAAGAAAGTAAGATATGTAATGGATACAACATATAGCAGTCTAGTTTGTGGCTGAATGGTTAAGAATGGTGTGTGTGTGTGTGTGTGGGGGGGAGTACTTACTGACTATCAAGCTGATCTCTTATTCAGTGTACAATTCCCAAGTAGGTTTATTAATAAACTATTTATTTTGTCACTATTTTGACTTCTTCTGTCAAGCTGGAATTTCCACAAAAGTTGCTAATTTGATTTCTGAACTTGTGCAAGAGTGAAAGTCCAACTTTCATGGAAATTCCGCCAGTGGAAGTTTTTTTTGCACACCTCTAATGATAATTACTTGTTCTTATGTCCAAGTGCAATCTTTTGGTATCAGAAGAATGCAGTTTCAAGGCATTCTGGGCAAGTTTTAATTTCAAGCTATTCTGTTGCTTAATGGTAAGAACAACAACATGAAAAATGGGATTCTTTTTTGTCCCATGTACTGTAAATCAGTCATAATTTCTTGCTTTCTTCATCACTGTACATTACTGTGGAAATGCCTAGGTGATCGCAACCTGGGTATTAAAACTGCAGCCCTTGAATAAGCCTCAGCTGTTAGTTGAATGGAAAGGGACATGAAAAAAAAAAAACTCTTAGTAATGAAGAATGGAATGGTTAAGCTCAGTTGTCGGTGCAGCAGTACTGTTACTGCTCACAACAACATCTACCCAGGTCCAGAAACAAGTCAGGATCTTTGAGGGATGGCCATGGGGTGAAGAATAAAGCCTTCCAAAGGATTTACTTCTCCCGAGGTGAGGGATATCAGTATACTAAGCTCCACTACCACCACCTGGGTGACCATGGGTGACAGTGCAAACTAGAGTTGATTGGGTGGGTAGAACACCTCCTGACAGCACCATACACATGCATTAAAGTTGCAGCCAAAGACATGGACAGATATTTCCTGAAGGTTTTGTGATATCTCTAGAGAAATTCCCTGCCTGCAGTAACACTGTGTGCCACAAAAGAGAATCACTTTAGATACAGAGTCAGCTCTGCTTATAATGGACAACGAACAAAAAATAGCTTTTTTTTTTGTTTTTACAACACTGTACTGCATCATACTGTTGTTTATTGCACTTTATTACATATATATTTATTGATTCTGTTTAAAATACACATAATGGCATGACGTTTTTCACTGTGATTTCTTTTAAAAACATTGTTTTTTGCCTTCCAGTTCTGCAGCCAACTATGAGACATATTGAAGTCAGACAGACTGAGGGCATTTGCCATTTTTTTGCCTTTTCCATTAGAAGGGGCCACTAATCAATGCCTCCCTCCCCCTGGCTTTGGCAAACCAACAAAGAAGCACTTTCTTCACCTCACCGTCTTTACCATCCCATTTTCTTTTGCAGTCTGGTCTCCAATTAGAGTGCCATTCTGTAAAGAGAGCATCTCAAGACTTCAAGAGATCAAGAGATCAGATAGCCTTGACTTTGCCATAGAAAATACAGAGAGAGGTCCTGAATGCTCATTCTTGGTAGTGCATCAATTTCTGTTACGATCTCTATCTTCCTTGCATGAGAAACTGCTGCACATTTGGACATCATGGAAAAAAGCAGTAAAACAGGTTAATTAAGTAACTGCAATAGAAGGGGTGCAACCAGTAGCAAACTTCAATACTGTAGTGTTTGCCAAGTAAAATACAGCACCAGTGTGTACCAAATGAATGATAAACAGCACTGTCAAGTATCTGACATACACAGCGCTTGAAGTCCTATACTGAGGAACATACTTAAAGGGTTTCTATTGCATCCAATTTTGGATTAGCTGTTTTGTCCACTATAATGGAGTGTCCACTAAAAATGCAACCGCACTAAAAATGCAACCGTTATTAGTGGTGCTGACTGTATTGCAAAATATCTGGAAATATCTGACTGTATGAAGACAGTTTGAAATTGGGCACTCACCACCTCGGAACAAAAAGAACAACACTTTTCTATTATGTCATAAAAAGTTAAACTTTTATTTCCGTGTCATCTCGTCAGTACCGTAGATTTATACCTGACACATTTCAGACACTGAATGTCCTTTATCAATATCAATCAGTGCCTGATTTCAAACTGTCTTCATTCATGCATTTATTGTGAGCACCCCATCCCAGTGTGGATATGTTTTGTGACACTTTTATATCTGACCGTATCTATGGCTGCAATATAATACAGCGGTGCTGTTGTATTTGAGTACAGGACCCTCCTATCCTATGAGGCATTCCTGGGGGTGGGAAGGCTGGAAAATGGGGAAACAAAACCACTCTATTTGCAGCTGCTATGAAGCCAATATCCCATTGTAGGTGTTGCACTACTTACTGGGCATTCTTTGATACCAAGCATGACTTCTGAAGATGCTTGGAGTACCCCCAGTGTTCCCACCAGTGGAGATTAACATGGGGGAACAGTAGAATGGGGATCATACAGTATCTGGAGAAGGAGGATTAAGGAGATAAAAACTGACAAATAATCACATACAAGACAATAAGGAGGTACACACACACACGCACACACACACACACACACAGAATGGAATGGCTTTAATGTCAAGTTTTCTTGGAGTTTCAATAATGCAAACTTTTTTTTTCTTTTTTTGATACATGCCAGACCTTCTGTTTAAAAGCAACATTCTGTTTTAAAGATGTATTTACCTTGTGTGAAGAAATTTACATTGGAAAAACTATGACTGATCTTTCACATTCATGGAATATTTCATATGTTTCATATAATCATACCAATGTCATGATATTTTATTTGTATCGACTATGACTTCTATGGACTATGACTTCTTTACAGAATCTGATACTTTATATGTAAAGCTGCCCAGTCTCTAGACAGGATATAAAACATTTGCATTTTGCTTCCATATTACTGCAGGTTTTATCACATGTAAAACTTTCTAGGTGTGTTTTTCTCTTGTATTGCTTCACAGAGCAGAGTATATTTAACTAAAGATCCCACTATGACTACTACAGTATGGTTGGTAGCCGCTTTATGACTATGAAAGTCCATATGGCAGCTTCCTTGCTAACAGCTGTTCCATTGATTCAACAGTGCAGTTTTAACTGAGATAAAAAATGTGTTTTACTATCACTCTCTGGTGATTGAACAACCAATTGGCTGATTATACGCTCAGTTGCCTTACTTCATCCATCTGTTTAACCCAGCTGTCAAACCACTGTATTATGTTTGCATAAGAAGGAAGGAAGCCATTTAAATGTATATAATGCCTTTCATTCCCAGTCATGAGTGATTATACAGCATAAGCCATTAGGTGAGTGAATGGAGGCTAAGAGAACTATAGGGAGCTTCAGGACAGTTCAGGAAGGTAATGTAAAAAACATGAGAAAGAGGAGGTTGAGCACAAAATGATTAAATAAATTGCTCAAGGTATAACAGCCAAGTGGCAAAAGTGGGATTCAAACCTGGGTCTCCACGTTCACGGTTTTGTTCACTAATAGGTTACATCACCTGTCTGATTGGCACCTTCTCTAACAGTTTCTTCACTTCTGACTCAGACAAAGGCAAAACGGCTTTGAAACATGCAGCTACTGTAACATTAGGTGGATTATGTGTCATGTGTGCATGTTATTTTATTGTTTCCATTTGGCTTTTGCTATACGATGGAATCATGAAAAAGCAAATACAGTAATATTAAATTAAGTCATTTAGAAAATTCAGATAAAGTAGAAAACAAACAGCAATACACCAGGGTCTCACCAAATTGCACGTTAAAGCAGACTTGCAGTACAAATAATGTCCTAAGAAGTCCCACAAGCCTGTTTTCACAATCTATAATTCAATCTCAATGAGTTACTGTGATAGCAGTTTGCAACGATAACGCCACCAGAGGTATGAAGCTGAGGACCTTAACACCCTCCCCAACAGAACCGATAGCTAATGAACTATCTAACTCTTCGACAGGGTTGAACAATGAGCTAGGGAATTAGCAGATGTTTATCCCATTATACTGTATCTTGGTGTCAATAATCATAGACATATCATTGTATAATTTTGTTTCCTTTTGTGTCAAATCGACTTCTGGTATATTAGATATACTCTCAGTTCCCCATGGCTGCGTGTATTTGTTGAAACATATACAGACAACAATATAATGTTTGATACATCATTGTGTGCAAATACTGTGCTCACAAACAAGGCCTCATATTGATAGGAAACTAACTTTATAAGGTGGTTATCTGAGGCATATAAAATTGAAACTCCACAGTAACCAGTAAAGGTGTGTGTTGTGGGAGAGAGAGCAACACATTCAGCCATGCACTCATCTTCGGCTGCAGAGTGCACTGACCTAATGACCTTTTTGTACAATATACTTTACAGTGATGCCTGTGTTCAGAATCCTTGATTTGACCTATTGCAAGAGGCACCTCCTGCTAGTGCTTACCTAGTAGCAGGGCACTGAGCATGAGGTTTAGCTTTTCGATGATGGAAAAGAAATGTAATGAACCTGTCTGAGCTTAACCCAGACACCTACTAGCTGTGTTAGAGGAGGGACTCATTTGACCTACCACTAGATTTCGGCTACCAATGGGTCTACCGCAAAGTGTTTGCAATGACTACTTTTCTCGAGTCACTCACAGCACAATTGAGTCACTGGCACCTTTCACTAAACAGTTGCTAATGCTATTGCACTCATGCATGAACAGGGACTGTAGTCAGCATGCAAATAGCTCACAGGCTGTGTACAAGGTATGAAGACCCTTGCACACTTGAGAGTTTGACAACACCCTGTGCCTAGAGAATTTCTACAGTTCGGCAGGAGGGGATGTTGTAAAGCTGTGCCCACAAATAATGGAGCTGACAAGGCACCAAGATCATTTTGGGTTCTCAAGACCATGGGTGTAAGAAAGCATACTCTATAACAGCATTAGGCCCCTTCAAACATGAGTTTGAAACCATCTCAATGCTAATGCCAGCTGTGACTGCTTCCCTTAGCAACTCAATTGCTGTTTGACCTCGTGCCTAGGCAGCACTCCCTCGTGACCACATTGCCCCTAGTATACTGCACTTGTTTCTCTCCCGTCTTGTGTCTTAATCCTTCCTCCATCAAACTCCCCTCTTACCCCACCACCTCTTTTCTCCTACAATCCTCTCCATCTGCCTTCAGCCCAACCCCCTCAAAAAAAAGCTTAATCAAGGCCTTTCTGGGCTGATCTTTCTCTACTTCTTCAGTGGGTGTGGCCACCCTAGGCTGCTATAATCCCTGTACAATGCCCTCCATCCTGACAACACAGTCTGCCACAGTACCTGTCTCTGCCTTTCAGATGCTCCAGTTTGAGTTGTCCTCTCTCCCTTAACTGCCTTTAACCCTCTCAAATACTTGTTGTGCTTATCATAGCTTGTTGACTTAGTCCACTGTCTTTGTCGTCTTGTTTAGATTTAGATTTATACTTAGAGTCCCATTTGTTATTAGCCTGCACTTACAGTTCTACTGTATACCTAAATGTCTTTTTTTTTTAAATCACTGTTAATGTAATCCTGACGTGGAACCTATGTACAGTAATGAACCTGTTCTCAAAGGTGCTAATCTGAGATTACAATAAATAAATACTCCATGCAAGCCATGGCTTACATGTTAATTGGGGAGGGGGGCATTCTGAGCTCTGACCATGGATTTAAGTTATCTTACTGTCTGATAGCCACCCCAGTGGTGTTATAGTATGAACTTTGTGCACTGTTTGACTTACATGTAATGTAATTACATATAATTGAGTACTATTATACTGTAGTTTCTGCTCTTTTTATTCTGAAGTACAATGTGACTTGCACAAAGGGTCTGTGTAACACATACAGTATGTACATGTCTTCAGTGGAGGAGGGGCCAAAAACAAGGCACTAAAGGGCTGTAGCTTATAAATGTTATTATCCTAGTTATACCACTGGTCGTAGATGGGATTCACCCAAGAATTCTAAAATAACTAAGGGTAGAACTAGTGACACCACTGACTACCCTCTTTAACAAATCATGGGAGGGTGGGATGGGATGGTACCTGAGAACTGGAGGAGGGTGGATGTGATTCCATTTCACAAAAGTGGGAGCAAGGCAGAGGCAGGAAACTACAGACCTGTTAGTTTGACCTCAGTGGTAGGGAAAATTATGGAATCACTTCTGAAGGAAAGAACTGTTGAGTAAGTAGAGGCAAGCGGGGCACTGGACCCAAAGCAGCTTTGATTCACAGTTGTAAGGTCATGTCAGACAAATTTAATAGATTTATTTGACTGGGTGACCAGAGTAGTAGACCAGGGAAGGGCTGTGGATATGGCCTATCTAGACTTTAGCAAGGCATTTGGCAAAGTCCCACACAAAAGATTAATATACAAGTTATCCAGCCTTGGAGTGGGTCCCAAGGTGGTAGCCTTGGTAAAAAATTGGCTGGACAACAGGACACAGAGGATAATAGTAAACGGAGTCCACTCTGAAGAAAGGGGGGTTACTAGTTGGGTACTGCAGGGTTCAGTACTGGAACCGGTCCTCTTTAATGCCTTTATAAGTGACATTGCAGAGGAACTGGAAGGACAATTATGTCTCTTTGCAGATGACACAAAGATCTGAAACAGGGTTGATACACAAGGTGGGGTGGAAAGGATGAGAAGGGACTTGGCAAGTTTGGAGGAATGATCAAATGTATTACAGCTTAGATTCAACGCAAAGAAGTGCAAAGTAATGCACCTGGGAAACAAAACCCCAGGAGAAGAGTACACAATGGTAGGTGAGATACTAACAACAACAAAAATGGAAAGGGACCTGGGGGTAGTCATATTAGATGACCTAAAGGGGCAAGCAATGTGAGAAGGCAGTAAGGAGGGTTGGGGGGATACTGGGATGCATAGGGAGAGGCATCACCAGTAGAAAACAGGAAGTTGTTATCCCTCTGTACAGACAGTTGGTGAGACCCCATTTGGAGTACTGCATGCAGTTCTGGAGACCCCATCTCTGCAAGGACGTAGACAACTTGGAGGCTGTCCAGAGGAGGACAACTAAAATGGTGCAGGGCCTACACCAGAAGACATATGAAGACAGACTAAAGGAGTTTAATATGTATACCCTCTAGGAAAGAAGGGAGAGGTGGAGAAATGATAGAAACTTTCAAGTACCCCAAGGGAACCAACAAAGTCCAAGAGGGTAGCATCTTTCAGAAAAAGAGATGTGCAAGAACAAGGGGGCACAATTTGAAGAAAGAGGGGGGAACAGCTCAGAAGTAATGTGAGGAAGTGTTTTTTCATGGAGAGGGTTGTGGATGCATGGAATGGCTTTTCTGAAGAGGTCGTGGAGTCGAAAACAGTGGAGGAATTCAAGAATGCATGTAACAGACATAAGGCAATTCTAGTGCGGGGTGGGAGGAAGTAGGCTGTTGGTTAACTAAGATCTGCAGCTTATCCATTATGTAGGGAAATGGGCAGAATAAGTGGGCCAAGCTGTCCTTATCTGCCATCAAATTCTATGTTTCTGTGTTCTATGTATCAACAGCTGATAGCTAGGAACTGGGGTATGGGAGGGTTCCACAGAAAACCAGGAACTTGTAAGATCTCAGGGAATGGGTGGGCAGAGCCACAAGACCACCAGTACTGAAACTGGAAACCTGGAAAACATTGTTATCTCTGTGGCCTTGAAGAAAGCCTATAGCTGAGGGTTGGGTTGGTGGGGGAACACTATGATGGTAGGGTCATTTCCTCATGATCTGCCTGTTATATAGTGCTATGTGACTGGTGCTATGCCATGGGCAGAGCTATGTAAAAAGATGGTCTCTATGACCTTTGGCACTAGGCAAAAGTTCACCAGTCTTGCTGCCACTCTCTCCTTCCATACCCTCAATGGTTCCTTACTGGAGGATGTCTCCTAATTCAAATACCTCAGGCTATGGCTCAATTAGAACTTCGACTTTGCTGTACATGTAGACACAATCCACAAAAAGCTTTATCTTAAACTTGGTGCTCTGTAAAGACATTGTAACTGCCTTCCCCCACCAGCCCATAGAGAGAGATCGTCCAAAAGATGATTCTCCCTATATTTGACTTCGGAGACATAGTTTACAGTTCTGCCCCTAAATCAACCCTTTCCAGGCTGGACACTCTGTTCAGCTTCTTCTGCAATTTCACTCTCAACTGTTCACCTCTTATTCACCACTGTGACCTTTAGACCTCACTCTCCTTCCCTTCTCTTACTGCCAAGTGCCTTGCCCATAGTGCTTCTTTAATTGGGAAGTTCTGGCTTGGCTCTCTGCCTCCCTACCTGCACTTCCTAATTTCTGCCCCACCTACCCCCCTTTACTCCCTCTGCAACCTCCCACATAGGGTCCTCCCTTCCCCCCGGCACTCCACATCATGTCGAGCCACCTTCTCTTACTGCTTTGCAAGCATCTAGAACTCCCTCCCCTACACATCTGCTCTGCTCAACCCATTCACTCACTATCCCTTCTTGTCCAACAATACATAATCCCCTCCTGCAATTGCTCCTGACCCCCCCCTTCCAATGCCCACTCCCCCCCATGGCTGTGCTAACCACCTCCACACTGTGTAACCACCTCAACACTAAGTAATGTTCTCTTCCCCAGCCTACTCTCCTCCCCCCAGGCTGTAGCTAACCACGTCATCACTAACCCCCTCATGCTACTATTTATCCTATACCTCACCCTGATCCTGTTTACTGATCCTGACTTCCTCCTATTTTTTTCCCCTGCCTCCTCATTCCCAGTTTTGCCCATTATGTCTTCCCTTCTCCTCTCTCTTATTTCTGTGACTGTCCCTTGCGGGATTCTAGCATCTCCTTATTTATTTCCTCTGACCACCCCTTGTGGGGTTCTAGCATCTTGTTATTTATTTCCCTGACTTTCCTTTGTGGGGTTCTTGCATCCTGAAGGGGTGAAGGTCTGTGTTCCCCTCCCCCCTGCTCTCCCTATCTTATGACCTATACTGACACCCTAGCATCAATTGTATTTACCTATACTGCTTGACTTCTATCACGTTTCCCTATGTTTTCATTCTGGGAGTGTTTCTCTTAGCTTGTGCTTATTAACTGAGTTTTGTTTTCTGTACTGTTAATGAATATATTAAGCTTAAATGTTGTATATGTACATTATCAATGTAATTTGCTTTGCACTCTGTATATGTTATGTATTTCTTGTTCTGTATCTGTATTCTGTTCTGTATCTCTTATGCCCCTCCCCCCAGAACACATCTGGAAACATGCTATTACAGCTCGGTATGCCCTTCCTGGTGAAACGTTTCAAATAAATAAATAAATGTGAGTGTCCCAAGCCATCTTTGTAGCAGGTGCAAAGCCTATTTGCACCCACTAACTTTTAGGCTAGAAATCTGCACTATGACTTAGCTATTAGGGAAACTACCTCCCAATAACCTCTGACACCAATGTCTGGCATTTGTGTGTTGCAGTTTTTGTTGATTGTACAATGGGGAATCCTTTTGCTACAAGACTTTATGCTACCACCAGAATGACTACATATCAGTCCCCAGTTGTTTCATTCCTTTGAATCCTACTGGTGTTGATTCAATCTAACCAGGGGAGTGTATCATTTGGAATGTGGTATATTTGCAATTTTGTGACTAATCAGCAGATAACAGCAGAGTGCATTAGTGATAAATTGGACTTTGCACCTTTCAAACTTGATATATTGATATACTCCTTTATTGTCAATGGATAGGACTTTGTTTTGCAAACCATACTAAGAGAAAACAAAATACTCATTTACATTTTTACAAGTATGAATCTATATTGTTCATATTTTTTCTTCAATTTTTTATGCTTTAAGTACATTTTAAAACAATAATATACATTTCCTTTTACCAAAATAGTATAAGAAAACTTTATTGTGAGGGTTGCACTACCATAAACTAACTTCCTTGAATGGTTGGAACTGTGCCACAGTGGATATGAATAATCTCTCTGTAATCTAGTAACACTGAGGTAGGAAAGAACACCATCAGGTCTGCCCCCTGCTTTACAAATAGGTTTATAAAATGGGCTTCATTTTTCATGGACTCTGATTAGCCGATGTATTTGGCAAGGCGGGCATCTATCAGACAATAGAGCTCAGGAAAAAACAAGATCCAGTGCCCACTAGCCCTATTACAAAAACAATCAATGTCACCACATTTTCAAAACTCTAATGTCCACCATTTCTTCTCTTACTCAATGAGTGAGAGATGGACTGCCTACACAAAACAAGTACCTGAGCCAAGGACATCTTCAAAATCCTTCTGTTACTCAATCACTGATATGTAAGCCACATCCTATGGCATAAATCTTATTCTCTTTCCCGACTGTGGCCACACTGCGAGATCTATGATCACAGTCCTTGCTGCCACTAACTAAGCAAGTACTGCTTGCTTACATGTTCTACTAAAGCTGAACAAGCAAGCATAGAACATAGAAACATAGACAAGACAGAAAAAGACTAGAGGTCCATCCAGTCTACCCAAGTTCCCTATAATCCCTGGAACCTGCTGTTCCTCCAGGATACTAACCCTCCCCATCCTGTCTTTATTCTCCTCCTTGGTCCTGCTGCCCCCAGAAATCACTACTCCCATCATTATGTCCCAGCTCTGCTTGAATCCCCTGACTGTTTTTACACCCACCACTTCAGCCAACAGACTCTTCCAAGGTTCCATAACCCTTTCTGTAAAGTAATACTTCTTAACATCTCTCCTGGACCTACCTTCTGTTAATTTCCATTCATGTCTACATGACTGAAAATTTTTATTCAAGCTAAATAGTTTTCTGCAGTTCACTTTGTTAATTCCTTTAAGGAACGTGAAGGTCTCTGTCATATCTCTCCTCACCCTTCTGGTCACCAGTGAGTAAATATTTAATGCCTTGAGGCGATCCTCAAAGGATCTGCCCTGCTGACCCTGAATCATTTTTAAGTTTGCCGTTTGCACACGTACAGCAAACTTCTTGATATGAGTTGCTTTTTAAGGGTGTGACACTGTCTGTCTAATGTAGAGTTCTCTGCAAGGTGCTTGACCGAGCCACACCAATGATCAGCCTGAGTGATCATGATGCTGTTTTACCTGAAGTCATCAGTACTTGAAAAGAAATTGCTGAACCAATCATATGGCAGCTTTTTCTTTTCATCTGCAGGACACCACCCAGCAAACAGCTGTTTGGTGTCCTGATCAGTCTGGCTGACATAACATCTCCCTGGCCACCCCAACATTAACCAAAGAGAAAAGCAGCAGTGCAGGAAGAGATTAAAGCAACACTGTGAACTCTATATTGCCTTGTGCTCGCCCATCTTCAATCCCCCCCCTTCAAGATTAGCCACAGTAAGACTTTCATTGCTAGTGGCTCTTGCCACCCACCACAATCTTTCCGGTCCATGCTCCTCTGACCCCCCCCAGGTTTCCACATGAGTCACTGCACTGCTTCCTGTATTGGCAGCTCCTGCCACTGGTTGCCGTCGTGCACTCTGTCCCCAGTCCATGCTCCTGTGACCCCCCCCCCGGCTTCCACATGTGCCGTGATGTGGCTTCCCATATTGGCAGATCCAGCTGCAGCCATGCACTCTCTTCCTGGTCCATGCTCCTCTGACCCCTCAGGCTTCCACATGTGTTATGGTGCTGCTTCCCATATTAACTGCCACCAGCTGCTGCCGTGCGCTCTGTCCCCAGTCCATGCTCCTGCTTCCACATAAGCCGCAGCATGGCTTGCTGTATTGGCAGGTGGTTCTTGCCACTGGCTGCTGCCACACACTCTGTCCCTAGTTCATGCTCCTCTGACCTGAACTCCTCCCGCACTTCCACATGAGAGCTGTGGTGTGGCTTTCTGTTCTCCTTTGCTGGCTGGGCAGTGCCTGCATGGATGACCACTTAAGAATGATGACAGTGGTGGCAGTGTCATAGATTTGAGCTCTCAGAATGGGATTTTTAGCTCTATTTTTTTTTTTATTACATATTGGTTGGGTCACACGGGTGAGGACTGGGCCTGGTGTCCTTTTCCCCCCGCACTTCACACTCAGCAGCAGTCAAGTCAATCACTACTTAAGTGTGAACAAGGGTGTTTCCTCCTCCTGCCCTCATGAATATGGGAAATTGTTGCTGGGAGGGAGCGTGAAGCAACAACTTCTGTTCTGTGGCTGTGCCTATCCCATGGCTGTTAGGGTGCACTGCCGGTGTCACCCGGCCCGAGTGCTGCGAGTTGCTGATTCTGACCAGGGCCAGGGGTCATGAGAAGGACTTCAGTGTGTCAGTTCGGGTGCTAGTGCGGGGGATGGTGCGAGGCAGTGTGAGGATCGCAGTGAGCGACACTTGTAAACAGCTGTAGAAGTTCACCTCAGAGAGAAGGGAGGAAGTCTGCCCAATGATGACTGACTGCAGGTAAGCTGTGATCACCTCAACTCTTCACCTTGCTGCCTGCATGCAGTTTTTAAACTGGAGCAAGTAAAGGTAGAGACTCCAGAATGGGTGTGTACATTTCCACAAGCAGGAAAGCAATACAGGGTTCATGCTCGCTGAGAAAAGAGGTGGCCTGCTCCAAAGAAACCAAATCCAAAAAAGAAGGTAGTGGGCAGCACACGGGATCCTGGTGAAATTAAGTTTAATTTATTTGGTGCAGAGACAAATCGAAGTACAGGAACCAAAGCAGTTGTGTTGTCCTGTGACGCTAGCAGCCATTGCCCCAGCCCTTTGACTCTGGTACAAGTCATGACCCCCTGAGGAAGATCCTGTACTTTGATTTGTATCTGCACCAAATAAATGGAACTTAATTTCACCAGGATCCCGTGGCCACTATCTTCTTTCTGGATTTTGTTTGTTAAGTCATTTAGGTAGCAGGGTGTATTTTCTTTTCATGGAACAGCCAGAAAGCCAGCACCAACTGAGCAAGGTGCAGAACTGTAGTTTATTTACTGTGCGCGTCTGAGCCTGTCATCCATATGGCTACCAGAATCATATTTCCCACTAATTCTGAAAGTATACTTTATACCAGAATAAGAGGCTTAGTGGGTCTAAATTACTCACCCAAGCTGAAGAGCTCTCTGTGAGTAGAGACTAGGCGTGCATCATACTACTTAGTTTGATTTATGATACCAATAGAGGGTCATATTCACTAATAGCCTAGTATGCTCTGGTAGGGTGGTCATCCAGTCAGGGAGTGAAGAAGTGAAGTACTAGGTTGCTGTGTAAGATACTGCTATCTCTCTGTGTCTCTCAGTGGATCTGTCAGTGAAGTCCTGGTGTATGGCCTGGTGTTCTGCCTCTTCCTCCTTGCTACCTTACATATCATAGAGGCAGAACTCTGGCACATATGGGCACCATACATGTCTATCTCATAGAAATCTAAGTAGTAGTGGCTATTGCGAGTCACCATAGTGATTGGCATCTGGCATCTGGCAGCAGCTGAGTTTTGACATGATTTGTATTGTGTGTGTGTGTCACTGATGCATGTGGAATATTTGATTTCCAATACGCTTTTGGGAAGAAGCATCTAATACTGGATCACTGGATGTCATACCTTAATTTAGTGCAGCCCTCTCTAGACAGAACATTTTTACAGGGGACTACATTTTCCTGATTTTTATTACTAAGTGTAAGCCTTTTATTAGTTGTTAACTTCAAGACATGACTATTGCAATTTTAACAGTAAGTTTATTAAACATTTTAAATTATATAGATAGGCTGGCCAGGTGGCATAGAGGGCTAAGACACTGGTGCCTTACCTTGACCCATGCCAGTGACCTGGGTTCGGGAACGAGCCAGGGGCATCGGAGGTCGGCATTGGGGGGGAGGATAGAGCTGGATGGAGCTGCCGACAGGCAAGCTCTCCTCTCTAGGGAGGGTGTACGGCATCCCTCGGCTGATGGGCGACACCCAGTGGAGGCTGGAGGAAGCTCTGGCCGAGGTGGCCTAGGCACTAGGCCTGGGGTGGGGGAAGGAGGCCGTGACCAGGACTGTTCGGAGCATGCACACCGACTCTTGGGGCCTCTGGGAGAAAACATTCAGAGAAAAAAATTCCGGTCAGCAGGGTGAAGACCAACTCCCCACAGGTGCTGCTTCTGGGCTGGGCAGATAAGAGACTGTGATTCCAAGGGCTGGGGCTGGGGGTGTCAGTCAGATGAGGGCCAACTGGCAGGGAGGAGCATAAAGAAATATATAAAAAAAAGATATAGATAGAAGTCCTTTCATTTATCCATGAGTCACATTTAAAAAGCAACTTTGCCGAATAAAAGAAAATTCTGTTGCCATATCAGATAAATCAAATATCCTGCATACCCCCTCTCATTTTTTTAAACATTGTACAGCACTCCTACATTCTATTACAGTGAATTACGAGAGTGACTGGTACAGAAGTTTTGATACGAAAATTGCATGCCCTCTTCCAAACATACCTTACATTTCACTTCACTAAGAAGCCTTTCTCCCAGTGGCAGACCTGGTTTGTGGGGCTGCGGAGCTTGGCAGTCAGATAGTGGCACCACACGTGCTCAGCAGTTGTGGTGACCCCACCTTTGGACAAGTGGCAGCACCTGGCAGCAACGGCATAAGGTTAGCAGCTGACCCACCTGCAGCTGAGGAAGCATGATGGACTAAGAAAGGTAATGAATTGTTCCTTCATGCTGTTGTAAGCTCTGTGGGGCAAGGTAAGGCTGGGGGTGATGATGGGGGGTATCAACTTTCAGAGACACATATGGAAGGCATGTACAACTGCAATACCAATGGCGAACTTTCGGCATTGATAAATGCTTGTTGTTACTCTGTGCTGCACTATCTTTTGCCTATCCTTATCCTTACTGAGGTGAGGACTCCAGAACTGGGCGCAATACTCTAGGTGAGGTCTCACCAGAGATCTGTAGAGGGGAAATAGTGCCTCTTTTCTTCTGCAATCAGTACCTCTCCCTATACACCCCAGCATCCTGTTTACTTTTGGTAAGTGTAAAGTTGAAGTGCGGCCATCTCTCACGTTTTTGTGTGTCTCCACTTCCGTGTTTAACATATCATGATCTCGTAGGGCCGTGCGCCTGGCAGATGCATCTTCAGACCAGAAAAAAAAAAAGAACTGTTTTGCAGCAAGGGCAGAGGACTTTAGAAGAACACTTTTTAAGGACAAAATTGATAGCAAGAAACTGCTGGGAAGGGGCCAAAAATGCAAATCTGTCGCACAGAGACATAACACAAGAGCACCGTCAATTGTTAATGACAGCAGTTCACAGAGGGTCTATATTACATAAAACATTTTTATTTATCAAAATTAACTATTTATAGGTTTGTTTTGTTGTTTAATCTTTTTTCTTATATTCAGACTAATGCTAATTTTCTAAGCACAATAATACCCTCCAGGGTGGGCATATGGTATATACATGCCCTTTCAGGGGCTATAAAGCCCTATGCCTGTGGCATCAGGCCTCTTTACACCCCAGCATGGATGGGTATAGTCCAGTGTCACCCACCCTGTTGGATATTATTGTTTGCATAAATAAGTGTTCTGTGCAAATTTATAGTACCTTAAAGAGGTTCCCTACTCATTCTAGTGCTAATGATCTCCAGTGATTCCCTTAGTAAGCACAAACTTGTCCAGGCATTTTTGAACATCTGTGCTGTCTCCATTTCCACTGTCCACACTGTTAACCTTCTCCACAGGTTTAATACCCTCTGAGAAAAGTGATTTTTAACATTATCCCTAAATTTACCTGCTCTGAGCTTCGGGGTGTCTAGCCATGTCCTGGTGGAGGGCACTAGATCAAACATCACTGTCTGTTTGATGTTGTCGCTACCATTGAGTATGTGTAAAGATGAGATAATATGCCCTTTCAGCCTCCTTTTCATCAAAGTGAACATGTTAAGTGCCACAGACCTCTCATTGCTTGTTCTTGCATATCTCTGATCATTTTGGTGGCTCTATAGTGCACCCTTTCGACTGCCTCAGTGTCATTTTTACGACTGCGTGGAGGGAGCTCCACAGATGTTATGCCATCACAGGAGTTTTAGTATAGCACTGTGGAAACAGATGACTGGACTGCTGTCCAGTGTGCTTCCACAGTGCTGCAGCAAAATTCCACTACTGCAGTTTATGCGGCCCTTCCCCCTGCGGGCCACATAAACACACCCTTTCACCGGTGCTCTACTTTTTGTGCCGTTATTCTGTAATTGATGGCATCATACACAAGATGGCCATCAAAGCCAACTGTGCATGCATGAGTATTGTCACGCGCAGTTCTGTTACATTGGCCATCTTCCATATGGCTGATCCAGTACGGCGTGAGCACCGATTAATGTTTCACCGGAGCTCTCACTGTTATATCTCCCTGCGATCTGTTTCTTTTTTTTCACTGCACAAACACTCGTAACAGCTCTGTGCAACTGTATCAGCTCTGACCAGAGTTTGTTGTATTGAGAAGCCCAGAAATGCACATAGTACTCCATGTGGGGCCTAACAAGGGCCTTGTAAAGAACAAGGAAAACTCCCTCTGCCTTTTTAGATCACCTCCCTTTTGATGTGCCCCAGTAATCTGCTGGCTCTCCTGATACAGCTGCATACTGCTTGCTGTGCTTCATCTCCTTGTTTATTATGATCCTCAGGTACCTTTCCTCCCGAACTGCAGCAAATGAAGTCCCTCACAGTTGGTATTATCTCCCTCTCTTTTTCCTTCCCAAGTGCAGCACACTATATTTGGCAATGGCCCAGCATGCAAACTCTCTGAGAAAACATCTTCACTGCTAAGTTAATACTGGAACAGGTGTAATACAAAGCTGTGCAAAATGCAAAATTCTGCCAGCAAAAGCCATGCAGTATGGCAATTCTGCTTCAGAAATGTTTTTGTAATTTCTTCTTTAATTCCATGGAATTCCAAAAAGCATTTCCAAGTTAACAATGACATAACTTTCCACAGATTACGCAAACCACAGAATCATTTTTTGTGGCTTCTGGAAAATAAATCACAGTTTATGTAAAGTGTGGATAACTAATCCATGAAAAATGTTCCTCTTTCAAAAGTTTGGAATTCCCCTACTGACATGGAATTAGGTAGAATTTTCTCCTATCCTGCAGAATTCTGTTCCGTCGGAATTGGAAAATTCCAAACAACACTAGTTTACTGGTAAGAAAAAGCACAGTAAGACTGGGGAGGACTTTTCACTGGCAATACCTGCAACTGAGCATGCCTTTAGTCTACATATTGGTCCACAGTATGAAGTCCACCAGAAGCAAGACCTTAATTATCTCCTGCTACCTAGGCAGAAAGAGTCTCTCAGTGCAGGACATATCTATATCAGGCTCCTTGCCCTCCAGCTGGACCCAACAGACCAGCTCCATCAAAAATGGTGTGCTGAGCTGTCAACAGTTTTATTTCCTGCAAGTCTGGTCAAAGTCCTGGAGCCATCAGAGGCTGGCTACCAGGGACATGCAGAACAGATTTATGCAATTCAGAATAATTCATCGGTGGTGCAGAATGCTCTAGGAGCTGTAAATGTGGAGCCTCATGAACTTGGACAAATGCTGGAGATGCTCCTCAGCAGCTGGGAGCATCATGTACCTGGTATGGGAGTGTCTCAGCCTGCGGGAATATTGGGAAGGAGTACAGCGAGTTTTGTCTGATCTCAGTCCATGTAACATAATCCTCTCAGACATGATACTAATGTATGGGGTGCACACGGGAAGAAGAAGAAGAAAAAGAAGAATCAGCATTTATATAGTGCTTTTCATACACAATGTATTCCAAAGTGCTTTACAAGCAATGCTAGACTGGGAGTGAAGTGAGTGAATGTGTAGTGGCGGCTATATTGCACATCAACACCCACACACAGCCTGGACAATTACATTATCCAGGAGGAGATGGCTATGGAGCACTTGCATCTGGGGCACAACTATAACTCCTAGGATCCCTCATAACAGCTAAATGTGTCATCATAAGACACTGGACAGAGGTGACGTCACCAAATGTCTCAGAATGGCTCCTAGAAATAGGGAAATGGCTAGCTTTGAGTAGTTCCATTATAGCACCAACAAGCTAGATATGTACACAGCTATTTGGGGACCGTACCCCACCTCTTGATATTGTAAAAATCTCTCAGGGACACTATTTACTACACTTCCTGCAAGGCAGGTAGTACCAGCATGAATCACACACTCTGAATCAATACACATGGAGAGGGACCATACATGCCAATAGCCACTGGCACCCTCTTTTAATCCTCTATCAAACCCCTGTGGGCAATGCGTACCGCAAACATATTTCTGTCATTAGTTGTTGGATTAATACCTGCTATTGCTCAGGCAGCGGATAGTAGTATGACTTTCATACAGTCCTCAGCACCTGATTAGATTGTAAGGACGTATATGAAAGTTGTTAGAATTATTTTGTTAGTACAGGAGTTATAGTGTCTTGTGATGTTGCTGTCTCTGGCAGGGTAAGCACATCTTTTTGTTAGGGAATCGAATTCTTAGTCTGTTCATCTATGGGAGCAGTCCCAGCTAGGCTTGCAATTGCTATTTTGTAGTTGATTGTAACTGGTATGCTTTAAAATTGTTCAATAAACCTTTAATTACCAAATGAAAAAGCACAGTAAAGCAAACACAGTGCTGACAAAGAAGCCCAACATTTCTCCCCCTCTCATCTTCAGTGCATTTTGCCAAAAACTTGCTTTATAATTACCTCAGTAGTGAGCGTTTTTTTTTTCTTTTGGTGGGTTTACAGTGCAGCCTGCCATGACAAAACCCAATTCTGCAGAATTCTGCAGAAGAGTTACTGCAGGAAACAAAGTCAATTTCAGTGGGAGTAAATCCTTTTTACCATGCAGAAAACTGTGATACTGTCCATCATCATCATCATGACAGGCTCGACTGTGTACATTGGGCCTTTTGGTTTAGGAATTCTGCTGTGGTCCTTGTCTCTAGTATTCCCTGAATGACCTTTCTGTTACTTTTTCTGCAGCTTGTATTTGGTTACATTGAATCTGATGCTCCAGCAAACTCATCAAGCATGTTGCTGATTCATGTCTTCCTGACGTTTGTATTAGGGCTACAAGGTCGGTTCTACAAAAAGAATCAAACAGTTCAAACTCTGAGTATTCAATTTTTTCATACTACTTTGAACCTTTGGGGCAAATAGGTGGACTTTTAGTTTGCCTGATTTGCCCTGGTACGAATGGTGCAGACCAGGCAAATCAGTTGCATGGTGAACTGTAGTTCACACCTCAAACAGTTAACTGAGCAGAGTGTGAGTCACGGCCTCATTTTGGTGCTAGAAATTCACTGATGGCACAAAGCTAGGATGTGTGGTACAGAGCACCAGTGACATAGACAAGTTACAGTCAGAACTGACAAGACTAGAGCATTGGGCCGAGGAGCATAAGTTGGTATGCAATTTAGAAAAATGTGATGTTATGCACCTGGTTAGCTCTAATGCACTGGCACAGTACTCTATCAGGGGGAGGCTATTACACAAAACTACTGAGGATAAATACTAGGGGGTAATAATCACCTTGGACTTTGAGCTGACTGAAAATTGGCTAGTAATGGTGAAAAGGGCTAGTGGTATACTGGGTGAATATCAAGACACATAGCTAGTAGGGATCGGAGGGTACCGATTCCTTTGTATACCTCTCTGTTGAAGCCCTTCTTGGAGTACTGTGAACAATTCACATCTCCTTCAGCCAAAACTGACATCGCATTGATTGGGGGGGTGCAAAGAAGGGCTACAAGAATGATCAAGTCAGTTAAACATCTGAGATAAGGAAACAGTCTGGAGGCTCTGGGGTTATACACATTGGAGTATAGGCATCTGAGAGGAGACATGTCTAGTCTATAAGGCCTTCAGAAACAACAACCTGTTGGAGTGCCTGGGACTGGAACTTAAGTCTAGCAGTTATAATTAGAGATGCAGCAAAGTTTAACTCCACCAGAGAAGTTTGGGCAAAGGTGCCCACTCCATGTCACCAAATGCTATGCGAAGTCCCTATAGAATCACACCACTTCGCCTTATGATGATTTTTGCCTCATTATGACTTCGTGTTATGCTGACTTCGCGTTCACTTCACGTTGTTTTTGTCAACTACGAAGTGAGTCATAATTGAAACAGCCCACAGACCACATGTGTTATAGTCTGTGGGTCACATGGCTCAGTCAGAAAGTTAATCAGGCAAGACAGTGAAAGACTTTCCCTTTCGCCTTACCTAGTGTGGGAGAAAGAGGTTTTGTGAGAGAGGAGACTGGAGAGAGACATATATTAATTGAATCAGCTTCACATTTGACATTTTTTGTTAATTAGCTGTTTTCTTTTGTATTTTGATTGCCTATTGTGTTGAGTTGCACACCTTTTTTCAGTACAGTAGTTAATTTAACATTTTTTTCTGTGTGTGTGTGCTGTGTGCGAGAGAGAGAGAGAGAGAGAGAGTAAAATGGAGAGAGGTGCCTTTGGTGGACAGAGAGAACAGCTTGGTGGAGTATTTATGCATGGTGGCACCCCACATCTGAACAGGGGCACATTATATCATGCAAGTGGTCCCTTCCCTGAAGCAGGAGGTATTGGGGCCATGGAAGTACCCCTGCCAGTAGCACCACCTACTACCACCTGCCATGGCCTCTGCGCCAGCAGCCCCACAGCAGCAGGAATTGATAAAGGAGCCACAGCAGTCTCATCAGCAGCAGGTTGCCCCCCTGATTGTGCAGCAGCAACAAATAACACCTGGGCCCCCCTCCGCTTATGCTCCTTCCTTCCTGCTCCTCCATTGTGTGGGATTTTTTCAGTCCAGTGCCTGGTGTTGATGACCCCAGTGTTGTTAAATGTAATATCTGGGGTGTGGTTGTGCATCGTGGGCCCAAGGGGAATCATCTGAAGACAGGTGGGCAGTGCACGTACCTTGCAAATCACCACCGTGCAGTGTGAGAGGCCAAGTTTGCCGAACAGAGACGAAATGTGCCTGCTGTCCCTGTTGGGCAACAGGTGGCAGCACAGCCTCCACCTGCATGTGGGATTAAGCGTGGTCAGGCCATGGAGCAAGTGGCTGCTCCAGCACCTGCAGGGGATGCTGGCAACCCTACAATAATGCCTGCCATACAGGCCGATTTGGGCCTAATGTGGAGTGAGGTGGACCACCTGAGCAACAGGGTGTTAAACATTGAGCAGCGGTTAGAGCTCATGGAGGGTCACCAACTCCAAATTATGGCCATGCTCCAACTGCTGCTCTCACACCATAACGTGGAGCATTAGTTTTTGATTGTCCATGCATCCACCACTCGCTCCATGAAAAAATACTTCCTGATGTTGTCACTGATCCATCCCCCCTCTATCTTCAAATTTTGCCCCCTTGTTCTTGCACATTTCTTTTTCTGAAAGCTGCTACCCTCTTGGACATTGTTGATTCCCTTAATGTACTTTAAAGTTTCTATCATGACTCCCCCCCTTTCCTTAAAGGTATACATATTAATCTCCTTTAGTCTGTCTTCTTTGTATGGGTTCCGGTGCAGCCCCTGCACCATTTTAGTTACCCTCCTTTGGACCACCTCCACCCTGTCTATGTCCTTGTCTATGTCCCTTTTAAGATATGATCTCCAGAACTGCACACCGTACTCCAGATGAGGTCTCACCAAGTATTTTTACAGAGGGATAACAACTTCCTGTTTTGTACTGGTGATTTGAAAGTGATGCCTCTCCTATGCATACCACCCCTTCACAGTTTACCCCCATCCCTCCTTACTGCCTTCTCACATTGCTTGCCTCGTTTTAGGTCATCTGATGTGAATACCCCTGGTCCCTTTCAATTTGTGTAGTTTTTATTCCCCTCCACCACCACCACCCATTGTGTACTGTTTGGTGTCTAATTTTAATTTTTTTGTTCAGTCTTTCTTTTCACAAACTTGTTGCCACTCCAATGATTTTATGAACACCTCCCAAAAACAGTTTAAAGAAAATAACCTTAAAAAATGGTGCCCTTCCCTTCCTTAAATTCCTAGTTACTATAATCTGTGTTGTTTACAAACAGGAAATAGTTCTTTTTTTTTTTTGCAGTGATGTTTTCTTCCTGTCATGTCATTTGCTGAAGAGCAGCAGTGAGCAGTGCAATAATCTGTTAAAGAGCAGGTGCGCACTGTTATGTACCAAGCCCCTGGCAAACATATATGATAGGTGAATTTGTCCAGTGTTGATGGTATAAGTAATGTATACCATGCGGTCTTTTCCATTTAAGTAGGAATAGTCAGTACAGCTGTCAGTCGCCTATCAATAGCTTAATCATCCACAGCAATTGCAGAATACAGTTTCCAATAGTTTATTTCACCAGCGCACAGATATAAATGCCCCTCTCCAGGTATCAGTCCAAATGTTGTTGCGCATTACCCATGCTGTGTGAAGGTTGAGGTGGTAAATAATGTAAAGTGGAATTTATCCCACTGCAATGATTGTAAATCATTAAGCTGTGGACAATGACCAAGATCCATACAGACTGTTCTTTCTCTTCCAGTCAAACAGTTATAGCATGCCAAATGTGCACCCACAGACAAACAGAGGCATTTCCTGAACTTGCTGACATGCCACCATTCAGGCAGACACCCCCATGTTAATATTGTGACGTTAGAAAATGAACGGTGAGTGTGCACTCACCTGACCTGTATGGGCGCGATCTTTCTTTAGCTGTTAGTGGTATTTTTAGCTGCAATTTCGAAAACTGAAAGTGACTGCTGAGTAAGAGTGTCTGTTCCTCCACTCTTGTGATTGCTTTGATTTCTGTGAATTGCAACACTAAGTAGTACTAGACACTCAAGGAAAATCATGCCTATACATGTCAGTGGCGTGCATACTCTGAAAATCTCAGTTCATTTACTGATGTCCCCCAAATGAACATTTGTGTGCCTGCCTGGGTGTTGTGTCAGCTGGTTTTGGGCACCGCTGTGTTTTTCTGTAGCTACACATTCAGGGTATTCTAACTTTGTTACTGGTCAGAATTGCATGGTATTATTAATACCCCTCAACACTAGAGCACGTCAGCTATCATATATGTTTGAGTGGTGCTGCTGGGTACTAATAACCACCTGACAATGGGCACCTGCTCTTGATAAATTTTGACTTATACAGTTCTATTTTCAATTGGCCCTTATTTACTGACTTGTTTGTATGATACCATTACCTTTTTTCAGATATGAAATACAGTAGTGCTTGTTTTAATCTTGTTTTTAACTGTTACTGTTGTTTCAATCAGTTTTCCCTGCTGTTTTTGAAAACGTACTGCTCCATAATTTAATGGTGGTGTACCATGTCCTGTAGGATTGCATGGTATTTTGTTTGAGTCCCAACATAAAGCATTTGAAGTGACAGATGAACAAAAACTGGTGTGAATACTGATGCACACCAGCCACAAGCAAGCTTAAAAATAACGCTGTTTATTATGTCATATTTGAAAAAACCTAGTCCAGCAGTTGTAAATTGTGAAAATAAGAGTATCATATAGACAAGTCAGTAGAAATAACTACTAATTGCAAATTGCATAGAAAAGTACAGGTCAATGTTTTCAACAGATTATTGCACGGCTGCGTTACTTGTCGTGCAATATAAGTTTCTGGGTACTGGTGACTGTGTTCTGTTTTCTTACAATACCCCCAATAACCACAATCAAAATACCCCACCATCACTCAACATAACATAATTACTATACCACCACCCATAAAAAAAATTAGTGTGATCTGTGAATGTAGCATGCTTATACTGCTATGTTGCTACATCATTCAGCATGCAGTAATAGTGTCTCGACTCCCAAAAAAGAAAAATCACATGAGAAAATGTTCTGAACAGTCACGATTAATTCAGGACACACACTGAAGCGTGCACCAACAGCCACAACTCTTGCACCTTCTGCTACTGTTGTCCTTCTGCTGACTTAGCTGATGCACAGCATGTTGCCAAATGTTGATAGTCACAGACAGTCCAGATGACCATTGGGTGAACCATAATGTGTGTTCTGGAGGACCATTCATCTGCTGTGCTGTCATTCTGCCCTGGCTATGTGTGTGTGTATTCATACCACCAATGTTAAGTTACTGTATGTTTCATGCTCTGGTTTTTCAGAGACCCATACATTTTATATATAGGGGATATATGATGGGCAGGAGTGAGATATGGGAAATATTCTTACTCTTGCAGAGTGAGAATGCACAGCTCACTCTGCAGGAGTGAGAATATTTCCCATATCTTACAATCTGCACATCATGTGTGCTATTTATACAAATGGGGTGAAAGCATATGAAATGTCATGTTTTGCTGCATCCCCCCCCCTGTATATATGTGCTTTTTTTTTTGAGTTTTAGTCTTTAGTAACTAATTTTTGGTAGGCAGGTGAGTTTTTTAGGAGTACTGGGAACTTAAGTGATTTGTTCAGATTTACACAGTATGCAAATGGAGTCTGTGAGAATCAAACCCAGGTCTGGTCTGCAGACTGTATCAAGCTTGTTCAGAGCTCATTAATCCAAGATCTAGGTTATACTGAAAGCAGTGTTTGTCTGTGGTCTGAGAGTGTGGGAGTGTTTCTCAATGGGCGGTGATTGTTAGAAGCACTGTGGAACACAGGTGATTGTGTTTGGCTGTGCTAATTGTGTTAGTTGCAGCTTGCAGTGAAAAAGAAACTGCTTTGTAAATGAGTTCATTTGAATTCAGGTTGCTTTTATGTTGAGGGTAGCACAGAAATGGGCTAAGAGTGTTGACCACTTTGGAACACAGGTAAGTGTGTTTCCCTATGCTATTTTTGTTAGTTGCAGCTTGCAGTGAGAAAGAAACTGCTTTGTAAATGAGTTTCGTTTGAATTTAGTTTCTTTTGAAGCTGAGTTTACCACAGAAATGGGTTAGAAGTTTGGCAACTTTGGAACACAGGTAAGTGTGTTTTTCTATGTTATACGTGTTTCTGTAGTTGCAGCTTGCAGTGAGAAAGAAACTGCTTTGTAAATGAGTTTCATTTGAATTCAGGTTACTTATATGCTGAGATTAGCACATAAATGGCCTAAGAGTGTTGGAGACTTTGGGATATAGGTAAGTGTTTTGCAATGGTAACTGAGTGATTTGCAAGTGATTTGCAGGCTTCAGTGAGACACACAAACTGATTTTTGAAGCACTTTCATTTGGAATGCTAGTTTGAGTGAGTGACATCAGCAGAATATATCTCACTCCACTGATGTCATCAGCATTTATCTCACCGCAGTGAGCATTTATTTCACTGCAGTGAGAATATCTCAATTTACTGCACTGGAATAGTTCTCATCTGTGTGTGTGTGTGTATGTATGTGTATATATATATATATATATATATATATATATATATATATATATATATAATCATTTGGAAAAAGTTTCAGTAATGGTTTTGTCTTCTTTACAGGTTTTCTGTGTATCCGCCAGATCCAGATTCATACAAGTTGCATGTGTTCTGATTTGAAGAACGCACCGATGGCAGCACACAGCACTGAAATGTTACCTGCAACTGCAAACAGGCGAAGAAGAAATTATTCTGACTTTATTGCATTAACACATTCTGTTCAAAGTGTGGCTGTTCCTGTCTGTTATATCCAGCTTAACATACCAAGCTATTAGTAAGCCACCACAACTGACCAACTAATAAGTTTAGTTCACGTGGCATGCACTTGCCCACTGTCTTAAATTAAGTTACATTACAAGACATCTTGTCATCCTGACCAGGATAAAATACTGAACAACCCCATGGCCGGCTGAAGTAGGCCAGTCACTTACGTACATGAAAAATATATTATCTGACATCCATTTTAAGCTTTACACCGACTTGACAAAATGAAAAACAGAAAAGAACAGATGAAATAAGACTGACATACTTACCTGGAAATGGTATCCTATAGGTGGTTGTAGTACTACAGTACTCCCGTCATCATGTCTTCTTACACTGTTTGAAACTGGAACCTGTAAAAAAAAAAAAAAGTTGACAGTGTTTGTTGACAAGTGCTTCTATAAATTGGTAAAAGAAGCATTCACACAGCTCAAGGAAAATCCATAGTATGACAAATTAGTACATACTCACTGCAAACTATTGATAATAAGGAGTGTGGTGGCTTTGGCTGGTTGTGGGTTCCTTCAGGGCATGGGCACTGGATAACAATCTCTCTCACTGTCATCATGGAAACGGGTGACTTTGGCTGGCTGTGGGCTCCTTCAGGGCAAGGGCACTGGATAACAATCTCTCTCACTGTCATCATGGAAATGGGCGACTTTGGCTGGCTGTCGGCTCCTTCAGGGCATGGGCACTGGATAACAATCTCTCTCACTGTCATCATGGAAATGGCTGACTTTGGCTGGCTGTGGGCTCCTTCAGGGCATGGGCACTGGATAAAACTCTTTCTCACTGTCATCATGGAAATGGGTGACTTTGGCTGGCTGCGGGTTCCTTCAGGGCATGGGCACTGGATAACAATCTCTCTCACTGTCATCATGGAAATGGCTGACTTTGGCTGGCTGCGGGTTCCTTCAGGGCATGGGCACTGGATAACATTCTGTCTCACCGTCATCAAGATGGGTGGCTGGATATGGTGTGTTACACTATTTCAGTGTCACTCAGGAGGAAGATTTACCAAGGAATAGCACTGTAGATGTTCCATCACATATAGTGCTGCATTACCCCTTGTGAGTCGCAGCAACAATTAGTTGCATATGGTCCACAAAATAATACAGTAGTTTTGCTATAAAAATGCTCGTAAATTGTGTTCAATGGGTCTTGCTTACTTCCCGGTATATAAAGCTGCTCACACAACACCCTAGTGCACAGCCATGTTATGATGTAAAGGCAGGGAGTGCATGGGGATGTGCTCCATTATAGCCTATGGCAGGCACTGGCAGCTTTACAGTTAGTTTTCTGTTTTGTAATTGTCAAATGGCGATTAATCAAGGACACCGATCAATTAACAAGGGCCTTGTTTGTCGATTGGTGCCCTTGATAAATCACCATTTGACCATAGTGGAGCACATCCCCAGGCACTCCCTGCCTTTCTGTCATAACATGGCTCTGCCAGGTAGCAGGGCATGGGCAGCTCTATATACTGGGTAGTAAGCAAGACTGTTGAACACAATTTTATGAGCTTTTTTACAGCAAAAGTACTGTGTTCTTTTGGGGACCATATGCCAGAAATGTTAGTCGCAGTGGTATGACACCACTGTATGTGGTGCAGGATTTAGTATGGTAATTCTATTTAGTCAGCAGGATTAAACTGGCTACAACAAATAGACAGTTTTGTTTGAGAGGCTGATTGTGTTTGCTAATGACAGCACACATTCTGTTAAAGAGTAGGTACCCACTGTCAGGTACCCAGCCCCCCTCAAACATATATAATAGCAGACCTGCTCCACTGTTGAGGGGTATTAAAAATTCCATGTGCTTCCATCCAGTTAGAAAGTTATAGCACCCTGAATTTGCACACCCATAAAAACAGAGCCATGTCTGACATGTCCCCAGGCTGGTACCCCAACCCCCTTTTGTGATGTCATAAAATGAATACTGAGTATGCATTACATTAACCTGTATGTATGCGATATTTCTTTGGCATTTAGTACTATTTAGAGGTGCTATGTAGAAAAACCAAAGCAGTCGCTGGAGTAACAGTCCCTATTTACTGGAGCGGTAGCTTAATTTTTCCAAGTGGCAACTCTAAATAGTACTAAAAGTCATTGAAAATGGCACCAAGAGAGGTCTATGGAGCACACACACAGCCTTCATTTTCTAACATCACAAAAGGGGGCTGAGGTAGCTCCCTGGGGGTGTGTCAGGCATGGATCTGTTTTGTATGGGTTGCACATTTGGGGTGCTATAACTTTTTAACTGGAGGGAAGTGCATGGAATTTTTAATACCCCTCAAGAGTGGAGCAGGCTAGCTATTATTTGTGTGAGATGGCTGGGTGCCTGGCAGTGGGTACCTGCTCTCTAAGTGTAATGAGAAAATATGCCAAGGGGAAGATAAAATAGAATGATTGTGATTGGTCATTATTTATGCAAATCTGAATTATGGAATGAGAGTGAGTCAAGAACACTGGTTTTATTTTATTAATAACATAAAATGTACCATTAATAAAATGTGACAGCCTTTCAACCTATTAACTTAAATACCAGCAACATCCACCTCATCCTCATCAAACAGGAAGCTACCCTTGCAGTCATCAAGGTCTGAATTGTGCCCACTAGGGAATTCTTTGTCCATAATTGCATTGTCAGCCTCAGTGGTAGGCCATTTGACACTGCCACCAGGATGGTCTGTTTCTCCCACATCATCAGCACAACCATCATGGTGACAGGGTACGAACAAAAATGTGGTACAGTAGCAGCCACAGACACTGCCAGATATTTCCTGAAATTTCTGTGATATTTCCAGAAATATCTCCTGCTTCCTGCATTTCCACAGTAGGGGTAGCAGAGAGAGACTCTTCAGAAATTTCACAAAATATCTGGAAATAGCTGCCAATGTCTCTGACTACTACTGCAGTTCGAGTTGGTATGTGACCTTCACTCATTTTTATGAATGTCAGCATGCTGACATTTGTCAGCGAGAGGTTGGTATGACAGTCACGAACTATTGACCCTGCAGAACTGAATACCTTCTCCACACTTACACTGGAGGGTGGACTGGTCAGTTACTTCAGTGCCACTGAAGTTATCTCTGGCCATTCATTCACCATTCCACTCCAGTACAGCAGAGGATCATCAGTTACTGACAGATGCCTGTTTACAGCCAAATATGAGTCAACCATTCTCTGTGCTGCCTACTGTCCTATCGTTGACTCATCCTCCTATTCACTGGATTCATCAATGTCACAGATTCCCACTTGGGACAAGGCACCCCAAAGTGGGTTCATGGCAACTGGCTTTGCTTACTCCCCACCTGGACCAGCAGCCACCTTACTGGATGTGCTTACTAGTCCACAGTGGCCTTCAGCCTTGTTATGCTGTGGTTTACCTAACTTGGCACGTGACTTCTGTGCCTCATGAACAAATCGCACCAGTTGTCCACTGAGATTTTTAACCTGTTCAGGCCCTCCCTCCAGTAAGGATGCAATTCCATGTTTGTATCATGGGTCCAACATTGTTGCTATTCCAAATTCAGCACTTTGCACAATACTTGCAATGTGGTGATTGCAGTTGAATACTGTCAGCATGTGTTTAAGTAACGCACTGCTTGAACAATCTCGAGACACATCAAGGCTACACTGCAGATTCAACAAAGTCTGCCTCAGCACCCACAGCAGTGGAATGGCTTGGCTTTTGGAGGCAGTGTCACCACTCACTGCCTGTGTGGCATGTTCAAATGGCCTCAAAATTAATATCACTGAGTCCATGAGGCACTACTGTTCTGTTGTCATAGACATCGAGGCCCCGGAAGTGTCATGGCTAGTGTGCATGACTAGGTATTCCAAGATGGCTTTGTACTGTGCATACAGCCTCTGTGCCATGTAAAGAGCTCAGTTCCAGAGCATGACAACTTCCAGCTTGAGGCAGTGCTGAGGGAGACTGTTTTGAATCTGCAGCTGACAAAGCTGGTCTTTCCAGAGCGTGAAAAGTGTGCACAGATGTGACATGCAACTGTCAACATTTTCTTGATGTCAGGGTGCTGCAGAAACTCCTGGACCACAACATTTAAACAGTGGGCCATTCATGGAACCTGAACAAAGCCAAGATGGATGATACGTTTCACCACATTTGAGCCATTGTTACTGGCTTTAAAGCCAGCTTTGAAGGATGAGGGTTCAGCTACTCATCAATTTCGGTCAGTAGCAAGTCAGGCATGTTTTCACCAGTGTAGGAATGAGCCACACTGTGCATTGCAAGCATTGCATGCTGTTGAATTCCTGGAAGGTTGCTACCATGACAGTGTGCCTTACTACACTGATTTCCAATACCGCCAGCACAGACAACCCCCGGTACCTGCGCCCAATGTGCAGTAATACACAAATATGAACTGCCTGCCATTTTGCTACTTGTCCACATATCCATACTTAAGTGAATGAATGATGAGGAGTAATGTTGAAGGGCATGTCTTACAGACTCTGTCACAGTCCAGTATAACTCCGGGACAGCAAGAGCGAAAGAGTATGTCCTGGACGGGACCTTGCATTTGGGACAGGCATGTGCCGCAAAACACCAGAATCCAGAATTCTCCACAAAGGAGAAGGGCAAAAGGTCAATAGACAGCATTTCCACATTGACAGCATTCAGTTCATGTGACACTGCATGACTGGGTGGGCATTTCTTGTTCCACTCAAAAAGACTCTGCAACGTGGGCTGAGTTGTTACCCCTTTTGCACGTGGTATGCCAAATGGCTCTGCTCTGTCAATGGCCATGGGTGGCATGCTTTTGCCGCATAATGAAGAGATGTGCACAGGTGACACTGATCAGTCAACAAACTGTGTTATTTTCCCCATTTTAAGCACAAGGGCTGATGCTGGACTACAAATACTGCTGCATAGACCACCACCTCTGCTGCTACTCTGACCACCACTTGACAGTAGTTCAAAATCTTCCTCCTCCTCATGCCTGTAGCAGTCCTCAGCTGTAATATCACCACTACTACAAACATGGCTATTCGGGCTACTTACAGGCATGGAAGGGGATACCATGCTTAATAAGGTGGATGAGGGTGAACGCCCCACTGTGGCATTAGCTCCCCTCTGGGGCCGAGTCCACAGTGCCATGTGCCTGTTCTTCAACTGTGTATGCTGACTCCCAGTGCCAAGATGACTACCCTTTTTATCATGTCTGACACATGTTTGGCAAAGCTGTCAGATTGCCATTGCTTCATCACTTGGATCTTGTACAAAAAAATCCCAAATGAGGGATTTTGATCCCCTTCTTTTAGTTTTCCCAGGCCCCTGATGCTGCATATTGGACTCCAGTTTTTTTAGACAATGGCATGGGGGGTACTACATGATTTCTGTTGCTGGCCACACCTGGCCTTTACCTGCCTATCACTATCTATGATGACTACTACTGGGTCATCATCATCAACAGAAACTGCCACATCGCAACTTTGAAGAGGTGGTTCAGACTGAGACTGTTTACACTCAGCCACCTTTAATTTCTTTTTCTCTGGTTCCTAAATGGTGTCACTAAAATCATTATTATATTCCTCATCCACATCCACAATTTCAGCTTGGAAGCTGTCCTGTGGAGAACATGTACCAACCACAACATTATTATGATCATACAATATTTTTTCTCCAACATTTGAAGGATTGGGTGGCACAGGCATGACCTCATCACCAGCACTAGAAACACGAGATTGCGATGAGTCAGCAGCAGCATCAGAATCATGTGCAACTAACGTGGGGACGGGGATGGGGATGCCTGGGAGTGTGACATCTACTACACTCTGACTCACGGTCATGGATTTAGACTCCACAATATTTTGGAAACTGGTTAATTTGTTATCATGGGTTGAACTTGGGGCAATACTCATGCCATCAGCAACTTCACTACCACCAGCAGGGGACAACAACAGCATCTCCAACCATGATTGAAGCTACTGATTGCACTGTGAAAAACATAGTCAGAGAAATCCCTTTACTGGCATCAACTATGCACTTCTGCTGCATACTACCATGCTAGCAGCCACTCTTGCCACTGGCAGCAGTGCCATGGCCAGAAACATCTTTGCATCCATGTCTATATGCAGGCATTTTTTTTGGATTACACAGATAATTCACAATACATTGAAATTTCTGAACTTTGGGGTGGATGGGAAGCAAGAAAACAAACAACTGTGGCTTACAGATGCAGATTGGGTCCTGAACAGATGCGATTGCACACTAGAAAGAGATGCAGGCACACAGGCACAAAAACATCTTAACCAGTGATCACACAAATCCAAAACTGGAAAAATAAAGTATACCTTTAGCGGGTTGGGTGGGGGGAGGCTGCTGCAGTAGCAGTCCACTAGCTAGATAGAAGGAAGCAGTAAAAAATACCGCAGATGGATTACTGATTCAGAGTGTGGTGATTATTGTGTGGCACATTAAAATGTGTCTGACTTGATGGCACACACACACACACACACTCACAATTTACAGGTAATGCACAGAAAATTTAACAGTTCACTACACTATATAACCAAATCTTTTAAACAGAATGAAAATATGCACTGCACCACAACAAATAGAAAATAATCATCAAAAATTACTACGAGTATTACTGTGTGTACATAAACACACAAATACTAGCACACACTACTAGTACAAAACAGAAAGACTGCCTTTCTTATGTGAATCTCACTCCACCACAGATACACCCTTCCCCCGAAGCACACTTCAACAGTGTCTGTCATTACACAGGCTGAATGTTTGTTCTGTGCATTTTGAATGTTACAGTAATTTAGAACAATCAACACTCAATGATCTAAGCACAGGAGGGTTTCCTACAGTCACTGTACTAAATTTGGAACAAAATAATTGGATCAAAAGTGATTTTTTAAAGCTTTTCGATGGTTTGATTCTCAGAGCTCTGAGAGAAAACTGTCTCCAGCTTTCCACTACATAGAACCAAGGCAGTGCAAGACAATATAGAACCCATGTGACCTGCCATCCCATGAATCAATGCAAAATTCATCTCAAATAGCAATAAACAGGTGAAGTAAAGTGAAGTTCATTAAAATCAGTGGCACTTTGCATTAAAATTAAGGGGAAGGCAATAAAACACAGTGAAGTGGCGTGAAGTCCATTGGGAACAATACACTTCACATTAAAATTTGAAGGTGGAGTAATTCACTTCACATTGTGGAGCACTACACGGATTGGGGGCCAATACGTGAAGTGCTTCTCATACCGAACTGGGAGGCCTTCGCCCGCCTCTAGTCATAATATGAGATCGCATGAGCCCCAGCTAAACAGTCAGTTTTATAGAACTAAAAAAAGAGCAGGATGTTTCACCCAGTGCAGGGTTTTAAATAATTGATTAGCAGTTTTTTTCTTGGGATGATACTAACTGTACAAAAAGTATTTATACAGATTTTCTAGAAGTGCTATGTTTGTTAAACACAGTGAGGCAAGAGCTATGCATTTTCACAAAGATTTAGCACTTTTATGAGCAAAACACTAATCAATTTTTAGAGTTAAATAAAACCCTGCAGTGGGTGGTGGATATATGGAATGGGGTGCCTTTGGGGGTGGAGGGCAATGCTAATATGACAGCATTTAAAAAGGGTCTTGACACTTTCTGTGCTTCACAGGCTATCGGTGGATATTCCCTTTGAGTTAAGGGTGAGCTGTATACGGGCTATTGCTTACATTGGCTTGTATACTACTATGAATCCTATGAATCCTATAACTTAGCCCAACAGCATGAGCCGGCATGATAGCTCACTCAAATACTCCTTATTGAGCTGTTAGGTACCATAGACAGGACTGTGATTCATTTGTAGATAGATAACTATCTTTATTCTTGGGCCACTGAACATAAATTAGTCTTTAATATTGTGACGTGCAAAGTGATGCATCTTGGGAGCAATAATCAACTGGCAAGTTATTACATAAATAATTCTAAGCTTGAAGCAACTACTTCTGAATAAGATCTCAGTGTGACCATCACTAATAACCTGAAATTTAATCACAATATTAACATAGCTGCCAACAAATGTCATGGCATACTCAGATGCAATCTAAAACATGTAAAAAGTCTGGAAGCTGAGGTTCTGGTTCCACTGTATATTACTCTGGTTAGGACACATCTGGAATACTGCACCCCTTTTTGCTCTCCCACAGCTATTAATAATATGAAAGTTTATGAATCTGTACAGCGAAGGATGTCTAAATCCATATCTAAAGTAGCACACCTGGGATATGGGGACAGGCTTAGAAATGTAGGACTCTTCTCTCAAAAATATAGGTTTACTAGGGGTGAAGTGTGTTGGGCCTACAAGGCTTGTAGGGATGAACTGTTTTTAGAAACCAACTGTTTGATGAAACAATCACTGATTAAGAGTACTAGGTCGCACAAGCTAAGATTATATGTTGAAACCTGTAAAACCCAATGGAGGAGACACTTTGTAACACAAAGAGTGCCACATTTATGGAATTTTCTCCCAGTTAATTGTGGTATTGAGTCAAAACATGGACCATTTTAAATATGAACTTGATCTGTAAATGGGTGACAAGAAATTTTACTACCATCATTAATTTTAATGATGATGAGTTAAAATATGGCATGTCCCTCAAACTCGTACAACCTATGAACCTATTAACCTATGAATAGTTAGGAAATTCTTCAAGAAAGAGAAAACATATTCAACAGTTTGATCTATAGTCCTGAAAACAGCATGGCTGCTGAAGGGAGGATGTTTTAAGCAGGGAAAAAGAAGAAACACAAAGTAAAGGGTTATGCTGAGCATTGTTTGCCAAATAGTAGGCTTCTAGGACAAGGGGATTACCTGAGAACGAACTAAGAGGGACACACTGGACTCTGGAGGAGTATGCTTGGGGCTGGGAAGTGGGCTGATGGGGTATGAGGTGGCAGTCTGTTAGTGCCCACTTGCCTAATCTCAACAGCAGTGCAGCACACAATTGTTTTTTTAATTGTAGAAGTAACATTTTAGTGTGTGCATGCAAACAAACAGACAGATTGAAGCCCCCACCTGAAGCCTGAAATGTGATTGTTTTATGGAGTTACTTTTACTGGGCAGTAAGTGTGTGCCTGCTGGCAGCATGACAGTGCCGGGCCGCTGGCAGCTGTTGACATCCCATAAAAAACGTATTTTGTTTTTTTTCCTTCTTGTGGCAGTCTTCAAACTCTTTATGTTTGGCAAGATGTCATCTTGTAGCAGTTCCTTCTTCTTATTTCAGAGTCCTGAAGCAGCCTATGTGTGTGTTGTCCTGAGCTGTGATTTTGCAGTGTGATCTAGGCAGTGACTACACAGAGAGATTGAGCACAGGGATAGTGGTGTTCAAGAAACAACAAACAACACCTCTCCAGTGGTGTTTTGAGCACTCACAACCTCTAAGGAGAGATGCCAGACCAGATAAAAAATATCAAATCATTATTTTTATTGAAGACATGCATAACAGACAGTTGTCCTTCCTGAAGTGTTTCAGAATTGAAAGTCTCCTTTATCAAAGGCCAAGGACTGTTGAAGGCAACATCATTTAAATACCAAGTGCATTAAAACAACTGACTGCATGACATCACAGATGGACAGTGTTCCCATTGGTTGGAACCTCTTTTTTTTAAAAACTCTCTGTTAATCAATCAATCATCATACACACCCTGTAAACCATAAACCCATAAATACATCATATTAGATCTAAAAAAACAGGAAATGTTATAAAAACCATAGTATCAAAATATCACAGATACAAGGTGAAAGCACGGGGAGGTGAAAAGCATAATCACAGAGGTGAGAGTAAAAACATGAAATATTACATTGTAAGTGCTGTATGTGGATTTCTGTCAACTCATAATTCTTATAATTCAATTATCGTTATACCTGTCAGTCAGAAATCAATTAATTCCATTTAGCAAAAAGAAAACGGGTTCATTAGGTTGCAGTGTTTTACTAGTTAGTGTTTCTTCAAATGGGAACACACACCAAGCTGTGTATTAAGGCCAGGTTTTATATTTGCTGTAAGTGTCAGTATCCAAAAATTTTCTCTTAAGAGTAAAAGATTGTCAAAGTCCCCTCCTCTGGAGTGCCTGCTCACCTCATCAATGGCTATAAACAAGAAGGCATGCTGCTCTCTGTCACCTGCTTCTACTGTGTGGGCTGCAGTAGCATATGTGACATCCTTCTTGGGAATGGCACGGATGTGATCCCCCACTCTTACCTTAACATTACGGGTTGTCTTGCACACATAAAATGCTTTGCACTCACAAGTGGCTAGGCAGATAACCCCTTTAGTATTACAGGTGATGCATTGTCTGATCTGATAGTATTTATTAACATTCAGCTTAAAAAGTTTTTCACCTGTGTAATACTGTCACAATACACACAGTTCCTACATTTAAAGCATCCCTACGGTTGTTTAAGCCAAGTAGTCAGTTTGCTGTCCCTACAATGGCTATGCACTACCAAGTCTTTCATGATAGGGGCCTTCTTATACCACATTCTAACTGGCTGTTGGCTAATGTCTCTAAGTCCTGGATCTACAGCAAGTACACCCCAATGCCTAGTTACTATCTTTTCTAGTTTGTATACCTGTACCGAATAAGCCATTAAAAAATTGAATCTGTCACTTGGTGTTATTGTATGTGCCCTATTACTCATAAGGCTAGCTCTGTCTCTCTGTTTTGTATCATTCCATGCTGCTGCTACTTTTATTTGGCCATATCCTCGCTCTGAAAGTCTTTCAGCTAGTTCTGCTGCTACTCTTTCAAAAGCAGTTTCTGTACTGCAGTTCCTTTTGCAAAAAAGGAATTGTCCTTTGGGTATGTTCAGTGCTATCTGGGGCTGGTGACAACTATTTGCCTGTAAAATGATGTTCCCGTCTACCTCTTTGCTGTATAGCTCACTGTCAGTTCTGTTTTCCTGATTTCTAACCAAGCTTAACTCGAGGTATGTAATTCTCTCCTGACTGCTGTTGTGGGTAAATCTTAATTGTGGGTTAGACCTATGCAGATATGTCAGAAAATCCTGAAATTTCTCTAAATCGCCCTTCCAAATAACCAGCATGTCATCTATACATCTCTCCCAAACTACAAAGTTAGATAAAAACATATTACCAGTAGCATCTAAAATAGTGTCCTCCTCCCACTTACTGATGTACAGATTAACAATATAGGGGTCACAGGTGGCCCCCATCGCTGTTCCCTTAACCTGAAGAAATACATCACCATCAAAAGTAAACATGTTAAATTTAAGTACACATTCAAGTAGTTTAAATAAAAAGTCAGTAGGGGGTACATTATCCACTGGGTATTTATTCAAGAAAAAGGCTGCAGCATCCAGTGCCCCCTCATGGGACACATTAGTATCAAGCACTTCTATGTGCATAGTAATCATGTGCATGTCCTCCTCTAAAACAATACCTGGGATGAGATTCAGGACTTCCTTAGTGTCCTTTACATACAAAGGGAGGTTTTCTACCAATGGTTTAAGGAAAGAATCACAAACCTGGGATGGGGGCTTTGTGAGTGACTCCAGACTGCTCACAATTTGTCGTCCAGGGAGGCTGTCCAAAGTTTTGTGAACTTTCGGAAGGACATAAAATGTTGCCTTTATTGGATTTTTGACTTTTAAAAATTCTCAGGTGACTTGCTTTATATTCCCTTTCCAGAAAAAGCTGCATCTACTATTTCTTTAATGTAGAAATTGTAATCTCAAGTTGGATCCTGGGTTAGTTTAGTGCAGAAGTCCTTATTTTCCAACTGTCTTTTAACTTCTCTCACATAATCATCTTTATTCATGAACACAACTGCCCCCCACCGTCCACTTGTTTAATTGTTAGTTCCCCATCTTCTTGTAGTGTTTTTATTGCTTTTTTCTCTTGGTTACTTATATTGTTAAACTGTCCAGAGTTCGTATTGTCAAAAAATGCTTCCAAGTCATCATCTGCTAGATTTTTATATACTGAAACCGCAGTACCGGGAGGGCAAGTGGAAGAGTTTCTGAAATTTCTGTCTGTATTATCAGCATTAGACTTGCTCTCAGGTTTCTTAAAAAATACATTTTTCAGATTCAATTTTCTACAGCTTAATTCCAGGTCTACAAACATTTGCACTTGATTTACATGTTTAGTCGGTGCAAAGCTTAAGCCATTTTGAAGTAAGTCACTCTAAGCTCTAGTCAAAACATGTTGTAATAAATTAATGATTTAGGAAGTAGCAGTAGCTTGTCTTACCTCCTCTGTCCCTGTCTTCTGTATTGTCTCTGTTGGAACATTCTCCATCCGTTGTTGTTCTGGTAGGAGCATCCATTTCTGTTGGCACAATCCTCCCCTTCTCCAACTCTTCATTCTCATCCTCTTCCCATTTGAAAGTCCCATATGTTCCCCTGTAGTCTCGGGCTCCTGTGTGGGGGCGAAGGGACTTGGTATTGTGTGGACTGTTGTACCTATTGTGTAGGATATCCCATCTGCAGGGGATCTGATGTGCATGTGTCTTGGTGTAAAAATGGCTCTCTTCCTCCATCCTCATTTCCGGATTTACTTTGATCGGTACTGAATTCAAAAGAAACATTTTTATTTTGTTTTAAAAATTCCTCTGGGAGTTATCTTCTTCCAATTGTACACTGTACCCCTCTTGTAACCCCCTTCATCCCTGATGAACTTGGTTCTCTTCTCCATTTGCAGCTCATTGTCCAGTCTTTGTATAGAGTCCTGTAACTTTTTATTAAGTCTGTCAAATTCTGAATGATCTTTACATTTCAAGACTTCTACTTCTTATAACTTCAAATCCTCTCTCAATTTTGTTTCTTTTTCTTTACTAAATTTAATAATAAGTCTCATTAGTTTATTACTGGCTTCAGTTAAAATCTTTTCCCACTCTTGCATAACTATCTCATTCTCTGACCTGCAAGCAGGATTCTTAATGAGCCGTAAACCTCTGGGTATGTGGTTTACCTGGAGGTATGCATCCAAATTAGTATAATTTCAATAAATGCATCTTAACTAGTGGGTTAGTTTCTCCAAACCACTGAATGCCTCGAATAGTGGTTTAGCCTCTGGTTGTAAGTTTGTTGCTCTGCCGTCCTCAACTAGAAATGGATTTGCGACTGCAGCTATAGATAGTAGCCGATTCACATAATCCAAAGGATTAAGTTGACTACCTTCACTCGTACTGGCAAATACCAAGTTGGTGTGTCCTCCAGCAACATTTTCTAAACTGTGCCTGTATGGGTTTTGTATGAAAAAAAGCAGGTGTATACCTTCAGGTTTTACATGGCAAGGAAAGCTTATCTTGTATATTTAAAAAAAAATAATAATAAATACAGAAGGCAAAGCAGTGCTTCCAGTGCTAACTGGCTCACAACCTGTGCATTTCACTCTAACAAGTATGGCTACACAGAGAGTGAGCACAGGGATAGTGGTGCTCATAGATTCATTGATTCATAGAAGTAGGACAAATCCAGTGGGCAAATTATGTCCTTGATGGATTCACCACCAGAATTACTGATGGAAATCAAACTTAGCATTTCCCATATATTTATCCAGTCTGTTTTTGAATGTATCTTTTGTGTCACTATTTATTATGTTTTCCAGCAGTGCATTCCAAACTGATATAATCCTCTGGGTGTAGCAGTGGCCTCTCTTATGTGTGTTATATTGGCTACCTCTTTATTTCTTTTGATGAGAACTAGTATTATGATGTGAACTGTCATACTCTAGACCTATAGTTTCAAATGTTGGGACATGGTTTTTTGCCTTGAAAGTTAAACATAGGTCTCCTCTCAGTCTCCTAGTTTGCATAGAGAATAATCCAAGTTTAGTAAGTCTTGATTAGTAATTAAGATTGCTTACAGACCTATATTTTTTTAGTTAATTTATGCTGTATTTTTTCTATGAGTTTAATGTCCCTCAGCAGATGTGGAGCACATACCGAGGAGCAATACTCCAAAAAAAATAAATAAATAAACAATGGCACTATCACCACCATGCATGTCTATCACCCTACGTCTTGCTCCCCTCCCTCTCCTTCCCCTAATTTTAATTTTAGTCACCTCCCCTAGGGGTACTATATCCCCACTGTTGAGTGGTTCCTATGCCCTCAGAGATCTGCCTGCAACCCACCCCACATCCTACCCTGCCCCACCCCCTCCTGCGGCTTTCACTCACCCTGCATGCTCCTCTACCTACCACCGATCATGTGGTCACCTCCTCGCTCACTCCCCTTGCCCCCTTCTGCATCTCATCGTGCTTGCTTGTCCTGTCTGTACTATGCTTCCTATCCCTTGCACCTCTACACCCCCTCATCCCCCCTACCTCAGTCGTCGTAAACTCTCATGCTGCCGCTTACTCCCAAGAGCAGCCCTCCTCCTCCTACTTCTGTCTGGCAACATCCATACCAATCCTGGGCCTGGCAACACTAGCCGTCCCTCGAAATCCACTGGACTTCGTATCGCATCTATGAACATCTGTAGCCTCCTGAAAAAACTGGACTCACTACACTGCTGGATGTTGGTTCATAAACCAGATGTGGTTGCCTTGGTTGAAACCTGGCTGTCTGACTCCACCCCTAACTCCCTGGTCTCTTTCCCTGACTACACCCTCCACTGGTTGGACCGGGTCGGTAGGAGAAGTGGGGGTTGTGCCATCTACTTAAAGGACCCGCTCGCTGGACTAGCCCTCCCTCCCCCAGACCTTGACCATCATGCCCAGGCCCTAACAATCAAACTATCTCCTGACCCTTCTAGAGGTCCTATCTTCCTGACTACGGCCTACATACCTCCCAAAAACCAATCTCAGGCACTGGGCCCACTAATTGACTACATTACCTCCCTACCCAACCCCTCTGACCAAATTCTGGTGGGTGACTTGAACATTAATTGACTTTGCCCCTCAGCCTCTTCCGCCCGCGATGCCTTTGCTGCAATTGATATAACCCAACTAGTCTCCCAGCCCACTAGAATCAACCCCAGATGGGGCACTAGCACTCTCCTGGATGTGGTCCTTACTAACAGGCCAAGCCGCGTCCACAATATCCAGATCCTTCCTGACTATCTTAGTGACCACTTCCCTGTTCTTTTCAGCTGGGTAACCTCTCAGCCCACACCCTCAGTCAAAACCATCTCTCGAAGGCGGCTTAGACCCGGGGGATTGAAAGACCTAAAGCATTACCTTGTTCACACAGACTGGTCCCCACTGATAAATGCAACTAACATTGACATGGCTCTGTCCTTCTTTATCAACACTTTCAACTTTGCCTGTGACATCTTCGCTCCTATAACTGCCCATAGGTCCAAAGTAAGATATGCTCCTTGGCTCACCCCTGCACTAAGGTGGCTTTTTAAGCAGCGGGATAATCTGTGGCACCTTGCTGTTGCCTCTGGCTGACCATCTGACAGGCAGGCCTATGCTGCAGCTTGAATCCGGTGCACCTGGGCTATCCGTAAAGCAAAGGCAGACTACTATCAAGCCTCCCTTACCTCCTCTTGGGGGAACCCTAGGTCTTTCTGGGACAACGTCAAGCAGCTGAATGGTCACTCCCGGTCCCCCTCTCCCACACTTCTTAACATCAATGGTACTGTCTCCACTGATCCTACCCTCATTGCCACTCACCTCAATAACTCCTTTACTGACCTTAGCTCAGTACTCCCATGTAACTTCTTCAGTCCTCCACCCCTAGTTCCGCCTCCCATCACCGCCTTGTTCCACCTGCATTGTGTCACCTTACAGAAACTAGGCCATATCTCCTTAAAGCCTTTAAAAGGTAATCACTATGGGTAATGATTCCTTGATCCCTGCTTCCTGCGTCAGGTCCTGGATCAGGTCCTCGCCCCTATCACATGCATCTTTAACAAATCCCTTTGCCTCAGACAATTTCCTGCTGTCTGGACGGTTGCTACGGTTACTCCTGTCCACAAAGGTGGCAACAGAACTCTGCCAGGTAATTACCGACCCATCTCAATCCTCCCCCCCCTCTCTAAAGCCCTGGAGAAAATTGTTGCCACTCAAGTCTCTAACTACCTCTCAAAGTACAATGTTCTTTGCCCTGAGCAAGATGGGTTCAGAGCTGGTCATAGTACCAATACGGCACTCCTGGAGTTTGCCAACTTCCTCCACACCTCCTTGGACACTGGTGCCCTGGCTGGTGCGTGTATTCATTGACCTGTCTAAAGGTTTTGATACCGTATCGCATCCACTCTTGTTAACTACCCTGGACCACATAGGCTTTGCCACTGAACCAGTCTCCTGGTGCACCAGCTATCTCTCAGCCTGCTCCCAATGTGTGAAAGTTAGTGGAAATCTCTCCAGCACCTGCCCTATTCACTCTGGAGTCCCTCAGGGCTCTATTCTTGGACCTCTACTCTTCTCCCTTTTCCTCAACTCGCTACCCAGTACATGCTCAGGTAAGATCCTGCTATATGCTGATGATGCTGTACTCTTTGCCTCTGATAGTAACCCTACGCTGCTTCAGAGTTCTCTCCAACTTGCTTTTGATTCCGCTGAAACCTGGTTCTCTGAGCATCGACTCATAATCAACCTAAAGAAAACAAAAACGATGCTCTTCTCCCACCCCCAAAACAAGTTCAGCAAATTTCCCCTCACTGTTCACTTCACCCTCAAAATCCCCATTGAACCTGTGCAATCCTATAAATACCTAGGAATTGTCTTTGACCCTGCCCTCTCCTTCCATGACCATATCTGTTCCTTGAACTCTGCCGCCAACTTGCGGCTGGACATTCTCTACGGCACAAAATGTCTCCCTGTGGATGCCCTCCACCTTGCTGTCACCTCTTCTGTCTATATCTCATCGATATGGCCTCCCGGTCTATGGGTCAGCTGATCAGACAGCCCTCAGCAAAGGTCCACCTTACACTTAACAAAGCCTACAGACTTATCACCAGTGCACCTAGACATACGCACACATGTCAGCTGTATGCCTTGGCTACCCTACTCAACCTGGATGAGCGGCTCATGTATCAAACCTGCCAGCTCACCTTTAAAAGCCCTACATGGCCTATCTCCCACTGGCCTAGCTGGCTCTATTCACCGTACTGCACCAGCTGTGAACACCGCAGCTCATCCAAAACAACTCTGTTCATACCAAGGGCTAGGACTTCACAAGGCCAAAGGGCATTCCCCTACAGAGAACCTACCTGGTATAACTCACTCCCTACCAGTATCTCCGACTCTCCCACATTAGCAAGCTTTAAACTCAGCCTCAGAAACCACCTGTTCATCTCACACAGGTGTTGCTGCCGATGGGGGAAAAAAAAAAAAATGTTCTGACAATGCTCGCTGAGCAGCACTCCCTCCCCCCTCCTACTTTCCTCCTCCCTTTAACACCATCCTTCCCTGGCCTTCCCTCTCCTTTCTCCTCCCCATCCCTTCTCCCTCTTACCGCCCCTCCTACTCTCACCCCCCTACCCTAACTCTTAACTTTTTACAATCATAAGTATTTTGCCTACTGTAACCCTGAATTGTAACTTGCTTGAATCTGTATTAACTGTTGTTTCTTGTGCTACCGTCTGTTGTCCTCTATGTGATGAGGTACCTTTGTAAATGAGCCTCTGGCTCAAAGGTTATTAAACTGATGTTTAAATAAATAAATAAATGAGGCCTAACCAAGGTTGAATAAAGAGGGACCAATACTTTCTCTCTTCTACTTTTAAAGTTTTTTTTTAAAATACATCCTAGTATTTGGTTGCTTTTCTTTACAATGTTCCTAGTGTGAGTTTCAAATGATAAATTGTTGGTAATAGTGACACCTAGGTCCTTTTCATGTTCAGCTTTTTGTAGTGTGATGTTATTTAGTTTTTAATCATAGCATGATTTTTTTCCCCCTAAGTTCATCACCTTACATTTTTGTTTGTTAAATGGTAATTTGTATTTGACAGACCATTTTTCTATATGGGTTAAATTCGCTTGAAGATTTTGAAATTAATTATAATCTCTTATAATACTGCCTAATTTGCAGTCGTCTGCATACTTTCCTATCCAGCAGTTTTCTGACATGGGGAGCATTGTCAATATAAGAATGTTAAATAAGACTGGTCCCAAAACAGATCCATGTGGAACTTCACTAGTAACAGTGCCAGAGGGAGAGAGGTGATCTTTTATTGACACTTGTTGCATTCTATTAGTTAACCATGCATTTATCCAATGCACAATAACAGGATTAAATTTGAGGGCCAACTTTTGATCAATTAAGATTGTATGTGACACAGAATCAAATACATTAGAGAAATCCAAAAAAAATAATGTCAACAGACAGATTTTTATCTAATGCCTCACTTACTGTTCTAGAAAGTTCAATAGGTTAATATGGCAAGATCTGCCCATAACAAACCCATGCTGAAAGATGTCAGTATTTCCCTGCTCCGTCATATGTTTAATAATCCTGGTTTTTAGTAGTCATTCAAGTATTTTACATAAGACCACAGTAAGGCTTATGAGTTTATGATTTTGAGGTTGGTTTGGGGGTCCATTTTATGAATTGGAATGACAACAGCATGGTTCCAGATAAGTACAGTTATTCCTGATTTTAATGACATATTGAATAATTAAGTAAGTGGGCCCTCAATTTGTTCAGCTATATTTTTTATGAAATAAGGTGAGAATCCATCTGGGCCAGCTGTGCCAGCAGATCTGATTTTGGAAATGGCTTTGATTACTTCTTTGGAATCTATAGTAATAGTTGAGATAGATGAAGGGATATTGATAGGTGATATAATGTCGCTTGCTCTAAAAACACTTGTATTTATTTAAAGCTGTTGCTATGTCTTCTTCTGCTGTTATTAATCCATCTAAAGTTAGCAATGGACCAATGGTTTGGTTACTTTCGCTCAAGAAACAGAAAACAATGCCTATCCAGTGATGTTTTGAGCACTCACAACCTCTAAGGAAGAGAGCTCTCCAGGATATGATACTATAGAACCTAGGTTCCTCAAGCTAGGGGCTGCAACACTTGCTGCTCCTGTTTGCAATATTTTAAATAGGTCCTTCCTCTCCAGTACTGTGCCTAGTCAATGGAAAGTGGCTGTTGTAGTCCCCCTCCACAAAGGTGGATAACTTGCCATTGAAAACTTTCGACCTATCTCAATTTTATATCCCCTGGCAAAAATCCAGGGGAGGCTCTTGTATAACCTTGACTGCCTTACACTAACATGGTTTCAAAGCTATCTTATGGGGAGATCACAAAGGGTAAAATTGTCTGGGGTCTCTCTCTCCTCCTTCAGGCCTATTTTGCATGGCATACCACATGGTTCAATACTTGGTCCATTGCTGTTCTCGTTCTTTTTAATGAGCTTCCATACTTCTGTAGGGGTAGGGTCAGTGCAACTCTATGCAGATGATGCTGTCTTATACTGTTCATCTGGAAACATGGGTTGGTTAAACCAAGGTCTTAACTCTGATTTCAACATGCTTGAAACTTGGTTCTCAGCTAACCACATAATTCTGAATATGAAGAAAACTAAAGCTATGATATTCCACAATCCCTACCCTAAACTATCCAACTCTGTCTCTCTCTGCATTCTCTTCAAATCTGTGTACAGTCAGGTGACACTATTGAGGTAGTTAAAACTTTTAAATATCTTGGGATGCTTCTTGATGCCTGCTTCTCATTGGAGTATCATGTAAATCAACTAACTAAAACCTTATACCAGAAGTTAGGTTTCTTGTACTGACTAAGCCCCCTTTTATCATCCTCCATCTGTCATACAATTGCTTCCACATCCCTTCTTCCTATGCTATTCTATGGTGCTCCACTCTTGCTATCTGCTCAACCCTCTTCCCTCGCCTGGCTGCGACAAATGTATTTTAGGATTGGGCATTTTGCTCTAGGGGCTGACCCTAGCAGGCACCATTGTGACATCCTGGCTTCTCTAAATTGGGCAGGCTATGACTCCAGGTTACAGTACCTCACACTATGCTTTGTTTTCAAACTAGTGAATCGAAATTCCTTTATAAAAGACCAAGGTCTGTTGAAGGCAACACCAATTGAATTCCAAGTGAATTAAAATGTGACTGTATGACAACATAGATGGACAGTGTTTCCATTGGTTGGAACCTCTTTAAAAAAAAAAAACAACTCTCTATTAATCAATCACCATAGACACCCTGTAAAACAGTGCACCCACAAACACATAACTACATTATATTATATATAAAAAACAGGAAATGCTACAAAACCATAGTATCAAAATATCACAGATACAAGGTGAAAGCATTGTGGTGTGTGGAAAACAAAAACACAGAGGTGCGGGTAAAAACATGAAATATTACATTGTCAGTGCTGTATGTGGATTTCTATCAGTGACTCATAATTCTTATGATTTCAATTATCATTGTATCCATCATTCAGAAATCAGTTTATTCCATTTAGCAAAATGAAAACTGGTTCATCAGGTTGCAGGGTTTTACTGGTTAGTGTTTCTGTAAATGGGAACACACATCAAGCTGTGTATTAAGGCCAGGTTTTATATTTGTTCTAAGTGTCAGTATTCAAAAATTCTCTCTTAAGAGTACAAGATTGTCACCAGCCCAGTGGTGCTGAGGTTTAAGGTGCTGGACGTCACACCTCGTGCCACACCAGCGACCCGGGTTCGGGAATGAACCTGGGCTGTCGGGGGTTGATAGGGGAAGGTGAAGATCAAGCATCTGGAGGACTGCTCTCTTTTCCTGGGGAGGGCTCCAGGGATTCCTCACTCAGTGGTGGCTTCTGGAGGAGGCTAGGAGCATTGCCCAGAAGCAGGGATAAGCAGAGGGGGTCTAGTGATGGCAGGTTTTCTGTGGGAAGGCCCGCGCTGATGCCATTGCAAAGCCATACCAGGAGGTGGAACACACAAGAACACACAAGAAAATACCCTGCCTCCCGGTAGGCGAAGGAGGGTACAGGGGCTGGCCAACCATGCCCAGTGTCGGGTCTCTCAAGTTCACTCCTCTGACTCTCCTCCCTGCCTCGCCGCTCAGCTGAATTATAGATAGATAGAGTGCAGGAAGGAGTGAGGCGGTCCCACCTCGGGGGACTCAGAACTGGGGGGTTGAGTGTGTCTGGGTAGTGGTCAGGAAAGTCTGGCACTGAGAGGAGTAGGACAGAGAACTTTAGGTGGGTGGGATCATGGCACAGAGCCAAGTGACCCTCTGGAGAGAGTCTGGGTAGGTCAGTGGAAAAAATAAGAGTTCAAAAAAAAAAAAAGAGTACAAGATTGTCAAAATCTCCCCTCTCGGGTTCCTGCTCACCTTGTCAATGGCTATAAATGAGAAGGCATGCTACTCTTTATCACCTGCTTCTAATAAGTGGGCTGCAGTAGCATATGTGGCATCCTTCTTGGCAATGGCCCGGATGTGCTCCCCCCACTGCCCATCTGGGCAAAAAGCAACAAGTGTCTGCCAGCTGACAGGATGCTGGAATACTGACAAATGGAGTCACACCTCAGCAGTGATGGGTGGGTGCAGGTTATAAGGACTGCCAGCCCTGAATTTAAAACCTGGAAAAAATAAGGTAACCTGCAATTATTCACAGGTATGACCATAATAGGTTGGATAAGGTATTTTAATTTGAAAGAGTTTCTGTAGTCCAATTTCCAGCACAATCCATGCATACAGTTAGGTACAAAATAAAGCCTCAGCCTTAACACCTGAAACCTTAGCCCACTTGCTCCCTGATAAATCTCATAGAGAGAAGCACTGGGGCAAGTGAGCTAAGGTCCCTTATGTTAAGGCTGACATTTTACGTTGCACTAATTGTATGTATTGATTGTGCTAGATAGTGGACTATTGAAAGACTTTAACATAAATATAACTAGCCTATCGTGGTCATAACTGTAAAAGAGTGCAGATTACTTTATTTTTCTGGCAGCATGCTGGACCAGTGCCTGATCACTGATAGTTGGCACCTTTGTGGAATTCCACAAAAAATGTAAAATTATTTTTTTGTTGTTGTAGTGGCAGTCTTCACAGTCCCCCAAGTTGCTGAAGTTGCTGCAGTTCCTTCCTTGTCCTGAGTCCTGAAACAGCATGTGTGTATGTCGCTCTGAACTGTGCTGTGTGATTTGGAAAGTGGGCAGTCACTTTGTTTTTACTGTGGCAGTCTTCATGTTCCCCCCAAGTTGCTGCAGTTCCTTCCTCCTCCTGAGTCTTCACAGCCTGGCCACTGGCAGTTGGCACCTTGGTGGCATCCACCCCAAGCAATCTAAAATAAAGTTATTTCTTTTATTGTGACAGTCTTCATGTTCCCCCAAGTTGCTGCAGTGTCTGCATCCTTCTGAGTCTTGAAGCAGTATGTGTGTGTGTGTTGTCCTGAGCTGTGCTAATCCAGTTTTATCCGAGCAGTGGGCAGCGAATGTTTGCCAGCCTGCAGGGTGCTGGTGCCCAGCTACTGGTAGTTGGGAACTTGGTGGCACCCCCCCCTAAAATATTTGAAATAAAATAATTTTTTTATTGTGGTAATCATTTTGTTCCCTGAAACTATTGCAGTTCCTTTCTCCTCCTGAGTCCTGAAGCAGCATGTGTGTGTGTCATCCTGAGTTGTTGCAATGTGATCTGGGTTGTGGCAATCATGTTCCCCCAAGTTGCTGCAGTTTCTTCATCCCTTCTGAGTCCTGAAGCAGTCTGTGTGTGTGTGTGTGTGTGTGTGTGTGTGTGTGTGCGCGTGTTGTGTCTCTGAGCTGTGCAGTTGCAATATTAGATGGGCAGTGAACAGCAAGTGTGTGCCAGCTGAGAGTGTGCTGCTGCCCAGAAGTTGACACCTTGGTGACATCCTCCCCAAAAATCTAAAATAATTTATTTTTTATTGTGGCAGTCTTCCCGTTCCCCAACATTGCTGCAATTCCTTCCTTCTTCTGAGTCCTCAAGCAGTGTGTATGTGTGTGTGTATCTGTGTGCATGTATGTGTGTACGTCTGTCTCTGCATGTGTGTGCATGTGTGTGTGTGTGTATATGTGTGTGTGCGTGTGTGTGTGTGATCCTGACCTCTCACCTGTGCTGTTGCAGTGTGATATATAGATACATAGACACTGTCAGCAGATAAGGGCCTGTGGCACACCAAGTCTGCCCATTTAAGCTTCTAAGTTCACTTTATGTTTTTCTAGAAGTCTGTTGCCCCTTACCCCTGAACTCCAGAATTCCCTTATGTCTATCCCATGCATAAATCCTGTGATTGTTTCAACCACCACCACTTCCTCTGGCAGGGTGTTCCACTTGTCCACCACCCATTCTGTGAAGCAATTCTTTCTCACATTTCCTCTGAATCACCCTCCCTCCAACTTTATCTGATGCCCTCTAGTCCTGGAACATCTTTTTTGCTGGGAAATAGTGTATTCCTACAACCTGTTCCTCTCTGTAAGGTACTTGTATGTCTCTATCATATCCCCCCTCTCTCTCTCCCTTCCTCTCCTCCAGGGAGTACATATTCAGGTCCTTCAGCCTGTCCTCATAGGACTTGTGATGCAACCCCTGTACCATCTTTGTTTCCCTCCTCTAAATCTTCTCTACCCTGTCTATGTTCTTACATAGGTAAGGTCTCCAGAACTGTACACTGTACTCCAGGTGGAGCCTCACTAGTGTCTTGCATAGTGGAATTATGAACTCCCTTTTCCAGCAGGTGATGCCCCTGCCTATGCATCCCAGCATCCTATTTGCTTTACCTGCTGACTTGTCGCACTGTTTCCCTACTTTAAGGACATCAGAGATGATAACCCCAAGGTCCCTTTCCTGCTTGGTGCATGGAATATCCTCACCCCCCCAACTGATATGTTGTTCCAGGGTTATTGTGCCCCATATGTATTATCTTGCACTTCTTTGCTTTGAATTTCAACTGCCAAACCCCTTGACCATTCTTCAAGCTTCTGCAGGTCCCTCCTCATTCTGTCTACACCCCATGGCATGTTCACTCTGTTACAGAGCTTCTTGTCACCAGTGATCAGGGAAATTCTGCCTTTTAGGTCCTGCCCAATGTCGCTGATGAAGATGTTGAATAGGACTTGTCCCAGCACTGATCCCTGTGGTACCCCACTGGTCACTCTTCCCTCTGTGGAGTGACAGCCATTTACCACCACCCTTTGTCTCCTGCTCCTCAGCCAATTACCTACCAACCGCACTACTGTCTGCCTACTCCCATATTCCCCAGTTTCTTTAATAGCCTTCAATGTGCCACAGGGTATCATGTCAAAAGAGTGAACCAAGAACAGTGACCAGTTGAAAGGGTGAAGGAACAATGGCGCCAACACTTTTGAGTGATGCTTGTTTTGCCCCCATCCCCGAGTTATGTTCTCCCTCAGAGTAGGAATCTAAACAAAGGGGGTTTGGGGGCAAAGCCCTCCACAAGGTGGGAACGGGGGCAAAGCCCCTCACATAAAAACACTTTCTGAAAAGTGTTTGCCCTATGGGTTCTGTGCCGTTTTGATGGGTCGCCATTATTCATTTGCCCTTTTGACATGGAACCATGGCACTGTGTCTAAGGCCTTTCTGAAGTCCATATAGACCACATCCACTGCCCTCCCCTGATCCACCTCCCTTGTTACCCAGTTGAAAAATTCAATGAGGTTGGTCTGGCATGAGCTCCCCCTGGTGAAACCATGATCTGGGCAATGGACAGCAAGTGTGTGCCAGCTGACAGTGAGTCAGTGCCTAGCCATTGGTAGCCCTCAGTAGCATTTCATAAAATAAAAAATAAATAAAAAATTAAAAATGCAAAATAAATAAAAATTAAAAAAATACAGTAAAAAAAATACAATAAAAAAGTCTTCCTCACTCAAGTGGCTGAGTTCTGTAGCAGACATTAGGAAATGGAGCAACAGAGAGGCCAAGGAGATGGCATGGGATCATCCAGCCACATCGAAGAAAACCCAAAGCAGAGTGGACTTGGTCATAGACCCTCTACCTCAGTGGCAACTACAAGTATAGAGAAAGATGACAGCAGTTGAGCAGTCCGTAAAGTACAACACATTCTAGGAACTATTCACAGTGGCACTGCAAGGGTTGCAATATGAGCAATCATTGTAGAAGAAAGGAAGGAGAAATGAGTGTGTCAGGCAATGACAGTGGCTGAAGAGGAGGAGCAAAGTGATTTGGAAGAGCTTGGGGACAGAAATACAGATCATGATTATAAAGATGATAAAAATGACAGCAGCAGCATCAGTTCTGGGGAGGAGCAGGAGAAGGTGGAACAGGTAGGAGCTGGACTTGGGGTAGATGCATGTAACAGGTTAAACAAGACCAAAAGTGGTGGGGAAAAAAAGAAGGAGGCTGCAAAATGACAAGGGAAGCACAAGTATCTGAAGTGACAGCAGATAAAAACACAAGTATGACGACCTGCTGGCACAGCGGTTGGATTTTAGCATGCAACGACAGCGACCTGGGTTCAGGAACGGACCCAGGGAGCTGGGGGACTGGCCAGGGGAGAAGAATTGAGTGCCCCTAGGGCTGCTTTCCTTCTCCAGGGGGAGGGGTGGGGAGAATGCCTGGCATGTGAGGACTCCTAGCGGAGACTAGGAGTACTCGCTAGCTCCAGCGTCCAAATGCTCACAGGGGTGGGGTGGACACTGGACGCCATTGCATGTCCCCACCCTGGGGATACAGCACAAACCATTGCTTGCAGCTGCCATTAATGATGCCTGCCCCTGGCCCTGATTAGCCTCCAGGCTGGCTCCAGACTCTAGTCCTATGTTTGCAGCACTAAGGGCCAAGTGCAGCAACCCCACCCCGAGGGGGAAAGCCGGGGGTGTCAGAGTCGCGGCCAGTATGGAGGTGGGGGTCCAGGGGTCCATGACTGGGCACATGAGCCAGCAGATGCAAGCAGAATAAAGAAGAAAAATTAAAAAAAAGATAAAGACACAGGTAACACTTGTTGCCCAGGAGACATGGTAGAGAAAGAAGAACCACTGTAGCCCACCCATTAAGCAAGAGCTGGGTGTGCCTTGAGGAAAGACCAATATTGTGACATCAATGGTGTGGGATTTCTTTTGAATGGACAAAGAATCACAGACACATGTAGTATATATTTTATGTAAAGAGTAAGGATAAGGAAGAAACAAGGCTAGGAACATCTGTCATGAAAAGGCATTTGCTGAAGTCCCATAGATTTCAGTGTGAGAAGGTATGCCAATGCATAGTGTCAGCAGCAGCACCACCAGGCAGTGAAGCTGATGATAATAATGATGATGGGCAGGAAATGAGACCCTTAGGGGACCAGGTAGAGGAAGAGGAAGAACATTATTTTAGTAGTAGCTGATTCACAACTCCAACATCTTCTGTTCATAAGTTCATTAGCCCATTGACTCCCACTCTATCTGGTCTCCTAATGTGGTGTGGGATTTTTTTGAGTGGATGAAGAAACACAGACACATGTAGTGTATCTTTTATGCAAAGACTGGCTGAGTCAGGGTAAGGAGGAAAAAAGATGGGAACATCTACCATGGAAAGGCATTTGCTTTGCCGGCCCAGTGGCACAGAGGGCTAGGGTGGTATGCACCTTACCTCTCACCATATGGTGACCTGAGTTCAGGAATGAGCTAAGGTTGCTGGGGTTGGCTGGGGAGAGAGAGAAATGAACATCCAACTGCTTTTCTGTCCTTGGGGGGGAGGCTTACTGACTTAGCCCTTGGATGCCCCCAGGTGGAGGCCGGAGTAGCACCATCAGCCTGAGCAACACACTAAGGGAAGGCCATGGCTCCTTGGTGTGTGTGTACACCTCCACATATCAGCACTTCCATTCTGCTGCCATGAGGGGAACTACAGGAGAAAAGTGGAAAATGGGCTTTCGCAGGCTATATGAAGCCCTGCCCACTCACCTATGCCCCGCATCACTGCCAGTTCACCTGGCCCAAACTGGACTGTGTTCCTGAGTGGGAGGAGGAGGATGGCCTTCCCCTTCTTAGCCCCACCAGAAGGGGGGGATCTGTGGGGATTACAGGGCTCAGTAGACTGTGAGATGTGTGCCGGGTGAGAGGGGGATGTGGACAGGGCTGATAAGCCTGCCTGTGGCAACCCACTGGAAAAAAGCAATATAGAAAAAAATGGTACTTGCTGAAGTCCCACAGAGCTCAGTATGAGAAGGCATGTGAATGTACAGTGTCAGCAGAGGCACCACCAGGCAGTGAAGCTGATGATGATAATGATGATGGGCACATGGAGGAGAACCTTAGGGGACCAAGTAGAGAGGAAGAGGAAGAGGAAGAATGTCCTTCAAGTGGTAGCTGATGCACAACTTCAGTATCTTCCATTCATCAGTTCTTTAGCCCATTGACTCCCTCACCTCTGAGGGGTCACAATTCCCAGCCACTTCCACCCCAAGGGCAGCAAAAATAGAAGCCAACAGTCATGTTCAGGAAAAAAAGCATTCAACTCTCAGTGGGGATTATGCAATTTCCATTTTTTTGCTCAATGTATGAATGTGGTAGTTCTGGAATTCCTAGATAAAGAAGGTACCATGCTGCAGACATGTGAAGGTCTGCCCAAAGGAGTTTGTGGTCATTTTAACCATTCTGTAATGGCACAGAAGCTGTTATGAATCATTCAGCAGTGGAACCACCTTCTCCATCCACCACCTGAAACAAGATGCTGCTACAAGGTGTAATGTCACCTATTACATGTTAGAATGGCTGCGAGAAGACAGAAGGCTACTAACCAGCATGTCGTTGAGAATGTTTTTGCAAGTGAGTGAAAAACATCAGCCCAAATCAGTGGCACCTTATGGAAATGCTCTGTACTGTACTGAAGACTTCTGAGAATGCCACATAAGTGGTGCAGTAAGTGTTGATGCATCTGGAATAAGCCAGGTACTCTCCTTCATTGCTCTCATTGACCTGGGATTTGTTTGTATGAAAACTAGACATGGAGACAAGGAAGATTTCACTGTTGTCACTCTAGTAGAAAGGGTAAGATCACATTTATGAAATGACACACATATTTCAGAAAGCACTGTGCTGACCAGTACCTTCTAGCCACTCTCTTGGACCCTCAATTCAAAGAGATATTTAAAACATCATTTGATACACAAGAGCATGATAAGGATCAGCAGTCCTATAAAACCTGGCTTATCCATCTGGTCTCTATACATATGGCTCAAAGCAAGACCAGGAACACAAGATGAGCACAAGAGGAACACTCATCATTATCCCTTGCAATCACACTGACAGGCCAGATGGAAGAAAGAGAAGAAGGATGATCCCAGTTTGTTTCCACTACTACTACTGAGCATTGCAATAGGCATTCATTTTTGTCTCCAAGTCAAATAAAACCTAGTGATGCTGTTGCTTTTGCTGCTGCAGCACCCAAAGAAAGACAGCCATTGATGCCAAACCACTCTGGGAACAACTGCTTGATTATGGCTTGGTGAAAAAGCATGGCAGGCCACTTTCTGATACTGGGGTGCCAGAGATGACATCAAACAAAATGATGCAGGATTATTTGAATGACAACGTACTACTGGCAGGAGACAAGGCTCTTTTGTACCGGTACCAAAAAATACTTTTTGGCCTACTTTGACACAGGTAACTGTTGAACACCTTATTTGGGAGTTTACGTATTCACCGTTTGACCATGAACCCAGCAGGTGGAGCCGCTGCATGCTAGCAAGCTGAGGAGAAGCTTGCAGAGCAGGAGCTCTTGTTAAGCTTTCTAAATTCTAGAAAAGGTATGCCACCTAAGAAAATTGCCATACCTGTCTAAGACTTCAACTCTTTCCAGGCCGTCTTGTGCTGCCTCCTTCTGTTTTTTTCTGTCCGTTCCCATCTTCTCTCTCTCTTACAGGGCTTGAGTACTGAAGGTGGAGCAGCCAACCCTTCAAGGGAGATGGGAGGAAGCACTGTGGAGTGTTAAGGATAACGGAAGAAGAAGGAGTGAAAATGCAAAAGGAAGTGATTGTTCACATTATACTTTTTTTTTGCTTTTGTCTACAAATTGACCTGTTCAGATGAGGAAAATTCACCAACTTGGGTGATTTTAAACTGTATTTATTATTTTAGACTTGATTAGATTTGATTAGATTTTACTGTTCCCATAGCTAGGTAAGTTAGAAACGAGCTAGGAAAAACTCCACAATAGGTGGAAATGCCTTTGAAGGACCTCCTAAAGTCTAAAAGAAATATTTTTTAAATTTTGCACCTTTCATTTTTCGTACGCTTGGGTCAGGTAGTATGACTATATAAAGCACATGCGTGGCATTCCCAGTTTAGAATTGCCATTTGCTGCACCCCTCCTACATACTGCATACCTACTGCGCTGTACGAGCTGCAATTTTAACGCTGCTTTCTCAATTTTACTTGTGAGTTGTGAGCTGTAGCTGCAGAAATTTTGATAAAAGAGCCTTGGCAAGATAAGCCAGTCTAGACATCTTAGACAGCAAACTGCAAACAGCAACTATTAGCAGCTAATATCAGCATTAGCACCAGCTTTATTGGATTTGGAGAGAGAGTCTTTCGCTGTTTTGTTTTTTAAAAGGACTAGAGTGACAAGGGATCTAATATGGACACAAAGTAAGTTTTTTTTTATCACTAAATGATTTTCTTGTTCTCTTGTCTCTGTGTCTGTTCTCATAAGCTCTTGGCAATACATTTAGAGGCTGATCCTAATAATCTTGGGATTTTATAGTAGAGAATCTGTATATATCTGTATATATCAGATTTTAATATCCTCAGATTTTCTTCCTTTTAACAGTAGTGTATAATTGCAAATCTGTACATATTTAGATATATAAAGTAGATATTTAAGTAAGAATTATACTGGTGGTACAAATTCTTTATTATCTCTTTTTTTTTTCTTTCAAGAGCCCTATCATATGCTCGGAGGAGAAATAGAAAACAAACTGAGGAAGAAGAGTACTTGAAAGTTTGACCTGTTTGCTATAGTGATATAGATAGAACATCAGGAAATTGGAGAACTGTGGATGATTAAGGGGTGAAGCAAGTGGGAAGTACAAATATATCCCCTGTATTCCCCATACTTCCCACAATATCTAGAGTGCAAGAACTGGGTGTAAGAACTGTATGGTGAACATGGAGTTGGAGAGATTTGCTGAATGAAAAGAAAAAGAAGTAGGAAAGATAGAAAGGAAAAACCACGATGTCATCAGGAGGGATTAGAAGAAGGAACCTAAAGAACTTAAAGTGCACAGAAGGGACTTTTATTACCTTACAGCTTGAGGTGACAGATGAAGAGTGTACTGAAAATTTAAAGTTTGCACAGAGAGTTTTTTTGGACATTTTTAATACCTGCTGGAACATATTTAAATGGTCTTTTGGGTCCTTATAGGGGAAGAGACTCTTCATTGATCTATTAAGTGAACTTTTGATTGTATGCTTGGTATTCCTGGCATTGAATGAATTCTATTTATCAGTCTGAGATGCCTGAGCCTGGGTACCCCAATTTGCCCTTTTTGCCTTTGAAATTCTGGAGACTCCATTTTTCTTTCCACGATCCAAAGCTCTAACACACTAATAGACTACACTGTAAGTCTTTGATTGTACTTGGAAAATGGAAGTTCCCAAGAAACTTCTTTTTTTTTTAGATGCTGTGTCTTTAACGTGCTCATATAGATAGCTTGCTATACCCCAATTAGCTGATGAACAAGCAGTCAATTATAATAATTACTATAATAATTACTTCATTTGTCTGCCTGTCACTTTTGCTCCTATTGGGAGACTGGTTCTTCTTCTCATTGGTATTTTAATTTATTATTTATTTATTATCAAGAGTAAGAACATAGTTAGGGGACTTGGCCTATTGAGTGTTAACTAGTTAAATTTATGTCATGCATTCACGTAGTGGTAAGGTGGTGGACAAGAATATAATGGGAAAGAGTAAAGGGAGCAAATCACAAAATGGTAATCAGAGGGCTAAGAATAACTGTTGTGAATGCACTCATGATCTTGTCATTACGGCCTCGACCCCCAAAAAACTTGTAGGAGTAACTCCATTCTTCTTTTCTCCCTATTCTATTAAAGAAGAAATTGCTTATGACTTTAGACCTGTTGTTTCTGGATATAACCCAGAACTTAATCATATTAAGCAAAACTCTGGAAAAGAGATGGACCTGAAGCAGGGCCTGTCACTCCCGGATAATTTAAATCAAGTTGCCTAGGTAAAATTACTGGAGAATGAGTCTACTGAAGGTGAAAGGAGTGCAAATGAAGCACATGATGAAAATAAAATTTCATCAATTATCTCTAACAATGGAGTTACAACCTCTGACACAGAACGAATTAAAAATCCAACCTCCTTTTCTAATATATCATCCAGTCAAGGGAAAATCACTGACTTTTTTCCAAAAAGGCCGAAGAAACCTCAGAAAGGTATAAAATCGAATAGTCAGATCTCCTCACATTATTTAGGTGACCAAACAAGGGTCTTCTTGAGGAAACAAGCTAAAATAACAGGCTCTTTAGGGGCATCTACCCAAGATGGATGGGCAGGGGAGTCAGTAGCTCACTCTTTGTGTTACGGGGCAAACCAAGGGGCCTCTGCAGTGAAGGATGAGGGTATCTCCTGCTTCCCGTCTGGGATGAACTTATTCAGCCCATTGGAAATCTCAAAAGAGGCTGTTAGTTCGATAGCGGATATAGAGGAGCCTACGAATGCAACTTTAAATGGATCTCTGGATGAGATTTTTGAAAAAATGGACAGAGAGGTACAGAATATCCAGTTAGATCAGGATTTTTTTGCTCAATGTCCTGATACCATATCCAGATACACCATTAAGGCTCTAGCTCATCCAGTGATGTCTAATGTTGTGTTGTCAGAAGCATAAAATGGTATCAAAGCAGCCCTGGAAAACTTGTCACGCTTTTGTATAGAGAGGTTTACTTTACTTGAACAACAAATCTCACAGCTGGTTGAACAAAATGAGGCTTATAGAACAAAGCACAATTTATCATTTTCATCATTAATTATACCTGAGGCTCCAAAAGGTAAAAAGAGAGATGAGCTTAATAAGAAAGAACCTGAAGCATATAATTTAATATGTACAGATAATGAAGTAGTTGTTAAATTAGATCAGATGTATGTTAAAAATTATGAAACTAAAGTTTCATTGTCCAACTTGATAGTCCACTTGTTAAGAGCTGAATTGGGGCTACCAGCTGTTGCTGCTGCACTTAATATGGTAACTAGGGATACTCTTAACCCTTCTAAATCAATCAATTTTATGCTATCTAATATGGATATGGCAAAACAAGTGTGGGCAAAGCAAGGTCTGATAAATTCATTGGGAATGTTGTTATCATCACGGTTACTTGGGCCACAATTTGGAAAAGTACCTATAATGGGACAAAACCAGGAAAAATATGATCATATGACAAATTTAATTCTATTCTTGCACAGCTGAATTGGGAGTTTGGAGTCTCTCCTGAATGTTCTATGTTTTCTATCTTTGGGATAGATACACTGGAGGAAGAAACTGCTGCTAATTTAGCATCCTTTCTAAGGATGGTTCTTTCAGCTATTACCAAAATTCAAATACATACTGATGAACTAGTTAAGGCAGAAAGGGTATTGGAGGGCAAAGAGGGAGCCCAGATTGTTTTATTTGTTCTGCACAATTATCAGCATTACTTTTAGAAATCAGACATATGCTGGATGAGGTGGGTATTTATCTGCTAGAATCAAATGAGAGGGAGATCCACGCTCAGTCTAGATTAATTCTACCATGACTACAACCATTTGAAAGTCAAGATTTTGACATATCATTAGAACATGATTGGGGGTTAATAAGTAATGTTACTTGCAATGTTATTAATTGGAACATAGCAGGGCTTCATAACAAACTTGCAGACCCACAATGGATCAGTTTTGTTTCTAGATTCGAAGCCATTATTTTTCAAGAAACATGGGCATTAACACAGCCCTATCTCAATGACTATGAATCAAATTATGCCCCTGCAATTAAAGGGAACATGCATGGGAGAAACAAAGGAGGTTTAGCAACCCTGATAAAAATCAGGGATGGATTAAGGGTACTAAAAAGTTATTTCCCTACCCCTGAAATTCTCATGGTAGTAGTTAATTGGGATTATAGTATAATATTGATTGTGAATGTTTATATTCCCCCAAGTTTTCATGCTCACCCTACATATGATACTTGGTTTAAACTATCTGTGAAAATAGATTCAATCACACAATTAAATATGGTAGATATTGTATTATTAGCAGGTGATTTTAATGGTAGGATAGCAAATCTTGATAATGTACCAGTTTTACAAGAACAATTATATATGTCAGATCTTGAACTGAGAAAAATGATAGACATGACAGTTAATGAGGCAGGGAGATGCTTTCGAACTTTCATCATGGATAATAATTTCTTGATTCTTAATGGGAGATTGGAGGGGGATCGGGAAGGGGAAAGTACATTTTTCTCCCCAGTAGGTAGGAGTGTGATTGATTTCATTTTATACTCCCCTCTTAGTTATCAATCCTTCAAGAGACTGGAGGTGGTTATACAAACGGAAAGTGATCATGCAGCAATGTTGTTGGCCTTTAGGAACTATGATATTAACACCTCTTCTCCAATAAAACCTATGGCGGAGGTTGAAATTCAAGGGAAAATGAGATTGAGACTGAATAATAAAACTATGAATGGGGTATCAAATTTAATATATTCCCCTAGTTTTGCCTGCCTTTTTGCTAGCACACAGATTGATATCAAAAGTAAGCAAATTAACCAGTTATTGAATCTAGGATATCAACAAATTAATAAAGAGATATATTGTACAAACATAAGTAAGCCTAAGTCAGCATCCTGGTTTGATATCCAATGTACGAGAGAGAGAAAGGGAACTTAGGGAGGCTCATTAGGCAAACCAAAAAAAATCTGACCAAGAGGGTGATGTTAAAGCTAAGTAAAGCTTGTAGTGATTACAAAACATTTCTTGTCAAAAAAAAAACGAGTTTACATATAAACAGTGGGAAGTCATGTATCAAGCTATTCGGGAGGGTGATGTTAGGCTCTTTTGGACTTTAGTAGCTAAAGGAAATAACAACCAGACTCTAAAACCACCGATTTATATTCCCAAAGAGACCTGGATAGTATATTACAACTCATTGCTTAATAAACATCCAAATTCTGGGGAAGGAGAGGTAGATAGTTATATTTGGAGGAAGGAATATACTCCTTTAGTGTTTACATTCTGGGAGGTAGAAGATGCCATTACAAATCTTTCAAATAACAAAGCCCCTGGGCCTGATCTGATTCCCAAAGAAGTTTATAAAGCATATCCGAATCACTGGGTATTTTTTTTCACAAACTTTTTAAATATATGTTTAAGGGAGAGATTTACCCCCCCCCCATGGACAAGAAACATAATTGTACCAATTCATAAAAAATGACAGTTTCAAACTCCATCTAATTATCACCCAACCAGCCTTATAGATATTAGTGGAAAAATCTTTGCTAAAATATTATTACAAAAATTACAATATTGCACAGAGGTAAGCTCCCCTTTAGCCATGTTTCAAGTGGGTTTTCGCAAGGATTTTTTAACTATAGATAATATTTATATTCTTGCACATTTGATAGAAAAATATAGGTCATTCCACAAAATGAAGTTGTACATACTATTTGTTGATTTTTCGACGGCATTCGACTATGTAAACAGAGATAAACTATGGGAAATATTAATGGAAAAACATTTACTACTGAACCATCTGGCTCCAATTTATATGTTATACACACACATACAACCTCGGTTGTCAGATATGATATTAAGGGTAATATTTCTGATTATTTCAGAACAACATCAGGAGTAAAACAGGGATGCCTTTTGGCTCCCCTTTTATTTAGCGTGTATATTGATTCCCTTATGACCTATAAGGAGGTACCTAGTCTTCATTCCCCCAAAATTAAGAACCTTCCTGTTCATACTCTTGCCTATGCAGATGATTTAATTTTATTGGCACTCACCAGTCAAGGATTGCAAAATAAAATAACTCAACTTAATATTAAGTGTAAGCAATTAGATTTAATAATAAACATGAAGAAAACTAAGTTTATGATTTTTGGTTCACACCACAGTAAAAGAAAGAAACCAAGGTTTTATTTAAATAATGAATCCATAGATAGGGTGATTTCTTATACATATTTGGGCGTTAAGTTCACCTCAAATTGAGCATGGTCAGTGTACTGGAGGGACCAAGTAGCAAGGGCAAGATTGATTGCTAAAGCTTTATTACGCTTTAACATGAAATATACAGGACACCTGGTTTTACCTGCACTAGTGGCTGGAGAAGCTAAAATTAATCCCATTCTCATGTATGGAGCAGAGGTCTGTGGTATAAATTCCCCTCCATGTTTGGAGATTCCCCTCTCCTTTTTTTTACAAATCCTTATTACAGGTGCCATTATCTACATCTAATGTCATAGTAAGGGCTGAACTGGGAAGCATTCCCATTGCTATATTAATTGATATATGTATGATGGGTAATTGGATATAAATTATTAATCATCAGGTTAACTGCTTGCCTTTGTTGTGCTTGAAGGAAAATATTTCTTGGCAAAAACAAAATTATAAATCCCCCTGGGTAAAAACCCTTCAAAGTATCTTGGGAAGAATATCCATGTACCATCTTTGGTTAGATTGGGAAAAATAAATTATAATATCCTCCTTATTTAAGGAACTTGCTAAAAAGAAAATATTGAGGCTTGCCCAGGAAAAACAAATGGAACTGCTTAGAACGCAATGTCAGGCTATTTGGTTAGGCCAAAACAAGACAGACGCATTTCTAGAGAATTATTTAACCATACCTCTTATCCCCTTAGATAGGAAAATGATTACTTGGGCAAGGATGGGAATTATTTGCTCTAAATATGCTTTTTTTCAATAGAAAGGTCCCTCTTAATTTGCATTCCAAATTATGTAGCTGTAATAGGGGCTTTGAAGAAAATCTTTACCATATTACGGTGCAGTGCCCCTTATACAAAATTCCACGGTTTAATTTATTAAAAAATGTTCTTATAAAATATGTAAATGCAGAATATGATCCATTGTTTGTGCCTCTACATCCAGATACATTAGAGGATGCAAGGATGGCCTCAAAGTTTTTCCATCAAGTGATGAAGTATAAAGAAAAACATCTCCCTGCTTCAGAAAAATAAACTTTAGGTGTAAACTTAAAGGGGTTAAAATCAGCAGCATTTAGGCTTTGAGTTATTGTGTGTGGTAGGTGAGATAAAACTTTCAATTTGTAAAGCACGTTAGTTCTCTCTTCTGGGACTTTCTAATATTTTTATTAGGATTATATGATTAACATGTAAAGATATAAGGATTTGTATTCTATAGGCAGCTAGACAATTTAGAAACAGAAATTGGTGAAAGATCATGAAGGATCCGAGTATATTATAGATTGTTTTACATATTTAAAATCCTTACGAATCTATAATGGCCTTGGTTTAGTCAATTCAAGGTTTTGCTTCTAAACTGAATGTCAAAAATTATTCATAGATTATTAGGGCTTATATTCCCTTTAAACTATTTATATAATGATGCTATTTTTTATTAAAAAAAATATGTTTACTTATGCAGCTTATTTGTATGACCTGTGATGAAACTGTAATGTTTTTAGCATATTCTAATGGTGTATTTGCCAGACAATACAACTGAACTGAACTGAACTCCTTAGTTGCCCACATACAAATACATACTCAGAATTTTCAGTGCTGCAGACGACATTGTCACCATCAAGACAATATGTCTTTTGGCCCAAAATGTATCATTGCTCGCTTTTAAAAAAATCAACATCCCCCTTTTCCCAGAGTCCCTGATGCCAGCTCATGGATGATGAATCTCCTACACTTCCAGCTAAGCAAAAGGCATTGGATGATGTGGTGGATGGGGAGAGCTTCTGTGTGTTTTCTTTTTGGATCCAGTAGCCTATACACACACACTGTGGGATGCTCTACTGTTGTCTTTACTTAGTCTTCTTCAGGTCAATCTTTTGTGAATTTTTGGCAGGCCTACACATGCCAAATAATTCATTTATGAGCAGTGTTGCCCATGAAATCAGTGTGTACAGCACTTATCCTTGGTATAGTGGAAAGTCTTGTACTTGTGTGGCACTGTCCCAGCAGGCACTCAATTACTGGAACCAATAGCCCACACTATGAAATGTTGCACTGTTGTTGTTGTCATTCAGACTTCTTCAAATGAATGTTTTGTAAATTTTTTGGCAGGCTAACATAGGCCGAATAAATAATTTTGTTGGGCAATGTTGCCCTTAAAAGCAGTATGTACACCACTTATCCATGGCATAATGGAAAGCCTTGTCCATGTTTGGTACTGTCCCAATGGGAACCAGTAGCCTATACTGTTGGATTCTGTACTGACATTCTGTGGGCATACATAGGTCTTAGAAACCCTTTTATTTTGAGCACTGTTAGCCACATGCAGTTGTTAACTAGCATTGTTGATATTTGACACTGACTGAACAGACAGTTTATGAAACCAGTAGCCTTCACTGTGGGCCATTACATCATCCTCCTCTTTTGGATACTTCATCAGCCCAGTGCATTGATTTTTAATGGACATACCTGTGCAAACTAATCCTCTAGTAAGATAACTTTGGCCAACTTTACCTGGTTTGACTGTCAAAGTTCACATGGTTTAACTTTGGGAGGTTCCCACAACCCTGGTTTGTCGCCATACTACAGAAACTCCATCTTCCTAACCAGCTAGGTGTCATCAGCAACATATGCAGCCAGGTTACCAAAAAAAATACTGCTTTCCAGATTGTTTCATGAGAATCCTTAAAAGCAGTGACCACAGCATGGATCCCTGAGGTATGCCACTGAGTAGCCTTCTCCCTTTGGAACAGTGTCCATCCACCACAAACCTCAATTTCCAGTCACCACATTGGTCAGCAATCCACCTTGTATATGCCTCATGTGTACCACACTAGTGTATTTTGCCAAGAAGCTTCTCCTGCACTACAGTGTTAAATGCTATGTGATGTCCAGACAATCAATGTCTATGGTGCTGCCCGATGCCACCTACCAGGTCTCCTATTCAAGAAAGATAACCCATTAGGTTTGACAATACTGGCTTCTTTTAAAGCCATCCTGGGAGGGAACAATAACCTTGGCCTCAACCATGAGTTCCATTATTTTTTGCTTGATTGAGGCTTCCAGGACTTTGTCTTGTTTTCCCTGATCTGTCTCTTGTCTTTCTCTTCCTCACATGTACCATACTGTACAGAGCAGGTAGCCTCATCTTGTAAAGATAAAGTGAACAGTAATAGCACCTCTGTTTTATCTATTTTAGCTGCTTCTATGGAATAAATGAAAGTCAGAGGTGCTGTAGCTCTTGTGGATTAGATTTTTAAAGCAACATCTAAGGAAAATATTTTGAACTATTCACTTTGTTTTATATGTTTTTGCTGCATTAACAGGGTGAAGTTAGAAACATAGAAACATAGAAGTTGACGGCAGATAAGGACCACAAGGCCCATCCAGTCTGCCCATTTCTTTTTCTACCTTATAAATGTGCCATCGGCCTTTGCTCTGTCAGTGGCCTATCTATTCATAGTCATTTGTATTGCTCCCTTATGCCTATCCCATGCCTGTATGAAGCCCTGCACTGTATTCATAGCCACCACTTCTTGGTAAGCCATTCCATGCATCCACCACCCTTTCTGTGAAAAGAATTTCCTCACATTCCCCTTAATCGGCCTCCCTCTAATCTCATGTTGTGTCCTCTTGTCCTGCTATTTTCTTATATTTAAACATGTTAGACTCTTTCACCTTGTTTATGCCCTTAAGGTGTTTGAATGCCTCGATCATATCACCTCTCTCCCTCCTTTGCTCAAGGGTATACATATTGAGCTCCGTTAATCTGTCCTCATATGTCTTCTGATGCAGTCCCTGCACCATTTTGGTTGCCCTTCTCTGGACTGCCTCAATTTGGTTAATGTCCTTGTGAAGGTGTGGCCTCAATATGCACGCAGTACTCAGATGGGGCCTAACCAGTGTCTTGTACAGAGGGATTATTACCTCCCTCTTACGACTTGTGATACCCCCTACTATACACCACTAACACCCCCTAGCCTTACCTACTGCTTTAGAGGTCTGCTTGGATGATTTCAGGTCATCAGTGATGATGATGCCCAAGTCTCTTTCTTCCTTTGTGACTGCTAGCAACTCCCTCCCAGCCTATAGGTGGCTTCAGGTTTCTCTTCCCTATATGCATGATTTTGCACTTCTTTGCATTAAATCCCAGTTGCCACTCTTCTGACCATTCTGCTAGTTTATCCAGATCTCTTCTCATTCTGCCCACCCCATCTGGATCATCTACTCTGTTGCAGATCTTGGTGTCATCTGCAAACAGACAAGCCTTACCCTCTAGTCCATCTGCAAGGTCACTAATGAAGATGTTGAAGGACTGGCCCCAGGACTGATCCCAGGTACCCCACTTGTGACTTGCATCTCTTCTGACTGTATACCATTTACCACCTCTCTGTTTTCTGCCCGTCAACCAGTTTGCCACCAGTTGACCAACTTCTGACCCACCCCGAGCCTACCCAGCTTATTTATCAATCTTCATATGTGGAACAGTGTCAAAAGCTTTGCTGAAGTCAAGGTAGGTGACATCAACTGCTCCCCTTGGTCCACCACTCTGGTTACCCAGTCAAAGAAATCTATGAGATTAGTTTGACAGGACCTTCCTTTGTAAACCCATGCTGTCTTGGATCCTGTGCCCTATGGATTCCAGGTGTTGCACTATCCTTTTCTTAAGGAGTGCCTCCATAATCTTGCCCACTACTGAGATAAGACTGACGGTCTGTAGTTCCCGCCTCCTCCCTGCTACCACTCTTGTGGGCGGGATCACATAAACCCTTCTCCAGTCTTCTGGGACCTCTCCTGTGCTCAGAGACTTACTAAACAATTCTGCTAATGGCTCTGCTAGTTCCTCCTTTAGCTCCTTAAGTACCCTGGGATGTATGCCATCAGGTCCCATTGCCTTATCCACCCTGAGCTTAGCAAGCTCTTGTAGGACCCTTTCTTTTGTGAAGGAGTAGTGCTCACCTCCCTCCCCGTGTCCATGATGCTGAGCTGTGGGCCTGCCTACCTTCTCTTCAGTAAATACTGAGCAAAAGTATCTATTTAGGATAGATGCCTTTACAGGGTCCTCCTCCTCACATGCTCCCTTTTCTCCATTAAGCTTAGCAATACCCACTCTGGATTTTCTCCTTTCACTAATGTATCTATAGAAAGTCTTGTCACCTTCTTTTACTGTTCATGCTAGTGTTTCCTCAGTTTGGGACTTTGCCTGCCTTACTGCCTTACCTGCTTCCCTTAGGGCAGTTTGGTATGCCTCCCTATCTTCATCCCGCTGTGTTCCCTTATATTTCCTGAAGGCCAGCCTTTTGGCTCTGACCTTTTCTGCTACTGTATTTGAGAACCAAAGTGGCTTCCTTCTTCTTTTGCACTTCCTTTTCTGTCTAACACAATGGGATGTTGCTTCAAGTATTGCATCCTTAATGCTTGCCCACTTTGCCTGTCCCCCTCACCTGTGTTTCTTTTTGCTAGGGCTAGCTTAACTCTGTTGGCCATCTTATCAAAGTCAGCTCCTCTGAAGTCCCATATTTTTGCCTTGGAATGGGATGATTTAGATGTAGTAGCAAATTGAACCATACCATATGATGGTCACTGGCTCCAGGTGACCTTCTACCTGGAGATCTGTGATCCCTTCTTTGTTAGTCAGTACTAGATCTAGGATAGCCCTGTCTCTTGTGGGTTGCTGTACCAGTTGTTTGAGGCCTTCCCCTGCAGGAATCCACTATGAGTCTAGTTCTGGCAGATGTTCCTGCTGGTATTGACCAATCTGTATCTGGCATGTTGAAGTCTCCCATTATCAGAACCTCCCTTTAGCTGTCATGTTTGTATATCTTCTAACAGTAATGTGTCTATGTCCTCCTCTGGTCTGGGGGCCTGTAGACAACCCCAGTTCTTATGGCTGTCCCATTTCCTGTTTCCAGGGTGACCCACAGTTCTTCTGGCTCCTTATGTGCATTCTGAATTTCTGTAGCTTTGATATTTTCATTAACATACAGGGCCACTCCTCCCCCCCTTTTTGCACCTCGGTCTCTTCTGAACAATACATAGCCAGGTACTGAAGTCTCCCAAGTGTGGTTACTGGTAAACCACGTCTCATTAATTGCTACTATGTCCAGTTTAGCCTCTGACATTATTGCCTGCAGGTCTGGGATCTTATTTCCCAGGCTGTGAGCATTTGTGTACATGATTTTCCATTGGCCAGATTTTGGTGTGTTAGTTGTTGGGTGAAGTTTGGCATTACTCTATGCGTTGTATGGGGAGACAAACCTTTTTCTTAACTGGTGATGCAAATGAGCGGCAAACATGCTGAATTCCTGTTTGACCACTAGCTGAGGGGAGGGTGTTCTTCCCATTCGACGTGAGGGTGCTGCACCCTCTCCCCATTTGCTATTTTAAATATTCTGCAAAGACGCCAAACTTCTGCCTCAATGCACTGACTCCTCTTTAGTCAGATGCAGTCCATCAAATTTAAAGAATCTGCCTCCCAGAACTGTTGCCAGTTCCTACAAATCTGTGTCCTTTTCCTGGCACCAGCCCTTGAGCCACGTGTTTACCTCCCCTATCTCCCCTTCTCTGACCTTCCGTCCATCTGCTCCCTCTCCCAGACTGGCAGGATCTCAGAGAAGGAGATGCCGGACGAAATAGATGATAGTTTGTCACCCAGCCTAGTCAGGTGTTCCTTGGTCTCCACAACTGACCGGCTGGCGAGATCATTAGTCCCTATGTGTACTAGGACATCAATGTTTTCTCCTGCTTTGTGAACAATTTTAGCAATGCGGTCAGTGTCTCTCCAAGCTGATGTACCTGGGAGACACCTGACCATCACCCCAGGCTGGAGATGGGTATCAACTCCCAGAATCATGGAGTTCCTATGACAGTAGTTTTTGGATTTCCTTTGTGCTTGTTTAGTTTTGGTTCCTGATTTGGGTGAGTTTTGTTGTGCTAGCTCCTGTGCCGCAGTGTTCTGCTCTGCAGTGTCTTCTGCCTCTTTATTTGATTTCAGAGATAGAGGCAGATACCTGTTTGTAGTGTTTATATGGTTTTGGAGGTAATGTGTTGGAGAGCAGAGAGTGATGGGGCACCTGATTTGCTCCTCTAACCACCTGCCAACCTCCTGGACCAACTACCCTCTGCGGTCAAGGTTTTCTGTTGGATGCTGGGGAAATGGCAGGTGGTTCTTATAATGTATTTCCTCTTCAATATGAAATTTGAGGCGTGCAATCTCTGCCCATGCTGCCGGAGCTGAGCCCTAAGATCTCCAAAGGCCCAGCATGTAGGACAGTGTCCTAAATCCTGTAAGACTGTCCTTCTTACAGGATGAAGTAAATATTTCAGTATATTTTTTTTCTAAAGGAGTTACTTAAATGTAATCCATTTATCCAGTAGTGACTCCACAGGCTTCAATCTGCCATCTTCCCAACTATATTATTTTGTCCTTCTGAGTGTCAAACTCAAGTCTACTCTTTCCTAGTCCCGTAATACTGGTCATTGCTGGAGGCATATTAAGTAAAAGTATGATGTGCATCTGAAAACCTGGCTGATGTTTCAGAAGTTTAGAAAGACAAAGATATGCCTCTGCTGTATCTAATTATTCTTGTGAACAATCTGTCTCTGTCGTCTTTCAAAGCAGGCCATTTTATTATTCATTATGTCCTTTAACCTTCATTTGGCACACTTCATCTCACAATTTCACATTTAATGTCATATCCCTACATCTCTTGTCCATATTTCAAGTTTCATGTCATTTTTTTAAATGTCCTTCTATGGGAGGCAACTCTAAGTTCAAGTACTGTACAATAGATCTTTTCCCTGGCCTTCAGTGTAATAGAATTTCATAAACTTTCTGGCAATATGAAGAGATGTGCCAAAGCACCTGAATTCAATTTTGATTGTTGGCATAGTATCAGCAACTATAATCTTTAGTGCCTTTACACTGATAGAAATTATTAGCAGAATGTAGTAGTTACAGGGTACTAAAATAAATACATTAACCCTAGATGGCGCTATCCCAGGGCTACTACCCTGCCTGATTTGCCACTAACAGGTTGAGGGGCCTGGATCCAATGGCGGGTGCCTCCACCCAGAGGTCAGGGTTTGCAATAGTTAAACTAACTTGGTCACAGCCCTCTGGGACACTGCAACCCCCCTTTCTTCCCACTAGTGGCCCACACAATATATCAGAATTACCTTCACAGTATACACTTACCCCCAGGTCTGGTTCCGGCACTGGGACCTCCTGTGAAATGAGATACAGTGCAACAATCACAGTACAGTACTTTAACATAGACAAATACCTCAGGCAGGCTGCATCTGTATCCCGATCGCAATTATTGCACAATACCCGGGAGAACACACAGCAGATTCAGTTCCTGACAGACCGAGTGCAATTTTCAGCAATTCCTCCAGTCTTCTACAGGGTGAGCCTGGTTTCTACTCTCAGAGATCCTTTGATTCTTTTCACAGGACGGATTCAGTCCTAACAAGCTGTTACACAAGCTGCAGACGGAACTCTGGGCCTTACACACGTTTTTGACTAAAACTGCACACTGAAAAGCACAGGGCTCCTTCCTTCTTCACTGCCAAAGCTCAACTGAAACTCCAACCGACAAAACCGGCACTTCCTTTGAGTTCCTCCCAGTTCTTGACTGGATTGGCTGTCACTCACAATAGACTGCTGCTGTTGGTCCAAAAGGCACTGAAGTCTAAACTACATCTCCCAGAGTCACTGCCCATACAATCCTCTTGTGGCTGGCTCAGATTATGAGTCCAAGTTCTGATTCGTCCAAGGCACCATTTTAGAGCTAGCTTACCCCACACTGATTGGTCCAGTTCAGCAGTTCAAAACTAGAATGGGAACTAGCAGACACAGTTCTGACTGCAAAGAAAGCAGGTTAGACAAACTGTAATTTCATTGTTACTCTAAATAATTTCTGGCAAACAGTTACATCTTTCAGATAGGTTCCCTTTGCACTCCTAGTGACTGCAGAAATGAAGTGAATTGGCAGCAGCTCAGTGGTACTCAGAGAAGCACACAGTCCCCCAATACAAACTAATTATGTCTGCAAGCAGACAGCTCTTAAAGAGACAGTACCAGAGGCTCTAAAAACACTCACTGATAAATGGCTTAAATGCCAAACACCATTCAGGCTTGGAGCATTCAAGCAAGCTCCTGGAAGTCTTTTGGGAACCCCCATTTGCAGGGGGGTTACATACACAATATGTACCTTGTTTGGGGTAAACTTATTTTTGCTCTGGATTTCAGTTGTCTTTCAGTACTAATTGCTGAGATTCTGTTTGTAAGTAGAATACTTTAGACTCACGAGCAATCAGAAGCCTTATGACAGATTTCAGTAAAGTGATAAAAGCTTCATCCCATGAAAATGTATGACAGGGCGGGGGATTTGTGGAAGGTAAATGAATGTTGAAAGAAAGAGGGAGAAATTAGATTTTGATCTTTGAACCTGTAACAGAAGCATTTTGAGCCATCTTTTTAAAGGGGGATAGGACATATATTAATTCACAGCTGCTTAAACTGTTACCACTTTATTTGCAGAAATGATATTCAGATGTCCAAATGATGCATATTAAACAGTAAATGAAAAAAATGTTGACGTGAAACCTATCTTTTGTATTGTTTTCTTTTATGGACAACAATCTTCACAGTCATTTTAATGGAGCCAGGTGTTTGAAATTTTTGCTACAGTCTGTCACTGCAGGGGTACAGAACTTCAGTCCAAAGATGTGGACTATCAGAGCAGTGCTTTGAGTTCAGAAACTATGTAATGTAAAGAAAAAATGTAGCTTTTATTCAGGTGCAATTAAATATAGATATTTAAAGCTCTGATATGATTTCTTTTTTCAAGTTATTTTCCCCTCACCTGACTGTCCTCATGGCACCTACTTCAATTGTGTCCCCAGCACTGTCAACATGGCTCACAGAGCTCTCTCCTATGCTATAACTAGATTACATTGCCCCAAAACATACCAATCCTCATGAAAAGCCTATTGGCTGTGGACCCCAGAGCTTAGGTATGGGTCCAAATATAATAAACTAAGTAAGAAATTGTTTAAAGGATAGGCAGCAGAGGGTGGTGGTAAATGGAGTTCACTCAAAGGAAGGGAGGATGATCAGTGGGGTGCCTCAGGGATCAGTGCAGGGACTGGTCCTCTTTTATGTCTTTGTAAGTGACATTGAAGAGGACCTGGAAGGAAAGGTCTGCCTCACTGCAGATGACATCAAACTCTGCAGTAGGGTGGACACTTTGACGGATGAAAAGGATGAGCAGTGACCTGCAAAAATTCGAGGAGTGGTCAAGGGGATGCCAGCTGGGTTTCATTGTGAAAAATGCCAAATAATGCACTTGGTACACAGAAACCCAGGGTCAGAGCAAAAATGGTAGGGCTGGTATTGACAATCACCAAGCAGAAAAGATACCTGAGCTGTTGGTGATCATTTCAGCAGACCTAAAGGTACCCAGGCAGTGCAACAAGGCAGCTGGGAGACCAAGTGGGATGTTAGGGTGCATAGGGAGAGGTATGAACAGCAGAAAAAAGGAGATGTTGTTGCCTCTGTATAGGTTGCTGTTTAGACTCCACCTAGTGTACTTTGTCCAGTTCTGGAAACCACATCTCAGAAAGGACAAGGACAGAGTGGAAATGGTCCAGAGGAGGGCAACTAAAATGGTGCAGGGTCTGCATCAGAAGCCCTATGAGGAGAGATTAAGGACCTTAATATGTACACCCAGGAGGAGAGGGGCGGGATATGAGAGAGACCTTTGAATATCTCACAGGGTAAACAAGGTATAAGAAGGGAGTGTTTTTTGGAAGAATAGTTTTTTCAGGGGCAATGGCACATGATAAGAAGCTCTCATCATCCAGTCAGATTGTAAGTCACTCGAATATAGCAATAGCCTGGGTGGGGGGAATGTCACATGGTCACCCATGATGTCCCATGCCACTCCTCTTTCCCTTTTTATGACATGAGTTGCTGCTGCTCCAAGAGCTATGGAACCCTCTCCATTGGAGTCTAAATGCAATGCCACTGCATTGTCCCTTGGCTCCAGAAGCCAGTCTGGTGAGACTTGCCTGCACAGCAAATCCTGGTCAGCCATGTGGAATTGGAACATGCTCATTCTGCACCTCTGGGCCAGGCATTATTATATATTAAAATTTTTTTATTTGTTAAGCACAATTATTAAATTATCAGTGTGCTGTACATAAAAAAGCAAAATTGTCAATACAAGTAATGAATTACAAAATAAGAATAAAAAGCAATACAAAAGAATAACAAAGGGACACTGTCAACCCTTTCTTTCATCAAAGTATTTCTAGTTGAAAATCCACATTTTATGATTGCCTACTTTCTCTAAAATGAATATTTGTTTCTCTTTTTCTGCTTCTTTTCTTGGTAGAAATAAAATGCATGGTTTTCATGTAATTATACAATACATTGTTTTGTTTCCAGTCCTTGATCAACTCATTTTGCATACTTCATGAACATTACAAACATCCCAAAACTGTGCAGTCACTCATTGTTCAATGGTCTCCTTTTGTCATACTGCATTACAAGTGGGTAGACCATGCTGGTGTGTTCTCAAGTTCAGAAATTATGCAGTAGAAGCTGATCAGGAATGTAAACAAACATGTTTTAGTGTAGTAACACCAGTATGGTAGTCAGTCTGTTTTTCATTTGTAAAAAGAAAAAATGAATCAGAATCAAACTACTTGCTATATCAGCAATGTTTACAAAATGCAAGCAATCATAAAATGTGTTCTTTTAAACTAGGAACAGTTTGAGGCCAGATGGGATTGACAGCATCCCTTTAAACAATTAAGTTATAAGAGCACTGTGAAAGCTCAAAACACAATGAGATTTGGGGCTGTCATGCCAATGCAGCAGTAGTGCTACTGCTCATGACTTTGGAGACTCAGTTTCAGAAACAAGTCCGGGTCATCAAAGAGCTCGGCAGAAGAAGGATTGAGCATACCGACAGGTGCTCTCCTTTGATGGGTAGTACATCTTGCCACTAACCGCCACCTGGGTGACCATGTTTAGTGATGCAGGCAGGGTTGTCTCAGGTGACTGGGGTGTGTGATGCCATTGTCTTGTCAGAACATAGCTACACCTTGCATACACACATCCACCAGGCTGAGCACGGTTGGCATCTCCAAGAAGAGGAGGGGAAAGAACAGTGGTAAACACTTGGCAGCATGGCAGTATGAAGTAGGTGGTACTCTTGGGGCCCAGCAAACTAACTTCCTGTCCTGTCTCCAAATCTAAGTTGTTTGGGGGATGTAGCCCACTTCCCCTTCCCCACCTCAGTAGTGGTAGCTGAGATATAGAAGTAAGGGTAAGAGACAGAGAAGGCATGAAAGGATGGGAGCCAGCCAACTAGTGCAGAGGGGCAGCTACGGACAAGGGAGCATAAACAGAATGATAAAAAAAAACACTGGGAGATTGGTGAACATAGAAGGGAAGAGAATTCCAAAGAATTGATCCCAACAAAGAAAAAGTATTCTGCTGAAGCCAGCATGAACTTGATTTTGGCAGTGGCGGATCCAGCATTACTAAAGATTCTGCAGTAGCAGGACCCATCATTGGCACTGACATATAAGCAATTCAACATACATAGTTTATTTCTAACACAACAAAAAATTGCTTTATCAAGCCTACTCTCCAGAGTTATAATGTTTAGTACGATATAATAAATATAAAACCATTATGTCTCCTTGATGGCAGCTGAACCCATTTAACTCTGCCCCCTTTTATTACTGCCACAGGACCCTTTTTTTAAATTCTGGCTCTGACACTGGATTTTGGGATCAGTAGTAGACTTGCATCAGACAAGTGAAGTGGGCTGGAGGGTACATACTACTGAAGGCAGGAAGATGCCCAGTATTAAGAGCAAAAAGAATTACAGCAAGAATTTTAAATTAAATCTGCAGATGATGTGGAAGCCAATGGAAAAAGATTTAAAAAGGGGAGTAATGTATGCACAGAGATGCCAAATACAAGGCAGTCGGCTGTATTATGACTGCCATAAAAGTGCCATTTATGAGGCAGGCAACCCAGTAAACAGAGTCTTGCAATAATTAACTCATGAAGTAGAGTTCTGAGTTGCCTACACCCTTTGTGAGATAATTTCAATAAATTCTTGTTCAGGGGAACTTTGCCTGAATGGAAACGAGCAGTATAGATTAATTATGCAAGTTCACCTCTTAATTCTGTTCTTAAAATATTGTATTTTCTTTATTCACCAGTTCCACCTTCAGTACTGTGCTGACATTTCATGGTAATGCCACTGCATCTAGCTATGGAGTTGTTCCTTATGTTTGGTGTTCAACACCTCCCATAAATTTGCAACAGCATACTGTTTTTAGTGCATTCCTAACAGTAAGTGCAGCCTGCTAGGCCCTCCCAGATGTTTTTCATGCCTCCTCCTATATACTGGCTTGGCAGTAACTTTCCATGAGTGTCTACTGAGTCACAGACTCCTGAGATGAAAATAATACAGTCCTGGCAATATATACTGTAGGTGGAGACATGAAAGAGATTCAAGGAGTGCTTAGCTGGCTTCACTTGCTATTAAAAATGCACAATCGAAATGTACTGTTTGTTGTTGCAAAGATATAGGAAAAGTTGTACATTGGAATAAGGAACCACAGCATTCCTTAATGAAGTAGCATTGCCACAAAACATTTGCAGAGTACTCCGAGGTGGAATTGGTGAATAAAGAAAATAAAGATATTACAATTTGAACTTGCTTATTCAATTCATGATTATGCAACCTAGAAATAAATAGACAAAGAACCTCTGTGTGCAAACACTGAGGCAAGGGTTACCCCAAAGGGCATAGGGCTGGGAAGCCAAGTTTCAAGAAAATACAAAATCACACATGCCCCCACAATGCAAAGCATCATGGGCTACATATGCAAATCACCACAGAATGTTATGCTGGTCCAACTTTAAGCAGAATTGCATGGTGCCGAAAGGCCTCTCACACAGTTTGCAAAGGGTGCTAACAGAAGACATAGACACGTGTTTCGTCCTACCAGGACTCATCAGTATGCCTCATCTGCTTGACACCCCAGTGGAATGGACCAGCTACCCTTAGAAATAAATAGGCCATGTAGGATCAATATGGCAGCCACAGGAGTAAAATATCACTAGTAAGCATGATATTAATTAAATAAAACCAGCAACATTAAAAAATGGCTGAAATCTATGTACTGTAAAGAAACAGACCCTATGCAGTGGCCCAGATTCATAACTGTATTCCAAGAGAGATGCTTACAGGAAACTGTTTTATGCTTAAAGTCTGTACACATGGCTAAGCGGAAGTCGGATGTGGTTGGCAAAGGGGAAATTAGAAGGACTTATATTTTATTTGGATTAATTTAGGGAGCACCAAAGTGTTATCACAGCTGAATACTTATCAAGGGTCTCAGCAATGGCAGCAGAAAATTTTGAAAAGGGTATTATAGTGATTTGGTAGTGCCACTATAGTTAGGGTTGAGTGGGATTTCTATGTTAAACCTCAAACATTGCACTCTAATAGTTTCAGAACTATTCAACAGATTTGCACACAATTTTGCATACGTGGTCTCGTCGAGTAGATCTCTTGAAGTTCTAAGTTTTATTCTGGTCAGATGTGCAGGTTCTGAGATCTGGATAGCGAAAACAAGTGAAAAAATGTTTTTTTTTTCTGTTTTTTTTGTCATCACCTAGCATCGAGACAGTTTTGAATTTTGGTCTGACATTTTCAGAGTAGGAAGGTCTTTTTCCACAGTGGTGTCTTTCATGGGTTTGGTGAAAAAATATTAATCTGTTCCAAAGTTATTAAATTTTGAAATTTTGATTCTGCGCATGCTCGGTTCAGTCTTTTGGACAGCTGCTTGGAATGAAAAAAAAAGAATTTGGTCCATATGAAAAAGAATCTTTTTCATGGGGAATTCCTTTCTCATGGGAAAAACATTTTTTTTTTCATATGGCCACCATCTTTATTTTGTTTAAAAAATTCAAAACCCACAAAATTACATCCTGCACACATATCAACACATGTATCTTGCTGATTGGACCTCGTTAGGTGGATTTGCACTTAGTTTGTGGAAGAATGACCCAGAAATGTATTTTTATACATATAAAAATCTTTTTTTTATGAGTAGACTTCTTTTTTTGCATGGTCATACGAAAAAGGAATTGGCCCATACCAAAACAGGATCCATTCACACCAAAAAGAATTTTGGCTTAGTTTTGTTCTGCTTTTTTTTTTGTATGAAGGCATGCTTTTTCATATGAATGAAAAAAACATGCAAAAAGGATCCCGTCATGCGAAAAAAAAATCAGAAAAAAAAACTAAGTCCAAATTCTTTTTTTTGTATTACGGGATCCTTTTTTGTATGTTTTTTTCATTCCTATGAAAAACGATTCCCTTATCCGAAAAAAGATTTTGGACTTAGTTTTTTTCCAGATTCTTTTTTCGTATGAGATGATTCTTTTTTGTATAGGTTTTTCATTCATATCAAAATGGATGCCTTCATATGAAAAAAGATTTTGGACTTAGTTTATTATCTGATTGTTTTTTGTATGAAGGAATCCTTTGACATGTGGGTCTTTTGTTTCATACAAGAATGATCCCAGCATATGAAAAAAGATTTCGAACTTCTTTTTTTCCCCTCACATTTGAACTTCAACAAGTCATAACTCCCTCAATATTTGGACTTGAGGGATACTCTATATATCAAATCAAAGGTCTTAATGAGTACTACATAAATAATACATAATCCCACCTAAGTATTTTGGGGTCATATAAAAAGAACATAAAAAATTAAACAGATAAAATCTCCTAGAATAACATTTAAACTTTAACAAGCCATACCACAAAACAAATAAATTGCTGTGTTGGCAGAAATGGAAGCACAGGGCCCAGAGGACCCCATGTGCTCCACACCAATATAGATGTTCTTAATAATATTATTTGAGTTCTTCCATGCTCAAAACACTCAAGAATCCTTTTACAAATAGAAAAATACCTTTGACTTTATTTTTTTCTCATTATTCACAACATCTCCTCTTTTGCTCCAGTCCCTCTCTTTTCAGGTCCCTCTCACTCATTGTAAAACAAATACTGGCTGCCATAAACAAATGATAAAAAAAAGATTAAAAAAAATAATAAACTGGTGACACAGGGATGTTTAAGTACCACAGCCCCAGTCACTTCAAAATCACTTGCTAAACATGCCCACCATATTCCTCTTTAAAAACCTGTACATGTCTGCCATTAAGCAGTCAACAATGACATCACTCCACGTACATGTGAACACCAACTTGTTTTTGGCTACTCACAGTAAGAAAGCATGAAACAAACTTCCACTCTTTGGGAACATTAAAAATAAAAAATGTATTATTTAAAAATGTGGTAGCACCCCACCAGCACACCAGCATGGACGCTGGTGCACTGGCGGGGTGCTATCAAAGAGTGGGAGTTTGTTTCATGCTTCCTTACTATGAGTAGCCAAAAACAAGTTGGTGTTCACATGTGGTTTTGTATATCTTTTCGACACTGCGGGATGCTCTGAGGCTGCAATGCTTTGTGTAAGAGACTCATGTATGTAATGTCATGATAGCATGCCCGTGGTGAAAGCCTTAAGAACCACACTCATAAAAAGCACTGGTATGAGAAATCACCAAATAAACCCTCACAATTTCATAAATGTATTTGTTCAGCAAAAAAAAAAAATATCACTACAGTAAACCTACATGCAACCTCCTCTCCTATTGCATAAATGAAATATGCAGGGGGAGCTTGTGTGATATATGATTTATCTACACTCACGGTGTTTGATCATGCACTCCTCATTCATGCTTATGCCACCCATAAGTTAACCAATGTCAAACACTATTTGTCCGGATTAATTATGTATCACAAACTCCCCCAGCATATCCTACATATAACTTGTTGCACCAGTGAGTTGGTTTAGTATTTTTTAGAAAATGGGCTTTTTATTTGCTGGGCTCTCATTGGCTACTACTCCTGCCAGGGGGGTACATTAACTCTCAATAGATGCCCAGCAAATAAAAAGTGCCAGGCCAAACCTGTCTCAGGCCTAGCCAAGTATCATTGTGCCTAGCCTGCTTCCCTATTGGTTGAAGCACTGGGGACACAATTCAAACTGCCGCCATTTTTTTAAACTGTTAGCGAGTGAATAGGTCTCCTCTCTCCCCACTGCCCCCCAACACCATAAAATAGCAATCACTACACTTCCAGTCACCTAATTAAACCACGCTTAACAGTATCAGTCTTCTGTCCTTGCTCTCATGCCCGAGTCTCTACACAAAATGCCACCTGTAATAAAAAACAATGTTTTTTCTGCTTTTCATCAAGAGAATGAGTGGATGTGCCAGTTGAGTTTCCTGCTACATTCCTCCACAACTGTATTGTTCCCTAGTTCTCCCTGACTCCTAAAAAAAAAAATGCCACAGTATGCAGATCCCCTTCCCAATACACACACAGCACACAGACCCCACTAACTGATGCAGCCTTATTTGTGTTCTTGTCGGCTACCTCGGTGGGTCTTCCGCTTTGGTACCTGTGTACAGGATTATGACTGGCTGGCCAAAATGGCACTCCTCTTCATACTCCCAGCCCTCATTGAAGACAGGACTGGGAACTCATAAAACACACAGGGCAGGTAGCGGGCACCAAAAAAAAAAAAAACCTGAAACAGTCTGATTTATTCCTGGTCCTCAGGGCAGACAGCGAGGATCTAGTAACTGTAAATAAACAAACAAACAAAAAAGACACGAAGCAGGGTTAGGACCAAGCAATGTCGGGGGGGAACAAAACAGTCTGATTTGTTCCCAGTCCTCAAGGCAGGCAGCGAGGATCGGGAAACTGTAAATAAACAAAAAAAAAGACACGAAGCAGGGCTAGGACAAAGAAATGTAGGGGGGTGGTCACTTGTTTACTTTTGAATGTATGCACTGCTGCTTCAAATCCCTGGGACAAGCAGAGAGAAAATCTGAAGATCTCGGAAACTATAAATAAACAAAACAAAAAAAAAAACATGAAGCAGTACTAGCCATGAGTGGTAAATAATACTTTTAATGAAATATAACAGCTCTCCCAACTGACCACCAGTGAAGCCACTATTCCAACACTACAAGGTACTACTTGAACAAAAAAGGACTAAAATACATTTTCAGTCATTTTTACAAGATTACTAAATGTTTTTGTAATCCTATAAAAATAACACATGTACCCCATTTTCTAAAACATAATAATACCATAGGAGTGGGCATTATAGGCAATACGAGATCTTCATGGGGCTATAAGGCCTCCCGCCTGTGGCATCGGGCCTCATTACACTCTGGTGATCCGCATGCCTAATACCACCCACCCTGTCGGGTATTATTACTTACTTATACAGTAGCTGGCAATGTACAGACAACTCATATTGTATTGTTTTCAATGTTTAACTATCTCAAGAGCAATGTTTATAAAATATTTATGCAACTCAGTTGGAATGCACCTGCAGTTCAGTCACAGTGCAATGCAAAACTGCATTGTACCTCTTAAACAGTTTGTGCAGGGCTTTGTGCTGGAGTCAGCAACACTTATACAACTCAATCAGAAATGATAGATCAACTCATCAGCAGAAGAGTTTAATGTGACTTGTACTGTAGGTATATATCTGTATCTACATATTTATTTATTTCAAAAGTTTCACCAGGCAAGACATACTGAGCTGAATAGCAGATCATTTCCAGATGCATCCTGGGGGAAAGGGGCAAGGGAGAAAGAAAGAATATATGGCAAAATATAGCAAAAACAAAACAAATCAAAGCAATACAGATCAGTATATATAATAATAACAAGACAATTTACAGTATTTACAGTTGAGGTAGAACCAACCACATCAGCAAAATGAGCAGTAGAAGGTACAAAGCAGCAGGACAACTTAACAGTTAAGGCTAGAGAGAGCAGAGGATACGTGTTCCAGGAACACACCAAGAGGAGGCAGTGGGAGGGTTATAAACATCAGGGCATAGGCAGCAGAGTGTTAGGGCAGAGTTATATGGGAGGAGAAGACGGGGGAAAAGAATGGAGGAGGGTATAGGTAGAGTGGAGGAGCAGGGGAGAATCAGGTACAGTTGCATGAGGAAGAGGAGATATCACAGAGAAGGGAGGAGAGGGAGTAAAGAGAAGTGGCAGAGCATGTGGCTAGGCGAAGGGAGTTCCAAAGTTTAGGGAGAGGGAAGAAGAAAGCCACCAGACCAGCTGAAGACAACATAGGTGAGAATGCAAGGAAACAGTAGCTAGAGCTGGGAATAGGAGGATGGAGGAGGAGAGGAGAGGTAAGAGGGGATAGAGCTATGCCAATGTTTGTCAATAAAGAAGGATCATTGTGCATGGTGCTTGATTTAAGGAAGAGAGAGAGAGAGAGAGAGAGAGAGAGAGAGAGAGCAGTGTAAATGGAGCAGAGGTGAGTGTGGAGTGGGCAGTGAAGAGCAAATTGTCAGGAGTGGGAGACAGGATCCAGTCTGGCCAGTGTAGAATTTGGATATAGTTAGGGTTGAGTAGGCACTTTATAAACCCCAATTTTTACACTTTAATATATTTGTAACTGTTCTGCAGATTTTTACAAACCTTTGCATATGCATTGTCATGAGGTAGATCTCTTGATGTGCCATGTTTTGTCCTAGTTGGATGTGTGGATTCTGAGATGCGGATAGAGAAAAAAACATACAAAATGGATGTTTTTTGCTGTTTTTTTGCCATCGCATAGCACCCAAAAGGTTTGGAATTTTGGTCTGACATTTCAGGGTAGAAAGGTATTGGCTTAGAAAGATTTCCTATGGTGGTTTGGTGCAGAAATATTACTCTGTTTCAAAGTTATAAAATTTTAAAATTTTGGTTCTGCGCCCGGTGGTGCTGAGGTGCTGGACTCCTTACCTCATGCTAAGCCGGTGACCAGTGTTCAGGAATGACTATGGGCCACCAGGAGTCAGCAGGGAAGGAGAAGGATTGAACATCCAATGGACTGCTCTCCTCCAGGGAGGAGGTTCCTCAGTGGTCGGCGCTCGCCTGCTCCCTAGTGGAGGCTGGGGACAGGGCACCACACTGCAGAAGAGGGAGGAGTTGGGGCAAGATGCTTGAGGGATCGTGGTGGATGTGTGAGCTCCTCTGTGGGCATCATTGCACACCCCAGCTCCTGGGGAGAAACAGGAAAAGAAGAAGCCGCAGCACAATGGTGGAGGGTGCCTCACAGACTCTGCTCCCGGCCAGCCATGGTGCTGGCTCACTGAATCCGGCCTCTGGTGGGGTTTGGGGAAACCCGCCAGCCTCACCGGGGGAGGGCAAGGCCTGGGAGTTTGCATCAGAGCGGAATGGTGGATGTCGGGGTACTGGGCAGGGGGCACCCTCTGAGGGCAGTCATCTCGGGAGAAAAATGTAATAACAAAAAAAAAATTCAGATTCTGAGCATTCTCAGTAAGTACTTCAAATAGCTATATGAAGTTTTGCATGAGAATCCTTTTCATGAGGGAAAGAATCTTTTTCTTGTACCACCATCTTGTTTTCCTTTTTCTCAAAATTTCATATTTGAAAACCACAAAATGACATTATGCAGAGCAACTGACACATGTAGTTTGCCTGTCGGAACCCCTCAAGCTGGATTCTGCACTTAACTGTTGCAGAAATGCTTTTTTTCCTATTACAAATCTTTTTTTGTGCCTCGTGATATGGAAAAAGATTCTTTTCTTCCAGCTAACAGTAACATCAGTGAAAATTCTCAAACAATTAATCATGCTTCTACAACTGTGTAATGCAATACATAACTAAAAATCTTGTTAAATTTATTAATGATTTCAATTATGAACATTTCTCCAAAATATTATGATTCCAATCAGGCTGATAATGCAGTGACCTGGGAGTGTGAAATCTGTGTTATGCAGGAGCCACCAGTTCATTGATTTACAAATTATTTAAATTGTGTCATACCTAAGAGAATGCTCAGATCAATGACAGTTATTTCTTTAAGCAGAAATGGGGTTTTCTTCATACAATTGTATAAAACTAACACGCATGATGAAATGCATAGGAGTCATTCAATTATGAGTGCTGCTGTCTAGGACTTAGTTCAAGTATTTCATCTAGGTTCTTAAATATACATTATTTATTTATTTATTTATTTGTTGAAGAGTTTCACCAAGTAAGGCACACTGAGTAAAAAGATGCTTGTCTCACGGTGCGACCTGGGGGGGGGGAGGATACTTGGGAGATAGCATATACATTTCATAGAGTTACACATAGAAGACCATGGTACATAGAAACATAAAACATAGAAGTGACGCCAGATAAGGACATGGCCCATCCAGTCTGCCCATTTCTTTTTCTACCTTATAAATGTGCCATCGGCTTTGCTCTGTCAGTGGCCTATCTATTCATAGTCATTTGTATTGCTCCCTATGCCTATCCCATGCCTGTTTGAAGCCCTGCACTGTATTCATAGCCACCACTTCTTGTGGTAAGCCATTCCATGCATCCACCACCCTTTCTGTGAAAAAGAATTCCTCACATTCCCCTTAATCGGCCCCTCTAATCTCATGCTGTGTCCTCTTGTCCTGCTATTTTTCTTATATTTAAACATGTTAGACTCTTTCACCTTGTTAATGCTCTTAAGGTGTTTGAATGCCTCGATCATAACACCTCTCTCCTCCTTTGCTCAAGGGTATACATATTGAGCTCTGTTAATCTGTCCTCATATGTCTTCTGATGCAGTCCCTGCACCATTTTAGTTGCCCTTCTCTGGACTGCCTCAATTTGGTTAATGTCCTTGTGAAGGTGTGGCCTCAATACTGCACACAGTACTCCAGATGGGGCCTAACACAGTGTCTTGTAAAGAGGGATTATTACCTCCTTCTTACGACTTGTGATACCCCTACTAATACACCCTAACACCCCTCTAGCCTTACCTACTGCTTTAGAGGTCTGCTTGATGATTTCAGGTCATCAGTGATGATGATGCCCAAGTCTCTTTCTTCCTTTGTGACTGCTAGCAACTCCCTCCCAGCCTATAGGTGGCTTCAGGTTTCTTCCCTATGTGCATGATCTTGCACTTCTTTGCATTAAATCCCAGTTGCCACTCTTCTGACCATTTTGCTAGTTTATCCAGATCTCTTCTCATTCTACCCACCCCATCTGGATCATCTATTCTGTTGCAGATCTTGGTGTCATCTGCAAACAGACAAGCCCTTACCCTCTAGTCCATCTGCAAGGTCACTAATGAAGATGTTGAAGAGGACTGGCCCCAGGACTGATCCTGAGGTACCCACTTGTGACTTGCATCTCTTCTGACTGTATACCATTTACCACCACTCTCTGTTTTCGCCCATCGACCAGTTTGCCACCCAGTTGACCAACTTCTGACCCACCCTGAGCCTACCCAGCTTATTTATCAATCTTCTATGTGGAACAGTGTCAAAAGCTTTGCTAAAGTCAAGGTAGGTGACATCAACTGCTCCCCTTGGTCCATCACTCTGGTTACCCAGTCAAAGAAATCTATGAGATTAGTTTGACAGGACCTTCCTTTGTAAACCCATGCTGTCTTGGATTTTGTGCCCCTATGGATTCCAGGTGTTGCACTATCCTTTTCTTAAGGAGTGTCTCCATAATCTTGCCCACTACTGAGGTAAGACTGACTGGTCTGTAGTTCCCCGCCTCCTCCCTGCTACCACTGTTGTGGAGCGGGATCACATGAGCCCTTCTCCAGTCTTCTGGGACCTCTCCTGTACTCAGAGACTCACTAAACAGTTCTGCTAATGGCTCTGCTAGTTCCACCTTTAGCTCCGTAAGTACCCTGGGATGTGTGCCATCAGATCCCATTGCCTTATCCACCCTAAGCTTAGCAAGCTCTTGTAGGACCTTTTCTTTTGTGAAGGGAGTAGTGCTCACCTCCTTCCCCCCGTGTCCATGATGCCGAGCTGTGGGCCCTGCCCTACTTTCTCTTCAGTAAATACTGAGCAAAAGTATCTATTTAGGATAGATGCCTTTACAGGGTCCTCCTCCTCACATGCTCCCTTTTCTCCATTAAGCTTAGCAATACCCCCTCTGGACTTTCTCCTTTCACTAATGTATCTATAGAAAGTCTTGTCACCTTCTTTTACTGTTTGTACTAGTTTTTCCTCAGTTTGGGACTTTGCCTGCCTTACTGCCTTCCCTGCTTCCCTTAGGCAGTTTGGTATGCCTCCCTATCTTCATCCCGTTGTGTTCCCTTATATTTCCTGAAGGCCAGCCTATTGGCTCTGACCTTTTCTGCTACTGTATTTGAGAACCAAAGTGGTTTCCTTCTTCTTTTGCACTTTCTTTTCTGTCTAACACAATGGAATGTTGCTTCAAGTATTGTATCCTTAATGCTTGCCCACTTTGCCTGTACCACCTCACCTGTGTTTCTTTTTGCCAGGGCTAGCTTAACTCTGTTGGCCATCTTATCAAAGTCAGCTCCTCTGAAGTCCCATATTTTTGTCTTGGAATGGGATGATTTAGATGTAGTAGCCAAATTGAACCATACCATGTGATGGTCACTGACCCCCAGGTGACCTTCTACCTGGAGATCTGTGATCCCTTCCTTGTTAGTCAGTACTAGATCTAGGATAGCCCTGTCTCTGGTGGGTTGCTGTACATGATACAGAGTGTACAGGGAATACATGACGTTGAGATATACATTAGGATCTTGATACATTGCTACATACAGGTTTACAGAGTGTAGATACATACAGGGGCGGGTGGCATATTGTGCATAGATTACAGACATATAAACAATCATGTATGCTTACACAATTTCACTGAAGTGATATGGAGAATTCATAATACTGGTGACTAGTACTTGTTGACTATGGAGAGGTTGAGAACAGGGTGGGTGGAAAAGCGCAGGAATTTAGAACGCGCCCATAGAAGACAGATAGAGACAATGGATAAATGAGTTATTGGGGCCTGAGTAGAAGTGCAGATAGGGCAAGTGCAGGGTTGTTGAATTTTATGCCAGCATGAGAGGAGGAATGCTAGGGCTGCTGGGTCAAGCTGCATAAGAAGGAGGAGGAGTCAAAAGGGGGGATGCGCGAGGGGGGGTGCGCAGGAACAGTTTGTGACATAGTAGTTAAGTAGGGCAGAGATATTGAATGTCTAGAGGAGAAGTAGTGGATTTGGGCCAGTTGGGCATGCCATAACTTAGGGAGATGGTAGGAGAAGCCTGATTGGCCTGCAGTGGTCCTCCGGAGAGGGATTGCCAATAGCCGGGAGTCAGTAGACCTGAGGGCATGGGAGGGGGTTGGTAGGGAGGAGATGGTGGAGGTGAGATAGGAAGGAAAGGCACTGAGACAGAAGTTGGACACAAATTTGATACTGTGAAATAGTCGACAGGTTGCTCAGGGATGGGAGGCCAGTAAGTGATAGAGCTCAAAGTGGTGGGTTCATGGGGGCATCTAGGGCAAAATGGCAGAAAGCATTGAAGAGTGGGTCCAGACTGGATAGGGTGGACTTTGGGGCCGAGCTGTGAGACTATATCGCAGTAGTCAAGGAAGGTAGAATCATTTTCTGAATAATTTTGTGTCTCACCGTGGGTGGGAGACAACTGCAATTCCTGTAGAGATCGCAAGCTTGGGGCATAGCTTTTTCTGGATAGCATCCACGTGGGTGGAGAAGGACAGGTGACGGTCCAGCCAGACTCCAAGGTACCTAAGGAGCACATCCTCTTATTGTTCCATCGAGGTGTGGAAAATTGGTTGTGAGGTGAGTCTGGATAGTCTCTGCCTAGAGCCGAAAGTCATGGAGACTGTCTTTTTTGCATTGAGGGAGAGTTGGTGTGAGTTAAACCAGAGCTGTACCTTGTTGAAGTCGACCTGGAGAGTGGAAGTGACTTCTTCTTGGGTCCAGCCGGAGGTGAAGAGGACAGTGTCATCTGAGTACATGTGTATAGAGGTAGTAGACCAGGTTTTTGGCAGGTCATTTAGTAGGACGGAAAAGAGAAGAGGTCCGAGAACGGAGCCCTGTGGGATGCCAGTGATGATAGGGAGTGGAGGTGAGGTGGAGTCTGCTATTTTTACAGACTGGGTTCTATCTTGCAGGTAGGCTCTGAACCAGTTAGTGGCTGATGTGGATAACCCAGCAGCGGATAGGCAAGTTAGTAATAGAGGTGGGATACTGTGTCGAAAGCTTTAGCTAAGTCAACAAAAATGGCTGAAGTAATTTGGCCTTTGTCCATCCCTGTAAGGATGGAATCTGTGAGACTTAGCAGCGAGGTGGCGGTAGAGTGGTCTTTTCTAAATCCTGCCTGGAAAGGCGTGAGGAAGTGTGATTCAGAGAGGAAGTGAGAGAGTTGCGAGAGTACAAGATGCTCCTGCAGCTTCGCTAGGGCTGGAAGCAGGGAGATGGGATGGTAATTTGCTGCGGTGGTGGGATAATAGTGGCATGCTTCCACTCCTTGGGAATTGATCACACAGAAGTGTTAAAGTTTATGTAGGAATTAAAAAATGGCAGCCTCATTGCTGGATTATACACTTTTCCATATAGTAATGTTTCTAACATTATTATTGTGTTGCACAAATGCTGTTCCTCTCCAGATACAACTTCATAATTTTCCTGTTAATCCCTGGTGTCTAGTGGCACCTCCAACCCTCTGATCACCATCCCCATTGATTTTCTCCCTTTCCCTGGTGTCTAGTGGCACCCGCCCCCCACCATCCGATTGCCATCCAGACCTGAAATAAAGAAAACTGTCCCTCAATGTTTTTTTCCCTATAAAATTAAAATGGCCCTTCACTGATCTGACACTCCACCCCCACCTCCCACTCAGAACCCACCACTCTGCAACCCCACACACCCTCACTCACCTGAACAGGTGGCAGGTTGAAGATCCAGTCTCCTATGGGAGACATGACTAGCTGTTGGAACTGCCAACTGCAATATGCAGTGAACACCGGTGTGCACAGTAGGACCTGGGATACCTCTCTTGGGCAGACTCAAAGTACCACAGGTCCCCTTCTGCCGTCATCTTCTGTGTTTCTATGAGAAACTAAGGTAAATGCAGTTCGATGTATTTCAATGGGGTTTTCAACTTTGATGCACGACTCAGCCATTTATGCATATTTTGACCCCAGATTTTCAACATGGCCTTTTTTTGGACCCCACCTCATGAACAATGTCAGTGGAATTATGCAAATCCAGCCAGAAAGATGATTTTGCAGTCGCTTGGAGAAATCCCCTTTTGGGTGGGATTTGAAAATGTTCACTGCCAGTGTTCATGAGGTGGGGTAATAAGAAAGCTACGTTGAAAATGTGGGGTCAAAATATGTAAAGATGGCAACCTCATGTGCATGCTTTGAAATTTTGCTATGCTCACTCAACTCTGGTAATTTTAAATATTTTGACCCCAAATTTTCAACATAGCCATATTTTTACAATACCTCTTGAACATGACAGCTGCCATTTTCCAACTCCTAGCCAAACTGTCTTTTCAGACCTGTGGTATGGAATGAGGTTGTGGTGGTGCAGAATCACATTTTGGTCGGGATCTGAAAATTTTCAGTCCTGGGTTCATGAGGTGAGGTAATAAGAAAGCTATGGGGACAATTTGGTTTGTGATTTTATACACATCTATGGAGGGATGGGAGCACAGGCAAATAAGGATATGATTACACTGTTTCCAAAAGTATGGATGAGTGGGGCGCAGGGCCCATAGGATGCAATTATACTATCTCAAAAAGTAAGGAAATTCATTACAAAAAAATGTAATTAATGCACTAATTAGGATTAATGCAACAAAAGTAAGGAAATGTGGCATTAGGGTTTCCAACCCTAACACCATGCCCCTACCCTGCAGGCAGCAATAGGCATGGGGTGTGCCTTGGGGTTGTCAGCCCTAACGTTAACCCCATTCTCCTATACTGTACCCATCTCAACTTATTTACTTACTTATAGATCAGGGTGAGCATCAGAGCTGACAACCCCAAGGACAGGAAGAAAAAACAACACTTCATTATATATTTAGTTTCTCAGAAACTGCAGAAAATGCCATCATGAAACTTTTCATGTCTTGAGAAATTCCCAGTCATACTGCAAATGCCAAACTTTGCACTAGTTTGTCAAATTCTGCCAAAATTATTATGGAGCAAAACTTGCATTTTAACACTAAACACATTCCTGAACCTGAACTATATTGGTGCTGCTGCATCAGCATCAGGTTAAACAAACAAGATGACTAAACAAAGACTTGCTCAAAAGTTTGCACCTTACAGATAAACTCTGGAAGCGCTACAAAACATCAGGCCAGCAAACAAATTTCAACGCTTACTGTACGCTGCGGAATTCATGTAAAAGACAAGTCAGAGCTGCTAAGAGCAAGTACTGTAAAGACCTACTGATTAACTCGGCCAATGATCAAAGAAAATTCTGGTCACACATCAAATCCTTCCTAGGATCCTCACAGTCAACTACCCCTGGTGATATGCTGATAAATGATGTGCATTGCAATGACTCACAAACCATAGCAAATTCTTTCAACCTGCATTTCTCTGATCTCTCCCAATATACCTCTTCCTTCAATCCCACTGCAGTGTCCTCCCACTCCTCATCAGAAACCTGTCTGGATAAGCTGGAAGTGTTGTCCCCTGTGCCTCCTTATACTCCTTCATTCTATTATAAGGCTGTGTCTGGAAAGGAAATCCTGAAGCTCATGAGGTCCATCTCTGGTCATTCCAGCTCTGGCTCAGACTCCCTGGAACCCCGCCTCTTGAAACTTGCACCTCTCCTTATTGCATTACCGCTGGCCAAAATGTATACGTTATCACTTTCAGGTGGAATGGCCCCTGACCTTTGGAAAGCTGCTCGGATCATACCTGTACTTAAACAAGCATTTGTCAATGCCGAATGTTTGCTTGCTGGCATTGGCAGCGGTAGTGTAGAAGCTACAGAGCTGAGTAATAGGAATGGCAGTGAAGTATTGAACTGAAGCCAACCCCACCACCACCCTGCAGAGAGTGACAGGCATTGGGGTGTGCATTTGGGTCGTCAGGCATAACGGTCATGCCATTTCACCACACCCCACCCTGCAGAGACTGACAAGTGTCACAGTGTTCCTTGTGGTCTTTGGCCCTTATGCGCACCCCATTTCATTAGGAAATATGGTGAGATGGGTGCGATATAGGAGAATGGGGTGAAGTTTGGGGCCGAAGAGTCCAAGGTATACCTCGATGCCTCTCACTGACTGCAGGGTGTGGATTGTATGAGCATCACAGGCAAGAATCCCAAGTCACACCCCTGATCCCTGTCATTCTCTATAGGGTTGGGCATTATAGTTGAAAACCCTAATACCTCAGGCATTCATTGGTATTTTCACTCCAAATTTTCAACATGTTTGTTTGTGACCCCACCTCATGAACAGGGAATATCAGTTTGTTAACCAGAAAGCTGCTTATGCACAGTGACTACGGCATTTAGCACCACAGGTGCAAAAACATTCCGAACAGGATGTAAAAAATGACAGCTGTACTCTTTCATGGGGAGGTGTAAAAAATGGCTATGTTGCAAATCTGTAGTAAAAATATAAAAAAAATGGTGAAGTCACGAGCGTACATAGAAACTGTGCAACGCACACCCGTAATATAATTAGGTTGGGGATTTTTACAACAGATTGTCAACTCAGGCATTTTGGTGCCTCCGATCATGAACAGTGTCACTGTGATTTTCTTTATCTGTGGCGAACAATGATTTCCCACAGCAACCACGCATCTCTGCACTGAAAGTGTGAAAACACACTTCAGCCATGTTGTGAAAAATGACAGCTGTACTGTTCATAAGGAAGTGTGGAAAAATGTCACTGGTGAAAATCTGGACTGAAAATATTACAAAGTCATGAACTAACGAGGGTGCGTGGAAACTGCACAATGCTCATTCATAACACAGTCATTTTATGGACTTTTGTCACCAAATTTTCAACATAGCCATTTTAAGACCTCTGCTCATGAAAAGTGTAACTGTGATTTTCTTAATCTGTCCTAAACATTGCTTTCGACCCAATAGCACCATTGTCGCTACATGTGCGAAAACACATTTTGGGCGACATATGAAAAATTGCAGCTGTACTGTTCATAAGGAAGTTTAATAAAATGGCAATGTTGAAAATCTGGAGTGAAAATATTAAATTTGCAAACTTACGAGCATGCATGGGAACTGTGCAACGCACGCTCGTAAAAGTCATTTTTAGAAATTTTTTCACCAAATTTTCAACATAGCCATTTTAAGACCTCTGCTCATGAACAGTGTCACTGTGATTTTCTTAATTTGTCCTGTACATTGATTTCACACACCGACTGCGCCATTGTGCGCTACATGGGCGGAAACACGTTTTGGGTGAGATGTGAAAAGTGACAGCTGTACTGCTCATAAGAAGGTGTGGCAAAATGGCAATGCTGAAAATCTGGAGGAAAATATTGAAAATTACGAACTAACGAAGTACGCGTGAGGAACTGTACAACGACGTCAGAAACAGTAATTTTTGAATTTTTCACCAAATTTTCAACATAGCCATTTTAACACCTCACCTCATGAACAGTGTCACTGTGATTTTCTTAATTTGTCCGTACATTGATCTACGCACCAACTGCATGTTATGTGCGCTACATAGGCGGAAACACGTTTTGGGTGAGATGTGAAAAATGGCAGCTGTACTACTCATAAGAAGGTGTGGTAAAATGGCAATGTTGAAAATCTGGAGTGAAAATATTGAAAATTCACGACCTTATGAGCGTGCGTAGGAACTGCGCAATGCACGCTCGTAAAACAGTCATTTTTAGGACTTTTTTCACCAAATTTTCAACATAGCCATTTTAAGACCTCTGCTCATGAACAGTGTCACTGTGATTTTCTTAATTTGTCCAGTACATTGATTTCGCACACCGACTGCGCCATTGTGCGCTACATGGGCAGAAACACATTTTGGGTGAGATGTGAAAAATGACAGCTATACTGCTCATAAGAAGGTGTGGTAAAATGGCAATGTTGAAAATCTGGAGTGAAAATATTGAAAATTCGCGAACTTACGAGCCTGCGTAGGAACCGGCATAGCGCTGCGGCTCGTGAAACAGTCATTTGAGGGAATTTTGGCACCAACTTTTCAACATGGGGTTTTGAGACCCCTTCTCATGAATTATGTCATTGTCATGGTGTTATTCAGGCCGAAGGGTGATTTCGATGCAGTGACTGCGAAATCACCCTTCGGGCCCGAATAACGCCATGATAGTGATATCATTCATGAGAAGGGGTCCCAAAAACCCCATGTTGAAAATTTGGTGCAAAAATTCCCAAAAATGCCTGAGATATGCAACAAAGTTGAAACCCCCCTATCTAGCCTATTATACAGCTTACCGGCATTTCCTCAGTTCGCGGTCGGCTTTGAAGAGTGCAGACGTGTTCCCAGTCCATCGAAGATTGTCGCGCCAAGCTCCGGAGGTAAGTATGGGGTGAGGGGTGTGGGGAGGCTGGGTGAGCAGTGGGTGAGTGCGGGTTGTGGGAGGGGCAGGAGAACTACGTTGGACGTTTTTTCTTCTGAGTAGAAAAAAAGAAAAAAATGGACAACGTGGGACATTTGCCATGCTGGGGTGGGCTCCCAGCATGGCACAAAATAAGTTGTGGGGGCGTTCAGCTGACAGAGGATTAGGCACCCGTCGGCCTAAGGATACATTGCCATGCTGGGGTGTGCTCCCAGCGTAGCACTTATTACTCGGGGAGGACTGAGGAGCCAATGGGATTGGGCACCCCCCATCGGCTATCTTATTGGTGCCACGCTGGGGTGGGCACCCAGCGTGGCATTTTAAAGCCTTTGGGGAGGAGGAGGGGCAGCACAGCCGGCGGATTGGGCACACCCTGTCGGCTGCAGTGCGTCGGGGGCGTGCGGTGTGTGTGAGGGGGTGTGCATGGGCAGGCGATATCTTATCGCTGCTCACTCAGCGTATGCTCCCCTTTCAACTGTATGCCACTGCATTTTGGAGCGTGTCATAGACAGCTCCAGAATGGATTGGCTTACAGGGCCGCCTGCCAGCCCACTGACTGAATTGGAGGAGGAGTTGACACACCTCCGAAATCTCCAATGATGGCACTATGTTTCTTGCACATGCGTGCAAGCAAACATAAAAGGGGATCCTAAGGTTGTCATGAACTACAGACCAATTGCCATACTCTCGGTACTGAGCAAAATCCTGGAGAAAATTGTCGCAACTCAGACAACTGACTATCTACTTAAGCACAGTCTGCTCTTGGATACCCAACATGGCTTCAGGAAAGGACATAACACAACGACTGCACTCCTTAAATTCACCACAGACAGTCTTTCAAAAATGGATACTGGCAATCTGACTGGGGCTGTCTTTATTGACTTCACAAAGGCTTTTGACCTTGTTGATCACACTTTGCTTCTCTCCTCACTTCGACACCTGCATTTCTCCTCCTCTGTTGTTGACTGATAAGAAAGCTACCTGACAAATAGAACTCAAGTAGTGAAATTTAATTCCTCTCTATCGAACAGTACCACCATTAACATTGGTGTACCTCAGGGCTCCATCCTAGGGCCTCTCCTATTCTCTCTTTATATAAATAACATTGGGGCTGCTCTAAAATCCTGCTCTGCTATTCTATATGCTGATGATCTTGTCATCTATACAAGTTCTACTAATATAGACACTATAAATACAACCCTTTCCTCTAACTTTAACAATATCCAAAACTGGCTATACAACCACAAACTGGCTGTCAACACTAACAAAACTAAAGCCATGCTGCTTGGATCGGCCCCAAAGCTCCGGGCTTGCACAACAGCACTGATGGTGCAGGACTTAGAAGGTCAATTACTGGAATGTGTGACCTCTTTCAAGTACCTGGGCATCCTGGTAAATTAATCTCTTGATCTTAATCTTCATGTACAGTCTGTTTGCAGAGCTGTCAACTCCAAACTGGGTGTTGCATATAAGACTAGTTATATGCTCATGCCATTGGCTAAAATGGCCATTGTGAGGGGGATTCTGGTCCCCACTCTAACCTATAGGGCTCCCTGATTTGGGGCTGCTCATAAAACTGACCTACTCAGGTGGGATATTACGTATAACAACATATGTCACTATGCCTCTTCTGCTCCTCGGCTTAAACACCACTGTCAGCTTTATAATGATCTTGGTTGTCTCTCTCCATTAGGTAGTAGGAAATACTACCTTGGCTTTCTTATTGATTAGATAATTCGAAATCAAACCCCTAGGTGTCTTGCACCTATGCTTGTTCCTCAGGACACACTCCATGGTCTACGATCAGCTGATAAATCCTTTCTGAATTTGCCAAGGTGCCGCACTAGGGAAGGAACTGTTGCATTTGAGTATGCGGCTCCACAGCTGCGGAATTCCCTTCCCCCTTGACATTAGACTTTCTAGCTCCCACACATGCTTTAAGAGAAAATTGCGCTCAAATCTGCTGATTGCTGATACCTGTTCCTGCTTTCACCCTACCTAATAACTGATGTCTCTTGCCATACAATAGTATTTCCTCACCTCTATATAACCCACTTACTGCCTTAGCCTGTCCCGGCTCCCTTTCCCTGCCCATATACAATCTTGCACTGCAGGCATCTCCCTTACACTTACATATACTCATATGATCTAATTTCATGGCTTGCTCCCCTTTTCCTTACTTACCTACCTTTTCCTTAATGACACCCCTTGTTCTCAGTAGTTATTTCTTCCTTTTGTATTACTTGTTTTTGTTTTTGTGTACCTTGTTCTGTTTATATGATATGTCACCTGATAATTTATTGTCCAAGGTCCTCTCTATTCATTGCTTAGGTAGGCACCTATGAACTTATGAATGGTCTACTCTGTATGTCTCATATATTATATCCACTTTAACTCATTGTATGTAAAGCGCTTTACTTTGTATGTTCCGATATATTGTATCCTCTTTAACTCATTGTATGTAAAGCACTTATAAATTGTTATCCTGTTAAGTTACTGCATGTCTGTACTCTCCTGGGTCATGCCTGAAAATTGTCATTTTATGGCTAGTGCACTTACCCGGTTAATAAAAGCTAAATAAAATAAATAAAAATAAATTTAGTATATACAGATAGATTATATATATATAAATATATATATATATATATATATATATATATATATATATATATAATTATTCACTCTAGAATGTTGCCAACAGTGCTGCCTGGCAACAAGTACTGAAGCTTGTGAGAGTGCCACAAATTTTGTTTTAGTCTTTTGACAATACGTTATTATTGAAATTCCACATACAAATGTGCTAATCTTTTATTATGTGTGTGCTGGTGCTGGATTATTTTGCGTTTGATTAATCATAACAAAAGTAGCATTTTAAACAGACTTATCCCCTTCCTGTGACTTTTGTTCTTGTACATTCCATGAAATGGGCCATCTGGCAACAGCATCAAAGACACACTCACTCTCAGCCGACCGCCCCCCAGGAGTCACTCGCTCACCCTTGTTTCCCTGCCCCTCCATATCTGTTGACATTCCCTTTTTTACATTTGGTAGGAAGTTGTACTATTTACTTTTTCCATCCTTCAGTGAATGCAGGATCAACCAGATAATCCATTTAATGTGTGAAGAAAAAAAGGTGAAGAAATGAAGGGCACACATCGCTAAGTGAGAATAAAGAACCACCACGTTTTTTAAACTGTTCTGCCCGCACACAGATGAAAGCTACCAGTAAGAATGCCAGCATCACTTCGCCTGTGCAGGAACAGACTTGGAACCATGGCAATTAGGTTTCTGTGGGAGGAAGACATACACATGCGCTGTGGCATTGCTGTGATAATATTATCGCTCGGAGCTCCAAACGATAGTATTATGGGCACTGAACTATAGTATTATCAGTCAGAAATGAAACTACAATAACTGGGGAGCACTTTCTCCCATAGGAAAACCCAGTAATAATTTCCCCATTATAACCCATGTGTTGCCAGCCCAGTGGCACTGAGGGTTGAGGTGCTGGACACCACACCTCACACCACACTGGTGACCCAGGTTCAGGAATGAGCCAGGGTTGTAGGGGGTTGGCAGAGGAAAGAGAAGACTGAGTGTCTAGAGGACTGCTCTCTTCTCCTGGGGTGGGCTCTAGGGATCTCCCCACTCTGTGGTGGTTCCTGGCTGAGGCTGGGGGGTGAAACACCTGTGGCAGGGACAACGAATGGTGTCTGGTGTTGGGGGGCATCTGCGGGAGTGGGCAGGCTTGCTCACTCTGTGCACTGATGCCATTGCATGGCTGCGCCAGGGGGTGGAACAAGAAAAAATGGCCCTGCCTCCTGGTAGGCGAAGGGGAGTACAGGGTCCGGTCAACCATGCCCAGTGCTGGGTCTCTCCATTCACACTTCTGACTTTCCTTCCTGCCTGGTCACTCTGCTAGATTATAGCTAGAGCACCAGGAGGAGTAGGCAGTCCCACCTCAAGGGACTCAGAGTCAGGGGGTTGGGTGATCAGGTAGCTGATGGAGAGATGGCCGAATGAGGAGGAACAGAGGGCTTCAGGAGGGCAAGATCTTGGCCAAAGCCAAGTGACTCCCTGGAGAGTGTCTGGGGTAAGACAATGTAAGAAGCATAAAGATAATTGAAAAAAAAAATAACCAAAGGTTTTAACGGCACCACACGCCGGGTTTCCCTCTCTCTGTGCATGCACATCCACCATTCCTCTCTGCCAGCTGGCCATCATTCTGCACCACTTCGCAGTTTGCCACCAGTTGGAGATGATGGTAAGTTAATTACAAAAAAAAAACTTTACAAGGAACGGCTTCTTAAACTGGCTAGCAAAAAGTAAGGGTTTTTAACATGAGCCAGGATTTTTAACAGGAGCTGAGGACCGTGCTAAAACCCAACCAAGCCCTTGGCTCCATGGGGTTCTCTTTATTTTATATAACTGCTGATGCAAAAAAAGCAATCCCCAACAATTACAAAAAATAAAGGCTGGGGAGGTGTGTAAAACTCAAATTTTATACACACCCTCAGTATGGGATGCCTTTACAAACCCCTCGAGCTTCACTCTCGGAGTTTATATGGCATCCCACACCTTGGAGGTGTGTAAAATTCTCATTATAACCACCTCCACAGCAATTATGCTATATATTATCACTTTTTGGGCAGTGCTGTTACAAGGTTTTTTAGTATGTTTTTGTATAGTATTAAAATGGCGAATCCATATCTTACATATAGAATAATTTATGGGTTGTTGTACCTTATGAGTTTTTTTTACATACCTGAGGTATGTGGTACAACATAAACCACAAGTGCGAAGCACAAGAAGTTTGTGATGGTATCACATACTAAAGGTGTGTAAAAAACAAATAATGACAACACCCCATTTTTTATTTTATATCATTTTTGGTTCGTGAATCACAAAAGGTCGTTTTACATTTTAAATGCAATAAACAAATGTGGTAGCTATGTTAGTCCAGTCAACAATGTAGAGAAAAAAACAACAAATATGTTGTGGGTGATACATTTTATTGGACTAACAAACCATTTTCTGGGACTAGCTTTCGAGAGATAAAACTCTTTTCAGGTCAGAGTGAAAACAACTGAATAGCATGACAGATATAGAGGTCGGATATAGATTCAAGACATAGAATATTCCAAACAGAAATGCACACATACAGAACAACCTGTACTGCATGAAATAAAAAAAGAAATGTCCACATGAAAGGTTTCCAAATTACTGAAAGATTTTACTTGTCTTTCTCTCATGCTCAGTACATTCACAGTATCACACAGGTAACAAATAACCCCTAGCGCCTCGACTCTCGCGAGTCTTTAAAGGGGGTGTTGCTAACAGGGAGTCCATCTGCCTTTTAAACATTAACTCCTGAATATTAATTACTTATAACATGACAGTGCAAAACCAGTGTTCAATAGTATTGTCCTCAATCTTATTGACAATCTTTAATTATAAAATAGAGTTTATTATAAATCATTTCTATTTATTACCAAAACCTTCAAAATTTTATTTTGGACAGATTCAAGACATAGACATAGACTAGCCATTTACATAACAAAGAATTACAGTCAATTCACATTCCTAACAAGCAGGAAGATTCTAATTGTCATTGGAGTGTGTCTGTTGAAGAACTGAACTTATAAGATCAAAGGGAAGCTACATTTTAGTCTGCACCATTAATTCACATTTGTAAAAAATCAAGACAGAAAAAACCAAAAAAAAATTGTCTTTAGAAGGTACTTGTTAAATGAGCCAGAGGGTGCTGATGTGATGGTTCAAGGAGGAACTCTGAAGCACTGTTTTAAGCATAATCACTGGTAATAAGCTATAAACCCAACATCTTTATTAAATCCTTTTTCTTTAATGTCAAAAAATGGTATCATTTTCAGTTCAAGTGTTTGCCTTTCTTGACTGTTTTTGAAGTTACCTTTTAACACTCTGACAGTAAAATCACTGATGGAGTGGTCTGGTCTTGAGAAATGTTCCCCTACTGGTGTATTTTCATTTTTGTGAGTAACTGTGAATCTGTGGTGATTCATTCTTAGTTTGAGTTCCTGCCCAGTTTCACCAATATAGAAGCCATCTTCACATTTTTATTTATTTATTTTATTTATTAGAATCTAGGATTACAGTACCTTTGAGCCAAGGCTCTTTTACAAAGGTTCCACATTATAGAGAAAACAAAATTGACAAACATGAGTAAGTTAACATCAACTAAATAATGCAAAAAAATATATAGGTATGAACAACAGCAATGTTTGACCTGGAATTAAGAAAGGGGAAGAAGGGGAAGAGGTAGACAGAGGAACTTAAAATAGCGGTGGGGAGTGGGTAGAGGGAAGGTTAGGGGTGTGAAGGGTGAGAGTGGTGGGGAAAGGTAGAGGATGGAAGAGGTGGAAGGGGGAAAGAAGAGAGGTAGAGCCGCCAGGAGGCATTGTCATAGGTAGGTGGGTGAATGTGCAGGTAGGGGGAGAAGCTGGAAAGGAACAGGAGCACTATTTTCTACATTGTATCATATATACTACATTGCTAGAACAGGAATATGAGTTTTGGGTTTTTAATTTTTTTCCATTACGAATGGCACATGTCTCAGGAGAGATATGTGTATCTAGTTTGCAGTGAGGTGCTTTGCATGGTTTTGTACCTTTTTCGCCTAGCTGGAGCTCTGTGGGAAGTTTGCTTCTGTACTGCATATAGAGAACCCTACCTTGCCACACACCAGTAACCAAATCGAAGTAAATGTACACCCCAGATATGGGTCCACAATGAACACTGAATCAGACCTCACTAAGACTAACAATTGGGTGACCATACGCAATAGAATAATTAACCTCTCCAGCCATCTGCTATCACAGCCAGAAATGTCAGTTCTCTCTAAAGGCCTAACATTTAACAGGTACCTTCTAAAGACAATGGTGTTTTTTTTTCCCTGTCTTGATTTTTTACAAATGTGAATTGATGGTCCAGACTAAAATGTACTGTAGCTGCCCTTTGATCTTGTAAGTTGAATTCTTCAACAGACACACTTTAATGACAATTAGTGTCTTCCTGTTTTTCAGGAATGTAAATTGACTGTAATGTTTTGATATGTGAACTGCTTGTCTATGTCTTGAATCCACATCCAGCCTCTGTATCTGTCATGCTATTCATCTGTTTTCACTTTGACCTGAAGAAGACAGTTTTATCTCTCGAAAGCTAGTCTCAGAAATAATGTTGTTAGTCTAATAAAAGGAATCACCCACAACATATTTATTTTTTTCTGTCTACAAATGCAATAAAGAAAAGCTGTTTTTAGAAGTCTAACAAAGGTTGGTTGGTTCAAGGTATTTTAATATACTTCATTGAGGGTGTGTATGAAATTTTGAGTAACTCCTACCCACCCATGTTTCTTTTAAATAATTACTAGTGGATCATTTTTAATCAGTGTGGGTTTTGAAGAGTTACTGTATATACCGAGTCTTAAATGGGGTTTAATGTGAAGTGCTTCAGTCATTTTACTGGCAGCAGTTGAATGAGTTTGCTCACGGCGAACTCAGTCTGTGCTTGATTGACAGACACCAATTATAACCAGCCCATTGTAACACAAAATGGCAAATGGGCAGTTGTAACATGATTTTAAGAACCTATTATTCAGATATTAAAAATGCTCCATAGTAATTATACCCATGTTACATAAGGCTCAGGGATTTAATTGTAACATTTTAGCACATTCAAACATACTGCTCATGTACATTGTATTCTCCAAATGTTCCTGTATACTCTAATTTAACCTTTCAGAGAGTAGATAACCAATGCACATTCAGTGGTGAGTAGTCCTTCTGACCATGGGGTGCAACCACTCTATGCATGGGTGGGGCTATGATGCCCCAGACTCTCAGAAGAGTTAGGGCACCTGCTGTATCTAAAGATGGGGTTTAAAGTTTCTCTTACTGTACTTGTAGCTGTTCAGTTTGTATCAAGTCACACAGGGGGACATATCCCTGGTGGAAGTTTCCAAAACAGGGAACCCAGGTATGTGCCCCAGATTTCTCTGTTTTTGTCTAATTTTCATTAATGATAAATTGCACTTTCTCATAAATGTCTGTTTCCCTAGTTTTACCGACTACTCCCCAGTTTTAGGGGATGCCTATCGTGCCAATGCTTGAGGAGTACTCATTTAGCTGTCATTAAAACCCCAGTTAACCATCTCCATTTTGCAGGACAGAGGTGCGAAAACTCCTTGGTGAGTGCCAAGCATGACTGAAAGGGTTGAGTGTGATACGGTGGGGATGGTAAGGGCATAGCAGCTATGTTGAGTTTCCATAAGAAAGAGGTGATGAAGGAGGCATGGCCAACACCCAATGGAACAAGTCACACTTCGAGCGAGCTCTGCTTCTGGCTCTGTTTAGCTCAACTTTTGGAGGGTTTTACCTATGTTTCTCAGTGGACTTTTGTATCCTTTTTCTTGTATTTGATCTAGTATTGCAAAATCTTCAAACTGCCATGGGAAAGCAAAGCAGAACCCCTCAAAGGATCCATTGACAGTCAAGCATGCCAAAGCCAGGGCTGCACACGGCGGGCAGGATGGTGACAGATCAGAACCCACAGAACCATCGAAAAGTGAAGTACTGAAGGCAGTCAAAGATCTGAAGTGTTTTGTTAAAGATCTGGACAGAAAAATGGATACTTTCAACAACTGAGTCATGGTTGAGGCAAAGTTGGATCTAGTCACCTCTGACTCTCTGCAAGCTAAAGCTACGGCTGATAAAACTGCAGCTGCCACAGCGGGAGTTCTCCAGGAAAGCCAGGTTCTTTGCCTTTTACTGAAACAGCTAGAAAATGGAGCATGACAGGCTAATGTCCACTTATTGGGGATCCTCGAAACAACAGCAGGACAGGATCTGCATTATTTTATTATAACACTGCTTAAAACTCTCTTTGACATTGATCTTACTGGGTCTATGTTTAAGACCTATCATATTAACTCCAGATGGTGACCTACTGACTCTGACCAACCTAGGACTATTCTATTTGGTACAGCAGGTCCTCATGTTAAGGATTTAATTCTTAATGCAGCAAAAGGAAGAGGACAATTAACTTTGCCAGATGGACCTTGGATTTCCTTTTTCGTGACTTGAGTCATGATACTAGGCAGCGCCACAAGGCATTTGATGCTGTGTGTGGAGAACTTTGATCTCTTGGAATAATACACTCCTTACAGAGATTAGCTAAATGAATGATTTCCTATGCTGGCAGAATAATTTCAATGACCCTATAGAAGCTAGGAAAAGGGTCCAGAAAATTAAAGAGGACTTTGCAGCGCCGATCTGACTTAGGAAGCTGGACAAGAGGATTTAATTGCAATTACTTTGAACTATAAAGTACCCTTCCAGGACTGAGTTTTTACATTTTAACTGTTTATTGAATGTATGCATTGTTGGGTGGTGTTGCTCTTGGGAAATGTGGGCACACATTTTTTGCTTGTTGACTCCTTATGCTGATGCAGGTAAGCAGAGATTTCTATATTAGTAACTATGGGAGTTTCGCTTTTGTTTCCAACTTTGTAGGTGGCAGGGGACAAGATGGTGTGACCACATTGTTGAGAAATGGCTGACATTCTGGTTATCCTTGTTTAGTCCATTTCCTGCATGGAGATGTTTGCTTTCATTCCCGATGGCCCTCCCTGAGACTCAGCAGTTGGGCTGGACACCTGTTAAGGATGTTCCATTTCTGGTAAAGGTTAACCTTGTTAACATACTCAGTTTTTTCTTTTTTCTTTCTTACCTCCCTAATGTGAGGTTTAAATTCATACCTAGTTGTATGGAGTTCAGCTCAAGTTGCAACTCTTACTTTTTGTGCACTATTTTCAAGTTTACTAGGGAATCATGGACTTTATGCTGGGCTTTATAGAGTGTATACACTCAGGTATCTTTCTGAATTCTCCATTTAGGATTTTCAGTCCATGGTCATGCTGTTAAAGGCCATTAAGGGGCACTTGCTTACACATATTTTGGCATCCTCTTCCTATTTTGTGAGACAAAAATGTAAGATTATCTCTCTTAGCTAATACATATGCCTGTATCTATTTTCTATGCCTTGTAACCAAGTTTTCTTTGTTATGCAAGCAATAACACACAACGAGGTGTGGGTTATCTCCTGATAAGAGCACACCCAGAAGTGTTGTTAGGCACAATGCCCTTGGCCGAAAGGGCTTTTATGCACCTGAGTGTGCTCTTATCAGGAGATAACACACACCTCAGAGTGTTACTGTGCTTATAAAATGGGTCCTGTAACTAAATATTAAAAATAAAAAAGGAAGAAAGAAAATGTCCAAAATGTTTTTAAAAAGAGTTTTTTAATACTAGTTATAGGAAAAATAATCCCCTATTACTGTATTGTGCTGTATTTCAGACTGGCCAGCTGGCCAGTAGAGGGTTCTCCTCCATCCAAAATACATAGTGCTGAGATTAGTATTCCCCCCCACCCCATGCCACACACACATGTGTAGAATATTTTTGTTTCTTTGTATTTTAAGAAATGAAAAATGCAGTACATCCCACTAGCACACATTTTTTTTCACATATTGTGTCTCTGTGAGGAATGCTGAGTAGCCATTGACTTGAGGGTTAGTGTCCCATTTACAACGAGCATGTTCTGTGCCAGCTGCCTTACTTCCCTCTTTCAGAATCGGGTTTTGTACAATGGGGCACTCGCTCAGTCAGATAGGGAAACTAGAATTTTTTTTAATTTATATTCATCTGAAAAAGAAAACAGCCAGTTGAGGAGCTTGTCTGTGAAATGAATTTCCAAGGCAACCTGGCTGCATGCGCATGACTTGGCTTGAATGCGATTGCCATTTTTTCATCTGAGCAACACAGGTTAGTAGTTTTGGGGGAAACTTTTGCATTGAGCTGATTTTACATGACATTTTTAATGTGGTGGTGTAACCCACCTGCAATCCTCCCTGTTAGAGAAGTACTGCCGAGGGCTACCTGTGTTGGCATTGCCAGACTAGATGTCTTGTGTTCTCTCACAAACTTTAATTGCAGCTGCGTGGGGGTGGGGAGAGCAGTGGGAGCAGGTGCTTGGTTGAATTTAATTATTTTTTTGTTTAGAGAGGCACAGACAGGTTATGTGTTGCTTGCTGCCTGCTGTTTCAGGTCTGTGGAGTTTTGGGTTGGTGCCACTCCTTGTGTGCCTAGTTGGTTCTTGGATGAATTTGTAGCTTGGTAGGTTAGTGATTGCTGTTTGTTGTGAGGTCACTTAGGTGAGAAAAGTGCCAGTTGGCATAGATACATGCTGATAAGGACACGGCTCGAAGGTCCTTTCATCCAATCAAATTAAGAGATTTATTTTACCCATTTTATAAATATATTTATATACCTGAATAAAAATGAAGTTTTTTAAAAAAAAGAAAGAGCTGATGACCAAGCAGCTCCACACTGTGATGGAGCTTACTTCCTTATCACACCTCAAACACTGATTCAATGGGGAGAACCCCTGCCCCATAAATGAAGTTTTTTTGTTGTTCCATGCTCCTTGTTCAGAATTCTAAAGTGGGTAAATCTACTCTTTGGGTCTTTGGGCTCTGAAATCAGTGCTTGCCACAGCTGCCCCATTATTTATTTATTTTTTTTAATTTATATTTTTTCACCCTGGCCATGGCTTCACTTCAGAACAGCCCCGACACCACAGCACACCCCAGTTGTGGGGTATCAACCCTGTAAGATCACCCCCTTGTTGTGCTGCTGTCCCAAAGGACAGTTTCATACTATGGCACCCTAGTGGGGGTGATCACCGACCCAGAAGGGCCTGACACATGTTTTTTATTTTCACTTCCTGTGTACTCCCAATCCCTGAGGGCAACAGCATGCAAGGGAGCCCAAGGATGCATGGGCCACAAAGACATGATGCTGTTTTAGGATCCAGCCAATGTCCTCCCCTCCCTCATGGCAACCTGAACTATACCACCAGCCATGGTCACCAGGTGGCAGTAGTGTAGCTGGTGCAATAACCCTCTCTGGAGGAGGAGAGCATCCCTTGGGGTGCTCAATCCTACTCCCTCTGCCAGCCCTCCAGAGATCCAAGCTTGTTCCTGAACCTGGGTCACTTGCATCACAAGTGGTAACCTTAGCAGTGCACTGGCCGACCAGCAGCTGTCCCATTGTTGATGGGATTTATGTAACCCCTGTTATTGATCCCACATTGTTCTTTTAGATGTTATGGGATCTCTGAACAGTTCCAGGAGTTTCTTGTATGTCACCACTCCTGAATCAGGGGCAAAGATGTGAGAATTATCATATTATCATGTGTATTTGGCCTATGAATGGTGAGTTGCATTCCTTGGCGTTAGGCAATGATGTGACAGTTGGATGTATCTCCAAAACAATATGTCTATTGCCGCCATAGAATTTGTCAAGGATCATTCACATTGTGTCCATTTTGGTTTTGAATCAGTGAAGGACTTTGGGGTGAACTGAGTTAGTCAATTTAGGACTAAGGTTAATTGGCAGATTAAAAATTCAGGTAATTTGAGTCCCCCAGGAAGGTCCTGTATTACCTTGCTTGAGTGAAGTCTATGTGCAGGAACAATGAGACAATGCAGCAGGCTCCACAAAGGTGCAGGTGTGTGCTGTTTGGGTGCACACACAAGTTTCAAAAATAAGTATGAAAGGGGTATTCATGCAACAGCTTATTAGGGAGCCCACTAGGGGTTATATCCTGCTGGATGTAGTCCTCACAAATGGGGAAAGTGTGGAAGAGGTATTGGTGGGTGATGGACTAGGTACAAGTGATCACAACTGTAAGGTTCAAGGTAAAGATGGGGAGGGAGGCAAATTGGACCATAACGAGGGTTATGGGCTTCAGAAAGATGGACTTTAACAGAATGAACAGGATATTTGGGGAAGAAATTGCAGGGAAATGGAATATGGGGGATATGGAGGAGTTATGGAGAGCTATCATGGAGGGGGGGTATTAAAAGCCACTGAAATTTGCATTAAGAAGGTGAAGAAGAACAAAAAAAGGAGACCACTCTGGTTTACAAAGGAGTTGGCAGGGGCGGTCAGGGAAAGGAAAAGGGCATTCAGAAAATATAAGATGATGCAAAGGAAGGATGACAAGGAGGCTTATAGGGAGAAGAGGAGGGTTGCAGGGCAGGGAGATAAGGAGCACTAAAGTGGACACTGAGGAAAAATTAGCTAAGCAGGCCAAAAGGGGAGATAAAACTTTTTTTAGATGTGTGGGGGAAAGAAAGAAGGCAAGGCAGGGGATAGTAAGGGTGCAGGGGGAGGGAGGAATACATCTGGAGGCGTACTTTGAGAAAGCAGTGGTAGTGGTATTGAATAGCTACTTCTGCTCGGTCTCCATGGAGGAGGAGGGGTAGGACACCCGAGGTGCATGGGAGGGGTAGGGAAGTCAAAAAGATGGATCCTAGCATGTTCATCATAGCCAGGGTAAGGGAGGAACTGGACAGTTTGAAAGTGGACAAGGCAACGAGGCCGGACAGCTTGCACCCGATGGTACTCTGAGAACTGAAGGAAGAGCTGGCAGGCCCACTGATTAGACTGTTAAACTTGTCCCTGGATTCAGGGTGTGTGCTAAGGGACTGGAGGAGAGCAGATGTGGAACCATTGCACAAGGGAGGCAGTAAGGGGGCAGCGGAGAATTATTGCCTGGTCAGCCTCACCTTGGTGGTGGGCAAGGGGATGGAGGTACTAATAAAGGAAGGGGTGGTAGACTACCTGGTGGACAGTGGATTGCAGGATGAAAGGCAGCATGGCTTCATGAATGGGAGGTCATGCCAGACTAACCTGATAAAGTTCTTCAATTGGGTGATGCAGGTGGTTAACCAAGGAGGGGCGGTGGACATAGACTATCTAGACTTCAATAAGACCTTCAACACCATCGCTCACAGAAGGCTAGTAAATAACTGGAAAGCTGAGGGGGTGGGACAGAATATAACTATGTGGGTGGAAAACTGGTTGGTGGGCAGAAGCTAGAGAGTAGTGGTAAATGGAGTGCATTCCAAGGTGAGGGGGGTGACGAATGGGGTGCCCCACGGTTGGTACTGGGAGCTCTCCTTTTTATGTTGGCTTGCACGCATGCGCAAGCACCATCTTGTGGTAGTAGCACAGTAGCAGCACTTTCAAAGGAGTGTCAGTGTTGTGGTGAATATAGGGTATGCTTTAGTCAGTGAGTCCCTCAGCAGCCAACCAGTGAGCATGTTGCTGATGGTAGCGGTTTCAGAGAGTGCCACCAACTTGAAACGAATCTACCGCTGCAATGAGAGACAGGCTTCTCATTGCAGCAGCAGATCTCGCATGCCTCCATTACATGCCATTCCTGGTGAGACACTGAAATACATATGGTGGCAGCTCCTGCCTTCCACCACACAGTCCTGACAAAGGGGTGCCCAGTCCCTCCCCCCAATAATGTGGCACACCTATCATGGTGGCTCCTGCCACCTGCCACACACTCCTGAAAAGCCGACATCTGGATGCCCAATCCCCATGTCAGCATCCCCCCTCTTAGTGTGTTTTTCCTGGTTAAACAATATCCCCTTTCCAGCACCAGGATGCAACACCTTTCCCTGAATTGTGGCACACTGGAAGCCCACCCCAATATGCCATGTTTTTTATTAAACCTATTTAAAAAAAGAAAACCTTCTCTCATGGTCTGTTTTTTTTTACCTGCAATGCAGAAAATAGTCCACCCATATATCCCTCATCCCTCCCCATCCCACCCTCCCTCTGCACCCACCTCCCCACACCCACCTCACCCATACTTCCCTCCGGAGGTCAGGAGCTGCGATCTTCTCCGAAGCAGGACATGTCTGCATTCTTCAAAGTGGAACTGCGAACTGAAGAAATGACAGTAAGCTTTTTAAGGGGGGATTTCAACTTAGGTTGATATCTCAGCCATTTTTAGAACTTTTGGCCCAAACTTTTCAACATGGGGTTCTTGGGACTCCATCTGGTGAACAGGTAACTGCCATTTCATTTCTTTTCCTGGAAAAGTGATTTTGCCGTTGCTGCACGGAATCACCTTTTGGGACTGATTAACAAAATGACAGTGCCAGTGTTCATGAGGCGAGGTCCCAAAAAGTCCATATTGCAAATTTGGTGAAAAAATTCCAAAAAATTGACTGCTTTACCAGCGTGCATTGCGCAGTTTCTGCACACGCTCATAACTTCACCAATTTTTTATATTTTCACTCCAGATTTTCAACATTGCAATTTTTGTACACCTCCTTATGAACAGTATAGTTACCATTTTTACCATCCTGCCCAAAACATGTTTTTGCACCTGTGGCACACAATGGGCATGGTTGCTGTACGAAATCAACTTTCGGGACAGAGGAACAAAATCATTGCCACTGCTCATGAGGAAAGGTCCCAAAATGCCCACGTTGAAAATTTGATGAAAAAATTCCCAAAAATGACCTCATTATGGGCGTGCATTGCTCAGTATCTACGCACACTCGTAAGTTTGCAAATTTTTCATATTTTCTCTCCAGATTTTCAACATTGCCATTTTTTTATACCTCCTCATGAACAGTATAGCTGTCATTTTTCATATCCTACCCAAAATGTGCTTCAACACCTGTGGCTCCCAATGGTGCAGTGGCTGTGCAAAATCACCTTTCAGGATTGAGTAACGGAATGATAGTGCCACTGTTATTGAGATGGGGTCCCAAAAAGTAAATGTTGAAAATCTGGAGTGAAAATACCAACAAACACCTGGGGCATTAAGGTTTCCAACCATACACCCACCCTGTGGAGACTGACAGGTGTCAGGGATGTAACTTGGGTTCTTCAGCCATAATGTTCACAGAATTCTACCCCCACTCCCCACCCTACAGCCACTGACAGGCATTGAGGTGCACCTTGGGTTCTGTCACCATATGGTTCACCCCATTCTCCTATATTGCACCCATCTCAGCTCATTTCCTTATGGAATGGGGTTGAGCATAAAGGCTGAAGACCCCAATGCACACCCCAACACTGTCACTCTCTGCAGGGTGGGGTGAAGTGGAATGGCATAAGTTTTATGGCCGACCCAAAGCCACACTCCCAATGCCTTTCAGTTTCTGTGGTGGGGGGTGTTGGCATTAGTTCAATACTTCACTGCCATTCCTATTTTGCATTTCTAACTCCTGCAGTACCAATGCCAATGCTAGCAAGCCAACATTTGGCATTGACAAATGCTTGTTAATATATACATCAGTGAAATAGTGGAAGGTCTGAAGGGAAGGGTGTGCCTAGAAACATAGAAACATAGAATTTGATGGCAGATAAGGACCGCTTGGCCCACCTAGTCTGCCCATTTTCCTACCTAGCAGGTAAGCTGCAGATCCTAGTTAACCAACAGCTTACTTCCTCCTACCCCCCCACTAGGACTGCTTTATGTCTGTCCCATGCTTTCTTGAATTCACCCACTGTTCTTGACTCCATTACCTCCTCAGAGAGGCTGTTCCATGCATCCACAACCCTCTCCATGAAAAAAATACTTCCTCGCATCACCTCTGAGCCATCCCCCCTCTATCTTCAAATTGTGCCCCCTTGTTTTTGCACATCTTTTTTTCTGAAAGATGCTACCCTCTTGGACTTTTTTGATTCCCTTGAGGTACTTGAAAGTTTCTATCATGTCCCCTCTCTCCCTTCTTTCCTCAAGGGTATACATATTAACCTCCTTTAGTCTTTCTTCATATGTCTTCTGGTGCAGACACTGCACCATTTTGGTTGCCCTCCTCTGGACAGCCTCCACTCTGTCAATGTCTTTGCAGAGATGGGGTCTCCAGAACTGCACACAATACTCCAGATGGGGTCTCATCAACTGTCTGTACAGAGGGATAACAACTTCCTGTTTTCTACTATTGATGCCTCTCCCTATGCATCCCAGTATCCCCCCAGCCTTCCTTACTGCCTTCTCACATTGGTTGCCCACATTTAGGCCATCTGATATAATTAACCCCAGGTCCCTTTCCATTTTTACTGTTGTCAGTATCTCACCCCCCCATTGTGTACTCTTCCCCTGGGTGTTTATTTCCCAGGTGCATTACCTTGCACTTCTTTGCATTGAATCTGAGCTGCCATACATTTGACCATTTCTCCAAACTTGCCAAGTCCCTTCTCATCCTTTCCACTCCATTTTATGTATCAACCCTATTGCAGATCTTTGTGTCGTCTGCAAAGAGATATACTTTTCCTTCCAGTTCCTCTGCAATGTCACTTATAAAGACATTAAAAAGGACCAGTCCCAGTACTGAACCCTGCGGTACCTCACTAGTAACCCTCCTTTCTTCACTGTGGGCTCCGTTTACTGCTACCCTTTGTGTCCTGTTGTCTAGCCAATTTTTATCCAGGCTACCACCTTGGGACCCACTCTAAGGCTGGCTAACTTGTGTATTAATCTTTGTGTGGGACTGTATCAAATGCCCTTGCTAAAATCTAGGTAGGCCATGTCCACAGCCCCTGCCTGGTCTACTACTTTGGTCACCCAGTCAAAGAAATCTAATAGATTCATCTGACATGACCTTCCCATCGTGAATCCATGCTGCCTTTGGTCCTGTGCCCCACTGGCCTCTAGGTAATCAACAATTCTTTCCTTTAGAAGTGATTCCATCATTTTCCCTATCACTGAGATCAAACTAACTGGTCTGTGGTTTCCTGCCTCTGTCCTGCTCCCACTTTTGTGAAGAGGAATCACATCTACCATACTCCAGTCCTCAGGTACCACCCCATCCCCCCATGATTTGTTAAAGAGAGTAGTCAGCGGTGTCACTAGTTCTACCCTTAGTTCTTTTAGAATTCTTGGGTGAATCCCATCAGGCCCCATTGCTTTGTCCACCTTCAATTTTATTAGTTCTTTCAGAACCCTTTCTTCTGTAAATGGACTGGTATTGACCCCTGTCTTCAGAGTGTTTCTCTTGTTTGGTTTAGGTACCTCCCCCTCCTCTTCCTTTGTGAATACTGAGCAGAAATATTCTTTCATTATCCCTGCTTTTTCATTGTCACCCTCTGCCCACATTCCCTCCCCTTTATTAAGCCTCAGTATCCCTCCTTTGGTCATTCTTCGCTCCCTAATGTACCTATAAAAGGTCTTATCTCCCTTCTTAACAGAGTTGGCTATCCTTTCCTTGGTTTGGGCCTTTGCTATTCTGACTGCCTTCCCTGCCTCTTTCTGCTTTAACTGATAAAGTTCTCTATCCTGCTCCTTCTGTGTTTCCTTATATTTCCTGAATGCTATCCTTTTCTCCTTAACCTTCCCTGCCACCTCTTCTGAGAACCATAGCAGTTTTTTCCTTTATTGTGTTTTGTTGATTTGCTTTAAACAAAGGCTTGTTGCCGCTGTGATGGTGTTTTGATTAATCCCCATTGTTCCTCCACCCCTCCTTCTTGCCTGTTAATCTAGTGTAGTGTTTTTCTGAGACACTCTCTCATTTTCCCAAAATCAGCCCTCCTAAAGTCCAATAATCTTGCTTTTGTATGGTTTGATTGTATGGCTTTGTTTATCATAAACCACACTGCTTGGTGGTCGCTTGTTCCCAGATGGCTACCCACGTCTAAATCTGAGATTCTTTCTCCGTCCCCATTTGAGAGTACCAGGTCTAAGATTGCTCCCTCCTGAGTGGGTTCCAATAATAGCTGTATGAGTCATGCCCCTTGTAGGGCATCAAGAATGACCCTGCTCTTGGATGTGCCTGCAGCAAATTTGTTGCAGTTAACATCTGGCATATTCAGGTCCCCCATTAACAATATCTCCCCTTTTTCTGCCATTCTAAGGATGCTTTCTATCACCTCCTTGTCCATTCCTTCCCCCTGAGATGGGGGTCTGTATACAACCCCCATGTGGATTATGGTGCCATTTCCTGTCTCCAGGGTGACCCAGGGTGCCTCTTCTGCTCCCTGTTTACTCTTTAGTTCTGTTGCTTTGATCTCTTCCTTTACATAGAAAGCTACTCCTCCTCCTCTTTTACCTTTCCTGTCTCTCCTGTAGATTGTGCATCCTGGTCTGTTGACATCCCAATCATGGTTCTCTGTGTACCATGTTTCTGTGACTGCCACAATATCCAGGCAACCCTCTTCCATCAAGACTGCTTGTTCAGGGAGCTTGTTACACAGACTACAGGCACTGGTACTCATCACCCTCCACTTTTTGATGGCCTTACCCCTTTTAGCCCCATCCCTGTCCTTACTGCCTTTGCCTTTTTCTACATTTACCTTTGTTCTGCTCCCTAATGACTTCTGTACCTTGGTGTTTATGTCACTAATTACCATGTTTTGTGGGGGGAGGCTGGGATTTCCTTGTTCCTTTTCAGTGCCCCCCTTGGCTAGTTTAAATACTTGCCAATGAAGCATTTAAACCTCTCATCTAGGATCCAGGTTCTGCCCTTGGACAGATGCAGACCATCGTGCCGATATAGGTCTGCATCCCTCCAGGTGGCACCCCAGTCCCCAATGAAGCCAAAACCCTGAGCTCCACACCAGTTTTTCAACCATTCATTGAATTCCCTGGTGAGGAGTACCCTAGCATCACCCTTACTGTAGACAGGCAGCATGTCCGAGAAGGTTACCATATGTGCTACTTGTCTAAGGCCCCTCCCCAACTCTACAAACTCCTCTTGCACTGCTCTGATCCCATTCCTAGCCAGGTTATTTGTCCGTAGGTGGACAATGACATCCGGCTCCCTCCTTCGTGCAGCTGCTCCCATGATCCTGAGGATTTGCTTCCTGTCCCTTCAAGCCATGGCGCCAGGCAGGCACCTTACCTCCCTCTCCACTTCCTCCTCCTCCACTTCTACCCCCTAATGACTGAGTCCCCCACCAGGAGTTGTTTCTTTCCCCTGTGGGTTCCCATGCCACCCTCCTATGGGTCTCCTTTGTGAAGGTTCCCAGCATCCTGCTTGGTCTCCACTGCAAGTGCCTCCATAGAGGAACCACTATCCACCAGAAGAGTGTATGAATTGTGAAGAGGTGCAGCTGGAGTGATGCAACTCTGTTCCACCACCCTCTCCCTCCCTGAGCCCACCCTGGTCCAACCTTTCCTCTTTCTTGGCAACCTCTGAGGTAGTGGCATTGGCCCTGGTTGTCCCTGGGTGGGGGGGGAGGTTTCACGAATCCTAGCCATGTTAGTCTGGAGATGGGCAACCTCCTCCCTCAGACCAGAGAGGTGCCAGCAAATAGGGCAGCATTGTAGCCTCCAGAAGGTCTCCAGAACACTGCCGCCCCACAGCCATTGCACTGCACCACTCCTATCATGTCTTATTTTGTGTCCCCTCTCCTGTTTCTCTGTATGCTTACTCTTTCCTCTCCTTACAACTCTCACCCTTCCTGTTATGGGACAGTAACTTCCTATATTCTTCAGTAGCCTCCTTCTTCCTTGCTCAGTATCAGACCACCATCAGCTGGGGGGGGAAAAGCAAGCTACTTTTTTCCTTTAGGGATGACAAAACTAATGTTTTTCTATGATCCTTCCCTTCCTACTGCCAAACAGGAAGTTCCTGTTCTCAGTCAAATCCAGTGGCTATAAAAGTAGAACTGACTTAGGGTGGGATGGAGGGCAATTAGTAAGAAAAAAGGCTAGCAACAGGAAGTTGTAATTGGAGTCACCTGCTTTTAAATGGTCTAAGCCACACCCCCAATTAAGCTCTCTCTCCTCCTCCTCCTACTTTAGCAAAGTAAGTTGATACAGTACCCTTCCCAGCACAGACCACACACTGACTTTCTTTCTTTTCTCTTCTTTTTAATCCTAAATAAGACCCCTTCTACTTCTAATAAAGTATCTGTCTGCTTAATCTCAACAGACACTGACTGCCGAGATAGAAGTGTTAAATTAATAAGAAAATGGTAGCTTCTTATAGTTAGCTGCTTTCTGCTCTACAAGCAAGATTTCTGTCTTCCAAAGGCTAACAACAGGCCCAAAGGCTAGCCTATTTGCAAATGATATGAAAATCTGCTCTAGGGTGGACACTCTGGGTGGGGGGGTGGTAAATGCTATGTAGCACAACCTGAAGATTCTGGGGTGGTGGTCAGAAACTTGGCAAATGAAATTCAATGCCAATAAGTGTGCTGTGATGCACTTGGGGTGTAAAAATCCATGAGCAGCTTACACTCTAGGAGGGGAGAAAATCAAAACAACAGAGCCAGAGAGGGATTCATACTAAGATTCATATTAAGACACTGTCAAAGGCACAAAAGCAAAAATTGCCAATATAGGCCTCCCAGCTACGATTGACTTTTTGAGTACTTGTTCTCATTTCTCAAAGCATCAAATCTATTTTTGAAGGTTAATTTATTATCACTAATTACAATTTTAGTTGGTAGTTTATTCCATGATGATACTACCCTTTGAGAAAAAAAGTTAGCTCTTTTATTAGTAAGACATTTATTACTGGAAAGTTGAAGTGGATGACCTCTAGTTTCAATCTAGATTTGTTTATGATCAAGACCGCTATGCATAAATAGATGTTCATCATTATGTAGATCCCATACGAGCAATAAGCACCTCTCACTCTTCTTTCCTCAAGAGGCATTAAGTTAAATTTTGTCAATCTATCCTCATATGAAATTTTTTTACATGACACTAAATGTTTAGTAATCCTTCTCTGAACTTTCTCTAGTCTGGCTACATCCTTCTTTTTATATGGATTCCACAACTGGGAACCAAAATCCAAATGAGGCCTGACATAAGCATGATATAGAGGTAGAAGTACCTCTGGATTTTTTAGGAACATATTATGACGAATGGCCCACCAAATCTTATTTGCTTTTTTAATCATGTTGGAGATATGAGAATCAAAGGTCAGTTCAACATCAATAATTATTCCGAGACCCCTTTCACTGTCTTTATTAGTTAGTAACTTGTCATATAAATGGTACTGATATCTCAGATTTTTTTTACCAAAGTGTAAAACACTACACTTAGATATATTAAAGATAAGGTTCCATTTTTTTGACCAGATTTCAAGAGTTTTTAAATCCTTCTGAATGACTGCCCTATCATCTTCATTTTCACAAACATTATAGATTTTACAATCATCTGCATACTTAATAATAGTACTGTTAATATTAGTGGATAAATCCGATATAAAGACTTTGAAAATTAGAGGAGCCAAAACGGATCCTTGAGGAATGCCACTTTTTACATCCTTCCAGTCACTGAAATGACCATCTATCATAACCCTCTGTTTTCTGTCTGACAACCAATTTGAAATCCATCTAACATAAATAGGATTGATATTAAACATTTGTAGCTTTTTTATCAAGGCCCAATATGGAAAGGAATCGAAAGCCTTTTTAAAGTCCAAAAAAATGACATCACATGAAACACCATTATCCAAATTCTGACTAACATTATCATAAAAACAAAGTAAATTGGTTACACATGACCTGCCTTTAACAAATCCATGCTGGGTTTTATCCAAATTAGAGATTACTTGTGCTAAGTCATCCTTAATAATTTGTTCCAATAGTTTACAACAAACAGATGTCAAACTGATTGGACTGTAATTGTCTGGATTACTTCTTATTCCTTTTTTAAATAAAGGAATCACATTTGCCATTTTCCAACCATCTGGAACAAAACCTGTTTTTAAACTAGTATCAAAAATAATTTTTAATGGGATACAAAGATGGTCTTTCAGTAAGTGAATTAGATCCCCAGAAATTCTATCTGGGCCAGCTGAAGATCCTCTCTTAACTTCATCCAATTTAGACTTAATAATTTCAAATGAGATATCAACTAAGTAAGAAGGGTGTACATCTGTTTCAATAGTAATACCATCATTATTCTTTGAAAAAAACTTACAAAACTGAGTGTTAAGGTAATTAGCCATATCAGTAGGAAGTGTAAGAGTTTCAGAACCTGTTAAAATAGGGCCTACTCTACATGTTTGTTTTTTTAGTGAATTAATATACCTAAATAATAATTTGTTGTTCCCTTTCTGTGCTTTTTTTGCCAGTGAAGTTTCCATTAGTATTTTTGACTTTCTAATTTCTTTTTTACATAATTTTCAAATTTTTCTAAAGGCATTTTGATTTCTGGTAGAATTATTAATTCTGAGCTTTTTATAAATTTTATTTTTCCTTTTTATTAGCTTATTTAATTTCATATTAAGCCATTTTGGTTGGTGACTCAATTTTTTCTTAGAAACTTTTGCAATAAATTTATCAGCTGCACTCATAGTTGTTTTAGAAAAAATATTCCACATTTCATTGATATTTTTGTTTTGTAACAATGCATACCAGTCTACAGCTATCAAAACATTATTTAGTGCTTTATAATTGGTTTTGTGAAATGCAAAAATGTTAGTGATATTATTATTTTTTTTTCCATGTGGAACAAATTAGTTTCAAAAACAACTATGCAATGATCGCCATTACCTAAAGGAGCCAAAGAATGGCATTTCTGAACTTCAATTGGTTCACTACCTAATACTATATCTAAAATATTTGATTCACGAGTTGGAAAATGGACATACTGAACTAAATCCAGTTCCAAACATGAATTTAGAAATAATTTTGATATTTGAGTTTTGGCTGAATTGTTTTTCCAATTTATGTCACTCATATTTAGGTCTCCCATGAACAAAATAGGGCCCATTTCTGCTGTGGTAGACATTTCCTCAACAATGTCAGAAATAATCTCTAATTTCAAATCTGGAGGCTTATAGCATAACCCTAACAATAATAACTCGAAATTTAAATGTTTAATCCTTAACCAGATAGACTCTACCTGTGAGTCAACTTTTTTTTACTTTATGTGAAACATCAAATACATCTAATGATGAAATAATAAAGATAGCCAGCCCTCCACCTCTTCGTTTTTGCCTATTAAGAAAAAATAGTGAATAACCTGGAATATGAGTTTCCCAAACATGGTCATTAGTCTACCATGTTTCTGTAATTCCAATAAAGTCAGGTTTTTCAATATTGACTCTTAGGTGTAGTTCATCTGTTTTGTTTATCAAACTACTTGCGTTTAACAACATAAATTTTAAAGCATGTTTTTTATTATCTACATTATTTAAAGTTGTTTGCAAATAAACAGTGTCAGTTTTAATATTCCCCCCCTAGATTTCAGTTTAAAGTCATAAATGAAAAATAAGACTTAAATATAGTACACAGTTCAATTGCACCTAACCTATTTAAGTGTAAACCATCTTTTGCAAAAAGGCTAGCGTTGGAAGTAAATGTTGACCAGTGATCAATAAATGAATATGAATTCAATGAACACCAATTTGCTAATCTAACGTTAATCCTTTCAATAGTGTGTTTTTTTTTCAAGTTTAGCCTTTGGTATTGGTAATATACCAGAAATATACACATTGCAATTTTTCTCTTTAATTTTATTACCTAATTGAATTAATTCCAAACAAATGTCTTTCTCATGAGTATGTCCAACATTATTCGTTCCTACATGCAAGATAACATTTGCTGGATAATGAATGAGAGAATCTATTCTGTCTGCAATATCCTGAACTCTAGCTCCTGGAAAGGAAAAAAACTGATATCCTATTTTCAGAATCCGACATATAAGAGTCGATATATTTCACTATAGAATCTCCAATGATAATGAGAGGCAGATTGTTTGAGTTAGAAATTTCACCAACTTCCTGTTCCATATGATTGTTTGATAGACAAAAATATCTGTTTTTGGAAAGGTGATTATCCTTATTAAGAATCTTTTCCAGATTTACTTTTGTTGGAACAGATTTTGAGAACTCAGCACATCTACCTTTTTTATATTTCCTCTTTGAAACATTTTCCCACCCATCTTCACAATGACCATCCTGTATATCTCTCCTTCTCTTATTGGCATTTTCTTTACTGACAGTGGGTGTAACAATATCCTCAGGACAATTAATGTCTATTTGTAGAAAATTCTTCTGCTAGCTAACAGATGGTATTATAATGTCCTCAGGATAATTTTTATTAGTTTGTGAAGTTGACCCACCTAAATTTGTGTTTGGACAAATGGTTACAGTTGGGTTCTTGTGGGAATACATTGTGCCATAACTTTGTGATAATATGGATGGAATACTTGGTGTACTTCTGATCATATTGTCAATGTAGTTTTCTAATTCATTTATTTCTTTTACAGATCTTAACTCATTAATAATGATTTCTAAATCATTTTTCATAGTTTTTAAAAGCTGACAGTTTGAACAATTAAATACAGTCACACAACTGCTATCAACAGACATACTATACAACACACACCCACAAGCCGAACAAACATGAAGAATGTCTCCAGTATTTAGAGTATATAACCGAACATAAGAACTTTCATTACAGGTGTCCATTTTCCAAATGTTATACAGTCTCAAGCCAAAGCAATTATAAGAATATTAAAGTATATAAAGGGATAACCTCCTTAAAAAACCAAAAGCCCAATTTTAGCTGAAGACCTGCAAGACCCTGCTGAACAACAGCAACGCGTGTCTCTGGCAACGTCTCCGCGCGCGCTTGTCCGCGGCACGCTCGCTCCGCTCGCTACCGTGAGCATTTTTGTAGTCGGGACCCTGAAGCCTCCTAGCAACAGCCAGGCATCCTAGGCTACAAATTGGCTTTGCATGCAATGGGATTAAGACCCTTTTGTAACACAGTCCAGACAGGAGAACACCAATTTTAGCCCAGCCCTTAAAAGGCCTAGTAAAATCGCACTAGCTGCTAAATGAATTACAAGTTTGTGCAAAAATAACCAGACAACTGTTGCCTGTCCCGCAGCATTTGGCTGCCTCACAGATCAGGAGCTGGGTATCGACCTCCAGATATTTAAAGCACTACTCGCTCTGCTCGCACCGCGAGCGTTTTTATAGTTGGGACCCTGAAGCCTCCTAGCAACAGCCAGGCATCCTAGGCTACAAATTGGCTTCACATGCAATGGGATTAAGACCCTTTTGTAACACAGTCCAGACAGGAGAACACGAGTTTTAGCCCAGCCCTTAAAAGGACTAGTAAAATCGCACTAGCTGCTAAATGAATTACAAGTTTGTGCAAAAATAACCAGACAACTGTTGCCTGTCCTGCAGCTTTTGGCTGCCTCACAGGTCAGGAGCTGAGTATCGACTTCCAGATATTTAAAGCACTATTCGCTCTGCTCGCACCGCGAGCGTTTTTGTAGTCGGGACCCTGAAGCCTCCTAGCAACAGCCAGGCATCCTAGGCTACAAATTGGCTTCGCATGCAATGGGATTAAGACCCTTTTGTAACACAGTCCAGACAGGAGAACACCAATTTTAGCCCAGCCCTTAAAAGGACTAGTAAAATCGCACTAGCTGCTAAATGAATTACAAGTTTGTGCAAAAATAACCAGACAACTGTTGCCTGTCCCGTAGCTTTTGGCTGCCTCACAGGTCAAGAGCTGGGTATCAACCTCCAGATATTTGGGGATTATAATATCAAGCATCCTTAAAGGGGCACTGTCAACCTGTTTTTCATAATGTTATTTCAAGTTTAAAACCCATATTTTATGATTGCTTACCTTCTCTAAAATTCATTGATGTTGCTGATTGTTTTTTCTGTCTCCTTGTTTAGTAGAACTGAAATGCATGCTAATGTATATTTATAAACAACCTGGTTTTGTTTACAATCCTGGATCTGTTCTTACTGCATACTTTCTGAGCATTAGAAACACCTCCAAACTGTGCAGTTACTCATGATTCAATAAGCTTCTTTCTTCTCACTGCATCCTGAGGGGCTAGACTGTGCTGTGGGTGTTCCCAAGTCCAGGAAAGATGCAGTTGGAGCTGATCAAGGAATGTAAACAAACCTGTGTTTATATGGTAACACCAGTATGGTGGGCAGTCTGTTTTTCATTTTTCTAAACAAAAAAGGAATCAGAATCAAACTACCAGCTACATAAGCAATCTTTACAGAATGTTGGCAATCATAAAATGTGTTTTTTAAACTAGGGAAACTTTGAAACCTAAGGGGGTTGACAGTGTCCTTTTAAGGTAGGTAGCCAATGCAGCAAAGCAGTGGGGAAGGCAAATGGAATGTTGGCATTCATATGGAGGGGCATAACAAGCAAAAGGAGGGAGGTGCTGATACCTCTTTACAAGGCCATGGTGAGGCCGCACCTGGAGTACAGGGTCCAGTTCTGGAGACTGCACCTATGCGTGGACATAGATGGATTGGAGAGGGTTCAGAGAAGAGCAACCAAGATGGTGCATGGTATGCAGGGGGAAACCATTCAAACAGAGGTGGAGGGAATTGGATCTATACCCATTGGAGACTAGAAGGGAGAGGAGGGACGTGATTGAAATTTTTAAGTATGTGAAGGGGATCAATAAGGTGAAGGAGGGGAGCTTGTTCAAGGAGGGGGCTAAAACTATAGGGCATAGCCTAAGATTGGAAGAAGAAAGATATACAGGAAATGTGAGGGGGCACGTCTTCACAGAGAGGGTGGTGGAGGCCTGGAATAAACTACCAGAAGAGATGGTGGGGGCTGAAACGGTGGACGGATTCAAGAGGGTATGGGACAGACATATGGGGCTGGGAAGTGGGGGGGGAGGGTCAGTGAAAATTAAGATGAGACAGGGAGGAGGAAAGGGGCAGTCTCGATGGCCCGGTGAGGTCCTTTTCTGCCATCAGATTTCTGTGATTCTGTGGTTATGTTAATTTACAAACTAGTGCACAAACCAACTAGCAAATTCAACCAGGTAACCTGGCCCTTCAAGGTGTACTTCTTCTTTGTCGGGGGTGCAACTTAATGTGTCAGTAAGGATGACATCTCATTTAAATGCCTTGCTCCAGTGTGGCTGGATAAATGTTCCTACATGACAACTGTCAAAGCGTACAAGTGAGAGACCTGATTGGTAACAGACCTGCTATGTGATCCACCAGACAATATCTTAAATACTATCTCTGAAACAAACATTGCAAATACTACCTTTGAAACTAACAAGGCAGATTTAAAATAAGAGCCAAGGGAATTTGGACTACAAACTATCAAAAACCTAGAGGAATAAATGTAAAGAAAAATCCAATAAAAGAGAAAAAGTTTGTCCCACTCGCAGTGCTCATTATTTGATAACAGAAGTCTGTGTGTAGTAAAGTTTAAATCCTGGTAAGTAAAGAGTTCCAAGGAGAGTTAAGAAGGGGACTGCTACATTAAAAGTAAAGAAACAAAAAAAAATGAATGTACAGTAGCAAAATGAATGCTCCTGGGGTCTCCCTTCAGTAAGAAAGTGAAGCCTTCTTTCAAGAAAGTAAGACAGAAGACACAAAGTAAAGGCATGTCATAAACAAAAACAATTTCATGTAAAGCAGTGACTTAATTTCCCAGTTTAGAGTATGTCATTTCGAAGGGCAGTTGCTCTCTTGAAAATTGTCCATATAAACCACCACCTCGTTGGGGTTGAAGGACTGAAATAGATCAAAACAGCAATAAAAATACACACTTTAACACACTATAGCATTTAGAAAACTGTCTCTAAACATAGCACTTTTTTTTTTCTGAGACTCACCTTCCTCCCGTTCACCTCTCCCCATCCCCTGGGACCATCATCACTCCCTGCCGGAGTTCACCCTGGATTGCTCCCCAGGGTGGTGCCACTGGGTGAGGCATCCCCAAGTACTCCTCTGAACAGTGCTGCATTGTCTAGTCCGGTAGTTTGTGGATCTCCAGGCTTGGCTTCATGGGGCCTGGGCTACAGGATTCCAGTGCATCCAGTTTGTCCCCTTAGGTGGGAGGTGTGGCATGCAATGACGTACTGGCACACATGCCCAAGTCTGACACACCTCCCAGAACAGTTTAAGCCTCCCAGTGTTGCCTTAGCCTCCGCTTAAGCGCCGTCAATGAGCTTGTAGTGCTTGCCCAATTTCCTCGGGAGGAAGAGAACAGTCAGTCGGATGCTCAATCCTCCTCCCCAGGCGTGCCCTCCAGCACCTGAGTCCATTCCCGAACCCAGGTCACTGGCGTCGCAAGTGGAAATCCAACTGTTGCACCACCAGCTGGCAACATAGTTCATTTTATAAATTGCCATGTAATCAAACTCTTTATTCAAGTGAGTTGGCTGTAAAGCCTTTATGTGAAATATCCATCTTGCTTCGTTTTGCAAGAGGATATTTGTATGGTCAACATCTCTGTGTCTGTGGGGTATAACCTCAATGATGCTGAACATTTCTAATTACAGATCCCCTCATGATTTTCCAAAAAATGTCTGCCCACAGCAGTGCTACAGTTCCCTGAGTGTGTTTCTCTAAGGCACCCAAGTATTTGCTCTTTTGCTGGTGTAATTGTCTTACCCACCTAAAAATATGGATGCAGATAGACAATGAAATAGATCACAAACCTAGCTTGATTGGTGGTAAAGCTGTTAATAATCACCTTGATGTTCAGTTCAGGGCATTGAAACTCCCTACCACTGATGACATTGGGAGAAGCCATACAGTTACCACAAGTATAAAACCTTTTGTCACAAGGGGTAGTTGCATAGGGCGTACTGTATTGTTAGGCAGCATGTTGTTGTTGGTAATGAGGTCTTTTAAGTTCTTCCTTTGGCTGTAGGTGACCCTGAGGGATCTGCACATAAGTTTGGGGAAGTGCAGTGTTGCAGAATTAACCAGTTTATGATCACAATGTCTTTAATTCTAGGTGCCACAGTATTCCATTCAAGTACACATGTTATGGGGCTTTGTTCAGCATCATTTCACTGTTTCGGTTCTAGGAGACTATCCCTGTTCCTACTCCTGTCCTTGATCAGGGCTTCATTCAATGTTTTGGTGGAGTAGCCTCTTTCTGTGAACCTGTTATTTAAGTCCTTGGATTGTTGTTCGAACTCCTCTGGATCAGAACAACTGCAGCAAAGCCAGACGAACCGGTCAAAATGGATAAAGGATATGAGCTTTGGTGGATGGGCACTAGCTGTGTGTAATACTGTGTTGCCAGCAGTCAGTTTTCTATAGCCATCAGTTTTCATTTTTTCACCAATTTTGACCAACAGTTTCAGATCGAAAAACTCCACCTCTGTGGTGGCAATTTTGGTTGTAAATATAAAAAAAAAAAAAATTGTTCAGCTCTCTAACAAAATCATTAGCAGATTCCTTTGTGCTACTCCACAGTACAAGGACTTTGTCAGTAAAGTGGTTTCAGTGCACCAGCTAACCATAGTATGGGTTGTTTATGTCACTGTAGACAAACAGCTATTCCCACCACCCTAAATACGAGTTGGTATATGATGGGGCAACTGTGGCAGCTGTAGTGGTGCCACATTTCTGAAAGTACATTTTACCATTAAATATGAAAAAAAAGTTTTTGTTCAAATGAATTCTAGTGATTTAACCAGGAAATTGATAGGTGGTGTACTGGCACCAGTGTTTCAGCGTAGGAAGTGTTCCACTGCTCTAAAGCCCAAGCCATGTGGGATGCTAGTATACGGCAATGTAATGTCAAGACTTATCAATACAAAATCTCTTTCTCACTTAAGTTCCATCAATTTAGACATGAGGTGCATAGAATCGCATGTGTATGGTTTCAGATTGCTCACAAAAGGTTGATGGAAATAGTCCACAAACGTCATAAAGCTTTCGGTTAAGAACCCAATGCCTGCTGCTATAGGCCTACCTGAGGGTACAAATAAGTTTTTATGGGTCTTTGGAAGGTAGTAAAATGTTTCTGTAACAGGTGACTTGACCTTTAAACTCTTATTCTTGCTGTGCAATTGCCCACACTGATAATGCCCCATCCTTTAACTCATACAGCTCCAATCTGTATAAATCCTTCGGATTTCTACTAAGTTTCTCATAGCGACATCATTGAGTAATCTGTTTAATAGCTTGATGGTCGTCACCTGATGAGAGAGGGGGTCGGCACATTGGGCAGAAGTTTGACATCTATATTAGTCTAGGGTAGCCATGGTGGATGATGAGCAGAAGGAGATCCTAGAAAGTACTCCCCCACAGCCAGGGGATTGTAGCAGTAAAGAGGGTACAAAGATATCAGTAGTGTTTACAGGACCAAGGGATGGGCAGTAGTGATGGATAAAACAAAGGGCAAATGTCCCAGCAAGGGTGGGAGAAAACATGGAAAACAGAAGCACAGTTGCAAAGTAAGAGCAGGGGTCAGATGGAAGGGGGTATGTCTTAATGCTAGGAGCCTAGATAACAAACTCAGCAAGTTCCAGGCTCTGATAGCAGACACTGAGGTGGACCTTCTGGCCATCACTGAAACGTAGGCCACAAATAATAATGACTGGGAGATGACGGTCCCTGGCTATTCACTGTTCAGGATGGATACAGGAACTGGTGGAGAGGGAGGAGATGCCCTTTTTGTCAAGAAAGGCATTGAGGTGGTAGAAGATGGGTGCATTAGGGGTAGCAGTGGTGAGACAGAGTCAGTATGGGCGCAATTCATGGCAGCCTCAGGCAGGAAAGTACGCTTGGGGGTGATATATAGGCCTCCAGGTCAAGGGGAGAGAAGGGACAGAGAACTCATAGAGGAACTTGAAAGAGGGGTAGCAAAGGGGGACATAGTGGTATTAGAAGACTTCAACATGCCAGATATTGATTGGGAGGTCCAAGTGGCCAAGAGCACCAGGAGTCAGGCCTTGCTGGATACCTTTCAAGACTGTCTACTGGTGCAGCTAGTTAAGGAACCCACCATGCAGACCACAGTCCTTGATGTGCTACTCACCAACTCAGAGATGGTGAGAGCGGTGGAAGTAGGGGAGACACTGGGGTACAACAACCATAACTCTGGTTTTAATTGGCCCTTCAGGCCAGCAAGCCACAATTGAGAACTGAAGTCTTTAACTTTAGAAGGGCTGACTTTGATATGATGCGGGAACTAGTCAGGAATAAATTAGTAGGGGTGAAGGACATAGATGAGGTGAAGGAGAGATAGAGTGTAATTAAGGGGGCCATCCTCGAGGCATCTAAAGTATGCATAAGAACAGTAACAAAGAAAACTAATTTTAAGCGACCACTGTGGTTCTCAGCAAGTGTCAAGGAAGAGGTTGGGCCAAAAAGAAGGACTTGTATAAATACAACAAAAAGCAGGGGGCAGTAGAATGAGGGAATTATCTATAGAAAAATATGGAGGCAAACAGGGCCATTAGGGAGGCCAAAGCAGACACAGAGCTTTGTATCTCGGAGGGTGTTAGGAACAAAGAAAAACAGTTTTTCAGCTATATTAGAGAAAAAAGGAAAAAGGGTGGTGGAATCATAAGGCTAGTTGAGGGTGGTGGGGTGATAGAAGAGGATGGGCAAAAGGCTGCCTTCCTTAAATGACTACTTTTGCTCAGTTTTCACTAAGGAGGACAGTGGGTCCATGCCAGAGAGTGGCATCAAAGTGGCCACTAAAGGAATCCTAGAAATGAGACAGCCATTGTTTACTAGTGACAGGGTTCTGAAAAGGCTGGCTGCCCTTAAGATAGATAAGGGAGGACCAGATGGGTTGCATCCAAAGATACTCAGGGAATTAGCAATGGAGCTAGCTGAACCACTGGTATGTTTGTTCAACAGCTCACTTACAGTAGGTCTGGGGAAGTTCCAAGGGATTGGAAGGTGGCAGACATTGTATTGCTTCATAAAGCGGGGGATAAGGAGCAACTAGGGAAATATAGGCCTGTCAGTCTAACCTCTGTAGTATGGAACTAAGGGAAGTTGATGGAGTCACTGATCAAAGAGGACCTCATAGACTACACGGAGAGCACCAGACTCCAGGATAGTAAACAGCATGGTTTTGTGGCAGGAAGATCTTGTCAGACTAACCTGACAGTTTTCTTTGACTGGGTGACAAAGGAATTAAACAGGGGGCATGCTTTGGATATGCTCTACTTTGACTTCAGCAAGGCTTTTGACTCAGTACCTCACAAATGATTGCTCAAGAGGATGGAAGACCAGGGTGCAGCTAAACCCATGGTGAACTGGCTAGAGGGGAAGGCAGCAAAGAGCGGTGGTCATTGGGGTTAAATCAGAGGAAAGGGAGGTTATGAATGGGGTCCCACAGGGATCAATCCTGGATCTGGTCCTCTTCAACATGTTCATTAGTGATACTGGAGAAGGAACCCAGGGCAAGCTAAGTCTCTTTACAGATGACACAAAACTGTGTGGGAGGGTGGATAGTGAAACGGGAATTAGGGAAGTGCATAGAGACCAACAAAAGCTAGAGGGGTGGTCAAAGGTCTGGCAGTTAAAATTCAATGCTAGGAAGTGCAAGGTAATGCACCTAGGGAAAGAGAACCCCAAGACAGAGTATTGGATGGGAGGAGAGAGACTTAACATGAGAGCTGAGAAACAGGATCTGAGAGTTAGCATTAGCAATTCACTTAAGCAATCGGGTCAGTGCAACGAGGCATATAGCAAGGCTAACAGGATGCTGAGATGTATTGGGAAGGGTACTGATAACAGAAGAAAGGAGGTAATACTTCCCCTCTACAGATCCCTAGTGAGGCTTCACCTAGAGTACTATGCCCAGTTCTGGAGTCATCACCATAGAAAGGATAAGGATAGTTTGGAGACATTGCAGCTCAGAGTAACAAAAATGATTCAGGGCCAGCAGGACAGATCCAATGAGGAGCACCTCAAGGCACTAAATAAGTACTCACTGGAAACCAGAAGGGAGAAGGGAGATATGAGAGACCTTCAAGTTCATTAAAGGAATTAACAAAGTGAACTGTGAGGAACTATTTAGCCTGAATTCTAATTCATGGAGGTTTGCTCAGGAGAGATGTGAGGAAGTATTACTTTACGGAAAGGGTGGTGGAACCTTGGAACAGTCTGTTGGCTGAAGTGGTGGGTGTGAATACAGTCAGGGGATTCAAGCTGCTTTGGGACATAATAAAGGGAATAGTGGTTACCCGGGGAGACAGGACCAAGGAGGAAAATAGAGAGAGGACAGGGACTGAGAGGTTTAGTACCCTGGGGGAACAGTAGGTTCCAGGGATTACAGGGAACTTGGGCAGACTGGATGGACCTCTGTTTTTTTCTGCCATCATTGTCTATGTTTCTGTTTCTATGTTTGCCTCAGTGAGGTAATTTCTGTTCAAAACAATCACATGCCTCCTTTTCTCTGCCTGGCAGATAATAATGTCTTCCATAGTCATCAGATCTTTAAGGGCATTTTTTTCACCCAAAGTAAGGTCACTCCATTTCAAATTGCCAGATGTACAGTGCACTGAGTAATGTTTCCACCTCACAAGTTACATTTTTCTGTAAAGTTAACAATGCAGGGTCAATGATTCAGGATGAAAAAACAAATTTAGGTTTAAACGTAACCTAACGCTCATTGGCATTGATATTGCCCACATTAGGCCCCATGTTAGAATTTAATCTTTTATGGTCTGAATCAGCCAAATCTGCAACCAGTGAGAAAAAAGAATTAAGTTGATCTGACTCAGTTCTATTCTCCATCATGCAGATTGGAAACAAAAGTTCTTCTCTGCTGGAATCTGTTGAGGGAAAAGTATTAGTATGATTTTCACTGATGCCCCCACCCATGTTAGCAAAATAGGATTTTACATTTTATTTCCTATAAAAACTCAAACAGTTCAAAGTTTATATTAAACATGATACAGTGGAATCTACTTAAATGCACATCCATTTTGCTGCAAGAAAATGTGCATTTACAGTAAGTGGAATGTGCATGTATCTGATCTCCTATGTTTACAATGAAACATAAAGAAACTAACAAACCTGACACTGTAATGGTATTCCACATTTATTTATCATAGCAATATGCTAAAATGTTACAAATGTTAAAATGTGCTACTGTGCAGTATTGGCAAATAACTTAATGAAGCACAGTGCTATAAAAAAAAATATCAAAGCCGATCATCTGTCTGCATTATTTATATTGCTTGTGGACCCGACAAAGGAAATGATCTTAGTCTGGTTGCAACTTTTCAGTGTCAGCTGAGTGAGGGTGTTAAATGTTGCTTCACAACTGCTTAGAATCACCTGTGCATTTAAGAGGTGCTAACTACCTAGGGAGAGATGTGTTGGTGAACTGGGAAACTGCATTTAGCCAAAATGTGCACTTTTTAATTGTGCACTTAACAGATTTTTTTTGTACTATGTGAATAGTAAAAAAATCAGGAAACAGGAAAAGTGTGCACTTAAGTGGATTCCACTGTAATATGTGGTGTCAGTGCAAAGCTCACTCTACATTCAATCACTTTAGTTTGTCAGTTCTTTTTTTGGATAGATTTATGATGTGTCAGTCTGTTTGTCCGTGGTTGTTCTCCTTGTTATAATTTTGTTGCCTATGCTTCCTGCAACTCCACTCTTCTCTCCCAGTATTTCTTTTTGTTGTTGTTTCTTCTGTTTGTTTGGCTTCCTTCCTGTGACCCTTTTGCCTTAGCATAAGAAAAACTGCTGCTTGTTCTGGTACTTCTGTAATTTCTTTTCTAGAATCAGTGTCTGTGATGTCACTTTCGATTACTGTTGGACCTGCATTCTCAATGGAGACAGATTTGTTAGCTGGTGGTGTGTTAGGTGCTGTTTTTTTTATTATTATTATTGTATTCATTTCTTCCCTCTCAATTACAGTTTGTGTTTAAGAGATGCCATTAGTCTGTCTGACTTATCTCATACTTTCCTGAATAAAAGCTCTGCTTTCTAACTGAAGGGGGACCAGCAACCTTTAAATTGCTGCATTTTTATGTTGGCACACTTGCACAGCCAACATCTTGTGGTAGTACAGCTTTGGAGGCGTGGTCGCTGTTGGGCAAATGCAGAGCATGCACCAGTAGGTGCATCCCTCATTCCCCAATCAGCCTACATGCCGGCGTCACACCATGCATACATAATGGGTCGAGCACATCTAAGAAAAGGTCCACTGCAATCTGAGCAAAGCTCGTCAGATGCAGTGGACCTTCCCTGGATGTGCTCGCCGACATTATGAGCATGGCGGCACAGTGGCTGCCAAACTGCCAACTTTGGGGGTGCCCAGTCCCCCTATCAGTTTCCCCCACTCCTCTGTATGTGCCGATGGGGGAGCCCACTCCCTGTCGGCATAAAGAACCCCCCAATTGTTAAATGCCGAGGGGGTGCCCAATCCCCCTTGGCTTGGCCCCCCTGCTTTCTTTGTGTGCCAACTGGGGTGCCCAATCCCCAGTCAGCTACAGACCCCCCAAACATTTAGGTGGCACGTTGGGAGCCCACCCCAGCATGTCAAATCCCCTGAAACAAAAAAAAACTGCCCCGCGATGTCTTTGTTTTTGTCACCTGTAAAATGAAAACGGTCCTAGTAGTCTCCCTGCCCCCACCCGCACCACCCTCTGGCACCCTGCCTCTCCACACCCCTCACCCATATTTACCTCCTGAGTCCAAGCAATGATCTACGGTGGACCAGGAACACGCCTGCACTCTTCAAAGCCGCACACTAACTGAGGAAATGTCAGTAAGCTGTATAATGGAATAAATAGGGTTTTTTCAACTTTGCTGCATATCTCAGGCATTTTTGGGAATTTTGGCTCCAGATTTTCAACATGGGGTTTTGGGTCCCCTCCTCATGAATTCTTGCACTGTCATGGCGTTATTTGGTCCCGAAGGTGATTTTGTAGTCACTGCACAGAATCACCTTTCAGGGACCATGTAACAAAATGACAGTGCCACTGTTCATGAGGGGGGTTCTCAAAAAGCCTATGTTGCAAATTTGGTGGGAAAAATCCAAAAAATTACTGTTTTACGAACGTGCATTGCACAGTTGCTACGCACGCTCATAAATTAGTGAATTTGCAATATTTTCATGCCAGATTCTCAACATTGGCATTTTACCACACCTTCTTGTGAACCATACAGCTGTCATTTTTCACGTCCTGGTCAGAATGTGTTTTCGCACTTACAGCACGGAATAGCAGGGTCGCTGTGTGAAACCAGTGTTCGGGACACATTACAAAATGACAGTGACACTGTTCATGAGTAGAGGTCCTAAATGCCTGTGTTGAAAATTTGGTGACAATACTCCATAAAATAATGCAGTGGTTTAAGGCTCTGAGCTGCAAATCTGGTAACATCCAGCAGACCAGACCTGGGTTTGAACCTCACAGCTTCTACTTGCATACTGTGTGACCCTGAGCAAGTCACTTAACTTCTCTGTGCTCCCAGGTCACACCTATAAAAAAGTTTTCAGCTCAGTGTGCTAGTCCTGGTTAAATAAATAATATAACAAAAATGACTGTGTTACGAGCGTGCGTTGCGCAGTTTGCACGCATACTCGTAAGTTCACAAACTTATAATGTTTTCACTCCAGATTTTCAACAGTACCATTGTTCTGCACCTCCTAATGAACAGTACAGATGTCATTTTTCACATCCTGAACAAAATCTGTTTTCGCAGTTCCAGTGCAGAATAGTGTGGTTGCTGTGGGAAGCCCATGTTCGAGACACATTATGAAAATGGCAGTGATACTGTTCATTAGCAGATGTCCTAAAATGCCTGTGTTGAAAATTTGGGGACGAAAGTCAATAAAATTAGTGTTTTACGAGTGTGCATTGTACAGTTTGCACACGTGCTCGTGACTTTGTGAATTTGTAATAGTTTCACTCTAGCTGTTCATCATTGGCATTTTTCCATACCTCCTTATGAACAGTACAGGTGGCTGAAATGTGTTTTTGCACATCCGGCACAGAATTGCATAGTCGCTGTACGAAATCAGTTTCAGGACAGTTTGAGGAAATGATGGTGACACTATTCATGAGCAGAGGTCCTAAAATGCCTATGTTGAAAATTTGGTGCCGAAAGTCCATACAATGACTCCGTTGCAAGCGTGCATTGCACAGTTTCTACGCACCCTGTAACTTCGCTAATCTGCAATATTTTCATGCCACATTTTCACCACTGGCATTTGTGCATACCTCCTTATCAACAGTCCAGCTGCTATTTTTCACAGCCTGCCCAAAACGCATTTCCGCAGGTGTGGCGCACAATGGCGTGCTCACTGTGCAAAATCACCTTTTGGGACACATTAACAAAATCACAGCGCTATGCATCTCTAGCTCCGCTACTGCCAATGTCAGCTCGACAACATTCGGCATTGACAAATGCTTGTTTTGTTACTTTCAATGTAGCAATCCCCTTATTAACTCTCCTTGGAACCTTTTTTTTGCTGAGATTTCTACTTTGCTATACAGACTTCTGCCAGACACTTTTGTTTGCATCATTTTGATGATGCAGGGGCAGTGACAAGGTGAGATTTTCCAGTATGTATATTTTTGGGGGCAACATCACTGAGATGGCTTGTGTATGCCCCAGTTTTTGAGAATACAAATCTCCACCTTTCCAGATCTTTGTCTATGGATATCAGTAGGGGAAGCAAGTTATTGGGACCAAACTGGTAGTAGTCCTTCAAGATGTTTATCCCCAGGAAGTCTCTTTGTCCTGGCCTCAGGGCCTGTCCCCACAGGTAGCTGGAGAGTTAGTCTATACTGTAAGTGGAAAGATAGTTTATCATACTTCTTGCTCAGGCACATGGAGCTTGGATTAGACTGTTTCTGTTGGGTCAAGGATAACAGAATATTGTCTGATGTAGACCAAAGTCTTACGCGGACCTGGAGTTGAATGTCCTCAATTGCCTGGCTTTCCTTAATAGCTATAAGAAAAGGTCCCAGAACAATGATAAACAAGAGTGGCAATAGAGGGCACCCCGGTGGGTGCCATATCCTAAAAGGAAATTGGGTTGGGGGTGGTAGGCCATTTGTGAATACTGATGTCAGTGCTCCACTGCATAGTGTTTTAATCCAGGTTATGTATTATAGGTGCTACAAAGCCAGATTGTCTTAACTGTAAAAGAGGTACCCCACTTCACCTTGCCAAATACCTTCTCATCATCCAGTTTGATCAGCACAGTCAGAGGGTGAGATGTGTGGAGTGTGCCATAGGAGACTGAGGAGCTGCTGTCTTGTCCAGTCCATACCTTCTGGGGACAAAGCCCACCTGATCATATGTATTATACTGGAGATCACTGAATTTCCTGTGGCTGCTAAAAGTTTGGTGAAGGCCTGACAACATGCAATTATGAAAGAAATGGGCCTGTAACTGCCATGCTTTTTTTTTCTGTTTGTTTATTTTGCTTAAGTATTGGAAAGATTAAGGCTATCCACGTGGAATGTAGGAGGGTTCCTGTGAGAGCTGCTTCTGAAAGTCCAATTCCTAGCAGGGCCAACCATTTGTATTTAAAGGTGGATTAGTGGAGAGATAAGATCAGATTTCCTAAAGCCTTTGTTTTTGTATTATTTTTCTGTCTTCAGTTGTCTGTAATCTTGGTGTCCTACTGGACTAATCAATGCACCCAGAATCTTACATCAGAGTTTTGCCAGTTCTGTCTTTTACCATCTAGACACCATTGCTAAGAATCATTATTACTTAATACAGAATTAATTACCAATTGCAGCTGCTCGTATTCAAATGCCAAATTGGCCTGGCTCCTACTCACCACCATTGTCTGACCTGTTGACTTTGATCCTCTGATGTACATCTTTACAATGTTCAGACTACTAGATTGGCCACTTTTGGTGACTGAGCCTTCTAAGTGTGTGGCCCACACCTCTAGAGTGGAGTACCACTTGACAGTCATGCTCATACCAATCTTGAAACATATAAAAGCAAACTGAAAACTCACCTTTACCAGCTAGCTTTTAAAATGACATAATTATTTGTCTCCGTGTCCTGTTTAGTGCCTTGAAAATTGTTAAAGGTGCTATACTAATTTCATTTATAATTATTATTATTATGGAAATAGGAAGAAAGTTTGGTAATGTGACAGATACTGTAGCACTTTCTGGTGTGGAATGTTTGGATTCAGGTTCACTTCACGTTCATTATAAATCATTCACATACTGTACATTTCAACTAGAGTACCTCCTATTCTGTGTACAGTGGTTTTTTATGTAGGAACATTCGGAGTGGTGTACTCCACTTCAGATCTGGGGGTTGGACAGGCTTCATTACCTTTTAAAATAGAAAAATACTTAATTCTTATAGTACATCATCCAAGCTAAGTTGAGTGATTTATAACAAGTCAATAGGACATCGGAGGGATGTAGTCATGATATAAGAGACTTTTCACATAGGGTTTGGACAGCCAGAACTGTTCAACTTTGCTTATTTATTTGTTTATTTATTCACTTGTTTGTTTGTTTATATACTTGTTTATTTATGAGTGTATTTATTTCAAAGGTTTTACCAGGAAAGACATTCTGAGCTAAGGAAAAGCTAATTTCTAGATGCATCCTGGGGGGAGAGTGGAAGAGGAGTTCAAGAAAAATAATCATGCCAATAAATTATACAGTACATTATATTAAGCATTAACAATAGAACACAGTTAGAAATAAAATAAAAGATAGGGCTAAACATTGAAATGAGCATTATCAAAAAGGCAGAAATAATGGAAGGAAAAGTGTGGGGTGCTTGCCCAGTGGGCTAAAAGGAGGAACATTACAGGTGCAGAGGCAACTCAAGGCTAGTTGATGTAGACAGGGGAAGAAATTAAAGGGGGGGTAAGACAGGTGTTGGACATTGGGGGAGGGAGGAGGAAAGAGGGGGAGGTTAATAAATAAAAGTTGATAAAGGAGGAGGGACATGTATTAGGTGCAGTTGCAGGAATGAGAGGAAAAGTCATGAAGAAGGAAGGAGAGAGAGTGCTTGGATGGGGAGGAGCAAATGGTTAGGGGGAGAGAATTCCAAAGTTTGGGGAAACGGTAGAAGAAAGCAGCCTGGCCAGCAAGTGATTTTCTTGAATGGGGAGTGAAGGAGCAATAGTTAGAGTTATGAAGGTAGTAGGAGCCATGTGTTGGCAGGGAGAGGAGAGAGCCAAGGTAATAGGGGAGGGAGGTGAGCCAGAATTTCAAAGTAAAGGAGGCACAATGAGTGAGGCCAGGGAGAGGGAGGAATATAAGGGGCAGTGGTCTGTGTGATGTGGGCAGTCCAAAGCAAAGCAACAGAAGGAGTGAAAAAAAAGGGGATCCAATCTGGCATGGGTGGTCTTTGGAGCAGTACTGTAGACAATGTCACCATAATCAAAATTGGGTAGAATCATTTTATGGATAATAGCTTGTCGAGCAGTAAGAGGGATGCAACCATTATTTCTATATAATGCACCAAGTTTAAGGTGGATTTATTTATGAATGGTGTCCACATGCTCAGAGAAGTTAAGGTGCTGGTCTAGTCAGACCCCCAGATACATACATGAGGGAACATCATTGATAGATGTTCCATCTAAGGTGTCAAAGGAGGGGAGGATGAAGCATGGAGATCTTCTGTGTGGTCCCAAAGATCATAAAGACCATTTACTTAGCATCTAAGGGTAGCCGACTAGAACAGAACTAGAGCCGAACGTTATTGAAGTCCAGTTGTACCTGGCCATCAGCTCAGTAGGGTAGTAATCAGATGCAAATAGAATTGTGTCATCTGCATATACATGGATGGATGGATGCAGATAAGCGAGTAGAGGGGAGGTCATTTAGGAACATCAAGAAGAGTAAAGGGCCAAGGATGAAACCTTGAAGGACACCAGTGCAGACAGGGAAAGGAGGGGACAGGGAGTTACCGATTCAAACAGACTGAGATCTTCTCTAAAGGTAGGAGTGAAACCAGTTAGATGCAGAGTTTGTGAGCCCCACAACCTCAAGTTTGTCTAGAAGGAGAGGGTCTGAAAAAATGTTGAAGGCTTTGGCCAAGTCAATAAACATGACAGAGGTGATGAGGCCTGATCTATGCCTGAGAGAATGGAGACAGTAAGCCAGAGGAGAGAGGACGAGGTGGAATGGTGTTTATGGAAGTCAGATTCGAAGGGGTGAAGAAGGATGAAGAATCAAATAAGGGGGAGATCTGAGACAATAAAATGTGCTGTTGCAATTTGTCCAAGGTGGAGAGCAGGGAGATAGGGCAGTAGTTGCCAGGCTTTGGAGGAGTCATCTCCTTTATGAAGAAGTATGACAGTGGCATGTTTCTAGAAGTCAGGGACAGAAGCAAGGGAGAAAGAGGTTGAGAACGGAGGTGATTGAGAAAGCAATAGTAGGGGTAGGGAGGCAGAGGAGGTTGGGGTCAAGCCCATCAGGGATGCTTCCCTTGAAAGGGTTAAGTGCCAGGAGAGCCTTGAGGGAAGTAGTGGGAGAGATAGGACAGAAGGAAAAGTGGGGAGATGGAGTGATGAGAAGGGGGCTGGAGGAGGGGGAGGAAGGAGGAGAGAAGGGAGGAGGCACTGGAAGTGAAGAAGGAATTGAACTCTGAGGCAACAAAAAGGGGGTGGAAATGAGGGTGTCGTCCACCTTGAGGACAGGGAGGGAGGAGGAGTGGTTGGAGGGGGAGAGAGTGTGGATGACCTTCCAGAACTTAGAGGGGTGACTAAGGTTGTTTTGGAAGATAGAGGAAAAATACTCAACCGTGGCAAGCCTGATGGTCCAGGTAAAAGTATTCTGAATGGTTCAGTAACTGTTAAGATCAGACACAGAGCTAGAGGAGTTATGAGCCTTTCAGGCAAGATCATGTGCATATGAACATATGAACATACAAAAAAAGCCAGCAGATACAGGCCAGAAAGGTCTATCTTGTCTGCAATTTTGCAGCTCATTGTTTACACCAGTGCTGCAACCCTCCCTCCCTTGTCAACACTATCACCTTTCTTCCCCTTTACTGAAGGCCAGTAAATCAGCTTAGATCCATGTGGGGTGTGAACCATGGACTCTGGTTTTCCTAATAGGGGCATACAGTTCCCAGGCTGACTTCAATCTGGCCTGAACATAACTGAGAGCAGAGTTGATGTTATTGGCAGAGGAGATGGGTGACCAGTCAGTAGCTACCAAGTCAACATGTAGCCAGGACAGATCCAGTGACCAGAAGGACCGAATCAGGAGGAACTTGGTGGGGCTTTAGGGTGATGAATTTTACGCATGCAATAGACCATAAGACAATCACTAAGGGTGTCTGGGAGGAGACTGCATCAGTAACAGGATGAGGGTGAGTGATAAATACCCAGTTCAATAAGGAATGATTGAAGGATTTATGATTCAGGCAGACTGGATCCAAGATCAGTTGGTTGAGTTTATGAGTCTTGATATTTTAGCAGAGTTTCAATTATGAGGAGGTGAGCCAGTTAATATTAAAGTCCCCAGGGATGAGCAATTTACCAGATGAAGCATGAGTGGAGATAGAGGTAAGAAGCTTCATGACAACTGAGGGGAACAAGCCAGGGCAGCAATAGACGCCAGCCATGAAGATAGGGACAGAGAAGGGGGAGAGAGAATTGGAATAGGAGAAGTTCATATGCAGAGGGAGCAGTGACAGAGTGGGTATACCATCACCACAGTGACTCAAGCACCGCAAGACAATCACAGCGACAGGAATCGGGCAAAACCTGTCCGTCGCTGTGATGGTCTGTGCAGTGACTGGGACAGCCTCACTGGGTGTTTCTCCCCCCTCCCGGTCAAGCACCGACTCGTAGTAGGAAGCTTAGAGACCGGTGGGTGTGGGGGGCAGAGCCCCCCACAAGGGGGGGTTTGCGGGGCACAGCCCCCCAATTGTGTGCACCGACATCCCCGAGGCTACACTGTCGACAGTCGGCATGGTAGCTGTCACTGTAGAGGATGTCGGTGTTAGTACTGTTGAAGCACTATGGTAAAACCAGAGAGAGGACAGGAGTGAACTGGAAGGTAAAAGATAGGTAGATGGCAACACCACCTCCACCATTTGTATGATCCTGCTGAGTAGTAGTGTACCCAGGGATGGAGATAGTGGTATCAGGTATCTTGGAGAAAGCCAAGAATCTGAGATTATTAACACATCTGGTTGTAAAGCTACCATGAGAGACTGCAGCTGATCTATCTTAGGGAGGAGGCTTGGGACATTGATGTGAGCCACTCTCAGCCCTTTGTGGAGGCAAGTGGTGGTGGAATGTGAAGGGCTGTGATTGGACTTGATATCACATGCCGTGAGGAGCAGCAGTGAGATGATGAGCTTAACAGTGACAGAGATGTGTTTTTGTGGTGTGTGAGGAAGAGAGAGGGGGGTGATGTGGGGCAGAGGTGTCATGGGGAAGAGAAGATCTAAGGGCTTCCAGGTAGAGCCAAGAGGAGGATGAGGGAAGGAGGGAGCAACCGGGAAGTGAGGGGGGAAAGCAGGAGGAGAGGAAGGTAGGAGAAGGAGAGGGGGAGATGGGGAGGGAGACAGAGGTGGGAAGGAAAACAGACAGGAGGGAGAGGCCAGGAGAAAGGGAAGGAAGGAAGAAGAGGGTGATAAACAGCATATTAGCTGGTAGGAGGCTAAGGGATTGGAACTAGATACAGAATGGGGAGTGGTGGTTGAGTAGGCAGGAAGACCAGGTGCAAGGGACAGATAGAACAGGACCAACAGAGTGATAAGGGGGTAATGGTACCAAAATAGGGAGTCTGGATAGTTAACAAAAGTAAGGTGGAAGGAGAAGTTGGAGGAATCCAAGGTGAGAGTTTGAGCAATTAGCAAACGGTAGAGTGGAAGAAAGGAAGAGGGAGAGTAGTACCAGTGAAGAGGCACAAAGGGAGGAGGGAAACAGTGGTAGAAACAATAAAAACAGGGGGACCCAAAAGGGAGTATGAGCAACTGCTGAGTGAGGGAGAGGGAAGAGTGAGCAGACAGAAGAAGGGGGAAGTGAAAGGGGGAACACAGTCAAAGGGAAGATATTAGGCTAGTAGGAAGGGCGACTGAGATAGAGCAACTGAAAGAAGAGAAAAAGTAGGGGTCAGAGAGACAGGGGGACAGAAAACAGAGGGTGGAAGCCTATAATAAGCATAACAAGATCACACAGAAGCTGAAATAAATTAAATAAGCAATAATGAATATGTAGGCAATTCCAACTTAACTACGGCAAATAAAATAAATACGCAGGCAAGCAAGATTAAACAAGGCAAATAAATTTGAGGTTGCAGTCCTAAGCAGGCAGAATGTTACAGTATATTGTACAAACACAATTAAAACCTAAAGCAATACAGTAAAATGTGAGGCTAGGCAGATTAAATCAAGGCACTCATAATTAACTAATTGAATGATTACAATCTATACACTATTGAGAACTGTTGTTGAAAGGGTTGAAATAGATTAAGCAAACATAAAATACAGGTGGAACCGCAATTAACTTTAGGCAATACAATAAAATATATAGGTTAAGCAAGGCACAAACAATGTAACTATGCTATAAGGAGAGCACACATGATTAAACAAGGCAGTAGACTATAACAGCAGCAAGAATAAAGCAGAGTGTAGTAGAGTGGCTGGCAGACCGATCCTGACAGCTGGCTAACTCCAGCAGACTTAATGCAGACAACTATCCGTTACTCATATGGTCCTTTGTGCAGATAGGCTACCACACTGACAGGCTGCTCACAGAACTCCATGTAAGCATTAATCCGCAACGAAGGTGGCATCTAATGGGGAGTTAATGCATGGTTGGGACCGTTGTGGCTCAAAGCTGCAGGCCAAGTGCCTACAATGGACCAACCATGCATTAACTCCCCATTAGATGCCACCTTCTTAGTGGATTAATGTGCTTGTAACATGGTCTAGCCATGCCTCTAGATGTCAGACATATGTTTGTGGTGATCTAATACAATACAGAATGACACGAATAAAGTTCATCACTTGTTTTTACTGTTACTTTCAGAATGTGAACAAACCTCTATTACATACATATGTTTTTTTTTTTGTGTGTGTACTAGTACAGTTATGCATTTGTTAACCATTAGGATACATTTGGAACATTTCTTAGTGGCTGTTCGTTTCATACTGTTGCTAGGATTACCACTGCCTGGCTGTTTCACTGCTTCAGCATCTAGCTGTGTCTCATTTGCATACAGCTGCCCTGCTTTCCTGCGCGTTGTTCCTATTCTTTGCATGCTCAGATTTCCTTTCTAATACTGAGTTATTAGGACTATTCACGTTTGGCTACTCTGTCTGTACTTGGTGCTGGTAATTAAAGTTTACAGTGCCATGCACCGTGAAGTTGTTGAAATTGAATGCGCTTCAGGATCCTCGCTGTGCTCCTGCCTCTTCCGCTCCATTCCATCCTCTCTCACTGAGTACTTGTCCTGCAGGTTCCTGTATTCCATCTGTGCCAGCTCTTGTCTTTTCGGTGGTTCCCAATATTTCCATTTCTGCCTCAGTGCTCCCTGTTTGTGGCTGTGACATGGTTCTCTTCTCCTGGTGCTCCATTATCTGTTCATTTTGCTCTCCTTGTTGCCTCTTGCTACGTTCTGAGGTGCTTGTTGCATCTCGTTCTCTAGCTCTGCTGTCCTTTGCCTGCAGTTCTGTTTTCTCCCGGTCCCTCACTCTCAGTTCTCCTACTACTCCTCTAGGCTACCTACTTGCTACTTGACAACTTGCTCCCTTCCATTTATTCACTTCCACTCTTTCATGCACTGCTCATTTTCATCATGTGGCTGATTACTGTACTTCCCAGGCAACACGGCATTATCGTCTCATAATGCCGTGTTGCTCCTGTACCACCTGACGCTCTTGATCCTATCCTTTCTTGTTTGCTATCCTGTTCTTTTTGCCATGTTACAATGCAATATAAGCAGAGGACAAAACCCTCTGATGGAAAATTCTGACCTTTGACTGGCTGCGGACAATTACTGAAAAGACAGTTAAAGACCATTACTGTAAGCAGATCAGGAAGAATGGCAGTCAGTAGAACGCGGTTTTTAGTTTAAATGCTGCTCCACCCACTTTTCATCAACACACAGGACAGTCCAAAGGGGTACTGCTGGCTACCTGTTCCACAAAACTCAGTCTTGTCAGGTCACTCCAGGGAGCCTAGTTAGCTCCAAACACATCCACACTGGGGAACTAGGTCAAGATATTGAAAACCATAACAGCTCAGTCAAAAACCACGAAAGTAAAATGGCATTAGCAATTACAGAGCCCTACCAAAATAGTCACCTTCAAAAACCAAGCCAATGGTAGCGGTCCACAGACACACGGACTGCTACCATGGCTAAAAACAAATGGCATTTACATTAAGTTTTCTGCACCCGCACCCCTCCAACTAAATATGATGACCTCTGAGGGGGGGAGGCATCTTTGGGAAGGGGAGAAACCTTGGTGGGGGGGAATCATTAAGGATGGAAGGGGAACCAGGCAGGAAAACTGGGGGCAGAAACAGTACACACATAGTTCTGGGGGGGGGGGGACAAACAAACAAAAAAATAAAATAAAATACATAATCATAAGTTCTGGAACCTAGAGTCATATCCCAGTCCACAAATGTTCTGTCACCCTCCACTGCTTCTGGCACTACCCTCTGTGCCACAGAAGCTGCTAGGTGGCAGGCCACCTGACAGACCCTATATCCTCTTCCTCCATATAGCAAACAGCTACAGGGATAGTGCTATTCCTACCTGTGCTATACTATCCTTGTAGCTGTTTTGTCTTTTACTATTCTGACAATGCGATTTTGATGGTGTTATTCTTGTTTTGCTATTTTCACCTGGTACACATATGGCAACTGCAGGCAGACAGGAAAGAATGCTTCACTTAGGCTTCACAGTCCTCTCGCCTAAACCTCATGACTGGAGTTTCTTATACCATAATAGACATCCCTCTGAGGCCTTAGTAACTTATGGAGTCACTAGTGAGATCCTCTGAGCAATGCATCGCTCCCCCTTTCATTTTTTCACTGCTTTTGGCTTATGTAGCATTATTGTGCTTTTTTCATTACGTGCTTTAAGTTTCTTTTACTGCTGTTTGTATTAAATTTTCATTTTTTCTTTGTTCACATTGAGTACTCCAGGTAGCCTCATCTGCACCCCCAGAGTCTCCTTCAGTATTTCAGGGTGGTACTGTTTATACAAGCCGTTCATTTCTTCTGCAGTAACCCTTACTACACAATTCTTAGATGACAATTAAGGAGTTACATATGCTTGAATGGCATATCATACAGCTGTATACCTATTGCTCAGAGATACAGTAGTGCCTTGTCCTCACTATATCCTTGGTAGCTGAATAATTATTATGTGACAGGGTACTTTGGATGGAGCCCATTTCTCTTTCTGGTTACATAGAGTAGGTGAAATTAACAATAAGTAGGGACTGGTGCTTCAGAAGTACTGTTAGTTTACTCAGATTAAATGTTGGTATTCACTGCAATTCTACTTTAGTTTCTTTCTGTGGTTTCCACAGGTGTTGGTGGTGGTCTCAGTGAAGTAACTGCCAGGAAACATCAGATGTACAAAATGTACATCTTTTTTAGTTTCTTTTTCCGTTACTGCAACTTTTTTTTCCAAACAATTGCTGCTAATACTTGTACTGCTTGGTGGCATGCTCTTTTATACCTTTTAAGGGAACACATTCACTTACAAAATGTAAAAATGGACGTGGGTAAAATGTTGGAGGCTAGTAAATTTGAATGAGCATAGGGAAATAGTGATAGCTAACATGGTGTTCTGTGTGGGGGGGCTCTTCATATAGTAATTTATTATGTTTTTGATGAAGTAACAAGAAGGATACTTGTGGGGATGCTCTAGATGAAAAAAGTTATGATTTTTGCAATGCTACTGACAAGGTATCCATTGGGAGGATGGCATACACCATCAGTCAGTATGGAATGGGGGAAGGGGGACCAATTAGTAAGGAATGAAAAAGTGTTTACTTATCAAAAGGGAGATAGCCGTGATAGCGACAAATGTCTCTGTGCGAGGCAGTGGTGATTAGTGGGGCTCCAAAGGCGTTAATTCTGTGTTTGTTCTGTTTAATTTATTCATTATTGATCTAGACCAAGGGACTAGTAGCCATTTAGTCATGGTTTCAAATGTCCCAAAGCTAGCGGGGGAGGCAGCAGTGGAAATAACTATGTACTGTATATTTGCAGCAGGACCTGATAATTAGGGTGTTAGTCAGGCAGATGATAGATGCTGTTTAGTCTGAAGAAATGCAAGTAATGCGCCTAGGGGCCAGAAACAGAAAATGGCCTTACAAACCAAATGGTACATCACTGGATATAATAGAGCAGGAGATGGACTTGGGGGAATTATAGACTCATCTTTGAAACTACCCAAACAGCGCTTGACAGTAGCAAACAAGGCCAACAGAATGGTAGGTTCCTTTAGGTCTAGTGGTTTGAGCACAAGGTTGGGAACTGGAAAATCATAAGTTCACACCTCACCAGTGTCAGAAACAGAACGAGCTACTTATCCTCTCAGTACTCCAGTTCACCCAATTGTGGAAATGGGTAAATGATGTACACCACTGAAAATGAGATATCACATTTCAGCTGGCATCTCCTGTGTAAAAAATGTTGTAAAACAAAAACAAATGGGATATACAGTGTGTGTGTATATATATATATATATATATATATATATATATATATATTATGGTAGCACGGTAGTGCTACCATAGTTAGGGTTGAGGAGCCATTTACATTTTAAACCCAAAATTTTGCACCTTAATAACTTTGCAACCGTTTGACGGATTTGCCTGAAATTTGGAATACATGATCAAGACCCATATGCCTTGGGATCTGTCAAGTTTTGTACCAGTTGGATACACAGATATGGAGTTATTAAGCATGATCTGCACGTGCATTTACGCTTTTTCTGGAATTCTACGGTTGTGCCTACTGGTCGCACGGTTTCCGCGACCGGCCCGAAATCTTCAGGGAACGTGTGGCCAGGGTCCCCGATGTACCTTTTGAAGATTTTGTGAAAAAATATTAAACTGTTCAAAAGTTATGGCAGTCCAAACTTCTGTTTTTTTCCCATAGGATAACATTACGGCGTTCACCGTGCCTTTGAGGGCCCGTATCTCGAAAACGGTGTGAGATACGGAGTTTTTGTCAAAAAATTATAGCCCCCATATATAAAACTAGCCAGGAAAGTGATAATACATATGACTTTTAAATTTTTTTCTATGTCGTACGGTTACTGAGATAGAAACAATTTACTATTACAACTACTGATTTTTGTGTTCCGAGAGTCATTATTTTGCATACATTCTTTCTACTCACTGTCTTTCTCTATACAGCTTTTGGGGAAAACCAGCCTGTGCACTTACATTACTCTTACCATTACCATTTCTGCTTGCGGTTCCGTACCCGTTTCACTTACCATTCACGTTTACGCCACCATGTGCGTTACCCTTTGTGTTTTCATTTGCAGTTGCATTTCCATTGTTTTTAACATTTCTGTCTACAGTACTGTTCTTCTTTCTGTTTCGCTTTGCGTCACCATGCGCATTACAATTTGCGTTTTCGGGCACAATGTTACAATGTGACAAGACATCACCCCAGCGCTCCCGCCGCTGCATTACATTCACTATTTCTCATTATCATTCGCAAAAAGAAGGCAAATTATAGGCAAAAAAATCTGTTTAATGCATCAGTTAGGGTTGTTCCACAGCGATAAAAGCTCTAACTGTCCTAACTGTCACCCCATTCTCCTGTTCCTCAGCTTCTTTACACATGTGATGGGGTGACACTTAGGGCCGATGACCCCAATGCATACCCTGATTCCAGTTGGGGTGGGTGGGCTGGAGGGGTGCAAAGGGGGTTTCAACCCTAACATCGAATTTCCTCACTTTTGTTGCTGTGGAACAACCCTAACTGATGCATTAAATGGAGTTTTTTACCTCTAATATATATATATATTTTAAAGTTGTGTGGCAGTACCACTACAGTTAGGGTTGAGTAGGCTATTTAACATTAAACCCCTAACTTTGTACCTTAATTGCTTTGCCCGCGTTCAACAGAATTGTCCTAAATTTGGTATGCATGGTCTTGGGGGCAAGGTGTCTTGAACTGTTAAGTTTTATTCCAGTTGGATCTGTAGATTCTGGACTTTTTACTTTTTTTCATTGCCTACAGCCCAGATGTTTTGGAATTTTGTTTTGAAATTTTCAGGTTAGAAAGGACTTACCACAGAATTATGCTTTTCATTGGTTTGGTGAAAACATATTAATCACTTCCCAATTTATAGGCATTTGAAATGTTGGTTTTGAGCATGCTCAGTAGGGTCTTTTGGCTAGATGTTTAATATGAAAGAAGAATTTGGCCATAAGAAAGATGATTTCTTTTCATGGGGAGGCATCCTCTTTCATGACAGAAAATTGCTCTTTTGTATGGCAGCCAGCTTGTTTAATTTTTTTCAAGAAAATGTTTTTTGAAAAGCCATAAAAATTATGCCCTGCGGAACCCATTAAGCTGAGATCTGCACCTAGTGTTTTGAAAAATAACCTCTAAATATGTTTTTTTAACATTTAAAAATCCTCTTTCATAAGACAATTTTCTTCTTTTGAATGGCTAATGAAAAAGGAATAAGGCCATACCAAAGAAGATTTTGGACTTATTTTTTTCTGAATCTTCTTTAATATGAAGGCATCTTTCATGAGCTCACAAAAGTCTCACAAAAGGGGACTGGTTCTCACGAATGAAGATTTTGGACATAGCTGTTCTCTAAATCTTCGTTATGAGCACATGAAAATCTCATGAAAGAGGATTGGTTCTAACAAAAGAAGATTTTGGACTTTGATTTTTTCACATTCTTCTTTTGTGAGGACCAATTCTCTTTCGTGTGCCACAAAAATCTCACAAAGTAACATGATTTCTTACAAAAAAGGATTTGGGACCTAGTTTTTTTCACATTGCAACTTTAACAAGTCTTAACTCTGTTAAGTTTTAGAGTTAAGGGGCAATCTATATATCAAGAAAAGGTCCCAATGAGTACTAAAAGACTTACACAAATTATGCCCCCACAAATTTATGGAGTATACAGAACACCCCAAAATTAACTCCAAACTTCCCCATGGTGCCAAATCCACAATTTAGGTCTGATAATCAACAAAAAGGCATCACATCTGTATCTTCTTTTGTACTGTAACCATACCAATTTCAGACAAAAATTTACCAACTTATGCCTAAAAAACAGCAAAACACATTTTTGACCATATACAATCAACTGCCAGGCGTTAAGAGGAACACTTTATATATATGTTTTTTTAAGCAAGCCTGATAAAAGAAAATTATAATGAAGCACATGAATTGCTTTTGAGATTACCAGATTATCTTACAAAAATATCACAATTCAAAAATCAAAATTCCCATAGGATAACATTATGACTTTAACAAGCTATAAAGATGTCAGTCTTTGAAGTTAATGGACAATCAATACATATCAACAAAAACGTCTCAATGAGTACTACAGGACTGTCACACAATACCCCCCCCAAGAATGCAGACACAGAAGTTCAGGTCCATCAGGGCCCTGCACTTCCTGGAGGGATCTGCATGAATGAAGATACCATTCTACTATCTCAAAAAGAAAGGAAATTCTTTGCAAAAAACTTTGTTAATACACCAGTTAGGGTTCACATTGAAGTGACAAAAGTAGGAAAATGTGGTGTTAGGTTTCCTAACCCTAACTCTCCACCCCAACCCCCTCAAACAGCAAAAGGAAAAACAGGGTTTTGGCTGTCCTGAGTCTTGGCAAATCAGTGGTGAGGTGTTCCTTGGGATTCTCAACCCTAATGCTCACCCCATTCCCTCAGCAAACAAGTTCAGATGTGGTCTATTTTGTTCAGCAACGGCCCACAGGTTGTTGGCAACATTTTCACCACCACTGACCTGGGCACCCAACACTGCTGCTGGTGGCATGGCTTATCTTTTCAGCCAAGGCCACCACTCCCTCTGTCTCTATACCTTTACACACTGAAGCTTCTCTGCAAGACAAGATTTTTCACAACCCCTGACTGGGTGCCCAACACTGCTGCTGGCAGCAAAACCTTCTTTTTCAGCTGTGGCCACCACTCCCTCTGTCTCTATGTCTTTCCACCCTGAAGCTTCCCTGCAAGGCAAGATTTTTTGCCACCCCTGACCGGGCACCCAACACTGCTGCCTGCAGCATGGCTTGCCTTTTCAGACACTGCCACTACTCCCTCTGTCTCTACACCTTTCCACGCTAAAGCTTCCCTACAAGGCAAGATTTTTCACCACCCCTGACCAGGTGCCTAACACTGCTGCCGGCGGTGCAGCACTCTGTCTTTACACCTTTCCATGCTGAAGCTTCCCTGCAAGGCAAGATTTCTTTCCACTCCTGACTGAGCACCCAACATTGCTGCGGGCAGCGTGGCTTGCCTTTTCAGCCATGGCTGCCACTCCTTCTGTCTCTATGCCTTTCCATGCTAAAGCTTCCCTGTAAGACAAGGAATGGTGAATAGCTGTAGATCTTTCTTCATTTTTTTAGACTTTGGTGCATCCACGCCACAACTCCTGATTGGCTGTCTCCTCAGGACTGAATACCCATGGCCTTCTAAGTTTCTACTTGCTCAAGTGAAAATCGGAGACCAAATTTTCCAACTTTCTAAACTGCTGCTACTTGTCTATTGTTACTCGGGAGAAATTTTGTACTGTTGGGGTTTTGAAAGTTATGTGCCCTGAATTTTGTTTCATCTGCCAATCAAACCTACTGCTAGGAATAAGTTGTATCTTTATCTCTTTTTAGTGTTTAATTTAATTTGCACTGTGTGGAATGTATCTGGGGTCTTCCTCAATCATTTGCTTCTCTCCTACCTCACCCCTCTTTCTTATGGTAATCTTGCTCACCTTCTCTTCTGCTCCCCCTCTAAGGTTTCCACGGCTACAGATTTCAGTCTAATCTTCCCTGTCTCTGACCCCCTGCTGCTTCCCATCTCATCACTGTCTACCTGCACCCACTGATCCCTTCACTGTTTTTATACTGTTGCCTCTTTCCTTCCCCCTCAGATTTTTCACCTCCCCTGAACAGGTGCCCAACACTGCTGCTGGTAGTGCAGCTTGCCTTTTCAGCCACGGCCACCACTCCCTCTGTCTCTATGCCTTTCCTTGCGGAATCTTCCCTGCAAGGCAAGGTACAGTGAATAGCCACAGATCTTTCTTCATTTTTTCAAACTTTGGTGCATCCATTCTACAACTCCTGATTGGCCTTCTCCTCAGGACTGATTACCCATGGCCAATCAAGTTTCTACTTGCTTGAGTGAAAACTGGAGACAATTTTTCCAACTTTGTAAACTGCTGCTACTTGTCTATTGTTACTGTGGGAAGAAATTTTCTTCCACCCAACCCTGACACTCTTTAAATTGCCTTTTCTTTGCTAGACTCCCCGCACCCTGTGTGCTTCTATTAAAGTGGCCACCTCATAAAGTGGCTTCACCCATTTATTTTTTACTGTAATTCACCCACTTTTATTGTGCCACGTTACCTCTCACGCTCCCCATACCGTATCTTTTCTTTATTTTTTCCACTGGTGTTTAACTTATTGCTACAGCTGACTGATTAATTTCGATAGTTGCTCAGTCCTCCCATTAGTTTTCTTATTCAGTTATTTTTAACCACCTAAGGTACCTGGAAAATCCTCAAGAACTATTTCTTTAGTGGTCACTTTTTGCAAATATATAACTAAAATGAATCCACACCCAATCCTCCTTGTGATGGCCTCCATGACTAGCCTGCTACTGGCTATGGACTTTTGTGCCTCAATACTTGCTGTGGATCAACAAAGCCTATGCTCCTTTTTCACCACACACAAACTCTCTGATCACCCACCCACAGTGGTCTGGTATGAATTTACTCTTATGAGCTCAGCCATATTTGCATTACTGTTAAACTATGGGCTTCATTTACTTGGCCTATTTATACACTCCCTTACCATCCAGGTTCCACGCTGGCTGCCCCCTACCTGTCCTCTCCTTTCCCTTCTATGCCTTGCTGGAGATGTAGGAAGCAACCCAGGTCCCATAAACATCCATATCAATCACATTGACATCCCATGGGCAAGGCCAACCAGCCTCAGAATTGCCCACCTGAATGTCTGTAGCATCCCATTAAAGTTCCCTGAGCTTGAGGCGTGGGTATCTCTGTAAAAGCTGCATATGATAGGTCTGTCTGAGACCTGGTTGAAACTGTACCACTCTGATGCCTCATATCAACTTCATGGTTACTCCCTCCTATGCCTGGACCGACAAGGAAAAAAGAGGTGAGGGTGTGTGGCACTGTAGGTACAAGATCACATCACCACCACCACCATCAGTTGCTCAACCTCAACCTCACCTAGTGAGTGGCTCCTCTCTGACATAACCCTGGGTGTGTCTCAAAAATTCTATCTAGGTTGCTGTTATAAACCCCCTTCAGGAAGAATCCTGGGCCTATCCAATTTCCTAGATGGTTTAGTGTGCATGGCACCCTCATGAGATACCATTATACTTGAGGACGTCACCCTTAACTGGTTAGGTGCTCCTGAACTAGATTACGCAAACCTACTGAAAGTACATAATCTGGAGCAAGTCATCTCCTCCCCTACCAGACACAACTCCCACTCATTACACCACACCATCCTTGACTGGATTGCCACAAATCAAGTAGACTTGGTCCTCCAGGTGGGAACAATGTCTGACTCGATTAGTGACCATACCCCAACTTACCTCATTCTGACCACCAAATCAAATTGACCTCCCCCAAACTCCTGTCATTCAGAAAGTTTAACTGCCAGCACCATAAATCTGTCCTCAGAGATGTTTGGGCTATAAATTGGTCTAACCTCTACCTACCCAACAACATTTCAGCTGCAGTTACTTTCTTTACTGCTGCCCTCCAGAAACTACAGGACATATATTTCCCTCTCACAACCAGAAGGGTTAGAGGGGGGCTGCACCAGCTGGCTATCCAGGGAACTTATGGCCTTAATGAAAGACAGGGATAGTAAATGGAAAGCATACAAGGCATCCCCTTCCCCCAGCTCTGGAATGCCTATAGACAACTGCACAATACCTATAAACAGACTGCCAACTCGCTCAAGTGCAAATGTTACATTAAACAACAGAGTAACAACTTTGGAAATCCTCATAGTTTCTTGGCCTCCACTGTGTCCTTTATAAACCCTAAGACCAACAAACAAATAACCCAACTCACATTCCCCACAGGCCCCATCTCTGATCCCACTGAGACTGCAGACACGTTTAATACTAAATTCACTGACCTATCCTGCTATCTCAGTAAACTCCCCCCCCTCAGCCTACCCCAGGCCTGAATAAACAACCAAACCACTTCCCTTCCTCCATTTATACTGCCCTGCCCCCCCCTTTCCACTTCAGAGCTGTTGGTCAAAGTGTCACTAACAAACTCCTGAAGACTCTCCCAGCCAGAGGAAGCCCTGGTAGTGATGGACTATACCCTGCATTTCTAAAACTTATCTCCCCAGCCATTGTCAAACCCCTTACTTTCATATTCAACCTCACCCTTTCATCATCCACTGTGCCTGATTCCTGGAAGTACGCACACGTGGTACCAATTTTAAATCTGGTGATCCACTCTCCCCCCTGATAACTACAGACCCATCTCCCCTCCTCCTCCACCTAAGTAAACTGCTGGAAAAATTGTACACTACCAACTATTTGAACACCTAGAAAAATATAACCTCTTATGTCCCCTCCAGCATGGTCTCTGCGAGCATCACAGTACCTCCTCTGCTTTGGCCCTTTTCTCCAACCACATTCTTAGAAACATGGACATGGGCAAGGTCACAGGTGCCGTATTCGTGGCTTTATCGAAGGCTTTTGACCTTGTTGACCACCATCTTTCCCTCACCCTACTTCACTTTGGCTGCTCCCCTGAAACTGCTGCATGATTCCGTAGCTATCTCTCCAGGTCTCAGTCTGTCATTATAGGTAAAAAGTCCTCTACTACCCTGCCTGTACACACTGGAGTCCCCCAGGGCTCTATACTTGGCCCTCTACTTTTTTCCATGTTTATTAATGTACTCCCTGTGGAAAGCCTGAACTGTAAGGCACTCCTCTATGCAGATGACCTAGTCCTCTACCATAGTGATAAATCCCTTGATTCCATCTCCTTCACCCTCACACTAAATTAAGGCTCCGCACATAAATGGTTCATCTTCAGCAAACTCCTAGTCAATGAAAAGAAGACAAAATCTATGCTCTTTGGCACCAAGGCTTTCCTTGCCAAGGTCACCAAATCCACCTCTTTCCTCCTTGTTCTCACCCCAGCAGCTCCCCCTCGAAAATGTCCCCTCCTTCAAATACCTAGGTGTTACCCTCGACCCTTCCCTTACCTTCTCTAAACATATCAACAACATTGTGTGGAGAATCCATCATAAGTTAGGTGCTGCCTACCAACTCAAACAACTTCTGTCTGCTAATGCCTGCCTTGCTATCGCGCAAGGTAATCTATTTCCTCTCCTTGACTACTGCTCCCCTGTCTACTCCTTCATGTCCTCTACACTATGCTCATGACTAAACACAACTTACAATTCCATCTGTCTCTTTGTTCTTCAAGCCCCCTACTCCATCCATCACTGTGCACTCTACCAGTCCCTAAGATGGCTCCCACTACAATGCCATTTTGACTATGCCATGGGCTGCTTAGTTGATAATTTGCTCAGGAGCAACCATCTGTCCCCTACTCTTTCCTGCTAACAGGCAGGGTAGCTTCTAGGAGTCTCAGGGTATCCTCTGTCCCTCCTCTGGAAGTACCATGCATCTCTACAGTCATGGGTAGTAAAGCTTTTTCCATCTCTGCCCCTTCCCTATGGAACAGACTCCCATCGTCCATCCACTTGTCCACCTCTCACCTGTCCTTCAAAAAGAACCTAAGAGACTGGCTTCTGACTGAAACCACTTGTAACTGCTCCCCATACAACACTAGGGCCCTCTAACTGCCCATGCACTTGGACACACTGTTTCACTACTTGACCCACCTCCCAACCCCCTGCTTTTCTCACCTCTGTTTTTCTTATGTCATTTACTCCCTAGTATCTTAATGCACTTCTGCACTTTTGCTGTCTGGTCCTGTCTTGCTTCTCCTAGTAGTCTATGAAGCGTGGCTGTCTGAATCTGCACAGTCTTTTGTTTGGGCATCTGGCATTATCATGAAATACCACATGCAATGACATGTAACTACTGGCTGTTACTAGTACCACTACCATTTCTGAAATAACATGTAACTACTGCTCTTTTGTACTTTTTGCTATTGTTGTTTAATTTCCAGCTAGTATTGTACATATTGTTTCATTACCTCATGCTGAAGTGCATTTGTATCCTGTATGTCTGTATTTTACTGCTGCTAAATCATGTTAGTGCCACCTTGTGGCCCGGGTCATGACTGAAAATGGTCCTTAGGATCAGCTCACTTACCTGGTTACCAAACACATAAATAAATAAATAAATAAATAAATAAACATGTGGGGAGACATAGTTTTGTATGTTTCAGGACTATATCAAAATGGGGTGAACATTTGGGTTGAGAACCCCAAGGAAGACCCCACCACTGGTTTGCCAAGGCTCAAGACAGCCAAAACTCTAAAGTTTTTCCTTTTGCTGCTTGGAGGATGGGGTCGGTAGTTAGGGTTGGAAACCATAATACCATATTTCCCTACTTTTGATACTTAAATGTGAACCCCAGCTGGTGCATTAATGCAGTTTTACAAAACAGGAGATGATATGCCACTATTTAAGGCGATGGTTAGAAAACGTTGCAAAGGTGATTGGGGGCCAGAAAACTTGATGTATGAGGACAAGTTTGAACGCCTGTGGTTCTTCTTCATAGAATAAAAATCTAAACTGAGTGGGAATATCATGGAGTTATTCAAAATCACAAAATTTGTAAAAAAATAGAATGTGAAAGCAGAACCAGCAGCATAGGTACATGTTTTATTAGAACTAGTCTGCCCGCTAACCTTTTCCTATTGCAGCTGAATGGAGAAGTGGGTGGTGGCCTGTGCTATTAGGAAAGCTTTGGGAGGTGGGAGTCGGTAAAGTTTTATGGCCCAAAATCAGTGAGAGGAGTGGCTTCCTATTTATTGTTGTTGCTGTTTATACCAGACTGTCAGGATGGCATTGGTTGTAAGCATCAGTGCACATAAGAGTCATGTGTGTGAGTGGCAAACCTCTGAAGAACATGATGATAAAGCTCTCAGGAATGTACCTTTGAAGCTCTCCACTTTTATCTACAGGCCTAACAGAGACTCTTGCTTTCTAGCAGCAGTGTCACTTATGTCTCTGGGCTTGGAATTACCATCTTTCTTATGGCAGTGCTGCATACATTTCTGGACACAACAGACCTTTTGCTTTCATGAGACAGTACCAGTTGCATTCCAGCCCCAGTGCTAAAACTGTTAAGTTTCAGCTGCACAAAACATGACTGCTATAACTGTGCTGCCATCTGTAGGTAAGAGTTAGAGTTTTGCATGCTGTTAAAACTAAGTGGGAGCTTTTCTGTCTTAAGTCAGGTAAGACTGAACTCTTTCACGATGTGTCTTCAAAGACACAGAATCATTGGACTCAGCTGAGAGTGGTTTACAAAAGGTTGCAGGATCAGAGCTTCCAGGCTCATCTCAAGTTCCCAGCTCAGTTTAGGGTTAAGGCCCTGGGTCATAGTCATCTTTTCACTCATCCAGAGAACAGTAGCAGTTTTGTTAACAAATTAAAACAATCTATGGAGACGGTCACCCTCTGGGACAGTGAGAAACAGCTGTTCAGAAAGGACCAGTATAATTTCTCTTGACAGCACGCTGGTTCTAGTTTAAAGTCCCAAAGTACTTCAAAGTTCTTCTAAGTGCATGCTTTCTGAATTTAAAGGCTACGCCTGTGGTTTGGTGGATATAGTGGATTACTCATGCCATGCTCCTCAGCCTACGTATGGGACCATGATCAAGTGTCCTTTTGACACTCATTTTTCTTGCTTCCTGTGTGCAGCTGCAGTTTTTCAGTTATGTGACCATTCCCTTCTCTGCTGGCATTCCAGACTATTTCTATTTTGACTTTTTGGGTGCATCCTTGCTTTTTTCCACTGAACCTTAATTATTCATGTATTTGTTTGGTATTAACTTTTTCCATTCCTTCGTTTGTTGCTCTGCTTTGGCAATTTAGATACTGCATAAAAGCAGCAGCACAGTACTTTCCTGGATCTTGTCTTTCACTTCTAATGCTAGTAAAATTATAGGCATAGTTGGGAGGGCTGGGTATCCAAACCCCCCAACCCATAATTAAAAAAATCTTTTTTTTTTTTTTCAATTTACATTTGCTTTTTCTTATTTAAGAAAAACATGGGGCTCTACCTATACTCATCAGTCTCCCCTGAACTGTGCTTTTTTACACTACTGAATCACTGCAGAGAGTACTTAACCAACCGCAGTGATGGAAAATACAAGGCAGAGTTCCCTGTAGTCTTATGTTACTTTAATGTTCCTACTAGCAGCATTTTTTTGTAATTTGTGTACAACTCTTCTTGTACTGCTGAGTGGTTTCTTTCTCTGCCTTGTAGGACTGGCAGAGATGCTGCAAATTTTGCATGATTATTTAATATTCTTGTTTGAAACAACTGCCCATTGAGGCAGGTCTCCAGCTTCTAAAGGCTCTTTCATGCTTTTCCAAGCTGGTGACATGCCTTTGAGCTCTGGGCCTGACAAGGAGATCCAAAGCTATGTGTTTTAAGGTTTGACAGTATTTTTGAGCAGGTATGCCACCTGCTGTATGTCAATGGTAATACCTATATAGTTATCTCTAGAGGTGTTGAACTGTGCTACCTTGAGTCTTATTTATTTAATTATTTAATTATTTATTTAGTTATGACCTAAGCATTACAACCCTTTGAGTCAGAGATTCATTTGCAAAAGCTCCACATCATGCATAAATGAGGACAGGTACATAGTATACCACAATACAGAATACAGACTACAGTACTGCTGTACTAGAGAATACAACACTTAAAACAGAGGCAGAGGATAAATAATACATACAAAAGGCAGCACCAAAGGTGTGAATATTTGAATCATATATTGGAGACACAAATTAACAAGTCTGTGTGTGTTTTTTTGTCAGTCAAAAGTAAGTACAGGGTGCAGTGATATGTTGCCTCTATAGTGAAGAGTATTGATAACTGAGAGCCGAAAGTTTAGAGCAGAGACTTGAGGAGTGGAATTACCAAGGACTGAGCTGAGGTTTGATCAGGAGGCCAGGGACTGGAATGACTGGATGGGGAGCAGAAAAGATGAAAGAATGAGAAAATAAGAGTGCAGCTGCCGAAGACTGTTGGACTCCTATATGAAGGTGAGGAATGCTTGACTAAGTATCTGAATAGTGGATCACTCAAAGAAGAAGCAAAGGACACTGGCAAGGTAACTGCTTTCTAACACCTGGATTTCAGGAGGATATAATAGGTAAGAAAGGGACTGTGAGAATATGAGGATCCATGTTACCACAGACAGATTAATCCCTAATAAGTCAGAACACATTTTTACAGGAAAATCCATTACTATAACAAATAAGGAGACTAGAGCTGTCAAATCAAGGACATATTCATTTAATAGATCCACCGTATAAGATAACCGATAATATAAAAAATGTTTAACTTCTGAGGTGTCGAATGATAATAGAAAAGGAAAGGAAGCAAATATGTAACAGAATAAAATGGAACAAACAAAGAAAACGAGAAAAGAATAAAAGTAAAGATCAAGTCGGGGAGCAAAATATACAAACAGTATACATAGCAGCTACTATAATAGCACATAAAATTGCCTCAAAGTCATTTTTAAATTACTTCAAGGTGTTTATTTCTCCCTATATAAACATACTAAATTAAGAGTTCCCCTCAGAAATCTGTAAAATCTTTTTTATCCCAAAATATAGGGGAGGGAGAATTGCTAGCCTGCTGACAAAATGGCAGCTTATGATTCTGGCTCTGCCATCCTCTGGTCACATCTACAAGCATCCTACTACCATTGCAATTGTGGCAGCTCTACACTTGGGAGCATACTCTCCAGTGACAGCTAAGCTCTATTTCAAGCCTTTCCTTTCTTGGTTTGGCTAAGTCAGAGGCCACAACGCTTTGACTTTCTGTTTCACAGTATTACTTGGGCCTACCTCTCTATTTCAAGCCTTTCCTTTCTTGGTTTGGCTAAGTCAGAGGCCACAACGCTTTGACTTTCTGTTTCACAGTATTACTTGGGCCTACCTGGAACTGGAGTGGGGCTAGATCTAGAGGATGCAACTGCTCCCTCAGACACATAGCATATTTCTGTGATGCTCTTCCTGATTTTTAAGGAAACCATAGTCTTGAAGAGCACTGCTGCACAAACCTCCCAGGATCTTGCTGCGATCAGTGTCAGACTAGACATTGTAGAATTCATGGGCACATCAGTGGAAACACAGGCCAACCAGCATCTAGCTCAACTGCAGGAATAGAAGAGACAAATACATTATTTAAGGGACAAACTCAATGGCTTGGAGTACTAGGCCAGACAATCCAGTGTCTGGTTCATTGAATTCCCAGAGAGACCCAAAGGCAAGGACACAATTCGCTTTCTGTAAGACACTGTGCCAGCCATCCTGAACACTCCCAGTTGCCCTCCATTGGAGAAAGTGAGGGTGCACCACACTCTGGCCCCCATAAAGCTGAAAGTATGGCCCAGACAAGTCCTGGTCAGATTTATATGTTTCCCAGCTAAGTAAAATCTTTTCCATCTAGTGAAGGAGCAGGGCCCTATTACATGGCAGGGCTGCCCCGTCAACTTCTTTCAGGGCTATTCAGCAGATCTGTCAAACTGCTGCAAAGACTACATGGGGTTACAGCTCAAACTCACAGCACTAGACCACCAATATTCCTTGCTGTAACCTGCTCAGATGAGGGTACTACACAATGGAATACCACAGACTTTCGATTCTTCAATGGCTGTGTCTTAGTTCTTGCAGCAGCACTACCTGGGTCACCCTGTAGTACCAGGGAATTCTTTCTGCTCTGCAATAACTCTCCACTGTCAACTGATGGATGCAACCCATCCCTCCTCACCAGATTGTGTGGCAGGCGGTGGCTGATCAGGACTTGTCCCCACCCAATGCTGCTCCATGGTCCTCTGTAAATGTACTAGAGGTTGGCACCATGCTCACAGCTCAACTGCTAAGGGGCTCAACCTGCAGCAACCCCACTCCCATAACTGCAGTAAAGAGTCCAGATCTCTAGCTTCCTCAGATTATGTGGCGGGGAACCCCCTCCATCTGAATTAGTTTGATGTGCTGAGTGCAGTTTAGCCTGAGGTGGAAAAGACCACCTCAGCCTCAGCCAGTTAACTGCCTGTTTCTGCACCACCAGACCTAGCACTCTCCAGGATGGATGTTGCAGCAATTGTCCCTTTCCCAGCAGGTTGCTCATCTAGTTCAGATTCTCCAGTTAAGCCTCCAAAACCTGTACAATCAGCAGGCTGAACTGCACATGCCTACTCTGTTATCGCAGGTACTGATCAGTTGTTCTGTTGCATAAGCCATTCAATCTCTCCTCTCTGATGGTCTCATTTTCCACCTATGGGACATTCTTACGAACACAGATTAGGGGAGCTCAACATGTACTCCCTGGAACAGTGCAGAGATAAGTGGGACATGATTGAGACATTCAAGTACCTAAAGGGTATAAACAGGGTCCCCACTCAGGAGCTCTTTCTCATTAACATCTCCATGAGAACAAGAGGCCACAACATGAAACTGAAGGGGGGTAGATTCAGAGGCAACATGTGCAAGTTTTTCTTCAAACAAACAGTGGTTGATCCATGGAATGGCCTACCTGCTGAAGTTATTGAATCCAAAACAGTATGGGGATTTAAATCAGCTTGGTATAAGCACAAGGGGACAGTTACAAAAAGTAAATGAATAGGGGGTAGGATATGGGCAGACTAGATGGACCTTTAGCCCCATCTGCCATCACTTTCTATGTTTCTGTGTTTCCATCCAGTGATGGTGTGGAGTCAGGAATGATAGTCCATCTGGGCCTTTTGTTTTTTTAAAGGTGTTCATTGGCAACAAGTGCTGGCCTGAGAGACTTTCTTACTCTCCTTCTAGCTTTGAGAGGCCTTTTGGTTTTCAGGAATCGGTATGCCTTTTGTTCTTCTGTTATCTGGCATGGTTTGTTGGCAAAGGCTTTCTCAGTCCACGAGAAAATGACCTGTTCATATTGCTGCGTTTTGAATGTACTTGCTTGCTGCCATTTCAGGGTTCACACGTGTTCTGTTGTTATTCTGCCCCTGCTTGCAATGCAATGCCCACAGAGTTACAATATTTTTCCTCCACAGATTGAGGGCTATTGGGATAGAAACCCCTTTTCCTTGACAGTTATTTTATGTCAGCCACATTGGGAGGGATATGGAGGATCTGTTCCTATGTTATGTTCCTAGATGCCAACCTCTTTGGATGCAGTGTTTTAACCCCCTTTTGGTGTGGTTGCAGTGCTGTGGGACTGCTTACTCTCTTGTGTGTAGCTTGTATAGCTGGTGGGGGGACCTGGATATTGTGGCCATTACTAAGTCATGGTTCATAGCAGGGTTTTAAAGAATTGATTAGCAGTTTTTTTCTTGGGACAATACTAACTGTACAGAAAGTATTTATATAGGATTTCTAGAAGTGTTATGTATGTTAAACACAGTGAGACAAGTGCTATACATTTTTACAATGTTTTAGCACTTTTATGAGCAAAACGCTAATCAATTTTTAGAGTTAAATAAAACCCTGCATAGGAAGACACAACTGGGCCATGGCCATACCAGACTACACTCAGTTCAGAAGGATATGGAGTGGAGGAAGGGAGGAAGGATTGTGTTGCATGAAAGGACGGCTATCAAGGGGATGGAAATGCAAGAGTACTGGGGGAAAGGAGGAGCTGGAGGTACTGCAGGATACTTTGAAGACTCCTCTGATCCATCCCTTCCTGCTTTGCTACAGAAAATGTCATGACTGTGCTACCCTATAAAAGGAGTGTAGCATGGGGTGGTTGGGGATGGGGGTGTTTGGCTGGACCTTTCCCCTGCCAAAAAAAAGAACCACAGATGAAAGAAATAAGGAGGTAAGAGCAGAAACAATCAGCCAGCAACAAATGCAGTAGCCCTGAAAGCTTATTCTAATGATAGATAAGACGGTAACACCTGTAAAGCACCACCTGTAATGATTTACAGAAGATATACCCTGTAAGAAACACTTTGTTACAGAGAAAAATAAAGCAGTAACAGAAGATATACCTTGCAAAAGACAATTTGAATCCGAAGATTACAGCAGTAATCTGTAAGCACACACCTGTAGGCACACCCTGTAATAATGCAGCAGAAGGTATACCTAGCAACAACAATTTGAATCAGAGAAAAATAAACCAATAAAATGTTAGCAACAAGCAGTAACAATCCCTGTGAGTACAAAAGAAGATAATAACACACAGTAAATCTGCCTAGCCAAAAGAAGCCTGAATCCTTTTCCTTGCTCTGGTAAGGTTCTTTGCTCTGTCCTTACAAGCAACCTAGAAGAAAAGAGCTCAGGTGAAGCTAGGTGCCTTTACCAGCAAACCTAGCCTTCCATCTTATTCCCCCAGCACATGTACCCAGTAGAGAAAATTTTAAAATCACTGCCAAAACATAATTCTGCACAACTGCAATGCCATTCCATGCCAGAGGTGCAAAAACACATTTTGGACAGGATTTGAGAAATGACAGTTGTATTGTTCATGTGGTACTGTGAAAAAATGACTATGCTGAAAATGTGGAGTCAAAATATTAAAAATGACCAAGGCTGCGGGTGTGCATAGAAACATTTCAACAAACGCATGTAAGGCATCCATTTTTAGGAATTGCTTTGCCAAATTTTTAACATGGGCTTTTTGGGACCTCACCCCATGAACAGTGGCACTGTCATTTTGTTAATTTGTCCCAACAGCTGATTTCATGCAATGACTCTGCAATTCTGTGCCACTTGTGAAAAAATATGTTTCAGGCAGGATGTGAGAAATGACAGCTGTACTGCTCATGAGATGGTGTGAAAAAATGCCTATGTTGAAAATTTGGAGAGAAAATATTAAAATTGTCAAAGTTACTTGCATGTGTAAGAAAATGTCAATGACTGCTTGTAACTAAGACTTTTTGGTATTTTACACCGATTTCAACATGGGCTTCTGAGACCCCACCTTATGAACACTGGCACTGTCATTTCATTAATCAATCCCCAAAGGTGATTCCATGTAGTGACCACAAAATCACCTTATGGGCCTGATTAATGAAACAACAGTGACAGTGTTCATGAGGTGGGGTCCCAAAAAGCCCAAGTTGAAAATGTAGTGCAAAAATACTGTAAAATGGCTGAGATATCAACATAAGTAGGTTTGCCTCTGAGGGACAGACCCCATTATTCCAGGCCTGAGGACCCAGCAAGAGGCAAAGGGGGGTAGGGGGAAGGAAGAAAAGGGGGAGGAGTCACAAAAATGATGGTCAGGACAAGAAGGAATGACAGCATGAAAGGGGCAGGATGGGCTTGGGCCAAGGAGGCAGGGGATATGTCAAAGGGAAAGAGAGAGTGAGGACAAGAGACAGAAGGGGTGGGGAAAATAAGGGGTTTATAAGGGGCAGCTCAGGTGAGCTCTCCCTCACTTCATTTGCTAGGACAGGATTTTATTTCAGGTCTTAGCACATTAGACGAAGAGTTCCTAGGAATCGGTAAAGTACAGCAGATTTTTGTTGTAAGGTTTTTTACTGCAACTTATGTGAAGATAATTTTGGCTTAGTGATAAAAGCATAGGCGACTGGTGTGTGTTTTTAGAGAATGTAGCAGGATAGAAGGAAACTAATTTACTATATATATATAGATATATATTTATATAACATAAAGCAAAGGCAAGAAGCATAAGAAAATGTGATATATCCTGTGTGATTGTTAATTTGGGGTGTTTATTTGTGGTAGTGGAGATAGTTGGAAGCCATGCGCATGGTCAATGGTGAGGGAGGCAGCAGGACCCCTGAGTGGTATGGATTGATGGTTTACTCGGGGCAAGCCGTAGAACCGTGAGTCAAACAGGGCCCCTGCATTTTGGTTTCAGGTACCTGGGAAGCTAATTGTGTGGCGGAGAAGCTGGGCAGATTTTGGGCTCGAGAAGGCCAGCGGCATAAGCATTTATTCTTCGGAGTTTCTGGATCCATGGTGTGGGCAAGCAGGCGCGGGAGGGTCTGACAAGATGGGTGATTGGTTCACCTGTGATAGGAGCAGAGCGAGCATTTGTTTAGTGAGCTCATGGCTTTTGAGATTGGGCAAGCAGGCCAGGAGGTGGCTGAGAGGCTGGATGTCTGGTTGGCCTGTGAGCAGGGGCTGCTTTGAAGCAGCAGCATGAGCATTATTCTGGGGAGCCTTCGGCACACTGTGGGAAGGGGGGCATTTTTGGTGGTTCAATGCAGGTGCTGGGGAGCCAGAGCGGGTGGGGGAGTTTTTTGGGCTGGCTTGAGGACAGGCGAGCAGTGCGAGTGGCATAGTCCCAGCTTGCTGGGTGGGGTAAGAAAGCAAGGAAAGGGTAGCATTTTGTGTGGAGAACTGAGGCAGAAACAGGCCCCTTCCACCCCTGCAGGTGGCAGTTGTTCACAGAGGGAAGCGATCTACAGTAAGCAGTAAGGGGAGCCAGGGAAGTGCATCACCAGTCAGCAGGGAATCCCTGTAGGTCAAGAAAATGCTGGTTGGGGGCATTGTGTCAGCAGACTTACCCATGAGGCTGTCAAGGCATTGAATGGGATTTTCTTGGTCAATGCCAGTGAAAAGGGGGCTCCCCTCTTAGCTGGGAGCCATCTGTGGGGCATGCAGTGGGAGCCCTATGAACAAGGGCCTAGCTGAGTTGATCACAGAGGGCCACCAGTGTGGCAAAGCGACTGCAAGGCAGCCATCATTTTGTAGTGTGACTGCGTTGTGGCTGACATTTTTGTAATTGACAGCATGACGGCCGCCATTTTGTAACTGGCCGCATGTTGGCCGCCATTTTGGAAGCGACTACATGGTGGTCTCCATTGTGGCCATGAGCAATGGATAAGTGGGGCACAGAGGCTGTGTGGAGATAGAACCAGGGGCGTAGAGGATGCAGGGGCCTCACACTAATACCCCAGCGACATCAGGGGCTGCGGTTGGCTAATGTTTTAAAATGGAAACTGTAAATATTAAAAGGAGGACAAAAGGACAGCAGCATAATGGGCATATTCAGGGCAAGGCCAAATGAGGAATTTTCAGAGGGATGAGGGATCCAGACCCCCCCAAAAAAAAAATTTTGGACACCAGCCAGAATGAAGGGCCCACGCGGAAAGAAAACGGGAGGGGTGGAAAAATAAAACAACACAGACTGGCGCTGCATGAACTCGGGGTGCACTTGAGTAGGACAAAGGCTACTTGATTTTATCATTACAGAAATTAATACCAGAGGTACAAGAGCTATGAAGGCGAATGCGATGAAACTGATCATGGATTTGGTGGACAGGGCTCACAAGGTGCTGGATACAGTGGATGACTCTGGGGTGGATGCAGCCCCTGGAACAGATTTGAAGAGGAAGAACAGGGCAGGGTCCAGTGGGAAGGGGAAGGGTAACAAGAAGGGAGGCCCCAAGGGCTCCCACCCGGAAAGTGCCCAGGCCCGAACCCACAGGGCCTGAACCAGTCCCGACACCAGCGCCCATTCAAGATGGTATATCACTTCTGGTATGAACCCAGCTTTTGGGCCAGCACTCACTCCTGACCTAGAACCCCAGCCAGGGCCAACCCCAGTTCCGACACCAACGGTACCACAGCCAGTCCCAATGCCAAACCCCCGTGGCCGTTGCCACCCCCATTAGCTCCAGAGCCTGATCACTTACCTGGGCCAGCAAATGTTTCAGGTAATAATAATGGTGCAACAGTTGAAAGCACTATGAAGGAGTATCTGGAGCAATTGTTGTTGGGCGTGGGGGGAGACGGGATTAACAGGTTCCAAAAAGTTTTGGGGGAACTGGAGAAAGGGAAGGCAGCAGAGAAGGCACAGGGGGAAAGTGGCTTGGATAAAGAGGGAACAGAAGGGGAAGGGGTGGGGGTGAGAATAGGTGACTACGTACCTGTTGCCACAAAGGACCTCTTGCCACAAAGGAGAAGATCTGGAAGGCTGAGTTTGTGGACATTTTTGCTTTGATTGACAAGAAAACAGTAGAGCAATATGAAGGAAAAGAGGATTTGGGGAAAAAGAGCTCACCACAGTGGTAGCCTTGGCCAAAAAGTGGGAAGAGCCAAAAGGGCCTACTTATAAAGGGAAAACGTGGGATGCCTGGCCACTGGGTTTTACATTTTACAGTGCAATAATACAGGAGAAAAAACCTGAAATGGGAATTCAGCTGTTGACATACTCCTTGATCATCAAGAATTCATATAAGATAATGGAGGGCATGAATTGGCTACAATATGATGAGAAGTTTAGGACCAGGATGGTGAATTATGGAATGGACTGTCAGTGGGATTCTTAACATAATGACCTGTGGTGGGAGACCATGACGATAGCTGGGGGGGAGAAGGGGAGTGGTCAAAGGGGACCGAGAGATACCAGAAGTGTTGTTTGGGGTACAATAGGGTGTATTGTTCATTTCCAAACTGCAGGTTTAGTCATGCCTGTTCACAATGTGGGGGAAGCCATCCAGTTGTAAAGTACAGATCATATGAGAGTGGCAGAGTGGGCTTGCAGTCATGCCATTCCTTTCAGAGGGCCCAGGGAGGACACAGAGGTGGGCACTGGGATAATACTGGGAGGGGTAGGGGATATGGGGGGGAGGCTGGGGGTTCCAGCAAGGGGGAAGCAATAAGGAGGGAGTTCAAACCTTCCCGATGGCCTGGACCCCATAAGACCAGAGATAGTTGAGAGATGGACCTCTGAATCTCTGAAGGAAGAGGGGTTACTAGTGGGGTACCGCAGGGTTCAGTATTAGGACCGGTCCTCTTCATTGTCTTTATAAGCGACATTGCAGAGGGACTGGAAGGAAAAGTATGTCTCTTTGCAGATGACACAAAGATCTGCAACAGAGTTGATGCACAAGGTGGGGTGGAAAGGATGAGAAGGGACTTGGCAAGGTTAGAGGAATGGCCAAATGTATGGCAGCTTAGATTCAATGCTAAGAAGTGCAAGGTAATGCACCTGGGAAACAAAAACCCAGGGGAAGAGTACACAATGGGGGGTGAGATACTAACAACAACAAAAATGGAAAGGGACCTGGGGGTAGTCATATCAGATGACCTAAAGGTGGGCAAGCAATGTGAGAGGGCAGCAAGGAGGGCTGGGGGGATACTAGGATGCATAGGGAGAGGCATCACCAGTAGAAAACAGGAAGTTATTATCCCTCTGTACAGACAGCTGGTGAGACCCCATCTGGAGTACTGCATTCAGTTCTGGAGACCCAGTCTCCACAAAGACATAGACAGAATGGAAGCTGTCCAAGGAGGGCAACTAAAATGGTGCAGGGTCTGCACCAGAAGACATATGAAGAGAGACTTAAGGAACTTAATATGTATAGCCTCAAGGAAAGAGGAGAGAGGGGTACATGATAGAAACTTTCAAGTACCTCAGGGAATCAACAAAGTCCAAGAGGGTAGCATCTTTCAGAAAAAGAGGTGTGCAAGAACAAGGGGCTACAATTTGAAGATAGAGAGGCAGCTCGAGGTAATTTAAGGAGTATTTTTCACAGAGAGGTTGTGGATGTATGGAAGGCCTTCCAGAGAGGTTGTGGAGTCAAAAACAGTGGTGGAATTCAAGCATGCATGGGACAGACATAAGGCAATTCTGGGGGGGGGGGGTAGGAAGAAGTAGGCTGCTGGTTAACTAGGATCTGCAGCTTATCCATCAGGTAGGGAAATGGGCAGACTGGGTGGGCCAAGCGGTTCTTATCTGCCGTCAAATTCTATGTTTCTATGTTTCTAGTGAGGAGCAAAACTCTGCCTGGCTTTTTTTATCAGGGGTGGTATCATTTGGTAACTGTCTCTGAAGTGTGCTTGATATTTAAGTGTAATTAAGATATACCGTTTTGTGCACACAGTGGTCTGTGTTCCAAGGCTGTACCTACAGAGTGGAGAGTTGCGAGGTTCTCTTGGCTTTCATACCCTAGCTCTGTATGGCACACACATAAGGAATATATAGTAGGCAGCAACCATATGGTGCTCATGGGTCTGGATTGTGCAATATGCAAACAAACAGAGACATACCTGTGTAGGCCACACTACAGAGCACTGCTGGTGGGGCCTGGGACTGGTTCCCTGATGCCCCAGTTCCTCTTACTGAGCGCAATTGGCTGTTGTTGCTGTGCATGTTGCTGTGGTGTCTCCCCATTGACTCTGACCTGTTTGCGGCCCTTTCCCTTGAGTGAGTCATGCTGCAGATGCCTGGGACATGGGTTCACCCATCCCCCTTCCTCATCATCCTGGACTCTGTGTCATCACACTTCTGTGGCTGGAGCTTTGGAGACATGAAACAGAGAAATGGTATGTAAGTGAATGACAAGTCATTGACAGGCACATAAGCTATATACCATGCACACCAGTGTTGCACAAATGGCATGTAACACACAGCTCTGCAAAGCCATGCACAGATACAGAGCCATGGCTGGTATGGTGTTTGACAACACTGGCACTGGCATTCATACAATGGTGTGCATATGAACATGCTGCATGCATGCCTGGTGACCCACATTGTATCACTTCACCTGAAGGCCCCACAGATGGAAATCAGGCATAGTGCACACACACTGCACTACCCATAAACTACCCACTGCAGTATATGTAGACCAGATACAATGCCACGTGTGGCCCATACAAATTGTATCTGTTGATGCATACGGTAGTTACCCATGAATGCTGGCAAAAGGACAACTCCACTATTTCCAGCAGTATATATGATGGTACATGACTCTGTTCATGGAGCGGACACTGCACAGCCCTGTACTATAATATGAAGAACACCATCGTGTACACCCCGTATGCTGCCTCCATCTAGATCCTGACCTATTATCCTGCAAGGCACAGCTGATAGAAGACCCCAGCTAACAGGCCCAAATAATCCTGTCTACCACTGACTGATGGTAAAATCAATTGGTAGGGATTATCATTGCCAGATGGAGTGCCTGAGATACTCATATGTGAGTTCTGAAATCTGTGCCAATTCTACATCTCGCATTAACCCACCCTGTGGGAAGGGGATCTGCAGCTTCTCTTGAGCACAGGTCCAGCATTCTGAATAAGCATGCTTAATTGGGTGGCACACAAAGGGCTGGGGCATATCCATGAAGTCATCCAACAACAGTACTGTCCACACAAAATGCTTAAACAGGACTATGATACTGTACATGATTTGAATGCATAAACACTCTGCAGATCATGCATACATCACAGTCAAATACTGTACAATCACAACAATCAATGCAATATTGCTGCCTTACAGTTTCTATCAGCTGTCAAGGCCCATAATGGTTGTGCACCCCCCCAAACAATTGCAGCCATATGGTTCATAGACAGTGTAACAGATGACATTCCTTGCTTGGCTGTACCATCCAGCAACATGCTGTTCCTGCAGAAGTTGGAGGCACTACTTTTCAAGCTGCGTCACGTCATCCAAGCAGTGCTGGCACTGAGCTGGTGTTCAGTCCAGGCCCTGCACCTGGGAGACCCTTCTGGCCACAGCTTTCCAAACACAGGCCTTCTCAGCCCTGGCAATGTTCCTGGCTATCTGCACAAAGAGCGGTCTCCTTTGATGAGGACCTCCCTCACAAGAGGTAAAGTGCCTGTCTCTCACCCACTCCTCTTCAGGCACCCTGCGCTGTCTTGATATGATTGTTGCTGGCTTGCTCAACACTACTCTTTCTGGACAGTATGCCGTTTTTGATAATAACTTCCAAAAATGATGTGCTGTAGGTGTGTAGCATCCACAAAAGTCATTGGATGATGCCTCCACATGTACGTTGCTCTGTACATACACTGTAGAAAAAGACACTTCTGTGTCTTTTGCAATCACTAGCAGTTATTTGGGGCTACTGTGACATTCCGGGAGCAACATGTAATTTGCATGTCATTATGTGCTCATTACTGGATCATTATAATAGTGGACCTTTCCCAAGGGTCAAAATTCACACTGTTAACATAGCAATCAGGAGAAGCAGCACTTGTAGAACCTTAGGAGAAAAATGTCCATTTGGAAAAGGTATGTTGCAACAACACATGCTAACATTTCTAATCCTTTCCCACTGGCACTGTGCACATTTCCAGTACTATTTATTGTATACTTAAGTGTTGAAGAATGACACAAAAACACAAAAAAGAATGGTGACAGACCACAACGACAGATGTTTAGTCCATGGAAACTACAGGTACATAGCTTTTTCTTTATTTTGCTCCCCATCCCAGTTGGCTCTCCTTCCAGCTGGTCCTCCCAGCCCTGTTCCCCCAACTTTACCCAGGTCTCACCTCTCCTGTAGTGCTCCATGGCTTTCCCTCCATGGCAGGGTGGCAGAGAGTCCCTGAACCCACCAGGACTGGATCCAGATTTCTAGAAGGAGCCTGAGTAACTGGGTGCAGGGTCTATGGAGGCCAGCAGTCATCTTTGTGTGGGAGAAGTGATGTGCTATGACGCCATGGTACCTGCAATGATGTCTGCCACATCTCTCCAACCTTGCCAGCTTGGTTTGCCTCTCCCCTGGTTTCCACCAGGGGACAGTCCAGCACTGGGACCCCCCCCCCCCACAGAAGAAGAGCAGTCCAGCAGATGCTTGATCCTCCTCCCCCAGCAGACCCTCTGACTCCTCAGGCTCATTTCTGAACCCGAGTCATCGATGTCCAAGTGGTAGTGCTACCACTGTCCAGGGATCCAGCAGGTACAAGGCTATTGCAGCCCATACAGTAATGTACAGCACTATTCATCTAGTTGTAGCTGCACTACCTTATTTAAACTGGAAGTTGAATAGTTAAGTGATGCTCATTTACAACAGGGTCCTGTGTTAGCCAGCAGTGCATTATATGGAGCGCACCTGTTACCCATAAGGCACACTAGGCAATCTGTAGTCAGTGGCAGCATGGGGTCACTGAGGAGGTGACGTGCACTGTTCAGGGTCATGCAGTATTGAAGTTTATATTATGACAAACCAACCAAAGTATGCTTGATGTAGCATGATCAATATCCACAACTCTGTAATCTATGTGTAGCATGGTCAGTATCCACAGCTCTGTAATCCATATCTTTGTCAGTACTTCCAGCCCATATTATACAGCCTACTGGTTATGTGGAACACACACACTCACCACAAATGCATGTAGAGCTGTCCACCAGTAGTGCCTGTGTGACAGATGGCATACTGCATGTGGCCCCAAGCAAGGGTGCACATATGGCGGGGGCTGTTGGCCAACATGCTGTTGTGTTTGGCAGTGCAGGGAGGATCAATACCTCTATTAAGCCACCAGTCTTGTGCACGTGAAGACTTTGTGATGTGCATTAGTGATGGCATAATCACTACACCTCCCTGTGCAATGCATCTTTCCATACTGCATGTGTACATGCTGCACAGTAGCAGGCATGCAGGCCGCTGTATAGCATCCATCAACACCCATCTGAACACATCTACTGCTACCCAGTGTGTATTGACAGACTGACAGTGGTGTGTCACCATACCATTGCATTTGTAGTGGTGAACAGACCTGTGCATGTAACTATGTATGTACTAAACCCATCCTGTCCATCAGATGGCACAACTGTACTTAGAAGCTACACAGGGGGTACTTCATATTGTGCTGTGTGTGATGAGATCAATCGTGGTGTGTGGTGTACTCAGAACTGTTGTTTCCACATAGATTCTGGCTTGGGAATACCTGTCCTGGGAAGACCACTTCCTTCTGGGTGTCCCCTTGTGATGCAGCACAGCAGCATGCAAGGAGGTGACAGAGGCCATCAGTGCTGAGTGTGGCAGTGGATGCATATTTGAGGAGGTGAAAAAGTGTTACAATGACATGAGAAGAGGCACTAAAGAGAAGCTGGTTGGGCCAAGACAGGACCTGCAGGCCACTGGCAGAGGCCCACCAATGCAGAGTACCCTCACACCAGAGGAAAAGCTTGTAGTTGGCACCCTGGAATACCATCAGGTGGAAGGTGTGGAGTGTGGTATTAACACCATGGCCACAAGCAGTTGCCAGGCTGAGTACATACACACAACTGTGCAGTACCTACTGTATGTAGTTGTTTTTAGCATTACAACCTATATTATTAAAAGCTGTGGGCCACCAGGATATGGCACAGTCTACATTTACCTACCTTTAATACCCCCCCGTGGTAGTGGTCAGGGTTGCACATGGGCAGCATCTGCATTTGCAGTGTGCATGGTGATGCAGGTGTTGTTTCTTTCACCCCAATTCATGGTATGCATGCTGTTCAGGATGTGCATGGCACAGGTGCCTGTAGTTTGATTTCTGCCTGTAGCATTGATCGGGGTGGTGATATGTAACACAGTGGTGCTGTTGGCCTGTTTGTGACACATAGTTCTGTGCTCCCTTCCTTCCAGATCTACTGATGGGGTGATGGCAATGACAGTAGCCAAGATGAGTCCTCAGATGGGTGTGATACACAGTCTGGGGAGAAGAACACCACCAAGGAGGACTAGGAGGGGGAGTGGGAGGTGAAATAAGAGGAGAACACAATGCTCCTCTTCTCAGACACAGAGAGAGAGGGGAGGAGGAGCTCATCTAGGAGGTGCTCATAAAGAAGATGGTGGAGGAGGAGGAAGAGAGGGAGGAACACAGTCAGTATGAATAAACTGTCCAGGCAACCCATGCAGCATGGGAGGGGGAGACACAGCCCAGGTGCAACACAGTCACCTCCACACTGCTGCTGATGGGTATCACAACAATGTCCTTCACCTCCATATTGACACCACATGCCAGGATATTGTACATGGGTGCTGTGATGTCCCCTGAGTCTGTGGTACATGATCTGTGGGCACTGATGGCTGAGGTGCATGACAAGGGCTGCAGGTAGGTACAGGCTGTGGTAGACTGCAAAGATTTAATGCAGGACATCTTTTCCTCCATGCACCACAATGCTGGCCTGCTGTTGTGCATTGCTGTGGCACAGGAGTATAAGTCAGATCTTTTGGCCTACAGCACTGTGGCTTCAGAATCACAAGTGGCATCCCTGGCCCACTAGGTGAAGGTAGCTGTGGCAATGTCCCAGGGTAACCTTCAGCAGCAGACTCCAGAGGGTCAGGATACAAGCAGGATACCAAACAGGAGTTAGGTCAGGTCCCCACTGCATCCTGGCCTGGCCATGCAAATGGCACTGGGGCCATCTCCCCTGACAGAGACACAGTCCCACACAGCTTTGGCTGCTCATGGGCATGGTGCAAGCTAGCACTTGGTCCCAGTTGGTGAGGGGTCTATGGAGGACAGCGCTCCCAAGGAGAAGCCCACATATGTCAAGGGGCCTGTGGGTGCAGTGGCAAGTGAACACCATTGCCAGGATCCCTGTATAGCAACCTCCCCCCGGCAGGAACCCATAGAGAACACCTTCTTTTATCTTACCTCCTCCCCATGTAATGTCCCCCACTAGTTGAACTTTATTTCTGTTTATCCCTTCCCATGTTCTGCCTATCCCCATGCAATACCACTCCCCCATGCCAGGTGCACTTTATTTCTGTTTGTCCTTTCCCCTGTGCTGTCTATCCTCATGCAATATCTTCCTGTGCCAGATGCCCTTTTTTCCATTTGTCCCTTCCCCTGTGCTGCTTACCCCCATGCTATGCTCCCCATGCCTCATACACTATATTTCTGTTTGTTCCTTCCCCTGTGCTGCCTATTTCCATGCAATGCACCCTATGCCAGTTGCACTTTATTTCTGTTTATCCCTTCCCATGTTCTGTCTGTCCCCATGCATTGCCCCATCATGTTAGGTGCACTTTATTTCTGTTTGTTCCTTCCCCTGTACTGCCTATCTCCATGAAATGCCCCCCCATGCCAGGTGCACTATATTCTGTTTGTCCCTTCCCCTCTACTGTACTTCCTATCCCCCATGCAATTTCTCCCTCTGTACCAGGTGCACATTATTTCTGTTTGCTCCTTTCCTCTCTACTGCTTATCCCCAGGCAGTGTCCCCCTCCATACTAGGTGCACTTTATTAACCCTTCTCTGTAGTTGTGTACCTTTTTATGTTACATACAATAAATTTTTGTTGATGTTGTAGTAAAGGTATTTTATGATGTACACTGTTATGTTGTGTCTTACCCCAACTCTGTAAAGCTCTGTTCAATAAGGTGTTCCCTCACCTCCTTGGTGCACCTACCCCATCTGTATACAGGCCTACAATAGTGGACTAGTGGCTCTTGTGGTGTTGGTTGACCCACCATCACCATCCATGATGTCACCCTCAGGGCTGTGCACCAATATCCCACGTTATAATGTAATAATAATAATAAATTTTATGTAATATAGCACCTTTCACAAATCAAGGCGCTGCACAATTGGATAAAATCAGAAAATACAATAAATGCCAACAAAATCAAAGAAATTCTGGGTAAGTTTTACCCCACAGAAAGATCTTCAGTGCCTGCTTAAAGCACCCCACTTTCCTACACTCCCATAGCTGACGGGGCAGAGAATTCCAGAAGGTAGGGGCAGCAAACCCAAAGGTGCGAGCACCAGATGACTTTAAACTAACCCTCAGAATCTCCAGCAACCCCTCATCAGCCTAGTGGAGCTGTCACAAAGGGGTGTAAGGAACCAGGAGCTCTTTCAGGTAGTCAGGACATTGTCCGTGTAGGGCTTTATAAGTTAACAAACCTACCTTAAAGGGATCCATCACTGAATAGGCAGCCAGTGCAGATCATGCAGCACTAGGGTAATGTGACTTCTCCTAGATACCCCAGTCAATAAACGTGCCACAGCATTCTGCACTAGCTGCAAGTAGTGGATATCAACCCCAGGAAGCCTGAGGTAAAGGGAGTTATAGTAGTCAAGGCGCGATGTCACAAATGCGTGGACCAGAACAGGCAGGTCACTGGATGGAACAAGGTGTTTGATCCTAGCAATGTTCCTAAGATGGTAAAAGGCCAGCTTGATGACTGCCGACATCTGATGTTGAAGGGTCAGACCATCGTCCAGCACCACTCCCAGATCACGCACCCACTCAGAGGTAAGAATCTGAGCTCCCCCCAGAACTAAGCCAGAGTTGAGATCAGTCCTCAGCCCCTCTGTCCTATGACCAGGGCCCACCACCAAAACCTCAGTCTTTCCTGCGTTCATCCTTAACCTGCTGGAACTCATCCAGTCTTGGATTTATGCAAGGCAGCTGTTCAGTACTGAGATACCACTAATCTAGTCGGAGGTAAAAGATAGGTAGAGCTGGGTATCATCAGCATAGCAGTGAAACCTACAATGTCTCCGAGGGGCAGCATGTACACTGCAAATAACATTGTTCCACTACACTGTGGAGGATGTAACAGGCCAGGACTATCTTGCACACCTTCACAGAGCTGTACTGCTGAGACCCACCAGACTGGTCCAGGCATCAGAACCTCATCTTGAGGATTCTGGAGACCTTTTTATTGATTTTACTTGTGGCCTGGTGTGCCTCATTGTAACTCTCCTCACTACCAGATGCTGGCTATGGCACTTGTGTCATCAGCCAGGGACACAGGGGATCTGCACTGTTACCAATGGAGGAAGGAAATTGACATATGTTGTTTGTGTGCCTTTTTGGGATGGGGGCTCTATACTTACCAAGCAGTCATCTATCCTTTATCTGCCCATTCTCAAGCATCCGGCACAAGGAGGAATTGTGCAGATGAAGGCATCATGTGTACCTCTGGGGTACTTTGCTACCACATTTATCATTTTGTCATTTTGTTGTTGCCATCACACACCTCCTGGACATTTATGGAGTGGAAACAAGTGCCTTCATGGAAATATGGGTGCAGTTCACTGCTCCCAGCAAATTGGGTATGCATATAACCTGGTAAAATGCCTGCATAGTTGCTGATCTCTGCTCTTGTGAATAGGGAATATGATGTAGTTTTCACACGTCTTAGTCAAAGCATAAAGAAACCTTGTTCATAGACAGATATTGCTTACAGTGTGATCCCCAAGGTGACCCTACAAGACATCTGGAATGTGCCAGTGGAAAGCACAGGGCAGCTGTTACCTTCAGTTTGTTCCACTGATAATGCCTGACTCTGGACTGTGCTGCTCTGGAGGTACTCCTCAGGTTATGTCACACAGTTCATGGATGCTGTTGTGATCTAACCAGTACCGTTCCACTATCTGCTGGTCAGACAACTCCAGGTAGGTGTAGTGAGGACTACAGACCCTGCTGAGGGCATATGACTGTGGGACACACCTGTGTCAGCTGCTTGCTTAGGCCTCATCCAGATCCCAGGTGAGCTCCAGCTTCAACTGGAGCAGGGGCATGGTGCGTATCTGTTTATGTCACACACAGGCCTGCCTACCTTTTGTAGTTCTCTGCACAGGTATTCTGCATCCCTGCATTGATTTGTGACAGGTTGCTGCCTGCTTTTTGTTGGTATTCCATTTGTGATTGCACACAAACACTTTGTAGAGGCAGAATGCCTTGAATATTTGACTGCTCCTGATATGCATGGCCAGGGTCCTCATTTGCATGACAATTGAATGTGTTGATTTTAGTGATCACTGGCAATTTTGCGATCACTATTCCCACAAATCCAATATGAGGCAAGAACCCCTAAATGATTGTAATTGCATTTTACTGCTTGCTAATCGCATTAGTGCCTATATAAACATTTGAATAACCCCCCAATGTGTTTTCAAAGTCTTTTGTTCACTTCCACATTTACTAAAGCCTCTTGTCAATCCCTGCCTAGCTGTGACCCTGGGTGACCTCAGTCATAAATTGTACCAATAGCCCAGGTGGCACAGAATGAAACTGGACTGTGCATTCCTGTGTTTGTTAGCTGTGCCAGCAGTGGGGGAGCGGGTCGCTGTCAGTGACCAGAGAAAAGAGAGTGGAGAGCTGCGTGGAGCTGTGGATGCAGTCAGCAGCGGGGTTGAGGCTGGTAAACAGAGGAAGGAGAGCTGAGCTGTTTGGAGCTGAACTAGCAAGGGACACAGGTGGTAGTCCGGCGACTGAAGCAGGGCTGGCCAGCCAACCGCAGACAGCAGTGTAGGATCAGGCCAATCAGGGAGAGAGGTGCTAAGATGGATGGCTTTAAAAATAGCCAGTCAGACCAATAGAAGGACTAAAAGTGGGAGCAAGGAGCGTCCTGAGCTAAGGAAATCACTGCGAGGACCTGGTTTGCAGCAAAGGAACTGGATCCTGCATTTCTCCACAGGGGACTTGGACTTCAACCTTGGTGGAAATGGAAAATTGACACAGACACTAAGAAATCCTTCACAAAAGAGGTGAAACTGAGGTGAAATGAACTGGGTCGAGACTACTAACGCTGGAGGTGCTGGGAACTTGATCTTGGACTACTGATGCTGAAGGTGCTGGGGATCTGGACATGATTTGAGGTGAAATTAACTGGGTTGAGACTACTGACACTGGAGATACTGGGAACTTGATCTTGGACTACTGATGCTGGAGGTGCTGGGGATTTGGACTTGAACTTGTTGACTTGGACTTGAATGTGGTGGCTATGGGTATTAATTCTTGATGCCTATGGTTTACACATGCTTTATTATTTCTAAAAAGTCTTGACTGTGGGTTGGGGCTGAGGAGGGGGTGAGGGTCGGGGGCTCAAAAAATACATAAGGGTGATTTTAGGACTATATCTAAGTATCACAGAAGAAATGGTAGGGCAGCACAGAGGGGGGTGACCAAGGGAGGGGGATCTTTGGCAGGGTGGTGGGGTGCAGTGGCTGTGGAATGGTTATGATCCTAAATTGGGCTTGGAGGATGGGGGTTGTATGATGTGTAAGCAGCTCACTCAGCTGAGAGAGGAAGTGGCGGGGCTAAGGTGGGGGTTAAATGGGGGGGGATGCTGGGAAAAGGGGGTAGAGAGACAGGGACGGTATAAGCCAAGAAAGGAGTGGGAAGGGCTGAGTGAATTCACTGGAGGATCAGATACACTGTTCCGGAAGTTAAGGGCTTGGGAGGGAGAGGATGGAAGGGGATCCAGAGGGGATAGACCAGAGGTGGTAACAGACAACAGCAAGTCCAGATTTGGGACAGGGATGCCTGAGACAGGAGGAAAGGGGTCAGTGGGAACTGACAGCAGGAAGTCTAGAGGAACAAAAATTATGCCTGTGGCTAGAGAAAAAGGGTCAGTCAGGGATCAGTAGGAATGGAAGACAGTAGGCTTAGGAAAAGGCAGACAGATGCCCAGTATGATGGACGATGCAGGCATAGGTGAAATGGGCCAGAGGGTGGAAGTAACAAATAGTTTTGCCCTCCTAGGTATTCTGGTCGAGGACATTGGAGAGGAAGGGGTCTGGTAGGGGCCATCAGAGAAAAAGGGTGCTGAGCAGCTGGGGGATGTGGGGGGAAAGATCTCAGGTGCAGTGGAAGGGGGGAGGAGGGGCAGGCACATCGCTAGCAGGAGAAGGGGTGGAGGAGGGTACGGGCACATTAGGGACACACCAAAAGGTGGCACTAGGAGAACTGTGGCATAAGAAAAGGGGCAGGAAGGAAGCACTGGAAGAGCTGGAGTTGAGCTTCTGGGAGGCTGAAAATGAACTGGAGGAAACCCTGGAGGGTAGGAGCTGCAGTAGGAGGCTGGGGCATACACCGGGCAGGGTGCAGGAGAGGGGAAATATGCAGACAGGGCAGGTGGTAAGGAGAAAGACTTCCCCAAGTGGGGTACGGTGCTCAAAACATTCTGCAAAGATGGGCAGGACAGGAACAGTTGAAGGGGGATCAAGCACAGTTGGCACAATCTCATACAGTGATACAGACGAGGGAAGGCCAGGAGCAGTTGGGGGAGTTAGGTGAAATTGGATCATGCTAAAACAGTGATGCAGGAGGGGTCTGCAGGGATGATTGAAGCCAGGCAGAAGTACAAGGGATGAAGAGGTACAGGAAGGGGGAGCCTGATGAAAAGCTAAAGGGAGAGGGTGAAGAGGTACATATGCTGGGTGTAGGTAAAAATCAGGATAGGTTAGGTGATGGGGAACAAAAGATGAGCAGGGGCAGAAACCAAGTCAGGATGGAACATGAGGAAGAGTCCAAATGGAGCCAAACCCAGCGACACAAAGCTAGAGGCCAAAAGGACACCCAGGAAGCAGGGAGCAGTAGAGTGGCACTCTTGGGGGTCTCAATAATTAAGGGGCTAAAATGTGAAAAGAAGGGAGCAAAAAACAATGCAGTATGGGTACAGTGCATGCCAGGGATGATGGTGCTGGAGGTGAGGCATCATATTCCTTCCTGGGGTAATCGGCAGGATGAAAGGACACATCTGATGTTTCATCTGGGCGCAAATGACTTGGAAGGAAACAGTCTGATTGAGATACAGGCAAGGTTCGAGGAACTTGCTAGGCTCTGTAGGAGCAGCACCGTTTTTCCTTCCATTTCCTTCTCTGAGGTGTTGCCAGTACCAAAAGCGAGCACACCCAGAAAGGAAAAGATAAGGGCATTCAACAATTGGCTACAAAGTTGGTGTAGTCGGATGGGGTTCGGCTGGATAGGTGACTGGGGCTTTACATGGGAGGAGGAAGGGCTGTATGCCCAAGACAGGCTGCACCTGAGCTCTTCAGGAGCAGCTGCACTAAAGAGTAAACTGGAGGACTTCATGGCAAGGAAGTTCAATTTAAACTAAATAAGGGGGGGTGGCTAAGGACAGGACCAGCCTTATGTGAGGCAGAGCAGAGAGTCTGTCAGACTCCCCAAGTCACAACACTCATCAAGGGAACTCTTAGCAGCAGGGAAGAACGGGATGGGTCTACATGTTGGAGGGCTTTGGTTGCAAATGCCAGGAGCCTGGGGAACAAAATGGGAGAACTGGAGGCCACCATGATGGAGGAGAACCTAGACATTGTAGCAGTGAGTGAGACTTGGTGGAATGAGCACTACACCTGGGAGATGGTGATCCCATGGTATCGGTTGTTTAGGAAAGATCGGGAGGGGAAGAGGGGGAGGTGTGGCATTATATATCAAGGAAAGGACTGGGGTCCTGGAAGGGCAGGATGAGAAGGGGAAAACTGAGATAATGTGGGTCACCCTAGACAGGGACAGGGGGAAAGCCTGCGTGTTGGGGTAGTCTATAGGCCTCCTATGCAGGGGGAGGAAGGGGATAGACACTTTGTAGAGGATGGCACGGAAAGGGGAAATTATGCTAGTTGGGGATTTAAACCTTCCAGACATCAACTGGGAGACCCAGACAGCAATCTCAGCTAGAAGCAGGGGCATCTTAGAGGTTCTTCAGGGCATATTCCTGCAACAAAAGGGTCAGTGAGTCCACTAGGGGTGTAAACCTATTGGATGTGGTCCTCACAAATGGGGACAGTGTGAAGGAGGTGGAGGTGGGGGGCTTGGCACCAGTAACCACAGGGCTGTCAGGTTCAGGGTGAGAGTGGGTAGGGAGAGGGTTAGGACAAGGACCAAGGTATTGGACTTCAGAAAGGCTGACTTTCATGGAATAAGGGAAGATAGTTGGGGAAGAAATGTTGAGATAGGGGATGTGCAGAGTGTGGAGAAATTATCCATCAATCCATCAGCAGCCATCAAAAGAGGAGTATTTAAAGCCATGGACTCATGTATAAGAAGGGTAAGAAAGAATAGAAGACAGAAAAGACCTCTATGGTTCACTAGAGAGGTGGTGATAGGGGTCAAGGAGAAGACTGGAGCATTCAAGAGGTACAGGAGGACACAAAAGGATTAGGACAGGGAAACCTACTGGGAAAAAAGAAAGGAGGCTGGGCAAAAGTTACGGAGGGCTAAGGAGGACACTGAGGAGAGGATAGCGAAGCAGGCAAGGAGGGGGGACAAAACCTTCTTTAGGTACGTTGGAGAAAGGAGGAGGGCACAGCATGGGATTGGAAGAATAAGGTGGGAAAGTATAACAATACTGGAAGGGGACTTCAAAAAAGCAGATGCATTAAACAGCTATTTCGCCTCAGTCTTCACGGAGGAAAGGGAGGGTAGGGGACCAGAATAGGGTCGGGAGGGTGACAGCCACAGGCAGGTGGCTGTGGCAGAATTCACTGCTGAAGGAATAAGGGAAGAGCTGGGTAGACTTAGGGTAGACAAAGCAATGGGTCCTGATGGAATACACCCAAGGGTTCTCAAGGAGGTGAAGGATGAACTGGCGCCACATCTAGCGAGACTCTTTAACTTGTCCTTGGTCACAGGGGTGGTGCCAATGGACTGGAAGAGGGCAGAGGTGGTCGCACTACATAAGGCGGGGCGGAAGGACGAGGTCAAAAACTCCCGTCCTATTAGTCTTACCTCAGTGGTGGGGAAGGTAGTGGAAACACTACTTAAGATCAGGCTGATAGAATACTGAGAGATGGAATGCATGCAGGATGACAGGCAGCATGGCTTCACCAAGGGAAGGTCCTGTCAGACTAACCTGATAGAGTTTTTCAATGGGGTGACACAGATAGTGGACCAGGGAGGAGCAGTGGACGTGGCCTATCTGGATTTCAATAAGGCATCCGACACCGTTCCACACAGTGGAATGGTACATAAGCTGGACACACTAGGGGTGGACAACAGGATCACCAGGTGGGTGGAAAACTGGTTGAAGGGAAGGAGTCAGATGGTGATGGTAAATGGGACACATTCCAGGGAATGAGCAGTGACCAGTGGGGTACCACAATGGTCAGTACTAGGACCAATACTCTTTAACATCTATGTTAGTGACCTAGGGAAGGGTCTGGAAGGATGGGTGTGCCTGTTTGCAGATGATACAAAGGTCTGCAATAGGGTGGATTCACCTAGTGGGGTGCAAGCCATGAGGCGGGACCTGGAGAGGCTGGAGAGGTGGTCTGACACCTGGAAATTGAAGTTTAATACACAAAAGTGCTCGCTGATGCACCAGGGGAGGAAGAATAGGAGGGAAACTTACTCCCTTGGGGGGTTGATGACTAAGGAGAAGGAAACAGAAAGGGACCTGGGGATTATGGTATCGCGTGACCTCAAGGTGGGCAGCCAGTGTAGCAGGGCGGTGGGAAAGGCAAATGGAACGTTGGCCTGCATTGCAAGGGGTTTTAATAGCAGGAAGAGGGAGATGCTAATGCCATTATACAGAACCATGGTTAGGCCGCATGTAGAGTATGGGGTGCAGTTCTGGAGGCCTCACCTATGAAGAGATGTTGAGCTGATGGAGAGGGTGCAGAGAAGGGCAGCCAACATGGTACGAGGGTTGCAGGTTGTACCCTATGAGAGAAGATTGAGAGGGCTGAATTTGTACCCTCTGGAGACTAGGAGGGAGAGGGGGGACATGACTGAGACCTTCAAGTATCTGAAGGGAATAAATAAGGTAGAGGGTAACAGCTTGTTCAAATTGAAGAAGGGAGTGAACACGAGGGGACATAGCCTCAAACTGGAAGGTGGGCAATACAGAGGTAATGTCAGGGGGCAGTTTTTTCATGGAGAGGGTGATGGAGGCCTGGAACAAGCTGCCAGAGGAGGTAGTGGCAGCAGAAATGGTGGAGGGTTCAGGAGGGCTTGGGATAGATTTAAGGGGTTGGGAAAAGAGGGTGGAAGCATAACAGAAGGGGGGAGGTAAGGAGTTGGGCAGACTAGATGGGCCGTGGTGCCTTTCTCTGCTGTCACATTTCTGTGTATCTGTGTATATCACAATATGCCTTGCACAGTAGTCTGGATAATACTTAGAGAAAATGTGATCTACAGTTTAGAACATTGATCTGTGAAATGGGAGAGCACAATTTGTTTTGTAATTCTGATTATGGCCATGCTGGCAGGCAGGGATTTACCCAATATCAGACTCCCTGAACCCCACATCCAGCATCCCCCACCAGCTGCCCAGAGTGGAGGCCCCATAGGTTATCCCCTATGTCAGAACTCCCAAAGGAGAGACTGAGAGCCACTCGTGATCCTCCTCCTACATCTTAGGTAGTGGTGTCATTTGGACTGAGGAGCTGGAGCAACACTGCATGGCTGCAGCTCAGAGTTTTCTCATTTATGGTTCTCCAGAGATGTGGATGTGCAATGACAGCAGTGCACCTGACAGATGTCTGCCACTATCTTTCCCCTGCAGAGTGATCTTGGTCTTGTGTACAGTCATCCACTGCTGGATGTCACTCAAGCCCCAAGCACTCATGACCCCCCCCACCAGAGGTGGGGAGCTGTCAGTGGGGTGCTAAATCCAACCTCCCCCCAGCCGTCCCTCTAATTCTCTGGGCTTGTTCCCATACCCAGGTTGTCAGCATTGTAAGCAGTAATGCTTCCACTGTTCAGGCAGGCCAGTGGTAGATCACAGGTGAAAATGTTATTGCAACTACACTGCACCACTGAACTATTTGACCATGAATAAGTCATTTGACATTCCTGTGCCCTCCCTATGCCTTAGTTCAGTTAACTGTATATTGAGGTGGAAACAGCTCCCCACTAAAAATTATATACTGCATATCAGCTGGGCTATCATTGGTACCTGAATTGTCAAATCATAACTAGTGGATTTAAAAAAGGGGCTTAGACTGGACTCCTCACTGATATCTTTCATGAATTCTTGCAGAGAGGGATAGATAGTGACAGAGGACTAGAAAACAGCCACTCTCATCCCTCAGTTCAAGATGAGGATAATATCACAGAGACCCAGGTTACTACAGACCAGTGTGTGCGATAGCTAGGGAGGTTAATAGGGCATGAGTAGTGGAAGCAGTTTATCTGTACTTTAGCAAGGCTACTGGCACTGCACCAGTTTGAGACTTCATGAAGAAAGTAAACAAGGTTAGATTGGCCACTCAAAAGCCAGTGATGGTTCCACAGAGAAAACGACAGAAGTACTCACAGATAAGTTGATGCCTACACCTTACCCAGAGTAAAGGGACAATGTAACATTTCTCCAAGTTAAAAAAAAAATATTTTATTAGGTATAAAAGAGCAAACAAACCCCCCTTACATACACCCTCTGCAGTCCAACATTCAAAGCAGCCCTGGCTCTTTGCCAAGGACTGGAGTCACCTGATGTTACCCATAGCTTATACAGGTTCCCTTAAAGAGAAAGTCCTTTCAACCCTTTTTTCTGTATACCTGTGTAGTTTGCAGGTATGAACTAAGATTTCCTCTCTCGCATCCCCCTAAATTCACCCTAATTTAAATATAAATGAAGTTGCTTCACTCTATTTTTCCTAGTATGAAAACCTGGTATCTCCATTGAAAAGATCATGACTGCACTCATGCAAGCCGTCATGGGAGTTGATGCATACCTGCACAAGCCAGCAGAAGTTATACTCTCATTCAGTTCTGTTCCATGTCTTGTGAAATTCCTTTATTCTCTGAAAGCATTTTTTTTTCTAACTGAGGTACACTTTAAACTACAGGAATCAGCAGGGCACATACTATGCCTTGAGCAGTTTCATGGCCAGAATAAAAGAAAAACATAGGGACTGCAGAGGACAGCAACAGCATTGACTAATATAGTATAACTACTGCAGGCTTTAGCACTTGAACATCATAAAATTCCAGGATGACTTACATAAGTAGGGGTATGACCTTTCCAATGGAGTCAAGCAGGTTTCCACAACTGACAAATATTTTCATTTAAATTGTGATGAAATTCGAAGGATGCAACAGAGGCAATCATTGTTCATGCCTAAAACCTACACAGGTAAGTAGAATAAAAGGCTGAGGGGACATTCCCTTTAAAGGCACAAACATGTAAAGTGTAAAGCTGCAGATATGCTTAAATGTGAAAAACAATTTAAAGTGCCAGACATAAAGTACTAGATATATACAGTGTGAAATGCATTTATACAATAGGGGTATTGATAAATCTACCATGATAAATCTTGTTATTGGAGCAACTACATGTATAAATGAAATGTATACATATAGTAGCAACATCATCACAATTTATACATGTAGTAGGTTCATCATCAGTAGCCTCCCCCACACCCGGACCCCGCCGCCTGCCAGCAGGCTCTTCTTGCTCAGAAGCAGTTTCACTTTTTCTACAGCAGTCACACAAATATACTTCTAGGTGAAACTGCACACTGCTTTTCTCAACCTGTGCACTCCTCCCCGCCACCCCCATGGCTGGCCTGCCTGCTTGCTTAGATTAAAATGTAATTTAGTCCACCACCCTTCTGTAACCTACTGCAACTTCAAGGGGGAAAATTATTAAAAATTAGTACCTCTTTTCCTACTGTGGATAACATCAAATGCCAGGATCAAACACTTCTCGCCGAACCCCATACGGCGGGCACTGCTCACTCTGTCTTCCATGTCCCATTGCTCCTTACACTGCCATAAACAAACAAGTAAAAAAAAGCCCTGATGGCATTTTTACAGCTTTTACAGCAAACTGCATCAGCTGTTTCAAAATCTCGACCGGCCACCAGCTCGCTTTCATGCCAGCTCCCTCGCTAAAGCAGGCCACCATGTTTCCCCTAAATAGTTTTTCACAGACACTCAACTTCCACAATCAGCATCAACATTGCGATATCAGGGTAATGTCATAGCACTGTGTGCCTAGCAGTGCCATGGAAACGGGGCTACTGAAAAGTGGAGGACTTTTCTTTTACCAAAAAAATCCCTAGAAATCTATGAACTCCTGTAAAATACAAAAAAGGAAATCCTTAAATAAATAAACACACAAGCTCCCACCCTATTGCATAAATGAAATATGCAATGGGGGAGTATGTCATAAATGATTTATCGATAACCGAAATGTTTTCCCTTGGGCAACTCACTCATGGCTTATGCCACTCGTGAGGTACCGCGAGGTCAAACAGCACTCATATAGATAAATCATGTGTCACACACTCCTCCATCACATATCCCTTACATATGCCATACCTGTGAGAATACAAAGTGGCAAATAACAGTGGTAATTTTGCCATGCATGGACCTACAGTAAGAATATTAGTGATATTCTCACTGTAGGTCCATGTGATATTCTCACTGTAGGTCCATGTGTGGCAAAACATATCAGTGATATTCTCATTTATACTTATACTGGATTCGTATACCGGACCATAGAGTTGCAGAAGGCTTGATGCCCATATAACTACCCCCCACACAAGTGGGTCATCAGCCCTGGTTTAATTGAAACCATTCATCAACCTTTCTCTTAAACATCTCTCTTGTGTCTATATTCACAACATCATTTGGCAAATTATTCCTTAATCTTCCAGTTCTATTTATGTAGGTATAATGCCTTATGTTGTTTTTTGCAGTTTTCACTTCAATCTGTTTTCCATGTGTTCTCAACTCCACTGGTTTTTCCTGAAAATTCACTCCCATTTATTTTCTAAGCTTCTCATCCTTTATGATTTTATGCATGATCGGTAGATTCCAGAGAATACAGGCCTGTTTTTGTTAGTCTGTTTTTATAACTGTATTGTCCTAGTGTTCCTATTCCTTTGGTGAAACGCCTCTGTATTTCTTTTTTCCACTCTTTCTATTTCTCCAATTGTGTATGGACTCCATAACTGTGATCTGTAATCCAGTGTGGGTCTAATGTATATCTTGAATAAAGGGACCAAACAAGCTACAGTACATTTTTAGTCATGAAGCTTCTTTTTATGTTTTTAATCATAAAATGTGCTCTCTTTATTGCTGATGTTCTACGTTCCCTAAAAGTTAATGCATACTCTATCCATATATCACAGTCCTTCTCTAGTTTATTTATTGCTAATACTTCTCCCAATAGTTCATATTTTTGCTTTGCATTTTTTTTACCCATGTGCATCACTTTACACTTATTGAGACTAAATGGCATTCTATCTTCCACAGACCATCTCTCAATAATATACCTTTCTTGTTTCATATCCATTTGTTCTATTAGTGTGTTCACTGGCCCACCCAGTTTAATGTCATCTGCAAATTTAATTGTTTTGTTGATTATACCTCTTTGCAGATCAGTTATAAACAATCCGAACAGCACTGGGCCCAATACAGACCTCTGCGGCACCCCACTTGTCACCTCAATAGGTTTTGAATATTCACCACATATCCTCACCCTCTGGGTCCTTTCCTTCAGCCAGTCACCAATCCAACCTATAATTCTCCCATCTAGTCCTATTTTTAATAATTTTTGCAATAGACCATACTGAGGGACCTTATCAAATGCTTTCTGGAAATTCAGGGAAGATTATGTCCATAGATTTGCTGTTCTGCTTTTCTTTATTGATACGTTCATAAAAGGTTAATCAATTAGTGATACAACCCCTATTTTTCTTAAAACCAAGTTGTATGTTGCCTGCAAAACCAGTAAGGCCAGATTTTCTTCAAGCTTATTTTTAATTACTAATTCCGTTACCTTACTCAAAATACATGTTAAACTGAGAGGTCTGTAGTTTGATATTAGAGAATTATCCCCTTTTTAAACAGTAGTATCACCGTAGCCTTCTTCCAATCATCACGTACTTCCCCACTGTCCAGTGAAGCATTTATTAGAATACCTAATGGCTGTTTGATAGTGTCTGATAATTCATGTTAGAATATTTGGCCTCAGTAGCACTACTAATCGTATTCAAATGCAAATAACTTTAAAATGAAAAATGATAGAATAGTACTGTGAGCACAAAATTTGTTCAGCACAAACATATCTACAAAATGAGTGGTGTTTCATTCAGAACTGCCTTTTTAATTTTTTTATATAATTAGCAAAAAAAGCAGAAATTTTTTTTTTTACTTTTTGGACAAACAAATGCAAATAACGTTAGAACCAAAAATAATAGCATGCGATGTCATCATGGAATTTTTTTATCACAAAAATATCTACAAAATAAGTAGTGTTTCATTTATAGATACCTTTTATTTTTTTTTATAATCAGCAAAAACTGGAAGAAAATTCAATTTTTGTTTTCACTTTTTTGGAGGTATGACATAAATGTAATATGCTACCCCCTACTTCACCACTCATGATTTATTTGGGTCAGTTGGCACTCAAACAAAAAATATCAACATTTCCAGTAGGGGGTAGCATATATGGGAATCATTCATATGTGAGAACCAATATACATAATGTGTATATACTGTATGGGAACCAAAATATATATAATTTACACCAGCTATGATTTACACAGTCACAAAGAGTAATATTTGAAAATGACAAATTAAATGTGACACCCTAAAGCATAAAATCCAGTCACATTATTTCACTCCTATGGTCACCATGGTTGTGAATGGGAAGAGAAAGGAAAGGAAAAAAGTGAGGGAAGGAATACATGGGGATGGATTTATTGCGTGGGTGCAAAAGGGAAAAAGGATACGGTTAGGAATCAACTTTGGTGATATGGATTTAGGAGGCAGAAATGGTAGGGGTAGGGGAAGAAAAGATAGAAGATAAAAACATTTCATCAGTCTATTTTGTTCTGAATGAAATCCGATATTTTAAAAGTTTATAAATAATCCACTGAGGTTGTACATTGTTAATGTGGCTTTGATAAGAATACTAGTATTTCAGCAGGGGGTATTGCAGCCCATGGGGGACTGACACAGGCTACCATATCCTATGGACCACCATGCAGCACTGAGAGGGGACCCACTTAAGAGACAACTTAGGCATCTGAATGAATGCCTAACTAAATTCTGGCAGTGGTGCCCCTGATGTTACCCACAGCTCCCACCCAGGGATACATGCCTGCAAGGGTGAGGTTAAGGATCGCACCTGCCTCCGTGCAGTCCCAAAGCATGTGGTGGCACAACAGTGATATAATCATTCTGAGTATATCTCCTTCACATTTGTAGACTGATTCCCAAGTAAGTAAGTATGTAAGTGAGTAAGTACGTAAGTAAGGAAATAAGTAAGTCAAATTTATTTAGAACAGGTGATGCACAAGTCTAAGAACAATACATAGTTGTAAGCAATCTGAGTTGCACTTACTCTGTGTGCTACTACAGTACACAGCACAACCAAAGAAAAGACACTAGATAACCCAACCCAAAAACAGGAACTTAATAGCTGTCGTGGACAGTGATCGAACACCAGTCAGGCAATGTTCTGCCATAGTCAAGACAGCAAATGCAATGCACGGATGCATTAGAAGGGAGTTAGGAGCATGGTTAGGAGATGTTTCCTCCATTTGTAACAAGCCTTGATTTTATCACACTTGTAGTACTGTGTGTAATTCAATTCACTTCAGTATGGAAAGGCCATTGAAAAGATTAAAAGTGTTCCTCACAGTGCCACCAACCTGATTAGTGGTTTAGAAGGCAAGGGAAATAAAGTGAGCTGGACATATTCAAATTATGCAATCTAAGAAAAGCAAGGTTTGGGAGGGGATGTCACTGGGTCACCAGGGCTGTTGACAGGTAATACCCATACCTTGTGGGCTCAGGACAATGCTGAGGGGTCTAGCTCATTCTACCAGAAAGAGAGAGGTGATATTGGCACTGTATACTGTAGATAACTGATGGTCTGCATCTGTCTGGGGGGGATCCAGGATCCTAGGTGATAGGCTTAAATGCTTCATTGGCAAGCATTTAAACTAGCCAAGGGGGGAGACACTAAAAAGGAACAGGGAAATCCCAGCCTCCCCCCACAAAGCTCAGTAGTTAGAGAGGTAAACACCAAGGCAGAGAAGTCAGCAGGGAACAGGACAGGGATAAATACAGAAAAAGGTGTTAAGGACAAGGATGGGGCTAAAAGGGGTAAGGCCATAAAAAATTAATGGAAGGTGATGAGTACCAATGCAAGTAGTCTGTGCAACAAGCTCCCTGAACTAGTGACCTTAATGGAAGAGGGATGCCTGAATATTGTGGCAGTCACTGAAACATGGTACACAGAGAACCATGAGAGGGAAGTCAACATACCAGGATACACAGTCTACAGGAGGGACAGGGTGGGTAAAAGAGGAGGAGGAGGAGTAGCTCTCTTTATAAGGGAAGGGATTAAAGCAACAGAACTAAAGAGTAAACAGGAAGTTGATGAGTCACTATGGGTCATCCTGGAGACAGGAAATGGCACTACAATCTGCATGGGGGTTGTGTACATACCCCGTTCTCAGGGGGAGGAAATGGACAAGGAAATGATAGAAGGCATCCTTAAAATGGCAGAAAAAAGGGGAGATATTGTTGATGGGGGGCCTGAATATGCCAGATGTTAACGGGAGTACCTTTGCTGCAGACACATACAAGAGCAGGGTCATTTTTGATGCCCTACAGGGGGCATGCCTCAGACAGCTAGTGTTGGAACCCACTCGGGAGGGAGCAATCTTAGACCTGGTACTCTCAAATGGGGAGGGAAGAAAGAAGGATCTCAGATTTAGAAGTGGGTAGCCATCTGGGAACAAGTGACCACCAAAGAGTGTGGTTCACAATAAACACAGCCATAGAGTCAAGCTATACAAAAACAAGAGTATTGGACATTAGGAAAGCTGACTTTGGGAAAATAAGAGAGTGCCTTAGACAAGCACTAGCAAATGTGCAAGAAGGAGGGGTGGAGGAACAATGGGGAATAATCAAAACAGCAATCGCAGAGGCAACAAGCCTTTGTGTGAAGCAAATCAATAAAACAAAATGAAGGAAAAAAACACTATGGTTCTCAAAAGAGGTGGCAGGGACGGTTAAGGAGAAAAGGATAGCATTCAGGAAATATAAGGAAACACAGAAGGAGCAGGACAGAGAACTTTATCAGTTAAAGCAGAAGGAGGCAGGGAAGGCAGTCAGAATAGCAAAGGCACAAACTGAGGAAAAGATAGCCAACTCTCTTAAGAAGGGGGATACAACTTCTTATAGGTACATTAGGGAGCGAAGAAAGACCAAGGGAGGGATACAGAGACTTAATAAAGGGGAGGGAATGTGGGCAGATGGTGACAGTGAAAAAGCAGGGATACTGAACAAATATTTCTGTTCAGTGTTCACAACAGATGGGGGAGTGCCTAAACTAAATAAGGGAGAAACTCCGAATAGGGGGGTTGATACCAGTCCATTCACAGAAGAAAGGGTTTTGAAAGAACTCCTGAAACTGAGGGTGGACAAAGCAATGGGGCCTGATGGGATTCACCCAAGAATACTAAAAGAACTAAGGGTAGAACTAGTAACACCACTGACTAATCTCTTTAACAAATGATGGGAGGATGGAGTGGTACCTGAGGACTGGAGGAGGGCAAATGTGATTCCACTTCACAAAAGTGGGAGCAGGGCAGAGGCAGGAAACTACAGACCAGTTAGTTTGACTTCAGTGGTAGGCAAAATGATGGAATCACTTCTGAAGGAAAGAATTGTTGAGTACCTAGAGGCCAGTAGGGCACAGGACCCAAGGCAGCATGGTTTCACAGCAGGAAGGTAATGTCAGATGAACCTAATAGACTTCTTTGACTGGATGATCAAAGTAGTAGACAAGAGAGAGGCTGGGGATATGGCCTACCTAGATTTTAGCAAGACATTCGACACAGTTTCACACAAAGGATTAATATAAAAGTTAGCCAGCCTTGGAGTCGGTCCCAAGGTGGTAGCCTGGATAAAAAACTGTCTGGATAACAGGATGCAAAATGTAATAGTGAAGAAAGGAGGGTAACCGGCGGGGTACCGCAGGGTTCGGTACTGGGACCGGTCCTCTTTAATATCTTTGTAAGTGACATTGGAGAGCACCTGGAAGGAAAGGTATGCCTCTTTGCAGATGATACAAAGATGTGCAACAGGGTTGATACACAAGGTGGGGTGGAAAGAATGAAAAGTGACTTGGCAAGGTTGGAGGAATGGTCAAATATGTGGCAGCTCAGATTCAATGCAAAGAAGTGCAAGGTAATGCATCTGGGAAGCAAAAACCCAGGTGAAGAGTACACAGTGGGGGGTGAGTTAATAACAACAACAAAAATCGAAAGAGACCTAGGAGTAATTATATCAGATGACCTAAAGGTGGGCAAGCAATGTGAGAAGGCAGTAAGAAGGGCTGGGGGGATACTGGGATGCACAGGGAGAGGCATCAACAGTAGAAAACAGGAAGTTGTTATCCCTCTCTACAGACAGTTAGTGAGATCCCATCTGGAGTACTGCGTGCAAGTCTGGAGACCCCATCTCCACAAAGACATAGACAGAGTGGAGGCTGTTCAGAGGAGGCAACCAAAATGGTGCAAGGTCTGCTCCAGAAGACATGCGAGTAGAGACTAAAGCAGCTTAATATGTATACCCTTGAGGAAAGGAGGGAGTTGAGTGACACGCTAGAAACTTTCAAGTATCTCAAGGGAATTAACAAGGTACAAGAGGGTAGTATATTTCAGAAGAAGAGATATGCAAGGACAAGGGGGCACAATTTGAAGATAGAGGGGGGACGGCTCAGAGGTAATGTTAGAAAGTATTTTTTTACTGAGAGAGTTGTGGATGCATGGAACAGCCTTCCTGAGGAGGTTGTGGAGTCAGGATCAGTGGGAGAATTCAAGAATGCATGAGACAGGCATAAGGCAATTCTAGTGGGGGGAAGAAGGAAGTAAGCTGTTGTTTAATTAGAATCTGCAGCTTATCCATCTGGTAGGGAAATGGGCCGACTGGGTGGGCCAAGTGGTCCTTATCTACCATCAAATTTTATGTTTCTATGTAGGCCCCATCTGTAGTACTGTGCCTTACCTGAGAAAAGACAGGGACAGACTGTAATCAGCTCACAGAAGGGTCAACTAAATGTGCCAGGTCAACAGGGCAGATCCTGTGTCAAATGGCTGGAGGCACTGAGCATGTACAGGCCAGAAGAAAGATGGGTGACATGAAAGAGATCTTTAAGCTCTTACTTCGAGAGGGCTCTTGCAGTAGGTAATAACCATTAGGACTAGAGCAGTCAGGCACTAGGACCACATGGAAAACTTTAGCTAGCAGTGTCTGGCGGGGAACCACCCACCCGATGTCACACGGTGGACATCAGCATGACACTATATAGTGGGTGGTCCCCACACCTGCCCTCCAGTTCTTTCCTGCGATCGATCTGTGCATGTTGGACCTGGCGGAGAATGCTGCTTCATTCGACTGCCATTTTCGGATGAGTGTTTCATTGCTTAATTTTTCTTACTGTAAATCTTTGAAAAGTATTACCTTTCTCATGCATGTCTTCTCTGATGCCTTCAGAGTCACACAAAAACAAGTGCGATTCCTGCGGCACCCGCTCTCTCACAAGGACGACCATTCCCTCTGCCTCTTCTGTCTGGGACCAGAGCACAAGACCAAGGACTATGAGACCTGCCAGAGTTTTAACCAAGCCACACAGAAATGACACCAACAGGCCCTGGAAGACCACATTCTCAAACTCAGGATGACTTCCATGGAGAAGGAGCTGCAGAAGTTGTGGGAATAATCCTCCTCCTCAGTGGGTTTTTTCAGACTCCCAAAAGAAAAAGGACAAGGAGAAGCCCCAGGACTGAAATTGGTCTCCTTCCCTCCCATGACCTCTTTCAGGGGCCACGGGTGATGAGCGGCCTCCAGCTGGAATGGGTACTATTCCCCTGACCAAGCCTGCCACTCCCTCTGGGGAGCAGCCCTTGGTCCCCCTGCCTGAGCTAGTTACAGCTCAGGTGGGAGCCTCTGATCTTCTTTAGAGTTCCACCACCCTAGGCACCTCAAACCCCAGGGTCTAATAGCCTGGTGGCGCGGCCAATAAGTCGGTCATCAGCCTCTCTAACAAATGCCTGGCCCAGGCTGATAAGTCGCATACCAGCTCTTCTGGCTTCCACCCAACTACTGCGTTTTCTGTCGGGCCCTGATAACAGGCCTGACACCAATCCTCTGGATCAGTGCATGCTGCCGTTCTTGCCACAGATCTTCCCAGAGGGTTCTCACTCTCATGATCCTCCATTGCCACCTCCCCTGGTGGTGATTCCTGGCTCTCCTCCACATTCAGAGCTGGAGTCAGAGGAGTGTATGCCTGACACAACCCTGGAGCCGGGGCCGGAATGTCCAACACCAGACCTCCCTCAGGAACCAATTTCTCCTGCACTGCAGGCTCCACCATCTGGGACAGCTCCCCCGTCCAAGACTCCGGTGGGAACCTCATCCCCCTCGGGGCCAACGCTGGAACCTCCTTCAGAGGGTCTGGCACCAGACCTAACATTACAGGGCCCTTCATACCCTCCATCAGTGCCACCATCAAATCTCTTGACCCCTCCTTTGGAGCCTACAACTGGCCACCTGCCATCAGGACCTTTGGCTCCTCTGTCAGGTCCTATGCCAAGTTACCCACCATTAGGGCCTCCAGCAGGTCCCTTGGCTCCACCGTTGGGCCCTTCGCTGAGCCTTCTGATGCCAGGCTATGCTGCATCTCACTACCCTATGCCATGGTACCTGCTGCCAAGTTACCCCACTGGGGGGTTTCTGTTGCCTAGCTATTCACCCTGTGGAGCATCGGACTACCATTTCCCAATGCCAGTCTATACGGAGCCAGGGTTTACCTTCCAGAATACCCACCTGTCTATCATCCTTCCTCCTCCTCCTCCTCTGCCCCCTCCTTCACCTCAGCCTCAGGTGGATTTTAGAGAGGCATTACAGTCTTGGTGGTCCAAAACCAAGACATAGCTGGTCTCAGGATTGGACCAGCAGCAACTGGCTGTGGCTTCTACACCAGCCAGCACGGACCCTACACCAAGATCCCCTTCTCCAGAGGAGTCTCGCCTTTCTACCTCAGGACAGACCATATATCCAACTGTGGTAACCAGTGTCACAGGGGCCCTGCAGTCTCACTGCAGGAGATCCCGCTCCCACAGGCTCTATCTCTGGACAGAAGCCCATCATCGGACTTGGACTCAGACACTGCAGACTCCTTCACCTTGGGTTTTAGAGACCCACTCTCCTGTGGATCCAAAGCCCAAAGATTCTCCCAAGTCCCCTCCAGAGGACCACTCCTTTACTGAGATCCTTCAGATGATTCAGGAGGCAAATGAGTAGAAAACAGAGGATCAGGATCCCCAATGCAAGAGTTTGGTGGAACACCTGAATATGCCTGAGCTATCCCCTCTGCACATTCCTCCATGAATTGGATCACATGAGGACCTGGTCTCCATGGTCTGGCAGCAGCCCTCGTCAGTGGTACAGTCGGCTAGAAGGCTGATAGACTATATCGAGTCCCCGAGGGTAAAGACCACCTTAGTTCTCACCCTAAAGCAGACTCGGTGGTCATTAATGAGGCCCATGACTGTAAGACTAAACCTAAACACATGAGCACCTCTCCTCCAGAAAAGGAGTCACGGCAAATAAACCAGTTTGGACGCAAGGTTTATTCCTGCTCCACTGTGGTCCTCAGAGCTTTGAACTAACTGGCACATATGATTGCATACCAGAAATCTATTCAGGGACAGTTGAAGTCAGAATTCGAGGCTTTGCCTGATTCCAAGGATAAAACCAAAATTTCCCAGACTGTCAGGACAGCAGAAATCTCCTGCTGTCATTCCCTCAGAGCAACATATGATGTGGTAGATGCCTCTACCATGAGTACCACCACTGCTATTGGCATGCACTGGTACTCCTGGCTGTGGGTATCCAGACTGGCCTAAGATTTCCAGTTGGCTATCCAGGATGCCCCTTTCAAAGCATCAGTCCTTTTTGGAGGTAATGTCAAGGACATAATCACTGAGCTCCAGGACAGTGGCAAGGCACTGTGCTCTGTGCAGTCTATGTACCTGTCTAACACCAAGCCAAAACAGCCATTTCATCACCAGCAATGGTGCCAGAATAGGCAACAGCCAGCCCAATGTCAGATCAAATGCTGAGCTCCATTGGCGGAAACCACCCCTCCAGCCTAGTCCCAAAGGGCTGCTGGGGTGGCACTACCCCACACCCCCTCCTCCTCCTGACTTGTGGCAGAGCCACCAGCTCTGGAGGAACCAGTAGGGGGCAGATTCACTAACAACCTGGCCAGGTGGGAGGCGATCACTTCAGACACGTGGGTTCTTCAGCTCATCGCTCAAGGCCACACCATAGAATTCACAGAGGCCTCCAAGAAATGCTCCAGGTCTCTCTCACTACGCAATAGGCCACATTCCACTCATAAGGGAAGAGATCAGGCTCTTTTGATAAAATCATCTATAGATCCCATTCCTTGGATTCAGGAAGGAAAGAGATATTTCTCCCACTTCTTCCTGGTCTCCAAAGAGACAGGGGACCTCCGTCCGATCCTGGACCTCAGCACGCTAAACCTGTTCATAGAATAGAAGACGTTTTGCATGCTGACTCTACCTGGTCTGTTGCCTCTTTTGCATCAGGGACATTGGCTGTGTGCTCTGAATATGCAGGATGCATAGCTGCATATTTCAATTTTTTCCCTCCCACCAATGCTTCTTACATTTGAACTCCCAGGGGGAGAACTTCCAGTTCAGAGCACTCCCCTTTGCTCTCTTCTCATCACCCAGGGTATTTACCAAATGCCTACCAGTGGTGGCAGCAGCTTTACGCCACCAGGGAATATATGTGTTTCTGTACCTCAATGACTGGCTTCTGTCAGCACCATCGAGGGACTGCCTGGTGGCCTAACTGACTGCTACCCTGAATCTGTTCAGGCACATGGAGAACACAGTGAATTATCCCAGATCCCACCTTGTACCTTCCCAACATCTCCAATTTATTGGGGGGGGTTGGATAATGTTCAAGGTCAGGCTTTCCTCCCATTGGACTAGGTTGAAACCCTGAGTCAGTAGGCCATACAGGTGTTCACCAGCCAATGGACTCCAGCCCGTTCGGTCTTACGCCTTCTGAGTCTCATGGCAGTGGCTATTCCCACTGTCCCCCAAGCCAGGCTCCATAAGCAGATTATGCAGTGGACCCTTCAGGTCCAGTGGGACCAGAAATGAGACAGCCTGGATTACAGGATTCTGGTGTCCAGCCCCATGAATCGGGACCTCCTCTGGTGGCAGGATCTGCTCAATCTCACCAGAGGGGTTCCTTTTCAGATGCCTCCACTGGCCCAGACCCTGACAATGGATGCTTCCGGTCAGGGCTGGGGTGCCCATTTTGACAAACACAGGACACGGGGATCCTTGTCTCAGCAGGAGCTTTCTCTGCACATCAATGTGCAAGAGATGCAGGCTGTACTATACATCCTTCAGGCTTTTCAGCCATTACTTCTCCCTGGGCCCATCCTGGTACAGACTCACAAAATGTGCACTGTCTGGTACCTGAACAAACAGGGAGGCATGTGGTTGTATCCTCTGTGCAGGGAAGTGATGCATGTGTGGTACTGGGCAATATAGCACAGCCTGCAGCTAATGGCAGTGCATATCCCAGGTGTTCAAAATGACCTGGCAGCACCCTTAGCCACACTCAGACAAGGGTACACAAAGTGGGAACTGAGGCAGTCAGTAGTCGAAGACATCGGGGGGGTTGCCCAGATCTCGGTCTGTTCACCTCCCCCATCCAACATAAAACTACCCAGTTTCTGCTCGCTCTTTCCAGGGCATGGTGTTTTCTGGTGAGAGGCTCTGTCTCTCTGCTGGACAGGAAGGTTCTTATATGCCTTCACTATATTTCCACTGTTGCAGAGTGTGCTTCTGAAATTATAGCAAGAAGGGGGCCCACATGATTCTCATAGCCCCTTATTGGCTTCTCCAAGTGTGATTTCCTCTCCTTCAGCAGTTGAGAGTGGAGCCTCTGGTTCTCCACCCCTCTGTTAGAACCTGCTGACTTAGGACAAGGGCAAGCTGGTCCATCCAGGTCTCAAGTCCCTTCACCTTCACGCATAGCACCTGAGGAAGTAGCACTTGCATGCTTTGGGCTGTCTTCCAGAGTGGCTCAAGTCCTTGTGGAGGCCCGAAAGCCAGCCACAAGAACCACATATGCTATGAAATGGAAGAGGTTCTCCATTTGGGCATCCAACAAGGTTTGGGACACTTTTTCTTGCCCTGTCCCACAGGTCATGGAATACCTGCTGCATCTCTCTGACCTTGACCTTAGTTATTCTTCGCTGAAGGTCCACTTGTCTGCCATTTCTGCCTATCACACTCCAGTGGACGGCAAAATTGGCTCAGTTGAATCTGAACTTCATTCTTGAAAAACTCACTTTGCCTCCCTTTGAACCAGCTGCAAGTTGCAACCTGCGCTACCTTTCCTGGAAAGTGCTCTTTTTAGTTGCCATTACTTTGTTTCAAAAGATTTCCTGAACTTCAGGCCCTGATGTGTAAGGAGCCTTATTTGATTTTCCATAGAGATCGGGTAGCTCTGCGTGGTATCCCGTGAGAAGGGCGATTGCTATTGAGTGCCTACAAAAAGGGTGACTCAATAGAGGTGCCTGTTCTCAGGGCTAGTGGAGGGGGGGGCGAATGCAGGTATAGCGACATTTTGTCGCTATATGTATACGCGCGGAGGGAGGGAGCAAGCACACAGTGTGACGGGCGGATGGGGAGGGAGGGTTTGTGAGGTGTAGCGCAACAGTGGGTTGCCAAGCTGGCAGTGTGGCATGGTGGGTTCATGGCAGGCTATGGTTGGGAGGGTGCTGGGTTCAGTGCTGGAAGCGTCGGGATTTTTGCGCCTGTCTGAGAAAAACTTCTTTTTATTTTTCACCCCCCCGACATACACCCCCCTGGAGTTGAGAATCTTTAGTAGAGGGAGGACGAGGGGGCACGGCCCTTGTATAAACAAAAAACTCAAGTTCCCAGCACCCTCTTGTTGTGCGCTAGGATTGTACATTGGCAAAATGGATTTTCACCAATTTACATTTGCCCTAACGGCGATCACCTTTTTGTGATCACTGTTATCACATAGACCTGCTGTGCATACAAATCCTAAGTTTTCACCTAAGGTGGTTTCTGAATTTACTTTGAATCAGACCGTACCCTTACTAGTGTATTATCCTGAGCATTCTAATCAAGGGGGAGGCCAATTCTGCATACATTCGATGTACACAGAACCTTGCATTATTACAAACCGTTCGAAGTCAGTCCATGAAATGAATCAGCTTTTCATTTCTTTTGCAGCCAAAACAGAGAGCACCACAGTTTCCAAACAATTGTTATCCAAATGGTTAGCAAACTGCATTTTGTTTTGTTATCAGAAGTACAACAAGCCCCTTCCGGGGGAAGTCAAGGGCCATTCAACCAGTGGCATGGCTGTATCTACTGCTTGCTTCAGGAGTGTTTCTGCTGCAGACATTTGTGTGGAAGCCATTTGGAGCTCTGTCCACACCTTTACCAAACACTACAGTCTAGACATTGCCTCTAAGCACATGGCAGGAGTTGGACTAGCCATCCTTCAGGGTCTCCTGTCTTTATTTGGTATCTACTACAGACCTTTCTTGCTTCCTGTGCTTTAGCCTTTTTCTGAATTTCACTGCTTGGGACTCAGTCCTAATGGTTATTACCTATTGCAAGATCCCTCTTGAAAAAAGATTGTACAGTTACGTAAAAACTCACCGTAACAGTAAATCTTCAAGAGAGGCTCTTGCAGCAAGTACCTTTTTCCCTCCCACCTTCCCCCACGCTTCTGTGGCTACTTCTTTCTAGCCTTTCTATTGACTCCAGGAGCCCACTCCTTTCTCTTGTCGCACCTTCTTAGGTCTCCAGCGGGAGAACTGGAGGGTGTGCATGGGGACCGCCCACTATACAGTGTCATGTTGACATCCATCACATCATGTCGGGTGGGCAGTCCTCCCTCCCCTGACTCTGCTAGCTAAAGTTTCCCATGTGGTCCTAGCCTCATAGCTCTAGTCCTAATGATTATTACCAACTGCAAGACCCTCTCTCGAAGATCTACTGTTATGGTACATTTTTACGTAACTGTGCTTTCCCGAGAGGATTAAACAAGATGAACAATGAGGAACTAGTCAAAAGGAATTGGAAGTCAGCAACATCGGGGCATGAATTAAAACTGGCAGGAAGGAGGTTCAGAAGGAATGTAAGGAAATTTAACTTCATGGAGAGGGTGACTGAGCCATGGAACAGCATACCAGCAGAGGTGACAGGAGCAAAAACTGTAAATAGGTTCAGATATGGCTGCAAAATGGCAAGGTGTCTGATATTGACACCAAATGGAACTAGTACGGTAGAAATGTGAGGGTCTTGGATAACCCCACCTGGACATTAGGTCATAGATTAAGGTAGGGAAACAAAATTAGGGCAGAGTGGATTGACATGTGGTTTCTTTCTGCTGCCAATATCAGTATTTCTACTCCTGGTCTGTGTGTGCATATGGTGGTCGTGGTGGGGGGGTAATCTCCAATATAGAAAGAAAATAGCACTGTACCTCCACCCAGCAAACAGTTATAGCAGATCTGGTGTAAGTACTGTTCCACCCTTTGAGATACAGTACATCCCAACCTTTCCACAGGATGTCCTCCAGAAACCCACACCATGCAACAATAGTTGTCAGTGAAAGAAGTTTTAAGTCTCTACCAGTAATATGTTCACATTTAGGAAAAGACAGCTATAACAAGGGCTTCATTTGGGGTTGTTGGAATAAGGTTTGTGGGGAAGGAAGAGATTAAACAATGCAAAACTGATTCTGCTCTCAGATTTGGCTAGCCTTCCAGCACCCTTCTAGCCTAGCCCCAAATAATAATGCAGCTTACAGTATTAAATATGCAGGCTATCTTGCTGCATTTCATGAGCACATCCCATAGCTGTCTATACTGTTTTGGCCCCACTACCATCACAGGTGCCAGCTATATGCAGTCCCCTTTGATCTAGGGAGCTCCCATCATAATCACTACTGGGTATCCAGCTGTTAGATCAGTACAGCCTGAATGATAGCCGCATTGCATGTATTATGCTGGTGTTCAACAACAATAAACAGAAAAGCAGACTCCAACTGGGGTTTCAGTAATCCAGAGCCAGATGGCTCAATCTATAAAAGTTCCAAAATGAAGTTAGATAACCTAGCTCTGAAAGAGTGTGCTACAAGGACAATACCCTAAGTTACTTGTAGTTTCTTAGTCCACTTGGATCTCCCTCTGTGTGTGCAGCAGCAGTGAGTCACTCATCTTGCTGGTTTGGCTTCTCTCTCAGTTGCAGGCCTTGGTGGTGATGCACAAAACTGCTTCATCTGGTTCGGTCAGACTTCTGCACCTCTCCAATTGTAACAGATGGTTTCTCCATCTGAACTCACAGGTGCAATTTAACAGCCTGTAGGCCTGATTGCATCAGACCAGTACACTGTGTTATGGCATCCAGTCATTATGTACTGTAACAGCCAATACCCAGTAGTTGTGCTGGTTGGGTGGCTACTCCTACAAAGAGCTGCTCTCTGTAGCAAAATTTAGGCTGCAGTGCAACAGAGTCTCTCTGAATATCTGGAACATGGTTGCAGGGTGGTTTACCCTCGCAAACACCTCTCCTGTCTTCTTTACTTGACCTTTCTTGTTCAGCATGGTGCAAGCAATCAACGTTCACTATCATAGCATAGGAATTTGCTTCGCCCGGGCATACATATGGTCTGTCTTCTTCAGCTATCAACAACAGCGCCATCTCTCATCATACTCCAAAGACAGTTACACACAGACACACATAGATCTGGAACAGCTCCTGTTATTTGTTGGGGAAATCCAGCTCTCATCTGGTCCATAGAGTTGTCAGTCATTCACAGCAAAACTAAAGTTCTGTTGCTTGATCAGCAATTGGCTATGTAAGTCATACTGAACTTAATGAAGTCCTTTTAAGGTCTATAAGCCAACTTACTCTATTAGGTAGGCTTTGGAGCATAATTTGCTGCTTCTGCCATTCTCTGACTGCATTATAATGCTGGGGGGTCAGATGTGAAAAACATGGTTGCCAAACTTGTACTCCCAGGGACCCTGACCCCTAAATGTATTTATTAAAGAGTTTGTGACCCCACTAAAGTGCTTCTGTACCCCTGGCATTGTGTGCACAGTCATGCTTGTAAGTCCAGTTGAGTCAAGGGGTCCACCAGAGCATTCTGAATCCAGTCATGAGTGCCAATGTGCTCATATATCAGCCACACTGAAGTCACTGATGTGAATCGCAGGAGGCACTAAAGAAATACTGACTTCCTCAGCACTCCATTCCACCTCTGTTTGCCAATTCAAGTCTTTGAGGCTGGAGGGAATAAAGTACAACAGGTGACAATGTAGCTCGAATCTGTGGTGCCATAAGGTAATCCCTCAACATAGCCAGGGGGGTTGCAGGGACATGTTCACATTTTTCTGAATAGTGAATACTAAAAAAGGATAGACAGGTTGTTATTTGATCATAGATTTGTGCTGGTGAGTAGAACATTATTAGAGGAGATGCTGCAAACTGAGTGGGGATGGTAGAATGAGTGGAACACTAGAAAACATTATTTTACTATGAGGGTGGTTAACATGTGAAATAGCTTATCTGGTCAAGTGCTGGAAGATAGCACTGTTCAGGCTTTCAAAGCAAGCCTAGGCAAATTCTTAATAGAATATCATTGAGATTACAAAGCACGAGCAGGGCTAACATTCTGGTTGTTAATTTTAGATATGTGCCTATATTCAGATAAAATATAGTCACTGCCATGCAGCAGGAGGGATGGGCCAGAAGGACTCACAGTCTTTTCTGTCATTAAAATGCTCTGTTATAAATAAAATATAACAATTGAGTAAGTAATACAATTTTTTATATTTTCTTGGAAACTGTTCTTTGGCTGGGAATGCTCTGTTGTGCGCTAGCCAACTGTGCGGTCACGAGAGGTTGACACTTCTAGGAAAACTTTAAGAAATATAAATATTTAGATAAAATATAACTTAGAATTGAAATATTTTCCGAATAAGTCTTCCCCTTGTTCTTTGTTATGAAAGATATTGGCAGAGAAACAGAATTTCACAGCCAGAGAAAGACAAGCAGACCTTCAATTCTGCCTACTCCCTACCTTAGACCCTTAGTCTAGCACTGGTAAGATCGAGATAGTGCTCACTGCTGGTAGCCCTGCATTGTATGGTGTCTGATCCCCTCTTGACTCACCTTCCGACACTACCATTTTTACCAATGCCATGTGCCCATCCCACCCTCTCCTGAAGCTTGTATTTGTCTCCATGTTAACCACATCTCCTGGTACATAGATCCAGCTCTACACCACCCCATTCGAGATGATCTGAACTATTCAGGAATGTTTATGAATTATTCATGAGTAGTTCATGAATTCAACCCATGAATGTTCATCAAGCAGGCAGCAAATTATTCTAAATGAATCTAAATGTATTTTGCATGACCATTAAATGGTACTCCTGTGTTTGTGAACATTCAGGCACATACAGGTTCATAGAGGTCCATGAATGTTTGTGAAACTTTTCCACTGATCATTTTGGGCAGTCAGTCCTTACTTTTGATGATCAGAAATACCCTACATTTGCAATATTAGTTAACTCATTAGGCAACTCTGTTTTAGGCTTAGTCTAAAAATATTTTGCCTTATGTGCAAGTTAGAGGCAGACCCATTCAACCCTTAGATGACTGATAACACAGCCAAAGAATATGTCATCATAACCTGATTTATAGTAACACACAACAGTTTCTATGAATGGATTTTCTTACCAGGCATTTTAGAATTAGTAACTTACCATCTACATACTTTATTGTGTTGTTCTTCTTACACGTTGAATCACTTCTTACCTTTCTTTCATACATAAAAATGTTTAATTGCTATTTATATCAATATAATCTAAACTTCTTTTAAAGATAATTGAGTTAAAATGTCTATCCTGTTGGGTGCTCATATAGTTAATTGGCTTATAGAGCATATATATTTTCTACTCCTTAAATGAAAACATTCCAAATTTGTGATGCGTTATAAATTTTACAGTGGTAAACAGTGCATTCCAATATGGAGCTTAGCCATATAAATTGATTTTTGTGCCAGCCCAGTGACATTGAGGGTTGAGGTGCTGGATGCTACACCTCATGCCACGCTGGCAACCCAAGTTCGGGAATGGACTCAGGTCATTCAGGGGTTGGCCAGGGCAAGGAAAGATCAAGTGTCCAGTGACAACTCTCCTTCCTCTGGGGGGAGGGGGACAATGCAGCATGCTGTAGACTGACACCCAGTGGAGGTTGGGGGTCAGCATAGACATGCTGCTCAGAATGGGATGTACCTATGCACAGGGCATAAGATTGCCTACATGGAGGCAAAGGCAGTCACACAGCCAATTGCACATGTGTGGGTCCAGGGAGGAAAAAACAGAGGAAAAAGAAACGGGTCTGGCAGGCTCACTGATGGCAGGCTATGTCTGCACCATCCCCCGGTGATCTAGATGTTGGCTTCCAGTGGTGGGTGGAAAGTCAACGCTCCTCACCACCGGCCCTGTCACGGGGGGGGAAACCCATGGGGGATTTGCTGGGTGGGAATGGTGTGGAATTGCCTGGCCAGAGAGATAAGACCCTTCTGAGGGAGGGTCTGGAGTCACTTGCCAGTGCCCCAAAGAGGATAAAGTACCAATAAAAAAAAAAAAAAAAGATTTCTGCCTCAGCACATCATGGTCTTTTAAACGTTTCAGCAATTTCATCAACTCTGTCTTGATGAACAATTCATGAATAATGTTGAAAAACAGTAGTTTGTGAACTTTAATAAATGTTCAGGAACCCTTCATTAATGTTCATCAAAGTTCATGAGTTAGTTGATGAGATTAATTTTGCCTGGACACCTCTTCATACAGCAACACTTCCTCACATCCTTCCTGAATTCGTCCCTCTCCACCAGTATGTTACAGTTGTGCCCTACTGTCGCGGACATCTTACATTGCTTGAACAGTTGCTGGCAATTCACTTTTTTCCCGTTTAGTTATTTGATTATTTAATTCCTTCTCTTTCCTCCAGGCCTCCAGGAAGTATCACTCAGTCTCTCCTCACACATCTGTTACCCATGTATCATTTTGCTGATTAGTGTGACTGATTCTGAATAATTGTTGTTGTTTAAGGATAGGGATCCAGAAATGTATATAATACTTCAAGTGCAGTCTCACCAGTGACCTACAAGGGGGGGGACCCCTTCCTTGTTTCTGCTACAGAAGGACCTATCTATGAACCCTAGCATCCTACTGCCTTTCCAAACTGCTTGATTGCACTGAGAAGTGGTCTAAACACTGTAATTTATTGTATAACCACCCTAGGTCTCTTTTCACTGAGGTCTTCTTTATTCTTCTGTCACATACAATATGGTGTTTTTGGATTCCTCCTCTCCATGTATATAACCTTATACTTTTTAGCAATAAACTTGAGCTTCCAGATCTGTAACTGCTGTTTCAATTTCTCCAGGTTTTTATTTTATGTTCCAAATCCATCCTTGCAAGCCACACTAACACATATTTTAGTGTCATCTGCAAAGGGACACATTCTTCTTCACTGCAATAGACTTCCTGTCTCCTCTTTTACTGCCCTGCCTTTTCCACTTCTTCTGGTTAGTTTGGTGTCCAGTAAGCAAACCTGATTTGAGGTTCTTTCCTTGCCTCCCTATCAGCTGAACCCATAAGGATTCCACCCCACCCCAAACTTCTTGGCCTTCATTGCCCTAATGCCCCCAGTGTACAATTTTACTTATATCACCTACTCTCAGTTTCCCTATCTTTTTCAAGAGGTTATATCTGAGAATTGTGAGGTCCAATTAGTTGTTGGATATTGTCATCCTTGTTTTTATCATGGCCATAATATCCAGCTTCCCTCTGCTGAAGCAATCCGTAGGTCACACATTTTGTTCCCAAGAATCCTAGCATTTATTCATGCTACACTTCAGGAGCCTTGCTTCCTTTCCTTACTTCCTCTGTTCTCTTATCCTCCTATCCTTCACTTCTCTCTTCCTTAGTCCTTGTGCATTTACCAACACCTTCCCAGGCCAATTGTTTTCCTTGCTGGTTTACCCCCACTGCCACATTCCCTGACTGATTTATGCTCTACCCCTAGATTTGCCACCACAATTCAGGGGAGTGGTAACTAAGTTTCACTTAGCTAATTTAAAACCATGCATGACTCTTGCCCCTGACTCCCACTTATTAGTTTAAGCAACTGAAGAGTTATGCATCAAGCTTCTGCCCTAGTGTCACTGTCATTCTCCCGTCTTTATTCGAACAACTGCCTCCAGTTTAAATAGGCCTTTATTACTCCTAAATGTGCCCAGACACCTGGAAAGTGAAACCTTCCTTCACACACCATTCCCACACCACATTTTTTAAATTGCTTAGCATGAGAACTGAGTCCTTAAAATGTAATTTCCATCACCTCCTGCAGTTCCTTTCACACTTAATAATTCCCTCTTTGTCACATCACTACCTGCTGCCAAGGAAGCAGCTGTGATGCCACAAGCAGAGGATTATGGCTTCAGCTGGAAAATAAGCAGCATCGGCAGATGAAGTCTAGTGGGCCAAACTCCCATTTAAATGTGAATATACTTAGCATGAAAAACTAAGGGACCAAAAATAAACAAAATATAAACTGATCTGTGGGGGGTAAATATGTTTTCAGAAATGTTCTCAAAAGTGCTAGCTGCTCTTTAAAAGTAACATATTGTTAAAATTTTCAGGATGATCTCTGGCTACATTTGGAATTGTAAGTGAAATATAATAATCTTTTTCTTTCTTGATTTTAAAATGAGGGTGCAGTTCTCATGTGTGGTGCAGTAAAGTACCACATGTATTTACAGTCATCATTTGGTAAATGATTATCCAGAATAGCGTTACAGTTGGGTCACCTATACAGACCAGTGAGAGTGCATTTCTCTTCCACGTAGGGTTTGTAAGCTGGTCAGGCAGCCCCGCAATAGTTGCAGAAAGCAGAGCTCCCTGTCACAGGGAGGGTACTACCGTTGTGCTGCTCCCGCAGCAGTACCTGCAGTGGAGACAGCCATGATGCAATGCAGTAACTTGCAATAAATAACATGTAACAAAATAATGCATGATGAAAAAAGGGCTTAATTGCTACTAAATTACAATGTTCCCTGCAGTATAGTGCAGCATTTTGTGATATACTGCAGCATGACTTTGTTGCATCTCAGCTGATACAGCTGTACAGCAAAAGAACATAGAGTGTGTCAGGTGCTGGCTCCATGGAATGGGGTAAATTGACTTTGCAAGTGGAAGGGGCAGGAGAAGTGATGGGAGTGCACCACCACAACATTTATATGGATGACTGGGTGCATAGATGGTTCCCCAGTTCAGGCGTGTAAAGGTGTAAAGGTATCAGGATAATAATCTCCAACCACTACCTGTACTTTAGGCACTGGATTCTGTGTCCTCTAGGTGCTGTGCAGGGAGACATGTCATAGGATGCTGGAAAACCTAGATCGTTGGAGATGTGGTGGCAAATCTGTTTGGAATCACCACCCTGATACAGAAACATTATAAAATGAAAACAGCTATGCATAAACCTGCAGCACTTTCTCTGATTTATGGCCACATTGGCAGGCAAAATGTTCTTCCAAGTTACTGAAAAGGGCACACAGGCAGACATACTGCAACTATGCCCTATTGTTTTAAAAACAGTATGTGCCTTAAGCAGCACGTTTATGGAGGGGGTTAGGCTCCATCATTCCTTGTAAATCTGGCCTCTGGGAATCAGTTGTGTTTTTCTGATGTAAAAACATCTCATTATGTTGAGAGACAGAGAGGGAGAGAGAAACAGAGAAATAGTCTCATATTCAGATTGCAAGACCCTGGATTATTATGAGCATACTGTTACAGCATATGTTTGCAAAGTATATTTGTTCATCCCTGGTTATGAAGGAAGGCACACTGCACCTACTGCCTCTTCTAACCCTTAATTCATGTTACTGTGTTATAATATCCTCAGATATTACATGTGCCATACTGTACTTATTGGAAAATCTTTAGGAACATTATTTAGTAAAGTTTGGATTTAATAAGCAGAATGCATTAAAAATAATCAGGTTGTGTATAAAATATGACCATTACCTTAAGTAAAATTTGCTGAACACATTATATGGCAAGTTTTAACAATGCCTCTTAGGTCTCATTTTAAGTTGAGTTTCTGCTGCTTTGATTTCTCCTCTGGGATTTCACTACACACAAAAATCTATAAGAATTAATTTTTTACAACTTATCATTACTGAAGTCAGGAAATAAAGATCTGTGGAACAACAAATGAGCTGAATATGATTTTCACTACTGTTAACAAGGTTAATGTTTTTACAACCAGTCTCCACAAGGTGTAGCTGTTCAACAACTTTTAAAACCTCTGGGTTCAGTTTTTTTTATCGTGTGGAAAGAAGAGGCAAGCTCAGTGAGTAGAATAATAAATGGAACGGTTGTGTTACTTCTTTGATGGAGGTCATGGTTGCACAAGGGACTGGACTTTCATATTACCAACCATCGTCCTGTAAAGACTGTAAAATAAAGAAAACAGAATTCTGTCAACAAATTGGCTTCACGTGGCAGTAAATGACAGATGTCTGACAATCACAGTTTCTGTTTTCCAGAACAGCAACTTACTGAGGTTTAGCTGCTGCTGAAAAATCTGTTCCATGTCTAATAGAATCATTTGGTCCATCAGGAGACTTATGTAGGAATGCTTAGGCAATGAAATTGAAATGACTGGTAGGATGAATTGTTAGGAGGAAGGTACTCAGTAGATTATGACGACGTAGTTAAAGGGACACTGTCTACCACCTTAGGCCACTCAATGTCTCCAGTTTCAAAAACAGATGTTATGACTGGTAATATTTTGTAGAGATTGATTATATAGTTGGTAATTTGATTCTGATGACTTTTTTCCTTTTTCAAAAATGAAAAACAGACTGTCCACCACGCTGCTGTTACCTCACAAAAAACGTGTTTGGTTACAGACATTTATTAACTCCCACTGTATCTTTCCTGGACTTTGAACACCTTACACACAGTCTAGCCATTCATGATACAGTGGCAGGAGAGGAGACTAACGTCTCATGAATGGCTGCACTGGTCAGTGAAGTTCCTAATGTTCAGGAAGTATGCAATAAGAGTAAACAAAGGATATGAAACAAAACTAGTTTGGGTAGAACTACCACATTGGTCTGCATTCAGTTCTACTGTAAAAGGAGCAGATACAACAACCAGCAACATCAAAGATTTTTAGAAAAGGGAAGCAATCATAACGTGTGGGTTTTCAACAAAAAATAATATGATGCAAAAAGGGTTGACAGTGTCCCTTTAATGAGGTGACCGTGTGTTAGAATGTTTGTGCCTTATTGATTTTACATACACTGTCTCTCTCTCTCTCTCTCTCTCTCTCTCTCTCTCTCTCTCCTTTCTACAGTGACTACTACCATTTTGAGGAGATGTGAAGACAAAGACAACTTTTTTGAGACAGGATCCACCCCACTTTAGAAGAACTGGAAGGGAAGGTATGTCTTTTTGCAGATAACACTGAATTTTGTAATAAGGTGAACAATCAGGAGGGGTAGAAAGAATGTGTAAAGATCTTGGGAAACTCAAAGAGTGGTTAAGAGCATGGCAGTTGGAGTTCAATACCAAAAACTGCAAAATCGTGCACCTAGGGCATAGGAACCCAGGAGTTGAGTATAGGATGGGGGCATATTGACAGGCATGAATCAGGAAACAGATCTTGAGGTTATTATATCTGGTAACCTAAAAGTGGCATGGCATTTTAATAAAGCAGAGGGTATGGCCAGTGGGATGCTGGGATGAATAAGGAGACGTAGCTCCAGCTGGAGAAGGGAAGAGGTGTTGCCACTGTATTGCTTGCTGGTGAAATCTCACTTTGAGTACTGTGTCTAGTTCATGAGGCCAGACATAGACAGGATGGAGCCAGTTCAGAGGAGGGTAACTAAAATGGTGCAAGGTTTCACCAAAAGGCCTACAAGGAGAGGCTGAGGGATCTCAACATGTACACCTTGGAAGAAAGGAGAGTGAGAAGGGACATAAAAGAGACCTACAAGAAGCTCACAAGGGTGAACAGGGTGCAGGAGGAGAGTCTATTTCAAATGAGAAAGAGCGCCAGAACCAGAGGACGTGTGATGAAGCTGGGGAGAGGAGTTTAAAATGGATATGAGGAAGTACTACTTCACTGAGAGAGTGTCGGCCATCTGGAACAGATTACCAGTGCCAGCAGATGTGGTTGAGGCAAAAACCATAGGGATCTTCAAGCATGCATGGAACAGACCTAGGGGAATATTAGTAAATAGACAGGGAGGAGGGAGGGAGGGTCACCAGTGACCAGTTATGATTTGCTCTGAGAAACTGACTTATAGTGACCATCTGGGCAGACTGGGTGGGCCAAACGGTCCTTTTCTGTAGACAAATTCTATGATTCTGTGTTTCTAGTGGTGTTGCAAGGATGAAATCATCTTAGACCAAGGGTACTGCAAGGAATAAGGCCTAGAAATCCCATAGGGAAAAAGAGGGGCCATTGATTAGGAGGCGAGGATGAAGGAAAAACAATGCTTGTTAAGGATGTTTGGCTTTAGTACGGTTTGGGGGGGGGGCATGCATGGTTTAAGATATTAAGACTATGGACTACTATGCTTAATTGTGAACAATTTCCATGCCCCTAAAACCTCCCTATACCCCCAACAATATTTATAGTCCACTCCCAATTCCATACCCCTAAACCTCCTTATACCCCCAACAGAATTTATTTCCCCACCTCCTCCACCCCCCTCCATGACGTCCTCCACTACTGCTATTGATCTTGCTTTCTGTTTACTCCTTGGCCTCTGTTTAGCCTTTGATTTTGGTGCATCAGCCCTAGCCTTAGAACCAACTGCCCTGAAGCATGCCTGGCCAACCTTCTTCCCAGCTCCAATACCACCTAGGCCTGAATGCTGCCTGCTTCTCTCCTGTCCATCTGTTGCCCTAGCTTTCATTAACTCCCATGACCCAGCACTGTCTCTTCCTACACTTCTCTTCCCTCTCTCTCTGGATCCCATCTCTCTATGTCCCCCTTGGATCAAATTTCCATGCTGCCCACCTCCTTCACTCTGGGGTTATAGAAAGTAACCCTGGCCCCGCTCCTACACCACCCTTAAACACTCCTCTAACCCACAGTCATCCTTTATGGGATATTAAGCGCAGTCTAAAAACTGCACATTTAAAATGAGGAGCTTTCCTCCTAAAATAGCTGAGCTGGAGGCCTGGGTCTCTCTCTGTACAATCCTGACATACTGGGTATCTCAGAGACCCGGCTAAAAAGCTCCACCCTTAACCAAAACTGTTCCATGCCAGGTTACACTTTCCTCTTCCATGATCGCTCTACCTCACGCCATAATGGTGGTGTACTTCTGTACTACCATAACTACTACACTGCCACACTGCATGGCCAGCCCTCCAGTGACTTCCCTTCTGAGTGGCTTGCTGCTGAAATAACAGTTGCCACCAATAAGAAGTTACTTGTTTGGTGCTGCTATAACACACCGAGAGCTGTTATCCCTGGGCTTACAGCCCTCCTGAACCTCTCTGCACCTCTTTTCTCCACAAGGGACACCATTCTTGTAGGGGATTTCAACATTGACTGGGAAACAAACCACTTTTCTGACTGCAACTCCATCATTCAACAACACAATCTCACCCAGCTAATGGCCTCCCATACACACCTCAACAATCGGTCCAAAATACACACTACCCCGGACTGGATCCTGATGACTCAAGCACACAAAGTTGCCCATGCTGGCACGCTGTCTAATGCCATTAGTGACCACTCCCCAATCTACTGTGTCTTGCGTACCAACCCCCACCCCCCACCTGCCGGACTTGCCGCAATTTCTCTGATTTTGACCCACTCAGGCTTCAGGATGACCTCAGAGTCCTTGACTAGACTTCTATTTATGGTGCCACTAACACTGACCTTGCACTAGACATCTTTGTCTCAGCCCTGTCTTACATCCTAGATAAGCATTTCCTGCTCACTCCTCACAGAATGCATGGGGGTGACACCCACTGGCTAACATTGGACCTTCTCAACCTTATGAAGCAGCATGACTCAAAGTGGCCTGACTATAAAACTGACGCATCCCCTACCCTTTGAAATGGCTACCATCAACTGCAAAATCTCTGCAAGTACTGTATACACTGTAGGAAGTCAGCATACTTCCAATCACTTCAGTCCTGTCACCTCACCTAGGCAACCCCAGGAGTTTCTGGTCCTCCAATAATGCCCCCCCCCCACCAAGCAGTCACTTTCCCCTAAACACACAGTTATGCCCTCACTAACCCTACTGACATTGTGAATGCACTTAATGCACATTTCTCAAACCTTAGCAGCTACCTGGCTAAGCTCCCCCTCCACTCCCTTGCCCCCTCCTCCACCTTTCCCTCCTACTAGTCCCCTTTTTTATTTTAAGATCATTTCTCCTCCTGGGACACTTAAGATCCTCCTCAGCCTACTATCTCAAGGGAGTGCTGGTAGTGATGGTCTATCCCCCCGCTTCTTAAAACTAGTGGCCCAGGACATTGCCTATCCACTCACTTTCATCCTTAACCTCTCCCTTACTATAGCCTCTGTCCCCTTTGTCTGGAAGCAGGACAAAATTGTCCCCATTCATAAATTAGGCAACCCTAGTCTTATGGACAACTATCGTCCCATCTCCATTCTGCCCCATCTTGGTAAGCTCCTGGAGAAGGCAGTAAACTACCAAATTACCGAGAATACCTCCAAACATAATCTCCTTTACCCTCTGTAACATGGTTCCTGGAAGGGGCACAGCACTACCATGGCCCTTGCCTCTTCACTGATCATGTGCTGTGGAATATGGATGAAGGGAAGCTAACTGGTGCAGTGTTTGTAGATATGCTCAAGGCATTTGACCTAGTAAATCACAACATCCTGACAGCAAAACTCGATGCCCTTGGTTTCTCCCCTGCCTCCACTGCCTGGCTCACTAACTACCTCTCTGGTAGAATAGAGATGGTCTGCCTTGGTGGTGCCACCTCCCCCCCCTTGCCTGTCTCTGTGGGTGTTCCCCCAGGTATCTGTCCTTTGCCCCCTTTTCTTTTCACTCTTAATTAACTCTCTCCTGTTGGAAGACCTATCCTGTAAATCACTCCTCTATGCCAATGAGTTAATACTATACCAAAGTGACTTCTCCCCCTCCTCACTATCAGCCACTCTTACCAATGATTTCTGCAAGGCACATTGTTGGTTCTCCATCAACAAATTGTTGGTCAATGATGCCAAAACAAAAGCCTTGCTTTTTGGTTCCAAATCAAACCTCTCTGCCCTTGCTCACAGCGGTGGCCTTCTCACTGTCAAATTTCCAGATGGGTCTCCCTTTGACACTGTTCCCATCTTTAAGTATCTGGGGGTAATCTTGGACCTGTCCCTAACCTACACTGACCACACTGCCTCACTGATCAGGTGCATTAACCAGAAGATAAGGCTCTGCTATCGCCTGATTGACTACCTCTCGCCAGAAGCCCGCCTTGCAATTGTCTGTGGCAACCTCCTCCCCCTCCTTGAGTATTGCTGCCTGGTGTACTCCCTCACCTTCATTACTAACCCGAACCATCTGCATGCTACCTACAATCGTATATGCCACCTTGTTCTTTGCACCCCTCTCCCCACTCACCACTGCTCTCTTTACCAGTCCCTTAACTGGTTCCTCCACAATCGCGGTGCTCCTACCTGCTGGCCCAGACCATCGCTGATATCTTGCACAATCCCTCCTACTCTCCACTATCCCATCTTATCCAGCCCAGAACCTACTGCCACAATTTATGTCAGTCTTCCCATCTCCAACTAGAATGTCCTAACATAACTATGGAGATGGGCATAAGAGCCTTCTCCACAGCTGGACCCTCACTATGGAATGGCCTCCCCTCCTCCCTACTATCCCCTGATCCCCCTCTAAATCTAAATTCCCTATTAAGAATGCACTTTCTGTCCTCCATGACCTGTGTCTGCTCACAGGCCGCTAGCAGGGCTGCACCTCCATAGCAGCCCACCTTTACACCCTCCCCCCCAGTGCTCTAATCTCCTCTCCCACCCTGAATACTATTGTTATTCCTATGGTTGAATGATGGAGCAAACTTACCCTGTTTACCTAACTGTTGTATACCTTGGCATGCTCAATTGTTGATTATCTGGTACTGTTTACCTTAGATTTTCTTTGTTAACTTAACCTATACTGGATTCCCTGTTATGTTCCCTATATGATCCACATTGTTCTCTCACTGTATTTTACGCTGTTTGTGCCAGTTTCTGGCATAGGCCTTGCCTGAAAAAGATTTTCAGATCAGTGCACCAACCCAGGTACCAAATAAATAAATAAGGAGCACTCTGTGTGAGTCTGTCCATTATACCCTGTCCACCCGCTGTGAGACATTGCTTGTCAGTGTGAGATGGAGCTGGCAGAGCTGAGACAGACATGTGCTGGGTTTTCTGCTGAGCCTTAATGTGATTCAGACAGGGAGCTGCTAGGGAGCTGTAGTCTTTTTGCCTTTCTGGGACTGCACTCCGTCCTGCCTCTCAATGTTATCTTTTAACTGGGCATTAATTGTAGCTCCTTTTTGTGTCAAGGGGATATTGCTAACTATAGAGCTCCTTAGTGACACCTGTGAGGCATTTTAAAGACTTTTTCACTGTCTTGGGGGCATATTGTGCGAGCAGTCGGTGGATCACATGACCTGTGCACTTACTTCCGGGTCCCAGGCTCTTAAGGAGCACTCCAGGCGAGCGGGCTGAGTGGGTGCATGTCTGCCATGTGCAAAGACATGAGGAGGTGAGGATGTACCCTAAACACTGGCCTTTTAGAAGGTAAATTGTTATTGCCATAGGAATTACTATGGCTGATAAAATAATAACCCTTGAGGGAGAGGTTGGGGTTAAGTGCATTAAATGTAACATGTACGTGTTAATGGCCCCTCTACCAAAAAACCCTTTACAATGTCATAAATGTGGGGAAAATGAGGATATGGTTAAGGAAATTACAGCCTTGACATTAAGAGTTAAAAAAGCTGAACAGAAGCAGCAGGAAATGACTAAAAGACTAGGGGAAATAATTTAATTAACAACCTCTAGGGTTAAGGATGCAGCTAATTGGAATATCCTATTAAAGTGTTCCACTCAATAAGGAGGGTCCAATGATGTTGTTAGCAACTTAGGCTGTAATGCTTCCCCTCAGATACCCCCTCTTGTGACAACTAACCAATCTAACAACAGCTTGCAATATAGTAATATGAGAAAAAGAGATAGAGAAGATGAGGGGCAGGGTAGTAGTGATGACGATTGGTATCAAATACAAATTAATAGAATTGCAAAAAAAGGAAGGAGAGCTGACATGTTTGTTCTTCCATTATGCAATAAATTTGGCCCTTTGTGTACACTAGCAACTGATGAGTCCTTAGATAATTTGATGGTGCAAAGTATAGGATCTGGGTCTATCAACATAAAAGCAGCACATATGTCACCAGAAACAAATAATCCAAACTCAGGAATTTATATTAGGGACACCACTTCCCCCGATCCTCATAGATCAATTCAAGCAGTTTTTACAACTACTTTAGGTACTACAGATCCATTTCCTACTATGACTAGTACTTCTAACACAAATGTAATTAGTCTTACAAACTTAGGAGACTGACTCCTTGTATCTCAGATACTAGTCAGTTTATAACACCAGCTGACACTCCCCTAGCTCACATCGATGAGACCCTGATGAATAATATTGAAATACAGCTTCCACCGGGGGGGGGGGGCTGAGTCTTTTACCACTCAGCCTGATGAATCAAGGCAGATATCTGATCAAGATAAACAAGTTTACATTTTACATTGTAGGGGACTCTGTAGTGAGATATATAGATCGGTACTCAACCAGAGACAACAAATAAAATGTCAATTGCTGTCCTATGGGGGGCCACAATTAGGTACATAGCAGAAATGTTACCATATTATAAAATGTGAAAAAAACAAAAACTGTGGTTCTTCATGTCAGAGTTAATAATGTGAGTAAAGCAAAGCTTGACAGTACCATTAAAAACATAATGACTGTGGTTGATACGCTAAAAGCACATCACGCAAAGATTATTTTGTCTGAGATTCTTCCAGTGCCAAGGGCAAGTTGGTACCAAACAAAGAAAATTACAAATTATAAAAAATGTCTGCATAGATGGAGCCTGGAAAATTACATTAACTGTTTATGAACATGAGAGCTTTTCGAAAATGACTATTCACTTTATAGTTATGATGGCCTACTTTTAAGCAAGACAGGAGCTAAACAGCTGGGTAACATTTTCTATAATGCTATAAATGGCAGATGGCAGGAACAAAAAAACTAATTTCTTTGGGGCATAATAGGGATTCAACCTCCTCAGGTCAAGTTTTACAGAATAAGGTCCATATGACCCTCAAACAATTTCTGCATATTCTTCATAGTAATGCTCGCAGCCTCCATGCCATCAAAGAGGGCGAGCTTGAATTACTATTAATAAATAAAGCTATAGATATAGCAGACATAACAGAGACTCGGTGGGGAACTACCTCTAGTTGAAATATTCCTGGTTATAACTTTATCCATAAAGATCAAATTGATAGACAAGTTGGGAGTGTGGCATTATATATTAAAAATAATATTATTTTCACTTAATTTGAAAACGATAATACAAATGATTCTAATGAGATAATTTGGGTTAATAGTCAAAGACAGAATGCCAATAACTTCACTTTTAGGGGTTTGTTACAGGTCACCTGACATTAGACTTGATGAACATAACAACTTATTGAATAACATCAAGAGGAAATTAACCCCCCAAAAATTATCATCTTAGATGACTTTAATACCCCTGGGATAAATTGGTCTGAATTAACTGCTACAAAAACTCAAGAATATACACTACTAGACTTATGTATTAGTAATGGGCTTCATCAGTTAGTTGATTCCCCTACCTGAGGAAAAAAAATTCTAGACCTTGTCTTCACTGACTGTCCTGACAAAATTAATAATATCAGGATTATTGACCCCCTTTTCAACAGTGATCATAATACTGTTGCCCTTTCTGTCAGTGCTATTAGTAATAGATGGTATAACAGTAGTGAAGGACTTTAAAAAAGTGGATTTTAGTGGTATCAGAGCTGAATTACATGAGTGGGATTGGAACAGGGGTTTCACCAACATGGAACAATTATGGCATAACATCAAGAATAAAACAGTTGAAGTCAGTGTTAAATACATACCTAACAGGAGTTTATATAATAGTAGGGGTAAAGTACCCTTGTGGTTTACAACCAAAGTCAAAACAGCTATTCAAGTAAAAAAAGAACTTATAGGGCAGTAAAAAGGGACAATAATGAATACTATAAATATAAGGAATCCCTTGATAGATGTAAAAAAATTTCATGGATGAAAAATGAAAATTTAGTTAAAATTGGCCCATATTAAGGATCGTAGCAAATCCTTCTATTCATACGTTAATAATAAAACAAGCGCATCCAGAGTCATTGGCCCTTTAAATATAAATGGTATTATTGTTACTGAACCAAAGGCCATAGCCCAGGAGTTTAGCAACTATTTTTGTTTGGTGTTTGGAACCAAGGCTAACAGCACTCCCACCCCAAACATAAGGGATAATAATGAAATATTCCCTGAAATCACTAGGGAGGAACTCTTAACTAAACTTAAAAAGATCAGAACTCATATATCCCTTGGGCCTGATCAACTTCATTTGAGGTTATTGAAGGAAACTGACTCATGACTGATTGAGCCCCCATATACTTTGTTCAATCTATCTCTTAGTACTGCGGAGGTGCCATGTAATTGGTGCCTGGCCCACGTGGTCCCCATATTCAAGAAAGGAAATCAGGGTAGTCTTATTACAGGCCTAGGAGTCCATTATCTTCCCCACAATACTCGTAAGATTCCACTTCAATAGAATATTACAATTAGCTGCATCCTTAACCCTAGAGGTTATTAATTAAATTATATCCCCTAGTCTTTAAGTCATTTCCTGCTGGTTCTGTTCAGCTTTTTTAACTCTTAATGTCAAGGCTGTAATTTCCTTAATCATATCATCAAAGAAAGAATTGATAAAGAGATTCTAAATAACAATATTATCGATAATGCCCAACATAGGTTTAAAAATCACAGGTCATGCTTAACTGCAAATGTTAAATGAAAAAGTGAGTGAATTGTTGGATGACAAGAGGTCTGTTGATGTTATTTATCTTGATCTCTGTAAGGCCTTTGATAAGGTCCCTTGGCAAGCACTTATTGATAAAATGTACAAGTTAGAAATAAGTAATGCTCTTATCAAATTGACTAGTGCTTGTTTGGGTGATAGATCCCAAGCAGTGAGAATAAGACACACACCAGTAGCACCCCTCAGCAGAAATGTGAATTACATTTTGTGAGCAATACAAAGGTAAAAGCCTGCTAGTTTTGGATGCGTTTAGAGTTTGGGGAGTTGTGGTACTCCTTTTAGCATGGTCCCTTTCACCACCTGTGAAATTTCCTGGGTGGAAGCACTTTATTAAAAGGAGACAATTAGGCAATGCATGCTATATTTAAGAGTAGCCACTGCAGGCATTTCTGAGCTGAGAAGCTAGTGCAGGGACCAAACCGTGGGTCCCACCTTGATGATGTGGTGGCTTGTCTTGCTCACATTGGAATTACAATCTATACCTAAGAGGACCTCTTTTTCATGGAGTTTAAAGTAAGAAAAGCCAATAGGCAGTTGCAATGTTTAAATACTAACATGGGCCATGTTTTTTTTTTGGGGGGGGAGTTGTGCACTGGAATTTAGTTTTTGTTGGTTATATTCAACACACAAATCAATGCACTCTGTATTTATGAGTAGCCACTGCAGGCATTTCAGAGCTGAGAAGCTAGACTAGGGACCAAACTGTGGGTCCCACCGTGATGTTGTGGTTTGGCTTGCTCACATTGGAATTCCAATCTGAAAACTAAAAGGACCCCCTTTTTCATTGAGTTTAAAGTAAGAAAAGCCAATAGTCAGCCAAAATGTTTAAATTCTAATATATGCCATGTTTTGGAGGGGGAGGGTTGTACACTGGAATTTTGTCTTTGTCAATGAGAATAAGAGGCTTTACCTCTGTTAAGGCCTCGGTGACCAGTGGGGTACCCCAGGGATCCATTGTGGGCTCCACATTGTTTTCTTTGTTCATCTCAGACTTAAATAAAAATGTACATATTTTCACTATAAAGTTCGCTGATGACACCAAAATTGCTGCAGATGTTAGTACCGATCAAGGGGTTATTACTTTAAAAAGAGATCTTGCACAGATTGAATATTGGGCCAAAACAAATGGTATGACGTTTAATGTTGATAAATGTGTGCCCATGTATTTTGGCTCAGGGAATAAATGTAATATATACACATTAAATGGAAAGGTTCTAAATACATCTGTTTGTGAAAAGGACTTGGGTATATTGGTCACAAATGATTTGAAATTTAGTAAACATTGTACAGTATTAACTTTAAAAGTGAATAGGATAATAGGGTGCATACAAAGAGCCTTTACCTCTAGAAATAGAGCTTGTATCTTATCATTATATTAGGCTTACGTCTGACCTCATCTGGATTATTGTTCGCCCCTGTAGAACTCCTCCCTCTGTAGGGATTCCTATAAATTGGAGGGAATACAAAGGAAACTAACCAGATTGTTTGATGGACTCCAGAACAAGAATTATGAACAAAGATTTAGTGACCTAAAATTCTACCCACTAGAACTTAGGAGAACTAGGAGAGATATACTAATTATGTTCAGAATTGCAAAAGATCCTGTACTGAGGGATGAACTTGGTCTAACTCTTAACATAAGGATGATTTCCTTGAGAAGTCATTCTTATCAGCTTATGTTGTCATGCCCCAGGAGTAATCTAAGGTATAATTACTTTATGCAAACAATAGTCCCCTTATGGAATGTACTTCTCAAAGTGATTGTGGATGTAAATTCATTTCATGCCTTTAAAAGTAAGTTAGATCAATATCTATTCAACCAGTTTGGTTGGGAATAGACCACTTGTGGGAGATGTACATGCATGGGCCATGCCTTCTGTGCATCTAATTTCATCCTAGTATGAATCCTGTTATAAATATGTGTCAGCTGCTGTTCCTCCAATGCTCTGAGTCCTAACAGAGAGGAACTACTAGGTACACAGACTTAACTTTAACAGTACATACTGGCCTGGATTTTCAAAAGGGTTGCACATGGCGCAACAAGGACGCACCATGTGCAACCCACCAATGTGCCCTGGCATTATATTCAAACAGGCAAGTTACAATGCTCAACTCCTGAAGCACCGGGGTGCATCAGTAATGTATGCAGCTCAAGTACGGGGACGTGCCCATGCATATGCGGCACATCCCAATATTCAGCCTGGGATGTGTGGCACATATGCTGGCACAACTCCCCCTTGCACCGCTCAGGGGGCGCAAAGATGTGCCTGATAAAACCAGCAACAGGTCCTGGCCGCCCACAGGTGAGCTGCCATATTGCAGGGTGCAACACAGCAGCTTCCAGCCATGGGTGGCCACCTGCCCACCCAGAACACTGTCCACAAGCACCCTGCCCTGGGAGCATTGTGCTCCCCCTGCCTCATCGCCAGATCACGGGCATAAGTAAAATTAAATTCCCTGGTGGTCCAGTGGAAACCCCCCATCGCCTGATCATGGGCATAGGTAATAATAAATTCCCTGGTGGTCCAGTGGAACTCCCCCATTGCCTGATCACAGGCATGTGTAAAACTAAAGTCCCTGGTGGTCCACTGGAAACCCCCCCAGTGCCCAATCGCAGGCAGAAATAGCACTAGATACCCTGGTGGTCCAGTGATAACCCCCTCCCCACCCGCTCACTGAGGTCCCCCACCACCCAGCACCCCCCCGTCATCGGCGGGTGGCAGCACCCTGCCAGCATGCTGCCCAGCTGCCTGCTGAATGACAGCATACAGTACAGTCTGTACACCTATTGGTCCACTGCATGGACCAATGGGCATACAGACCATACTGTACTACATAGACCCAATATGTGAATGAATGCATTCATTCACATATCAGGCCTGTGTAGTACAGTATGGTCTGCACACCCATTGATCCATGCAGTGGACCAATAGGCGTACAGACTGTACTGTACACTGTCATTTGGCAGGCAGCTGGGATGCATGTGGGTGGGGAGTTGCCACCTGCCGATGACAGGGGGGTGCTGGATGGCGGGGGACCTCAGTGGGTGGATGGGGAAGGGGTACCTCTAGACCACCATGGTATCTAGTGCTATTTCCACCCATGATCAGGCACTTCGGGGGGTTCCACTAGATCACCAGGGACTTTAATCTTGCATATGCCCACGATCGGGCGATGTGGGGGTTTCCACTGGACCACCAGGGAATTTATTATTACCTATGCCCATGATCAGGTGATGGGCGGTTTCCACTGGACCACCAGGGATTTAATGTTACTTATGCCCATGACCGGGAGTATGGGAGCAGGGCACCGCCATGGGACTGCAGGGTGTCAGTCCCTGATGGCTGCAGCCTAGCAAGGCGCCAGGCACAAGTCACCGGGGATCAGCACACCACATGCAAATGAGGCTATAATGACATGCAAATGGCCCCATTTGCACCCCACGTGCATAGTGGCCTCTTTTCCATGCCCAGTGCTGAATATCACAGTTGATACACCTAGCACAACTGCACTTGCGCTGGCACATCCCCCTGCTCCCGTTCTTCCACTTGCACTGGTGCAGTGCCACTGCGCCATGCGCAGTGCATGTGCCCTCAGTGCCATATTCAATGGTGCTGTGCCATGGTGCAGCACCGTTGAATATCACATGGTTCATGCCCTGGTGCAGCCCAGTTGTGCTGCACCTAGGCTTGCGTCCCTGCCCGGTGCAGTCTGAATATCCAGGCCACTGTATACTAGGCAATCCCAGGAAACTGAGAAAGTAATTAGAAAAAATTGGGGGATCTTATAAAACAGATTCTCTGTTACAAGAAGCCACTGCAGTACTACCAAGGATGACATATAAGAGGGGGGGCAAACCTTAGAGAAAAGGCAGTGCATAGTTTACATTGACCCAAGACACCTACCCCCACACAGAAACCAGGGAATTGGTTACCAGCAAGGCCGGTAGGAAGACACCCCTGTGAGAATTGCAAGTATTGTACATCCATTTTGAAGATTAACACATTCACAACTGGGAGTGCTCCCAAAAACTATAAGGCTTTTTCATTCTTTAGCTATGTTACTGAGAATTTAGTTTATTTAGTCACATGTGGGTGTGGTTATTTCTATGTGGGAAAGACCACATGGGCATTTAAACTAAGGATAGGAGAGCATTTGAGGAGCATCTCGTGGGTGATAAAAATAGTGCACTGGCAACATACTATCTGAAAAATAGAGACAGTGAGGTATAACACAAATTCAAATTCTGTGGCATTGAACAGGTCAAACTAGGTCCAAGAGGAGGTAATTGAGATGACCAGCTATTTGAAGCAATGCCTACTGGAGCTATACTCTGGGAAACTCAAAAAAAGAGGCCTAAATTATAAAAAAAGACCTCATGCCACTGAAAAAAAGGAAAAAAAAAGTGAAAAGATATGCATGAAAAGGAGTGTAAACTACTACAGCAATTAAAACACATACAGTACGTTAAATTGAGAGAGATGTTTAAACATTATCTCACACTGATAATTTTCCCTCATTCCTTTTTAGGTACCAGATGTGTGATAGAAGTCTTGGACTTGACTTTTTGGAGCTCTGTGAAAAGTGTTCTTAATTTTATATGATTTAATAAGCTGAAAAAATAATAGCTTTTTGACCTGCTGTTTAATAGTGAACTGTATAAGAGATGTGTGGTTAGTATTCAGAGATGTATTTATTATTTGCTATATTAACAAACATGTATGTAGTTTTATAATTTTAATGTCATTGCCACTTTAAACCACATTTTAAACATGATTGACGCTAAGGAGCACATTCTCCTAATGACGCACTAGGAAGTGCAAAACTGGTAGAGATGTTGGACCAGAGCTGTGGTAGTTTGCATTTTTTATATTTGCAAATATTAAAGCTGTTTTTTGCATTGATTCAAGTGGTGCTGTTGCCAGCTTTTTGGATTGTGATTGTTCATGCAACAATCACACTCACAGTGGTTGGGAGCTGGACTTGTATTCATTAGCTCTTCAATTCATTGATCCATTTGGCAACCTTTGTAGGCATACTTATACAATGTAATTGGATTGACTGGTAGGATGAATGGTTATGATGAAGTTACTAAGCTGACTGCAATTAAATAACACTTTCAAGGTTCCATAAAGACACAGGAGCCCTCTTGAGGGGGTTCTACGCTTAAGCATTCACACAGTGATAAAATCCTTAGATCATATGTACCTTATAGAAGAATACCTAAAAGAAGCAACAAGTAGAACGTACAAGATGCTTATAGTACTTCCCATAATGATACAAAAGTGTCAATGGCTCAGTAGGTAGCACACTCGCCTCTGAGGCCGGGAGATCAGAGGGCTGTGGGTTCAGTTCCCACATCTGGTACTTGGGTTAATATCCCAGTACTGACACTGTAGTGCAGCATGAGAGGGGTGCTGCAATCCTGAGGTGCTGTCTTTCGGATGAGATGGTAAGCCGAGGTCCCATCTGCCTGGATTGGTGGTAGTTTAGGTGGATGTTAAAGATCCCATGGCACTTATTGAAAAGAGTAGGGGAATTTTATTAAGAAATCAATACATAACATCAGGAAAAGAAAACAAAAATATAAGCACAAGTAGGGGAATAAATGCAAAGGTAAAATACAAAGCAAAATACAGTAAAAGAAAAGCAGAACAGCAATATACAAGATAAATCAGGCACAAATAAAAACAAAATCCAAAATAATACATTCAGCTAAATGGAAGTCCAGCCAGAAAACAGCTCAGGGTAGAAAAGCAATATGTTTCCACAGTAGGTGAAATTGATCCTGTGGCAAACATCTGTGTTCCATTTCCATAAGTCTAGAGAGAGCTGTTTCAATTTGCAATGTAATAGTCTAAGGAGAGGAGTGAATTTGCTGTAAAACATATTGACATCTTGCTTGCCATAAAAAAATATTCACAAATGGAAAAAATAACTCTCAAAGTACTCCTATGGAATTTACCCCATATACCAGAAAAATCACCCAGTATCAAATTCTAGTAAGTAATTCTACTTAAAAAAGGCCATTGCCATTTAAATGCTAAAGTTTTCCAGAACAACCGAGCATCCCCACATTCAAAAAAAAGTGTGACATGGTTTCTTCAAGTTGTATACACATTTGTTTAGGACAGTACCTTTCCTGAAAGGATTTATGTTTTAAATTACCACGGACATTCAATCTGCCATGACAACATAACTACGTAACATCCCACATATGTTGTGGTATTCGTTTGTCAAGAAGAAGCTGTAAAGCAAACTTCATTCTTGAAGGGGTGCATTCAGGAAATTGAAGCAGAGGCTCCGTAATACCAATAATTGTCTGGTAAATCTGCTTCCTAGTAAGATGTAGAACAGATGATTTCTGCAGTTTCCATTGTCTTAGTTTACTAAAACAATCAATCGCATAGGAAGGAATACTTAAATGTTGTGTAATTTTAGGAGGTAAATATCCCATTTGTCTATAACTCCCATTGTAGAACTGCTCACCCATAGATCCCAATTATGTGCATTATGTCTCCCACAACACAAGATGTGATATAGAAAAAAAGAAAGGAAGAAAGCAACGGGATTAATCATCTCAAGACCACCCCTCTTAACAGGTAAATATGTAGTATCTCGTTTAATTGGGTTAAGCCTACTTCCCAAGATCATTTGAAAGAAAGCACTGAAAATCCATGTCTCCAAATGATTAGGGGAAGCATAGATATAGCTTAAATATAAAAAAATAGGAAGTCAAAATTTCTTAACTATCATGATCCTTTTCTTTTTCCCCAATTTCCATATTTTCCAAATCTTAACTTTAGTTTCACAAATAACCAATCTCTTTTCCCAATTAAATGTAGCCGCATCAGTGACATTAATCCACACCCCCAGAATTTTTTGTGGTTCAGTGCGTGTCCTTATACCCCCACTTCTGGAACCTGTACAGAATCAACATCTAAAGGAATAGAAACACTCTTCTGTAAATTAAGAGTCCCCCCTGAGATATCCAAAAAGCTATGAAAGATCTGAACCGCTTTATCACCTGCAGTTTTATGCTGGACAAATAAAACCATATCAACTGCATTAGCAGATATTTTTTCCAGACATAAAGCAGAACTCGGGGCTAATCCAATAATTTGGGCATCCCACTTAATTTGTCTAATAATGGGGTCCAAAGCAAAGGTATACAACAATGGGCTCATTGGACAGCCTTGCCTGATACCAGTGCGTTGAGGAACGAAGTCAGCCAGACAACCATTTATCAGTGGTCTAAATCCAGCAAAAGAGTACAAATGAAAAATCCAGGTAAGAAACATCCGTGGTATACCATATAGGTCCAAAACCTGAAATAAGTAAGTATGATGTACCTTATCAAATGCTTTGTCCTGATCCAACAATAAGACAAAGCCTTTGATCGTATGTGTCGCTTTGGCTTCAAAAAGTTCTCTCAATAAAAATAAATTAGTCTGAATATTCCTAACAGGAATGGCACATGTCTGTGAGATATCTATATTTCCTGAGCCATCTTCTGTAAGCCTACTACTGAGAATTTTGGTGAGAATCTTATAATCAGTGTTAAGGAAGTTCATTGGCCTCCAATTATCTAAGGAACATCTATCTCCCTTCTTATATATAACCTTCAAAACTGCAATACCAAAATCCTGACCTCCGTCCACTTCTTGCAGAATATCATTATATACTGTGGCCAAGACTGCCATCAAATCCTCAGTGAATGTTTTATAAAATTCATGTGTAATCCCATCCAAACCTGGGACCACCCCTAATTTAAGTTGAGCAATAGCCAGAGCTACCTCTTCTTTCGTAATCGGTCTCACAGAATCCGAGGCTAAAAGAGCAGACACCTTAGGAGCAGGTGCTGTAAATACATCTGTTAGGGATCTATCCAAAACAGGAGCAGTACCAAACAACAACTTTAAATGTGACTGTGCAATACATTGCATACCAGCAACTGAAGCATCTACGATACCATCAGAAGTATACAGTTCTGACATTACTGTAGCATGCAACCTTTCTTTACATGCCATGAAAGGGTCCGCTGACGGTGAATGAGAAGTACCAAATCTCATTTCCATGTGAAGAGTTTGTGCCCTATCATATTAACTGGCAAACATACATTTCTTAATTTCTGCTATCTGTGCTGTATAATTAACAGAAGAGGAGGCTGATAAAGACAAAAGTTTATACAACTGATTCCTGTATCCGAGATATTGCATATATCTATCTCTAACCAGACGATTCCCCACCCCCATGAAAAGAGACATCAGGTCATGTTTGGTATCCTTCCACCAAAGCCAAAGGGAATCATAAACACAAAGAACTGCTATCCTAGCTTGTAAAAGGGTCTTTACCTGTTGTACTATATCACGTTGTAGAAGTACCTGTTGTACTATATCACATTGTAGAAGTAGAGAACTATTAAGTCTCCACAACGATTCCTGAGAGAGAAAGATAGGGGGAGCAGATCCTAAATTAAATATCCCAGTGAGCAAATGATGATCAGAAAATTAATTTGGCTGTACAAAAACATGAACCGGCGTACAATATTGAGAGGTAAAAAGATCATCTATCCTAGTATTATAGATATATCTATGATAAGTAGTCCTAGCATCAGACCTCAGTGATCTATAAGCATCAGTCAAGTCTGCATTTTTAATTAAGGTTTGCAATGCTAAAGAATCGCAATACACCTTCTTACCAATGTCCGTCCTGCAGGAAGTATCCAGACTGCAGTTAAAATTTCCACCCCAGACAATATGTTTATGTGTACAAAGAAAGGGCTTAATTAAGTCAAATAAGTGTATTCTAGCAACTTTCGACTGTAGCGCATAAATATTTACTATGCGAAAGAAAAGATCTTGAAATCTACAATCAATTATCAAAGCCCTACCCGGAATCACATCAATAATCCTAGAAATTGAAAAGGCAGTGGATTTAAACAATATAGCAATGCCATCTGCCATCTCTTCCCCAAAAGTCCAATAGGAGGGTCCCCACACCCAACCCCTTTGGGCCTGCCAAATTTCAAAAATGGTTTTAAGTCTTGTCTCTTGTAAAAGGACAATATCAGTGTGCAATGTAGCCACATAATGAAAAAAGGCAGTCTGCTTTTTGTAGTTTCTAAAACTACAAACATTTAAGGAAGAGATCCGAAAATGTGCCAGTGTCTAAAGAAAATAAATTATCCACTCACATCCATAGTAGCCATATTTTTGTGCTTTTTACCTCCCTTTTTCTTCTTATCTTTTTTCTTGTGAATCGCATCCTGAGGCCGTACACTCGGTACATCCACATCAGAGGGTAGTGCAGAGGCCTCAGAATCCACATCTGATTCCCCCCCCCACCAACCCAATAACTCATAGGCAAGGCCACTGATTTTCGGTTTTTACTGGAAAACCCAGTAAAATTCCAGAATTAGAGCTGCCTGAACACCGTTAAAAACAAAGATTTCATGGAATCTGGCATTTTATATCAGATCAGTAAATCTACAAAAAACTTGTATTTTCTTATAATTCCTTCCTGTACTAGTTTCAATTTGCTTTATTTAATGCTATGTATATTAAACCTTCTTTTATTCTAGTTATTTATCCACCTACTAAAAGAATGATAGCAGAATCCCGGTAAAATCCGGAAATTAGAGTAACGATCACCGGAGCAATTCCAGAATCTGAAGGCTTGAAAATGGAATTTCATTGTTTTAATCACCATAAATCAGTGGCCTTGCTCATAGGTATTAGAGGTTGGGATGTCACAAACCTTTTGTGATTTCCTAGCCGTAGCTCTAGTAACCTTTCTAATTTGAGAGGAAATTTCTACATCCCCTATGTGACCACCCAAATCCCAAGACTCAACTGTTTGAGGAGCCTCAGGCACAGAGTTCACTATTTCCAACACCTGAACTTCCATTTCCTCTGGAGGGAGTTCCCTATGCTCCTCCTGTTGCATAACCACTGAGGCTGCAGCCTGCTATGGAGCAGATGGAGGTGATTCCTGAGAAGGGGTAGGGATATGAACGTCCTGCTTCCATTCCAGTTTGTCCTGAGCCTTTTGCACTAAATTGTCCTGATTCCATCCCTCAGATCTATTTCTACTAGCCCAGGGACACTGGTGATAAACATATCCCTTTTCATCACAGAGGTTACATTGGAAAACTTTGTCACAAGTCACACTTGGATGTCCAAACCCCTCACAAAGACTACATTTCAATAAATCACATGTACTACTCAAGTGTGTGTGTGAGCGCCACACTTGTAGCAAGCCCTAGGCTGCCCCCCATAGAAAAAGACACCCCTATCCTTACCTAGAAAGAAACTATTAGGAAGAAGTACTATCTCAGATTAACCTGGAAAAGCTTAAGTCGGAATTTCCATCCCCCCATCCACAGACCTTCAGAATCTATATTAGCTTCAGGTGGGGACAAAACACTACACCTATTTTGTAGCCAATGATAAATATCACCAATACTAACCCCTTCATTATGGAACATTATTGTAACAGTCCTAATAGCTGGTTTCATCAGTGGTATTACATAAAAGGGGGTCCATAAGGGAGTCTGTTTCAAAGTGCCATATCTGTGCCAGAATTTCTCCAAACCCATATTTGTTTTAAAACCAACATCGAATGTGTCCTCACCTGAAATATGTATAAGGGCATATATATCAGAGGCTTGAAAATGCATGGAATTTTTTTAAAGTGTTCTAGCAACATAATATCTATCAGGGTGCTCACTGAGACCTCCCCTATAATGAAGGGGCACAGCATTGTGTCTAGGGGCTTGTTCTAACTTATTCTTAAATAAATCTGAAAGGGGCCTGAACAGTATCTGAAGTACCCTCCTTGGGTCATCCAGAAGGGAGGCAGGGCTCTGCCTCTCACATGTATCTGAAATAGGTTTAGGTTTGTTTTCCAGAAAGCGAGGGCCAGGCTCATTCCCATGAGAGTCTACCTGTAAAGGGTCTGTCCCTGAGGGAGAAGAATTATTGCTGAGCAAGGGAGACACAGCTCCACTGTCTCCACTACTGGGGAGACTCACTACGCAGGGTTGGGACACAGTAGCAGAAGGCAAAATACTAAACAAAGGCCTTACTGTAACACACCCCATGGCATCCCCTCTCGAGCTAACAAGATCACTAACTGAAATAGAACCCCCCACATTCGTAGTAACAGGCAATTTTCCACTATTCAACTTAGCATCCACAATATCCCCTCAGTCTCTCTTTGTGGAACAGTAACATTCAGTCCAGTCATAACATGTCCTTGTAAGTTCGGTACCTCGTTGGAGCTCAAATGAGTGGTTGCAGGCCTGTTTGGGGAATATAAAACCCCATTTTCCTCCATATTCCATGAAGGATCAGGAATCTAGGTGCCCGCGATCGACCAAATCCATCCTGCATGTTCAAGTGCACCCGAAGCAGTCAAGGTATCCTCCTCAGCATCATCCTTAGGCAAAATCCCAAATTGTCAGTGAAAAACCTGCAACATGGAGACTGCCTGGTCTCCCAGTGAATTCTGCTGCAGTTCTCCCAGAAGCGGCCCAGGTGCCACAGCAGTAGTCTCACCCCCCTGACAGGAAGCAGCAGGGGGAAATGCACTGGAAACAACGCCTGCAGTCACAATCTGAGGTTCCACTCCTGATGTCTCCATCTGGAACTGCTTCTTCTCTTGTAAAACTACCGATAAATCACGAGAGAGCCCAAGCACGTCTCCCGCACCGCTAACCACAGCTGCACTTGCAAAATTCTCCGGCACAGAAGCAACATTATCAGCGGTCTGCAAACATGGGATCCGCTCCACAACCTCCTCCGTCGCCATCCCAGCACATACTGAGACCTCCAACCATGAGGCCAAAGGTCCCCCTACTGAACAGTAGGGGAATTTTCCCAGTGTCCTGGCCAAATTTCCCTCATTCACTAAAAATACCACCAACAGCTTAATCTGGTTCAAGGTCAGTTGGCATTCATCTGTATCCCCTTCCCCCAGGTCATGCCTGAAAATAAGCAGGATTTGTCTAGTGTGCTTACCCAGTCAACAAAAACTAAATAAATACATAAAACAGAGCCACAAGGTACAGTATACCATTTTCAGTGTTTATGCAGCCCTCTCCAAAGTCTGAATATTACTTTTTATCTTCATATTGTCTCCATTACTTGTACTAAAATACCATTTTTTTTGTCATTTTGGCAAGTATTCGCTACTTTTAAAGCAGTCTACACACAAGCTGAAATATTTAAGTGAGTGAAATATTCAAAGGTAATATTAAATGGACTCTGAAAGAAGGAAATAGAATTGATTCTAACACTAGTTACTATTTTCAGTGTACATTTAATATTAACTTTTTGTTTTGTTTCCAGCCCACATGCTGATGTAGCGCCTTGTTTTTTGTTTGTAAACATTTGAAGAGGATGCCAAAGGAATGGGGCTAACAACTCACTAGCCATATAAAAACATCCCTTGTCTGGTGTGGTTAAAACAATTTATTAAGGTACACAGAGTTAAAATACCCACAGCACTCCCCCTACTCTTACAAAGCCAATGTTTCGCTTTAGTAATGGGTGCTTTTTCAAGCACAAAACACTGGCTGTGTAAGAGCAGGGTGAATGCTGTGGGTATTTTAACTACTTATTTATTAATAAATGCTTTTAACCACACTAAACAAGTGGTCTTTTTATATGGCTAGTGAGTTGTCAGCCCCATTAATTGGCATCCTGGACGATTTTGTATGGTTTTCTCCACCAATTCCAGATTTGATAGAGTGCAACACTTAACAACAAAACTTTTGTCATTGTGTGTTGTGGTCTTTGTGGGGCCATTGCAGAGTTCCAATATCTACAGGGATTCCTGTATTTTATAGGGAAATTGAGCTACCTATAGGAAATCATTCCATTAACTTGCATTTGTTATAGGGGGAAACAGAATAATTTGGCTTCCATAGGAAATAATATAATTATTCAGGAAAATGCAGGATTGATCCCAGAGTTACTTTACTATTATTTGTTGTCATATACTGTTTCACAGATGCTAACATTTTGATAAAATGTTATGAAGAATTGAACAGCTGAATTGGCATGTTTATTGTGTATAAATAAGTGTTATATATTCATTAAAATTTTGAGGGAGGGGGCCCACAATAAAAACATGCACTAGGGCCCATCTTTCAGTTCCTCCCCCACTGCAATGTACCCCTAACTGAAGCTGTATAATGTTCCAGTTGATAAATGTTATTGACCAGAGTTACACATTGGGACCATTGGGGTTTCCTGGTAAAACATTTGAAATAAATAAATAACTAGATAGATTAATACTGTGTGTGTCAGGCATGGCACTCTGAGAAAAGCCCCATCATTGATCCATTTCACTATATTTAAGTCATTATCACTCACGATGAAACCCACTTTCAGTGCAAAATAGTGCAGCCACTCATCATTCTTGATCAGGAACAATTCTAGCATTTCTGGACCCATGTGTGACCCAGATACGCTCTTCATTGCCAGTGTGGCATGCTGGTAAGCACTCAAGAGTATTGCTTCCAGTGCAACTGGGCTTACTACAAGTTTCTTCATGTCCAGAGTCAAATACTACCCCAGGCACCTGTACCAAAATGAGCTGTAAACAGACAGATAGGCACCACCAGCTGTTTGGCCGCTGGTCCACATATCCATGCTAAGATGGATGTATGCATGGGGATGCTGAATGCAGCAAGGCATGTACAGCCCCAACATTTTTTTTAAGGCGGTCCTACCACAAGTAGCTAGAAAATACATTCAAAAGGCCATAGGCAAACAAGGGTACAGTGGTGACTCCCTTGACCTGAAACTGCTGGCACAGGTCCTCGATGAAATCTTAGAACCACTTACAAAGATCTTCAATTTCTCGCTTAGATTGGGCCATTTCCCCTCTCTCTGGAAGAAAGCCACTGTCACATCGGTTCACAAAAGTGGAGATAGGACGCTGCACACCAATTACAGACCTATCTCACTCCTCCCCCCACTATCTAAAGCGCTGGAGCGAATAGTGTCGGACCAACTAGTTGAATTCCTGGATAAGTACAATGTACAGTGCCCAGAGCAGCATGGCTTCAGAAAAAGGCACAGCACCACCACTGCACTACTGGAATTTACAGCCTTCATCCATGCCACGCTTGACAAAGGGACTTGTGGAGGGGCAGTATTTATAGACCTTACCAAGGCATTTGACACAGTTAACTACCCCCTACTGCTCAAGCAACTGTCCTCCATTGGGATCTCCAGTGATGCCCTTCCATGGTTCACCAGCTACCTTGATAATCGGATCCAACTTGTAAGGATTACAGGGATCTCTTCGGATGAGGAACTGGTCTGCTCTGGAGTCCCCAAGGGGTCAATTCTGGGCCTTCTACTCTTCTCCCTCTTCATCAACAATCTCCCCAGTGCCTGCCACCAAAAAATATTACTATACGCAGATGATGCAGTCCTGTTTTCCAGCCACCATGACATTACAGTCCTTGAATCCCAGCTGCAGCTCGACTTCAAGCGTATTGAAGACTGGTTCAGTTCTCATAAACTTGTCCTGAACCACAGCAAGACTAAAGCCATTTCCTTCTGTAACCGATGGAGCAGGCACAACTTTCTGTCCCTCACCATCAAGAACCACGCTGGGAACCCACTTGAACATGTCAAGGAGTTCAAGTACCTTGGTATTACCCTGGATAGTACCCTCTCCTACACTCGGCATATTGACACTATTGCCAAGACCACCAATATACGGATTGGACTACTATACAAACACAAGCACTGTATGCCTGCAGATGCCCTTAAGCTAGCCATCTACAGCTCTGTCACCTCTATCATTGACTACGGCCTTGCCATCTATGGCTCTGCCTCAACAAGTGCCCTCTGCAGGATCTCAGTTTCTCTCAACAAAGCCTGTAGACTACTAATGGGTGTGGCCCGACAAACTCACACCTGTGACCTCTATGCACAGGCCAGCTGGCTACCCCTACTCAGCAGAATACAATACCAGACCTGCTTACTTACCAAAAGATTCTCCTCGTCTCATGCCACCTGGTGTTAGCTCACTCCTTACTACCTACAGTGGCACTCAACAAACACGTGGTGCCCAATCTCTAACCTTTCAGGTTCCCAGATGTCGTACCTCCATGGGTCAGCGGTCCTTTATCTATAGATCCGCTCAATGGTTCAATTCCCTCAATAAAGAAGCACTTTCCTCTACTATACTTGGACCGTTCAAAAGGAATATTAAACTTTACCTCACCTCTATCACTCAATGTGACAGATCTCTGAACAGAGATCTCTCTAAACACCTCCCAGCTCACTCACGTCTCACAGCCCATCCTTTCCCAGTCTCATTCCCTCTGGCACCGGGCCTTCCTTGTGACTTCTTTCCTGCTTCACATCTCCACTGGTACAAGACATTTTCCACCACCATCGGACAGTGGCCCATTAGCCTGCCAACTTCCTCTCCCGGTCGCACGCCTGCAATACTAACTGCCTATGGTGCCCTCTAGCTCTTATTGTTACCGCAGCCAGCTGCCTACTCAAGCTGCTCATTATATGAATATTATCTCAAAGTATGTTATAACTGAGTATCTTTATTTTTTCTTTTAGTTGTTTTGGTTGTTTATTGTGCATTCTTTTACTACCTCTATATGTATGTTGACCCTCATCCTTTGACGTGGAACCTTTGTAAACGAGCAGTTTCTGCTCAAAGGTATTTGTAATCCGAGAATTTAATAAATAATAAATAAAATAAATAAAAAATATTACAGTATGCTCCTCTTGTAACGGACTAGTTTGACATTGTGTTCATTGTCTGTTACAAGCGGTGTCCGCTACATCCTTTCTGCTTTTTTTCCCGGTGTAATACGGTACACACAAGGCAAGCATACATTACAGTACTGTGCTGAGGTCTGCATTCAGGATTACAGTTCTTTTGTGAATCTTTATATATGCAACCTTTGTTGGAGATATGGGAAAGTAAACTGAAAAAATAGAATTTAATCTGCACTCCCAATTGCTCTGTGCTAGCGAAGGATGATGTCACACATCTGTGGGGGTTCACTATATCAGGCAGTCTGTTCCAAACTTTATCAGCTCCAGAACACAGCACAGAGCGACATGACAACTGAAACCACAAGCAAGTAAACCCTGCAGCAGCTCATCTAAATGTTAAAAGAGCATTCCCACATGAACGTCAGACAGGTCAGTCAAACCACTTCATGTTTTGCTTTCTCCACTAATCCTGAAACTGCTTCAGAGCATAGCACAGAGCACAGAGTGACATGACAACAGAAAGAAACTATAATTTGCCACAGAGCCATTAACAGGTGACATAAAAGATTGTACTCACACTGCACTCTCTGCTCTATGTGCTGTGAAATTATGTTAGCATGCCACTGGTGGTGACACAATGCAGACTTTAAATGCAGGATCCAAGGTTCGCTTTAATTGCAATTTTTAACATTAACCTCCTATACAAAAGGCATTTGGCAATCGGAAATTGTCCATTACAACTGGCTGTCCATTACAAGCATGGACAGTTTATTTGGCGCATACTGTACTGTGTGTGACACAGTCTCATGATGTTCAGGAATGGCTCATGTAGAAAAGTAGGTTTGTGATGGAGTCTGCCAGTTGGGACAGGCACATGCCATCAACCTTCTGAATCTGGAGTTCTCCACCAAAGAAAATGGTAGTAGGTCACTTGTCAGCATTTCAGCAGTTTCTGCATTCAGCCCCCTTCTTAACCACTTTTCCAGAGTCAGACATTATTCTACCTTTTGTAACAATCCTCTTGTTTGCTTCCCTTCTCCCTGCACCCAGAAGCATGGATGCCACAGATGTAGCAGAGAAAAATGTGGCCACACTTATGCTGTTTACCCTTCTGTCAACTTCTCCTTTGCTACTACTAATGTTGGCCCTGGATGAAGCTGCTACAGCAATAGTTTTCTTAGGCGCAATATCCTTTTGACCGACAGAACCTACATTTTTCTTGGCCACATCACTGTCAACTCTCACTTTATGAGCCCAGTGTCTCTTTCCTGTAATTCTTGGATATCTAGATTTTTAAACACTGCAGTAAAATTGTCACCAAAGCAGTGTGATCTTAATTACAACAGAACAGTTTACTGAACTAATTCAGTAGCTACAGTACAAACTCCACAAAAACAATGCTTGTAACTTTTATTAACACAACGGGATTAACAAGTCACAAAAGAAAGGGGTGTTTCTAAACAAAATGTATGAAAGTAACACAGTCACTTCAATAGTTAAACAAAAGAATTAAAAGCATTATAGTGACAGACTGACACAAATAATTCACTTACACACACAAAAATGTAGTACAGAAATAAAATAACAAACCACAGACAGCAGACAAAAATAGTTAAGAAGAAAGACTGAGGAAAACAAGACTAGTGCTCAAAGTGCTCAGAGGCCAGTCTTTCTTGTTAGCTAAAATAGGTCCTCTTCTCACCACAGAGCATTGCTTCAATACACAAAAGAAAACCTCTACTTTAAACTAAACAAATCTGCAAAACTACAAAAAAAATTTAACCTAGCTGCACAAGGCACTCCAGATACTTTTTAGAGTGATTTGGTTCTAAATACTCCTAGCTCAGAGTATTTTTAAAGGTTTTTTTGATCAGACAATCAGGGATAAAGTTCTCTCCAACTTCCTCTTCATGCACTAAATACAGCCTCTGCACATCATCAAGCTCGTTTCAGTACTATGTAACCTCCAGTACCATGGTACACTGCAAACTTTGCCTGGGCCCCACACTCCACTAGTCAAGTTGCCAAATCTGCCATCTGTGAAGTTAGTCCTGTGCTGCAGACTAGAATTCGCTGGGAGGATTAAGTTCACAAATTTGGGTGAATTCACAAAATTATACACACTGGGAAGTTAGGCAACTTTGCACACCACTAGTCTTTACCCGTGAGTAAATCTCTCAATGTACACATGGGTAAAAATTCATGTTGCTAGTTTTATCCTAATTAGAACTTTTTTCTTCTTTTTGTTTTTTTGGATCCATGTTATAACCACAATGATGCACTCCAGGGCATGTGTTGTTGGATTTACTCACTTCTTTAGTTCTTTACGGTACTCAGCTGGGTAAATCCAATTGCAATTGCAAGACCGAATGGCTGCCACTAAAGAACAGGATTATATTCCAAACATATCTCCTTGGAAAAAAGGCACTAATGGGTAAAACCCCCCATGCATTTCTAGCATCCTAACACCAAGTGCTACCAGTTATACCACCAGAGGCAGGATGAGGGGGGCCCTATCAACACCTTTCCATCGAACTGTGCAGGGACAGCGTGCTTTCAGCTATAGGGCCCCCCAATGTCTCAATGAAATCCCTACAGTGCACATTCTAAACTCCCAATGCATCTCACAATTCAAAAATGACCTAAGGCAACACATTCTCGCTAGGACAGTTTGTTACTGCCACTAGGACACTAACACCCATAATGCCCACTCACCCACGCTCTCCTTCCCCTTCCTTTTACCCCCACTCTTCCCCCTTGCCCTGTCTCTCTGTCTTCCTCCCCCCTGTGCCTTTTCCCCCACTGGATTAACCTTATAACCACCCTACTACCACTACCTCACAACCTTCTAGACAAAACCACTTCTTTTGGCCACCCCTCCCTCCCAGTCTCCTCTCCCCTCACCTTGACTCCTCCTCCTTGGACTCTCACACTAGGTGTCACACTTCTTTATCTCCTTCGCTACATATAAACATTGTCCTTTGCCCTAGTTGAATGCTCTTGATGCTGTACTATCGCCACTGGTACTATGAATGACACTGTAACCTTATTGTATACTAGCTACCTACTATTCAAGTATTGTATATAAACTGTTTGCTATTGTTGTTATTGTCACTGTTTGACGTGGAACCTTTGTAAAAGAGCTCTGAGCTTAAAGGTATGATCCAAATCCCTAAATAAATAAATAAAATAAATCCCACAACAACTCACACCCTGTTATGCATTATTGCTTACATATGTATTACTTGTTATTTGCATAATTCGATCTGCAGTATGTTTCCAGTTCACGTGTAATCAGAATTGCTTTTGAATTTATAATCATGCAGCAACATAAATCCATACCTGGCTACCTACTGCCTGCATAAGGTTAACTCCTCTGCTGTTTCGACAGTTAAACCACATACAGGCAGCAAGATACACTCACTCTCTATTTTAAATATCCTGTGGAGTTTTGTGGGTATTGTGAGCTATTCCGTGTAACATAAACAGCAGAAAGAATGCAGCCAGTAAAACCTCAGATATTTTTTGAGCTGGTCATGTCAGAAAAATGGTAGCTTAGTATCATCAGATTAAATGGATGTGAGAACAAAGGATGGAACAAAGGTAAGAAAAGGAGGAAAGGAGTGGAAGCTAGTCTGCATGAACACCAGGAGCCTGGGAAAGAAAGTTAGTGAATTACAGGTGATGGTGGCAGATGCTGAGTTAAACTTGGTGGCCATTACAAAGACTTGGGCCACCTGGAAAATCAACTGGGACTTGGCTGTACTAGAATATAGCCTGCACAGCCAGGAAAGGGAGGTGAAGAGTAAGGGGGTGAAGAGTAGCCCTCTACACTAGAGATGGCACATATACCACAGTGGACGAGTCCAGGGTGGACATGTGGATGAAGATTTGGACCCCCTATGGGAACCTGAAAAGAAAAAAATAAAGGTTATGCTGCTGAACCTGTGGTGGGAGGGTGGAGGAGGAGTGGAACTGATATGAGTGAAGCCTTCTAAAGGAAAGAGATAGGAATGAGGAATCCATAGACCACCAGAACAGAAGGATGAGAGAGATAAGGAATTAGGGGAAGAAATAAGGGGAAGGGGGCAAAAGGGGATGTAGTGGTTCTGGTAGATCTGAATTTATTGGACCTAGACTGATATACCCAAGCAGCAAAGAACACCAGAAGTCAGGTCCTATTTGATACACTGCAGGAATGCTTACTGGTACAACTGGCCAAGGAACCTATGAGATTAACTGCCATTCTCAATGTGGTGCTTATCAACTCGGAGATGGGGGTGTTGTACCAGTAGGAGAATTACTGGGGTTCAGTGACATTAATACTGTATGGTTCAAACTGGCCCTGGGTACTGGAGAACCCTCATCAAAAGCTGTTGTACTGGACTTCAGAAGGGCAGATTTTAAGGAGATGAGGGACAGAGTTAGAGAAAAAAATGGAGTGTATGGGTAAGATTAGAGGGCTAGAGGAAATGTGGGGTGCAAAACCTTGGAACACACTACCCAAAGAGACTATCTTAAGCAAAGAAAAAAATCAGAATGCAAAACTAGACTTGATAGACCTATTTTGAATAGGAGGACACTATGCTATTACTAGACGTGATAGAGCAATCATGGTCTTACGCCTATTTCATTCCTATTCTCCTTAGCATATTTGTTCATAATCAAAGGAGCCATTCTTGAAACAAACAACTCATGCATGAAGATGAGGTTTAAGAGACTGACCTGGTTCTCAAGGAATATAAAAGAGGTGGTGAGTGCCCAAAAAGAGACTTCACTATGTAGAAGAAGAATCAACAGGAGCAAGAGGGGGAGAAAAAGAATAAGCTGATGGCGGCCAAAAAGGTGGTCAGGAGTGCAAAGGTAGACACAGAGCTGTGAATTGCTGAAAAGGTCAAAAGAGGGAAAAATCATTCTTCTGATATATTAGGGGAAAACAAAAGATTTAGGGGGAGTTGTTAGACTGACAGAGAGAGGAAACATTGATGTGTATAGTGAGCTGAAGACTAATGTTTTAAGCTGTTACTTCTACTCAGTATTCATAGAGCAAGACAAACGGCATCTACCAGAGAGTGGGATTACGGCATCAACAAAAGGGATTCAGGAAATGTGGAGGTTACAGTGGCTATAGTAAGAAAGGGGCTCACTACACTGAAAATACAATAGATAAGGCGCTGGGCCCAGATATATAGAAAATAGAAACATAGAAGTTTGACGGCAGATGAGGACCATCCAGTCTGCCCATTTTTTCTTCCCTGTAACTCTTTCCTTGATTACCTTTTTTTTCCATGCTGCTATGTATCCCTTGTGTCTATCCCACGCATTTCTGAATGCCTTCACCACCTGTGCCCCCACCATCTCTGTGGGGAGACTATTCCAAGCATCCAACACCCTTCCGTAAAAAATACTTCCTCACATTGCTCCTAATTCTACCTCTCTCCAGCCACATCTCATGACCCCTCCTTGCTGAGCATTTTCTTTTCTGAAAGAGGTTCCCTTCCTGTACATGATTTATGTCAATGAGGTATTTAAACATCTCTATCATATCCTCTCCCTTCCCCTCCTTTCTCCTCTCTAGTGAACACATATTGAAGTTTTCCAACCTCTTCTCATATGTTTTCTGGTGTAGCCCAGGCACCATCTTTGTCACCCTTCTCTGGACAGCCTCCACTCTGTCTATAGCCTTCCTAAGATGCAGCCTCCAGATCGGGACATAGTACTCCAGATGAGGTCTCACCAGTGATCTGTAGAGTGGCATCACTACCTCCTTTCTTCTGCTGGTGATGCCACTCCCTATGCATCCCAACATGCCGCTGGCCTTCCTTACCACTTCCTCACACTGTCTGGCAATCTTTAAGTCTATAATCACCCCCAGATTCTTTTCCTGTTTGGTGGCTGTCAGCAACTCATCCCCCACTGAGTACTCCTCTCCCTGGTTCCTGTGCCCCAAGTGCATAATTTTGCACTTTTTGGCATTGAATTTCATGTGCAATACTTTCAAATACTCTTTCAGCTTGCTCAGGTCCCTTCTTATTCTTTCCACCACCTCCCGGAGTGTCAACCCTATTACAGATCTTTGTGTCATCTGCAGATACACACACCTTACCCTCCAGTCCCAACACAATGTTGCTAATGAAGACATTAAAGAGGACTGGACAAAGCACAGAACCCTGAGGCATCCCGCTGCTCACCTCCCTAATCTTGGACTGAACTCTGTTCACCACCGCTCTTTGTGTCCTGCCACTCAACCAATTTCTAATCCAGGTTACCACTCTTTGCCTGACTCCCATGCTGCTCAGTTTTTTTATTAACCTCCTATGTGGGATGATGTCAAAAGTCTTACTAAAATCAGGTAGGCCACATCCACCCCCCCCCCAGTCTATCATCCTGGTCACGTAATCAAAGAAATCTCCAGGTTCGTTTAGCAAGACCTACCTGCCATGAAACCATGCTGCTTTGGATCCAGCTGCCACTGGCTTTGAAGTACAACACAATTCTCTCCTTGAGTAATGACTCCCATCAGTTTGCCCACCACTGAGGTCAGGCTGACTGGCCTGTAATTTCCCACCTCCTCTTTACTCCCACTTTTGTGGAGAGGGATGGCATGCACCCTCATCCCATCCTCAAGGATCACCCCATTCTCTAATAACTTATTGAACAGGCCTGCCAGGGGTTCTGCCAGCTCCTTTCTGAGCTCCTTTAGTATTCTGGGATGTATTTCATCCAGACCCATTGCGTTGTCTACCCTCAGCTTTTCTAGCTCTTTTAGGACTGTCTCTTCTGTGAATAAACTGGTTTCTACTCCCTTCCCCTGGTTACCTTTAACACATATCTGTGGTCCCTCTCCCTCCTCTTCTGTAAATACTGAACAAAAATATTTATTCAAAATGTCTGCCTTTTCCTAGTCCCTTTCAGCAGACCCTGCCCCTTCCCTTTTTAATATCACAATCCTTCCCCTAGTCTTTCTTTTTCACTAAAGTATCTGAAAAAGGTTTTGTCTCCTTTCTTCACAAAGAAGTGAATATGGAGGATCTGAGCAATTACAGATTCATCAGTTTTACCTCTATTGTAGGTAAACTGACGGAGGCCCAGGTCTAGGAAAGCCTGATGACCTATCTGGAAGAAAACAAGCTGCAGGAGAGTAAACAACATACAGCAGGTTCACAGCAGGGTGGTCATTTCAGAACAACAGAATAGTGTTCTTTGAGTCACAAAGGCATTGGATAAAGGGTAGGTGGTAGATTTACTCTACTTTGATTTCAGCAAAACTTTCAACTTGGTGCCGTATAAGTGACTGCAGAAGAAGTACTACTCTAATCTAACACAGACTATTGAACAACTAACTAACTAATTCTGTGGCCTTTAGCTTTCAACTTTAGAAATTAACAAAACTTTGCCAGCAGGACTGGGACCAGATTCTGAGGCATCTTCTCTCTTTAGTGGAGAAAACAAATCTGACCCACAGAGGGAGCATACCTCACAGTGTAGTTAGTGTGAAATCAATTCTATTCCAGTTCAAAGTCCTAAATTCTTCTGCGTAACATCTCAAGCCGGAGATAATGCAACTTGTATTACATCCCTACTGTACTCTTGTTAGTAGAAAAGTAATTTCCTTGTGTTTAAACAGCTTCTGCTGCAATAGAATAGGCCAATCTTTATGTACACTGCTGGATGACCTGGTGGAATGCTCAGAGAAACTCATTTGGATTCCAGTTATTATACTACCAGGTACTGAAAATGGTTCCAAAAGTGTACCAGCTAATTGTTGGATTTTAGGTGAGTTACGGGAAATGTTTTTCCACTGAAAAGCAAAATTTCTGTTTTGGTATTATTTATCAGAACGGTAGTTATGGCAATCCACATCTGTGTGGTGTTAAAGGCTATATGTAATGAGGTGCTGATTTCTGCGAGGGATTCAGAATTTGTATAGAAGATTTACAGATGACTTACCATTAGCATATAGATGAATAATGGTATCCCTGTAAGTACAGTCTAATGGTAGGTCAGTGATAAAAAGAATGAAAAGAAGGTGGCTATGGATGTGTCATTGATGAAGAATGGGAGGCAGTATAGCGCAGTGGTTTAAGGCTCTGAGCTGCAAATCTTGTGACATCCAGCAGACTAGACCTGGGTTTGAATACCACAGCTTCCACTTAATACTGTGTGACCCTGAGCAAGTCACTTAACTTTCCTGTACTCCTAGGATGCACCTGTAAAAAAGCTTTCAGCTTAGTGCGCTACTCCTGGTTAAACAACTAAAAAAAAAACAGATTGAGGATGAGAGGAGAGGATTAAGAGAGGAAATAACTCCAAATACTTCAAAAACATGTGACCTATTTTAAAAGTAGCTTTGATCTAAAGTAGGGAAAAGTTAGATGATCTATTGTTTAAAGTTTTCAGAAAATAGAGTATTGTTGACTGTGTCAAAGTTCTTCATGAGGTCAGTAGAGATGCCCCTATGTGATTGCCTTCATCCAGAATGATTGCTAGGTTGCTGGTCACCTTCAGTAAGACAGCAATAGTGGAATGATTTGGACAGAAGCTGGATCATTCTCTATTATTTTATTTTTTTATTTCCATTTATTCATTTCTCTGATTAACAGTACCTTTGAGCTGGACGCTCGTTTACAAAAGTTCCACATTAGGCTAGAAAGGCATAGAGTAAAAACTAGAAAAGGCAAGGCAGATTGTTACAGATCAGTTACAGTTAGGACACATTTGCCCTTCAGGAACAGGCAGGAAGATTGTTACAAATCAATTACAGTTAGGATTCAGTTGATGAGCAAGTTAGGAAGATACTAAGATAAGGGATTAACAGCGAGTATGTCAGGAACAGTTCTTGTCATAAGTGCTTAAAAAAATGAGTTACTGATAAGAGTTAGTCCAAGTCCCAAGAAGTGGGAGAGTCTGGGGTAGAAGAATAATAATAATAAAGAAGAATCAGCATTTATATAGTGCTTTTCATACACAGCATATCCCAAAGCGCTTTACAAACAATGCTAGACTGGTAGTGAAGTAACTGAATGTGTAGTGGCAGCCATGTTGCACATCAACACCCACACACAGCCTAGAAAATTGCATGAACAGGTTTATGGGAAAGGGAATGTTCGCCAGGACAATGGGAATGTCCCCTACTCTTTGTGAAGAGTGCCCTGGGTTCTTTTTCTTCCACCTGGACACCCACCAGGACAGTACCAGGATGGGTAGAAGGATTCTCAGTTTAACATCTCATTTGAAGGGCAGCACACCCCAGCAGTACAGCACCCCTCTAATACTGCACTCAGATGCCAGTGTTTTTTTTGGAGCAAATCTAATCCCAGTGTGGGATGAGAACCCATGACCTTCTGGTCCAGAGTCTGATTTGCTACCAACTGAGCCACACTGACACCTTAAAGGGTAAAGGGAAGGAGCAAAGATGGGGCCCAAAGGGGACATTTCAGGATGTCAGGGGCAGGCCTGTTAGGAACTGGTATTAAGGATGTTTTGCTCAAGTATATGCTCTATAAGCCATCTGTGTACAAATAGGTTGAGTAACTTGTTTAGGGTTAAATAAACAAATGCTGGTCTAGTGTTGTTAGGGTCCACAATGGGTCCTAATACATGAGAAGGTGTTACTATAGCTTTCTTTCATATCTCAGAAATTTGTCCTGTACAGCTGGAGAGGCTGTAGAGTTTTGATAAGGGGTGATAGTTGTTCAGCACCTAGTTATACAGTACAGTTCATATTAAACACATTGTACAACCAGCTTACAACCCATTCTTTTTTGTGATTGCAATGAGTTCCCATCAAATTGGCTTGTTTTCCCCCCTCAGCTATAGAATGTGACTTTCAAATGAATTGTGTTCATGAAGGTCATATAATGTTCAGCAGAAACCAGCTAAAATCCAGGCAAATCAGTGATTAAGGGATGTCTGATGCAGATCCTTCACAGTTCAGATGCTAACAAGCTGTTGAGTTAAATGTGAACTGCACTGTAGTAACTTAGGATCAGTTGCATCAGCACCGACACAGGGGAAATCCAGCTTTCCGTACTTTTTGGACTTCTTATTGGGAAATCTAGTTTAAATAAAAGATAGGGGTAGTTTGATGGTTGGAACTGATGTCATAGGGAATGGTGGAGTCCTGTAATGTCTTAAGTGCTAGGAAGGAACTGGTAGGTTAGAAGTACTTATTACTGTTCAATCTTCCAGGATTGTCAGAGACCAGGTTCCCTAGGGATGTGTGATATTGCATGATCCTGACCCCAAGCCCAGTGTGCATTGATACAGGACCAAATGTTTTAGGATATTTTCTGAATCACACCCGGTTCCTAGTACAGCACTCCACTGTAGCTTTGCTGCTTATTGTTACAGCTGAGTTTCTGAGGTGTTTATAGTCTTTCCAGTCATGATTGACATGTGAGGCTTTAAACCCAGAGCAAGCTTTGCAAGAATTTATAGCAGTTACAACGTCTGAATGCAATCCAGTTATACTGCTCTCATCTCACTCTTGTGATTTTGGTAAGGATCATAACATTACAGACTTTCAAACAAAAATGCAAGCATGTCTGTGCTAAATTGTAAACACAGATGACTCTTAGAGCTGCAGTTCTGTTTTGCAGAAAGTGCTACTTGAGTGTGCAGACCTTTTAATGTGGCTGTAACACGCGAGCAGGTGAACAGGAAACTGTCATCTCATGCAACCTCAGTTCCTATGCCATTTCAGATAGAGAGGAAGCAGGTGTTTGTTTCGGGGTCATTTAGATGTGGAAGTTCAAAAGATCCACTTTCTGTTATGCTTTTTGTGTTTATAAAATAAGCAAAAAAAATAGGGGTTTTAGTTAAGCGAGAGAGAGAGAGAGCGATAGGGAAAGAAGATCAGACAAAAACCGTATTTTCATAACTGCAAGATATGAATGCTTAATATAGTTGGTACAGTACAAGTGAGCAACTCTGTCAGTGGTCTTGCACACTTAATTCATTCCTTCTTATGTAAAAGCAAATCTAATAAAATATAACAGGGGACAAAGAATGGTCCTTGGACTGATGCTGAAAGTATGCAGGAAAAACATTTAGAGTACACAAATGGTCTGTAGTGTGCTATGAATTGTCTTCCTGTAAAGAATGGCTTACTATACCAGAGCACTCTCAGCCATCCAAGTACATTCCATCACACATAATACTGAGTATAAAATCTCAAGGAAAAACAAAGGTAGCCATACCTTGCCTGTTAATGAAATAATTTGTCACAAGAAGCATGCTTTCCTTATGATATAAGCAACTATAAAGCTGGATTCAAAATTACGAAGGCCAATGTAAAGGTTGTGACCCTGATAGGATTCTATACACCAGAATAATCACTTTCCCCTAAAATCTGTGATGTGCAAGCACCTTTCTCTGACGTCTTGGCACCCATAGATACTTGGTACTCAGTAGTCGGAAACAAAATTCAAAAACCTCTATCACGTGCCTGATAATCAGGGCTAGTCCTTTGGCTGCCTCCCACCCCAAATCAATTATTTTGTACCCTCCACCCCCTCTGCTATTCTCCCTGTCCTCCTACAGTGAGTTTGTAAAAAAAAACCTGCCAGCTGTATGCCAGGAGCAGATACTGTTATTCAAGACTTCTTCCTCTGCTGCCAACCCCCCCAATCCCAAAAGTTATTTTATAACAAAGTTGGACCCCGCAACTCCAAATTCATGATAGGGGAGGGCAGTGCTAAGAATCTTGGCTAGTGCAATTGACTTCAAAGTGCAGCATATGAGCAGCTCTCTATCAGCCTATTATGGCTAATAAGCACACAGCGAGCACAGCTAGGAGGTTGGAAGATGAGCCATGCAAGTAATTTTATTAACATACACTGGTCTAGCCCCCTCCCTTCCTGTCATATGCACCTCATGTCATGTCAGTAATGACAGACTAGAACAGAGCTACCAGCATGCTGTGGGCAAGGGGTATCACTGGGTTAGTAAAGATTCTTAGCATTGCTCTCACCCAAATCATTGTCAGGTAGGGGTCCAACTTTAATATAAAATGCCTTTAGGAATGAGAGGTTGGGCTACAGAGGGAGAATAATTGCAAATGCTGGTGCTGAATCTTGGAAGAGTGTCAGGAGGTGGTTTGAGTGTCCAATGACAGCTCTCCTCCCTTGGGGTAGGGGGTTCCTGAATTCCATCACTTGACTGCCATTTGGCCATGCTAGAATGGCAGTGATGCATTTATTACAATCTTACACTGGGAGGATAGGCAAAGTGATAAGTGGTAGGAAATAACTGGGGTTGGGGAGGGGTGGCCAAGGGACTGGCAGGAGAGGAAGAGATAAAGTTAATTTATTGTTTTTTTCTTTTATCCATATACAATTTTACTGCTATTTTCTTCCCCTGACATGGTGGCATCCCTGTCAAAAACCCATCTAGGGGACTTACAGGTTGACCACGTGTAGGTGGCCTCTCCCATAGGATCATGCAGTGTGTGTGGAGGATGTCACGCAAGCCAAGGCTTTTCCTTCTTGTAGTCCTCCAAGGTTTTGGGTATGCAATGACATGTAGCACAGAGTGCTACATCTGCTGATGCTTTCCCCATACACTGCCCAGCATCACCGCCATTTCAGCACTGCCAAATGGCAGTCAAGTGATGGGATTCAGGAACCTCCTACCCCAAGGGAGAAGAGCTGTCATTGAACACTCAATCCTCCCTCACCTGGCTGGTCCCCATGCAATACTGGTCCATTCATGGACCTAGGTCAGCAGTATAGGTGGTGGTGGTGTGGCATCCAGCACCTCAACCTGCTACACTACTGGGCTGGTCAAATTGATTTTTCGTTATTACAAAGTTCTGAGCAATTTTCTTTAAATACCACCAAATAGAGACAAATACTTGGTACTTGGATCCATGTATCAGTTACCCTATTATTCATGGTATTTGGGAATGAAAATAAAGGAACTGTCCTGGTCTATTTAAACTATCTTTAAAACATTAACAAATCTGAAGAGCAATTTATTGTTGTCTTGAAGGCAGGTGTTCAAGAATAGATTTGGGTCATCAGGGCTTGGAAACTTAAGAGCATACTACCATCAAGTACAGTAGGCTTTCACCATTGTTTTGTGTTCTGTTTGCTTCATTACAGTGCTCTGACTAGGGCCATCCTGGCCATATTGCTCATCAGAAGTCTTTTTAAATACCTTTTGGTGAGTAATCAGCCTATCCTACTATATCATTTTGTCACTTTACCCTCAAGTTAAGGCCTGTTTATTACTGTGTATTTACTGGCACTGTATTTTCTGAATTACACCACTCTGTGGCTCGGGTCATGACTGAAAACGATCCTTTGGGTCAGCTCACTTTACCCTATTATTAAAGACATAGATAAATAAATAACTAAATAAAAATGCTGACCAGCTTCCCCATGCAAGATGGTCAGTTGAAGATGTAAATGCGTATAGAAGCCAAGGAAGACTCTGTATAATGGGTAATCCAAGGCACTAGACATGAAAGGACTCACAAATGGCCTTTATGAAAAGGCCAGCTCATTAGTGTTTCCAGTACTCTGCTCATGGTCAGTTATCTGGATTGTGTCATCATAGATACCATGGTGGAGAGGATGGGCTCCAATGCTGCTACCTTGTTTGGAGCATGTCAGTCACTATGAGAGAGTCTCCCTTTATAAGCTAGCTTTTCTTTCTTTCTTTCTTTCTTTCTTTCTTTCTTTCTTTCTTTCTTTCCTTCCTTCCTTCCTTCCTTCCTTCCTTCTTTCTTACCAGATAAGTGCACTAGATAAACAAATGCCCATTTTCAGGCATACTGTACTTGGGAGGTTACAACTAGGCTGTCAGTACAATGATACCATACAGTGACAAAACATTCTGGTACATAAAAGCATTGACAATGGCAAAGATACAAATAAAATGAACAAAGTTGTCAGCAGTGAAGTACAGCATGCACAGTGTGATATATTATATATCACACTGTGCATGCTGTACTTCACTGCTGAAATCTACAGTTGTTATGCAGTGCAATGTGGGTGTAATCTTGAACTTACTGCATGACATGATGAGAGACTATTGCTTGTCTTGCTCTGATTGTGTCTCAATAAACACTGATTCAGCAATATTCAAAAGCGCACATGCAAATGAGGCCATAATGTATGCAAGGCACAAATGGGGCCATTTGCATGTCATTATGGCCCCATTTGCACGCAGGTGCGCCGATCCCAGATGACTTGCACATGGCACCCTGCCAGGCAGCAGCCATCAGGGATTGATGCCCCCTGCAGCACAGCAATGTGCCCCACAGCCCGATTGCGGGCATTAGTAAAATGAAGAAAGATTCCTATATCCTGCTGGTCCAGTGGACCGCTGTCTGCCTGATCGCTGGAGTAAGTAAAATAAAAAGTGGAATCCTATATCCCTGGTGGTCCAGTGGACTCCCCTCTCCTCCAGCCCACTGATCCCCACCGGCCCGCTTTCCCCCCTGTCAGCGGCGGACAGCAGCATCCCACCATCTGCCACCTGCCGCCTGCCAGCTGACTTCATAGGTAGGGCTGTACACCCTGGTCCAGCGAGTGTGAGCCAATGGCGTGCAGTTGTGGTTGATATTACATATTCCAGATATGTGAATGGATCCATTCACATGTCTGAATGTGTAGTATGGTATGGCTGCACACCCATTGGCTCATGCTGTGGACCAGTGGGCGACAGCCCTACCTACATGTGTCAGTTGGCGGGAAGCAGGGTGGCAGGCGGGTGGGGTCCTGCCGCCTGCCACTGACCAGGGGAGCAGGGGGTGGGGATCAGTGGGTGGGTGGGGAGGGGGTCCACTGATCACCAGGGATATAGGATTCTACTTTATATTTTACTTAAGCCCGCGATAGGGCAGACAGCAGTCCACTGGATCACCAGGATATAGGATTCTATTTTTCATAACAATGCCCGAGATCAGGCATGGGTGGGCGCCACCACGGAGGTGCAGCCAGAGCTCGGGTGGCCACCCACAGGTGGCATCTGCCATGTTGCACCCTGCAATCCGGTAGCTCATCTGTTAGTGGCCGGCCGTTGTTCCTTTTTTCTTTGGATCAACTTTGTGTGGCACAGGTAGGGGTTGCACATGCATGGCTCAGCACATCCCAGGCTGAATATCGGGATGTGCAGAGTATTCATGGGCACGCCCCCCCCACCTATGCCTGCATACATTACTGATGTGCTCTGGTGCATCGGATTTGAGCCAGGTGCAATTCCCATTTGAATATTGCACCAGGGCGTATCAGTGAGTTGTGCGTGGCACAACACTGTTGCACCATGTGCAACCCTTTTGAATATCTCAGCCAGCACCTGCTCAACCTTATGATTCCTGCTGTTTCCTGCTCCTCTTTTATGTTACCCACTCCCTGACCTGTACCTTCTATTAATCTACTGTATCCCAATGTTTATGTATGCACTCACTGTAACTTAATATGTATTTCAATCAAATTCTACTGTATTTTACATCTATGTATGTAGTCATTGTATGTAACTCAGGGTCGCCCCTGAAAAAGGGATCTCTGGTCTCAGTGGGCCTACCTGGTTACCAAAATCTAAATAAATATATATATGTATATATATATATATATATACACACACACATCAGATGTGGGTCTGGAACAGTGAAGGTATCACTGATATCATGGGCCACTAGTAAGATATCAGGATATCTTCATGCTCTTGTGTCACAGTGGTTCAGAACTCATTTAGAATGCTCAGCCTTAATAGCAGTAGTAATCATATTCAAGTGCAAATAACTTAAAAAAATGATAGCATGGTACTGTGAGCATGACAGTTGTTCAGCACAAAAATATCTACAAAATGAGTGGTATTTCATTTACAGCTAACTTTTATTTTTTTTTTATAAAATGGGAAGAAAAAATCCAGAAATCTCATTGGCCAAAAGACATCAGCTGACTGTACATTGAATCTCTATATACACACAGTCATCCTGGTCCTAAACCACATCACACAATGAGCAAATCAGTCCTCCTACAACCAGAACTGTCTTCCATCAGTCCCCCTGCAACCAGAACTGAGCTTCCATCACAAACATGGCTGCTACTTTTACTCTGTAAAAACCTTTATCTGGGCCCTAAAAATAAAACTACCTTAAACTAAAAATAAAACGAATTAATTAAATGTTGTTTACCTGATCATCACACTCTCCTTACAGACATAAACAAATTAGAAATATTAAGTATTGTTTATAGTTTTCATTACAACTGTTTCTTTACTGACAGTGAAAAATTGCCCTTCTATCTTTACCTGCTCATCAGGGAAATCTCTTCTGCTTGCCCTGACAGTGAGATAATTTAGTCTCTGGCTCTAAAACAGGCCTTTGTTGTCTGTGTGTACAGTATGCTAGGACAGTAACGTTCTACCAGTGGAACTGAGCAGAATTTTGAATCCCTGTATTCCATGGTAAACATTTCATGATAAACATTCTGGCCCAGATATTCAAAAGGGTTGCGCCATGCGCAACAGGGTTGCGCATGCTCAAGTCCTACATTGCGCCATTCTGCGATATTCAGCAGGAAGCAGTTGCGCCACTGAAAACAGGTTGAGCAACAGCGCAATGCAAATGAATGCATGCTCAGCAGGAGGGGGAGGAACCATGCATAAACTGCACAACCCGATATTCAGTCGGGTTGTGTAGAGTTGTGCAGGCGCAACCCCCAACCTGCGCCTAGCACAACTTTGAGCCAAAAAAAAAGGATCACGTTGAGGGCCACCCACAGGTGAGCTGCTGTATTGCAGTGTGCAACACAGCAGCTGCCACCCGTGGCTGGCCTCCAACTCAGTCCCTGTGCCCCCCCACCAGCCTGATTGCGGGCAGAATGTGAAAAGAACCTCCCCCGCAAACATCTCCCTAATGCCCGATCGCGGGCAGAATGTATACTGACAACCCCACCCAGTGCCCGATCGGGGCAGTATGTATAATGACAACCCCCCCAAACATCTCCCAATGCCCGATCATGAGCAGTATGTATAATGACAACCCCCAAAACATCTCCCAATGCCCGATCCACGGGCAGAGCGTGAAAACAACCCCACCCCAGTGCCCGATCGGCGGCAGAATGTATACTGACAACCCCCCAAACATCTGCCAATGCCCGATCGGGCAGTATATAATGACAACCCCCCCAAACATCTCCCAATGCTCGATCATGAGCAGTATGTATATTAACAACCCCCAAAACATCTCCAATGCCCGATCAGCGGGCAGAGCACGATGAAACAACCCGCCCCAATGCCCGATCGCGGGCAGAATAATATACTGACAACCCCCAAACATCTCCCAATGCCTGATCGCGGGCAGTATGTATAACAACCCCCAAACATCTCCCAATGCCCGATCATGAGCAGTATGTATAATGACAACCCCCAAAACATCTCCAATGCCCGATCATGAGCAGTATGTATAATGACAACCCCCAAAACATCTCCCAATGCTGATCGCGGGCAGAGCGATGAAACAACCCGCCCCAATGCCCGATCGCGTGGGCAGAATGTATCTGACAACCCCCAAACATCTCCCAATGCCCGATCGCGGGCAGTATATATAACAACCCCCAAACATCTCCCAATGCCCGATCATCTTTTAGGTGATTTTTACTTGGAGTTTGTGATTCTTTTTGTTAGTTGCATTAGATTTAGGGATAGTTTTGTTTTTGTGGGGTTGTTGTAATAGTTGTTGAGGTTTTTCTGTAGGGAATGCATTTATAGTTTGTGTTTCTGGTAGATGTTTGTTGGTATGACTAATTTGTATTTGCATGTTAAGTTTTGCTATTGAAATTCTCTTTAGTTAAGTTGGGTGTTTTGTAGGTTTCTAACAGTAATGTGTTTGGTGTTCTTCTTTCTGGTTTGGGGCTTGTAGACAATTTTGTGTTTTTGGTGGTTGTTCTATTTTGTGTTTTGTGGTGACTTATGTTTTTCTGTTTATGTATTTCTAGTGGAGATTTTTATAATATATAGGGTTAGCTTCTTTGGTATTTTGTTTTGGAATAATATAGCTAGGTATTGAAGTTTGGTGTGTGGTTGCTGGTAAATTACGTTTTGTTATGTGTTCAGTTTAGTTTTCTGGAGAGTTGTGTGGTGTGTTTTGGATTTTGTTTTCAGGTTGTGAGTATTTGTGTATATGATGTTTACAAGGATTTTTGTGTGGTAAGTGTTGGGAAAGCTGGGTATTATTTTTGTGTGTTGTATGGGGATATAAATTTTTTTTAATTGGTGATGTAATGAATGGTAATTTTGTTTTGACGATTACTAGCGAGGGGTTTTTCTCATTTTGGAGTGGGGTGTTGTACTTTTCTGTTTATATTTAAATATTTGCAGATGCTAAATTCTTGCCTTAATGTATTGACTTTTCTTAGTTGTGATGTAGTCTATCATGAAGAATTGTTTCCTAGAATTGTTGCCAGTTCCTACACCTGTGTCCTTTTTCCTGGCACAGTCCTGAGCCACGTATTCTCCCCTATCTCCTTCTCTGACCTTCCTTCCATCTGGTTCCTCTCCCAGACTGGCAGGATTCTAGAGAAGGAGATGCGATGAATAGATGATAGTTTGTCACCAGCCTAGTCAGTGGTGTTCCTTGGTCTCCACAACTGACTGTTGGTGTAGATCATTAGTCCCTATGTGTACTAGGGACATCAATGTTTTCTCCTGCTTTGTGAACAATTTTAGCAATGCGGTCAGTGTCTCTCAAGCTGATGTACCTGGAGACACCTGACCATCACCCCAGGCTGAGATGGGTATCAACTCCCAGAATCATGGAGTCTCCTATGATCTGAAGTTTTTGGATTTCCTTTGTGCTTGTTTAGTTTTGGTTCCTGATTTGGGTGAGTTTTGTTGTGCTAGCTCCTGTGTAGCAGTGTTCTGCTCTGCAGTGTCTTCTGCCTCTTTATTTGATTTCAGAGATAGAGGCAGATACCTGTTTTAGTGTTTATATGGTTTTGGAGGTAATGTGTTGGAGAGCAGAGAGTGATGGGGCACCTGATTTGCTCCTCCTAACCACCTGCCAACCTCCTGGACCAACTACCCTCTGCGGTCAAGGTTTTTCTGTTGGATGCTGGGGAAATGGCAGGTGGTTCTTATAATGTATTTCCTCTTCAATATGAAATTTGAGGCGTGCAATCTCTGCCCATGCTGCCCGGAGCTGAGCCCTAAGATCTCCAAAGGCCCAGCATGTAGGACAGTGTCCTAAATCCTGTAAGACTGTCCTTCTTACAGGATGAAGTAAATATTTCAGTATATTTTTTTTCTAAAGGAGTTACTTTAAAATGTAATCCACATTTATCCAGTAGTGACTCCACAGGCTTCAATCTGCCATCTTCCCAACTATATTATTTTGTCCTTCTGAGTGTCAAACTCAAGTCTACTCTTTCCTAGTCCCGTAATACTGGTCATTGCTGGAGGCATATTAAGTAAAAGTATGATGTGCATCTGAAAACCTGGCTGATGTTTCAGAAGTTTAGAAAGACAAAGATATGCCTCTGCTGTATCTAATTATTCTTGTGAACAATCTGTCTCTGTCGTCTTTCAAAGCAGGCCATTTTATTATTCATTATGTCCTTTAACCTTCATTTGGCACACTTCATCTCACAATTTCACATTTAATGTCATATCCCTACATCTCTTGTCCATATTTCAAGTTTCATGTCATTTTTAAATGTCCTTCTATGGGAGGCAACTCTAAGTTCAAGTACTGTACAATAGATCTTTTCCCTGGCCTTCAGTGTAATAGAATTTCATAAACTTTCTGGCAATATGAAGAGATGTGCCAAAGCACCTGAATTCAATTTTGATTGTTGGCATAGTATCAGCAACTATAATCTTTAGTGCCTTTACACTGATAGAAATTATTAGCAGAATGTAGTAGTTACACGGGTACTAAAAATAAATACATGTAACCCCTAGATGGCGCTATCCCAGGGGCTACTACCCCTGCCTGATTTGCCACTAACAGGTTGAGGGGCCTGGATCCAATGGCGGGTGCCTCCACCCAGAGGTCAGGGTTTGCAATAGTTAAACTAACTTGGTCACAGCCCTCTGGGACACTGCAACCCCCCTTTCTTCCCACTAGTGGCCCACACAATATATCAGAATTACCTTCACAGTATACACTTACCCCCAGGTCTGGTTCCGCACTGGGACCTCCTGTGAAATGAGATACAGTGCAACAATCACAGTACAGTACTTTAACATAGACAAATACCTCAGGCAGGCTGCATCTGTATCCCATCGCAATTATTGCACAATACCCGAGAACACACAGCAGATTCAGTTCCTGACAGACCGAAAGTGCAATTTCTGCAATTCCTCCAGTCTTCTACAGGGTGAGCCTGGTTTCTACTCTCCAGAGATCCTTTGATTCTTTTCACAGGACGGATTCAGTCCTAACAAGCTGTTACACAAGCTGCAGACCGAACTCTGGGCCTTACACACGCTTTTTGACTAAAACTGCACACTGAAAGCACAGGGCTCCTTCCTTCTTCACTGCCAAAGCTCAACTGAAACTCCAACCGACAAAACTGGCACTTCCTTTGAGTTCCTCCCAGTTCTTGACTGGATTGGCTGTCACTCACAATAGACTGCTGCTGTTGGTCCAAAAGGCACTGAAGTCTAAACTACATCTCCCAGAGTCACTGCCCATACAATCCTCTTGTGGCTGGCTCAGATTATGAGTCCAAGTTCTGATTCGTCCAAGGCACCATTTTAGAGCTAGCTTACCCCACACTGATTGGTCCAGTTCAGCAGTTCAAAACTAGAATGGGGAACTAGCAGACACAGTTCTGACTGCAAAGAAAGCAGGTTAGACAAACTGTAATTTCATTGTTACTCTAAATAATTTCTGGCAAACAGTTACATCTTTCAGATAGGTTCCTTTGCACTCTAGTGACTGCAGAAATGAAGTGAATTGGCAGCAGCTCGAGTGGTACTCAGAGAAGCACACAGTCCCCCAATACAACTAATTATGTCTGCAAGCAGACAGCTCTTAAAGAGACAGTACCAGAGGCTCTAAAACACTCACTGATAAATGGCTTAAATGCCAAACACCATTCAGGCTTGGAGCATTCAAGCAAGCTCCTGAAGTCTTTTGGGAACCCCCATTTGCAGGGGGGTATATACACAATATGTACCTTGTTTAGTAAACTTATTTTTGCTCTGGATTTCAGTTGTCTTTCAGTACTAATTGCAGATTCTGTTTGTAAGTAGAATACTTTAGACTCACGAGCAATCAGAAGCCTTATGACAGATTTCAGTAAAGTGATAAAAGCTTCATCCCATGAAAATGTATGACAGGGCGGGGGATTTGTGGAAGGTAAATGAATGTTGAAAGAAAGAGGGAGAAATTAGATTTTGATCTTTGAACCTGTAACAGAAGCATTTTGAGCCATCTTTTTAAAGGGGGATAGGACATATATTAATTCACAGCTGCTTAAACTGTTACCACTTTATTTGCAGAAATGATATTCAGATGTCCAAATGATGCATATTAAACAGTAAATGAAAAAAATGTTGACGTGAAACCTATCTTTTGTATTGTTTTCTTTTATGGACAACAATCTTCACAGTCATTTTAATGGAGCCAGGTGTTGGAAATTTTTGCTACAGTCTGTCACTGCAGGGGTACAGAACTTCAGTCCAAAGATGTGGACTATCAGAGCAGTGCTTTGAGTTCAGAAACTATGTAATGTAAAGAAAAAATGTAGCTTTTATTCAGGTGCAATTAAATATAGATATTTAAAGCTCTGATATGATTTCTTTTTTCAAGTTATTTTCCCCTCACCTGACTGTCCTCATGGCACCTACTTCAATTGTGTCCCCAGCACTGTCAACATGGCTCACAGAGCTCTCCTATGCTATAACTAGATTACATTGCCCCAAAACATACCAATCCTCATGAAAAGCCTATTGGCTGTGGACCCTAGAGCTTAGGTATGGGTCCAAATATAATAAACTAAGTAAGAAATTGTTTAAAGGATAGGCAGAGGGTGGTGGTAAATGGAGTTCACTCAAAGGAAGGGAGGATGATCAGTGGGGTGCCTCAGGGATCAGTGCAGGGACTGGTCCTCTTTTATGTCTTTGTAAGTGACATTGAAGAGGACCTGGAAGGAAAGGTCTGCCTCACTGCAGATGACATCAAACTCTGCAGTAGGGTGGACACTTTGACGGATGAAAAGGATGAGCAGTGACCTGCAAAAATTCGAGGAGTGGTCAAGGGGATGCCAGCTGGGTTTCATTGTGAAAAATGCCAAATAATGCACTTGGTACACAGAAACCCAGGGTCAGAGCAAAAATGGTAGGGCTGGTATTGACAATCACCAAGCAGAAAAGATACCTGAGCTGTTGGTGATCATTTCAGCAGACCTAAAGGTACCCAGGCAGTGCAACAAGGCAGCTGGGAGACCAAGAGGGATGTTAGGGTGCATAGGGAGAGGTATGAACAGCAGAAAAAAGGAGATGTTGTTGCCTCTGTATAGGTTGCTGTTTAGACTCCACCTAGTGTACTTTGTCCAGTTCTGGAAACCACATCTCAGAAAGGACAAGGACAGAGTGGAAATGGTCCAGAGGAGGGCAACTAAAATGGTGCAGGGTCTGCATCAGAAGCCCTATGAGGAGAGATTAAAGGACCTTAATATGTACACCCAGGAGGAGAGGGGGGCGGGATATGAGAGAGACCTTTGAATATCTCACAGGGGTAAACAAGGTATAAGAAGGGAGTGTTTTTTGGAAGAATAGTTTTTTCAGGGGCAATGGCACATGATAAGAAGCTCTCATCATCCAGTCAGATTGTAAGTCACTCGAATATAGCAATAGCCTGGGTGGGGGGAATGTCACATGGTCACCCATGATGTCCCATGCCACTCCTCTTTCCCTTTTTATGACATGAGTTGCTGCTGCTCCAAGAGCTATGGAACCCTCTCCATTGAGTCTAAATGCAATGCCACTGCATTGTCCCTTGGCTCCAGAAGCCAGTCTGGTGAGACTTGCCTGCACAGCAAATCCTGGTCAGCCATGTGGAATTGGAACATGCTCATTCTGCACCTCTGGGCCAGGCATTATTATATATTAAAATTTTTTTATTTGTTAAGCACAATTATTAAATTATCAGTGTGCTGTACATAAAAAAGCAAAATTGTCAATACAAGTAATGAATTACAAAATAAGAATAAAAAGCAATACAAAAGAATAACAAAGGGACACTGTCAACCCTTTCTTTCATCAAAGTATTTCTAGTTGAAAATCCACATTTTATGATTGCCTACTTTCTCTAAAATGAATATTTGTTTCTCTTTTTCTGCTTCTTTTCTTGGTAGAAATAAAATGCATGGTTTTCATGTAATTATACAATACATTGTTTTGTTTCCCAGTCCTTGATCAACTCATTTTGCATACTTCATGAACATTACAAACATCCCAAAACTGTGCAGTCACTCATTGTTCAATGGTCTCCTTTTGTCATACTGCATTACAAGTGGGTAGACCATGCTGGTGTGTTCTCAAGTTCAGAAATTATGCAGTAGAAGCTGATCAAGGAATGTAAACAAACATGTTTTGGTGTGGTAACACCAGTATGGTGGTCAGTCTGTTTTTCATTTGTAAAAAGAAAAAAAAATGAATCAGAATCAAACTACTTGCTATATCAGCAATGTTTACAAAATGCAAGCAATCATAAAATGTGTTCTTTTAAACTAGGAACAGTTTGAGGCCAGATGGGATTGACAGCATCCCTTTAAACAATTAAGTTATAAGAGCACTGTGAAAGCTCAAAACACAATGAGATTTGGGGCTGTCATGCCAATGCAGCAGTAGTGCTACTGCTCATGACTTTGGAGACTCAGTTTCAGAAACAAGTCCGGGTCATCAAAGAGCTCGGCAGAGAAGAAGGATTGAGCATACCGACAGGTGCTCTCCTTTTTGGTGGGTAGTACATCTTGCCACACAACCGCCACCTGGGTGACCATGTTTAGTGATGCAGGCAGGGTTGTCTCAGGTGACTGGGGTGTGTGATGCCATTGTCTTGTCAGAACATAGCTACACCTTGCATACACACATCCACCAGGCTGAGCACGGTTGGCATCTCCAAGAAGAGGAGGGGAAAGAACAGTGGTAAACACTTGGCAGCATGGCAGTATGAAGTAGGTGGTACTCTTGGGGCCCAGCAAACTAACTTCCTGTCCTGTCTCCAAATCTAAGTTGTTTGGGGGGGATGTAGCCCACTTCCCCTTCCCCACCTCAGTAGTGGTAGCTGAGATATAGAAGTAAGGGGTAAGAGACAGAGAAGGCATGAAAGGGATGGGAGCCAGCCAACTAGTGCAGAGGGGGGCAGCTACGGACAAGGGAGCATAAACAGAATGATAAAAAAAAACACTGGGAGATTGGTGAACATAGAAGGGAAGAGAATTCCAAAGAATTGATCCCAACAAAGAAAAAGTATTCTGCTGAAGCCAGCATGAACTTGATTTTGGCAGTGGCGGATCCAGCATTACTAAAGATTCTGCAGTAGCAGGACCCATCATTGGCACTGACATATAAGCAATTCAACATACATAGTTTATTTCTAACACAACAAAAAATTGCTTTATCAAGCCTACTCTCCAGAGTTATAATGTTTAGTACGATATAATAAATATAAAACCATTATGTCTCCTTGATGGCAGCTGAACCCATTTAACTCTGCCCCCTTTTATTACTGCCACAGGACCCTTTTTTTAAATTCTGGCTCTGACACTGGATTTTGGGATCAGTAGTAGACTTGCATCAGACAAGTGAAGTGGGCTGGAGGGTACATACTACTGAAGGCAGGAAGATGCCCAGTATTAAGAGCAAAAAGAATTACAGCAAGAATTTTAAATTAAATCTGCAGATGATGTGGAAGCCAATGGAAAAAGATTTAAAAGGAGTAATGTATGCACAGAGATGCCAAATACAAGGCAGTCGGTTGTATTATGACTGCCATAAAGTGCCATTTATGAGGCAGGCAACCCAGTAAACAGAGTCTTGCAATAATTAACTCATGAAGTAGAGTTCTGAGTTGCCTACACCCTTTGTGAGATAATTTCAATAAATTCTTGTTCAGGGGAACTTTGCCTGAATGGAAACGAGCAGTATAGATTAATTATGCAAGTTCACCTCTTAATTCTGTTCTTAAAATATTGTATTTTCTTTATTCACCAGTTCCACCTTCAGAGTACTGTGCTGACATTTCATGGTAATGCCACTGCATCTAGCTATGGAGTTGTTCCTTATGTTTGGTGTTCAACACCTCCCATAAATTTGCAACAGCATACTGTTTTTAGTGCATTCCTAACAGTAAGTGCAGCCTGCTAGGCCCTCCCAGATGTTTTTCATGCCTCCTCCTATATACTGGCTTGGCAGTAACTTTCCATGAGTGTCTACTGAGTCACAGACTCCTGAGATGAAAATAATACAGTCCTGTGCAATATATACTGTAGGTGGAGACATGAAAGAGATTCAAGGAGTGCTTAGCTGGCTTCACTTGCTATTAAAATGCACAATCGAAAATGTACTGTTTGTTGTTGCAAAGATATAGGAAAAGTTGTACATTGGAATAAGGAACACACATTCCTTAATGAAGTAGCATTGCCACAAAACATTTGCAGAGTACTCGAGGTGGAATTGGTGAATAAAGAAAATAAAGATATTACAATTTGAACTTGCTTATTCAATTCATGATTATGCAACCTAGAAATAAATAGACAAAGAACCTCTGTGTGCAAACACTGAGGCAAGGGTTACCCCAAAGGGCATAGGGCTGGGAAGCCAAGTTTCAAGAAAATACAAAATCACACATGCCCCCACAATGCAAAGCATCATGGGCTACATATGCAAATCACCACAGAATGTTATGCTGGTCCAACTTTAAGCAGAATTGCATGGTGCCGAAAGACCCTCTCACACAGTTTGCAAAGGGTGCTAACAGAAGACATAGACACGTGTTTCGCCCTACCAGGACTCATCAGTATGCCTCATCTGCTTGACACCCCAGTGGAATGGACCAGCTACCCTTAGAAATAAATAGGCCATGTAGGATCAATATGGCAGCCACAGGAGTAAAATATCACTAGTAAGCATGATATTAATTAAATAAAACCAGCAACATTAAAAAATGGCTGAAATCTATGTACTGTAAAGAAACAGACCCTATGCAGTGGCCCAGATTCATAACTGTATTCCAAGAGAGATGCTTACAGGAAACTGTTTTATGCTTAAAGTCTGTACACATGGCTAAGCGGAAGTCGGATGTGGTTGGCAAAGGGGAAATTAGAAGGACTTATATTTTATTTGGATTAATTTAGGGAGCACCAAAGTGTTATCACAGCTGAATACTTATCAAGGGTCTCAGCAATGGCAGCAGAAAATTTTGAAAAGGGTATTATAGTGATTTGGTAGTGCCACTATAGTTAGGGTTGAGTGGGATTTCTATGTTAAACCTCAAACATTGCACTCTAATAGTTTCAGAACTATTCAACAGATTTGCACACAATTTTGCATACGTGGTCTCGACGAGTAGATCTCTTGAAGTTCTAAGTTTTATTCTGGTCAGATGTGCAGGTTCTGAGATCTGGATAGCGAAAACAAGTGAAAAAATGTTTTTTTTTTCTGCTTTTTTTGTCATCACCTAGCATCGAGACAGTTTTGAATTTTGGTCTGACATTTTCAGAGTAGGAAGGTCTTTTTCCACAGTGGTGTCTTTCATGGGTTTGGTGAAAAAATATTAATCTGTTCCAAAGTTATTAAATTTTGAAATTTTGATTCTGCGCATGCTCGGTTCAGTCTTTTGGACAGCTGCTTGGAATGAAAAAAAAAGGATTTGGTCCATATGAAAAAGAATCCTTTTTCATATGGGGGAATTCCTTTCTCATGGGGAAAAACATTTTTTTTTTCATATGGCCACCATCTTATTTTTGTTTAAAAAAAAATTCAAAACCCACAAAAATTACATCCTGCACACATATCAACACATGTATCTTGCTGATTGGACCTCGTTAGGTGGATTTTGCACTTAGTTTGTGGAAGAATGACCCAGAAATGTATTTTTTATACATATAAAAATCTTTTTTTTATGAGTCGACTTCTTTTTTTGCATGGTCATACGAAAAAGGAATTGGCCCATACCAAAACAGGATCCATTCACACCAAAAAGAATTTTGGCTTAGTTTTGTTCTGCTTTTTTTTTTGTATGAAGGCATGTTTTTCATATGAATGAAAACATGCAAAAGGATCTCATCATACGAAAAAAATCAGAAAACTAAGTCCAAATTTTTTTTGTATTACGGATCCTTTTTGTATGTTTTTCATTCCTATGAAAAACTATTCCCTTATCCAAAAAAGATTTTGGACTTAGTTTTTTCCAGATTCTTTTTTCAGATGAGATGATTCTTTTTGTATAGGTTTTTCATTCATATCAAAATGGATGCCTTCATATGAAAAAGATTTTGGACTTAGTTTATTATCTGATTGTTTTGTATGAAGGAATCCTTTGACATGTGGGTCTTTTGTTTCATACAAGAATGATCCCAGCATATGAAAAGATTTCAACTTTTTTCCCTCACATTTGAACTTTAATAAGTCATAACTCCCTCAATATTTGGACTTGAGGATACTCTATATATCAAATCAAAGGTCTTAATGAGTACTACATAAATAATACATAATCCCACCTAAGTATTTTGGGGTCATATAAAAAGAACATAAAAAATTAAACAGATAAAATCTCCTAGAATAACATTTAAACTTTAACAAGCCATACCACAAAACAAATAAATTGCTGTGTTGGCAGAAATGGAAGCACAGGGCCCAGAGGACCCTGTGCTTCCACACCAATATAGATGTTCTTAATAATATTATTTGAGTTCTTCCATGCTCAAAACACTCAAGAATCCTTTTACAAATAGAAAAATACCTTTGACTTTATTTTTTTCTCATTATTCACAACATCTCCTCTTTTGCTCCAGTCCCTCTCTTTTCAGGTCCCTCTCACTCATTGTAAAACAAATACTGGCTGCCATAAACAAATGATAAAAAAAAGATTAAAAAAAATAATAAACTGGTGACACAGGGATGTTTAAGTACCACAGCCCCAGTCACTTCAAAATCACTTGCTAAACATGCCCACCATATTCCTCTTTAAAACCTGTACATGTCTGCTCATAAGCAGTCAACAATGACATCACTCACGTACATGTGAACACCAACTTGTTTTGGCTACTCACAGTAAGAAAAGCATGAAACAAACTTCCACTCTTTGGGAACATTAAAAATAAAAATGTATTATTTGTGGTAGAGACCCCACCAGCACACCAGCATGGACGCTGGTGCACTGGCGGGTGCTATCAAAGAGTGGAGTTTGTTTCATGCTTCCTTACTATGAGTAGCCAAAACAAGTTGGTGTTCACATGTGGTTTTGTATATCTTTTCGACACTGGGGGATGCTCTGAGGCTGCAATGCTTTGTGTAAGAGACTCCATGTATGTAATGTCATGATAGCATGCCCGTGGTGAAAGCCTTAAGAACCACACTCATAAAAAGCACTGGTATGAGAAATCACCAAATAAACCCTCACAATTTCATAAATGTATTTGTTCAGCAAAACAAAAAAAAATATCACTACAGTAAACCTACATGCAACCTCCTCTCCTATTGCATAAATGAAATATGCAGGGGGAGCTTGTGTGATATATGATTTATCTACACTCACGGTGTTTGATCATGCACTCCTCATTCATGCTTATGCCACCCATAAGTTAACCAATGTCAAACACTATTTGTCCGGATTAATTATGTATCACAAACTCCCCCAGCATATCCTACATATAACTTGTTGCACCAGTGAGTTGGTTTAGTATTTTTTAGAAAATGGGCTTTTTATTTGCTGGGCTCTCATTGGCTACTACTCCTGCCAGGGGGGTACATTAACTTCAATAGATGCCCAGCAAATAAAAAGTGCCAGGCCAAACCTGTCTCAGGCCTAGCCAAGTATCATTGTGCCTGCTTCCCTATTGGTTGAAGCACTGGGGACACAATTCAAACTGCCGCCATTTTTTTAAACTGTTAGCGAGTGAATAGGTCTCCTCTCTCCCCACTGCCCCCCAACACCATAAAATAGCAATCACTACACTTCCAGTCACCTAATTAAACCACGCTTAACAGTATCAGTCTTCTGTCCTTGCTCTCATGCCCGAGTCTCTACACAAAATGCCACCTGTAATAAAAAACAATGTTTTTTCTGCTTTTCATCAAGAGAATGAGTGGATGTGCCAGTTGAGTTTCCTGCTACATTCCTCCACAACTGTATTGTTCCCTAGTTCTCCTGACTCCTAAAAAAAAATGCCACAGTATGCAGATCCCCTTCCCAATACACACACAGCACACAGACCCCACTAACTGATGCAGCCTTATTTGTGTTCTTGTCGGCTACCTCGGTGGGTCTTCCGCTTTAATCCTGTGTACAGGATTATGACTGGCTGGCCAAATGGCACTCCTCTTCATACTCCCAGCCCTCATTGAAGACAGGACTGGGAACTCATAAAACACACAGGGCAGGTAGCGGGCACCAAAAAAAAAAAAAACCTGAAACAGTCTGATTTATTCCTGGTCCTCAGGGCAGACAGCGAGGATCTAGTAACTGTAAATAAACAAACAAACAAAAAAGACACGAAGCAGGGTTAGGACCAAGCAATGTCGGGGGGGAACAAAACAGTCTGATTTGTTCCCAGTCCTCAAGGCAGGCAGCGAGGATCGGGAAACTGTAAATAAACAAAAAAAAGACAGTAAGCAGGGCTAGGACAAAGAAATGTAGGGGTGGTCACTTGTTTACTTTTGAATGTATGCACTGCTGCTTCAAACCTGGGACAAGCAGAGAGAAAATCTGAAGATCTCGAAACTATAAATAAACGAAACAAAAAAAAAAACATGAAGCAGTACTAGCCATGAGTGGTAAATAATACTTTTAATGAAATATAACAGCTCCCCCAACTGACCACCAGTGAAGCCACTATTCCAACACTACAAGGTACTACTTGAACAAAAAAAGGACTAAAAATACATTTTCAGTCATTTTTTACAAGATTACTTAAATGTTTTTGTAATCCTATAAAAAAATAACACATGTACCCCATTTTCTAAGCGCAATAATACCCGCCAGGGTGGGCATTATGGGCAATACCAGATCTTCATGGGGCTATAAGGCCCTCCGCCTGTGGCATCGGGCCTCATTACACCCCTTGGTGATCCGGTCTTGCCCAATACCACCCACCCTGTCGGGTATTATTACTTACTTATACAGTAGCTGGCAATGTACAGACAACTCATATTGTATTGTTTTCAATGTTTAACTATCTCAAGAGCAATGTTTATAAAATATTTATGCAACTCAGTTGGAATGCACCTGCAGTTCAGTCACAGTGCAATGCAAAACTGCATTGTACCTCTTAAACAGTTTGTGCAGGGCTTTGTGCTGGAGTCAGCAACACTTATACAACTCAATCAGAAATGATAGATCAACTCATCAGCAGAAGAGTTTAATGTGACTTGTACTGTAGGTATATATCTGTATCTACATATTTATTTATTTCAAAAGTTTCACCAGGCAAGACATACTGAGCTGAATAGCAGATCATTTCCAGATGCATCCTGGGGAAAGGGCAAGGAGAAAGAAAGAATATATGGCAAAATATAGCAAAACAAAACAAATCAAAGCAATACAGATCAGTATATATAATAATAACAAGACAATTTACAGTATTTACAGTTGAGGTAGAACCAACCACATCAGCAAAATGAGCAGTAGAAGGTACAAAGCAGCAGGACAACTTAACAGTTAAGGCTAGAGAGAGCAGAGGATACGTGTTCCAGGAACACACCAAGAGGAGGCAGTGGGAGGGTTATAAACATCAGGGCATAGGCAGCAGAGTGTTAGGGCAGAGTTATATGGGAGGAGAAGACGGGGGAAAAGAATGGAGGAGGGTATAGGTAGAGTGGAGGAGCAGGGGAGAATCAGGTACAGTTGCATGAGGAAGAGGAGATATCACAGAGAAGGGAGGAGAGGGAGTAAAGAGAAGTGGCAGAGCATGTGGCTAGCGAAGAGGGAGTTCCAAAGTTTAGAGAGAGAGAAGAAAGCCACCAGACCAGCTGAAGACAACATAGGTGAGAATGCAAGGAAACAGTAGCTAGAGCTGGGAATAGGAGGATGGAGGAGGAGAGGAGAGGTAGAGGGGATAGAGCTATGCCAATGTTTGTCAATAAAGAAGGATCATTGTGCATGGTGCTTGATTTCAAGGTAAAGGAGAGAGAGAGAGAGAGAGAGAGAGAGAGAGAGAGAGAGAGAGAGAGCAGTGTAAATGGAGCAGAGGTGAGTGTGGAGTGGGCAGTGAAGAGCAAATTGTCAGGAGTGGGAGACAGGATCCAGTCTGGCCAGTGTAGAATTTGGATATAGTTAGGGTTGAGTAGGCACTTTATAAACCCCAATTTTTACACTTTAATATATTTGTAACTGTTCTGCAGATTTTACAAACCTTTGCATATGCATTGTCATGAGGTAGATCTCTTGATGTGCCATGTTTTGTCCTAGTTGGATGTGTGGATTCTGAGATGCGGATAGAGAAAAAAACATACAAAATGGATGTTTTTTGCTGTTTTTTTGCCATCGCATAGCACCCAAAAGGTTTGGAATTTTGGTCTGACATTTCAGGGTAGAAAGGTATTGGCTTAGAAAGATTTCCTATGGTGGTTTGGTGCAGAAATATTACTCTGTTTCAAAGTTATAAAATTTTTAAAATTTTGGTTCTGCCGGCCCGGTGGTGCTGAGGTGCTGGACTCCTTACCTCATGCTAAGCCGGTGACCAGTGTTCAGGAATGACTATGGGCCACCAGGAGTCAGCAGGGAAGGAGAAGGATTGAACATCCAATGGACTGCTCTCCTCCAGGGAGGAGGTTCCTCAGTGGTCGGCGCTCGCCTGCTCCCTAGTGGAGGCTGGGGGACAGGGCACCACACTGCAGAAGAGGGAGGAGTTGGGGCAAGATGCTTGGAGGGATCGTGTGTGGATGTGTGAGCGCTCCTCTCTGTGGGCATCATTGCACACCCCAGCTCCTGGGGAGAAACAGGAAAAAGAAGAAGCCGCAGCACAATGGTGGAGGGTGCCTCACAGACTCTGCTCCCGGCCAGCCATGGTGCTGGCTCACTGAATCCGGTCTCTGGTGGGGTTTGGGGAAACCCGCCAGCCTCACCGGGGGAGGGCAAGGCCTGGGAGTTTGCATCAGAGCGGAATGGTGGATGTCGGGGTACTGGGCAGGGGGCACCCTCTGAGGGCAGTCATCTCGGGAGAAAAATGTAATAACAAAAAAAAAATTCAGATTCTGAGCATTCTCAGTAAGTACTTCAAAATAGCTATATGAAGTTTTTGCATGAGGAATCCTTTTTCATGAGGGAAAGAATCTTTTTTCTTGTACCACCATCTTGTTTTCCCTTTTTTCTCAAAATTTCATATTTGGAAAACCACAAAAATGACATTATGCAGAGCAACTGACACATGTAGTTTGCCTGTCGGAACCCCCGCAGCTGGATTCTGCACTTAACTGTTGCAGAAATGCTTCTTTTTTTCCTATTACAAATCTTTTTTTGTGCCTCGTGATATGGAAAAAGATTCTTTTCTTCCAGCTAACAGTAACATCAGTGAAAATTCTCAAACAATTAATCATGCTTCTACAACTGTGTAATGCAATACATAACTAAAAATCTTGTTAAATTTATTAATGATTTCAATTATGAACATTTCTCCAAAATATTATGATTCCAATCAGGCTGATAATGCAGTGACCTGGGAGTGTGAAATCTGTGTTATGCAGGGAGCCACCAGTTCATTGATTTACAAATTATTTAAATTGTGTCATACCTAAGAGAATGCTCAGATCAATGACAGTTATTTCTTTAAACGCAGAAATGGGGTTTTTCTTCATACAATTGTATAAAACTAACACGCATGATGAAATGCATAGGAGTCATTCAATTATGAGTGCTGCTGTCTAGGACTTAGTTCAAGTATTTCATCTAGGTTCTTAAATATACATTATTTATTTATTTATTTATTTGTTGAAGAGTTTCACCAAGTAAGGCACACTGAGTAAAAAGATGCTTGTCTCACGGTGCGACCTGGGGGGGGGGAGGATACTTGGGAGATAGCATATACATTTCATAGAGTTACACATAGAAGACCATGGTACATAGAAACATAAAAACATAGAAGTTGACGTCAGATAAGGACCGCAAGGCCCATCCAGTCTGCCCATTTCTTTTTCTACCTTATAAATGTGCCATCGGCCTTTGCTCTGTCAGTGGCCTATCTATTCATAGTCATTTGTATTGCTCCCTTATGCCTATCCCATGCCTGTTTGAAGCCCTGCACTGTATTCATAGCCACCACTTCTTGTGGTAAGCCATTCCATGCATCCACCACCCTTTCTGTGAAAAAGAATTCCTCACATTCCCCCTTAATCGGCCCCTCTAATCTCATGCTGTGTCCTCTTGTCCTGCTATTTTTCTTATATTTAAACATGTTAGACTCTTTCACCTTGTTAATGCCCTTAAGGTGTTTGAATGTTTCGATCATAACACCTCTCCCCTCCTTTGCTCAAGGGTATACATATTGAGCTCCGTTAATCTGTCCTCATATGTTTTCTGATGCAGTCCCTGCACCAGTTTGGTTGCCCTTCTCTGGACTGCCTCAATTTGGTTAATGTCCTTGTGAAGGTGTTGGCCTCAATACTGCACACAGTACTCCAGATGGGGCCTAACAGTGTCTTGTAAGAGGATTATTACCTCCTTCTAACGACTTGTGATACCCCTACTAATACACCCTAACACCCCTCTAGCCTTACCTACTGCTTTAGAGGTCTGCTTGATGATTTCAGGTCATCAGTGATGATGATGCCCAAGTCTCTTTCTTCCTTTGTGACTGCTAGCAACCCCTCCCAGCCTATAGGTGGCTTCAGGTTTCTTCCTATGTGCATGATCTTGCACTTCTTTGCATTAAATCCCAGTTGCCACTCTTCTGACCATTTTGCTAGTTTATCCAGATCTCTTCTCATTCTACCCACCCATCTGGATCATCTATTCTGTTGCAGATCTTGGTGTCATCTGCAAACAGACAAGCCTTACCCTCTAGTCCATCTGCAAGGTCACTAATGAAGATGTTGAAGAGGACTGGCCCCAGGACTGATCCCTGAGGTACCCACTTGTGACTTGCATCTCTTCTGACTGTATACCATTTACCACCACTCTCTGTTTTCTGCCCATCGACCAGTTTGCCACCCAGTTGACCAACTTCTGACCCACCCTGAGCCTACCCAGCTTATTTATCAATCTTCTATGTGGAACAGTGTCAAAAGCTTTGCTAAAGTCAAGGTAGGTGACATCAACTGCTCCCCCTTGGTCCATCACTCTGGTTACCCAGTCAAAGAAATCTATGAGATTAGTTTGACAGGACCTTCCTTTTGTAAACCCATGCTGTCTTGGATTTTGTGCCCTATGGATTCCAGGTGTTGCACTATCCTTTTCTTAAGGAGTGTCTCCATAATCTTGCCCACTACTGAGGTAAGACTGACTGGTCTGTAGTTCCGCCTCCTCCCTGCTACCACTGTTGTGGAGCGGGATCAAATGACCCTTCTCCAGTCTTCTGGGACCTCTCCTGTACTCAGAGACTCACTAAACAGTTCTGCTAATGGCTCTGCTAGTTCCACCTTTAGCTCCGTAAGTACCCTGGGATGTGTGCCATCAGATCCCATTGCCTTATCCACCCTAAGCTTAGCAAGCTCTTGTAGGACCTTTTCTTTTGTGAAGGGAGTAGTGCTCACCTCCCTCCCCCCGTGTCCATGATGCCGAGCTGTGGGCCCTGCCCTACTTTCTCTTCAGTAAATACTGAGCAAAAGTATCTATTTAGGATAGATGCCTTTACAGGGTCCTCCTCCTCACATGCTCCCTTTTCTCCATTAAGCTAGTAACACCCCTCTGGACTTTCTCCTTTCACTAATGTATCTATAAGAAAGTCTTGTCACCTTCTTTTACTGTTTGTACTAGTTTTCCTCAGTTTGGGACTTTGCCTGCCTTACTGCCTTCCTGCTTCCCTTAGGCAGTTTGGTATGCCTCTATCTTCATCCCGTTGTGTTCCCTTATATTTCCTGAAGGCCAGCCTATTGGCTCTGACCTTTTCTGCTACTGTATTTGAGAACCAAAGTGGTTTCCTTCTTCTTTTGCACTTTCTTTTCTGTCTAACACAATGGAATGTTGCTTCAAGTATTGTATCCTTAATGCTTGCCCACTTTGCCTGTACCACCTCACCTGTGTTTCTTTTTGCCAGGGCTAGCTTAACTCTGTTGGCCATCTTATCAAAGTCAGCTCCTCTGAAGTCCCATATTTTTGTCTTGGAATGGGATGATTTAGATGTAGTAGCCAAATTGAACCATACCATGTGATGGTCACTGACCCCCAGGTGACCTTCTACCTGGAGATCTGTGATCCCTTCCTTGTTAGTCAGTACTAGATCTAGGATAGCCCTGTCTCTGGTGGGTTGCTGTACATGATACAGAGTGTACAGGGAATACATGACGTTGAGATATACATTGGATCTTGATACATTGCTACATACAGGTTTACAGAGTGTAGATACAAAGGGGCGGGTGGCATATGTGCATAGATTACAGACATATAAACAATCATGTATGCTTACACAATTTCACTGAAGTGATATGGAGAATTCATAATACTGGTGACTAGTACTTGTTGACTATGGAGAGGTTGAGAACAGGGTGGGTGGAAAAGCGCAGGAATTTAGAACGCGCCCATAGAAGACAGATAGAGACAATGGGATAAATGAGTTATTGGGGCCTGAGTAGAAGTGCAGATAGGGGCAAGTGCAGGGTTGGTTGAATTTTTATGCCAGCATGAGAGGAGGAATGCTAGGGCTGCTGGTCAAGCTGCATAAGAAGGAGGAGGAGTCAAAAGGGGGGATGCGCGAGGGGGGGGTCCTGCGCAGGAACAGTTTGTGACATAGTAGTTAAGTAGGGCAGAGATATTGAATGTCTAGAGGAGAAGTAGTGGATTTGGGCCAGTTGGGCATGCCATAACTTAGGGAGATGGTAGGAGAAGCCTGATTGGCCTGCAGTGGTCCTCCGGAGAGGGATTGCCAATAGCCGGGAGTCAGTAGACCTGAGGGCATGGGAGGGGGTTGGTAGGGAGGAGATGGTGGAGGTGAGATAGGAAGGAAAGGCACTGAGACAGAAGTTGGACACAAATTTGATACTGTGAAATAGTCGACGGTTGCTCAGGGATGGGAGGGCCAGTAAGTGATAGAGCTCAAAGTGGTGGGTTCATGGGGGGGGCATCTAGGGCAAAATGGCAGAAAGCATTGAAGAGTGGGTCCAGACTGGATAGGGTGGACTTTGGGGCCGAGCTGTAGACTATATCGCAGTAGTCAAAGGAAGGTAGAATCATTTTCTGAATAATTTTGTGTCTCACCGTGGGTGGGAGACAACTGCAATTCCTGTAGAGATCGCCAAGCTTGGGGCATAGCTTTTTCTGGATAGCATCCACGTGGGTGGAGAAGGACAGGTGACGGTCCAGCCAGACTCCAAGGTACCTAAAGGAGGGCACATCCTCTATTATTGTTCCATCGAGGGTGTGGAAAATTGGTTGTGAGGTGAGTCTGGATAGTCTCTGCCTAGAGCCGAAAGTCATGGAGACTGTCTTTTTTGCATTGAGGGAGAGTTGGTGTGAGTTAAACCAGAGCTGTACCTTGTTGAAGTCGACCTGGAGAGTGGAAGTGACTTCTTCTTGGGTCCAGCCGGAGGTGAAGAGGACAGTGTCATCTGAGTACATGTGTATAGAGGTAGTAGACCAGGTTTTTGGCAGGTCATTTAGTAGGACGGAAAAGAGAAGAGGTCCGAGAACGGAGCCCTGTGGGATGCCAGTGATGATAGGGAGTGGAGGTGAGGTGGAGTCTGCTATTTTTACAGACTGGGTTCTATCTTGCAGGTAGGCTCTGAACCAGTTAGTGGCTGATGTGGATAACCCAGCAGCGGATAGGCAAGTTAGTAATAGAGGGTGGGATACTGTGTCGAAAGCTTTAGCTAAGTCAACAAAAATGGCTGAAGTAATTTGGCCTTTGTCCATCCCTGTAAGGATGGAATCTGTGAGACTTAGCAGCGAGGTGGCGGTAGAGTGGTCTTTTCTAAATCCTGCCTGGAAAGGCGTGAGGAAGTGTGATTCAGAGAGGAAGTGAGAGAGTTGCGAGAGTACAAGATGCTCCTGCAGCTTCGCTAGGGCTGGAAGCAGGGAGATGGGATGGTAATTTGCTGCGGTGGTGGGATAATAGTGGCATGCTTCCTCCTTGGAATTGATCACACAGAAGTGTTAAAGTTTATGTAGGAATTAAAAAATGGCAGCCTCATTGCTGGATTATACACTTTTCCATATAGTAATGTTTCTAACATTATTATTGTGTTGCACAAATGCTGTTCCTCTCCAGATACAACTTCATAATTTTCCTGTTAATCCCTGGTTGTCTAGTGGCACCTCCAACCTCTGATCACCATCCCCATTGATTTTCTCCTTTCTGGTGTCTAGTGGCACCCGCCCCCACCATCCGATTGCCATCCAGACCTGAAATAAAGAAAACTGTCCTCAATGTTTTTTCCTATAAAATTAAAATGGCCCTTCACTGATCTGACACTCCACCCCACCTCCCACTCAGAACCCACCACTCTGCAACCCCCACCCTCCTCCACCTGAACAGGTGGCAGGTTGAAATCCAGTCTCCTATGGGAGACATGACTAGCTGTTGGAACTGCCAACTGCAATATGCAGTGAACACGGTGTGCACAGTAGGACCTGGGATACCTCTCTGGGCAGACTCAAGTACCACAGGTCCCCTTCTGTCAGTATCTTCTGTGTTTCTATGAGAAACTAAGGTAAATGCAGTTCGATGTATTTCAATGGGGTTTTCAACTTTGATGCACGACTCAGCCATTTATGCATATTTTGACCCCAGATTTTCAACATGGCCTTTTTGGACCCCACCTCATGAACAATGTCAGTGGAATTATGCAAATCCAGCCAGAAGATGATTTTGCAGTCGCTTGGAGAAATCCCCTTTTGGGTGGGATTTGAAAATGTTCACTGCCAGTGTTCATGAGGTGGGAATAAGAAAGTTACGTTGAAAATGTGGGGTCAAATATGTAAAGATGGCAACCTCATGTGCATGCTTTGAAATTTTGCTATGCTCACTCAACTCTGGTAATTTTAAATATTGACCCCAAATTTTCAACATAGCCATATTTTTACAATACCTCTTGAACATGACAGCTGCCATTTTCCAACTCCTAGCCAAACTGTCTTTTCAGACCTGTGGTATGGAATGAGGTTGTGGTGGTGCAGAATCACATTTTGGTCGGGATCTGAAAATTTTCAGTCCTGGGTTCATGAGGTGAGGTAATAAGAAAGCTATGGGGACAATTTGGTTGTGATTTTATACACATCTATGGAGGGATGGGAGCACAGGCAAATAAGGATATGATTACACTGTTTCCAAAAGTATGGATGAGTGGGAGCGCAGGGCCCATAGGATGCAATTATACTATCTCAAAAAGTAAGGAAATTCATTACAAAAAAATGTAATTAATGCACTAATTAGGATTAATGCAACAAAAGTAAGGAAATGTGGCATTAGGGTTTCCAACCTAACACCATGCC